>OX387363.1:8495714-9756428 GCA_947563465.1 Archips xylosteana
TGTCGTGAAAAATGTGTTGCAGGAGAGATGGCAGCCGCGAGCGCATGCGCGCGCGCGCGGCGGACGGCGCGCTGCTGCTGGGCGCGGGCGAGCAGCTGCTGCGCGCGCGCCTGGCCGCGCCCGCCGCGCCCGGCCTGCCCCACAACGAGGCCAGTCGCGCCTTCGCCGTGAGTACACCCACAATTAGGAGTCGTTTTCAAAAAATTTGTACATATTTAAGGCTTTGATTAATCAATCGATAGATAGATCAATGGTAGAATGGACTGGTCAATCTCGATCTACAGTTTCTACTACTCCAAAATCACAAAAAAGGAGATACAACTGACCCCAATAATCATCGCCCTATTGCACTACTACCAACGTCATCCAAAATATTTGAGACTGCTATGGTAAATCGTCTCTATACTTTTTATGAAAAGTTTAAAATTCTGCACGATAATCAAATGGGATTTAGGAGGAGCCGCTCAACCACGCTGGCTGTATACAAATATATCAAAACAATTTTAGATGCAATAAACGAGAAAAAATTTGCCGTGGGCCTCTTACTCGATATGAGTAAAGCCTACGATAGAGTCTCTCATAAATACCTATTAGAGAAATTGTATCAGACAGGAATAAGAGGAATAGCTCATGATTGGCTTAAATCTTACCTTACTAATCGCTACCAACATGTAGAAATCGAATTCACGAACTTTGAGACGGGTAAAATAACATACACTCGGTCAGACAGAATTCCTGTTACAGGTTCCATACCTCAAGGCAGCGTTTTGGGATGTCTTTTGTTCCTTATCTATATTAACAACTTGCCAAAAATGGATATATTGGATGAAAAGTGTATATTATTCGCTGACGATATTTCTATTCTAATTCCCTGCTCAAGCGCAGAGGAATTAAAGCTTAAACTAAACTCAACTCTAAACAAAATTACTAATTGGCTGGACTCACACAATCTACAACTCAACTTAAATAAAACAAAACTTATCCAATTTAGACCCCATCAAAGAACTGCGTTAAAAATATCATACAATTACAGACAAACAAAATTAGAGGCAGTAGACTCTGCTAGTCTGCTGGGAATACAGCTCGATACACATCTCAACTGGAAACAGCATATCCAAAAACTATTGGCCAAAATGTCCTGTTTCGTCTATGCTCTCCAAAATCTTAAACGCGTAACGGACTTTAAAACATCCTTAACGGCATACTACGCATACGCATACTCACGTTTTTCCTACGGTGTAATTCTTTGGGGAAATTCTAGCTATGCTGACAAAGCTTTCATTCTACAAAAGAAATGTGTTAGAATATTAATGAACATAAACAAGTTTGAATCCTGTAAACCACATTTTATTAGTCAACAAATACTAACCCTCACATCCATATATATCTTAGAGTCATGCAAATTTGTTAGAAAACACCCAGATCTATATTCCCCGATTAAAACTATTAGAAGAAACAATAGGAACCAAAATAAACTAAAGGTACCTTCTACCCAATTGAAATTGGTTTCGTCGTGCGCCCCATCCATGCTTATCAAAATATACAATCATATCCCGAATTATATTAAAAACCAACAGAAGCTAACTACTTACATGGTAGAGTTAAAAAAATTACTACTGAAAAAAGGATATTACAATTTAAAGGAATTTTTTGATGATAAATTTGAAAATGATAGTCATAATAAATAAATCTGCCGAAGCACTTCGATGTCTCTTAGTTTTAAATTAATTAAGTAAATAACTTATGACATTACTATAATAATTAAGTATACTAACAAATATTAAAATGTTTGTATGAATATTGTATAAATTTTGATTTTGAATAATAATTTGATAATAGTGACTCCAAAATGAAATCTATCATCTTTTGTTGTTTTTGCTGTGCCCTTGCAGGGCGTCACATGTATACCAATTTATTTTTAAGATCCTTGTCTGTAATGTGACTTGCAATAAAGAAACTATAACTATAACCATATTTTTGGCCGACTGTATTGCACATCGATAATTACTATAATAATTAAGTATACTAACAAATATTAAAATGTTTGTATGAATATTGTATAAATTTTGACTAAGAATAATAATTTGATAATAGTGACTCCAAAATGAAATCTATCATCTTTTGTTGTTTTTGCTGTGCCCTTGCAGGGCGTCACATGTATACCAATTTATTTTTAAGATCCTTGTCTGTAATGTAACTTGCAATAAAGAAACTATAACTACTATAACTACAATCTACCACCAATATTGACGTCGAACAGCAACATCGTTCCGTTCGGCTTCGGCTGTCGATCAATCGTTTATCGACCGGTATCCGTCGATCAGCTAAACCTACAACACTCTTATCCGGTTGTTGTTAATCTGTTCATTAATCCTGTCACGGGCATCACAAACTACGCCAAAAATTAGCAAAATGGGCATATTCAGGGAAATAACTAATTTTAAATTATAACACCTGAATATAGGTTTTTCAGACGTGGCAAAATATTTGCCTAAGCTCACAAGTTATAAGTTTTTGTTAAAAAATATATTTTTAATACAAGTTTTTTTTGCTTACTGTACTTTTCGCCCCTGGTTACCAAAGTTTTCGTCAAAACGAATCAAACGAGACCAAACTCGATGGGGTTATGTCGTTTTATTACAGAGTTCCTATGGCCACCTTCCAGCTCCATCGTCAGACCCTGGTTACTATCTAGGATCAAAGTACTCGTCAAGACGAATCAAACGAGCCCAAACTCGATGCAGTCGTGTAGTTTTGTTTTGTTGTTCTTGTTTTTTTTTTTGTTGTTTTGAGTTCTTATGCCCATGCTCCATGATCAGAGCTTTATGTCACAATAATATTGCATTGTCATCCGATTTACACATGCATGCAAAATTTTAGTTCAATCAGAAATCGAGAAGTGGGTCAACTTTTACTTGCAAGATTTGACTCGTACATACATACATTACAAGTTACTGAAAAGCTTATAAAAACAAGTATTTGTTTGAACATACCGAGTTGCAACTACACTCACCGGCAAAAAATTTGGCTCACCGTCCACCTTTCATACAAACGAGGTAGGTCACTTTGATGTCTTGGTTCTCCACTAAACGGTGCTTTGGCTGTGATCTGATGATGGCTACTCCGAGCATTGATAAAGGACATTCAGAGTTCCTAAGATACCCACCTGATTGAATCTGCGTTTAACACGGAAATTATACACATTTAGAAAAACAGCTAAAATGGCAATAAAATGAATGAAAATCTCAGTGCTGTACAAATTCTCTCGCTGTGGCGTAAACTGGTTTTTGAATCAGTTGTGTGTGTTAGAAACTCTGGTCCACCATTATCGATGCTCTGGATATCCATCATCAGATCTCAATCGGGGCACTACCCTGGTGTAGAAATAAGGCATCAAAGTATCGTTTGTATGAAATGTGGACTGTGGGCCAAATTTTTTGCCAGTGAGTTTATTTTGCTTGTACCAATGGAAAGGTTGAAGTAAGAACACCCGTTTCAGATCAGCATAGAGTCGTGCTCGCGCGGGCGCGAGGCGGCGGCGGTGTGCAGCGACATGTGCGCGCGCGCGGCGTGGCTCGCGCGCCTGGCGCCGCCCGCCGCGCGCGCCGCCGGCTACGCGCCCGCCGCCCTCAAGCAGTGCGCCCTCATGCCCGTCACTGCGCTCTACTACGGGACCAACAGCGTGGCTATCGGTACGTGTTACTGTTGCCCATGGAGCCAGGGATACAATAGGGGACAAATGTCCTGCGACCGTGGACTTATACCTAACCTGGACTGAGTCCTGCGACAAAAGTGAGGCCGAAAAAAAACAAACCAGAGAGTTGCATCTCGTTCTAATTAGGGTGATCAAGTACTGGTGCGAGTGGGACACAATTCTCTAGTTTGTTGTTATCTCTCGGATCGGTGTCTCTAGTTGCCTTATTAAACTGTATGGCTTTGTAATATGGATTACTTTTGATTGACTATTAAAAGTTAGTACTCAGTCCAGGTTAGGTATAAGTCCATGCCTGCGACAACGTAGCTCGGTTATCCCGTGTTGCAGCGTAGCGTACCTCGACAGGTGTCATGATATCGACTGCCTTGTGTAAACACAATGTCATTATGTCGCCGGATATGATAGGCGAAGTTTTGCGAAGTCGCACGGCTTCACCTGACGTCGCTACAGATAAGTCGCGCGATGTCTCCAGATATGTGAAACGAAATCGGTCGACTTCGCTTGACATGTCGCCGACACGTGTCGCGGGACATTTGTCCCCTACTGTATTCCTGGCTTCGTCATTTCAGCCGAAAAACGTCTTCTTCCTCCCCCAATGTTCGTGAAACAGACCGATCCTGCGCCATCCGTATCCAACGCGTTCCCGCAACCTTAACCAGAGTCCGAATTTTCTAATGCGCGGACGCTTGCTATCGGATTCACAATTTTTCTCTGTCAAAAGGTGTAAGATGATGACAGAAAGCGATGATTAAACTGATGGCAAGCGCCCGCGTATTAGACAATGGCTCCGGGGCCTGTTTTATTTATTTATTTATTTATTGAGAACCAACAGCGTATATATACATCTTAAACATTACAGTAAATACAGCAAGCCAATTACAGGTTCTCGCCGACAAATCCAGTGTAACAATAAGGCAGTATGCCCACACAGAGTCCCTTCGGACACACAAAAAAGAAAAAAGAGAAAATAACTACTTAGTGACAAATAATTCAGCACTATTTTAGCGGCGGAGAAAAAATAATCAAGTCCCTAACCTAACAAACCCAATCTACAGTAAGGTACAATGCTCAATGCACGCTCTCAAAATATCGATCTGTTGCATAAAAAAGTACAACTGATATTACAAGCGGAACTCTCGCTTCAGTTAACTGGAAAGGGAGTTCCGCTTGTAACATAAGTTGTACTTTGTTATGCAACAGGCCCCTGGTCGTCAAGTCAGGTCAGGTTATTTTGGTTAATGATGTCAAATATCGTTTTCTGTTCGTAGGTTGTTCGGACGGGCTGCACTCGCTGCGCGGGCCGGTGCGGCTGGAGCCGGTGGCGGCTGGGCGCGTGGCCGCGGCGGCGGCGTGCGGCCCGCGCGCGCTGCTGGCGGCCGCCGGCGCGCTGTGGCACGGCAGCGGCGCCGCGCTCGACTCCGCGCTCAAGCGCGCGCCCAACCTCAAGCCCGGCTTCACCGTCGCCAAGGTCAAGCTTACGGACAACACTGCGCCGCATCTGCTCAGGGTGAGAATAATATTAGACTAAACTTAAAATATATAATACCTAATCATTCATCATTTCAGCCGAAAGACGTCCACTGCTGAACATAGGCCTCCCTCAAGGCTCGCCAAATAGATCGGCCCTGCGCCATCCGCATCCAATACGTTCCCGCTATCTTCACCAGGTCGTCGCTCCATCTTGTTGGAGGCCTACCTACACTGCGTCTTCCGGTCCGCGGACGCCACTTTCGGCCCCATCGGCCGTCAGTTCTACGGGCGATGTGCCCTGCCCACTGCCACTTAAGTCTAGCGATTCTTCGAGCTATGTCCGTGACTTTAGTAGTTGTTACGCGGATTTCATCATTTCTAATGCGATCCCGCAGAGAAACTCCAAGCATAGCCCTCTCCATCGCCCTCTGAGTGACTTTGAGCTTTCTTATAAGACCCATCGTTAGCGGCCACGTCTCAGTGCCATAAGTCATCACTGGCAATACACTGGTCAAAGGCTTTTGACTTGAGACACTGCGGTATATTGGATGACAAGATATTGCGGAGCTTCCCGAACGCTGCCCAGCCGAGTCTAATTTGTCGATTGACCTCTTTCTCGAAGTTGGACCTACCCAATTGGATTGTATGTCCCAGGTCAGGCCAGGACAGGTTGGATAGTCTTCAACAACTTCAAGCAAAGTCTCTCCGATTACGACGGGAGTTGGTACAACATGGGCGTTCGACATGACCATAGTCTTGTCCATGTTCAATTGAAAACCAACTCTCTCGGAGACTCTTCCGAGGTCAGCGAGCATCGCACTGAGGTCTTCCAAAAAATATATGTACAGTAGTAAACACTTTATATGGCGCGTCGTGCATCTTCGGCCGCGTAGGCATTAACATACCAATCCGATGATAGCCGAAGGTACGATTCGACTTTAAATGTTTTATGTCTTATAGTTACAAGGTGCAAATTACAGTGCACCTGTTATCCATCTTATTCACTCTGAATTATGTTTAATTTGTTGTTAACAGGCAATGGCCGGTGACAACGAAGGTACGTGTGCGGCGGCGTGTGGCCGGCGCGTATCGCTGCTGCGGCTGGACCCCGCGAGCGGCGAGTACCGCGTGGCGCGCGCGCTCACGCTCGACCGCGCGCCCGCCTCGCTGCTGCTCACCCCGGCCGCGTTGTACGTCGCCGGCGAGCGCCCGCTGCGCGTCACTCTACCCTCCGGCGCCCTCGAGACCTTCGCCGCAGACGACCTCACCGTCGCCGCCGCCGCTAAGAAAAAATCACCCCCCAAAGCCATCCTCCTCATCAAACCTGACCCGCTCGAAATCCTCCTCTGCTACGCAGAATGTGGCGTCTTTGTCGATGGAAACGGCAAGCGTACGCGAAACGACGACCCCAAATGGAGCTCTGCCGTCACCGAATTCGAATACGTCAACCCGTTCCTTTATGCGGTAGGCGAAGGTTTAGTCACCATCGTTCATATCAATGACGAAGCTTATAAAGCTCCGCCGTGTACTTGCGACACGCACTCGCTCGCGTCCAGCGCTTCCGAGTCCTACTTGCCAGAAGTTTTCACGCTCAAACTGAGCGAACCCGCGCTCCTCGGAACGACCTCTAACGGCGTCATTCTTAGAACTAAACACGAAGACGGCGGCTACGAAGTAGTCGCGGTTGAGGGTATGGCGGCGTTCAAAAGCATCGGCGCGTCGTTGGAGTCTTTGGACACGGTGTCGGACACGAAGGGGTCGACGACCGACCTGATGCAGCCCGATTTGCAGCACGACGTCTCGCAGGACAGCGTGGAGGCGACGACGGGTTTCCTCGCCGATATTAGAAAGAGAGCGCGACAATTGCGCGAGAAAAATCGCAAAGAAGAAGACCAAATTCGAATGCAGATGCAAGCGCTCACACCAGATGATGTTATCAAAGAAATACTGACGACAGAGGTGGGATTGAAACGGGTCTCTGGCAGCCGGCAATCACCTCCGGTCACTTCTGAATTCGATTCGGACTCGGACAGCGTCAGCGAATGCGAAACGGACACTGATGACAAGTGCGCGGCTGCTCTTTGCGCAGAAATGTTCACGAGACAAGTGAGATTCGAATAATAACATCAAGTTAGCCAACAATAGTACTTACAGTTAAGTAGATAAATATTCGTATTCAAGTAGGGATATAAAAAGCTTATTTTTGTATTTATAATAAGTAAAGTAAATACGATTTTACGATACTGCTCAGTATTTAATGTTGGTAGATTGAAGTTTCCAGGCGAGTTTTTGTTTTTATTTATTTTTGCTAGTAACTAGGCCTTGTTAGTGTGTCAATATTTTAATAATTAATCAGGTACGACTATATCCAAATGTTTTAGAGAAAATATTGTTTTTTAAATTGTGCTCGTTTTCTCTCAACAACGAATTATTGTGACTTTTTATTTTTATTCTAAATTTGCTAAGTATTTGTACTTAACTATGTTAGTTTGAATAAGTTAAGTAACGAGGCTTGTGTCAAGTAATGTAAAACAATTTAACTATAAATTGTTATGATTAATGTAGTTCGCTCAAATACTAATTCTGTTCCTATGACACGAAATAGTAAAAAAAAAAAATAGATTACTTACTGTCTCATTACTGAAATAACGATTGCAATATTAGCTCTATTACCCGTATACACCTGGCCCGATATCCATTCAATAACCTAATGCTGGCTGTACACGTTACGGTTTGCCGGAAAGGTTACCTGCGCACGCGCAGGTGACCTGCACACAGATCAACCAGCGTGTGTGGGGACGTGGAACAAACGTACGCTGTCACTCGAAGGAATTGATTTTTGATTTTGCTCCGGTTACCTGCACAGGTAAAAAAAACTGCACAAATCGGTTCCCACACACGCTCCGGTCGACCTGCGCGGGTATACCTGCACAGGTAGACCTCTCGGGCAGACCATAACGTGTATGGCCAGCATTAAGTTAAGATTGGATCTGCGATAGTTTGCTTTTAAATTTGACATTTTATGAAGTCGCCAAAGTTCTGAACAAACTCATACCTATCTGAAATTCCAGTTTAAGTCCGAGTAGAACCATTCCATGAGGAAACTGGCTAAAATGTAAGAAGTAAAATAAATAATAGTTTAAAAAACTAAAAAAAAACGCTTTTATAGAAAATCCACCGTTTAAAATATTTTATTGTAAAAAAGCGTGGGGTGTATGGTATCAATTGTTATGGCCACCATCCAGCTCCATCATCAGATCAGCTCCATGTTACCATAATATTGCATTGTCATCCAATTTACACATACGTGCAAAATTTCAGCTCAATCGGAAATCGGGAAGTGGGTCAAAATCATGTTCAAAGATTCCATTACATAGTTACATACACGTCGACCTAATAAAATCGTGTTAACAAAGGTGTTATGATGTCCTAAAATACCTATGTTTTTCTTTCTCTGCCCAATTTTATGGCGAATTGGTCCGTACTTGCCTCTATTTAAGGAATGTATTGTAATAACAATAATTATTATTAACATTTTACTGTGATTTTATAATTGACTTTAGTTTGTGCTAGATTTAGTTTTAAGTAATATTTGTTAATGCACTTGTACGATGACCTGTTAAAGAATATAAATATTATAATTTTGATATGCAAACAATATTTATTTTATTTAAATACATCCCCATTTAAAATAATAATCTCGGCAAATATAGCAACAAAAGTGAAATAAAAGCCCCGATAATAGGTCAACCCTGCACCTAAAGAAATAAAAGAACCTTTTGGACATTTCCGTTTATTTCGTTGTAAGTCACTGGATCTGCCACTGATGGCACAAAACAGAAAAAACTTCCGTTTAGCGCCACTGTCACTTTTTAATGAGATTTTTACTAAACGCATAAGGTAAACGTACCAATGCTCGACACCTCAAAGCCCAGTAGATGACACCCATCTGTAACTTCTCTTAATAAGATTGAAGGTGCCACATATTGGGTCATTGCCGAGCACAGGGACGTTTACCTTATGTGTGGGTCATTTTTTGGAAGCAATGCGGTAGTAGCTTGTAGAAAATAAAATTATTTTATTTTATTATTTTTATTGTAGTTCCTAGTACTTTAGTAGAATATACCTAAACCCAGTTGCCATCAGTGGCATACAACGGAATAAATGAATTTATCATTAGGGGTCTCATACAGAGAGAAGATGTTGAAATAGATTGTACAGCCTCCTAACCAACAGTGAACCTAATTAAATTTGAAGTAAGGAGTACGAAAGGTTAATTAAGTGCTAGAGAGTGACAACGAAAGTTATGGGGAAAACAGAGGGATCTTTGTAACGACTTACCACATTTCTATTTTCACGCAGACTAAGTAGATTTTTGTAGTTATCCTAACATTATAATTGCCAAAGTTCGTGAGTATATGTGTGTGTGCGTTTGTTACTCCCTTTCATACTAAAACTGCTGGACGGATTTGAATAAAATTTGGTGTGTAGATGCACCAAAAGCATGGAACAGAAGTGTAGTGGTGCTGTTCTTCAAAAAAGGCGATAATACCTTATTGAAGAATTATAGACCCATTTTACTTCTGAGCCATGTTTACAAGCTGTTTTCGAGAGTCATCACGAATCGTCTCGCGCGCAGGTTAGACGACTTCCAGCCTCCCGAAAACCGAGGAGTATAACCGCCCCCTTTGCCTGGCATTTGTGGACTACGAGAATGCCTTCGATTCGATCGAGACATGGGCTGTACTGCAGTCTCTCCAACGGTGCCAAGTAGACTACCGGTACATCGAAGTGTTGAAGTGTCTGTATAATAACGCCACAATGTCCGTCCAACTTCAGGATCAGATGTCGAAGCCCATTCTGTTGCAGCGGGGAGTCAGACAAGGAGATGTTATCTCTCCGAAACTGTTCACCGCTGCACTAGAGGATGCGTTCAAGACTCTGAACTGGGAAGGGCGTGGCATCAATGTAAATGGCGAATACTTCACTCACCTTCGATTTGCCGCTGACGTGGTGCTTATGGCTGAGACCTTGGAGGACCTCAGTGCGATGCTCGCTGACCTCGGAAGTCTCCGAGAGAGTTGGTCTTAAATTGAACATGGACAAGACGAAGGTCATGTCGAACGCCCATGTTGTACCAACTCCCGTCGTAATCGGAGATACTTTGCTCGAAGTTGTTGACGACTATATCTATCTGGGACATACAATCCAATTGGATAGGTTCAACTTCGAGAAAGAGGTCAATCGACGAATTAGACTCGGCTGGGCAGCGATCGGGAAGCTCCGCAATATCTTGTCATCCGATATACCGCAGTGTCTCAAGTCAAAAGTCTTTGACCAGTGTGTTGCCAGTGATGACTTATGGCACTGAGACGTGGCCGCTAACGATGGGTCTTATAAGGAAGCTCAAGGTCACTCAGAGGGCGATGGAGAGGGCTATGCTTGGAGTTTCTCCGCGGGATCGCATTAGAAATGATGAAATCCGCGCAAGAACTAAAGTCACGGACATAGCTCGAAGAATCGCTAGACTTAAGTGGCAGTGGGCAGGGCACATCGCCCGTAGAACTGACGGCCGATGGGGCCGAAAGGTTCTCGAGTGGCGTCCGCGGACTGGAAGACGCAGTGTAGATAGGCCTCCAACAAGATGGAGCGACGACCTGGTGAAGGTAGCGGGAACGCATTGGATGCGGATGGCGCAGGGCCGATCTGTTTGGCGAGCCTTGGGGGAGGCCTATGTTCAGCAGTGGACGTCTTTCGGCTGAAATTATGATGATGATGATGGTATGTAGATAGCTGGATCTCTGGAGTAACATTACTTTTCATCCGACTGTCGAAGGAGGGTTATTATACCGATGTTCCTACATTCACAATTCATATACACTCTTGTGGCATGTTCATTTGCAAAGATTCTCTTCTTACAACGTATATGAAGACCACAAATTTTGAGAATTCTCGTGAAAATTTAGTAAAATTCCGAAATTTGTTTTTGACTGTCAGACCTAATTAGTGGTTTACGCGATCGAAGTTGCAGGTAAAGGTGAGTTGCCTAAAAAGATAAGTCACTTTAAAATTGTTGAAATCTTTATTTACAATCTTTACATTACATGATGTGCAACTAGAAATCTGCAAGTTCACAGTCTAATTTAAAGATTTAATTATTAGACAGCTTACAGAGTAGTCTATGCTCAAGTCTTATTGATTTCAGAATAAACGACAGTAAACACAACACTTATTACGTTTCCAATCGCTTCATAACTTCATTAAGATTTAATTTATGTACTTGTAAAGTGTACTACATATCTGTCAGTACAGTACAGATTTATTCACAATGAATGTACAGCACAAACTTTATTTCTAGTCAAATATTTGAGGCTCAGTCAACCGGCGTTTATAATACACGGGATTAGATAATTATAATTACACATACATCGAGTTGCACTTGACCAAACCCATTAAATACAAGATAAACCAAATCAGATTCATTCATCACGACCACGCTACATAACTTTATACAGAAACGACTATAAAATTCATAATTATTAGATGCAGTTTCTGAAACCACTAGTTTTAGAAACAATCGCTCTGTTCACACAATGTGAGCTAAGCTCCACTGTGCTGGAAGAAGTTTCTATTGGCATTGGTGATTCGTCTAATCTAAGTCAATAAAGAGATCCTTGGGGCACCCCACAGTGGCAAATGGGTATTGAAGTAGGAATACGTGCGCCAACAAATATATGATTGCGTAATTGACCCACCAATCAATTTCCAAACCTTACGTGAGCTCTCAAAACGCGATCCCTATAGATTTTGTATAGCAATAGCAAGCTGTGCTGTGGCTTATTTTCTAATTCAATTGAATCTTTATTTATTTAAAGGCAACTAAAAATCTAATGTTATAATTATTTGAAAATTAATCTGGTTTCCAGAGTTAAATTAAAATGCTTGATTAGAGTTATGTTTTGGAATTATTGGTTAATGATGTCAACTACCCAATCCTTTCATTTATGGCTTGTTAGAATTATTTTTCTGTCTCACTCGCAGCAGGACTATTTTAGACGCATTCGTTTGCTGCAACCCAGCGCATACTGAAACCTTTGCGGCTTGAGATTAAGGTTCCTCTACACTGACGTAAATTTGCTACCAAAATAAATACTAATAAAGACAGCGTAAAGAAGGAACAAATAATTCGCGAGCTTATCCGGTGCGTGTGCACCGAACATTCAATTGAGGAAGCCGCGGCACTGCGGCGCGCCACACAGACACGGTATCTTCTCGTCTTCGAGGGGGAATTTGTAGTCGTACGTGATTTCTTCGTCTACACCGATTGGTTGTTTTGAATAAATAACTATCTTCTTTTGAGACTCTATTGTTATGATCTTCGCGTAGCAGTTTGGCTGGAAAAAAGAGAAAACATTTCAGAATACAATTTACATGGCAGTTATTCGTAAATTTATAATTAGAAAGCGACCGGTTTCACTGTGCATTTTCACCCAACTGCCGATGGAGGGTTATGTTTTTCGAGCGTATGTATATATGTATGTATGTATCATTCTTTGGCACGCCCTGCAGCCTGAACGGCTCAATGGATTTTGAAGTCTGAGGTGTCATTAGATTCATTTCAGTTCCGAGAATGACATAGGGTATATATTTTCCTGGAATTCCCATGGGAACGAGAATTATACAGGCGGTTTTTTATCTATCATAGAGAAATAGTAATGCAGTAAGATTGCATTGTCCATAATTCTTACTAGAAAGATTATTCTTTCTAGTAAGAATTTTGGACAATGCACTAAAATGAATAATCATTTTTTTATTTTGGGAGTGGATTAAAAACAAAAGGCTAAATAGGAAAAAAAATTGAGATTTGGTGTTTTATTTTTGGAGAGAAAGTCATTTTGGGAAGTAGATCTAGAAAAAATATACCAGATTATAAGATTGGTCCTTCTAAAAAGTAGTCTAGGAAACTTTACTGTTCTTATTGCAGTGGAAGGTTATTGTGAGAAGTAGTAAATAAAGAAATTTCACTGGTCATTTAGAGAATTGGTATTATTTTTAGTAAAGCCATAGTAGACTCACATTGCAACTGTGGTTGATGAACCGCGCCAGATTACCGCACTTGGTGGCATCGATGATGGTGTCCAGGTCGATCCGGAACAGGTAGGAGCTGCCGATGCCGGTGGCCTCGTACTGCGCCTCGCGCACGTCCGCCACTATCGGCCGGATCATCTGTCCGACGTATTCTATCACCATCTCGTCCGCCGCTATCGGCTCCTGGAAGAAGACTTGGTTTTAGTGAAGAATATGTTGGCACATCATACAAATGGCATGTCCCACCAGTACTACTCTCAGATAAGTCCCTGATAGCATATTTAAAATACAGCCTCTGTTTAATCACGCAAAATAGACAAGGTTTAATGTTTACTATTAAACTCGTAAATTTTACTTCCTGGTTTTTATACGGTTTATTTGAATTTTTTTTTGTTAAGTTTACCGTAACTATAAGTTATTGAAAATGTATTTCTTTTCTATTTTTTCTACTTGTGGTATTAACAAAAATATGTCTAACTTTTTTAACTTTATAATCAATCATCACGATCTACTCTGATCTCAGTAACAAATCAACGTAAATGTTTTCCGTGTAATTTTAAGCGTTTCGAAATTTGACAACACCACTACACCTGTCAAGAACTCGAAATATTGGGCTTTCTACTTAACTTACTATCCGAGGCATCTGCTATTTACATCTACTAAGTACTAACAGAAACAGTATTACATTTAATAGTATACGTAGTCGTGGTAACGTACCTGCGCAAACAATCCCCAGTCGTGGATGCCAGATTTGGCAAACTTGAGCTGCTTCTTCCTGAATTTGAGCTGGTTGAATTTCAGGAGATCCGAATCCGTATCTGTACCTGTTAATAGATGTAATAGTGCAAATCGTCAATTTGACATTCAACAAAAACTCTGTCGCTGTTACACTGTAGCTCAAACTCATTCGTAAAAATCCTATTGAGAAGAATCCGGCAAGAAACTCTACAAGGTATTTTTTTTCCAACAGATCTACATTTAAATTTACATACATGTAAAGTATTTAATACAACTACATTTTTGACACAGTAGATACGCTATTTGAGACTAGGGAAAGCCAACTAGGATCTGAATTATTTTCAAACATCCCTGTCTATGATATAATCATTTATCTCGAAATGGTTTTCGATTAAATATACATTACAAAAAATAGACAACCCCAATTCAGACTCAGATCACTTCACTCTGAGACTTCAGATTCAGAGTCAGACTTTTTCAACAGTTCAGTTATTGCAGTATATTGTCCAGCATTAATTGAGTTATCAACATTAATTTTGTATCACATTTAAAATTCCACTCTGTGTAATTGACTGGCAGAGAAAAGACCTCGGTAGGGGTAGCCACCCTGATGGGGAGGTCTATGTCCAGCAATGGAGGTCTTTCTTCTTTATGATGATAGTTTTTTTTATTATTATGAGAGGGAGGGAAACGAGCAAGCGGGTCATCTGCGGCCTCTCTGGGCGGTGGTGCGGTGATGGCTCTCTTTTGGGGGTTTGATAGTGGGTTGTAACTCACCAAAGGCGGTAAGCAGACGGCGTTGGTTGGAGCGCGCTTCTCGTGACAATAACTGCATCTTGGAAGCCTTCTTGTCGTCGTGAGGGATGGCCGCGAGCCCGTGGTGGTACTTGTACTTGGCCTTCAGTCGCGCCTCCATCTTGTAGTAACCTTCTGTGCGCGCCGAGCCGCTCGAGTGGCCCTACACAACGATAGCATTAGTAACGGACATTTTCAAAAATGTGTACTCTTTATTTTTTTTAAATAAGGTAATTATAGGGTTGCTTATTAAAAATCACGAGCACAATTCATTTTCATAAAGAAAATCGTCACAAAACTGACACAAAAAAAATGGAAAATATAGACTTTTTCTAACCATTACAATGAATAGCGCTCTTGATTTTAAGTACAAAAAACCTAAAATTTCCTCATTTTAAAAAAAAGTGAGGGGTACACTTTTTATTGAAAACGCCCTAACCATTTAGTAGTTTAGTAGCATTTACTAACCATACGACTGTTTACTAAAAATATTATAGATAATGTGAGAAATAAATGGCTTATTAATATTAGTTAATGCTTTTATTATGAATTCTTTGTCCACGTGAGAATTAGATACGGGAATGGTATTGAAATCCCCTTAATGACATAGACAACGCAACAGGTGAAACTAAATGAAAGCTTGTAAAAAACGAATAACCAACCTGCAAATCCTCATAGATGTTATTGTGCCGTTTGGACTTCTTCTTGGGCGGGCTGTAACACACGTCTGTGGGCGGGTGGTCAACCCAGTGCGTGTCGTTGAGCCAGTAGCCTTGCGCGTCCTCGGCCAGCAGCGACTCGTACGCTCGCTTGAGGTATTGCACGTCCTCGCGGTCGATGCCTCGCGTGAGGAACTCGTACATCACTTGCATCTCAGCCATGATGTCGCGCGGCTTGAACGTAGCGTTCGACACGACCATGCGCTCGGCATCTTCCAAGCGGGAGTCGTGCAGTCTGCAGAGATAATTATAGTGTCACTTCTACTGAAAAGCTCTTCTATTATTTACGAAATTGATGCTGGTCAAGTCTTATAAAATTTTTAGAGACCGCAATGGAATTTGTACACTGAGCGCCTTGCCTTAATAAAAAAGAGTGTTAGATATCATTAATTAAGGCCTTAGGGCTTATAAAAACAAACACATTTAATTTTAACCCGAAAGACCATATTAATTTTCAATTTAACTGTAAAAGTCGATATCTAGTAGCACTGAAATAAATAAATAATCAATTGACTTGACTCTCCCAAAATATGATGGTTTTGACAGCTAATAAAAATATGTCAATTGATTGATGTGATGATGTCTTGACGTGAAACACTATAAAAATAGAAGCCTACAGTTTTCCGCGACTCGACGACTTTGCCCCTGTTTAGGGTAATCGTCTTTCTATAGTCACTATTCATGCCAGACTGTTTCTAGCCTATTGGCAGGGTTAATGTAATGAATACTGACTTGTTCTGTATCTCTGCGAGCTTCTTGGTCTCGTGTTTCCGCTTGTAGGGGCGCTTGGTTTCCTTGTTGGGGGCGGGCGCGTCGCGCGGCGGCGACGCCGGGTCCGGCTCGGGCATCCACGTGTAACCTGCGGGCGCGACTAGTTCGTGTTACGTACAGTCGAGGAATGAAAAGGTTCGTCACATTAAAGTCGACTTTAGCTTGGATGCAAGTTGTTGACGTCAAGGAATCACACGAAATTGCAATGATGATATTGAGAGAAGCTGTTTGGATTTAGTTAAACTTTTCAGCCTTAACCTAGCCAAAATGTAAAGTAACTTTGAACCTTATGTCATTGCGTGAAGATCACTTTGACGTTGTACTTTGTGACGCATATATATGTCGTTGGCGTTGAAAAGGTTAATCGACGTAAGCGAATAGGTCTTGTCACTTCGTTTATCAGAGTATAATGACGGGTAAAACAAATAAAGAGGATTTAAAGCTCAACTATTCATAGTCGGGCCATTCTACTTTTCGTTGAACAGCAATTTTTTGTACTGTGCTCTTCAAATATTTTTTTTACAAAAACGGTAAAGTGCTCGGTTTAAATCATTTAAGATTTAAATAGGCACATAATTAAGCTTACATTTAAAATTATTACTATGTATAAAAAGTAATCATTATTATCTATAAAGTAGGTAACACAGTGGACATGCATGTCCCCGCCATTTGTATAGAAATTGATGTATTTTCCGCTGAGTTACCAATTTTTTCCACAAAATTTCTTTGAATTTAAAGTTTTATTGCTTTAAAACATTAAATTTAGGTGTTTCAGTTTGTATATAAGTTATTTACGCTTGAAAAAAATCACCAGGTATGCCTTATACCTTATTAAAGATTAATGGTTGGTTACTTAAAAGTAGAATGGCCCAGTCAAGGAACATTGGTCGACCATGCCATTATAAAGATCGTGTTAAAAACGCTGAAAAAAACTCCCCTTTAATTTTTAACTTCATCTTATTTTTAGTATTTGTTGTTATAGCGGACCGTGGCGGTAATACATAATCGGTAAAAATTTCAAGTGTATAGCTATTACGGTTCAAAAGACAGCCCTGTGACAGACGAACAGACAGCGATAGCGATAGGGTCCCGTTGGCACACCTCGGGTACGGGATACTAAAAAAGGGCCGATGCCAAAACATCAACAAAAAACAAACAATTTTCGAGGATTTTTTTTTTGATTAATTGGTAGGTAGTGTTGGTTAGTATACCGTGGTCGTGTTGCAAATGGTTGGAAGAGTGGTCGAGGTCGGGTGGCGGGCGGCAGTACGAGTGGTCGAGCGCCACTTGCGACGCTTGAGACGCCTGCGACGCCTGCGACACCGGCGACGACGACTCCGACAAAGCGCCGCTCTGAAAAATAAACGACAAAATCAAGGTATTGAGCAACGATTTTTATGGTCCATAAGCTAGGCTTAGACGAAGCCAGTGTTGGTCGCCAGCACTGGTGAGAACAAAGCGCTGCCCTATTTTTCAAGCCAGTGAGTTGAATGAAATGAATCCAGATGGCCTCATCTAAACAACACGGGCCAGGCTAGCGCTGGCTAGTCTGTGGACCAGCGCAAGCGTTACTGGCTTCATCTAAACCTTGTTATAGGTTCAGTTGCATAGCAATTCTTCAAAGATAAAGTCTATTGGCGCACGAAATAAGCTGATAACTAATCACCGTTGTCCAACTTTAATAATGCAATCAAATGTTTCTAAGTCCTTTGTGTTCATTATCAAAACTACCGCTTATATTAGTGGTCTGGTCCTTAATAAAAAGATTTATTACAAGCTTCATAAAAAATGCTTTTCTAATAAAGTGATATTTTCTAATAAAGTGACTTCATTATAACCATAAATTCCTTACCTCTTTGATTCCATTCATGCTGACAGCGGATTCCGTATTGCTCTCGCTCACAGACACAACTCTCTCTCGCTCCCTCTTCTCTTGTCTCTTGTCGGTTTTCTTCTTCCTCTCCCCCTTTTCCTTCTTCTTCCTGGCCTGTAGATTCTCTTCCTCGGACGTGATCTCGCCGTCCTCGATCTCCTGTTTCTTCTCCGGTGATTTGAGATGGTTCTTGATTGGACTGGATCTTGGGTCTTCGGACTTGCTCTCGGGTATGCTGTTATGGGGAAATGTAAAGATATAGTTATATGGAAAATTTCGGCGTGTATAAAAATTGGTCCGAATAATGTATGTATGTATGTATGTAAAAGTTACACTTTAATATATTGGTACATCATGCATCACGAAATGACAAGGAACCAGGGTTCCATTTCCAGCACCAGCTTTATTTTTTTTGTGTTGAGAAACCGTACAAACCGGTGACAGAAAAATAGAAAGTAACATTTTTCATGTGAGGTTTTATTGATTAGTAGACTTATTTGAGCAGTAGTGTAGAGATCAGAAAATGATAAATTAATTTTATTTCATCAGCTGAAAATTACATTTAGCATATTCAAGAGCACAATCAGCATTAATATTGGGGATGAAAGGGACATAACAACCAAAAATGAGAAGGAAGATTTTTGTTTAGTACCACCAGTATACTGCCTAATAGCATTAGCTAAATTATGTAAAAATTATACATGTATGCATGAGTTCAATCAAGATGCGGCAATTGCAGGGTATAAGATGATACTAGTCGGCCGCATTCAATTATGCCAGTTGCGATTGCCTTATCGAGTGACAGTCATTGATCGAATCCGTGAGAGTGGTGCGCGACAGATAGAATAATGTCGTCGACTTTAGATGGCAAAAGTAGTTCGAAATTAAGCTCGACGA
Organism: Archips xylosteana; assembly: GCA_947563465.1. Classification (NCBI taxonomy): domain Eukaryota; kingdom Metazoa; phylum Arthropoda; class Insecta; order Lepidoptera; family Tortricidae; genus Archips; species Archips xylosteana. Next base: position 8,514,781 of record OX387363.1, read on the forward strand.
TTATGACTTATCGAAAGAGGTACGTAAGGTCATAGGGTTTGGCACTATAGTCTCTGCCTACTCCAATGGAATACAGGCGTGAGTATTTATGTATGTACCTTTCGTCCGGCGGTTTGTCTGGCGGCCGCGTGTCCGTCTCCATGTTCTTTCGCTGTTCTTCGAGAAACTCGCGCTCGATTTGCTCCATGTATTCTGTGTTGCGCCGTCTTCGCTCCTGTAATCAAAGTTAAGATCCATTAGTTCATTGGGAGTCGACAGCGTGTTTACCCAATATATGGTACAGTAGGTGATACAGGCATTGAGCGTGTAGTGTAGGGTGTCGTTGTTTTTCTTGCTGGTTGTGAATGAAGTAGATGAATAGTACAGGTGTGCAGCCAGTATTATTAAACTGGGAATGGTATTGTATCCTACTAATGATATAAATGTGGAACTTTGTGTGTGTGAAGGCTATAGGCTATATATCATCACGCTAACACCAATAGGAGCGGAGCGGAAGAATGTTTCAAAATCGGGGGTTTTTGAAGTAAAACTTCTATAGGCACGCTTGACTTGGGAGTACGGTGGTGAGTGTGAACGCGGGTGTGCGGGGGGGTTCGGTGAAGGGGGGGGGGGGGGGGTTGTGCGGGGGTGGGTAATTTTTTTATATCGAGGATCGAGGAACTAAGGAGAGCCATAATTGATGATAAAACAAATTGGATTAAAAAATTCCACGCGGACGGAGTCGCGGGCAAAAGCTAGTCCTGTAATAAAGGTGGTGCGTACCTGATACTCCCGCTCCTCGTCCGAGTCCGAGTAGACGCGGTCGAGCAGCGCGTCGCGCGGCGTGCCCTCGGGCGACAGGATGGGCGAGCCGAGGCGCGAGTCCGCCGCCTCCACCTCCGGGATCGGGGTAACCTCTGTAACAATCATTACAATACGTTTACATTCAGTTTACCACTGACAGGTGGCTTGCCTTCATTTCATTTTCAACTTTAACACCATACAAATAAAGTAGCTATTACAAAATCTGCAAACGTGGGTAACAGTATTCTAAAATTGGCTTTATTTGTAGGTCGTTAAAGTTGAATATGAAATGAAGGCAAACCATCTGTCAGTGGTAAACTTTATGTCATTTTACGTTAACACCATGCTGAACACGAACAAGACTAGATAATAAAAAAAAAAACAAATCGACTGATTTTTATTCGTCTTTATGAAAATAGTTTAGGTTGATTTTTTCAGTTAATATTAGTAGCTAGTCGATAAATCGCTCGAGGTTGATTAATGATTACAATTGACACAATTAATCAAGAATTCCAAGACGGAACTGTAGCAATACCTACATAAAAAAAAATACTTTGTTTTAGTTTTAAAATCCATATATTAACTCTAAATAGCAAATTGCAACACAATTGCATGAAAATCGCTATTTTGCCCGAGTTGTTTATATTCAAACGAGCCGAAGGCGAGTGTTGATCGTTGTCTAGGGTAAAATGAGGTTAATGAACGAGATACATACTCTGCTTTTCACTTCAATGGCGAGGAAATTAGATAGCAACATTGCAAATAAATGTAAATTTACAAGTTTTAATTTTTCCTGCAAAATTAAAACTTTCATATTTTTTTTTGTTTTTGTTTTATTATTTATTTTATAATAAATAATACGACGGCTGCTGACGCCCATCTACATCCAGCATAAACACAAACGTTATGAGCATGATAAGTGAAAATTACATTTTCATTTGCTTTTTAAAATATCTAAACAAATTGTTCAGCTAGCAAATAAGTGACATCACAGCTTGCTTTTGACAAAATCTACAGTTCATGAATAGTATGTCAATTGACAGGTAGTGTTAATTCTGCACTAACCTCTCCGTCTCAGCTCTTCCTCACTGTCCGATGACGACGAGTAGACTTTGCGCAGGCGCTCCTTGTTAGACACCACCTTGAACTGAACACAAGATTTCTCGTTAAGACGACGACGATGGTTGTTTGATAGCAAATATGAAAGCTTTCTTAGGAATCGGCTTATAGCGTCCCACGGCGGGGCACAGGCCGCTTTTTCGCTCTGAAATGTCATAATTATATCAAACCACTAAGCTACAACAGCCTTTTTTTAACCGACTTCAAAAAAAAGAGGAGGTTCTCAATTCTGTTGTATGTTCTTTTTTAACCCCGACACAAAAAGAGGGGTGTTATAAGTTTGACCGTTATGTGTGTGTGTCTGTGGCATCATAGCTCTTAAACAGGTGAACCGATCTGGATGAAGTTTTTTTTCGAAAGCAGGATTCTTGGCGATGGTTCTTAGCCATGTTCCATCAAAATTGGTTCAGCCGTTTCAAAGTTATCAGCTCTTTTACTTCATTTTCAAACATATGTGTGACCAAATTGAGTTGGGGGTTTTAAAATTTTTAATTTTTGTTAATTAATCGTTCTAGTATAGGTCGATTGACCACTTCAAGCTCGTTCGTTTCACAATTTCTCAGTGTAATGTGTTTTTTGCAGATCTAAATAAGTAGATAAATGCTTACATTGACTTGTGCGGGATCGAGATCGGAGTCCGAGTCAGAGTCGGAATACAGCCGCGGCGCGCCGCGCGCTTCCGATTCCGACGACGACGACGACCGTGACGATGAGCCCGACGACGACCTGCCGATTTACAAACACCATGTGGGGTAAAATACCCGATAGTCAGCCAGGCAGTCGGCCGTATATCAGTGCGAAGTGTACGAAAGATATCTCTAACGAAACAGAGCTGAAAAGCTGAGCACTGGGTGTTTTACCATATAATAATTAAAATAACATACTGTGACACACTTTAAAGATCGTTGACTAGGTTAAAGATTTAGGATGTTAATTTGTCTTTACTTTACAGTCAACCAATTTGGGTAACATGGAACCTTATCTTAGCAAATAATTTTATTTGTCTATAACAATGCATGATTTATACAAAACTTTATTTCCAAGGTGATAAGAATTTCGAGCACCACAGCCGCTCATCCACTTCTGCTGCTGAATGTAAATCAGCGTTTTTTGATGTATATTCGTCCTACGCTTTCGACGTCCTTGTTTTGTCTCTTGACTATCATTTCATTTAAAATAACCAATAGCTAAGTTTAGCGAGGCGCAGTACCCACTAGTGGATAGTAACTTGATATCTAGTACTGACTTGGACGAGCTACTGGACTGCCGCCGGCGACTGCGCGACAGGTACGAGCCGTGCGTCCTGTTGCGAGGGCTCGTGGGAAGTTCCTTCTCTTCGTCAGAGTTCTGAACCATCTCCTCCTGAACCATGGGAAATATTTATTGGTACACATATAGAGGTAAATGAAATATTAACACAAGTATTTTTAAAAAGGGTAAATAAATGTTATACCTTTTCAACGCCAACGATATATATATGCGTCACAAAGTACAACGAGAAAGTGATCTTCACGCAATGATATAAGGTTCAAAGTAGCTTTGACGTTTGGCTAGGTATGGCGTTGAAAAGGTTAGGGTATTTGACATGACTATTATTTCCTAGATGCAGCACTAAGTTTAAGCCGAAAAACAAGATTAATTTTCAATCGCCTGTAACATTTCATTTTAGTAGCTTCGAAATAAATGAATAGTTTTCAGTTATTAACGAGTGAAATCACATTATCATACAAAATCTATGGTGAAACCGAGTTTTGGCGGGGCATAGTACATCAATTGATTGGTCGTGTCAAATAGCCTATTAATGCAAGACACATATCGCAGAGCCATATAGACGCCAGCGCCTCCAGAATACAGAGTTGTATTTGTAAATGTCTATATGAACAGTACGTCCCGTAGTTTTACCTGATCGCTAAGCCTCTTGGAAGAGTCCTCGTCCATGACAACAGGCGAGGGTATCTTCCTCTTCTTGCGAAAGGAAGGCATCTTGGGGATGGCGGCCCGAAGCCCGAGCCCGATGCCGGCCGTGTAGCCGCCCAGTTCTAGCGCAATGTCGCGCGACTCCATTATAGACTTGATGGAGTCCACCTCTTCCTTCTTGTTTGAGATATCCTGGAAATTTGGTTGGGTCAATTGAGGGGCAATTAGAAGAAATACTAATGCATATCTCATCAGTCATTCCTGCCTACGTAATTACAGCTCGCTTATTATCAGACAAAAATCAAGCAGCAACTTACAGTTGCTTACGACACGCGTGACTTTTGTATATTGCACTGCTTAACCCTCAATTAATCAGGTCCTATTAAAGTAGCTACTGTAAAGTAGTCATTGTTAGCTATCCAGCGATGAACAGTTTTGAATAAGACGAAATTTCATAAGATGCAGTGAAATTTGTATCATATTACCAAACAAATAAAGTTCATTGTAATAGTAAACCCATATCCATAAATCGCTTCTGGATAGATAAGGTTTAAAAATTTCAAGAGCTCAACATTTTTAAACATTAAAAGCGTTCAATCAGTATCAAGAAGTGGCGACCACACAATCTTAATTCAACTCATTCATCATTCATTTTAATTGTACTACATGTATACAAAATACACTGACGAGCAAAAATAAAGGGTCGGCTACAGAATTGGCGATAACTCCAAAACCCGCTGTGCATAGCTTCTTCGAGTAAAATGAGTCTAGTAAAGAGTTTTTTGGGTCGATCAACTTTTCTTTGTCACTCGTTGCTATAGTGACGGTCTCCTGAGTAACTCTTTAAACCGTAAGTTTATCTGATTAAAATTTGCCAAACATGCATGCATGCGGAATCGCATTAGAAATGATGAAATCCGCGCAAGAACTAAAGTCACGGACATAGCTCGAAGAATCGCTAGACTTAAGTGGCAGTGGGCAGGGCACATCGCCCGTAGAACTGACGGCCGATGGGGCCGAAAGGTTCTCGAGTGGCGTCCGCGGACCGGAAGACGCAGTGTAGGTAGGCCTCCAACAAGATGGAGCGACGACCTGGTTAAGGTAGCTGGAACGCATTGGATGCGGATGGCGCAGGGCCGATCTGTTTGGCGAGCCTTGGGGGAGGCCTATGTTCAGCAGTGGACGTCTTTCGGCTGAAATGATGATGATGATGATGCATTTTTGTGGTAGTTTTAAACCCCTTCTACAATTGGTCATCTAATAAGCATGTTAATTAATGTGACACAACATTTCTTCTAATCAAACTGTACTACTTTTGTCCCCTCGCTGACGGGACAGAATAACAACAAGAAATAGTTGATCCACCCTTATTCTTAACAAGAAAAAGTTTAATTGAGAATAAAACTCTTTACTAAACTCATTTTACTCGAAGAAGCTATCACAGCGGGTTTTGTAGTTATCGACTTTTTTGTAACCGACCCTTTTATTTTTCTCGTCAGTGTATAAATAAACCCTTAAATTATCCTACATCACCTACAGTTAAACCTGCTCGTTAACGTTGCACGTAAACCTATTACGTGCAATGCATTACTGAGAAATTGTTTGTATTACTGAGAATATGATTTTCAGGTACCTGTAGCGGTTGCGTGGCGTCTTCCTTCTTGGGCAGCTGCCGTGTTTTGCGACTCTGTTCGTCCCACCAAAGCTCGAAAGCCTTAAATGCTGTGCTCTCGATCATTTTCTTATTGAAGTCTTTTTTGAGTATTGCCTTTAACTCGGACGTTACTCGCTCTATCACCGTGTTTATCGTGGGGAAGTACGGGTTGTCCAGCTCCTGTTTATTACAAAGTTAAATTAAAATGTCATTTCGTGACTACAACATAATGTATATATTGCGTTCAAGGAAATAAGTATCATTTTTTTTTAATATATAATTGTAACAGAACTTTATTCTCGAAGGAAATTCAGATTAAAGTAAAAAAAGTTTTACTTTAAAAGTTTTATTATTAACTCTAAAATCAATACAATGGTTCATAAGAACAAATTATATTTTTCAGCCGAGGTCGTAAACATGTATAGCCATCGCGTCAAATATATGAACACACACAGACCTTATGGTTAGTGGCACAAAGGCGTACAGAAGTTTTTGACGTCTTGGTAACGTACATCTATTTATGACCTTGACTGTACCATCGCCCCAGACGTTAGATACCCATTTTCAAAACAAATTTGCTTGCAGCCGTTGATGTTTATTGCTATGAATTGTTATGGACAGATGTCTAGCCACTGCACGCAAACTGGGCCTTTAAGGTGGTTATCTGGCGCTTGGGGCGATAGTACATGACAAAACTTATATGAAATGTTTTATATTTTCAGCCTCGCATGAATCTAACGGACTGCTGATGGCTAATGATTTTGCTAAACCATTAACTAATAGTTTGAATTAACCTGCGCAGGCGCAGCGGGGTCGGGATACGGCTGGTAGGGCTGAGCGAGTAACGGCGCACCAGCAAAGGCGCCCGAATACGGCAGCGCCAAGTCGGGACCCACGTAGCCCGGTGGTGGATATGCTGTCACATACAATAAAATTATAGGTAAAAACTTAGCCTTTGAACTCCAGCGACGCTTAAAGTTGTCAAAAGCTGTCGTGCCTAAAATATAGTCATTCGAACTACAGTGTACAATAGCGACCTGCATATTTATGCTGTAAATTCAAATTCGCATTTGGCGTTATAGTAGAGGAGACGTGGAAGATCGACCTTCACCGATTTGATAACTCGATGAGACATATTTTTTATTAAATATAATTTATAAACAAATATGCCTATGATAACTTGCCTATCGAAAAGTATTCATAGATTTTTTTTTGTTTTATTGTGGAGTGCCTTTAGCCATCTTCCAGCTCCATCATCAGACCCTGTTTACTCGTCAAGACGAATCAAACGAGTCCAAACTCGATGGGGTTGTGTGGTTTGGCCATACTGAATTTATGAAATTACGAATTACCCCATCGAGTTTGGACTCGTTTGATTCGTCTTGACGAGTACTTTGATCCCAGATGGTAACCAGGGCCTGATGATGGAGCTGGAAGATGGCTAAAGGCACTTCACAATAAAACAAAAAAAAAAGCTATGAACACTTTTCGATAGGCAAGTTATCATAGGCATATTTGTTTATAAATTACACTAGCTTTTGCCCGCGACTCCGTCCGCGTGGAATTAGTGGCAGCTTATTTTTTATCCAATTTGCTTTTTTATCAATTATGGCTCTCCTTAGTTCCTCGATATAAAAAAAATTACCCGCCCTCCCCCGTACCCTCCATCCCGCTCCCCCTGCAACCCCCCCCCCCCCCACACCCCCTGCACGCCCCCCACACAGCACCCCCCGCACACCCACGTTCGTCCCAAGTCAAGCGTGCCTATAGAAGTTTCACTTCAAAAACCCCCGCACCTCCTCCCCCCTCATCCCCCCCCCCCCACCCCCCCGGTGTTTTTGTCAAATATCTTGAAAACGGTGCATCCTACGGCAAAATCAATGAAATTTTCATCCCTCCTTTGAAGCCCCCGCACCCCCTCCCCCGCACCCTTACTTGCATGTAATAATAACGTGTCTGTAGAAAGGTGACCTTAAAAATTAGGAAAATGACATAAGTTCTTCTTCAGTTTTTCACGTACGTACACTACGATCTATAGTTTTTCTGGTAAATCTAGGCGAGATTGCGGGGTAAATTAGAACTTTGCTTTGACTAGAGCTATAGGTGAAAGCTGAGAAAAATATACGAACGAGACACCTTGATTTAGAAGAATAAAAAATTTCAGTTTTTCTTTTTTCGTTTTGTTACAGTCAACGAAAAAACATGGAATTTGCGGCCGATAGTGGTAGTAAGCATTTTGTGCTGTGACACTTTTATAGTACCTACTTTAGCCACGTTATTTAAAAAAGGTAGGACTACCTGCGAATCAAGTTTGAATCGCAAAATATAATGAAACAACTCTATAAACTACAAACCAGTTTCGTCCATGTTTTATCCGTTAACTATTCTTTGCGAAGTGTCGGTAGTATTGTCAAACCAGTGTAACCGTACCTGTTGGCGGCCACATGTGTTGGTAGTAGTGTGGCGGCGCGGTGTGCGCTTCGGGGTAGAAATAGGCCTCCGCCGGCACTTGTTCCTCGATCTTCGCCTCCGTCGACGATAGTGATGACAGGGACATCTGCAGGGAAAGCGGATGTCCATATCGTCACTACTTTGAAAAAAGCTCGTATCTCAAAATCGATAATCTGGCTAATTGAACTTTACTGAGTGTACAGTAAAGTTCAGTTTGGTTTACATATTGATTTGAGATACAAGATTTTTTCAAAGTAGTGACGATAATTTACAATTGTATAATATAGGTGTCCAGCATGAATTCTTTGCAGACGGAGTCGCGGGCAACAGCTAGTACACAATAAAACGTAAAATAAGTTAACACTATACTGTGGTTCCGCTTGTGGTTGGTATTAAATGATTAGCAAAAAGTCCGACCGGACTTACATCGAATATGTCAGTATATTTAAGCTCCATAATACATAGTAAACATATCTAAACTGCAACAATGGAAAATGTTAAGCATCCGTGAGAGCTACAGAATATTTGTTGTTATATGAACGTGGAATTATCATTAAAAAAAAAACAGTCTCCTTTGAGTAATATTTAATTTCTAGTTTTACTAAAAAAACCACTTCGTCAATTCCACGTGTAAAACAAATCTTGATCATAGAAATACTATTAATAATGTCAGTTAATCTTATTTGCTCAACAGATTTTCTGTCTGCATAACATGCACTTTGACTTTTTTTAATGAAAATATTTTATTTAGTAAGTATTAAGGTTTTAATTTGACATCGAACTCTTTACAAGATGTTTCCCTTTCCACCTTAGGGGTATTTTTGCATACGAAATACGATTACATATTAGACTAGATGCTATGGTTGCTTGATATTATGGTTGGTAGGCCTGCCTGTTGCTTACCTTGTATATTTTTTTCTATGTACTTATTTTTCTGTATTGTTTTCTTTGTGGTGTACAATAAAGAGTCATTGTATTGTGTTAGTGTTACCTGATCGTCGTCCAAGTTGTCTGCAGCGGCGGGCGCGCCGGCCGGCGAGCGGCGCGGCTCCTCGCCCGTCAACAACTCGTCCTCCGACGACGATATGTCCGACCCGATCTTGTCCATCGCGGGGAACATTCGTCGCTCCGCTTCTCGCGCTCTCTGCAACGTTGAAGAGTTCAATTCTATTCAAAATTGGGTCATAGACAGCGTAAGGAACAAAATTTGTCTGTCCTGTAGACAAAATAGGGATGTTGACGCAATTAAAAAATAATTCGAAAACACGACTCCAGTAAAAAAACGCTTTATTTTAGCCCTGATAACCAAATTAATTTTCGATTAACTGCAAAGAAAGATTATTTGTTGCTTTAAAACAATTAAAATGTTAGTTGATTGAGTTGGCGAACAAAGTGACGTCATAAATTGCTATTGCCATTTAAACTCTATGGGAGAAATTGTGTTTTGACAGCTCATAAAAAGTACGTCAGTTGATTGGTGGTGTCAACATCCCTATTAGCGACTCCCGAGTCAAGCTTAAGATTTATTTACAAGGGTCGAAAGTTGGCCAGGCGTTCCACCTACCGATGTAGACTTGACTTAAAAATATTGGCTATAGACCCATAACTTTTGTTATATCCACAGAAGAAACGCAAGCAAAAAAATGTGTATGAATGTGTATATGAATGTCAAATGGTAAATTCTCGGATATGGACAGTGAAACTAGCTTTATCCATAAGGTTAATTTGTCTAATTTTCACTGTTACTTCATTACAAGTTGAGCCTTATGGAAGGAGCTAGTTACGCGGTATTGCAGTTTCACCGACGATATGACGATGATATTGTAATAGATATAACTATACTTCAGTTTTTTCAACATTAGAAAAATCTTGACATGTAAATAGAGAGAAATGGAGTTTCCTGATATCAAAGGTCCTTTTTGGGTAGATGACCCAGGACAGTAAGTAAGCTTAGAAAATTGTTAATGTAATGACGATTGGTGTGAATTGTCCCGTGATATTTATTTATTTATTTTATTAATTTAATGACTGACCTTTTCTATGGTTATTTTGAGACACTCTAGGTAGACATCTCTGTCCATAAAAGGTGATGGAGTCGTAGATAAGGGTTCTGAGTTTAACTCTTTATTTTGATTAAAGGAAACTATGCTGCCTCTGTCTTCACTGCCGGAACCTGCGAAATGTTACAACATAATTATAGGTAGAACACAAAAGGCCTACTCAGTCATATGGTCGAATTTTTGTTTCTTAATGTATTAAATCGAATAGAAAAATAAATCGAATTAGCCCATGTAAAAATTAGACCAACCGATCGTAAGACCAAATACTATATTAGGGCAAAAAGTATTCGACGATGCGAAAGATACCCTAAGGCGTATTATAAAATTGATGACCACTTTGTAGATACAAGAAACTATTAACATGATGTACTTATAGGGAAAATGATAATAATGTAACGAATGTCGCGAGTATAATTAAAATTATGAATGAAGTAAGTATAGGATATTGTAATTTAATTAACCTTATGTGTAAATGATATGGATGTAATTTAAATGAATCACTAATATCGTATCTGTAATAATAACTCATATTTTTGAATAATTATATTTAATAGATAATGTTAAGGCCAAGCGCCTGATGCCCGCATCACCAGGCCGCATCGACGCTACAGCACGGGGGGCGCGGATACGTACCCGGCCGCCACCTCGCGCCTTGGACCTTTTCGTATTACAACAATTTACCCTCCGTACGCTAACGCATCTCTGTACGCGCCGCGCTTGCACTGGCAATATTGTATGCCAAAACTGGCTGATTGTGGCGGCACGTCTCTAATAAGTTTAACAACTGCTGTATATATGTACCCACAGTCTACAATAAAAAGATTTGACTTTGACTTTTGACTTTGAAGGGAACATGATAAAGTGTTCTGGTGTACCTTCGTTGTCCGAGGGCGGCTGCGGCGCGTCCAGGTCTGGCATCTTGGCGGCGCGCTCTTCGTCCTCTTCCTCCGAAGAAATACCGAGCGTAAGAAACGGAGGCGCTAGTCCGCCGCCGCCGCTCGCTCCCTTCAGCAACATCGCTATTCTGTTCACACACCGTAAAACGTGATCATCGTACCAGCCCATGTACGTCCCAATGCAGGGCACAGGCCCCGTGCTATCGCATTCACTATTTCATGGTGTCAAATGGTATATAAGATGGAGATAGAAAGAGATGGTGAACGCGATGGCAAGCGCTCGCGCGTTAGACAATACGCCCTTAGAGTTAACGATTTTTAGGGTTCCGTACCCAAAGGGTAAAAACAGGACCCTATTACTGAGGCTCCGCTGTCCGTCCGTCTGTCTGTCCGTCTGACACCAGGCTGTATCTCGGGAACCGTGATAGCTAGAGAGTTGAAATTTTCACAGATGATGTATTTCGGTTGCCGCTATAACAACAAATACTAAAAAATGGAATAAAATAAATATTTAAGGCTCCCATACAACAAACGTGATTTTTTTGCTTGTTTTTGCTCGATATTAATAACGGTAACAGGTAGAAGCTTGAAATATTCACAGAATATTTAATTAATTATTAGGTTTGTTATAATATGGCAATGTTGTTATTATGTAGATTATTTTGTAGCAACACTAGGTTACCTAAGTAACTGTAAAAAAAACTTGTCTGTCGTGTGCCTTCCGAAATATAATACTCGTACTACAGTAAAATTGTTTCTCTTCAATCTCCTCGCACCCAGTCATAATATCCACATCATATGGTAGCAGAGCTTAAAACAACGGTGCGGGTGAATTGAAAGATTCGTTAGTACCGAGGAAAGATGGAAACTGAAATTGCCGGGTCTAGTTTAAAATTAACCGGAAGTAATAATTGGCCGACATGGAAGTTTCAAATAAAGGTAATCCTGAAAGGGAGAGGATTGTACGAAATGGTAACGGGCGAATTGGTCAAACCGGCAGAAACTGAAAAACCGGAACTGTTAAAGCAATGGATGAAAAATGATGCCAAAGCCCAAGAACTTCTAGTTACTCGAATGGATCAGGGACCGCTTTCGCATTTACTATCGTGTGAAACAGCGAAAGAGATGTGGACAAAACTAAATACGGTCTACCAGAAAGAATCCGAGGTGAGCGTTCATTTGTTACAACAAAAATTCTTCTCTCTCGAGTACGAAAACGAGTCCATGTCAGATTTCTTTTCAAAAATTGAGCATATCCAGACGAAGTTGAAGGAGTGTAAAGAGCCTGTCTCTGATAAAATGGTTATGACTAAAGTATTAATGGCACTGCCAGAGTCATACAAACACTTCAGATCTGCGTGGGAGTCCGTGCCCAGTGAGAAACAAACCCTAGCTGAGATGACCTCTAGATTGCTTATAGAGGAAGAGAGAATGCCAAAACAGGTGGATGAAACAGCGTTAAAAGTTCAGAAACGTTTTGGTAATGCTAGAGGAGAGCAGAGAGACAAAAGTAGAGACAGAAATTGTTTTTATTGCAAGAAATATGGACATAAGGCAAAGGACTGTTGGTTCAGGAAAGAGAAAAAGACTGAAGGTACAAATTACAACAGGAAAGAAAAATGTCACGATGCGTTTATAGGAACACAGGAGAAGGAGAAAGTGAAGAGAGAAGACTGGTGCCTGGACACCGGGGCAAGTGAGCACATGAGCTGGGATAGAAACTTGTTCGAGACCCTTCAGTTAAAAACGGACCTGGGTAAAGTAACCGTAGGTGACGGAAACGAGGTAGCTATAGAAGGTGTTGGTTCAATAAAAGTGTTAGCTAGAGTAGGACAGAACATAAATGATATTACTCTAAATAATGTATTGTTTGTTCCAGAGCTAACGTTTAACTTGTTCTCAGTTGGTAGTGTTTTAGACAAAGGATATTTTTTGTCGTCAGATAAAAATTCGTGCGAAATTTTGAACAAAGATGGTCAGGTTAGAGCCATAGCTAAAAGAAAAAATAAAATGTTTACGATGAATTTTTTAAACCTGTATCCAAAAACCAAAGCAGAAACAAAAGTGGAATGCCACTTTGCGAAACAAAATTTGACGCTGTCAAAATGGCATTCAATTTTTGCGCATCAAAATTTTTCCTATGTAAAGCGTATACTCGATCGAAATAATATAAAATATGTATCTGAAAGTGAAAACATAGTGTGTGAGAAATGTTTATTAGGAAAACAACATCGTGGATCGTTCGCAAGAAGCGAAAATAGAGCGTGTGAGAGATTATCGTTGATTCATGCTGATGTGTGCGGCCCGATGGAGGTAAGTTCGATTGGTGGAGCGAAATATTTTCTGTTGTTGAAAGACGATTACTCGTCGTATCGGTTTGTATATTTCCTAAAACAAAAGTCCGAGGTGAAACGATGTATCGAAGAATTTATTCAGTCAGCCGAACGGGCAACTGGATGTAAAGTAAAGTGCTTGCGATCCGACAACGGGTTAGAATTCATAAATACCGAACTCGGTAGCTTGTTAAGACACAAGGGCATCGTTCACCAACGGTCTATAACGTATACACCGGAGCAAAATGGGCGTGCGGAACGCGAAATGCGGACCCTAGTCGAAGCATCTCGCAGTATGATGCAAGGGTTTGGCAAGGAGTTTTGGGCGGAAGCCGTGAACACAACCGCATACGTTCTAAACCGCACGGGACCAAGTCCTACAGTAGATAAAACTCCCTACGAGTTATTTCATGAAAAACAAAGTGACCTTATGTCAATGCATGAGTTTGGGTCCAGGGTATCTGTGCATATTCCCAAACAAAAGCGTTTGAAATGGGATCCAAAGAGTCAAGAAGGGATTTTTGTAGGATATGGCGAACATACTAAAGGTTTTCGGGTGTATTTTACAGGAACAAGAAAATTGGAGATAGTGCGAGATGTTATATTTCTACCAACTGAAGATGAAAAGATAAAAATAACAAATGAGAACAAGGAAGGAAAAAATGTTAAATATGTTATTGAAAAAGATGACGAGACCGGTGTAAACCAGAATATAGAACCAATTCCAGGGTGTAGTAGAGAACAAGATTGTTTAGAAAATTTGGAACCAGTAAGAGAGAACATAAGTGATAGATCAGAAGGTCATGGGGTTCAAAGTCAAGAAAATGATCAGTCCGCTGTGAGGGAAGAGACAGACTACCGCGCGAGACTAAGAGATAGAAGTACATTAAAACAACCTTCAAGATTAGACTCTTGTCATATATATGCCGCTGTAGCAGCTGCAGAGCAGATTGACCCAGAGCCTGCGACATACAGTGAGGCGCTGTCAAGTCCAGAAAAAGAAAAGTGGAAAGAGGCAATTGACAAAGAAGTTAGTGCGCTCGAAGAAAATAAAACTTGGGAACTTGTGAGACGACCAGAAGACTGCAAATTAATTGACTGTAAATGGATATTCAAAAAGAAGAAAGATGAGACTGGTAAGGTAGTAACATACAAGGCAAGGTTAGTTGCTAGAGGCTTCCAACAAAAGGATGTAGACCTGTCTGAAGTATATAGTCCAGTCGCCAGGCTGTCATCGGTGCGGTTATTCTTGGCAATGTGCAACGAGTATAAAATGCAAGTATCACAGTTAGATGTATGTAGTGCATTTCTGAATGGTGATGTAGAGGGTGATGTATATATATCGGTGCCGGAAGGAGTTGGTAAAGATAACTTACAAATTAAAGAAACCGAGTATGCGCTTAAACTTATAAAATCTTTATATGGTTTAAAGAATTCACCCAAAAATTGGAATACAAAGTTTAATAATGTAATATTGTCCTTAGGTTTTGAGAGGTCTAACTATGAGTCATGTCTGTATGTCAAGTCGACCAAGACTTATAAAGTATTTCTATTACTGTTTGTTGACGATATGCTTCTTGCATCTACAGATAGCAAGGAACTTGTAAATGTAAAGAAAGACCTAAGTAATATGTTTAAAATGAAAGACATGGGTCCGGTATCGCATTATCTTGGCATGCATATAACTCAAGATTTAGCTAATGAAACAATAACATTAAACCAAACGGTATATTTGCAAAATGTCTTACAAAAATATGATATGCAAGATTGCAAACCTGTGAGTACCCCACTTGATAAAAATTTTGATCACAGTGTTTTAAAACGAGAGAGCTCAGAAAGCACAGAGATAGAACAAAAGTGTAGGCAGCTGATAGGTGCATTAATGTATGCCATGTTATGTACAAGGCCAGATCTATGTATTAGTATCAGCATCTTAAGTCGTTATCAAGCCTGTGCAAGTCGAGATCTGTGGAGTCATTTAAAAAGACTGTTAAGATATGTAAAGGGTACGCTAAACTTAAGTTTAGTCTACACCAAACACAAGTTTGAATATATCATAGCAGGGTATGCAGACTCAGACTGGGCGGGGGATAGGGTTGACCGAAAGTCAACTGCAGGATATTTGTTTCAAGTATTTGGTTGTACTGTATCATGGGTATCAAAGAAGCAAACTTCTGTTGCCTTGTCTTCTACAGAAGCTGAGTATATTGCGTTGAGTTTTGCTGTGAGTGAAGCATGTTGGTGGCAAAACTTAATTAATGAAATTAACATTTGTAAACAAAAAGTGTATGCTACAGTGTTAGAGGATAACTTAAGCACAATTAAAATATGTAAGAGCCTGTTTCATCCAAGCAAACTGAAACATGTTGACATTAGATTACATTTCGTAAGAGACAAAGTTAACACTAATGGGATAAAGATTGTATATGTCAGTAGTGCTGAACAGTTGGGAGACATTCTCACAAAGCCACTGGGCAAGCAAGTGTTTAACTATTTAAAAGAGAAAGTCGGATTGTGTTAACACCATTGAGGGGGTGTGTTATAATATGGCAATGTTGTTATTATGTAGATTATTTTGTAGCAACACTAGGTTACCTAAGTAACTGTAAAAAAAACTTGTCTGTCGTGTGCCTTCCGAAATATAATACTCGTACTACAGTAAAATTGTTTCTCTTCAATCTCCTCGCACCCAGTCATAATATCCACATCATAAGGTTAAAATAAAAAAAATATTTAAGGGGGACTCCCATACAACAAACGTGATTTTTATAGATAATTGTACGGAACCCTTCGTGCGCGAGTCCGACTCGCACTTGGCCGGTTTTTTTTTAACTCGAGACCGCGTAAATGGCTCTAAGTGGCCGTAAAAATTAATAACTGGGACAGAATTACACTCGCATCGTAAAACGTTGCTGCTGGTAAGCTGTCGAAGGCATTGGGCACTGTTATGAAGGTGATGATCTGATGGGCCAATCAACTTTTAAACCGACTATAATCTGTCCGCGACATTTTTCAAACAATTGCAGATTTTTGTAAGTAAACATGTTTTTTCTGTAATTTAATAGATGAATAGCATGAATACATGCCGTCCTACGTAAGTTTAACCTATTAAACCGTGAAATATCTTGTTGGAAGTACGATTTTTTGGTAACGCCAGAGACAATTTTGGTAACGCAGGAGACGCCAAAAACGTCGGTTTAAAAGTTGATTGGCCCTGATGATAATCGTAACTGACCTAGTATCGAGATCAACGTTTTTGGGCTCGTCAGCGGGCGGCGGCGGCTTGGGCTCGGGCTCCGGCGCATCAGCGATGTCCTCCGGCGGTCGCGGCTCCACCGGCTCCGCGACCTTGCTCTCCACCTCCTATACACACTTTGGATTTTATTAAACGTGTGTGTGGACGTATTACGGGCACAGTACATTGAAAATTTTAACGCATTCGCTGCTGACTGCCAGACTTCAGGTTCCATAAACGCACATGTGCATTTAATTCCTTTTGCGGCATATGGTCCCGTTCGCAAATCGTCCCGTTCGGCAATTCGTCTCGTTAGCAGATCGTCCCCCAAACGCACCTCGTCCAGTTCGCAATTCGTCACGGGACGAGGTGCGTTTGCGGGACGATCTGCTAGCGAGACGAATTGCCGAACGGGACGGTTTGCGAACGGGACCACATGCGACAAAAGGATTTACATTACTGCCAAACTATGACAGCGCACTAAGCGAAGGTCACAAAAACGTATACAGGGTGTTAGGTAATGAGTGGATAATCCTTGAACTACGGATAGAGGGCACTTAGGACGTTATAATAAAGCTAATACAGGTTTAGTAAAAGTGGCACGGTTTTCGAGATATTTGGACTTTTAGGTTTTTTTCGAAAATGAACACCCTTGTTCAATGTTTTGATCATAGCACCATTTTAAACTATTTTTTTTTATTTTTTATTTTTGCCCAATATTCTTGATGACTTGTATAATCAGATAGGCATCACCATTTTTGTGAGACTTCATTAGATTTTTTTTAAAAAAATCGCAAACTTAATTTTTGCGTTTTCAATCGTACATTGACCAAACTTTCAGCTCTCATGGTGAAAAAAAATACACTACCGTCTAGTTGCCAATAAGCTTAAAAACATGCCAATTTATTGTCAATTTAAAAATAGTAATTACCTTTTGAATTTAAAATCAAAATGCCAAAATAATAAAAAAAAGACACGCTCACCCACATTTTTCCCAATGTACTTTTTGTATCCCGGCCGTAGAATTCAAAACTTTTTGTTGCAAAAATAACATTACTGGCCACTAATTTAAATGCCATTTATTCCAAATTAAAAAAAAACATGCAGACTGCTTTTTGTTTTTTTCGAATTCGATTTTGAATTTCGCTATTATTGCGTAATGAATGCGTTAAGCACAGTTCAGACATTGTTATTCTTTTTAATGACTTAATGACTGACGGCGGCCAGTACACTTTATTTTGAAAAAGTTTGCTACAACACCCAAAATACTCAATACTCATGTTAAGACCTACTGTAATAACAAGAACAAGCAACCGCCACCATGTTAAAATATTTAAGATTCCAGTTAACGTGTATGTGATCACTAATTTTACTAATAATAATAATTTAAATTATGCATTTGTCAAACTAAATTAGTCTAACCAAGTTAAGAACGTTGGCGCCAGGTTACACCAAGAAGGCAAAAGTCTGGCGGAAGAAAGGTATCAGTGGGATTTACTCCACTGACAAATCTTAAATAATGATGATTAGTTACAAATATGATGATTAGTTATATTTCTTGCGGGTTCCTACAAAAATCAATGGGACAATTACTTGCGAAAGTATAACTAAACAAATATGTACTTGTTATCGAGGACCTATTCAGATGTGGAGTTTCTTGCCTACCTAAAAAAAGCAGAGTAAATTAATTTTTGTTCCTAAAACTCCTTAGATAGAATATAATTAAAAACGACACGTTTTTTTTCAGTGAAACTTTTACTTTCAAGAAACTTTCCTCATCTAAATGGTCATTAATTAAATCCGAGAACAGACATGCGGTGCGTGCAATCATGCGAACATGCGATGTGATAGCGTGCGTGTGGTGATCTACATTCGTCATCACACTTTCTGACGTCGACACGACGCGCACGAATGGTATGCTCAGTGAAGTGCGATGGCGATTGTACTTCATTTTAATAGGTGCCTATTTTAAAAAGCTTGGTGCGAACGAACATTGAATATTCAATATTTTCGTTTTTGTAGTAAGTACTAATGAACATTTCTTACAGTGTCATTAAATTATATCTAACAAGTTCCTATACCAACACTAAATACCAAGTACACCGACTAGCTACATTGGGTTACAGTAATATTGCGCGAGACCTAAGGTCTGATCTACCATGTACCCATCGGCACTCAAACATTTTCATATAAACATAATGAACTCCAAAATAGTCATAATCCTATCTTTTTTTTTTTCGGTATTTGTGTATCAATGGATTACTGGTAGATTCTGCGCCTGATCTGTAACGCAACAACGCTACACATACAATGTTTCAAATTTAGAAATAAAAGGCATATTCAGACTTCAAAAGATTAACACTCTATTATTAGAGTATTATTAGAGTATTTCTGTTTTTCTTTTTACCGCACGTATTTTTAACTGTCTGCTTATCCATTATATATTAAATTGTCTTCTCTTAACTAGGTTAGCTGGAAGAGATCCCTTTTTAGGGATAAGCTCGCCTTTGTTCTCCTCTCTGTTTATTTGTATTTTTATTTTTTATGTGCAATAAAGAGTTTACATACATACATACATACACTCTGAATACCGTTTTGAAATTCGAATGCAATTTGGAAAAGTTAATGATACGAAACAAAATTACAGTTAAAGTGACTCTGTTATACGCGAGGGCGTATTTTATCCTAATGTGTCCCACTGAAAAACAGCGCTGTGGCTTGCCACAACATTATGCTGAGTGGGGCCCAATTTATACTATTCGATATATTTTTTTAATTTGTAAATTTCCTGTCAAATGTATTTTTTTTTTCTGTGTTTGTATCGAATATGTGTAAATAAACATCTCTCTCTCTCTCTCTCTCTCTCTCTCAATAAAAAATTGTGCCAGCTTTCAGCTTAAAAGGAATAAATATGTAGATTCATCATCCCAGCCTATATATGTCCCACTGCAAGGTACAGGCCTCCTCTCAGAATGAGAGGGCTTGGGCCGTAGTTCATACGCGGGCCCAGTGCGGATTGGGATATGTCGATTATAATATTATAACTGATAATCATTGTTGAGTGCAGCAAAATATAGCACTCATTAAACTCGGCCCCTAAAATAGCCGTATGACAAAGCCAGAATGGCACATGGCAGAATGTTTGGCCGTACTAAGTTGGCACCCGGTAATACAGGCCTACCATGCTTGAATAAACGCTTCCATTAATAACAAAAATCTAATCACCTACACCTACTTTCATCAATGTATTGAAAATTAATGAGAGATCTTTTATCGCCTTCAGATATCCGCGGATATGGATACAGATATGGATATCTGGCACATCTCTAGTGAACACGATCCTAAAACAGATTAGAATAGTGGTTGGATATAAACAATACTTTGAAAAAAGTTCGTATCTCACAATCGATAATCTGGCTAAGTGAACTTTACTAACTGGGCATCAAGGTTCAGTTTTGTTTACATACTGATTTGAGATACGAGCTTTTTCCCAAAATTGCATTCGAACTGCAACTAATCTGAATACACCCTACGCTGGCAAGCGCCGTGCTCTAGTTTCGTGCAGTTTGACCTTTGGCTTTTCCTTCTTGTCGTCGTGCGGCGAGGTGTCGCGCGCCGCGGGCGTCGCCGGGGCCGTCCACGTGGGCGTCGCCGCCGCGCGCCGCTCCAACTTCGTTACACCCGACCATTAGTGAAAATAAACGGATCACTCATGTCTTAAAACGAGTTTACCCAAGTAGTTGAGTGCGCGTTTGGCAGCCGCCGTGACGTGCGACTCCAGAGGAAGGGCTACGGATTAGCCCGAAACATATCCAGTTAAACTCGTTTTAAGACGTAAGTGATCCGTTTATTTTCACTGTGAGTGAGTCTCACGGTAGTTTCATGTTTAACCCGACCATTATATTATGTACTATCAAACCATTTAATTCCAGACCCACCATAGAACGTTCTCACTACCAAGGGCGTCGCCGGCCGATGATCAAAGGGGGGGGCTAGTAGAAGTTTAGAGGATGGGAAAAGTATGTACAGTCGAGAGTTTATGAAGCAAGTGAAATGTACAATAAACAAAGTTTGTAAGAGATGTATTTGGGTGAATCAACTTTTTCTTGCCACCCGTTGCTATGGTTACATTTTTTTTGTGTTATGTACAACCTATGTATTTTTCTACCAAACAGTATAAATATGTCACTTAGACAACCGGGGACAGAGTAAACAACACAAAAAGTTGATTCACCCATCTATTAAGAAATAAAAATAACTTTCAACAAACTATTGATCAAAACATAATCTATAGGGGTTTTTGAAAAAATGTTAATCACTTTGTCGTGAAGATCTTGTAAGATTTTATTAATAACTTTATCTATTCTCTATCTCTCTCGTCCCCCCTTAATTCGCAACGCCTTTGCTCACTACTGTTTCATAGAATTCCCTCGTCAAGCAATGCGTGTCACTATGATATTTTCTGTGAAAAGGTTCCATAATGGGTCGCGATTCTGTTGGTTCGACAGTACACACTATACTTATGAAAAATGGGACGAGATTGCATAAGAACTATGTTTCATTCTCCATTTTAGTTTAGCTTCGGCTGTATATGAGAGGCCACAGAAATCGCTTCGATATCAAACTGTGAATCGATTTCTTCTAATATAAAAAATGCGCTGAGAACAGCTACGTAGTTTTGGGAAAGAACTTCAATTCCTAAATCAATTTCGCAATGGCGAAATTTTAAACCTGATACAAAATATGTGAGATCAACAAAAAGTTCAGGCTTATTTTTATTATACTAAAATATGTTGCACCACATGTATTCTCTATCGACATACATGTAATCTGTAACTTACAAGCCTTAAATAGGCAGAGTGAAAACTGTTTGCTGTCTTTGATTGATCGCTTTTAAATATTTAGTAACGCGGCCCCGCATGTTACAAAGCTCATACGATATATATCGCACCGCATGAATAAGGCATGGTTTGTTTGCATGAATTGGAAAATGATTGCAAATGACAGCACTACTTTTTTAGTCTTGGCAGGAATGTCTGGTATATTTCAAAATGAGAACGGGTGACAAGAGCTTACATGTGTATAAATAAATATGTAATAGGCGAGGATGAACACAGTTAATTATATTAATCAACACTTGAAAATCACACAGAAATAAAACTCTTCAAAGTGGACCATGAATCAACGAATTAGTATTGATGTAATGAAGTACAGTCAAAAACAATATTTTTACGATTTGTTTTGATTTCAGTAATTATCATTAATGTAAGTGACTGTACAATGGCGATTAACCGTATCATATCATGATTAAAAAGACGTATACGATCATTTAACTCAAGAATCGTTGATCACTACTGATAAAATTTAGTTATATTCTTCAGTATTCATTCGCGGTTGTGATGTAGTAATTTTGTTGTTTTAATTATACTATGATATAGTGTATAAATGAATGAATGAGTAAAGCAATCCCGTTTGTACACAAATCTTTTCACATGTTTATAAATAATCAAATATCTAAGTAGTTGGTAAGTTGATAATTATTTTATTCACAAATCTTTTTCTAAATTGCAACTTGTATTGTTAGACAACATGGCACTCAAAACATTGACTTGTTGAAAAATCGCTCCGTTTGAGAAGTCGTATAGTTGAATTATAAAAAAAGTATCATGACTGACTGACAGACAGCGTACCTACAGTCTAAATCACAGGAACTAGATTTGAAATTTGGCAGCTGTATGCCTAGAAGTGCACTAAAAAGGTATTTTCGGACATTGCCACAGAGTAGGGAGCTAGTTGTGTTTATGCAATATGAATGTAAAGGTTGGGTTAGTAACTCACGTGGGAGTGGGGGTGGGGGTGTGGCGTGTGTCGCCAGTCGCCCCACCACATGCCGCTGCCGCCCGGCGTCGCGCCCGCGCCGTACCCGTACCCATACCTGAAAACATTCAAGCGCACGAACATATGATATTTTATCCCAGAAAATCTAAAAGTTCCCGCAAGAAATCGATAGTCAAGTCTTGGTGTTGCTTCGACTTTACCAACGATTGCGTTGAAACTTAATCATACAAAGATCCTAATCTTATTAATATTATAAACGCGAAAGTTTGTATGGACGTATTAGATGTTTGTAACTTTTACATTCTAAAACGATTTGACGGATTCTGATGAAATTTGGCACACAGTAGTTTATGACCTGGATTAACATATAGGATACTTTTTATACCGGAAAATTGCGTAGCTCCCGCGGGATAGCGATAAACGAATTCTTTGCAGACGGAGTCGTGGGCAACAGCTAGTAATATTATAAATGCGAAAGTATTGTGTGCGGTGGACTAAACGGTTTACGCGAGCGTAATGGCTAGTGTTAAATTTAATGGTTCATTAGTATAATTACAAGAACAAGCTAATACCTAATACCTTTGGAACGCCACACATCATTTTTGTTACGAGCAAAATTGATTCTTATGCGGATCCGGGTAGGTTAATTTTTGTATTACCGTATTGTCGTCTATAGACGACGCTGGCGATCAAAAGGTGGACGTTTCTTGAGTGTGTGTCAAGGTGGCAGATGGTTAGTTGATGTAACAGGGCTTTGAATACTCACCCTTGCGGGTAAGCTTGGTAGGGATCGTAGGGCAGCGGCCCGGCGGGCGTGAAGCTGACGTCAGCATGGCTCGCTGCGTACGTGGACTCCGTCGCCTCGCTCGTGCTACGCGCGTACCGCTCCCTGTGTCTGAATGTCCGCTCAATAAATAGAGTGCATAGCTTTTACATTGGAATACAAAAGTCCATGTTTTAATGGAATCCGTAGAATCGAAGCTTAACTAGTCTGCTTTCGTATGCTAAAGGCCGTTACGATCGGACTGGCTTTATACTACGAAATTCGATTTTCGAACTTCGTATCGTGTTCCGTTCACGCTAATAGTATTAAACAGAAGAGTGAATGAGACGGCACGATTCGAACTTCGGATTTCGTAATAGCCTAGTATTTTAATTGCAACGTAACTTCCAACTGCCGACTGCCCATATATTTTCCATTGCAGTTCGTAAAACTACACGCAGACTGCACGCTAGCTGCGATTGAAATGTATGAGCAGTCGGCAGTCCAGTTACGTTGCAATTGAAATGTAGTCCATCTGTAATGGTCAAATGGGAAAGGGAGATTTTGTACTTGTAATGTGCAATTTCAAGCTTTGAGACGCACTGCACGACAGCCAAAAATAGTATTTATTTATTTCACTGTAAAGTCATGAAGGTGCCTTGATTAAAATTGGAACCCAAACAACTCGCATAGATCTTTTCAGAATTTCAGTATTGTCGTTTGTTAGCTAAAAGCGAAGATAACGTCCACGTCCAGCAACAAAGTCCCCTCTTTCGGAAAGTCGTAGCTACCGTAGATGACTTATTTAATATCATATCTCACATATCTGGCACACATGTCTGCAACGAACCTACGCAACGTCGTCATCGTACATTTATTAGTTCTCTCACAATAAAACAATAAACATGCAGAACATTATCGCATAATATATATTTTTGAAATATACCTTCTTCTACATTTCCTTCTGCATCGTCGGCTTGTAAACAAGAACAAACTTCAAACACCACAAAACACATATTATTTAATTATTAGATTTTTTAAATATTTTTGTAATTCACAGCCTTATGATAACGATAATTTAGATAAATAAAACAATTTATCAAGTGGATTGAGCTTGCTGGTTCAAGGACACCAGCTTGACTAATTTTTCTATTTCTAGCTACATACCTATCCCTGTCTCTGTCCCTGTCTCGGTCACGGTCCCGGTCCCGGTCCCTATCCCTGTCCCGCTCTGTGCGGCTGCGGTGGCGGTGGCGGTGCTCGTGCGGTCTCTCTTCGTCCGACCAGCGTTGGTTGCTGTCGCTATGCTCCGTTTCTTTACGGGGATACGGCTCTTTTAGGTGTTCCGTCTGGGAAACGGAATAATAAAATAATAAATGCAGACAATTTGTCCTATTAATCTATACATAATAGTTCTTAAGCGAAGGCTCAATGACCACAGACCAAGAGACACGGCGTTTGGCTTCCAACACATATTATCAGACCGGAATGAGATTATACTTCGTTTTTTTTAGCATTAGAAATAAAGTAAACAATCTTGAAGAGTCTTTTTATTGAATAACGCTTCTTAAAAAATAGTAACTATTACTTATGAAACCAAAAGAGTGTAAATGACCATATTTACTTTCAAATTGTTACATATTAGCTGTGACTTATTTTTCAAAAGTGTTTTTCAATAAAAAGACACGTCAAGATCGCTTTCCTTCTTTCTAATGCTAAAAAAAATCGAAGTGAAGAAATGGAACTGAAAATTATTCTTAAACTAGCGGCCCGGTACGTGCTTCGCTACGAATAAAGTGAAATATTAAAAAAAATTCATTGGAACATCAATTTGACGGCAAAATCCCCATTAACAAAATGATCCGCCATTAATTGAATTCGTTTGTTACAAAAAATTTGATAAATGAAGAACCGCTCTACCGATTTTGTGCAAACTTCACATAAACCATCTACTAAATAGTCCGAACAAAGCCTAAACATTTGGTTTGGATAGGTGAGCCCGTTCTTGAGTTATAAAATAATTTATATATATATAGATATACTTACGTCGCAATGTACAGTCGAAGGCGTAAATATCTATACAACGTAAATATCTATATAGCGTCAAAAATATGCGAACACCAACCTAATGTTTAGTGGCATAGAGTTGTAAAGATATTTTTGACGCCTTGGTAACGTACATTTAGGTGCAATACAGTTAGGTGCAAATTAGTCAGTGGAACTGGTTTAGAAATGCTTCTCCTAATAATAGTAATTAATGCTTCAAATTTACTACAGAACTGCACCCAAATCGTTTTGTTATCATTAACAGTTTATTAAGAATGTTTGATCCAAAACTGTTAATTTTGGACTTTTTTAATATTCAATTTATTTAAATATCCGTATAGCTTCCCCCAAAATATAAAACTATAGTAAATAGGAGATAATAGTGACTATTTAAAAGCGAAAAAAGTTTTTCGGGTGCGCCGGTGGGATTCGAACCCACGTCTCCTGGGTATGCGCCCCAACCTGGGTGTTCTACCAATTGAACCACGTCGCATCCAACAGACTCCCCCGAAATTCTTAATCGCTTACATACGCCAACAGTGGCGTGTGGTAGTGACTGACGACGGGGTAATTAATCATTTATGTCTGAATCATAGTTACGAAGTTACCATTGAATAAAAGTCAGCTACAAAACGAAATCAAACACAAGTTTCCTTACTAATTTACTTTGATTCACTTTTGCACCGACCTATATGTGACCCATGATTATGTTTATAAATATATCTGACTACATAACTGCCAGCCCATTATTAAAGAGACTGAAATGCCCTGTTTTACACGGCTTTCAGTTTTAAATTTTTCATCGGAAATATGAAAATAAATGGAATGAAAAAAAAGCCAAAAATGTGTTACGAATAATTTTAAAACCAACTCTATTGAAATAGATTTTTTTGCATTTTACTTAGTTACTGTTATTGGGACACTTTTGCACCTTACTGTATTTATGCCCTTGACTGTACATATGCAATGAAATGACGGATGATTCAATGGTATTTACATCGCAGCCTAATAACACCATCTACTTGGGTAAGGTCGCCAGATATAGTGTAAATCTTCCAGGTGAATTTTTCGCTTCGAGCCATTACATTAAATTTGAACCTTAATACTATGACGATACCGTTTGTTTTGAAAGATAGGGGCTCGAAACGAAAAATTCACCAGGGAAGATTTATACTTTAGATATAGCGTACAACTACTCTTTACAGAAGCTGATCCCCCCACAGCTTCTATGAGTAGCAATAGATGCTATCAAACATGAAACTACCGTGAGACTCACTCATAGTGAAAATAAACGGATCACTCACGTCTTAAAACGAGTTTAACTCAACAAGTTTTGGGCTAAGATTAAACAATTGCAATGTCAACATTATATAAGATTGAATCAACTTTCTTTGTGTTGTTTACTCTGTCCCGGTTGTCCAAATGATATCTTCATACTGTTTCATAGAAAAATGCTTATATTGTCCAAGACACAAAATTTCTGTAACCATAGTAACTGGTGGCAATAAAAAGTTGATTCACCCATAAGACTGATGGATGGGATATTTGATAATTGGATTAGATGTGGGGTATATAGTGAATATACTGGAAGTATCACTGGAAAGCTAAGCATATATACACTAACCAAACCATTATACTCACACTATCATAAGACCAAAAATATAATTTACCTTCTCAACAAGCTTTGTTTCTTCCAATCGTTTACTGAGCGAGGGGTCAACTTTAGGTGCCCGTACATCTTCCACCACAGGGGGCTGAACTGGCATGGCTAACAGCAGCTTCTTCTCCATTGTCTTGTCCTCGAACATCTCTTGGCATTTTTTACCAAACGGGTCATGAAACACATCCAGTACCTGCAAGAACGTCACAAAATAAAAGAGTAAAAAAAATTCACTTTTACATGAAAAGGAAGATGGGCCTCTCCCAGAGATGTTTGACAGATTTCCATAAGTCTCTTTTTTAATAAAAGTTGCACACCATTTAACATTGTACTGTACATAATAATTCTGTGGCTCTAGTGAAAAAGGGGTTAAGTCTTCAGAAGTTGAACAGCTGATTTCGACTTAGCCCCCTTTACACATAAAATAGAAAATAGCTGTTTAATTTCTGCAGACTTAACCCCTTTTTCACTAGAGCCACAGAATATGTCTCCACATAATACTTCTCAGGATGCCATATTTCACACAGTGAATTTTTTAATCAAAAAACTATAAAATTAAAATACAGGTTGGCTTCAAATTATGCTGGAATATTTCAGCAGGTTATTAAGTTAGTGACTGAACACACTATAAAAGTTTTTCATCTTATTTTTGATTCAAAGTGTAGTCATACCTTTGATATTGTACACTTTAAACATTGATCAATATTTGAATTACAGAATAATTTGAAATGTGTCAGTATTAAGTACGGGTTAAAACATTTTCTCCAATTCAAAGGAAACAAAAGTAAAATAAGTAATTACTATACCTGACCCATGACAGATTTGCCATTATACTTCTCAATGCATATCTTAGAATATTTAACATCCTGAAACACTATTCTCGCAAATCCGAGATGCCTGTTGGTCATAGGATGGTAGAAGATGGTAATTTCTTCATGGGGCCCCACTTTGTTCATCATATGCGACAAGAAAGCTTTGTCAATATTGTCATTTAAATTAGCCATGGTAACTTCCAGTTGTGGGGGTGTGCCCACATAATTTTTGTCTATTTTAAATCTGTAAAAAAAAGATAAAATCAGTTAATATAAATAATGAAAAATCTATTAATGTTTCTTGCATCAGCAGTAGACTAAAGATGAATCTAATAAGCATTCCACCATCATCATCCAACCAATGTTCAAATGAAACCAAACAACAAAAGTGACCAATATTCAACACGGAATGAATCCTTCTGCAACAGAAATAAATCCCTATTTATCGACTAGATGGTTTGTTTCGTGGTGTACAGAACATGTTGTTTCATTTGTTTGGGGAGGTCTAGAGTTTAACGCTCTGTGAAACTAATATTAAAGATATGAAACTAAGAACTAATAAAGTTATTAAATTGTACTCTAGAAAATAAACTTAAGAAAAATATATTGCACACCTAGATAAAGAGTCAAACTAACTCAAAATTTTCCATTCAAATTTAGATTTCATCTACTTTCAGGAGGGTCTAAATTAAATAATAGATCATTTTCAGTTAGTTGACTCTTGATCTAGTAGTGCAATATTAGCTTTTATGGCATGGACAATTTATAATAAGGAGTTCAGTTGATTAACTCTAATCATAATCAGTAATCAATCATAATTTACATTTATACTCTTCAATATACATGACACTATTCAGTGTGACCTGAACACCAGTTTGAAATTCCCGCCATAGACAAATGTGTCAAAATATTGGTTAGGTTGGTAGATCTGTCAATGAAACTATAATAAAAACAAAGGAGAAAAGTAACCAAAATTGCTATTTTACACAAGAGATTACATCATTACGGAGTGTTATTATCATAAATTACATTATGGAATTCTACAGAAAAGCAAAATACAATGAAATCATCAGTTAGCTTGTCTGCAACAAAAAACCAATAAGGTTTGGTACTAACCAGAATGTATGAATAGAATTGATCAAAATGCTACTAAATCATAATAATAGTAGAAATTAGACAACTTTGTGACCAAAAAACGTTGTTCTCATTGGTGCAATTGCCAAATAATTACAAATTAGTTCATACTGATTGGAAACAAGTCAACAATGTTTGTAGTCCCGCTGTGGTGAGAATTTTGAGGTTTGTATACCTAGGTACTGGCAGATCAGCTGGTTCCAGTCTGTTCCATATCCTCGAAAGCTGCGAGCGCGGGTCCCTGCACTGCACCACGGGATAACTGGCGTCTCCAGGGACAGCTCCATCATATCTGTACAGTTTTGTTGCTCCCTTCACAAGGAATGGGTCCATGAGCAACTTATAGTTTTTAGGTGCTTTGTGCAGCACTGCATTGTGCCCTGGAGTTTTATGTTCCATCCCTCCATTCATCCTGAAAGATAAAATAACAATAATATTTTATGTGACATAACCTCAACATTACAATATTTCAGTCTTCACATAATTTGGTAACCAACAGATGCAAGCAGGTCCTGTAAATAGAGCAAAAATGAATTAACTTATCATATATACGAACCTATAATCCTCAAAAAACAATATGTTACAAAAATATATTATTCCTGGTTTTTTGGCGAGAAGGGGCAATTCGACGGAATCTCATTTTAGCCTTATTGAAAATCAAGGTTGCTTGTTAATACGAAAGTACTCAAAATATAATTTTCACTGAATTAACACGACAATATCGAATTAAAATATAATTTTCTACTGCAAGCTCTCTCCATGGTGACGGCCACTTCAGGAGCTGTGTATGTATGCGTTGCGTATAGACAGAACAGTTATAATTAATATATTTGTGCTATTGTTTGTCGTTTATATTATTATGGAAGCAAGTTTAATGTTTTATAAAAACAAATAAAAAAATTTTATACTCACTAAGTATCTTATTCTTTATTACAAAATTAAAAAGCGGTCAATTGATCGAACTTCATCCACAGATAAAAAACTATGTACGTGTTATAAAAGTAGACTTTTTGTGATTACATTAGAGTCTATATTATAATACCTGACTGTTTTACGTAGGCGAATTAGTTATGCTGCGTTGTCAGCCATGGCCGTCAAATTCATTATTGCCATGTCAAATTTCTTCAAGAATTATTTCATGTGATTTAAAATTTTATTAGTATTATTTTTTAGTGTACGTACTTTAACATCTATAATTAATTCTTATAAGTTCTTATGTACTTTAATTAATTTATATTTATGTAGTAGTATTTAATTAAGAATATGATTGTTTGTAATATAAAAAATCCCCTTAAAGCTACTGTTACACATGCTCGTTTAGTAACACTAGTGCACGAAAGCATTCTAGCCACAGACTTGGAATATAATAGCAGACTTAACATAACTACGTGTGTGTGCGTACATATTTCCTATTCCCTCACGCTACAATGATCAGGAATATTGTCATCCCGTTTTCTGTTTTCGTGTCGCAACACTGTCCAAGAAACCTTAAAAAAATGACACATGCTATGTTTTGAACGTCAGTCATTCAAATAAGCTGCCGAAGCTGCAAGCGAATTTTTTGGTAAACTGAGATTTTTTAATGTTTTTCTCATCAAAATTAGAACTGATTTAGATTTAAAGATGGTGAAATGTAGTGCCTACCTTTGTGAAAGTGTTACATATGGTAGGGGAGCCCAAGAGGGGATTTTGCGCGTTACTCGAGCGCGTCAGAAAATCATATAGGGAGAAACCTTACAACTTGTAATGTACCCCTACCAAATATGAACCCTTAATGTAGGGGCGTTCGTTGAGGGCAGCCGATCAGATTTGTAAAAAAAAATTGACCGTCGGAAAAACTCGAGCGCGTGAAGCGCGTCAGATTAAGATAAGGTAAGTTAAGTACAAGGAGAAAAGTGTATATTTCAATAATCTGACGATTTGAGCGTGGCATAAGAAAACGGGAGAATCACAAAGTTGTAAAAAAAAACGTCACCTCGAAATACTCGAGCGCGTCAGATTAAGATAAGGTAAGATAAGTACATGGAGAAAAGTGTACATTTCAAAAATCTGACGATTTGAGCGTGACATAAGGAAATGGGAGAATAACAAAGTTGGAAAAAAAAAGTTACCTCGAAATACTCGAGCGCGTCAGATTAAGATAAGGTAAGTTAAGTACATGGAGAAAAGTGTATATTTCAATAAGCTGACGATTTGAGCGTGACAAGGAAATGGGAGAAACACAAAGTTGTAAAAAAAACGTCACCTCGAAATACTCGAGCGTGTCAGATTAAGATAAGGTAAGTTAAGTACATGGAGAAAAGTGTATATTTCAATAATCTGACGACTTGAGCGTGACATAAGGTGTTGGCGACTGGTTGGCAAAACCTCCTTTTTTCTAATACCTTATGTTATTCTTATTTTCAAATCCACTAAGACCTGCCTGACAGAGACGGAGAAGTCAGTTGCTCTGTCAGACGGGTTGTGTTAACATCTGTTTTTCCCTTTATTCTCTTTTTATTATAGTTTGTAACCATTTTAAACGGGTATTTCATTTAATTAAGCAGTATTGTCAATATAAGTAATAGTAGTATAAAGTTGTAAAAAAAGTCACCTCGAAAAACTCGAGCGCGTCAGATTAAAATGAGGTAAGTTAAGTACATGGAGAAAAGTGTATATTTCAATAATCTGACGATTTGAGCATTACATAAGGAAATGGGAGAATGTAAAAAAAAACTTCACCTCGAAATACTCGAGCGTGATTTTTATTTTTTTATTTTGAAGGAAATCCTTTAAGGGATTATCACGGAAAAAGTATAATCTGACGTTTTTATTGGGGCGATGTAGCTAAAATCATCAACAAATTGTAGAGAGTACAGGGGCTATATTCAGGAACAGGCCAACACGTTTGCGTTTTTTTACATTCTCTCATTTCCTTATGTAATGCTCAAATCGTCAGATTATTGAACTATACACTTTTCTCCATGTACTTAACTTACCTCATTTTAATCTGACGCGCTCGAGTTTTTCGAGGTGACTTTTTTACAACTTCGTAACTCTCCCATTTCCTTATGTCACGCTCAAATCGTCAGATTATTGAAATATACATTTTTTCTCCATGTACTTAACTAACCTTATCTTAATCTGACACGCCGAGTATTTCGAGGTGACGTTTTTTTTACAACTTTGTGATTCTCCCATTTCCTTATGTCACGCTCAAATCGTCAGATTATTGAAATATACACTTTTCTCCATGTACTTTACTTACCTTATCTTAATCTGACGCGCTCGAGTATTTCAAGGATACGATTTTTTTTACAACTTTGTGTTTCTCCCATTTCCTTATGCCACGCTCAAATCGTCAGATTTTTGAAATATACACTTTTCTCCATGTACTTAACTTACTTTATCTTAATCTGACGCGCTCGAGTATTTCGAGATGACGATTTTTTTTACAACTTTGTGTTTCTCCCATTTCCTCATGTCACGCTCAAATCGTCAGATTTTTGAAATATACACTTTTTCCATGTACTTAACTAACGTTATCTTAATCTGACACACTCGAGTATTTCGAGGTGACGTTTTTTTTACAACTTTGTGATTCTCCCATTTCCTTATGTCACGCTCAAATCGTCAGCTATTTGAATAGGACACTTTTTTGAGTTCACTTAACATATCCTCTGAATATCTGACACGCTCGAATAACTTTTTTTTATTTTTTTTTATACCCCTATTTAAATAAAAAAATAATAATAAAAGTACATTTATTGCCCATAAAAAAGAAAATAAAAAATACACAAAATTATGTGGCAAAAGGCTCAGGCTCAGCATGTGCGGTGAGGATTACTCTTCACCGCGCTGGTTTTCAGCCAAATGTAATATTTTTAATTTAGATTAGTTGTGGTGTGAAAGTAAGTAATGGTAAGTTAAACTTATAATCACAAATAAAATTTTCGGACGCCAGGCTATTTTTAAAGAAAACAAAACAGCCAAAACTCAGACAGTAGAACAAATTTTGGACTTTTTTAATTCAGGCCGGGGACTCAGACGTGGCAATAAAAACTAAGTCTCACCTGATAGAGGTTCCCAGTTTTCGTCTGATTTCGTCGTAAGCTTGGTTATCGGACCCTTATGCCAAAATAACTAATCTAATTACTATGAGCTAATTAATACAAATTTACTCTTAAAATTTAGGTACAAATGCAATAATTAGGCGTCAACTTTCGCCTTCTATTTTTAAAAAAAGGAATTAAACCAATATGCCAGAAGGGCGTGTGAAATTACACTTCCATATTCAAAAAAAGCTAAAGTCCCAAAATTATTTGAGGTTGGTGCATCTTGCGGTAAAATAAAGTTTTTCACTGACCGTTTATGGACGAAAAATAGTTAAATACACAAACGAATTTTATGGTGGCATCCACATGGCGGCCGGCACCGCGTGCTTTTACATTTGTTCCAGCATGCCGAAATGCAATGCATAAAGGTCGATAGTTTTAATCCATAGAAGGAATACAAATATGTATTATATAAAGGAAAAAAAAACACTTCGCGGCTAAAACAAGAAAGCCACAAGTTAAATCTCAAATAAAAATCAAAATACCAAAAGGTTGAAAAAAAAACAAGTAATGGTAAAAACTCACCGTTTTTTCCGAAATCAATACATATTATGATAAATCACCATTTGGTGAATTAAAATTTGGCTTTTTATGCCATTTTAACACAGCCACCCCCCACTAATTAATCGTCAGATTTTTATCTCTCGGTTATCAGAAAGGCATTGCGCGTCTACACTATAAATGTCTGACGCGCTCGAGTATTTCCATGTGACGGTTTTTTTTTTACATTTTTGAAAATTTATGCGCGCTTTCCCAAAATGATAAACTTTACATAAACTTTCTTTCGTTTTAGGACCTTTGTTTTTTAGTTTATTTACTCATATAATAGATTTCTACATTTTTACATTGCTAGCCACTGTTAAAAACCGTAACTGGTTTATGTAACGATGGCGAGATCACCCGGTTCGGTCCGCGATTACAATAATATTAAATGATAGGTAAATTAAGTATAAATGTACAAAAAATGTAGGGTGCGCCGGCGCCGCGGGCCTGCCCCGCCCAGGCCTACCCGCAGCTAGGACAGATCCGTGATCCGCGATCTTCATGATCCAACAGGTCCCCATGACCCTTTAGTAACTGCAAATTTAGCATCCAGGGCTCCCCTACCCAGGATTAACCTTTCACCGGTAAGTGTTTGTGTGATAGAGATGTGTGCGTTTTTGCCATTATTTGGACTCGTTATGTCAAGTCTGCTATTATATTCTAAGTCTGTGATTCTAGCATATTCTTAGCGCACTTTTTTTAGTATTATAGTAACGAGCATGTGTAACAGTAACTTTAATTTGTCATGTTCAATTATCCTTAATATTTTTTCCCTGGCAACATTATTGCACTTGCTATCGTTTTACGAAGGATCGTTGCATCATCGATTTAGGTAAATTTTGTTAGTTTTTTCCGTAGTTTGATGCTATTTTTCATATAAATCAGTGCTAAAATTCAAGTGAATCGCGTGACACACCATTGTATTGTTTTTAGGCAGAATGGCTGACAAGATCATCCCTGTGGTGAAGGCTGAGGGTGAGGAGGTTGAAGAGGAAGATTTGGTCGACCCTCAGGTCGAATTACGGGTACGGTTTATAAATCATTTTTAATCGTTCGAAATTTTAAATTGTTTCTACAACATAAGCCAAGATAAGGGAATTTGAACCTTTAACCTCTAATGCAACAAAAACCATATAACCATGTAGGGCTTATGTCTTGTGTTACTCGAACTGCTTACAAGCAATCTGAAGCATACCTTGGCCTTTACTCGAATCATTATGTATCCTCTTTTCTAAAGACATGAATATCCTATGCTTGTTTGCTCTTGGGATTGCCTTGTTCAATTTAATAAGTTCTTAAATCATTTTTATTTCACCCCTTTTTGCTGTTAAGCTTCTCTGGGATACAAGAATTTTGAAAGCCTTTGATCATTTTAGTTATTTCTACTTTATTTTAACATTTTAATTTTCCTTTTTTTAGATTTACCAAGAAATACTGGCACAAGTTACATGTTAGCAATCTAAAGCAAGAATCTGTTGAGTGCCTAGATGAAATAATTATCATAGGGGATGTTTCACCACTTTTTTTAAAGTTCGGATTAGCTTGATCATAACCTTATTTGTCACATGGAATAAAAATTTCTGTTTCACCAGTCTTGATTAGCGCTAAGTGACGGACAAACTATTTCTTAATTTGACCATCAGATCAGGTGGCATTTAGCTTTTTTTATCTGTCACATATCTTTTTAATTAGTTACTTTATTTTTTTGTGGCCATGGTTGGAGAGCCCTTCAGCCGGTTTCAGAAAAATAAATCAAAGTATTTTTTATTTTTTAAAGAAAGAAGTCATGCTAAATTGCAAACGAGAATTTAAATATCAAGATTTGAATAAAAAATATAGGTACGCTTTGAGTATTTAAAAATAAATCCAAAATTTCGTAATATTTTTTAATTACAGACTTTTTTTCAGTGGCACAATCGTTTGCTCTACCTGAACTTGTACATCGCCATTAAAAAAAAAGTTAATCTGGATGCTGTTTTGCAATAGTGTGTTAACCGTGATTAATTCTGCAATACAATGTCAACCCTTAGAAAAGAATTTTTACAGTTGACATTGTATTGCAAAATGACAGTGAGTTGACTCAGTATTGCAAAACAGCATCCATCTGTCAAAGGGTTTGGCGCCACTTTTCGATTCGTTTTACGTGATTTTATTTATCTTTGTTATTGTTAACCAAAGTATCGTAAATAAATACCGTTTTTGGATTAATTATAATGTTACACATTTGTTTATGCAAAAAAACAGATGTGTTTAAAAATTACATAGTTTACGATTTATTTTGCTTTAATAATGAGCGACTCTTTGAACGTGAAATGGGACGTTGCTATTCCGACTTTTTGTTAAACCAACGATTAGTTAAGTGGTACTTAGTTTCACTGAGTTATATAATCTAGAGTGACAAACTTCATACTACCGCCTCAACAAAGCGCGTGCCAGTTTTGAAATTTGACAACGTAGCTTTGAAATCAACAAAATAATAAATGAGACATATGTTTGTCTCTCTTCCACTAGTATGCTCGCATTGCGCCGTTTATGAATGTGATAAAGATGACGATATTTAAGGCTTGGTGTTGCTTACCTTACGCAAATTTCCCCCTAAATAATAAATTACACGAAGAAATTTTTTATTAGTTCATAATGTTAACTGGGTGGACAAAACCATAATTAATTGGGTTTCAAATACTACTACTGCACCTACTAGCAGCTGTTGCCAGTGCCATTTTATAATATTAGTGCGAATTAAGTATATCTATTGAAAGGCGTAAAATAAAACGAAAGTTTTTTCATAACACAAATATAATATAATAAAACCACAATATAGAAAACACAACGACCATTAAAATAGATATATGTAAGTATTTTTGTCTCGGACGTTTTAATTTTTTTTGTTTTAATTTTTTTCTGGGTACAATTTATTTTAATCATTTATTTATTATACCTATACTCAAACCCGAGGTAGCCTAGTGGTTCGACCTATGGCGTCTCAACCAGAGGTTCGTTGGTTTCGAATCCAAGCTCGCACTTTCGAGTTCGCTTCACGTTCACTTATGCATGAGTGAACGTAACCACCATCTGTTGTTGTTTTTTTTTATGTTGCTCAAGAAAATGTTTCGAGCAAATTTTTGTTGATTTTGTAGGTAGCCAGTCGGTTTCCCGTCTTAGTAATCTGATTTTTTCTATCCAGATCCGACGGCGCACTTCATCTTTCGGTACCCTACAAAGTAAACACGCAACATAAATTTAATAGCACAGGTTAAATAGAGATTCCATACAATATGCGAAATTCCCCCTAAAGGTTGGGAAAACCAAACTATGATTATACTGGCCGCACTGAACTTACAGTTCGATATTAGATATTTTTATTAGTTTTTGGTCACATACAGAATAATATGAGTAACTGAAAACTGAACTTACGCATGAAAAGTAATGCCACTTGCTTTATTGTGTGTGTCGATAGCGGAATCGCAAGATTTTACCGTGTATTTCCCCATTTTTCTCCCGGTATGTAACGGTCGGTGTCACAACGACGACTGATTAGCTGTCAGTTGAGTTCGAGACTGCAGTCTACATCTGAGGTTCCTCATGTTTGCGATCTGTCTACAAATCTAGTTTGTATTACATCAATGCTTAGTTTGCACAGGACCGGAGTGGTGAAACTGAAAAAAAACTGGCCGACAGATTTGTGCAGTACTTAGTTTATTCATTGGTTACGTAACCAGTAGTTTGACAATAAGGTGGTGAAACAGCCCCTTAACCTTTCATATGCGTAGTGCCGTATCCATACCTATTGAATGCTGGAGAGGCTCGCACACATGTACAAATATATTTCTTAGGTACACATCAAAAGATATAACAGGTATAGGTATGGATATGGCAATAAGCATACGATGGCTACAAATGTGCAAGCCTCACCGGCATCCAAAAGGTTAATAATTTGTTCATAGTATCCTTTGAACTGCATAATGATAGAACACTAATTTTGTAATTGCCAGTTGGCTACTACTGAGTCTATGTTGAACTAAGACATACCAAAATATATTTCCATAAGTATTCACATATTTAATTATATAATGACATTACATCATTTTGTTCCTAACAGTAGAATAGCCATAAATGATAATTTTAGAACTCGTATTGTTGATTCCATTATTTGATTTATATGCTGAGCAACTCACTTGGTCAAGAAATATGGTATTACCTATTATTTATGATGAAATAGAATGCCATTTATTGCTACATTATACCTAACAGTGCTCAGATCTGTGCTAATGCATTGAAAAGGTTAATTGTAGATAATATTCATGTAAATTGGTGCCATAAGTCTTCAAGCAACAGCCCGCTACTAGTTTATACCTTAATTAAGGTATTAATATAAAGTAATATCAATAACTTTAGGAGGTTCAGAGGTCTGCATTATAACGTTCAATAAGAATAAAATCGTGTAGTTATTACATTACTATTTTAGTTTTTGTCATTGGTAGATTAAATATCAATATCAATATCATAGAAAGTTGCAACTGTAGAATTGAAGGTGATGTTGCAAGGCCTTAACTTCTTTTCAGTAGGTAAAAGACGCAATGTAATTAGAACTGTTCTTCATCAAATCACCTCTACATTTTCATTAACCAATAAATAATAAATAAAAATATGTACTTTCAGGAAAGTTGCTCACAAAAGCCTGATTCCCAAAACCTTTGGGGCAAATACCAGGAGTGCAGCGACAGAGTCAACTCCCGTTCCAAGACTACAGAGACATGTGAGGAGGAACTCATTGACTACCTGCATGTTCTTGACAAGTGCGTCACCAAGGACCTCTTCAAGAGGCTGAAGTAAACTCATAGTATAATCTCTACCTGCAATCACAAAGAATGAATCGTGGATTAGACCTTATTTTCAGGATGATTTTCCTATCTTGCTGGTGCAACAGGTAGATTAGTGTTTTAGTAAATTATTTTAACATGTTCAATGGATGGATTGAAGTTAAATGTTGTTTATTTGTAAATACATAATCACAGTTTAACATTGTGTTTTATTGAGCACTACTTTTAACTTTTACGCATTCACTGCCGAGAACGCATATCGCACCCCCAGCCGAATAAAGCGATAGTATGAAATGTGCCTTAGTTACAAACTAAGCCATAAAGCGACCGGATAAAGCTTAGTTTACAACACTAAGGCATTTCGTATTACCGCTTTATTCGGTTGGGGGTGCGATATATGCGTTTACATGACTTTCGCCTAGTGCCGCTGTCGTAGTTTGACATAGTATAAATCTTCCCAGGTGAATTTTTAGCTTCGAGCCATTACATTAAATTTGATTTGAACCTTAATACTATGACGATACTGTTTGTTTTGAAAGATAAGGGCTCGAAGCGAAAAATTCACCTGGAAAGATTTATCTATAGTCATTTGAAGGCACATGTGCCTTAGTGGCACCTGAAGAAGACTCGAGTCTGACAGCTATCTGCTAATGCGTTAATTACATGTTAATTATACGTGAGGCGTTCAAGAGTAGGAGGGGGTTAAGCGAAATCTCATCTAATCCTACTTCAGGGAGAGGGGAGGGTCTCTGCAAATATCACTTATATTTTTCCACTCTTAGTAGTCAGTAGTTTTATGTATTTCAATACAATTTAAATATTTTTGGTGCATTGTTATTCTAGCCTACTTTCTAAATAAGTGATCTTAAATAATAATCTATTTTGTATTGATACATAAAGTACAATTGAGTTGATAAATATCAAACTCCAATATGTCCACAATAAATGACATGGAGATATGATCCTTATTTTTATAAGAAGCATATCTCCATGTACATAATTTATTGCGGACATATTCGTGTTTGTATTTCAACTCAATTACAAAATGTAGTCAGTCAAATAAACCGCCCTGGATTGTACCTGGCGCAAAGGTGCCCAATACACTAGCCGCGTCTGAACAATTCTTGAAGATAATTATTCGGCAAGTTTATTTTTTACTGTTGGGATTGGAGGACACGGAGGGGATTGAGCATAATTTCACGATATCTCTCCAAAGGGAAAAAAGACAGGTCGAAAATCGCTAAAAATGTCTCGCGTAATTAATGGACGTCCCTTAAGGTGTTTGTCTAAAAATAAATGGATGCTATTATTTTCAAGTTTTGGGAATAAATAATAATAATAAAAAAGGTTTTTAAGGCATATAAAAATTTATTTCCACAGCTATAATTTTGGACGAAAACAATAATAGATTTGATAAGAATAACAAGCCCTTTAAAAATAAAATTTCATGCAAGTAATTCTCAAACAAGAATGGCACTTATTCAATAACATAAAATACATAGGCATTAAAAATACATAGGCTACATAGCTATGATCTAAGATTAAACTCAATTAAAATATTCTGGTGGCGTCAAAGTATTATTTGTGTAGATACAGCCTCTGAAAGTTACTTACTCTTAACCAAGGACAAAATAATGTTCCATGTCCCAAAAAATAAAGTCTTGCAACAAATGCAAAATTTGGAATGTGAAATGGTTTCATTTTTAAAAGCAATGAATAGCCCTGCATATAATAAAAGCATTAACAAAATAAAATAATATTTATTAAATGTCTAGAAATAAAAAAAAATAAGAGTCAAATTCTTATCACTAAGTAAATAAACTATCCAAAAATTGACTATGTTTACAATATTTTATACCAACTTAGCACATTTTTAAGTCGAGAGTATTGAGTGAACGCAAACAATTACATTACACATCACTCCTAGCGGTATATGTAAATACAAAGTTACAATTTTGATTCCTA
Source organism: Archips xylosteana (assembly GCA_947563465.1). Taxonomy (NCBI): domain Eukaryota; kingdom Metazoa; phylum Arthropoda; class Insecta; order Lepidoptera; family Tortricidae; genus Archips; species Archips xylosteana. The sequence continues at coordinate 8,554,904 of OX387363.1, forward strand.
AAGCATTTACAATAACTGAACTTAACATAGAATATACACAAGCACACTCTCTATCAGACTTTGGCATAGTAAAATTGTGTCCTTTTATATAAGAACACAATTTGCCAACATTGAGGCACTAATTTTATGATAACCTATTTTAATCGTATTTGAAAAATGTAAGGGCAAGACCTCACTCAGTGGACTCATTAAAATCGCCAAAGTTTTATCTTAAGCGAAAAGTAAGTCAACAGTTCCCCCTCAACTACTTGGAACTTACCAAAGGTAAATAATCACAAAAAACAAATTGAGATGCCAATATAATTGAAAACAGAAAAAAACAATTATACGTAAATTTAATACAGCCTACAGAATACTTGCCATTGGACAAAAGTCCACACCTCATCCCGTCCAACAGTCGAACCCACCATTATATTGCTTCATAATCACACTATGTGGATTGCCACACGATGTTTTTACTGTTAATAATAAAATAACACAAACGTTAAATTTGTGACAGAATCATAATTAAAGTAGACAGCTTACGTCTATTACCATGGCGGGTAGAGTGGTTCTAGCTTACTCCCTTTTGTTTGTTCGCAGCTGATTTAAACGACGGGTTGCCACTCTGCCGTGCAATATCCACAATAAAGTTAATGACATTCAAAGTCACTTGAGTAACGAACATTTTGTTAATTGTAATTGTCATTATTCCATAATGGTAAGAACAATCTTATTTAAAAGTAATGGTTGTAAGAATCTATCATTAATCGCTGACATAAAACAACCCGCCTTTTGGGTTCCAGCATTTGCGATTATCGCGGACTTAAACCATTTCTCCTTATCGCACACGCTGATACAAAGAGATGATGTTCCATGTCCGAGATAAAACCTACAGCTTTGCGATTTCACTTCTGCGCCATATTTCTACCATGCACTTTTTAAAGCGCTTTTAAAGTATAGGTATTGGTATGAAATGTACTGCCTTTTATGGATTACAGGGCAATATTACAGCGACTGTTCGCACTAACTGGCGCCAACTTGTAGGACGGTGAAACATATTTCGCACACCCGCTGTGGTTTATTCATGCCGAATTTCAGAATAGGCACGTCTTGATTAGAACATTTGTTGCACACCATGCGGCCGCAGTGACGACTGGAACAAAACCGGTTTTTAGATGCAAAATCAAGAGAGAGAACTACACTGACGAACAAAAACAATGGAGTAACTTTCGATAACAAGTTTTATGGAATTTTTATTATTCCTTGTTAGTATAGCACTGGCACTTCGTGGATCAAAACCTTAAAGCGCGGGATTTCAAGTTAAAACAACTTGTGGAACATTACAGAGTCCAAGAATGAGATGGAATTCATATCAGTTTAACATCTTAAGAATTATCGCCCGACTCTACAATTTGGTGAACTAGTTTGACTACAGTAACAGGGTCCCGTTGGCACCCTTTGTATACGGAACCCTAAAAACTCACCAATGGTGCTTCCTCATGGTGAGCGTGAACTTGGTGCCACATTCCTGACAGAGGTCGCTCTCCGCCCACGGCGCTTCGGCCGGCAGCGCGTCCAACAGACGATGAAGAAGCTGTCTCGTTGCAACCTAAACAATGAAGGTTGGTCGTACTCGTATGGTAAAATAATTATTTATTATAATTTATTTATTTATTTATCCCGCGAAAACTAATGAATTTACCAAGATGAATAATATCCTAACGTATAGATTATAAACTATCTGTGTACCAAATTTCATCAGGATCCGTCAAACCGTTTTAGTATGAAAGAGTAACAAACATCCGTCTATCCATCCATACAAACTTTCACGTTTATAATATTAGTGGGATTTATAAAGGAAAAGAAAACTATCCATTGTGAAACTATCGATAGTGCGGTAACATAAGTAACTGCGCACGATAAACCGGGTTGTCGCCCAACTTGATGTGTTCTGTTGCTAGAGTTACTTTATTTGTATTATGCTATCACTAATTAATTAAATTGTAAATTACCTACATTTTAAGTGAATAAATGTGCTACGCTATCGTATTGGGTACTGTTAAGATAGATTTACCCCCTGTTTCACCATCCATTGATCAAATTTATTTGACGGATAAATGTGATGCCGACTCTGTTTGTTTTGTTCGAATAGACGGAGACGGCATCACATTTATCCGTCAGTTAAAATTAATCAATTGGTGGTGAAACAGCCTCTAAATGTAATAAATAAATAAATAAAAAACTAAGGATAACTGTTTTTTGACCTGATAGTTGAATATAGAAACGCCGTCCTTATTCTCCTGCGCCAGGCAAGCGCCGGCGCGCACGAGCACGCGGCACATAGCGCCTTGCCCATTCATATACGCCAGCAGTAGTGGGGTGTTGCCCTGCGACAAAAAGGATTTATAAAAAACTAAAATTCACCAGCTACTTGTTTGTCATATTAGATTGACATGTTCAGCGCCAGTGATACGTGATCAAAAAATTTTTACTCCTATGCCATGCCATGCGTGTCAACTCGTGACTACGTACATTTCGGTCGGTATAGCGTAAGAGCTATGATGCCACAGATAGACAGACAGACACACACACACACATAGCGGTCAAATTTATAACACCCCTCTTTTTGTGTCGGGGGTAAAAAATAAATAAATAAAAAAACCGGCCAAGTGCGAGTCGGACTCGCGCACGAAGGGTTCCGTACAATTATCTATAAAAATCTCGTTTGTTGTATGGGAGCCCCCTTAATAATTTTTTTTATTTTAATTTAATGATTTATTTTAAAAGTCAATATATAATTAAATATTCTGTGAATATTTCAAGTGTCTACATGTTGCCGTTATCAATATCGAGCAAAAACGAGCAAAAAAATCACGTTTGTTGTATGGGAGCCCCCTTAAATATTTATTTTAATCCATTTTTTAGTATTTGTTGTTATAGCGGCAACTGAAATACATCATCTGTAAAAATTTCAACTCTCTAGCTATCACGGTTCCCGAGATACAGCCTGGTGACAGACGGACAGACAGACGGACGGACGGACGGACGGACAGCGGAGCCTCAGTAATAGGGTCCCGTTTTTACCCTTTGGGTACGGAACCCTAAAAAGGAAAGATTTGTAGCAACAGTAGTGATATAGTTTCTTTTCAAATGCCTATAATTTTTTAAATACCATAACTTAATTTTTTTTTAATATTATTGTGATAAGCAATATAAGCTGGCCTATCATTTGATTTCTGCTTGACGTCGACTTCTCGGATGCCCTGTATATACAATTTTGAAATAAGTTTTTATATCATACCTGTAAATCTGTTCTATTGATGGGGTAGTCGGGCATGAACTCTATAAATATTTCACAAATGGCTGCAGCGTTATCTTTCTTGCACCAACATAGCTCGTGTAATGGGTTACGACCTGTAAGAAACAAATGTATTAATATAAACAAAATCTACATACTAACTGCACAACACTCACTGTATCATTCCGCGCACTCAAAACTAATCCAGGACGAAGTTTACATAAGGCACTCACGGTGTACACTCAACAAAACCAAGGCCTGCCCAGTTTCAAAACAAATTTGCTTGCAGCCGTTGAAGTTCATTGGTATGGATTGGTATGGACAGATGTCTAGCCACTGCAAGCAAAATGGACATTTAAGGTGTCAAGGCGACCTTTTTGTCGATGTTACATCTCGTAGGAAATATGTTTAATGAGTGTACGATTCTACGATCTAGTAAGATTTGTTTCAAGGGGCTGTGCGACTGCGACGCGCCCCCAGGGTCGGACTGGGCCGGAAGCCCAGGGTCCGAGACTGACTAAATGATGGTAGATGGGATACTATCGGAAAATATTGACCCCCCCCCCCCCGCAAGCCAGGCCCGTAAGGGGCCCGCGCAGGCTGAGGCCCGGCTAATAATTATGCCGCAGACAATAATAACAATTATGATTATACTGACCCTTGAGGTTGCCGGCGGCGGCGTCGACGTCGCTGTCGGCGAGCAGCGCGCGCGCGGCGGCGGCGTGCCCCTCGCGCGCGCACACGTGCAGCGCGTTGTCGCCGGCCGCGTCCGCCGCCGCCGCGTCCGCGCCGCCCGACACCAGCGCCGACACGATGGCCGCGTGCCCCGCGCCCGCCGCCACGTGCAGCGCCGTGCGTCTGCACACAAACACTAACATTAGGCTGAGCGTCTGCTGAGACGCAGGCGACGCAGTCCTACGCAGCGCAGGGCTGAACAGATTTTGTAAAGCAGTGTCCTTGAGCTACGTTCGCTGCGGCGCAGGCACGTGCGACGCAGACATGTGTCTGTCCTGCTCTGCGTCTCGTTGTAGTGCCGGCACAGATCTCTGCGCGACGCGTGCGCTATTCATGTACTAGCTAGGACGCAAAATGATCGCATGCTGTGTGCGACTCCGTTCTCCGTCTGTTCGCGGCAGACACAGTAGCAGCATGCGGAGAGTGGCGTAGCTAGTTAACCAAAGGCCCTGGGGCAAAAAATAAACTAGGGCCTCAACCCGTGCTTGTTTACATGATAAGACGAGTAAGGATGAATGCACTTTAAATTCACTAGACTCGCGCGCTTGTAAATTCACTAGTAGCGTTTTATAGCCGCGTTTCTCATAGGTCCACGTTTATAGTTTGTAAGTCAAGAGTCCGAGGGGCCCCCTGAGCTTGGAGGCCCCGGTGCACTGCCCCGCTTGCCCTACGGTAGTTACGCCACTGTGCGGAGGACGCCTCGACTACCTGCCTCAACTGCCTTGCCCTGCAATTTTTTTTATGTGCTGTGCTGCGTCGCCTCCTTTTCAGCATACGCTAAGTCTTAACCTTTTCAACATTTCATTTCAGCCGAAAGACGTCCACTGCTGAACATAGGCCTCCCCCAAGGCTCGCCAAACCGATTGGTCTCGTGCCGCATCCAACGCGATCTCGCAACCTTAGCCAGTTCGTCGCTACATCTTGTTGGAGGCCTGCCTACACTGCGTCTTCCGGTCCGTGGACGCCACTCAAGAACCTTTTTGCCCCATCGGCCATCAGTTCTACGAGCGATGTGCCCTGCCCACTGCCACTTGAGTCTGGCGATTCTTCGAGCTATGTCGGTGGACTAAAGTTCTTGCGCATTACATCATTTCTAATGCGATCCCGCAGAGAAACTCCGAGCGTAGCCCTCTCCATCGCCCTCTGAGTGACTTTGAACTTTCTTATGAGGCCCATAGTTAACGGCCACGTCTCAGTGCCATAAATCATCATTGACACACACTGGTCAAAGACTTTTGACTTCGAGACATTGCGATATATTAGATGAAAAGATATTGCGGAGCCTCCCGAACACTGCTCAGCCGAGTCTATTTGACCTCTTTCTCGAAGTTGAACCTACCTAATTGGATTATATGTTCTACTAGGTAGATATAGTCGTCAACAACTTCGAGCAAAATGTCTCCGATTACGAAGGGAGTTGGTACAACATGGGCGTTCGACATGACCTTCGTCTTGTCCATGTTCAATTTAAGACCAACTCGCTCGCTTTCAACGGATATGTGTCACAGAATACAACGCCAAAGTGATCTTCACGCAATGACATAAGGTTCGAAGTAGCTTTACGTTTTGGGTAGGCTTGGCGTTGAAAATGTTAAAGCGCATACCACTCATAACACGGTAGACCGGAAGCTGGTTGGATCTGGAATACGGCGGGCATGTTTAGCTAGTTTAAAATAATAACATTGTCAATAAATGACAGTAAATGCAAATAAGCTACCGAGTTGTTACAAGAACTATAGCAATCCACGTCGCAATGTGCTCACGGGTCTGTAAAAATGTATCAAACTTACTTGTGAGCATCTCTGTCATTAGGCCTGGCACCAGCTAACAGCAGACTCCTGAGCAGCACTTCATTTCCCACAGCGGCCGCCAGGTGCAGCGGCGGCGCTAGCGTCGCATCCTGAATGCGCGAGTTGACGTCCACCTCGATAGAGAGTAGGAACATCACGCTCTCCATATCGCACTTCTGTATCGCCACGTGAAGGAAGTTGCGACCCTTTTTGTCCACCTAAAAAAGACATTAGGGATGTATTTTAGGACGTAGCTTATGTTCTTCGCAGTTATTGGAAACTCTAATCTGACCACCTTCTGTTCTTCGAAGTTATTGATGTAACCATGATAATTTAATAAATTAGTTGATACTATTTTCTAGACTATCTTTTTCTAATATTTTTTTTTGCTCAGACAGTTAAGATGCTTTTTATATATTATTGCTGATCATTCTATTAGTTTCCTTATTTTTCGCTGCGCGCTGTAAACATAAATACACAGAAGTTTACAATACATAGTCTTCAAAGTTTAAATTTCATCATACTTCCAACAATAAAATTTACATGTTTTTTCCTTAAATATGAGGATAATTATGCGTGTCAATCAAATCAAAACGACATTTCCTGTTTACTACCAGTCATTTTTGATTATACATATGTATTTTGTAAAAACAAATTTCTCTTAAATAATATACAATGGCCTTCAGGAAAAAAAAACAATGCTTTCGCGGAATTTACCACAAAAACATTACAAATTACATACCTGTTCTGCAGCAGAGGGATTCTTCTCAAGTATAGCTTGGGCCGCCTTATTATTTCTTGCCGTGAGAGCGGCCGCGAACGGCGATACGCCTTTGTTGTCTCTTGCCGACAAGTCGATGCCCGGCTGGGAGAGAAGGAGAGAGATGATGGCCGCGTGCTGGTTCTCTATAGCGATGTGGAGCGGAGTCTTGCCTTCCGAGTCCTTGGAGTTTATGTTGGCCCCGTGTTCCAGGAGAGTCTGTGGAAGGTTTTAGGTGTTAGGTTATGTTTTAGGTTTAAGAGATTCGGTACGGCCATAATCAATGTCGAAAAACATTTTTAAGAGGGTCAAATCGTATTTACTTTAAAAGATAAAGTCACTAATGTGACTGCCTAATTCCAGGCGATTAACTTTTATCAAGGTCCAATGTTGACTCACCCAATAAGCCTCGGCAAACAACTCAACTTGCGCTTCAAATAAATAAACACAACGAACGACGAAAATTACTACAATGTCAAGAGTAAAAGAGGTAATGGGTGGACCTTATATCTCGGCTGCAAAGGGTCAGTTCACACCGATAGGTATACGACGTGGTACATTTTAATTAAGAGAACACGCCAACGAGAGATTTGACGAATTGTCTCAATGGATGTGCTGCGTCGCGTCTGCTCGTTTGTGAAACTGAAACAGAGCCCCTGTATGTACCACTAAAATAACAAGTGCTATGAATCGACATAATTGTTAACTGTTTCATACGAAAAAGTGAGTTATGTGGATTTGTAACGTATGTGGTATAAAGGCAGGGGCAGGCAGGGTGGTGGGTGGGTGTGGTACTGTCGCTACCTGTATGACGTCAGTGAGCCCCCAGGTGCAGCAAAGGTGCAACGGTGCTTGGCGTTCGGCCGCCACTTCGCCGCCCTCGCCGCTGGCTCCTGCTCGCCGCGCCGACTCCACGTCGCAGCCCGATCGGATCAGAAACGTAGCCAGAGACTCCTTGTTTTCGTCTATAGCCCTGGAGTGGGGAGTACCATTATACTCGGCATTAATTAACTGCCGCAAATGGGTCATACACATTTTTTGTTCGCGTCTCTCTGTGGACATGTTAAAATTAAGGTCTATAGCCAATATTTTTTTAGTGAAGTCTACCTCGGCGTTTGGGACACCTGGCCAACATTCGGCCCATTTAAATAAATCTTAAGTTGCTGACTTGAAGTCGATAATTTTTTGTCCACAGGAGTGACAACTTTTGTTTCTTGCGCTGTGTATGACCCGAATGTTATTTCATTCGAAAGAGACTTTGATTGTGCCTACTTAATTCTACAGACGCGAATTTACGTTCTCTTAATTTTGCGACAAAATCGTAGTGATATAAGAACAACCAGAACTGTTTGTCAGCTCAGATATATCTAATGACAATTACTTAATATTAGAAAGAATTGTTACTTACTTGTGCAATAAAGTCTGCAAGCATCCGTCGGGGCCTGGTCCCCAACAATCAGCATCAGCGCCATTCCGCACTAAAATCTAAAGAAAGCGACACTTCCATGTATTTCTACTTCCGTATGTAACATATGTTGTTCCGTGTAACTTCAAAGGATCAAATATTTATTACAACACTGTAGTACAGCACAGCATAGTACAGCAGTTTCTATTTTATTTTATTGTTAATTTTAAGTTTTATCTGCAAGCTTACATACAAAAGATCAAATAACGCTAACTCATCAATCATGATCATGAAATAAGATTTAATTTTTTCAAAGTTCGCAATTGATTTTTTACAATGGCAGTTTACTTCCACGTGACATATTGGCCTTAGTTAATAAGCTACAGCCTGTGATTTAACGGGCTATTTATACAATGCAATATTAGTAGACTTTGTAGTGGTATCACTACTTACGCTAGCAACTTCTTCCTGTCCGGAATCGAGCGCGGCCCATAGCGGCGGAACCCCATTGGCGTCCAGACGACTCATATCGACGCCTCTCACGCAGAGTGCTTCAACCACAAGTCCCAGGCGGCAGTGAATGGCGAGCTGTAGCGGTGTCTCTCCAGCTTCCGTTCTATATAATAGATAGAAACAAACACGTTATATTAAACTGGCACCAGCGACTTCGTACCTACACTTAAAATGCGACCTCTAGCACCATCTAGTCGTTAATTAGAGAAACCGCTATTCTTCATCGCACTACCGAACTTCTTTCTTAACTTCGATGCATAATTACAACTTCCAAGTCTCTTCCTTCAGACTTCGGTTCCCAGGTATAACATCTGCCTGGAGAGAGATCTCTCTATTGAGGCCCATTCCCCACAATTCTAACACAAATGATTTGTTTTGGGACATGTGTTCTGGAAACTTAACCATAATAACTCAACTTTAGCATAGCATAAACATGCGAGAGACCTGCTTAGTCCGACCCTGTCGCAAAATGGCTACTTAACTGGTGTTTCCCAATTATAAATAACCTCCTTATAAACATGCGAGCGGCGTCTTTAATCCGGCCCTGTCGCATAATCCATTACTTCTCTATAAAGTTTTATCTTAGGTCATGCAATGTCCGAGATTTTATAATAAATTCCAAATTACGGGTTTATTCTTTTACATAATTTAAGCATGAACTGCGTTTTATCGTATAAGGTTCAGTAAGAGATATTTAAAACGGTTACGTAGAACTAATAATAAACTTACAAAGCATCCATATCGGCTCCGTGATCGAGTAAGTAAATAGCTGTTCTAGAATCTTCTTCCACGATGGCTTGATGTAACACTGTGAATCCTTTGCCGTTGCGAACGTTCGAGTCCGCACCGCTTTCAATGAGGGGTACCACTAAATTCTTATGTCCTGGTAAAAAAACAACAATATCTCTATTTATGAGTACAGAGGAAAGACTATTCGGATGCAGGATACTTTTTGGAGTACCTCCCCTTCAAGCAGCGAATCGGAAATGAACTTCCCTGTGGGGTCAGTGTCAGCATTTGCGTCACAGAATAATTGTAACAGTAGTTTCCAGGGTCATTATTAAAATTCGTGCAGGTTTGTTTTTACACGAGACTACCATTGTTTCGATCCGTTATAATGGAAATTTCAAAAAGTGTCATGATTGATTGTGCCACATCTTGATTTTTTCAATATTTCTTGATGCCATGGCTCAAAAAGGGGTGTACATGTGTACAACTGTACTAAAGTTATAACTGATCATTTGTGCACCTTTTCATTTTGTGATGATAAGTTATGAGAGTGAGATTTATTTTTGTGACCATGAAACATTTTTTGTTACCTTCAGATAACGCAAGGCTGACCGGTGTGTCGCCTTCGGAGTTCTTCAAGTTAAGATTCGGTAGCAACGCAACGTTGCTTTTGTCGTTGGCTGGCATTTCACCCTTTTCAATTAGTTTCTTATGCTCGAGGATCGCGAGGACAGCAGTTTCGTGATTACTTAACACTGCCAAGTGGAGCGGAGTTTGTCTAGAAAATAATGTTATTTAAATTTTTTAGTCAAACTTTTAGTAGGAATTTTAGAGAATTGAGACTATCTTTAACTGACCTGTAAACTGTGTCTTCGTGTTCCCCGTAAGAGGTCTGCAAGTTTGGCCGGGCCCCGTGCTCTAAAAGCGCAGTTGTAAGACGAGCTAGCCCGTTGGCGCAGGCACTATGTAAGGCTGTCAGACCAGCTTCGTTGGTGTGATTCAGATCTCCGTTCAGATGAGCAGTTAGGAATACTGCGGAATCCTAAAAAGATCCCTTTAAAATTAATCATTATTAAAAGAATATTTCAGCTGATACTTTGTTCAAACGCACGGTCTTTCGACGGAATTTTTAAATCTAAAACTAGTCACGCCTTTGATGCCGTGCACTTTAGACATCGATTAATGCATGAAAACATTTACAGGGGGCGTTTACGGATACATTTTTAAACACCTCATATTACATTCAGCTCAATATTATTGGACGTTACGGAAGCCAGACAATGTCTATGTGTAAGATTCACCAATTAGAATAGCAACTTCTTAAAATCCGTATTCGAACAATCATGCACGCGTTTCGCAACATGTAGCTTTCGTGAAACTACAAGGAGCCTAAAATACATACCTCAAACCATCCTTGTGCTAATACGTGAAGCAAGCTATCACCAGAGCCAGAATAAACTGGATTCGGCTGACACCCTTTCCCCAACAACTTGGCAGCGAAGCCTCTCTCTACAATACTGTCGGTCTTGCCTTCAACAGGGTCCTCCGTGAAGGCGGTTTTATTTGTCACGGGCGTGTCGAAAGGATTGGAACCGTTCATTACTAATGTTTCACTGGAGGATATGGAGGCGCGTCTGTCGTCGACCAATGCGTAGTAGAGTGGAGGGTGTTCATCTGATTGAGTCCGCAGGTTTGTATCCAGGGATGGCTGTTTGAGAAGGAGGTCAAATATCCTTTGATTCCTCGCTATGACAGCTTGGTGGAGAGGTGTGCTTGAATACAGAAAAAATATACTGTAGCCACAGTTGCAACTGTTTTTTATTTTGTACATAAGAAAGTATACTTACAAACCCTTTCTGTTTTGCCGATTGATATCGGCGCCTTTTTCAATCATTACTTCTACAATCTCAGCCATTTGGTCCATGGTTTCCTCATCACACGAGCTTGAAGTCAACGCGGCTATAAGGTGCAGCGCTGTGTCACCCTCCTCTCTAGAAATATAATAAGGCTTAAGAATCTTATCTTATCTAATTAATATTATAAACGTGAAAGTTTGTATGGATAGATGAATGTGTGGATTACTCTTTCACGTTAAAACGGTTTGACAGATTGTAATGAAATTTGGCACACTGATAGTTTATAACCTGGATTAACATATAGGATACCTTTTATCTCGGAAAACTGCATAACTCCCGTGGGATAGCGATAAACGAATTCTTCGCAGACGAAGTCGCGAGCTAAAGCTAGCCCTATATGTAACTACAGCGCAAAATGGTTAGTCTGTTTCAAAGAATTGACACAGCAGATTCAAAAATGTGACAGTTTAAAATTGTCATCATCAGCCTAAATCATTAGTTCCCAAACTTTTTTCTCATAGACCACTTTCAAAATTTAGCTGGTCCCGGTGGACCCCTTGCAGCTACATTTGTACCATATTCCCAAAAATCTACAAAAATGTGAAGATTGGATCTAAATCTAAATCCCATCGAGTCTCCCGTGGACCCCTGAGGGTCCACGTGGACCACTTTGGGAATCAAAGGCCTAAATACTCCAACAGCACACCCCAGCCTATATACGTCCCACTGCAGGGCATAGGCCTCCTCTCAGAATGTTTAAAATAGTATAAAATGTTTGAAATACGTTATTTCGTACATAATTATATAAATTAATAATAGATACTTTAGGTTTAGACTTACTTGGTAGTGAGATTGGAGTCAGCCCCGTTGTCGACCAGGAACTTGGCTGAGAAGGAGTCGCGCGAGTCGATGGCGCGGTGCAGCAGCGTGCGGCCGCGGGCGCCGCGCGCGTCGGCGTCCGCGCAGTGCTGCAGCAGCGTCGTCGCGATCGACGGGCTGCGGCCGCGCAGGGCCAGCTCCAGCGGCAGCTCGCCGCGCGACGACATCGCGTTCACGATGTCTGTTAACTGTAGCAATGGATAACCTTAAATTAACACTTTTCCAGGCATAGCGCATAAATATAGCGACCACATAAATCTACACAAAATTTCGACCTTGCTCCCTTTACAATATGGTGGAAAAACAATTGAATTTCTTTAAAATTATGCTCTGCTTTTAAATCATCGACGAATACGTCAGTATCTCGGTTCTCGCATAAAATTGCATTTAATAACGCTGCTACTCTGACTGTTGGACTCTCCGAGTTTTTTTATAATAGAGTTAGATCACCTAGTCAAATTATCTGGCCCTGGGACGTTTAGGAATGCATTCTTCGATAAAGGATTCGATTTAACGTTTTATGTTTACAGTAGTATCGTTAAATATAGTATGTACAGTCGGCTCTATATCTAAATCCCTAATGATTATTTGTCCTAATGTAATGTTTATCCTAATGATCGTTTGTCCTAACTCTTTTTATTTAAAATCTATTAATTGTTCTGGATTTTTATAAAACAAACCTAACCTAACCTATAGAGTTCTAGAGGATAATCACAAAAAAGTTCCTGAAAAATTCACGGTTTCCGAGAAAAAAGTGTTAGGGCAAACGATCATTACGACAAACATTACATTAGGACAAACGATGTTAGGGATTTAATGAGACCCTATACAGTCACCTGCAACAATACCTTGTAAGATAAAACAATTAAAAATAAGTAACGCAACTCTATTCGCAAGCTATTAGAGTGTATCAAATGTTTTTGAGTGCTTTGTCCTATTATTGCAGGTGACTGTACAAGTGAAGTAAGTCGTGCAGATAAACTCCTCGGAAGGAAGAATACATGTTTATTGACTCGAAACTAAACTACACCAACTTTGCGCTGATTAGGTACGTTAATTGGTGAGCCGATTACCGGAAACAGTACTGGTAGGTACCTAGTGTATGCGTCAGCCAACATTTTACCAGCACTACATTACATTTCTCTGCACGTCCACGTAAAGGTGTATTGCAAGTAAACGCATCAGACCAAAAACGGTCAACCGTGGGAGGACAGGATGTAAGTATTACGAAATGTTCGGGCGAACAGACTGCTTTTGTCTTTTGTATGCGAACGCATTAATTGTTCTTAAGTGTAAACCCGCTATCTAGTTTATATGCGCGCCACACTCGCACTCGATGTAGCTTGATGAATTACAATAATTCACTTTCACGGTTACGCAATGGGCGATGTTATAATTTTGGTACATGATCTTTTATTGTTGTTTTATTAGGGATATGGATTATAATTTAACTAGTAATTACGTATTCAATTTAGTATATTTATAACGAGCTTTGTTTGTACTTAGTTATGCTTATGGTTACACTGCATAGAAAAGTGTAGGTACAGAATAACGTATTTAAATCATTTTACATTTACTTATCTCACTTATCTGCTTCACGCAGCTGCAATGACGCTCAAATAGCTCAATCCACAGCTGTTTAGCCACTGAGTGCCAAAGCGTGAACTAAAAATCCCATGTAAGATATACCCTTTGATTATTAAACCATAAAAATATATGTTCATCAAAAGTGCCTAGGGATAGGGGGGTGCTTTTTATTCGTAGAGAGTTTTGAACATTTCATTAAGGCATATTACTACTGTGTCAAAACATCAAATTTATTTAGGGATAAAAATATCCCTTGGCACTTTTGATGAGTATAGATTGATTATACGCACTCCCAGTACAACAGCGCATCAACTCGAAATAATACACCGTTTTAATTTAGACTTTACTTAATTTCCGGAAAGTCTAAATTAAAATGGTGTATTATTTCGAGTTGATGCACTGTTGTACTGGGAGTGCGAATATTACTAGTTTTTGCCCGCAACTTCGTTTGCGTAGTTAGTAAAATTAACACTTACAGTTAATTAGACGATACCATTAACTTAAACTCACCATTAACATACTTACCATTAACTTACTATAGTTGCTATAATTGCCACTATCTGATAATCTCAAGATACAACTCTAATAAATAAACCGGCAATGTCCGGGCCAGAGCCACTTTAATAAAAAAATATAAATTCTTTTTATTCCCTATGCCGCCGGAATTTCAAGTCTCTGGCTCTAGGGTATGCGATGTCTTGTCTGTCAGTGATTTAATAACGTTTTTTGCTTTCAAGTCTACGAATAATTGTAAATACATAAATTACTATTCGTAGTTTCAAATAAGTAATCGGATAAATACGATAATTATTAAATAACCACTAGCGTTTACTTAAATTGCGTTGCACAGGGAATCTAAAATAAAGTTGTCATGTTATCTACAGCCGATAATATTATAAGTCTATTAACATTTGTAGTTTGATAATAATAGCAAATTTTAAGTTCTGTAAGTAATCTTTAATGGTATTTAGCGCGGGTCATTGCTCTGTCGCTCTATAAAAACTCCTCATTTCCTACTTTTCTCCTAATAAGGCTTCTCACGTAATAACTTAATAAGTCGTTACCAACTGGAAAGCGTTTTAAAAAAAACTTGCACTAATTGACTAAGTATATAAGGAGCACGTGACGTGATAGTTTTAATGGAGTAGATATAGTCCAATTGACATGCGTGACAGCACCAGAAGTGATTTGTGACATACGCAATGGAGTAGATACACCCACTGTACACCCAAGTAAATGATCCGCAGAGGATCATCGTCCTTCAACGTTATTTGTTTCGGTTTATGTAGAAACAAAATAGTGAGTCACCATCACATTGTAAATTCAAAGAACTAAGTGTTTTCGAATACTTGTTTTCCGGGGGGCTACCTAATGGAGGTGGAATTTACCTGACAGAGTTCTCGGGCAATTTTAAAATTATTCATCATTCATTTTAAAAATACTACACACACTTCTAGCGTTTCAACCCCTACTATATTATACCTGCCTAAATAAAATTTTCTTTTTCAACTTGCATAATATAAATAAGCCATAAACAATGTTAAACCTACAGATAAAAACCATTTTCAAATCACCGCATTTCTCGTATTTCGATATAAAGTTGCCAGTACAGCTAACATTTCTTTTTTTTCTAAATTACAATAAAAAAAAAACAATATTGACAAGTAATAAAATATATATATATATGCTTTTGTTATTTATTAGTTGTTACTTGTGTTTATTTATTTTGTAAAATGATTGTTCAATAATAAAACAGGTCAAGATTTATTGACTTTACTCCGTTATCAAGCGGACAGTTTGGTGGCAGTTAACTAACTACTACTAACTAACATTAGATTAGTGATGTGCAATACAAACTATAAAAGTCTCGACATTGTAGCTATGTACGGGAACTCCAAAATTTATCTGAAACTCAATTAAAAATAACTCACCGCTAATGTTAGGGAGCCACCAAACTTCCCGCTTGATAATGAAGTACCTATATTGATGTGATGACTTAACAAGACTAAGAATGATGACGTTTAAAAAAAACAAAATACCTACTTAGGTACCTACCACGAAGATGCAATGCATGGTATTCTCTTCTTATTCTGTCTAACATTTATTAGTCAATTGGTTGTTTGTCACGGCAAACTGTAGTGATATCGACCGCTACCGGATGATAGCGTTTGTTGCAATGATGAGCGCTAACTATGAGCTTATAAGTGACGTAATCCGTTTTGTAACGACAAGGATGATGGAGTTCGTGCCTAAAGCTTGCTTTATCTAGGTCACATATATGTTGCGATCATTCTCGATAGCATTTAAAACTACTACTACTAAATAATAGAGTAACTTGTGCAACTACTGCTGGTTAGGAGTTTTTGAACGCAAAATTACACGCAGTAAATAGTACATTACTACAGCGGCCGCGAAATAGGGGATTGCCAGCCGAGTAGTTATAGATGGCCGAGTATTAAGAGGGTTTATACCTGCTGAGCTGGCAACGTTGCATTTTTGTTAGTTTTTCTCGATTATTCCATAAAAATTGAATGAAAATTAAAAATGTTTTGAATACAAATTGTTTTAATATATAAGTTAATGTGTCTACTGCAATAATAATTCGTGATAGACTTTTATTTTCTTTAAAAACGAACAAATTATTACCTAACGGTTTTTAAAGAAAATAAAAGTCTTATCACGAATTATTATTGCAGTAGACACATTAACTTATATATTAGAACAATTTGTATTCAAAACATTTTTAATTTTCATTCAATTTTTATGGAATAATCGAGAAAAACTAACAAAAATGCGACGTTGCCAGCTCAGCAGGTATAAACCCTCTTAACGAGGCCATCTAGAGATACGAGGCCGGCAATCCCTGTTCGTGGCCAAGGCTTGTATAGAGTTTTTCTCAAACATGCATCATCATCATCACCATCACCAACAACATCTATCAAGATCTATCACCATCATCATCACCATCACCAACAACATTATCAACATCTATCAACATCTATCACCATCATCATCACCATCACCATCAACATCTATCAACATCCATCAACATCCATCAACATCCATCAACATCCATCAACATTCATCCATCCATCAACATCCATCCGTCCGTCCGTCCGTCCGTCCGTCCGTCCGTCCGTCCGTCCGTCCGTCCGTCCGTCCGTCCGTCCGTCCGTCCGTCCGTCCGTCCGTCCGTCCATCCATCCATCCATCC
This sequence comes from Archips xylosteana, assembly GCA_947563465.1. Classification (NCBI taxonomy): domain Eukaryota; kingdom Metazoa; phylum Arthropoda; class Insecta; order Lepidoptera; family Tortricidae; genus Archips; species Archips xylosteana. The sequence goes on from OX387363.1 coordinate 8,571,652, forward strand.
ATCCATCCATCCATCCATCTATCCATGTCGACCACGTCGACCTATTAAACGTCATGGTGCTGTGTCACATAAAACAATAGACGATCACTTTGCTGGCCAAGGCCAGCAATGTTGTATGAAATTCCATTATTGACCTCTCGTCTAGGCGCACCTGCAACGTGACAGTTCGTGGCGTATTATAAGGAACATAACGTCAATATTTCATAGCATGTTTGAGAAAAAATCATTGTCTAACTAAAGATATAAAGAGGCTAGTGTTGAAACTGTTACATAAATCAAGATCAGGCAAAATTTAAGTAGTGTCTCACGATCGATTTAATTACAATACAGTAATACATAACGCGCTGAATGTTCGTCGACAATGGCACTCTTCGAGGTCCTTACACGGCGTCTAACTATCCACTATCCGCACCGGCGACGCAGTCCGCTCAAGACATCGAACCGAGACGCACGCTGGGATAATATTTGTGCGTCTGCACTCGATAGCAATAAACACGTGCGTGTTGTTATTACACAAAACAGTGAATAATAAATCAGTTCAACAAAAAAACGCATATTAAGTTAAATGGTTAAAAGTGAATGATGCCAGCCACTGAATTATGGTTGTTATCTATTTCATAATAAACGAATTTTTTAATTTATTCTCTAAAACAAATGTGCTGAAAGTGTGACTTAGAAAGAAATCTAATTGCTTGTTCGTATTCTTTTTCGGATTATGACAGTGAAAAGTAAGTATACCCATTGTATTGTGTTTGTTATTAAAATTAGGTTCTTTATGATCATTATTTATATGCACCTAAGTACTATCTTCCCAAAATGAGTGTCTTGTCAATCATTAAAAAAAGTCTAATTAAAATACATGGATCTATTAAATTCCTAAAAGATAAAGGTCTTCTTTACACGTACGTGTACACATTCATGTCTTTATTATCGATAATGTTACCGCGCTAACTACTTTTAAACACAATTTATGTAGAGTAGATATCAGGAGCTAAATTATAGATTATATTTCATTATTTATGTGTACGATAATCATTAATTAATAAAAAATCTACACAACAATTTTCGAGTTAGAATATAAACAAAGGGCAGCAATAAAGTGTTTGCGACATTTCTCGAAGAGGTCATGCTTTTATGTGCAAGTTTTGCAGGCCTCGACTAACATAAGATCAAGTTTCTATAACTTTCGCAACCCTGACAGTGGGCCTGTTTTCGTCACGCGCCCGGCATTCATTACAACAAACATAATACTGACGTAATGTTTCGTGGATGCGTATAATGCTTATTAACAGAATACCCGGCCTCGTTTGCACGGAAGTTTTAATTTAATCCTTGACCCTTAGCACTGATTTACAAATCTAACTGGAATGTTCCGAAATTAATCAAATTGTTAAACTTACTTCGAGTCGTAAGCTTTGATTGGCAAATTCAATTAATAAACAGCTCCATTTGATGCGAATTGAACGCTACTTTGTATGGGCACGAGTGCGCGTAGGAGTTGCTAACACGGCGTCGACCCCCGGGGAGGTATTCAGTACGTTAACTTCTGAGATCATTCATGACAAAGCTATGTGTTATTAAATCATCTGAGAGACTGATAGAAATATAAAAACAATAAGTTTAAAATTGTTCGATGATCGCTTACTACTTAGCAATAAATCTAATACCTTTAAACGAGCAATTCTTGTATATATGTATACATATATATATCACATACATATATATATAATCAGGATCTCGGAAACGGCTCCAACGATTTCGATGAAATTTGGTATGTGGGGGTTTTCGGGGATGAAAAACTGATCTAGCTATGTTTCATTTTCAGAAAATCGGTTTTACTCGTGTTTTCCGGCTATTTTTGTTTACATTAGAATATAAAGCTAAATTTCGATATATAGCTATAAAGAGCTCGGTTCGATACCACGATTTTTAGTTTTTTTTTTAAGTTTATTTTTTATGAGAAAACGTCAAGTTTCTTCTTTTGTGAGAAAAAGTTACTTTTTTGTTAGAAAAATTATTATAGGGAACGTGCAGTAACTATAGGCGGCAGCACTAATGCGACAGAAGAGACACTATGCGGACAGTAAAACAAACTTATCAAGGTAAAACATACAAATTGATGGCACCCTTATGGCACCAGTTGGCAGCACCGTCTATGTGCACGTTCCCTGTTGGGAGCACAGAACAGGAAAAGCCGGTTGTCTGTAAAGTCGGTTTACGGACGATAGTTTAACGTGACTCACCCCCCCCCCCCTCCGGTGTTTTTGTCAAATATCTTGAAAACGGTGCATCCTACGGCAAAATCAATGAAATTTTCATCCCCCCTTTAATATCCCCGCGCTCCCTCCCCCGCATCCCCTCCCCCCCCTCTCACCCCCCCCCCCACCCCTCCAGTGTTTTGATCTCGGAAACGGCTCCAACGATATCGATGAAATTTGGTATTTGGGGGTTTTCGGGGATGAAAAATTGATCTAGCTTGGTCTTATCTCTGGGAAAACGCTTGGTACCGAGTTTCTGCCCGAGCAGAGCTCGGTCGCCCAGGTACTTTATATTAGTGTTCGTGTTGTACTTACCCCTATTGGTAAATACTACTTAATTGGCGCAATGGTTTGACCTTCATATTTTACAATAGGCCTCGGATTTGATCCGGCTGACTCAATTTTCAATTTAGACATCCAACTGTTTTAAATTATCTCCTGTTTGGACACAGTTGTGGCCCCATCACAGTTGTCAGCTAGGTACCCCAAACACAGGGAATGCTAATGGACGATGATTGGTTAGGCTGTCCGGTACATTAATTTGTACGTGTTTGTTGATAGTCAAACAACTCTCAATGCCGCGGTCAGTAGGTACAGTCGCCATTAGACATATCAGAGCAGTGAAGGTGGTCAAAATGATTTGAACACGCTCTAACGCCTCAACAATAAGGTTGTGCCGCCATATTTTTAATCATCTTCGCAGCTTCTTTATACCAATACAAATACATATTTGATGACCAAATTCTAAATTGCAACAAAGTATTGAAAATTTATCGTGAGAAAAATTATTTAGAACTAGCTTACGTTCAAATGTGCATCGTACTTGCGATCGCGTGATTCACGAATTCGATAATTTTAGTGAACCTCGGCTTAAGAACCTGAAGAGAACTCTACTGCGCTAGCTTGTACCATAATAATATAAATTTACATATTTCAACAATTTTCTACGCGAGCACTTTTAGCTTCTACTTAGTCAATGCAAGCATTACTAACTCGAGCGTTTTGCGGTGACAAGACCGTCGTTATGCAAAGCATTCAAGCCAGGTTATAGACTCCAACCAATTAGTTCAACATAATCATCATATTCAGTGTATAAGAGAAAATATGACATAGTTCAACAGTTTAAAGTCCAGATCTAAACTGGTTGCAGTATAGGTGTAAGGCTCAGTCTTACGAGCAGAAAACTGATGCAAGAGTGCATGCAAAACACGTTTCTGGATATTTTGTTCAGAATTGAGTCATTCTTTAGGACGGCCTGTTGCCAATAAGACTAAAGAAAATATAAATGTTTAGTCGGCAGGTTATTGTGTTGAGACTTGAGATTAAGTATGAGATATACTCGCATCGCACTTCAACGAAATCTTGAAGACTCTGCAGAAGAAATAGAATATTGTTTCCAAGATGATGTTAAAAATAATGTTAAAGTAAACGTGTGTGGTCATCCGATTCCAGATTTAATGTAGAATTTGACTTTATAAACATTATAAAATCAAGGTCAGATCTTCAAGCCGTCAATGAAGTGCCAGATTCGTCATGGGTCGAATGAAGTTAATTTTGCTAAACAATTTGCGGTTCGCGCCTTCGCGGTGCGCAACCTTAAACTAAATTTTTGCAACAAGGCTTGGTTACACCGATACAACAGGTATTTCTTTGTCTGTAACTTTTAAGAAACACAAAATTACATTTAGTTTTATGGTTTTGTTCAATAACCATAAAAAGTGATTGGACTGGACTTTAGAATGAAAGAAATTACATCAGTAAATAAGTTACATTTCCGCATCAAACTATATCAGAATTTAAATTAAAATTACACATGCCCAAAATATCTTAACGCTTAATTAGGTACATAAACGTAAAATTTAGGTTAAGGGGACGATGACAGACTAAGCCAAGTTAAGCGAAACATAAAAAGAATTTCACTTATGTTGTAACTGAATATACGCGTTGAATAAGTGACATTGTTCAAATTAAAAATAAAGCATAGATACGTTTTGCTGTCGCAGTTGGAAATTTTGTAACTTTTGTCAGAACGATTAACAAACAGCCAATCGTTGATATGAGTTTAAAGTCTGAAGGAAAGGCGAAAGGTGCAGCTCTAACTCGCTAGGACCTTGAAAAAGGCATTAGCAGTGAACACGACTAGGTTACATGACGGATTACTATACCTATTGGTACGATAAATAAATACCCTTTAACTGCTACATTTTACAGACTATGTACGACAGTTATATTAGTTGTATAAAAGTTAACCTAATTCTTTTAACAACGGTCGTAAGATTTTTTTGGAAAAAATAACGTTTTAGGTTTTTAATCACTTAATTGGGCTAAAAAGTCACAAAAAACATAAAATAAAAAACTTACACCAATTGTTTTTACACCATGTCTTTGGCATAAGTTTAGTACAGTGCTCCAACTGATACATAAGACGACGTAGGAAAAGTGTCAAAATAAATAAAATTAGAAAACATAATGGACGAAATACATAATGATAATTTGCTATAATATAATTTTCGATATAATTGATTTGACGGAATTTTATCATCGATATTGTACAGAACGACTTAGGTTACTTTTATTTTATAATAGGTAATCTTGTAAATTTAACATTGTCTCAGAAAATTGCATTATAATAATGGACGAAATACATAATGGTCATTTTATATAAATAAAACATTATGTAATTTGATACGTACACCAGTGTATATTATACAAATCTACCTGTGCGTTCTGTAAGGGTTAGTTAGAAAATAGTTTCTCGTCTTCATATAGCGAAGTATACCTACCTATATTGCATTGATGATGATTGACCTGACCTTAGCAAAATTTGTGCGTTACCAGTGACCAATTGTGCCGAATATAGAGTTTAGTTAAAGTTAAGTTTAGTTAGTTAAACGCTAAACTATATTCTCACTTATTCTGTAAACATAGCAGTAACATCTAACTTTCTACAGATCTACAACCAAGGAACTACAAGGGAGGCGTTCCAAGATCTAGCATGTAAAGTGCATGTCGACCGTTCGGTCATTACATAAGGCTCGAGTAATTTTCAAGTATGCAGCACTGCGTGTTCGCTGTATTGGCTGCGGTCTTGGCCTTGGCTACAACTGGTAAGTGCACATTTAAGACCTTTTAAAAAAGGCGTCCGGTATTTATAATCGCATTGTAGACTCGCTTTCAGAGGTCTTCGCCTTCACCTTCGCGTTTGGTAATACCCGAATGCGCTTTAACACCCTTGGTAACGAGGTTGTGATCACATTCCTGGGCAACTTAGGCGCCTCAGTATATTGAGTCACATAAACAAAGTGTCAATTATATGATTTTACACCTACGTAAAGATCCAATATGAGAACGACTAAACAGTACGTACTAAATGCCGTGTCCAAAATAAATATTTTTTTTTGTGAGATTATTTGAATATTAAAGAGATGAAGAACCAAAGTTCAATAATAATGTATTTATGTAAAATAGTGCATATGTTACATAACAACACGATACAAGTAAAATCGCAAAATGTAGCTGCCATAATTACTCGATTAAACTATTCGATGCTATTTTTAGCGAAAAAAGGTTGTTGGTAAAATAAGATGGCAGGTATTCACATTTAAATAAAGAAGTAAAGTATATAAATTGTATTATATTATAATTTGTAACACGTTCGTCTTCGATTGGCCCAGAATTAATAATGGACACTAAGTGGGCCAACAGCAATAAATTAAAAATTGAAGGGATGTTTACAAAAACAACATAACTGACTAGACTGGTTGACACCTGTTGTCAGTAAAATTGTTTCTCTACAAGTGTCAACCAGTCTAGTCAGTTATGTTGTTTTTATAAACATCCCTTCAATTGAAAATAAAACTTTGACAAACTCCAAAAAACCGTGAAAATATTTTTAAAATGATCTGTTTAAAAGTCTGTGCCTCAGCACAAGACAGCAGGAGTGATAGAAACCCGAAAGATAGTACCGTAATGCAGGTAAGGTAGAAGACTAGGTCCACTCCAGTTTGCAGAGACACCGACTTAAACAGATCAGTATAGGTAGGTACAGTTATTTTTGGGTATATGGAGTCACTTCCACTTTTATTTTATTATTTCTCGCCTATTACTGTAATTAATCTAAGTTACAATAGCTCAGTGTCAACTGCTCGTCATATTTTAAAAACAAAATATTGCTTTTCCCAATTCAAAGACGTTAATTTTTTTCACTTCACAAAATACATTGGGACTTGTTTAAATTGCTTAGCAATTTGTTTTCCTCATCAGTTCCACTTCTCCAAATGGTGACTTTCAGGAACAAATGCACGAGTTACAACCAAATATACCCAAATCACTACAGGGGCCCCTATTACTTTTAAAAGTTCCCTGGGTTTCTCCGGGATCCAATCATCAAATCAGGACCTATAATGGGATCTAATTGGACGTATTCCCTGTTCAAATCGGTTAATAAATGGACTGCATTTTTTTGTGACAAAAACAATCTTAAGCGTAGGAGACACTAACAAGAAATAATTAATAAATAAACATCTTACAACAATAGCACTCTCGGTGAACTAAATAAACCAATAAAATACAAATATTTTATACGTATAGATAAATGCATACTCAAGGTAGATAAGATAGCATCTAGAACTTAGGTAGGTAGTAAAAAAGTTCACATAGAGGTACATCATTCACGTTTAGGTTCACTTCATGCATATTCCCATTTCGTTCACATTCCTACTTCGTCCACAATCCCACTTCGTCAACATTCCCATTTCATCCATATTCCCATTTCGTCCTTTTCCCACTTCGTCCACATTCCCACTTAGTCAACATTCCCATTTCGTCCACAATCCCACTTCGTCAACATTCCTAGCCGATTTTAATGTGGTTTTCGCTATCACTTAGCTTAAGGAAGATCAGGAAGATCTTCTCAGGGAAGATTTTATTTTGTGACTTAGGTATTCATGTTAAGAAAAATACTTTTGCTAAGCACGGTGCGGGTCAATACTATTCAGATACACAACGAATTTCGTTACTATTTTCTTACCAAATGAGAATGTGGACGAAATGGGAATGTTGACGAAGTGGGAAGTTGACAAAATGGGAAAGTGGACGAAGTGAACCTAAACGATCATTCACCACCTATCGCTACCTAATAATGTACAAATCTGCTCTCCCCTAGCTTCGAACTCCGAGACACAAACCATCAGCTAGGCTATCGAGCTGCATCTTCTTCCCAGCGTCGTATTCTTCAGTATTGAGGGCCGTGACTTTCCTTCTGCATGACTTTCACTCGAACGATCCTTCTTCATCTGTTTTTGTCTCTGGCGGTGTGGAGTGCGTTGTGAACTGTAGACTCAAGAGCATTGCGGATTTGGTTAGTTCGCGAGTTCCTCTTCCATCTACTTTGACAGTCAAAATAAGCTTTTTAATGTGACCGGAGTATTCCAGAACCCTGCGTAGACAGTCGGATTACAGCTTAATATAGGCAGCTCAGTTCAGCTTTTTAAAGCAATTGCAGCTGTTTAACCCCATGGTTAGACGTAAAATAACTAAAACGATTAAAAATAGGTGCACAGTTAAAAGTTTGTTTGTCTGACAACACCGCTGAATAAATCGTACAATATTAACGAAAAGAGTGCTACTGGTGCTAGGATTGCTACCCATCTGTAACCTGGACACGGATCACGATAACTATAGCAAAGTCCTGTAAATTTTCTACCTGTTTCCACACAATCCGCGCCAGGTTTTCCGATTTCATAAACCGGATCATCTGAATCACATTTGGATCCACTTTCTTCGTAGAACGAATATCTCGTCACTAACCTACCAACAGCAGCTAAAGTGCCGTTTTTATCATGATAAGATGAACTATTCGTAACCAACTTCCTAATCGATCCCTTTGCATACAACTTGTTTAAACTGTTGACACCCCAAGACGGACGACTAGAATGCAGTTTTGAGTCTACAATAGCTTCTTTTTCTCTTACATTTTCTGGTTTTATATCGTCTATTTCGTTTAATTGAATTCCTAGGGCAAATAAGTAATTTAAGTCGGTTATATCATCAGTCAAATCAAAACGATTTGTGACATCTGCATGCAATACAATTCCGCAGTAATATTTGGTTGAAACAACGAATGATGCACCAGGAGAAAAATTACACACGACTCTTATGTCACCATTAGATTTTTCAGCATAGGCGCAACCAATTGTAGCCGTCTCTGCCCATATAATTTGGGCAGTATTCAGTGTAAGCCGATTTATATATCCACATTCAATATCTCGTTCTTGTAGTTCTTTTCCAGCACTCAAAAACCATGCGTGAAGACATCCAATAATTGGTGGAACGAAGCATTCCGGACGTGGTACACTGCAAAAGTTTATGCAACATTAGCGGATAACTTTAGAAGGAGTACGATAAGAAACATTCATTACGCTATTCTAATATTCACCACTTAGGTTCAGTTTCCGTAGGATAGAAGAATAAACAACATTCCTTGCCAGATTTTGTGCATTCTAACTGCGTTATCAAATCATTATGAAGGGAAGAACACGCCGCTGGTCCTGGAAGACACTGACGAAGCCATCTATTAGCCATCTTTGCTAAATCATGGTCGTAAATTATTTGTTCCATATTAGATGCAGTAGGTAAGTGACTGTAAACATCCGTTAACCCCATTGCGACACGGTTCCTCATCGAATTTATGGTGTTAACCAAAGCTGTCTGTTCCAAAATATTAGGATTTCTTACATTGTAGTAGTCCTCACATATATCAGACATTTTGTCGTCTGGAAAAAGACAGAGAGTATGATCTCCGTAACAAGGTTCTTGTTCACACCATTGATTGGCGCCGCTATATCCTGCATCAGTAGATACTTTTTCTTCATTTTCTCGTGGTTCATGTTCTACAGATAGATCTCCTGCATATATAACGAAAACATTTGAAGTTTGGGGTTTTTGGCCTAATTTACCATATATAAACGGCAAATTCCAACATGGATAATTTTCAGGAACATACCACACACTTTTAATACGTTTTGGTTTCATTGACTCTTTTAGTATAATGTTTCCAAGTGCAGGTGATAAATTAAAATAATCAGTAAATCTTAAATTATCACTATCTTTTTGCACGATCTTTATGTGCTGAGACACTGGTGTATTTATATCTTCATGACGTAGTACTGATTGACTTGATTCATTAACTTCATCATTATACATATATTCATATTCCTCAAAGACGCCTACAGGAAAACCTTTGGTTAAATTATTGGTACTCGTCTCGGTACTTGAACTATTATCAATGTGTTGTGGATTATCTGCGGTGTACTTCACGCAATTGCTACTATCGATTTTAGTTACAGTAGTGGTAGTATCATCGATGATTGTATTTATATGTATTTCATCTCCAACTCTCCGTGCTTCCTGTGTAGTGTTGTCGTTAACAACGTTGTTCTTATCTTCCACATAGTAATCCAGATCAATACCACAAGAATAACATATTAATACAAATGCAAACAATATTTCGGGTGTCATATTTAATAATATCGTGACCGTCTAGTTCTTATTTACGATACGACAAAAATAGAGTAAGAATCAAGTGACCAGGAGATTGCTTTAAAAATTTTGTATGCAATTCTTTCTGTACCTACTAGTATGCTTACTCTTTATAAATACATGCAGCTACTTTAACTTCATCAAACAAAAAATGATGTGCAAAAATGATCATAGTGACCTTATCTATACCTATAAAACAGTACCGTGACTAGGGTTACCATATGGGTCTCATTCTAAATCCCTAACATCGTTTGTCCTAATGTAATGTTTGTCCTAATGATCGTTTGTCCTAACACTTTTTTTCTCGGAAACCGTGAATTTTTCAGGAACTTTTTTGTGATTATCCTCTAGAACTCTATAGGTTAGGTTAGGTTTGTTTTATAAAAATCCAGTAAAATTAATAGATTTTAAACAAGAAGTGTTAGGAAAAACATTACATTAGGACAAACAATAATTAGGGATTTAGATATAGAGCCGTCAGAGGACAAAAATGCCAGTCTCAGACCAATGCCGCCCGCACGCCTGTCTAAACCTTAAAATGCCTGTCAAATGCGGCAAACGCTTGTCATATGGTAAGGCTCTATATCTAAATCCCTAATACTATTACCATATGACAGGCGTTTGCCGCATTTGACAGGCATTTTAAGGTTTAGACAGGCGTGCGGCCGGCATTGGTCTGAGACAGGCGTTTTTGTCCTCTGACAAATATCAGTAATAAACATCCTTCTTCATTATTATCTGTTGGCTTTTACTTATTACTTACAGCGTTTTGCTTTAGTCAGGCATTTTTCTGAAAAATCAGGCATTTTAGGTACCATAGACAGGCATCCCTCTATTTACATATGGTAACCCTAACCGTGACTAACTGACTGACAGACAACACAGCCTAAACTACTGGGGTTAGAAACTTGAAATTCGGCATACATGTACCTTGAGTATTGTAGAAATGCACTAAGGCAGGATTTTTTCGAAATTAACAGGGGATAGGGAAATATCTAAATTTTCTTTGATTATTTGTTTGTAGCGGAATCTCTGAAACTACTTACTGAGCCGATTTTAAAAATTCTTTCACCATTAGAACACATTAACCACACACCATACACCATTTGAGCTACACTATCCTTGTTTTTTTTGCATAGGGCACTTTTCGGGGAAAATAAAAAATATCCCACGGGATTAAAATAAGTTAATTCAACTTTAGGGTAGATTTTTAAAAAATATTTTACTAATTGAAGCTACGGTATCCCTGATTGACATAAGCTACTTTTCTACGGGAAAATGCAAATTTCACGCGGATCAAAATAAGCAAATTCATCTTTGAGGCTTATTTTAAAAAATATTTTACCAATTGAAAGCTACATTATCCCTGATTGACATAGACTAATTTTTCTTCGGGAAAATGCAAAATTCTCACAGAATAGAAATAAGTGAATTGAACTAGGGGGCTGATTTTTAAAATTATTTCACTAATAAAAAGCTACACTGACTCTAGATTTCCAAAATGGGTCAAAACAGTTATTTCTATCCCGCGGGAACTGTACTTTCCACTTTCCCGGGATAAAATAAGCCTGTTTCAATCAGGCACAGGCCTCCTCCCAGAACGAGAAGACTTGGGCTGCAGATCCCACGTGGGCCCAGTGCGATTTGGGAACTTCACATACACCATTGAATTTTTCTCAGGCATGCGTAGCTTTTCTCGCGATGTTTTCCTTCACTGTAAAGCTCATGGCTGGCTTCAAACGTAATTTAGCACATGAATTCGGAATAACTCAGATGTGCAAATCTGGGCTCAAACCCACGACCCTCTGTTTGAGACCAAAGGTCAAACCATTACCACGTTACCAGTTAACACGTCGTAACGGCTATAGAATTCACTTATTCATACTCCGCGAGAACTGCATTTTCCTGGCATTATCCTATGTGTTAATCAATGTAATAAAAACTTGTATTTCACCCGAAAAACTAACGTTATAGTCTTCGCGTACGAAGTCGCAGGCAAAAGCTAGTAACTATATATTACCTTGTTTTGCAAAACTACATTCTTGCAAAGAAATAAATGATTTATGATTTATTTTTATGATTTATTTACGATGGTCAAAGAGGACAAGGCATACTACACTTGTACATACATACCTAGACTGACCATGAACTGGCGTGCGTAATGATATTTCTATGACTCAGTTTCATTAACTGGAAATAGCTATTTGAATAAAATAGTGTTGAATATAAGTTTACCGGTAGTTTATATATATACATGACTCAATTTATTCTCGGATATTTATTCACTTTACGCAGTATTCACAAAGAAGCTTCGAAACTACTAGTTAGCAACATAAAAATACATTCGCAATACATTTGTACCTACTCATTTCCTTGTCACCAGATGTAATCATTTAAGTCAACGACCGCACGCTGGTAAGAAATGAAACTAAAACATTGGCCGAAACCTCATAATAATTAGGGTGAACAAACAAGACGTTACCCAGTTTCTGATAAATAAACAAAATTAAAGATTCTGTTGCTAATACTAAGGGCATTCGACAACAAATACGCCAGTTTACATTTAAAATAAATGAACAATAAAAAAAACAAGCTTTTTTAATTAATAACATTGCATACGTGTGAGCAACAACAACAAAAAAAGTGAAGCATGATTATATACTGAAATAACTCTCGAAGAGAATACTGCAATTATTAGGCTTCTAAGTCATTCGAAGTCGTGGAATTTAGTGTTAAAAATTCACTAGTGAAATACCAAGAACGTGCTCAATATGTGAATTACGTCAAGTATAAAATGCAGTAAGGTCGCCGACACTTACGAAGTGAAGATCACGAACGAGTGAGGCAGCATGCGTTAGCTTGCATACCACAATGACGATAACCGACAGACGTCTGTTTTTTAATGCATATTCGTTGATATACGAGTACCTACATGTATGACACGTGAATCAATTTCTCACTTTCAGTTACATTTTACTAAACAACATGTTCCAACGAAAAAAAATAGAGTATGATAAGATTTACAGTTCTGCAAATTTGATTTGCAGTTTACGCATCAAATTTGATACCTAGGTTAATCACTTCTTAATATTACTTAGTACTTGAATTAATATTTTATGACTGCCTTTACCAGCGTAAAAGTACAAGAATTACAAAGTAAGTGTTTATAAATTACAAGTCAACAACCGCTATAAACGAAAACATCTCTTAAACGATAAAACAATTAACATGCAAACTACGTACACGCTAGAACTAGGACTGAATGAATAGAAATTAAATTTAGTACGTAATTAAAATAATAAAGAACTCTTTCACTACATTAAGTAAACAAAACTGCGTGTTATGGAAAATTCAATCATATTTTTAACACGTTCACATATAAGGGCCACAGCGACTTAGCTCTACAATGTGCCCACATATGGGACACTAAGGCTGCGTATCCACCGGAGCTGTGCGAGGATGCGTTGCGATGCGAGGGATGTGTTTGTCATGAACCAATAGAAACACTTCATTTAAAAGGTCCTAAGTGAATGAAGTGTTTCTATTGGTTCATGACAAACACATCCCTCGCTACTCATCCTCGCACATCTCTCGTGGAAACGCAGCCTAAGAAACAACGCAGACTTGCATCCAGATTAGTACAATATCTTGTTTACACACTGAGCAGGACGGTACAATGATTAAACTAATTTGCTGGACTTACCAGGAATTGGAAATTCGTAAGGGACTGTGAACATGTTAAATATAACTATAAATTGAAAATTTTAAAAACCCCACACGCAATTATGTCACTCGTATGTTTGACATTAAGTCAATGCCCGTTATGCGTCTAAGATCCCTTCCGCAGCTAAGAAAAGAGCTGATAACTTTGAAACGGCTGAACCGATTTTGATGAAACATATCTTATCTAAGAACCATCGCCAAGAAACCTGCTTTCTATTAAAAAAAACCGCATCCGAATCGGTGCACCCGTTAAAGAGCTATGATGCCACAGACAGACACACACACATAGCGGTCAAACTTATAACACCCCTCTTTTTGTGTCGGGGGTTAAAAAGAGAAATTATGACAAGCGCTGTGTTACGAGTACGTATTGATTCTCAGGTACTAAGACATTTTCAAAAAAGTCAAACACGTAAAAGTTTACTTGTAATGTCACGGACTACTAAAAATAAGTTATCTACGTATTACCTAACCCACCAAAAACATAAATGTTAAAAATGTTAGCCAAGTTCAATATTAAAAATATACTTGATTATGGACTTCACCAACAAAAGGATTGAGATCTAAATGGGTGCCAAGTTCTGCAGGTAATACTGAAAGCTATTTGTAAGAACAAATAACATCTTAAACAAGTATAACACTCTATTTATTTGTTTTTTCTACTCCAACAGTGTTTTATATTTATAAATATAAATTCCTAAATTTAACTATCTAATAATTTACACAAAGTAGATAACTTATGTTAAATTGAAGCTTATCATTTGACTTGGCTACTTTTCACATACAAATCATCTTATATTTGGCTAATCAACTTATCTTCTACATTCAATTTACTGGTAAAAACTAGCCAAGTCAAATTTTAAGCTTCATTTTAACATAAGTTATCTACTTTGTGTAAATTATTAGATAGTTAAAGTTAGGAATTTATATTTATAAATATAAAACACTGTTGGAGTAGAAAAAAACAAAGAAATAGAGTGTTATACTTGTTTAGGATGTTATTTGTTCTTACAAATAGCTTTCAGTATTACCTGCAGAACTTGGCACCCATTTAGATCTCAATCCTTTTGTTGGTGAAATCCATAATCAAGTATATTTTTAGTATTGAACTTGGCTAACATTTTTTACATTTATGTTTTTGGTGGGATATCATTACTTTTTGTAAAGAAATTAATCACCGAAGTTAAGCAACGTCGGGCGCGGTCAGTACTTGGATGGGTGGCTGCCTGGTTTCATTTTGTGTTTTTGAAGTAAAACTTCTTTAGGCACGCTTGACTTACGTAACGTATTCTACTCCCCAAGTCAAGCGTGCCTAAAGAAGTTTTACTACAAAAAAACCAGGCGGTCACATGGGTCAGTACTTGGATGGCCAAGTACTGACCGCGCCCGACGTTGCTTAACTTCGGTGATCGGACGAGAACCGGTGTTTTTGTCAAATATCTCGAAAACGGTGCATCCTACGGCAAAATCAATTAAATTTTTATCCCCTTTGAAACCCCCGCAACCTCCCCCTCACCCCCTCCCCCGGTGATTTCGTCAAATATCTTGAAAACGGTGCATCCTACGGCAAAATCAATGAAATTTTCATCCCCCTTTGAAACCCCCGCACCCCCCCCCCCCCGTGTTTTTGTCAATAATACATATATTGGGATAGTTTCAAATATCTGCTTGTAACGGTTCCAACGCTACAATTAATTTTTTTTTGTATGGGGACCCCCCTTTTTTGTAACTTTTTTTTATTTTTAGATTTTTTCCTATGCTTGCTTACACACAATTACCGAGCTGGATTCCAAATTTCATCCTTCTAGGTCATCTGGAAGTAGGTTAGATTTAGGTACTATATGTCAGTCAGTCAGTGCTAAAATTTACGACTTTTTGACCTTCATATCTTTATAACTGTTTGAGCTAGCTTCATGAAATTTGGGCTTCTAGATGTCCTAATGGATATAATTAAAATTAAACACACGTAGTTTTATGTGTTTACGTTAAAGAGGGTTTGAGTTATAGAAGGGTCAAAAGTGGCACCAAGTGGTTCGTGTAATATTACACTCGGCGCTGGCTAGCCAGTTCCTTTGCTTGAGCTTGGCTTGACACGCTGCCGCGTGTCTAGATTGACGAGTGTCCTCAGCCGGGCACTATTTGTTTACTGTTTGAATGCTATTTAACACTCAATTGTTGTTCGACTGTTTAGTGTTAATAGCTTACAGGTTAATATTATTTTATTATCTTTCAAACACACAATAACAGGACGCTGTATGAATTTTCAGGTTCAGCGCTACAATGTTACCAGTGCTTCATCAACCCGCCGTTGGGCCACTATTTCAACACCACCAAGCGACTCTGCGCGCATTTCGATTACTCTGACAATTTTATCGTCGACTGCCCATACTCGACCATGTGTATGAAGCAAGACATTCATCTGGACATACAGAATGGAGGTGAGTGAGAAATATATAAATTACTAGGTGTTGCCCGCGACTCCGTCTGTGAAGAATAGGGTATAAAAAATAGCCTACGACCTATTCTCAGACCTGCCGAAAATAAAAATAAAAAGATTCATAAAAATCAGTTAAGCCGTCTCGGAGGAGATCGATAACAAACACCGTGACACGAGACTTTTATATATTAGAAGATTTTAACACTACTTTTGTTAAAGACGGTAAGTACCTAATCAATAAAATTAAACTGTATCAAGTAACATTACAATAGATTGGTGATTCCAACTATTCATCATCATCATCCGAGCCTATATACGTCCCACTGCATGGTACAGGCCTCCTCTCAGATTTAAAGGGCTTGGGCCGTAGTTCCCACGCGGGCCCAGTGCAGATTGGGAACTTCACACACACACCAAAGAATTTCTTCGCAGGTGTATGCAGGTTTCCTCACGATGTTTTCATTCACCGTAAACCTCATGGTAAATTTTAAATGTAATTTCGCACATAGGTACATTCCAAAAACTAGAGGTGCGAGCCAGGATTTGAATTTGGTAGGTACGAATATGTATTATCAAACCTCGTTTAGAAAAGGATTGAGCTCATATGACATTTTTGAACTAATGCGTGATGTGACATTGTCAGTGGAAGAGTGTGCAGACAAATGAAGTTGTTATTTTAGTACAATGAAGTTCTAAAGCATGGAAAAAAACATCAAATTGCTGATAATTTCTCGGCACCGACCGTTTAATACTTTACCACGATTCATATTTTATATATACGTATTTTTTAACAGCTACGGTACGGCAATTTGATAACGCGAAAAATGATGTATATTAGTGACAGATTTGTCAGATATGATATTCATATTTTTTATAAAACAAATCACACGATTTACCGAGAATAGAGTCCAAATATGCAAACCATACTCTGTAAATCTATTAATTCTATTATCAATAAGTGTCTGCACTTATGAAGATATCAAAGATTGACTTATGATCATATTTAATCATTTATAAGTACTGTTGTGCTAACGGTACTCTCGAATCCCTTTCTAAACGCGGTTTGATAATAATGTAGGTAGTTTGAATGACAATGCAAGTACAGTCTGTAATGTTTTGAAATGAGTTTCTTGCCAAAAATATCACTTTTAGCTCTAATTTTTTTACTCTATGATACTGAATTATTTCATTGTATAGTCGGAGCTTTATAATAGGTAAATACGAGTATGTCCATGTAACTTTCAAGTCAATCCGAACACTTCAAATAAGTCCAAATTAACTTTCAAGATGTGATACGGACAGCTTATTTTACTTAGCTACGAACATTTTAAGTGAAATAAATGCTTGTTAATAGTACATTACTGCAGAGGCCGGGAAGTAAGGGGTTGCCGGCCGAGTAAGTTTGACGGCCGAGAGGTACACGACACGAGGCCGGCAACCCCTGATCCGGACGAGGCTTATAGTGCTTTTCTCAAACATGTAATGAAATAAATAAAAAACTTTAAGAAATTAAAATTGCAAAGAAAGCGACTATTGCTTATGTTTTTTTAGGGCTGAATGCCATGATGCCATAGACCTATAAACGTCATGACGCTGCAGCTGTGTCATATGAAACAATAGACGATCGCTTTCCCGGCTTAGGCATGCAATTCTGTATAAAAATCCATTACATAGCACTCGTCTAACCGCACCCGCAACGTGATAAGTACGTCCCGGCCCGATATTTGGAACGTAAGGTTAACATTTATTTTCATTGCATGTTTGAGAAAAAACTTTTACAGAGGAATTGAGTTGTTTAATTTTTGATAGAACCATAATCACTTGGATTCCTCGTGTTAATACAATGAACAATATAGTGAACTACGCGATCGAATTATTAATTCAGAATTACGTAGAGAAATATCTTCTTACAAATATGATTTATCAAATATATTCCAGTGAGAATAACCGGGGTGCTTCGCGATTGCGCGCCCCAGACGCACAAATACCAGGACTTCAAAAACGGACAGTGGTCTCCCAAGATGGAGGTAATGGAGCCTTACAAGGAGGGATGCATGTACGTGGACGACAAAGGCGAGAGAACGCCTACAACTAGGTAATTTCAATTACATATTTTAAAAACAAATATCTGCTACAGTTGCATACAGGAACGTCAAAAAATTTACAGCTTTTACTTATTATTAGAGACCGGATTATATGGAAATGCATATTTGCATATGCAATTGCATATTTAGCCCATTATCATCTATCATTGCATATTTTACCTAAAATTTTGTCATGATGCATATTTTCGCTAGATAAAGTTCAATATTTCTGGGAAAGATAATTACTTAATCATTCATTGCTACATGTAACATAGCACCTAAATTTAAATATTGCCTGGTTGGCTCAGTGTAAGTAGAATGGTCGTTTTCCACTTGTAAAAATATTTTGTGTGATTAACGATTTTAGTTTATGTAAAGTAGAATGTTTGGAAAAGTACCTACCTCATTGTTATTGTCTACACTACAAGAATACAAAATGTTAAATACCTGATTCTTAATTTGCTCTTGATATCTTACTATTCTTGATATTCGTGATAACTCTATGTTGCATATTTTGACAGTTTTCGTGCATATTTATAACATTTTTCTTGCATATTTGCACGCATATTTCAAGCCTTTTATGTTACATATAATCCGGTCTCTACAAGTGTCAAAACAAAAATCCGGCTTGTGTTTACCCACTACCCAGCCATGTGTACCCATGTTTGATTCGTTTACACAAATGGGTACATAAGATGACAAGTCTTTATGCAAAATGATAATAGTCTGAGACCAAGATGGAGTATGCATGCATACATTCGCATCGCTAAATTATAGTTATATTGACAGTGGTGTTATACCATATACATATGGCGCTTTAGCGATTTTACCTCTCCACTGTCGATATCTTGTCATTCAAGAAATAAACATTGACTGTAAATATTGCGAAGAAGAAAAAAATACTTATCTAAGGACACTAATGTTTACGTTTATGAATACTTTCCTTTACAAGATCATTTAAAATATTTAGATGTGAACTTTAATATTTTAATAATAATTGGCATTAAATTATTTATTTCAGGAATTGCTACTGCCGTAGCGATCTCTGCAATGCGGCCAACACTAACCACGAGGGTTACACCGACATCATGGGCGTCATAGTTGTGTTCAATCTCATGAAGTACATCAACAGTCTTAGGTAGTGAACTTCGACCTACTCGAATCGTAGAACCTGCTAAGAAAGTTGTTTTGACAACTATTGTAAAAAAGTTTTACAGTGGTTCGTCTATACACGAACTCTTTTAGAAGCAGTGTAATGCAAAACAGTGATAAGTGATTATAGGTATTGACTTGGGACGTAAAAATGTGCAATTTAGAGTTATTTATAAAAAAAAGCTCTCTCAGTGAGTGGGTTAGAGTGGAACTACGAACCTGTGCCAACTCTTAAATCATTAGTCTAGCCAGGCCAATCTCATCACACTGTGAGTGAATTCATACTTTTACTTTAATTGAAAATTGCTTGTCGTATTTTTAATGTTTATTTAACAATAAAAATTATAAATGCTATGTAGAGTGGAATGTGGATGAAATAAAATAAATGTGATATTTTGATAACTACTTTTGGTGTAATGGCAGCCATTTTATTTATTTATTGTATACTTGTTACTATTCGACGATTAAGTACCGTAGGCAAGGAAGCAATGTAAGCTAAGTATGCTTCGTAATTTTCAAAAGTAATGTCAGTAAAAGTAAGAATAACAACTCTAAATAAGGAATGAAATTTTCAATACGTAACTGTGTTTCAGTTGCTTAGAAATGTATATACTTTGATGCCAAATTGTAAATATGTATAATAATGCTTAGATATAAATTACCCATGAACTTTCAACTTAGTAATATTCAAATTGCGCTTAATGCGAAATCACAACCAGTGAGATGTTTGCTGTCTTGAGACACTAATCACAGCTACCTGAAAATAAAAACCGCAGTACCCATTTCTCCATCGATCTTGTTATTTATATATTTCTTTCATCGATCTTGTACTTTATATTTATTATTCTAAATATGTGCAAAATGCGCAGCTAAAAATTTGATTTCTCCGTATCTTTGTTACGGACCGCGGTGCTTGAATCAAATCATCAGGACTAAGACTATATATATATACAATAGAATCAGTTTCATGTGGACCCTATCCACAACAAAAATGACAATAATAATATATTACTGCCTGTCAAGAAAAATCATTAAGACATTTCAATTTCAATGCAATTGGTTGGGTTGTACTTTCTTTTGTTCAAAACGTAAATGCAAGCCTCTTGTTAAAAAAAAACACATTGTTGTTGAATTATCGATTTAAGTGCAAAAATGCATGACGAAGATGCCGCAGTGGCCGTAATGAGTCACACGCCTTTACAAAGTCACGAGATGAAAGTGACGTGGTTATTTGTTCGATAATTATTACATTTATCACATTACCATTCAGTGGTAGTTTCAGGAATTTTTGTATCAATGCAATGAGCTGTCGAAGTACAATCAACAAACGCTTAGCAGGAGCATGAGAAAAAACCGGCCAAATGCGAGTCGGACTCGCGCACGAAGGGTTCCGTACCTGATCTATAAAAACGGCAAAAAATCACGTTTGTTGTATGGGAGCCCTCTTAAATATTTATTTTATTCTGTTTTTTAGTATTTGTTGTAATAGCGGCAGCCGAAATACATCATCTGTGAAAATTTCAACTGTCTAGCTAACACGGTTCCTGAGATACAGCCTGGTGCCAGACGGACGGACAGCGAAGTCTCAGTAACAGGGTCCCTGTTTTTACCCTTTGGGTACGGAACCCTAAAAAGTACTGTATTTGTTACTTGTTTAGTAAAAAAATACTTCTAAAGTCTGTTTACCTTGCAGAATCCATTTTAAAATTAAAATCAGATTCTTATTGTTAGTGAAAGAAAACGTTTTGCGCAACACGTCTGTGAAGCAATATTTTGACCTTTGATCAATTATAACTGAAGATACACATTGCCCAACAAAATCCCCTTCAAAGAATGTCCGAACTTTTTTATTTGTTTGCATAACAATTAAAATCATCACCTACACAGAAATTTGAACCTAGTCTTTACTTTATTACAGTCGAATTTCGGTTGACACTTGACAGCTAAACTTGACAATTTCACGCAACGTACTGAGAAAAAAGAAGGCCACTTTTATCAAAGTGGCGCTCATTTGGCTCGGACATTTTCGGGCGCGCGACTGTGGATCTACAGTTATAATTGATCAAAGATTTTGACGGATATACTTTTACGTTTCCATTAGAACTGGACGCACGTGGAAACTACAGTTTAAACCCCCTCATCTTGGGAGAAGATCTTTGCCCAACAGTGGAACTTATATTTATAAAAAGTAAAGTGACTGATTGACATACCATACCCTAAACCACAGGAGCTACTTAGAGACTTGAATTGTGGCACATAAAATATATTCCTTAAGAATCATAGAGGTGCACTAAGAAGGATTTTTTTATTTATTTCCACGGAATAGAGAGCTAGCCAATTAGTTATTCATCTACTGGAGCGAAGCCGCGGGATTTAGTTAGTTTACGTATACAATACATACCACAATATGTAATAAGCCAACAGTCAGAATAAATTATGCCTATTAGGCATTACTAGTTATTACTGTATTGTTGTGCTAATGCTAACATGACAGCATATTTACATTACAACCGTTTGGCAATGTTATGCCACAGATCCTCCATCCCATTGTTACCTGTAGTTATTATATTTTGCAACATTCAACACAGAGTGTTCAACATTCAAGCGAAGCGGTGTACGTGCATGTAACATGATTGTGACAAAGACAGGTGCTTTGTAATTGTAAATAATAAAGACAATAAACTGATTTGTTGTTCTCCTTGACCCATTTACACAGCTAGATAACCTTTTGCTTATTAAATATCAATAGTAATACATCTTTTCCAATGTCGAACAGCTCTTATTCGATGTATGCAATGTTATTATGTGATTGACAGGTTGCGAACGTAACTGAATATTGAATGAACTGTATGTACCTCTACCATGAGTTACACTAGTTTATAGTGACCTTACTCGCTAGCGACGGCGTAAATGATTTGTATGGAGAATTGTACTTCCGTAAGTGACCGCTAGAGGCGCTGTACACAATTCTCCATACAAATCATTTACGCCGTCGCTAGCGAGTACGGTCACTGTAAACTAGTGTAACTCATGGTAGAGGTACTGCTTAAGTAAGTATTACGGTGATAACATATATAAATATGTACATCAATTATTTGCCATACCTAATCTTATTATTAAATGCGATAGCTTGTGTGTTGTGTGTGTGTGTGTGTGTGTGTGTTTGTTTGCTTTCGAGTTAAAGTGGCTGGACGCAAATGGATGATATGAAATTTGGTATGTAGATAACTAAACATCGGGAATAACACATTGGCTACTTTTTAATCCGATATTTCCACGAGGACGAGATATACACCTGTCAAATCCCGAAATCTCAACGCCTAGGTCTGTCAAAAAGTTATCAGATCTCATATAGAGCCAAGCTTCCTAACTCTACACGCCCTAACTTCAAAAACTTTACACCTTAGTCAAAATATCTGGCTTGACCGTTTGGCTACCGCCACACGTTAAGTGAAATTTTTATTCTTATTTTTATTTATTTATATCAATTTACTAGCTATTGCCCGCGTTTCCGTCTGCGAAGAAAAATAGCCTACGACCTATTCTCAGACCTACCGAATATGGAGAAAAAAGTTTCATAAAAATCGGTCAAGCCGTTTCAGAGGAGTTCGATAGCCAACACCGTGACAAGAGATTTTTATATATTAGATTGCTGTTTTTTACTTTTCTATCATATAATAGTTCTTGTAGTAGCCAAACGGCCAAGCCACAATAATTTTGACCAAGGTGTAAAGTTTGTGAATTTAGGGCGTGTAGAGTTAGGAAGCTTGGCTCTTTATGAGATCTGAGAACTTTTTGACAGTGCAAGGAATATGGTCTCGTCTTGGCAACATTTTACATGAAAATGTTTGTGTTGGGATTTCACTTCTATGTGTAAGTTACTTAAGACAATTTTTTTTCAAAGGTTCCAAGTTTTATTTTTATTTTGTTTGTGTACTTATACTAGTTTACATACAAAATTTAAACTTTCTAGGACTTCAGGAAGTACCCTAAGAATTTTGATGATGATCATCCATCAGTGAGTGACGAAATCTGGGTTTTTTTTAGATATCAATAAAATATTAAGTATAAGAGCTATGTAATTGAAACTTTATATTTTTAATGAGGCTACTATTGTCATTACATCATATCCCGAGATTTTTGTTTATCTGGTATAATCCAAACTCAAGTCACGAGGGTTCAAAAAACGACGAAGCGCTTCGAGAAAGAAAAGAGGTTAGTGCCCTTGCGCTTCGCTTGGTTTGTCTTGGCGGTGGCACTACTGTACCCCCAGATTAATCTGCTAGACCTAATTATTCATGCAAGCGACGCCGCGGGTACAGGTTAGTGAAATATAGCCAATGTATATGTAACAAAGTGACAAAATGAGTAGGTAAAATAACAAAGAGATGTTCTACGAAATGTGCCCACGCTTATATTTAACTAGCTTTTGCCCGCGACTTCGAACGCGAAGTTCTTCGTACGTTAGAGTTGTTTGCATGAAATTTGGCACACAGGTAGTTTATTACGTGGCTTAACACATAGGTGTTAAGCCACGTAATAAACTACCTGTGTGCCTGTGTGCTGTGTGACCCTATGGTCATGCCAGGAAAATGTAAAGTTCCCGCGGAATTTGAATAAGTGAATTCTAAAGCCGGTAAGCCGCGGTGGCCTAGTTAGTGGTTTGACCTATGGTCTCTTAAGCAAAGGGTCATGGGTTTGAGCCCGGGCTTGGACCTCTTGAGTTATTCCGAATTCTTGTGCTAAATTACGTTTGAAGTTTACCATGAGCTTTACAGTGAAGGAAAACATCGCGAGAAAAGCTGCACACACCTGAGAAGAAATTCAATGGTATACACTCGCACTGTACAAATAGCACTGGGCCCAAGTGGGAATTAAGGCCCAAAGTGGTCTCGTTCTGGGAGCAGGCCTGATTAAAACAACAACATTCTATCCCGGGAAAGAGTACAGCATACCGCGGGATAGAAATAACTGTCAAAACATTTTGAAAATCAGAGACAGTGTAGCTTTTTATTAGTGAAATAATTTTAAAAATCAGCCCCCACGTTCAATTCACTTATTTATATCCCGTGGGAATTTTGCATTTTCCCGTAGAAAAGTAGCCTATACCAATCAGGGATATTGTAACTTTCAAATTGTAAAATATTTTTAAAAATCAGCCCCTAAGTTGAATTTACTTATTTCTATCCCGCGGGAATTTTGCATTTTCCCGGAAAAAGTACTTTCTGTCAATGAGGGATACTGTAGCTTACTATTGGTGAAAGAATGTTCAAAATCAGCCCCGAAGTTGAATTCAGTTTTTTCTATCCCGCGGGAATTTTTCATTTTCCCGAAGAAAAAGTAGCCTATGTCAATTGGGGATAGTCATATTAAATCATATGAAATAATTTTTAAAATCAGTGCCGAAGATGAATTTACTTATTTCTATCCCGTGGGAATTTTGCTTTTTCCCGGAGAAAAGTACCTTATGTCAAACAGGGACACTGTAGCTTACTATTGGTGAAAGAATTTTTAAAATCAGCCCCAAAGTTGAATTCAAATTTTTCTATCCCGTGGGAATTATGTATTTTCCCGAAGAAAATGTAGCCTATGTCAATTAGGGATAGTCGTATCATATTATATGAAAGAATTTTTAAAATCAGTGCCAAAGTTGAATTTACTTATTTCTATCCCGTGGGAATTTTGCATTTTCCCGGAAAAAAGTACCCTGTGTCAATCAAGAATACTGTAGCTTACTATTGGTGAAAGAATTTTTAAAATCAGCCCCAAAGTTGATTTCAAATTTTTCTATCCCGTGGGAATTTTGAATTTTTTCGAATAAAAAGTAGCCTTTGTCAATCGGGGATAGTCATATGACAGTCTGTAAGAATTTTTAAAATCAGCCCCGAAATTGAGTTACTTTATTTCTATCCCGTGGGAATTTTGCATTTTCCCGGATGAAAAGTAACCTATGTCAATCAAGGTTAGTGTAGCTTTCTAATTCTGAAAGAATTTTTAAAATCGGCTCAATAGTTTCAGAGATTCCGCTACAAACAAATAAACAAAGAAAGTTGAGATATATCCCTATCCCGTGGGGATTTCAAAAAATCCTTCCTTAGTGCACCTCTACAATGCTCAAGGTACATGTGTGCCAAATTTCAAGTCTCTAGCCCCAGTGGTTTAGACTGTGCGTTGTCTGTCAGTCAGTCAGTCAGTCAGTCAGTCAGTCATTCAGTCAGTCAGTCAGTCAGTCACGGTACTGTTTTATAGGTATAGATAAGGAGGAAGGAAAAAATAATTCATTTAATGTTTAATTTAATGTATAGCCGTAATTCCTAACTGTCTAGACTTTTTGATAAAAACAATGACTTGGCGACGACTTAAATTACCTATTTTCATTAGCCTAATTAAGTTATACTTGATTCATGATCAGACGACTTTGCAGACTGACATATTAACGAATCGCTAGGCACACCCAGTTGCTGCCAACACCTAAAATTAATAGAGTAAAAGTCAACGATCTCTAAACACGCGTTTATATGGAAAAAGGGTGTGTGAGTGTATGACAGTAAAGAACCGGCCAAGTACGGACCAGCACATGAAGCACCTTAAAGTTCACATTATAGTTTAAAAAAAAGGACTAGCGCGCGCAATGAGTATTCCGTACAAATTTAAAAGCAAGCAAAACAGAACACGTCGGTATTACATAGGTTTCGCTAAGCCCTACGCTATATGCCAGCCGAAATGATCGTAGGTAGTTACGAATGAGTGTCACTGGCTTAGGAGTACGAATTCTGTTGACAAGCATGCGTGTCACTGGCATAGGAGTAAACAAAATATCAGAGACTGTGCACCGAACGTTTGAAGGTATTATGCCAAAGAGATTAGTAGGGTTTGCTGTCATAGCGGGCATAGTAACACATACTTCTCGAAAACTTCTAGTATTTTACTTGTTACGATTCAAAAGATAGTCATGTGACACTGACAGCGGACCCATAGTAATAGGGTTCCGTTGGTACTCTTTACTTAACCCTAAAAATGTCAATAAAAGGAAATATAAATATTTATAACATAATGCATTGCATTTCTTGCATAATATATATATTTTCACTATAAAAGGAAATATCTCCATATCAAGGTTAATTGCTCTACGCGCTGACTGGCCCGTAATTAATTCGAGATAATAAACACTCTACGTAATTACGACTGTTTACTTTGACAATTAAACCATGTTTGGGGACATTTTTCTGTACAGATAATTAATGTTTCAGTGGCAAAAACAGTATATACCTCGTATCGCCTGATGGAAAATAAATGCTTGTCAAACCAAAGTATAGCATCATCATTTCAATGAACTAAAACAATTACTTTGCTCACCCGCGACCTTACAATAGTTACGTTTATGCAAGAAATGTGTGTTCATGCAGTTCCTCCACCTCCACACTGTACGAACACACACAAATCACATAAACACAACTATCACCACCACCAAGCTACACTGACGCGTTTCGAACTCAACCAGAGCTCATCCTCGGAGTTACCACAACCGTATGCTATGCTACCAAATGTTAAACTAACAAACCAAAACAAATGTTTTAACTTGTCACTGTAACTTCACAAGTACCCACTTTATTTTTCTTATTCTCAAACTACCCCACAAAAATTAACTTTTATTGACATATTATAAAACTACCTTGAATTTTTGTTTATTTATTTATAAGGCATATTTTATTAATACTAACTGTTCAAATTAGACCCAAGCCGCAGTAAAGGAGAAGATACTAAATTTACCTGTTCATTAATAATAGACCCCATAGTGTTGTACCTTATATATAAATAAACAAAAAAAAATATGCCTTATAAATAAATAAACAAAAATTCAAGGTAGTTTTATAATATGTCAATAAAAGTTAATTTTTGTGGGGTAGTTTGAGAATAAGAAAAATAAAGTGGGTACTTGTGAAGTTACAGTGACAAGTTAAAACATTTGTTTTGGTTTGTTAGTTTAACATTTGGTAGCATAGCATACGGTTGTGGTAACTCCGAGGATGAGCTCTGGTTGAGTTCGAAACGCGTCAGTGTAGCTTGGTGGTGGTGATAGTTGTGTTTATGTGATTTGTGTGTGTTCGTACAGTGTGGAGGTGGAGGAACTGCATGAACACACATTTCTTGCATAAACGTAACTATTGTAAGGTCGCGGGTGAGCAAAGTAATTGTTTTAGTTCATTAATATGGACCTCCGCAAAGTAACGCCTGATTCAATAAATTATTTACATCATCATTTCATCGTTTCAGCCGAAAGACGTCCACTGCTGAACATAGGCTTCCCCCAAGGCTCGCCAAACAGAGCGGTCCCGTGCTCTCCGCATCCAACGCGATCCCGCAACCTTAACCAGGTCGTCGCTCCATCTTGTTAGAGGCCCACCTAGACTGCACTCCTCCTACACTGCGTCCACTGCTGCTTATGGGTTGTATAGCATGCCAGTTGCCAATCCTGCAAGGTGCGAGGTTTAACGCGCCCAGGGCAATAGTTATTTTACTCTCTAAATAAATACACAATTTATTAAATTCTATCTTATACCATTTATTTCGTTATATTATAGTATTAGAAGACATTACGTACTAGCTATCTAGGATATTCAAATGCATTTAGTATGTCTAGGTCGACTAGAATGCTTGCCACATATTATGTAATACGTCGCGCGCGACTCTACCTTAGTTTAGTTAGACAGCAACAATCCTTTTGACACTATTATCCTACAAAAAAATTACAAATGTGAAAATGTGTATTTTGTTACTTTTTCGCTAAAATGGCTTTATGGATTTGAACGAAATTTGGTATGCAGATATCTGAATCTCGAGAATAACACATAGGTAGTCTACTTTTTATTTCGATATTCCCACGGGATATGAATGAATGCATGTAACTAGTTTTTATGGCTCGGATTGTAATATATATGATGTGGATGTACTGAATAAATAAATGAAATCTTAACTGCTAAGTCCTAATACTCGTTATAATCGTGAAGAAACCAGCATACACCTGCGAAGCAATTCAATGGTGTATGTGAAGTTCCCAATCCGTAATGGGCTGCCCGCGAGTGGAAACTACAGACTAAGCTTTCTCAATTCGAGAGAAGATCTGTGCCGAACAGCAAAACAACGCTGATGATGAATGATGATGATGTGCACATTTGGCAGCCGACCTAATGGTTCACGCGAGCGAAGACACATAGGGATCAAATAAATACGACATTTTCCCAAGAATTTTAGTAGACAGGATCATACTTAACTAACGGGAACATAAAGCGAATTACACACGTAAGTGTACATATCACGCCTGTATCCCCAAAGGGGGTAGGCAGACCATACGAAACGCTACATTAACGATTCAGGGCTACTTTTAGCAATTATAGGTTTAAAGTTAGATATATAAATACAATAGTGACAGGTTGCTAGGCTATCGCCTACAGTATACCTTAACCTATTTCCTTAGTAATTAGTGAGTGTTAGTTATGTAGGTATAAAATTTTGTTTATTTTATTTGTAAACATTTTTGCTTTACTCGCTGAAATTGGCACAATATTGTTTTAAATATAATATTATCAGGTCTGGCATTCAAAGGATATGACAAGCGCCATTATCAGGAATGTTTCACAAGCCTAATGGGTTGTGGAGCAAACCGCAAAGTGGATATTGCTATAAAAAACATATAACACAGAAGCTTTAGTAGAAATTAGCAATCATAATTAAACATTTTATTAGCCAGTAAAGCCACCGAGTAAACGGTGACGCTAGTTCAATAAAGCGTTGAACTTGCTTTTAACAAATTACCTTCTTAAACGTAGAGGTACATTTAAGAATAACGAAAACATTTACGCAAAGATTAGGAATTTGCTATTAATTTAGTTTTCCCAAAACACCTGTCCGTAACACTTATAAACCACAACAAAATGATCAATGAACTTTCCGCACAGTCTGTAAACCTTCTATTTTATATTTTAGAAGCTAATGTATTCACTATGAACTAATACAGGCCAGACGACTCAAGATTACCTAATGAAATTAAAGAACTTAATGCTAAGGTCAGTTCAGACGTTCCGTTGCAAAGAAAACGTGACCTTAGCAGATGGTGTACAAAGTGAACGACCTCGAACGTTCACAATGTTGCGACTCAAAATTTTAGCATTGTCTAGACACTTCAAGACAACCTCAGTGCATTTGACACTGCGCAGCGTTATCTGTTGATAAAAATAAAAACAGCGCATCGAAGGACGTGGCGGAAAAAACGTATTAGTAAAAAGCAATCCGCAAAAGTTGGGTCAGTTTCAGGACGGCGCCAGCATTGATCGAGTGATTCACAGTTCACAGTGCGCGGGCTTAAGAGCCTTATTCCGTCGATATTTGGACATGTCCCGTTTTGCCACTGGGCTGGCTTCCTGTGATTCATGACTTGAATGTGGAGGTGCCAATATCAGTCCGGAGCAGTGCCGACTCGGCCACATGCGTTGCGAACGCGCGGTTGTAAATACATACAGCGGTCAATGTTAAACAAATGTGTTTTTTTCCCTCCAAGATAACGGATGGATTTAATCATTAGTGGTGATTTATGTGTGTAAATAGTTCGTTTTATAAATATGGAATTGACATTGTTTTTGATAACCTTTTCCTGGACATTAAAAAGTAAGTATTTTATTTAAGAAAAGAAGAAGAAGAAGAGTATTTTTATTAAATAATCAAGGACTTGAATCTACGTTGATTTATATTTATTTAAATTTAATAAATACGCCGAATCCTTATTTTTGACGACGAAATACAGAAGGTTTGTAAAAGAATCCATAAATGTGGAGTCGGAAGGACTAAAAATTCACATGAAAATTTTGCGCCCATTTGTTAGCCAGAATATTTTAGCCAAATACCCATTTGGGCTACTCGACATCTAATTCATAGAAGTTTTCAAAATTAAATTTAAATCAAAATCAACACGTCAATTACTTAGTGACCTTACTTTTGACAATTTTTTGTAGAGTATTGATTAAAGGATAGACGTTTAAAATACCGCCGTTAGATAGTTAGATACTTATTAAATTCAAATAGGGTTGAATAACATTTAACAACCTCATACGGAAACAATAACGGATTCAGTGTATGAGATCGAAAAATCAGCAATACCAATGCGTATTGTAGGTCGTAAAATATTTTTATCTTTATCAACAAATCATTATCAAAGTGTTTCAACACGACACATATGGCTACATGTCAATAGATTTTGTCGCGGTAGGCGTTAATCAAGGCTAATCCAAACCAAAGGCCTAATTTACATTCAATAGTGGGATCTGTCGCTCCATAAACAGAATATAAATGTAACATGACGATGAAGCGAAGTGCCGACCCAGACAGAGATTAATTAAATTGTTCTGGCTGAATTGAATTAATGCGAAATTAATTAAAACGGCTTTTTTCTTCTACAATTTACAAAATGAAAATATGTGAGAGCTATCGCTATCTTCAGATATTATCGTATTTGGGAAGTATTTTCTGATGAAATCAGTCATGGTCGCGAGTGTCTAATTGATAAGCTTCTTTGAAAATCTACTATAGCAAAGTAAGCACATTCTGTAAATTTGGAATTACTTAGACGATAGTGACAACAGGAAATTGTGAACCGCTAACCTCGAATTGGTATGATTAAATGGTCAACAAAACGCGAGAAAAGATTTTTGCCCCAATTTTTACACCAAAATATTATCATAACGTCTTACTCCGTCACTGTATGAAATTCGGCAGTTTGCATAATGACGGCGATGTTAAACAATAACACTGTATTGTATGCATATGCTTCGCATACTCATGAAGCTAATGCTATACGAAAGCATCTACTCTGAATTTTAACATATGTAATTTCCAAGAACCTTGTTGTGTTTTTCAAAAATTACATTTATAATACAAACTTTTTGTTGACTGTACTTGCATTGTAGGATGACATCTACATACGCGTACCAAATCTCAAGTCAACTGTCAACGATTACTGGAAGTGGGTGAAATACCTACAACTTGCAAAATCTGAAGACAACTTACATACTGTATACGAACATTAAAATAAAAGCCTGAAAAAACACTGAATTAGTGATAAATAGAGCAGCACAAAGAGCTTTTATTCTCTAAATTTAGACTGGGTCAACACTTGGAACACTTCACGACAATTAAAATTAGAGTCCGAACATTTTATATTTTTCATAGGATAAGTATTCTTGATGAACTTTTTTTGTGAAATATTTAGTAACACAAAAATTGTTTCACATTAGAAAGTTTCCGTAAACAGTTTTGAGTTAGGTGCGTAATTACCCTAATAAGTGGCAGGTCAGTCAACTCGCGTGCGCAACAAAATCAGGTGCATGCCAATGCGCGCACTTCAAATTTAGACTCCTTAATGAACTGCATGGGTCCATTATACATGTAACTGTGGTTTCAATATGAAATTGGAGTAAAATCTGCCAAAATATAGAGTAAAATGATCCATTATTTAACCGGCAGAGTCAAATAATTTTACAAAATTTGGCTGGGGGTCCAGTGTGTTCGTTTCTTTGTCTGTATATTGTTTTATAGATGCAAAAAGAGAATTAAGCCCTTGACTACGATCGCGTTTTGTTAGATAACAATACAATCGTATAAATGTATTGGAAGGGATATACATACCTATTTTCTGAATAACAGAATGCATTAAAATTTTATTAAACAAATCATCATCAAAAATCATATTTAATTCGAAATCAAATTTTCAAAAAAAAAATTCAATAGAATTCAAATCTAACAGCCAGTGGCTGTAAGGCACAAGCCACACAGAAGAGACGTGGGACGGGGGCGCGTCACAGTCGCGGCGCCCCTTGAATCAACTTTCATACTAAGCGTCGCGATCCAAAGCAGACAGAAGAGATGAGGCCGCGACTCCGCATCTCGCGACGCTTCTATACATTTAGTATGAAAACTGATTCAAGGGGCGGCGCGACTGCGACGCGCCCCCGTCCCACGTCTCTTCAGTGTGGCTTGCGCGTTACGGTTTTGAATTCTCTTTTTACTTTATAATATACGCATGTAGTCGGCAGATGTGGTGCTAAAACGATATATTAACGAATCTACTGCAAAGGTAACAAGGAGCGTGTCATTTTGTGCACCACAACCACTCATCCACTTTTGTTGCTGACTTATACGATGTAACAAAGGTACAACATTGGTCAGGTAAAAATGCCAACGACGTACTATTAAACATTTTTAATCTTTACTCGTCGAAGAACGTTCTAAGAATATATGTCATAGTGACTTTCGCACGCAGTCCCCGATTCTGAAACCCACACAGATTGAAAGCCTCAGAATTGCTGTCATTGCATGGTACACAAGGGACAGGATGTGCGTAATTTTTTCTTTCATCGCTGCTCTCTGTTCTGAATTATTTAGAAAGGGACACATTGAGCGATACTCGATAAAGTCGATGACGATCTTCGAACTGTTTCGTAATCCCGATACCTTTTTCCAGTGTCATCGGGTATACGATGCTACCTTTGCGACGCTGAATATTCGATGCACCGCCGCAACCAGGTCTGCGACAATTTCAACGCGAGCACCGCCAAACTGTTCATCACAGAGTGCCCGCAATCCACGATGTGCAGCAAAAGAGTGACCACGTTCGATACTGGGAGTGGACGTAAGTTAACAATACTTAAGTAACTTAGAGTTAGCGGTGTGCGAGGAAATAGTCCACCAATTAGATCACTTCGTAATTCAAATGAAGTATATTCCTATTGGTGGATTTTTTCCTCTCACACCGCTTAGCTACCTCGCACTGCGGAAACGCAGCCTAAATCAAGTGCTGGACGCTTGCCCAAACAATAAGGCATTTCCTCCTAGATTCGAAGACAGTGTCGTCAAAAGAACACAGTCGCACGCAGGCAGGGAATTCCAATCCTTAGCTGTCCGGTTAGTGAACGATGAGCGAAACCGCTTTGTGTTTTAGGGATGATAACAACATAGAGGGTTGATAGTTTGATGACTTTTACGCTAATACACGTGAACTTGAGCAAACTAAAAAAGCAAAAAGTCATGAGGAGGAGAGGAGCCACGAGTGCGCATACTTGCTCGTACCTCAGTTCCCTTAGCGCTGACTACTTAAATGACCCCTTACAGCTTATGTGTTGCCGTTGATACATACGAAAAATCAATATATTATAGACCAATTAAAATAAAAAGGCATGCATGTATATTATACACTCTCGGACACAACAACAGCAACCTTCCATACCTAAATGTTTTTATGCGGTTAGCATTATTGCATTACGAGTATTATTATTGCTTACCTGCTATACCTAACTATTACACAGTTGGAGCTGTAATAAATAGACATATTTGGTAAATCAATATTTCTTCTCTCTACCCAGGAAAACTACGTAGGTACCTAATACCTACTGGCAATCCCATAATGCAAAATATATTTTGTAAGGAACCTGACCTTGTTTATTATAACTAATGCAAAGGGAAAAAATATTAAAGTAGTAGCCTTTACCCGTGGTTTTGCTCGCGTAAACATGTGTGTAAGCAGCTCACGTATTTGGCACTTGAATTTGAAATTCTGGGATGTTGTTAAATACTTTCATTCGCTCATTCGATCCATTCGTGCCAGCTCTTGTGAATCGAACTGTACCAATTCCGTTATTTTTCAAAGCTCTGCCTTTGCTGAGTTTGGGAGAGATAGCTCAAAATAAGAACATTTAAAGTAGTCGTTCCTTACGTACATGTATGTAGTTAAGTAGCATTACTTTTCATTTCTAATTCATATAGTATTTTTACATTAACTAGATAACATTTTCAGTATCTACAAGAGGTGTTCAACGCGGCTGTGCTTTCCAAACAACTGATGGAGAGCAAATTAAAGTAAACAGAGGATGGGAGTCCGTCAAAATAGTCTACGAGCCGTACGAAGAAAAATGTATCGACGATCCGAGCAACGGCGATCGAGTCACCAAAACCCTCCTCTGTTACTGCAGAGGCGACCTGTGCAACAGTGCAGGAAAAACACCGGCGATGCACGCAACTCTACTGATAACGCTAGTGGTTATAATAATAGGAAATACTTAGTCGAACAATAATAATAGGATGTTGTTATTCAATAAATACTCAAAGCATTTATTATTTTTATGAACGCATAAAATGTACGGGTCTAACTATCGACGGGATTCTGATTTAACCCCGTATATGAAATTTTACGAAATTGGAAGAAACGCTTAATGTACGACCTAAAGTAGATATTTAAATTTAATATGAAGGGTTGAGTTAGAGAACCGGCGCTATAGGTATTATATGCTGCCAATAATGATAAGTGATAGGATAGTAAATAGTGATTTCTATTAATGTTATGTGTATATCTTAATTGTTCAAAGAACAAAGTATAGTGAGCTTGAATATTTCTGATGTGGATTAGTTTGCTAGCTATTTTTATATTAAGTACTTTCTTCTGAAAGTTATTATTAGTCTTGTAAGCTGAAGTCACTGGTTTGATCAAGTTTTCGGTGCTGTTATCATTTCGGTTTGTACGATCTGTTACTTACACAACTGACTCGTGTGTTGCCGTTAGTAGATAATGCGGTCTTTAAGTAAATGTTAAATTAATAGAAGGGATTGTTGATTCATGCATATTTATGCAAAATTAAAAAAATACGCAAAACATAGTCCTTTTGTTTGTCATCCATTTTTTGGAAAATCTAACTATTTTATATTTTGGGCTCACACAGTTACTGAATTTAAAAAAAAACTCCAAAAGTTGATTGTCTAATTAATCTCATTTCATTATACACATTAGAACCTTATTAGAACCTATGTAGATATAGTTGATTTGAGGTGAAAGAAAACAAGTGAAAGTCGAAAAAGTATAAGACATATAATATTTATGGTTTAAAAAATTATGTGGCATTAAATGTGTACTTTGTCAAACGTAAGGTACAGTCAAGGGCAAAAATATGTATACACTTTAGTACCTTGTCACTTTAACCACTGTGACAGTTCATATATGGCAGTTCAAGTATGACGAAAATAGACAAGGTACTAAAGTGTATACATATTTTTGCCCTTGACTGTTCTAAATAGTACGTACGTATTATGTTAGTATTGAATAAAAAGCATAAAGACCAAAGGCAAAAGAGCGTAACTAATTTTAAGAGAAAAAGAAAATATAATATTATTTTAATTTGAGAATGTTGTAGTTTTTATTATTAGTTATATATAAGGATAACTGGCTGGCTGTGCAATACAGGTATAGATAAATTACCGAAAGCGTGGAATTGCATGTGTACCACTAGGTATTGTGTGTTTGTAGGCATTGAAGAGAGAGATCTCTATATTTTTGTCTCTCTCTCACTAAAATGGAATGCCTAAAAACATACAATACTACTACATTTCACGCTCTCGGTAATTTATCTATAACTGTGTGTCAAACAAAAGTTTCTTATATACAAACTTTTATGCAATTTGCAATGTTTTTTATTAACAAAACTTAACAAAAATCAAATCAAATGTGAAATTGTTTAAGTTGAACCCGATCCAATCCAGCCACTTCCAGTGGCCGAATTAAAATTAAATTGAGTATATGTAGATAAAGTAGATTAGATGACAATGCAAGTACAGTATCAAAAAAAAAACAAACATAACAAAAGTATTTTTTTTTTAAGTAATACTTATTTAATATAGGATTAATGTAATATTGTGTCTATTCTGATTTCTGACAATTGCCGAGGGAATTGAATTATTACTTTATTGGCACACACAATGTATGCAATGTAGCTAGAGTGGCTAGACTGACGAATTATTCACAACATCCTAAAACTATAATGGGTCATTATGTTGACATTGTGTTGTATTTAAGTGCAAATATGTATAATGATAATGATAGCATAAATGACTGCTGTTAGGAGTCATAAAATATTTTACGCTGTACATTACGATGAATGCGACACGATCTAGTCGAATTACCATCATTATTTCCCTCGTTTCTAAAGTTCCATAGTCAAAATAGCAAATACGGAACTGTCATAATTTCGCAATGTCTGTCGGTCGGTTTTGCGCAGAGATTTTTAGGCCGGGGCCACACTGGTAAAGCGATGGCGACGCGATGGCGACGCGATGGCGACGCGACAGCGATGTGACTAAATCAAACATAGTTCGAGTTGTGAGCGGCCGCATTGATTAAACGACAGGCGACGAAATTTTGATTTTGTCGTTCAAGTATTCAAATGTTTAATAATGTACTAACGTGTCCGCATTGCATTTTTGAGAAGAACGACAAGCGGCGATCAGCAATCAAATGTATCACACTACGTAAAAGGCGTCCGCACTGCAACGTCGCTTGAGCGACAGAGCGAGAGGTTTTGCATGCGACATGAGGCGATATAGAACACGATGCACGATGGGTCGACGGCCCAGGGCGCCAGACTTCAGGGGGCGATCGGCGGGGTGGGACGCTTCCCCCACCAAACTGGCACTCGATTTTGATTCCCTTATGTGGGCGCCACAATATTCTTGCCCGGGGTGTCAGTGGTCGTAAAGCCAACACTGGCTATAATATGCTAGGTACTCCAATATAAGCGAAAACAACCACAAATATCGTAAGGAGCGTCAGAATCGAGCCATACCACACATGCCTCTATGACAAAGACTGCCACAGGTCACAAATCTCACAAATACTAATGTACTAAACTGTCAGTCAATTGAAATTGCAAACAATGTAAACAAACCTTGTATTTAAAATGTCTTTAATTTCCATTTTCCCTCATCAAATACTGCTAAATCCGTGTGTTATTTAATCAATACTTACCACAACACTATCCTAAACCATTAAAACAATAAACAAGTGCTAGAATATGGATATTTCATTAAATGGTTTACTTACATTGTTCGCAATTTCAATTGACAGCGATTTTAATGTAAAGTACTGATACAGACGCCAACAAATTTCTTGGGCATTGAGTGACATGGTGAAAAGTAAGTTTGCACATGTACTTTTGATGAAGCTTGATAGTTCAAAGACTTGAAATTAATTTTTGCGCATTCATAGTCTTTACTTAAGAAGTTTAGAGTAGAAATTAGGGGTGGTTTTTGCCTCCTGTCCCTTACTTCCGTGGTTGCTGGTTTAGTGACTTCTATAGGATAGTAAAAAGTACTCACATTGGCATGGTTCTCGACGAGGCACAGGAACACGACATCCTCCCTTAGCAGCCTGACGGCGCCGTGCAGCGGCTGAGGTGTTTTACTCTTCAGCATGCGATACAACAGAGCTGACGACATGTGAGCGAAGTCGTCGCCTGCACACGGAAAGTTTTTTTCTTAGCCAAATAAAAAAGTACAAATTAGTGGCTTTTACTAATTCATTCATTGAAGCCATGGTGGTCTAGTAGTTTGACCTATTGCCTCTTAAGTACTCTCTAGTACTGGGTTCGAATCTGCGCTTGCCCTCTTGAGTTTTCAGATTTTTGTGCAAAATTAAATTTGAAATTTACCATGAGCTTTACGGTGCAGGAAAACATTGTGAGGAAACCTGCATATATCTGAGAAGAAATTCGATGGCATGTGTGAAGTTCCTAATCCGCACTGGGCCCGCGTGGGAACTACGGCCCAAGACCTTTCACACTGAGAGGAGGCCTGTGCCCTGCAGTGGGACGTATGCCGTACGCTGGGCTGGGATCTTCATGAAGACTAATTCATTAAATGGGTGAATCAACTTTTTTGTGTTGTTTACTGAGTCGCCAGTTGTCCAAGTGACATCTCCATACGTTTCATAGAAAAACGCATAGGTTGTACATGAGACAAAATTTGTGTAACCATAGCAACGGTCGGCAAGAAAAAAGTTGATTCACCCAAATGTGCTATCTGGGTGAATCAACTTCTTTGTGTTGTGTACTCTGTCCCCATTTGCCTAAGTGACACTTCATACTATTTCATAGAAAGATGCTTAGGTTGTCCAAGGGACAAAATTAGTGTAACCATAGCAACGAGTGGCACTAAAAAGTTGACTAACCCATCTATATAAGTAGTATTACAAAATATTTTACATACATTAATGGCTCAACAAAAACAAAATCATGATTGCTTCCTTTGTGTTACACAAGTTAGTCACACAAATTTTATGGGTAACTTTTGTTACAAAAAGGAATCACTTTTGTTTTCTTTTAGCCCTTAATTATCTTACTATTATACTAATATTATAAACGCGAAAGTTTGTAAGTATGTAGTTTATAATCTGGATTAACATATAGGATACTTTTTATCCCGGAAAATTGCATAGTTCCTGCGGGATAGCGATAAACGAATTCTTTGCAGACAGTTCACGGGCAGCAGCTCGTATACATTATTTTTAAAACGACTCATATACGCCCATACATTTAGATCCCATCTATTAACATAGCATACTTTTTATCCAAGAAAATAATTCACAATCAGTTCTATACAGGAAGAATTGCTGATAAAATGTCACAAAAATTTAAATAAACAATGACATATTGTTTGGTATTTCTGAGTGTGCAACTAACAATATAGGTAACGCCACAAGAGTTAGGTCACGCACACAACAACACGCCATGTAGTGACAGCGGGATTTTGACATTTATTTATACCAATAGCAAGTACAACAGACTCAATAGTGAATTACAAGATTGACTAAAAAATTCTTCAACCTATTTTGTTAAGAATTATTTAGGAAAATACATCTAGTTCAAACAATACAGAAAATAAAATATTTTGATCTATTTTATTTAAATCAGATAAGCATATGTTTTGCTATTTATAAAATACTGCTTTTGTTGTGAATATTTCTTATCAGTTTCAAATTGTTTTATTTCAAAAATAGGTTATATGAAACAAGAAAAATTATAATATGCATAGTATTGCGTAGTTATTTATAAGATCATATAACTCACATTTTCATTCACTCACTACTTTTTTTGCAATCAGTACTTTATGTAGCTGTGTGTGTAATCATTTGCCTCAACTCTTGTGGCGTTACCTATACAGTACATTACAAATAATCTTTATTGAACACCAAAAACAGTACAGTGATATTACAAAAATGAAAATACAGGCAGACAATAGGCTGTCTTATTGATAAAAAGCAATCTCTTCCACAGACACTTGTGTGTGAAATTTGTTGTTAAAAGCGATCAGTCATTATAGGTGGAGTCATAATAAATGAATGTACTTTCATAGTGGCTCATTTTAAAACCAAACATATGCCTACATTTACATTGCTAAAAACGGTCCGTTGTTATATGCCATGCCATACTAAACGGACTACACTGTACCTGTGAGGTCATCCCAGTGAGCTGATATTAGTCCCGAACAATGCTCTTTAAGAGCTGATGCTCCAATTTCATCTGCAGCCGAATAAAACTTGACACAAGTTCTGAAATTAAAAAAAAGTGCTATTATTAAATTATTACCCACTAAAAACTAACACTGACAAATATTACATTCATAAAAATGATCAACACCAAACAAACTTGTATCCTCACCTTACTCCTACTGATGCAATAAGTGCCTGTTCACATTTGCCCACTAAACCGCTGAGCTTGAAGTTGGCTGCTGACTTCATCAGTTGCAACGCAAACAGGTCTCCTCGAGTCAGGTCCACCACATCAGTATAAATCCACTTTAGGAGAGCTGCTCCAACATCATCAGGGAGAACTGACCAATCTGTTAACAAGACAGTTTTAACAACTTTAATATAAATAAGTTCAAAAGTATATCAAATCAATCAATGTACAGGTTGATTCACAAGAGTTGGCACAAATGGATCAAATGACTGAGTGAAAGTATCTATGTGTTATCTATTTGAATACACTTCACACAAATATGAAAATGTCATGCATCAGTCATGACAAAAATGTCAGTGACATCACTTTTGTTCAATCCATTTGTGTCAGCTTTTGTGATTCGAACTGTACCTATTCACAACATAAATATCTTTCAGTATTTATTATTTACAATCTAAACTGTCAGTCAATTGAAATTGCAAACAATGTAAACAAATCTTGTATTTAAAATGTCTTTAATTTCCTTTTTCTCTCATCAAATACTGCTATATCCGTGTGTTATTTAATCAATACTTACCACAACACTATCCTAAACCATTAAAACAATAAACAAGTGCTAGGATATTTCATTAAAAGGTTTATTTACATTGTTCGCAATTTCAATTAACAGCGATTTTAAAAGCAAACTTGAAACAAGGAAATATGAATGATAGTGAAATAAGAGGTTACACTTTAGCACATAGTTGATAATGGTTTTAAAATAACATTTCATAGACATACCCAACTCATCTAAATTCATCAATGCATCTTGGTTCCAATCATCAGATCTAGCACACAACACAAACTTGTGGCCCGGCATAGACTTGTTCTGGAGTTTAATTTTTATATCGGAGTAGGTTTCCCGGCCGTAGAGAGTCGCTACTGTCATGAGCAGCCGAGCGACAAAACTCGTCTCACTCAGGTCGCCTGCAGACGCTGCTGCGAGTGTGTATTTTCGTTCCACCTCCGCACAATGGCTTTGTAGTTTACTGTACTCTTCCTTCAGCAGCGCCAAATGCTGCTGAAGCTTTGTCACCTCGCTGGATGCTGCGCAAACAAACATAGTCGAAGTTACAGTTAGTCGCTACACCGCCCACCATTGTAAAACAACTATCAAACTTCGTCGCAAATGACTCTCGATTTTATAGAGACTACTCACCCATGACGAGGCTTTGTTGATGCTTATTGCGGCAGGAAGCGTGCAACACTTTTTACTATATTTTTTAAACCGTGTAAAAAAGATTAAACGCTAATTGGAAAATGACAAATTGACAATCCTCAAAGCAGTCGGACGGAATTGTCAGTCAAAAGTCAAAACGATGAAATTACAATCCGTTTCACGTATTATAAGTAGATTTAGCGATGATCTGATTCTCTTATGAACTTGATTTAAAAGAAAGATCACAATAAGAACCAAATTGCACTATTTTTAAATCATATAAGATTTAATATAATGTCGTTCTATTTATGTATTTTTTCAGTTCGTTAAGAACGTTGTTTCCTAATATTTAGTCGCGTAAAGTAATATTGCGCGGAATGGATTAAAAGAAGTTTTATTTTCCTTTTGCAAGCCTGAATGCGAAGTTTTTAGTAACTCAAACTGGAATTAATTTTAAAATTATTTTATTTGTTTTATCTCAAATTGTTATAATATGATTTTAGATTAAAATAAATTACATTGCATTACAAAATATGTGTGATTAAATTCAAAATTAATGAAAATTAATTGAACCGTTTATCTGTCAGCTGTCAATGTCTAAATTGAGGAGAAACCCAATAGATGTCGCTATTCCTCCAAAATATTCATAATTTCAGATAACCTTCAAGTGATTTTTTTTGTCAATTGAATTGATAACAAGTATCAGAGTACAGCTTCTAAATTAAGTGCAAAAGTTGTTTTCGGAGTGATTTATTTTATATTTACTTCAAAATGAGTTCTTTAAATAGAGTATTAAGTTTAGGTTCGTCAATTCCCAAGAATGCGAGGTATTTTCCGATGTTTTACACGACAAGTGTCCCGGTTTAATTTTGGAACATTGTGTATAGTGGAAGTTATTTTTGTAGATTGATCAGTACGACTGGTGCGAGATTAAATGCTGAAGATAGCTGGTTGTCAAAGCTGCTGGTGCGGAAGATAGAGCCCACGAAGGAGTCCCACAGTCGTATGCTCAGTGACAAGGAGATCGTATATGCACTACACACGCACAACATTAGGCCCGACTCCGTGGACAAATATTTGAAAAACTAGTACGTATGCATTACCTATCTTATATAAGCAGCCTAGAGATAGTTGGCGGCCGGTAAACATGGCTATTATGCAACATTCTGCAAATAGCCCATAGCTTAACGTATTGTTAGATCAGCGAGGCCGATAACTTATCGAAATTGTTTACAATCACGTTATCAGGAGATCCTTGACCCCAGAGCAACTTGGTCAATCACATAGCTTCACCATGAAGCTGAGAAAGAAATACTACCATCTTTTATAGATATTTCATTAGTATTAATTTATGTTTACACCTAAATTAATACTTGATTAAATAATCAAGTGGTACTGAAATATATTGTCATTTACTAAATAGGAGCAAGTGCTAGTGAAGTTAGTATATTTGCTTCATAGGACAGTCATTTAGAAATTAAAAGGAATTTACACTGCACCAAATATTCTATACTTCATTCCATA
This sequence comes from Archips xylosteana, assembly GCA_947563465.1. Taxonomy (NCBI): domain Eukaryota; kingdom Metazoa; phylum Arthropoda; class Insecta; order Lepidoptera; family Tortricidae; genus Archips; species Archips xylosteana. The sequence goes on from OX387363.1 coordinate 8,614,110, forward strand.
TAGCATCAGACACATTTTAACCAGAGAGTGTATTGAAGGGATCTTTGTGATGATGATGATGATTAAGTATACAAAAAGAGTACTAAGTGCAGAGAGGAATTGAGGCATTTAAAATATGGTCTTCCTCTGAATGTACAGTGTTAGTACTATTACAGTGTGTCGTTACAGTGTGTATGTTTTTTGTGTTTAGTTTTAAATGGGTCCCACTGAAAAACAGCGTTGTGGCTTGCCTCAACATTATGCTGAGTGGGGCCCAATTTATACTATTCGATATTTATTTGTATATTTCCTGTCAAATGTATTTTTTTTTTCTGTGTTTGTATCGAATATGTGTAAATAAACGTCTCTCTCTCTCTCTCTCTCTCTCTCTATTCAGTTGGTATATTGTTTAGATCTGCCATATAATCCTAGTTTACTGCTATCAAATTTGACTAACATTGTTCTTCTGTAGGTAGGTAGGTACCTACTCATTCCTACAATACAAGTGGTAATTATATTTTCGCACCTTTGGTACAACAGTGTATCATCTCAAAATAATACACCATTTTAATTTAGACTTTACTTAATTTCTGGAAAGTCTAAATTAAAATGGTGTATTATTTTGAGATGATACACTGTTGTACCAAAGGTGCGTTTTAGTATATTAAAAAAGTATCATACTGTGGACAATATTTATGATACTTAATATTTAGATTTAAATGTCTGGTTCTGTAATTGGAATTAGTAAAGTTATGCTTACTTCTATAAATTAATATTTAAAAATGGTTAAGACAAAAAAGTCGCCAATTGTGACTAAAGTTGCCCTTCAAGTTTGCATGTGGCATGTTTTCTTTTACAGCAAAACATCAACAGAGTTTGTCCATTCACGCAAATCTGAGCTTGGCTGCGAGCTGGTTGGGTCATGGACAGTATCAGTGGGAGACATGGACCAGGCCCTGCACCTGTGGCGCTACGTTGGGGGCTTCGAGAAGATAGACAAAGCCAAGATTTTATTCAAGGAGTCTCCTGTAAGATACTACTGTTTATATCTATTTTTCCAAGGTTACTAAGCTTTCTGAAACTTACCATACAAAATTTTCAGCGTTGTTCTTAAAACTTAATAGTAAAAATTACATTTTTAATCAAGGTTTTTTGCCGACTGTACTTTTTGCTGTCACTACAGGTTGATGAAAACTGACAGCTACTTTATTCTTATTTCAAACAGTCAAAACAATATTTTAAAAAAAACTTTGTTAACCCTTTAGTGGGTAATGGCAAGATATTTGCCGTCATACCACTCAAGACATTTTATTTTATTCTCAATGAACGTGTTGTTAATTAATATAAATTTGGGTTTGCATAAGAGAATATACAGGTACTAATCAACAAATAAAAAGAAAGCCGTTAAAAGTTATTCCATCTCTCGTTAAATGATTTTTAAGAGGGTACGATGGCTGAGAGACTTTTGAGAAATAGGTATTTTAATGAAATGTCGCTGTCTCGCCCGAATCCCTCCGTGTCAGTACAGCGAGAGCGGGACAACTGCAGCTCAGACCGTTAATAGGCGCGTAAAATTGATCAAAACAGCATTTCGTAATCCCCTGTTTTCTTCTCGAAAACTGGACCAATAAAATTATTTTTTTCAAATATTATTAGAGGATAGATTTAGCTATGCCCCTATGTTTTCCTTTTTTTGTTTATATAAGGGATTCTTTTCTGATGAGTGTCTGAAAATGACGTTGAAATTGGGCAATTTTTTCAGTTTTTGAAAGCTCATATTTCTTATGTTAATTGAAATATGGAAAAAAACGAAACCTAGGGGCATAGCTGTGGTAGATACAGATTACACAGTAAAAAAAATTTGGCTCTAAAGCTATTATCCAGGGAGGAAACAGGGGATTACGTTTGTATGGAGAAATGGTGTGCATCATATCCTCTTAACTATTGCCTACATTTGAACAAAAATGTTTGTAAATAAAATTTTCTTTGCTGGATTTATCCGATAGTCACAATTCTCTAGTTTCAGAGACAAGTTTGGCGATATAAAGTTTAAAGAAAAAAAATCTGTTATTTGATAATTTAAAAAAATGAAGACCGCAATATATTTGCCACTATCTGTTAAGTGTCTGGTGTTTAGTAAAGGAAAGGGTAGGCATAAGAAAAAATAATAACAGAGTAGAAGGGAACTCCCTCTCCGGCCGGACTCAAGTTCACGATATTAGAGTACTCTCTAAGCGCAAACTCAGACAGGGTGTCTCGGCCGGCGTCGCAGCACGCGCGTTTGTCTGTTTAGTTTAGGTACTGTTTGCGCGTTCGTTAACAAATTTAATAACAATGACGTCAAGATATTGTGGTGTATTTGGGTGTGTAAATAACGGAAAAACGATGCCACACTTAAGTTTTTTTAGTTTGCCCAAAGATGATGAGCGGTAAGTAATATTTTCTAAATATTATTTCGTTTTTGTACCTAATTAATCAAAAAGACATGAACAGTTCTTTTTGTGTAGCCAATTGTTTCACCCAATGGTAAAATTTAGTTTAAAGTAGGTACCTACAGTATTTTATTGCTTTTCGTCAAATCTTCAATAGCCCCGCCATCGGTCGTTGACCTTTTCTCGCTCGCCTCGCCTCGCGACGCGATCGCGTAGTGGCGCAAATTCAGTTATTTAACAGTAAGCAACCCTAGCAACACGCCTGGACGACAGAGGGGTGTAACGATGTGAGGGGGGGAAGTAGGTATATAAATGGCGGCGTTTTGGACGCGGTCAAAAGTGATTCCCTTCTACTCTGTTATTATTTATTCTTATGGGGTAGGTTAGGCTACTATTGTTACTGAGTTTATATGGAGCAATGCTTAATTTAAATTATTACATGCTAGCAACCTATCCACAGTTTTGCTGGGATTACAATTACCTACTTGGAAATAATAATACCTATATTATAAATAGAATAAACAAATCTTTGGGGGCGATCAGAATAAGGTCGAATGTTTTTGAGTCTATCGCGAACTGACAGACAGACATCAGTTTTAAGTTAAGTTAAATAAAGATTTTTCACTTCTCATGCTCTTAAAATGTTACTTTAGTCTCTGCATATCGGGACTAAAGCTCTTTTTTGATCTCTAGGGATTAAAGTAATTTTTTTTAATTTACTTTGGAAACTCCTAAACTGCCAATCACTGTGTTTGTGGATGGAGGATTATTGCCATTTTCAGTGACTGGGCATAGACAATTTTAAAGCTTTCCACAGACCGCAGGCGCTGCGGACGCTCCGAAGCGCTCCGTAGGACCCTGCGCTTCGGTCTGTGGAAGCCTTTAGGGCGTGGAAATAACCTCAAATTGACAACTGTATAAAAAATATTTTAAAAAATAATAATTTCGTGAAACACCATGAATAATTACGAATATTAATCTATTTAATTATATTAAAGATGAATTCATTTTATTATGCATACTTAGTCCAATTAGCTGTGAAATAATTTTCAAGTTTGAATCTGTTGGCTAAATATGCAAACATTTAAAGCGTCACTCAACAAAAAAAAACCGCGGAACAAATTTAAATTGCTATTTGAATTCTGAACAGACGTCCATTGCTCGTATTGAGCGTACGTTGTATAAAAGTAATATTGTAGATTAGTATACCTAAAACATCGTTTTTTTCCTCGCATTCAAAGTGAAAAGTAGAGTGTTTAACGCGAGACTAAACAGCCATAATGACACGCGAATTATAACCACCCTCGCTCTGCTCGGGTGGCTAAATATCTTGTGTTATGGCTTGTTTTAGTCCCTTGTTGAACAATCTACTATTAATTATTTCTTATCATTCTATTGGTTTTTAATTTATTCATTTTAGATACTTCATGCCTTGGCTGATAGCGGCAATCATATTGCCGTCTTATAATTCGGAACGGAAACCCCGAAATAATATATATATTTCTCTTTCTTAAAAATCATAAAAAAAATAATCCATGCTGTGCGTATTGTTAAAGTTCTCGATTCATTGCTATAAAAAAATAATGGTCAAAGGGTTAAATACAATGTGTTGCATTATTCTCCACCACACTAGGCTTTGTCTGTAACGCGGGGAAGCAGTAGAATTCTGTTATATTAAAATAACGTCAATAACAATTATTAAGATTGTGACGGACTACTAAAAATAATAATAAGAACCTATGTATACTAACTCACAATCTATCAATAAATATTTGTATTTGTATTTGTATTTAAATGTGTTGGTATAGTACCTAACCATTTTGAAAAAAATACACTTTATTGAGTTTGTTGCCAGATTCTTCTCAATAGGATTTTCTGAACTGGTGGTACATTTTTCAGCATTGCTTGTTTAATTGAATAAAGATATTTTGACTTGAATTAAAAGCTTAAAATGACTCTTGTAAAGTGCAAGAAAACTTGTCTAAAATGTTTTCTATGTTTTAATTAAAGTATTCACTGCTGGGAATGTACACAATTGCATTTTGTGCCTTTTCGTCCTTTTGAAGTCATTTGAATTTTTGCAAATAATTTTGAAAGTCATTGAAATGTTCGCGAGACTTAGAAATGTCTCGCACCCTAAGCTCGCGCCTGTCAGCCGGCAGCAACTTCGTTAACCACTATACAGGACATTACTTTTATGTGCTTATCAAGATCTTTATTTAAAAAATAGTAGATTGTACAATGCTCACCAAAAAACCATTTTTCACTTCTCAATGTTGAGAGAATGCTGCATAAAATTGCTTTTTATGCTCTTGTGCATAAAGTAAAATCTTCGTCTAAGACCCAAGGCAATCAGTTGGAAACAGCCGCAATCAGAGGAAATAAAATTTTAATAAATTAAATTTATGAATAGTTTTTTTTTTATAAAACTGGTGTTTTATATTACGCAATTCATTAGATAAATCTAGTACATTATTATAGATACAATAATTTTGTTGCTGTTTAATTTCCTTGCAATCGAAATGAAAAGCAGAGTAAAACCCATTTTCCCCTCGACTTGTCTATCCACCCTCGCCATACCGGCTCGGGTGGCTATATAAACGGCTCGGGTGGCTATATAAACGTCTCGGGTAAAATGGCTCGTTTTATGCTCTTGTTGTACAATCTACTATTTTTTCTCACATACTCAATTTAACATTTTCGCAATTCTCAGGAATATTCAGCTTTGGAGAAGGAGCGCGGCAACTTCGTCCGCTCCCGGCATCTGCAATACCTGCTTGCCTTCAGCTTCTGGCCATCTGGGGAGCCCCGAGCGCCCAGCAATGTCTATGAAATACGGTCTTACAGGTAGTCGCCGATCAATCACTTTCACTCGTCAGAAATACCTGTGCACCTGACTTTTCATGTCTCCTCGCCTCCCGCTGACGCACATCTAGGTCAGATTTCCATTGACTTTTTTCCCGTAAACAACCGCTTGAGGATAGAAAGTGGAAGGTATTACCAACATAAAAAATAAAAATCGTTTATTTCGAATCGTTTATTAGGGAGCGATGCAGGCTAGCCCAATGCTGTACATACATATCGACTGTCCAGTCTGTCCGCAATCGCGCTCAAGACATAACGTAATATCACAATGAGAGGGTAATACCGAAATAACACAACACTCCTCGTCCCTCCCAAATTATTGTAGCAGACTAACTAATTGATGGAAGCGGAAACGAAAAAAGGGCACAAAAACACACAGGACACCAAAAAACATCAGGCATAAAGGGTAGCCCAAAAGATGGCATCCAAAGCCAAACGTCCAAAGATCTCCGACCTACACTTCCATAGCACGGAAAATGATAGGAAGCCCATAGTTATAGATAAATGCATATGACAAGAAATCCCCCCAACCCAACGAATATCTTAGTAAGAATTATACAGAAACGGGTGAATGTCGGTCAAGGAAGAACCCAATGGGTAAAAACATAAAAGACCGACCTAAGCACTCCACAGTGCCTGACGGGAGAATGCGTGCTCCTCTCCTGGGCTTCCAGCAAATGGCTGTGACAAGACACTGGGTAGATTAAGTCCCCACCCTTCCTCAAAATTAAAAGCACTAGTTTTTAGGGTTATTTATTTATTTTATTATATTCATAACTATAGTAACTACCTTTTTTTGACAGTTGATTCTTGATTCACGTGGCAATCTACTTTTTTTAGTTAATTAAATCTTGAATAGCGCATAATGATTAATCCGGAGAAACAGACGAACGGCGCGACGGAAGCGAATTCAATTCCTTCACCAAGCCACTTCATGTATCTTTGTTTCCAGCTTGAAGCCAGGCACGATGATCGAGTGGGGCAACAACTGGGCGCGAGGGCTGTCCTACCGCCGCGCGCAGAACGAAGCGTTCGCCGGCTACTTCTCGCAAATCGGACGACTTTACAATGTCCATCATATTTGGTGTAAGCGAAAACTTATTGTTTTTTCCCATTTTTAGGGTTCCGTGCACAAAGGGTGCCCTATTACTGAGACTCCGCTGTCTGTTCGTCTATCACAGGACTATCTCTTGATCCGTTACAGCAGTTTCAATAAAAAAAATACCACTAACTTTTTTTAATGATGGTTTCTTATTCAAAACCACGAGTGATTTAAAGAAAAAAGTGACCTTGAATTTTGAGTTTTCTTGTGATTTTTTTTCACATACCTAGATTATATGACTCGTCACAAACTTGACATGAAAGTTGTATGGAAAATTAAAGACATTTTTTTCAAAATCAATATCCCTGTTGAAAAAAAAAGTAGCAGGTAATTTCAAATTGAAAATTCCAACATACACCATCATAATATAATACCTTGTACTTACCACCAACGAAGTCGTGTGTTTTAAGCTCAATGGTGAATCAACTTTCTCGTGTTGTTTACTCTGTCCCCAGTTGTCCAAGTGACATCATACTGTTTCATAGAAAAATGCTGGTTGTCTAGGAGGCAAAATTTGTGTAACCATAGCAACGCGTGGCATGAAAAAGTTGATTCACCCACAACAACCACTCACCCACTACTGTTGCTGACTCCTATTGTGTTCCTCAGGCTACAAGGACCTCCAAGCGCGTCGCGAGACCCGCGAGAGCACATGGCGCAACCCCGGCTGGGACGAGTGCGTCGCGTACACCGTGCCACTGATCCGCGAGATGCACTGCCGCATACTTGAGCCCACGGAGTTCTCGCCCACGCAGTAAACGACACTAACGATAGCTAGCTAACTGTTACCGTAACCACATAGACGCAAGGAGCTGGATCATATACAGAGCAAGAAACAAAAATCTCTTCGGTTGACATAAAATAAGCGACTGCGGGTCAGCAAACTTAAGATTTATTTGAATCGGCTAAAAGTTAGCCAGGCATCCCTCAAGCTGATGTTGACTTAAAATAAATATTGGCTATAGACTTAACTTTTGCCATGTCAGCAGGAGAGACGTAAACAAAAAAATGTGTATGATCCTTCTTTATTTCAGGATTTTCGGCCCATAGCCGCTGTGAGTTAGCGAAATTATAGATACGTTTTAGTTTGGAGATGTAACCTGTACGCTTAGTATAAGTTTTACTTCACCAAAATACTTCTCGATCGTGTTTACGTAAAAAAATCAATTACTATAGAAACATGGACAGCGTCTCCGCGCGCGCGCGTCCATGTTTCCATAGATATTGAAATTTTTACGTAAACGCGATCGAGAAGTATTTTGGTGAAGTAAAACTTATACTAAGCGTACTGGTGTGTGACAAGTCTAAAGCAGTTTGTTCACTGCCGCTGTCGCCAAGAAAGAAATTATGCCGCGAAAGTCATTTACTATGGCCGCCTATACACCGCACACCAGTCATAACATAAATATCACCATTTCGTCTATGTCATCTTCTTCTAGGTGACGGAGGCGGTGGATGGATGGATATTACGAAACGTGCACGTGCGAACCACATTTACGTATAATACAGTTTTAGTTACGGTTGCAGTTAGCTAGTGAGTACAGTCGCTAACGCACTTCAGTGGTCATTTGTCAATTTCGACAACTGAATGTCTTGGCGGTCGTAACCGGATCGATATTGCTAGCACACTTGCAGAGACTTAATCTGCTGTATGGGCAGCTTTTTTAACTAGCTCATCAGAAAAAAAAAAACTTGGCGACATGCGAAAACCTGACAAGTTGTGCTAGACAGCTAGAGAAATTGCCTGCATGTTTTAGACAAGTATTTCACTTTCTCTGCAAATGATCTTTTGGAATTAACAATTACTTGCATTTTAAGTTACTATAAGGTGCGACAAATATTAGCATTTTAACATTTATTTAATGAATCGATTGTTCATTCTTAGCGACCTAAGGGGTGACAAAGCAAAAAAAAGTTAAATAAGCGGTTTAACCACTTCATTTGTTTAGTTGCTTTGTAGTTCTATTTCAATCTTTGATTATTGTTAACACTGTCATGTCGCCCCCAAGTGAAACAATAAACGAGCATAACCTATTGCTGAAAGTATGAAATGAGCGAAACTAGTCCCGAGGCGATTCGAAGTAAATACTCTGAAATTGGGCTACAAGATTTAAATATTACGGAGCAAGGACTAGAGGTTAAAACTTGCGCTATCGTAGTGTCAAATAAGTATGCATTTTATTTTTTGTACAGCATGAATTAACTTCTACCTTAAGTGCTATTGTTTGTTATTATGTATGATCAATGAAAATAATGCAATCCCATTTACCAGTAAGCACAATAACTTTATAATAGTGTATTCTTTATCAGTCCTACAATCATCTTTGTAAGCTAAGCTCTAATGTGAAATATATCACTATTATTATAAAGTCTTTTGACTAATCGATATTGTTGTTTTTATACATACTTCTTTAGTTGCAATTTTGGTTCAGTTTGATTAGACGAAGTTTTTAAAGTAATCGATCGTTTTATTTTCCCATTCCACGTAAGAAGGAATAAAAAATAAGAATACATTTTAATTTCTTTCTATTATTTTTATTTTCAGTTTGATTTTTTCATTAATAAGATTATATTACAATATAATAATAATTATAATGATAATAATTATTAAAACTACAAGTCGATTGTGTTATTTAAATATATAACAAAAAATAAAATGAAAACAACAAGGGCGCGGCTCGGGCCCGTGGCCCCCGCGCCTTGTCTCACCTCTGTCACAATATTGCTAACTACCTATCGGTGATAAGATAAACGACTATACAATGGTAAAATATAAAAAAAAAATTTGTTACAATGTACATAATAATACGTGATCGCTAACTACAAGTTTGGTACTTCTATAATCGTAATACAATTAGTAATTTGTCGAAAGTCGTGAGGGTTGAATGGTGATAAGTTGATAATGTCTAATTTGAGAACTTCTAAGTGGTGGGAGGTTTGAACTGGAAATAGGCGCCTACGCACTAGACTCACACACCTGCCAATGCAGTCAACGTTGCGATTCAGATATTCGCACCTTCGGTACAACAGTGTAACATCTCGAAATAATACACCATTTTAACTTAGACTTTCCGGAAATTAAGTAAAGTCTAAATTAAAATGGTGTATTATTTCGAGATGATACACTGTTGTACCGAAGGTGTGTATGTCATGTAAATAAATAAATAATAATTATGTATGTTGTCATATAGACAATTAAACCTCCTATCACTGCATGGCACTCGGCTGAGGACTATCACAGCGAGCCAACTACGTACGTGCCTAACGTCGCGTGGTCTACTGCGCGGAAGCAAAGTTACAGCTTACAATTCAATTCCGTAGTGCTTCGGTTCCAGATTGTCTAGGTCCTAGACTCTAGGACTACGCTAGACGCGCTAACACGGCGTCAAAGACAAAACACCGCCATCTTACCTTGAACTTTAAGCAGAGCTGGATTCATATTTAATTTGCTATGAATTTTTGATGAGTGTCTACTTCCTGTAAAGATTCTAGATTTATTATTGTTTCGAAAACTAGTCCAACTCCAATTTGCATTTCGGCCTTATTTACGTACAGAGTCAGGATGACGTGTCGAGTAAGGCTGTGTCTAGAAATTATTGTCATTTGCTTGGTCAGTTCAGGAGGGGAGGCGTGGAGACTCGTTTCAGGTCGCCAAAAGATACAACCAACGCCATATTAAATATAACTCGATCCACAAGTTCATGGCATTGTGCAGTGACATTTATGGTTAATTTTTTCTTTATCTATTTATATCTATTTCACTTGATGGCGAGAGTTGAAATGCCTAATGAATCGTCAACAGACAATAATACAGAGTGCGGTCACACCATGTGATGCTTACGAGCAATGTGATATAGGAAGAAAATAATAAAACGAGTGTTACATTTAAAATATCATAACTAAATTTGGATATTTATGACTAAATCGGCGTTAAATTAATTATATGCAATCGTCTATACATACATGACTGGTAAGCTTAGTTGACAATACAATAGTTATTAGGACACTAAATAAAGAAACAGCACGTAGCCGAGCCGCGCGAGGCCGCTCTATATCGCATCTCGAATGTACACAATACCGCACTCGCACCTTAAAAAAGTAACAAACTATGTATAATAGTTACACATATATTATTGTTCTTTATATACAAAACTCCGAGCCCTGCGCCACTACGGTATAAGGCAATGTGTGCTTGCTAAATACAAACGTCATATAAATATTTTATTATATTTACAAACTCAATTGGCAGTCGGTTACGCTATTCTTTGCTGAGCACCTGCGTTTTGTAAAGTTTTAATAAAGCATTGAACAATTAAAATCTAATAAAGAGCTGAACGCGCGTGGCGCCGTCGCCAAGTAACCTACAGATCAATCTTTAACTCAGGCGAAAGCATATCAGTTCAATGTTAAACAATTAAACTTACAATAAATTACACGCAAAAATTGATCCTAAATAAAAACTAATGATATGAATATTATAATTTTGACTATCTAATGTTTGTCGTGTCGCGGCGGGCGGCGGGCTCGGGTTAGCGTGAGCAGACTACATTCCTCTAATAATGCCTTTCGTCCAACTCTCAAGCGTACACTTTGAATCAATACTTCTCAACTACAAAGTTTACCTTAAAATATCATTTGACGTGTTCATGGTACTTTTTAAAATTTTAACCTTGGTGTACTCGAACGAGTGACAAGAATTAAAAATTACCTAAATCACTATAGAAACTTAGTAAACTAGATATTATACAAGTAGATCAGGAGTACTAAGTGTTTAGTTTAATCATGCCCTCTACTAGGCCGGGCTCCGTTGATCTAGCGCATGTTAAAATATTGCTTTTTGTAGATGGACGGTCTAATAATATCCTAGCGATTGAATTTAAGAAAAAAATATTGCTTACGACTAAGAGATCGTTTATTTTTTAAATATTTTAATATTTTCAAATGTTTTTTTTAGAAAATAGTCTCAATATTCTGAATCATCTGACGAGGTGCGTGCATTTCAATGTGGTCAATATCGACCAAGGGTTTACATTTTACAAGTGAAAAGAAGCAGCACGGGGCGTGCCCTCGGCGAGACCAACGGACCCGAGCCCTATTGCGTAAAATGTCTAATATAAAAGCGTTTCATTCTCACACGACTGCAAATTTGAAATAACACACTGTCGGTACAGATTCGCGATCCACTTCATCATCATACAAATATGCCTTGCTAGTTGCGCGACAACGCGGGCCGGGCGCGAGGTAAACACAAACAGACATCACTGCATCGGAACTAGCTTTAAATTATTATCCTGTAACATTACATTCGCTATAAACTATTGTTAAAATAGAACACGGATTTCCTATAAAACCTGAACCACGTTGTCGCAATTATTAAGAGATAATTATTTAATTATGGAGTGCATAAACTTAATAATGTAGAATAGGAAATGCCCTCCCGAACCACCGACACTGACTACGCGAATACTGCAGCACATTTATAATTGGAAGACATAACAAAAAACATCATAATCAATCACAAACAAGGTGGTCAATTGATGTTGCCAAATAACAGCGTAACAATTTGGAATTGCCATTTTTTATATTTATAATTATCGCTACGATAAACTCTTTCCGAGGGAGGGCCGAACAGTCTCAGTAATCAAAACGGGGACACGAATTTTTTACGCTCTTGCCAAAAGCGTAACGGACCATCCGATAACGTATACACAATAGGCCATCTTTCTTCCATCGCTAGGACTCTACATTTAATTTAGCTAAGGCTGGACAGTACTAAGTTACTGCCTAAAAGGAATCTGCTAATAAATAAGCCTGTGTTGACGCCGGACACAGGGTATTTGGCAAAGGAGTGTGAAGAATGGCAACAAGAAAATTACTTGCTTCTGGCAAAAGCATGGTTGTATGCAGCGCGTGTTAGAGCGAGCCCGCGGGGAAGGAGGCGGACGAGTTGCTGTGCGCGAGCGACAGCATCGAGCCCGACAGCGACTGCTCCTCCTCGCCGAACCCGTCCCGGCTGCCCTCCGCGATCGCCATTGCGCTGGAACACAAAACACACATCCTTATCATAGAGCCCCATTACAATTTAGTTTAGAAACTTCGTGATTGTGTAGATAAAAAAAACAGAAGTTAACTTGGTGACGACACCTACGTACCTCAGTTTATTTCTTTATCTTTCCCATTATGTACTATAGAACCCAATTAAGAATAAAGGTTCGGCCAAACCGCTGCATAAAATACGGAGACGTTACGGAATCGCAGTGAATGAACTAAAACAATTACTTTGCTCACCCGCGACCTTACAATAGTTACGTTTATGCAAGAAATGTGTGTTCATGCAGTTCCTCCACCTCCACACTGTACGAACACACACAAATCACATAAACACAACTATCACCACCACCAAGCTACACTGACGGACGCGGAACGCGGAGTTCGAAACGCGTCAGTGTAGCTTGGTGGTGGTGATAGTTGTGTTTATGTGATTTGTGTGTGTTCGTACAGTGTGGAGGTGGAGGAACTGCATGAACACACATTTCTTGCATAAACGTAACTATTGTAAGGTCGCGGGTGAGCAAATTGTTTTAGTTCATTAATATGGACCTCCGCAAAGTAACGCCTGATTCAATAAATCGCAGTGACACATTGTATCCGTAGTTTTTATCGCATGCCGTCCACACCGCTGCTCAAAATATGTTGACGGTACGGAATCACAGTGACGTGTCGTAAACGTCAGATTTTACCGCATGCTCTCCACGTCACTGCGATTTCGCAGCGTCGGCGTATTTTGAGCAGCGGTGTGGAGGATATGCAAAAAAAAACGGTAAGGATACGATGCGTCACTGCGATTCCGTAACGAACGTCTCCGTATTTTAAGCAGCGATATGGCCGAACCTTAATGCCCTACCGTGTTATTGGCGCACTTATTGCATTCATTTAATTAACCCCGTGCTGTATCATTACTAGCGTACTGAAATTCATATGTAAGATATTTATTTTAAGGATTCACTCTAGTGACAAGTATTCATCGAAACACGATTACTTGTAGTTCGCTAGATAGAAAAAAAATCCGTCGTCTCTAAAAAATAAAATAAACTCGTAGTATGACGCTAATACAGCACGGAAGATCATGTCTTTTCAAATGTTAATAAAAAAAGATGTTTTCTAGGGCGTAGTTTTGCTACATTATTAAAATATGTATTTGTTTTAGTAATAAGATGAAAATACCCAAAAACACGCGCAGTCCAACCAACCTATCTTGAGCCATCGTGCCTCCCCCACGCGGCCCCACGCCCGAAATCGCTCACCCAAAATCGATTAGCGCGAAAAACTCGGTAGGCCCTTAATCCAGCAAACAGTTAAAGAAGTTAGATTGGACGCTCGGATACGCACCTGAAGCCGAGGCGCGCGGACTCGTTGTCGAAGTGGTCGAGCTCGCGCTCGTGCCGCTCGTGCAGCATGCGCGTGCGCTCCGCGCGCTCCGCCACGAACTGTGCGCACTCGCACTCCATCTGCGAAAACACCATAAAATAAAACTGATACCTTCAAACCTTATTTAGTTCAGTTATAAATTACTAAAATGTAATTGAATCTGGTTGGTGACGGATATGTCACTAGTGCCTATACTCCATTTAATTTAGAATTATAAACCACAACAACATTATATTGCGGCTCGCGAACTGTAATCTCTTTACAATTTGTACTAGAGTATCAATTGACGACACGTACACGGCTGCCAGACTATTATACTGTACTATTTGCTAGGTAAGAAATAGGTTGACGAGCCGCAATATAATTGGTAATAACGGGCTAATTTCCGCAACTCGACGTCTACTACGCGCCTATTTTGCGTAACTAGCTGTAGACACTATTCATGCCAGCCCAACTCCTTAAGGAAGCCTAGCAGACCCTTCACGTTGCCGACGACTTCCTGGAGCGACCTCGGTGTCCCGAGGTGCAGTGCCCTGTAGCTCGCCACACTAGCGCACTCCAGCAGGATGTGTGAGGCCGTTTCTTCTGCCTCCATGCACGCTCAGCATAGGGGGCTGTCTGTAGCCGCAATATAATGATGTTGTGGTTTTCAATTCTAAATTAAATAAAGTATAGGCATCCGACGGGTACAAAGTCGGATCCGGTACTAGGCATACGACGGGTACAAATGTGAGAGCCTCTCTCATACGAAAGGTTAAAACTTGCGTAGCTCCCATAACCTGATAAATATAAAGCTAGGTTTAGACGAAGCCAGTGTTGGCTTCCACTTTCACTAGCACCCACTGGCAGCCGGCGCTGGCTTGTTATTGGTCTCGTATGATATCGATTGCTAGTGCTATGTTCAGTCAGCTATGAACTTGTTCAGTCACCTGCAGAGAAAAGGTACCCCCCCGTGTATGGTTACCCATGGCGTCAATATTTATGTAAACATCAACCTTATGGTTAGTGGCATAGAATTGTATACATAGATATAAATAAATAAATAAATAAATATTAGGGGACAATCTTACACAAATCGACCTAGTCCCAAACTAAGCAAAGCTTGTACTATGGGTACTAGACGACGATAAACATACATATATAGATAAATAAATACTTAAATACATAGAAAACATCCATAACTCAGGAACAAGTATTCGTGCTCATCACACAAATAAATGCCCTTACCGGGATTTGAACCCAGGACCTCTTGCTTCGTAGGCAGGGTCACTACCAACTAGGCTAAAGCGGTCGTTAAATAGATATTGGAGAAGATAGAGTCTATCGGATAGACGGTGAAGCCGTGAAGCGATGCAAGCGCCGTATCCCGTGTGTTACGAAAGTCTACGGATAATATCCATGAACTAAAACGAATTGCAACTCTGCGGCCACACACCACACCACGCGCGGTGGTGGTCACTAGGATTTTTAGTTGACAGACGTACTATTAGTCGATTTTTGTAACACACGGGACACGGCGGTTGAAAGGCTTCTCGGCCCCATCCGTTTATGATTTGATTTGACTGTACATTTACGCGTCAAATAATATGGTACCTTCTATTTCATACTAAATACAAACTGAAACATAGATGCACAGAAAAAACCCCAGAAAAAAGACCAGTGCTGGGAATCGAACCCAGGTCCTCGGCATTCCGTGCCGCGTGGTTACCCCTACACCATCACTAGTCAGGAGTTTTTACACGCAAATATTTCCTATGCATCATACGTTCCAGCCTGCCATCATCACTTATTTATGCAATGATACAGCGCCATCTATGTTCAGTTCTCATCGAGAAACATCAACACTCCTTCGGGACTAACCGCTCACCCGGACAAGAGATGTCACTACAAGGCCATACTTTTAACAAGTTTTGGTTTGAAGTTTCTTTTTGTATTTTTTTATTTTTTCAACTTCATTTAAAAAAAAAAAAATTTTATAATAATTTAGTAAAAAAAATTGAAGTTGAAAAAATAAAAAAATACAAAAGATACTTCAAACCAAAACTTGTTAAATGGTACCTTCTGTTCGAGCAAGGCGCGCCGCACGGCAACGCGCTCCTCGAGCTCGCGCCGCTCGCGGTTGCGCTGCGCCTCGGCCTGCATCTTGCTTTTGCTCTGGTACGCCGTCAGCATATCCAACTCGTGCTCCAATTGCATCTTCAGTTGCTGACACTCCATCTGAAGATATTAATAAAACTCTTATAGAAAAAGACTGAAATTAGTGTCTGATAATTGGGACTAAGACACCAGAGGCCGTTTTGTCTAACGCGCTGGCGCTTCTTGCTATCGCTTTCACGATCTCACTCTAAAGAAATAGTGAATGGGATGGCAAGCGTCCGCGCGTTAGACAAGACGGTCTCTCCTTTGTGTTTTGTTTCTTTTATGATTACTCTTCAATTCCTCTTACTTATATTTTTAGTGAGCAAATTTCAGCAAAACTCTACGAAGTTAGCTGTATGTAATGAACTAAAACAATTACTTTGCTCACCCGCGACCTTACAATAGTTACGTTTATGCAAGAAATGTGTGTTCATGCAGTTCCTCCACCTCCACACTGTACGAACACATACAAATCACATAAACCCAACCATCACCACCACCAAGCTACACTGACGCGTTTCGAACTCAACCAGAGCTCATCTTCAGAGTTACCACAACCGTATGCTATGCTACCAAATGTTAAACTGTATGTATTATTGGCAGAAATTCGTATTCAAATATTGAAGTGTAGGGGGTGGTACTCGATCTCTTGTTTTCTCGAGCGTTACGGTTCCCCTCTAGTAGCGGCTTTGGGGGAGAAGGAAAGTTAGCAAGTTCCGAACAACGGCGACTGTGATGGCTTACTTAGAATATAGATGATTCGGCCTCTCAAGCAGAGGATCGTGGGTTCGAGCCCGGGTTTGCACCTCTGAATTTTTCAGAATTTACTATGAACTTACGGTGAAGGAAAACATCGAGACCAAACTTCATACACCTGTCAAGAAATTCAATCATGGTGTGTAAGAAGTTCCCAATTCTAAGGTTGTGCCTTGCAATGGGACTTGTGTAGGCTAGGAAGATGATGATGAATTGGAATGTATGAGTGTACCATCTGGCTCTCGTCGAGCCGCACGGTTTGCTTCTGCAGCATCTCGCTAATGCTCTGGTCGTACTGTTCGCCGAGCAGCACTAGCTTGCGTCGCTTCTCGTCCTTCAGCGACTTTATCACCTCCTTCTGTTGCTCCTGGAAACGATTCGAACCAAAACTTATACTAAACTTCTTCGCAGCTCTAATCTCCAAACACACATCTCATTACTTGACATTTATGAATTTGAGTAATTATTCAGAGTAATTATTAATTTTGTAATTTTATACACTGTAAATTTACGTAAACCCATCCAACAAACCCGTCGATGGCCAAGTTTAGTATTTTACTATACCACAGGTTCTGTTAGTATACCGTGATCATTTTTACCTTAGCGGTCATCTGTAAAATCTGCGCCTTGAGGGCCTTGTATTGGCGCGTTTGGATTTTGCACGTCTCGCGGAACTGTTTGCGGATTTGCATCTCCTTTTGCTGTGAATCAAAACATTTGATTAGTTTCGTGTTTATCAAGTTAATAATTTTTTTTATCCCAGATTTTCTGCGGTCTGAATTCAAATCAAAAATATACTTAAGTGATGAAAAACTCCGCTCGCAATCAATAAATTAATTTTCATCACACTTGCTCGTCAATGGTGTTATTCCATGCTTGTATATAAATGACAATGGCCTAAATTGTTCTTAAGGGAGTTATAGATTTACGTACAGTTTTTCTACCCAAGGAAGTTCTAACTTTAGTTTTAAAATTTGCAAACAAGTCATTTCAGACTAAGGAGGTTTCAATTCAGCCAACGTTTTATTTATTATCTTTAAAACTTATGCTATAACCGAAATTTTACAACACAAAACTTATCTACGATTCATGAGAATTCGTTATTTTTATATTTTAAATTTATATCAAATAGTTTTGCAATAATTTTAGTAAAAATATTTTTTTAAACATGTTGGCAGAATCTGGCCGTATGACCTTTCGAATTAAACTAAACACAGTTTACATTATCTATGGTAGGTGACTCGAAAAAAGTGACAATCTGTATTGGCGGGTAGCCATTATTTTATTCAATTTAAGTGTTTAGAGACAAATTAATTTTATTTTTGCATTTTTTTTCTCGCAATGTGATGAAAATCATTGTGTGTATCACGGGCAGTAAGGGGATTACAAACTCGAGTCATTAAAAGCCCTCCGCCTTCGGCGTCGGGCTTCTAATACTCTCATTAGTAATCCCCTACTTACGGCCCTAGATACACAATGTATTATTGTTTTCGAGCATGTCGACAATATTACAAATAATGACGCTATTTCATATGATCCCTGTCAGAAGTCAATCGTTTTAAGCAGTGCACTGTCACTTTATATAGTAGATTACTTCTTCACCGCTGTTGTTGTCACATTCTACATTTTGACAATTGTCAGTCGAAAATCTACTCTGTGACCGCTAATATCGTTGGCGGTGACTCGAGTGGTAAGTGAACATAATCATAGTAGCTGTTATAGGCATGCGTGTGTCGAATCTGTTACGAAGTATTACGTAATCTGTGCTTAGGCTGCCCGTCCGTTGGCGCGGAGCAAGGCAGCGGAGCGGTGAGCGAGATAAAACCCACAAACAGAATGCATACAATCACTCTTCAGTGAACAAGAAGTTACAAATGTAGTTCAAAAATTCGTAGAAAACCAGGAAACGGAGCGAAGAAGGGTGAGAAACGAGCATCGGCTAGCTTCGAGTATAGAAAAATACAGTCCACAGCTCCGCTCAGCATTAATTTCTCATTTCGCCCGTTATCTAGCTCCGCGTCTATGGACAGACATAGTCCGCAACTCCGCTTAGATGGTTCATAGACGGACTGTTTAGAGCAGTCGAGACCAAAAGCACGGGAGCAGTCGTGCTGCAGTTAGAGTCGTCTTCAACCCGAATGCTCTGAATTTTGTATTGAAACTGCAGATCACCCAACAGCGTCCGCTTGAAGCTGTTGGCACTGACTGCTCTACGCCAGGGGTTGGCAACCTTTTGGCAGACATGGACATATTGTAGGTTTACAAAACAGCCGCGGACCGCAAACAGGTTGCCGACCGCTGCTCTAAGCAGTCTAGTGTCTATGGAGGCCCTTAGGCCTTGGTCGTTCTGACCCCCCGCCCGCGGTGTGCAGCGGCTGGCGGTAGACGCTGGACGCCGCGGGCAGCGGTTGTTTGGTCGTTCTAAAACGTAACCGCGGCAGCCAAAACTTAATCAAAAGTTCGTCTTTCTCTTTGCTAAATTTTTCCATATTGAACGCTAGCGTCCACCCGCCGCAATGCTGCAAAATAACTAAAGAAAGACGCCGCGTGCAGCGGGCGGCAGTCGCGGGCGGCGGGGGGACGTCGCACGCGGCGGGCGAGAACGACCACTCCCGAACATTGACGAACACGGCATATAGACGCGGCGCAGCGCAGCGCGGGTGGCGGGTCAGAACGACCAAGGCCTTAGCTGTGCTTTTGGAACCGTCGCGAGGCTGGTCGCCACGTCAGCGGCCGGCAGTGCTTAGCGTCCATACCTTGAGGCTCTTGGGCTGCTGTTTGAGCTGCAACGCGTGCTTCTTGCGCAGCTCGTGCTCGGCGCGCGCCATGTACTCGCGCTGGTTGGCCAGCTCCGTCGCGTGCTGATTGCTCAGCTGTTCCTCCCTGAACAAAACACCATATCATTTATAATGGGCCCAGTAGTGGTTTGTGGTAGTATCTATACATAAATAGATACACGCTGTCTCGGGCACACCCCAACAGGGTGCCGCGTCAGTCACACGAGAGCCACGGGCGAGAGTGGACGCGAGTCATTGCTGTGTGTGAGTGGGCGTTCGAACTAGTGTATCCACCCCTTGAGGGTCACGTGGGCAAGGGATCCTACAGGCCCCAAGTTCACAATGGGCCGGAAAGCCTTTTCACTGAAAATATTTTAACAACTGTTTTTTTAAACTGTAAAGTATTCAGGATATATTTCAGGATTACCCTGTAGAGTCGTATAGGTTAGCTTTATAACAACGAATCTATTTATAAAAAGTTTTTTGATAAAACAAGGGTAACCCCAATAGGTCCCGTAGGCCAGAATCGTCCGTCGACGAAAAAGGTGACCATACAATATAGTGCATTATATCTCATCGTTTCTGGGTGAAACACTTGGGAGTCAACCATAAAATAATAATAATAATAAAAAAAAAAAAAAAATGCAGGACTTGTATGCGAAAATCGCAATTATTTGGTACGTGTGTTACAAATAGGGATAATGACGCCATTAAATACATACATACAAACAAACATACATACAGGTGAAGCTAATATAAAGCGTGTAATAAAAAAAAAAAAAATTCGAAGACACGACTCCGGTAAACTTAAGCTTTATTTTAGCCCTGAAAACCAGATTAATTTTTGATTGACTGCAAAATTAGATTTTTTGTTGCTTTAAAACAAATAAATAGTTGATTGAGTTGGCGAACAAGTGACATCATAAGTTGCTATTGCCATTCAAACTCTATGGGAGAATTGTGTCTTGACAGCTCATAAAAAGTACGTCAGTTGATTGGTGGTGTCAACATCCCTATTGCCAGGCCGCCCTCCCTCCCTTCTAAATCAAGTGACGTAAGTTACGGATGAGCCCTTGTCAAAGCAGTGGGTGTAAGCAATGCAAAAACAATGCAACTAAGCAATGGACGACAGTGCAAACACCACTGGCTGAAAATACCGACAGCATCGCCATTGCGAATAACCGGGTCTCTACTGAACGAACTGCCTCGCGCATTCATTTTCGGCGCGATTTTGAACCTTGTGTTGAACAAAATTATGCCTCATGCGCTAGCCTCGCGAGGCAGTTCGCTCAGTGGGGACCCAGCTAATCACTATTGATTGCCCACTCACTAGCAAATATCCACTATCATGCGTCAATGCCTCCTGTATACAATAGCAATGGCCTGTATGTAATGGATGCCCATTTACTTGGGCGTCTTAGTCCCCAGAGGGATAAATCATTATTTTTGAGGGGCAAGATGACATAATGACGATAAACAGAATAAGGGAGTTACACTGTATACGTAACAACATATTTTTGCAGTTTTGAAGGGTCACAGTAGATAAGGTTAAAAGATTAGTGCAAAACTTAATAAAAGTTTCTTCAAAGCCCTTTACAAAAAAAATAAAATCTCCTCCGGTTGACAATCTAAAATATGCTCGAGACAACGGATTTGTGCCGTCGGTGAATAACACAATCATTAACCATTAAATAATTAACAAACACTAAATTGGTTGATCTTTTTTGTTTTATATGTAAGATTTACCTTAACGCATGCACTCCTTTTTGCTGTCGATATTCCAATTCTTGCGTTTTCTCATGATGACGAAGCAGCATGGCGTGCGCTTGATCCAACTGCTGTTGTCGTTTGTTCAACTCCTGGGTAAAGAAATACAAAATTGTTACTTTTTTCTACGTTGGTTATGTTCACTCACTAATATTATCATTATCGACTGACCATTGTACAGTCAGCTGCAGAGAAAAGGTACCCCCCGTTGAGGTTACTACCGTTACATGGGGTACCTTTTCTCTGCAGCTGACCGTGCTTATGTCAAAGTTCACAAACGGCCTGTTAATAGTGTAGACGATGGCCCATATTTTATTTAATATAGCAATTTGATGGTTAACAAACAACTATTTTTCATGGGTGTGTTTTACAATACCAAAGTACGAAAGACCGAATGTATTAAAACATCGAATGGGTCAAAAGACCGACACGATTTTTTTCTGAAACCGTAAACTTTTCAGAATTTATTAAAACGGCATCATACAGAACCCATTAGGTTAGGTTAGGTTTGTTTTATAACAATCTTAAAAAGTTAACGGTTTCAGAAAAAAATCGTGTCGGTCTTTTGACCCATTCGATGTTTTAATACATTTGGTCTTTCGTACTTTGGTATTGTAATACATACCCATTTTTCATACTTATGTTATTTATATTTGGTCCAATGTATGTCAATTTTACGCCAAACAACTCTCAGCTCAGAACTCATTATCCCAAGAATTCTGCTTCTAATGTGCAGATCTCACGAAAGCTCGCTAGGTAAGTTCTTAATTTGGGCGGCGGACCGGCAGTTCTCCGCCACACTATACAAAGTAGTCCCCCACCGCTGTCGCTGACATATAGTGATTCTATTTTCTTTGGGAGTTGTTACTCGAAAATGTACTATTATGTTACTGCTTCTAACACCGACGGAGGTGAGCCGGATGGTAGGTGAAACGCCAGATTAGAATCTGTTACGTAATAACTACAGTCAAGGGCAAAAATATGTATACACTTTAGTACCTTGTCTATTTTCGTTATATTTGAACTGCCATATATGAACAGTCACAGTGGTTAAAGTGACAAGGTACTAAAGTGTATACATATTTTTGCCCTTGACTGTACAAACTATGTAATCTGTCGTACAGGTCGGTTCGCATAGAGCTTGCAACCACAATTTCGCAGTGTGTGTTTGTTGTATGTTGCGAGTTGCAGTACATTGCTGTCAATGATCGGTCACTTATGTATAAAACTAGAACAGCGCGACCCCGTAATGTAAAGAAACTAGTACGATGTTTCCCGCATCGTCTAAATGAAGCTTTAGTGTCGTCTCGCTCGGTGTGGCGTTATAGATCAATCATGGTGACGCGTACCGTGGTTCTTATTGTAATGTCATTAATGTCTAATTTTGAAAAATTCACGCGTCTTCGTGAATGGCACTAGCTATACCTCTCGCAGCAACTCCTGCTCCTTGTGGTGCGCGGCGAGCATGCGGCGGCGCTTGAACCGGCGCAGCTCCAACTCGAGGTACTCGCGCTGCGACC
The DNA here is from genome assembly GCA_947563465.1 of Archips xylosteana. Lineage (NCBI taxonomy): Eukaryota > Metazoa > Arthropoda > Insecta > Lepidoptera > Tortricidae > Archips > Archips xylosteana. The sequence goes on from OX387363.1 coordinate 8,636,875, forward strand.
GCACCAATCGCGCCTCCTCCGCCGCCTCCGCCTGCTTCAAGTTGTCCTTTTGCGACCTGTAATAACGTAGAGTTATACTATAAAGGTTTAGGTATTTTACTAAATGTAAACAAACATCTGCTGCCAACACGACCAAAAGGTATGACGTCGAGTTAACCAGCCAAATGCAATATTTGTTATTGACTTTCACGCGTCACATTTTCGACGTAGGTACTCTTTAGTTTAGACGCATAATATAGAGTTCGTTTAAAATTAATTAGTAAAGTACCTAAACCTTTACAGTATAGTTAAACGACTATTTATGGAGAAATGGGAATGGTCAAGACACGTTACTCGAAGAACTGGTGGCCGTTGGGGCCTTTGATCAATTATAACTGAAGATACACATTGCCGAACAAAATCCCCTTCAAAAAGTGTCCGAACTTTTTTATTTGTTTGCATAACAATTAAAATCATCACCTACACAGAAATTTGAACCTAGTCTTTACTTCATTACAGTAGAATTTCGGTTGACACTTGACAGCTAAACTTGACAATAGGCTAGTTTCGTAAAAAAATCTAATTAGTTCGTCATTTAAATTATCAAAAAATATTGGACACGTATTTTTTCTTTTGTCAATTGAATAAAAAATGACGGAGATATTGTATGTTGAAGTTCCGCGTGACGTCACGATTCGCTACACTTTTTAGCGAACCGTGACGTCACGAGCCCCCACTGCCGAACTTTGTCGCGCTTTATCTTTGTCGTTTTTTGTTCAATTGACAAAAGAAAAAAAAACGTGTTCAATATTTTTTGATAATTTAAATGTCGGACTAATTGTAATAGTGTTTTTTTTACCCAGGACACTACCCTATTTCACGCAACGTACTGAGAAAAAAGAAGGTCACTTTTATCAAAGTGGCGCTCATTTGGCTCGGACATTTTCGGGCGCGCGACTATGGATCTACAGTTATAATTGATCAAAGGTTGGGGCTAATGTTTTTGAGTGGCGACTACGTATCGGAAAACGCAGCGTGGATAGGCCCTCCACAAGGTGGACTGATGACTTGTTGAAGTTTAACGGACAAAGCCAGCTGCGCAAGATTGGTCATTGAGACATTCTTTAGCGGAGGGATATGTCCAGCAGTGGTTGTCTTTCGGCTGACGATGATGTGTTTAAATAAGGACGTTAAAGCAGCAAGGCGATTAGAGACGACGCTGATTGTGAATACCAACGGCTGCGGCTGTTAATATACGAGGCATTGCATTTGTAGGAGAGATTTTTATTGCTAGTGCCAGTTTTACCAATTAAGAGTACCCACATAAATGCAAAGACTGAGAAACGTTGCATTTTTACTGCAGCACGACTAAACCGTGTTACCTGAAAGCGCTGTCAGGTACAGGGTTGTAAACTATATCACTAAACCAGCACTAAAATCTTAGTGAGCTATAGAAATGCTCCAACACTAAACAGCAGTTACAAAATAACGAAGCATTTATACATGTCATATGCCTCTTTACACTGGACAAATGACTAGGAAACACAAAAAAAGGTACTAACTGTAACGTGGCATCCCGCTGCCGCTTTGGCGTGGCGTCATCCATGCTAAGTTCCTTTTTCCAGCGCTCCTTGTTAGCCTTGTACTCGCGCTTGCGCTGCGCCTCGAACGCCTTCCGATCCGCCTCCTGCCGCGTCGAGATGTCCTTCATAAGTTTCTTCTCCGCGGCCGCGTTCTGCTTCGTTTTGCGCTCCAGTTCTTGAGCGTGCTTCGTCTGGAGAAAAAAAAAAAACAAATTGATGAATGAATGAAACTGTCAAATCTTGACTCAGTAACCAATGCCTGCCTGAATAAATCACCTCGCGCGTTTACTTAGATTTGTGAGCTAGGCGTCGTAGAATCCAAACGGTATAGTCATTTTAACATGCTCAAGCCTCGGTTCCGCTGGACAAAGCACCTCGCATGATAACCTGAAGTGTTAGAAGAGAATTTGGGTCAACTTCTTCCTAAACGGCACCTTTGATTAGTCTGTGTTTCGGCGAGAAGAGTAAGACAGTTCTATCTGAACTGAAACAATTTCTTTGGTCACCCGCGACCTTTATGATAGCTATACGTTTATGCAAGAAATGTGTGTTCATGTAGTTCCTCCATCTCCACGCTGTACGAACACACAAAAACCCATCTGTCACCACCATCACACTAACTGACGCGTTTCGAACTCATCTTCAGAATAACACAACCGTACACCATGCTACCACATGTTAGACATGTTGTTGTGTTGTGTCTAACTGATTCAATAAATTAGTTCTATCCAAGTCTTCTATACTAGCGACGCATCTGTAATTCTCCGTTGCTGAGTTCACTAGTTAGTTTGTCACTGTTTAATCTACAAAAAAGTTTATAGTATCGCGACGGTTTAGGCCGGTAAATCGTTCACAAGTCATGGCTGGAACGTACGGCGACTGGCCTTAGGCCCGGCTCTAGTAACTTCTTGGTGGGTCCACACTGCACTCACCTGAAGACGCTCAAGGTCGCGCGAGAGCTGTTGAAGCAGCGCGTCGTACTCGCGGTCCAGTTGCGCCTTATGCGCATCCACGTCGGCTTTGCAGCGCTCTTCAAGTTTCAGTAACGCGGCTTGGTGCTCGCGCCGCATCCGTTTGTAGCCGGACATTTGCTCGTGCATCTCCTACGGAAAAGGATAATTTTAATAATGTTTTTAGACTTCCATTGTCATGCCCGTGCAACAGACCCGACGAGTGGAATGTAGAAAGGAGAAGGCAGAGACGTAATGTGGCTACTCTACTCTTCATACCCAATGGTCTCTCTATCTCTCGCGGCATGATTGACTAGAGATAGAATAGAGTTGCACGAAAGAGTAAGGGCGCACAGATTAGAGCCCCTTTCACATAACATGAACGCGACCCGACTGAGATCCATAAAACAGACAAGAAATGCTTTAGAATTCGTTTGCTGACGCATAGTGCAGGTTTGCTCGATGCTCTGAGCAAGTTAAGATTACATTATTCAAAGCGTACTGCCTGAGCTTTTATACGAGCAGCCTGTGGTTTGACTGTACTCGGAAAGCGCTTGGTGCCCTGAGGGTTCAATATAATAATAGTTTCCGAGCGCTGTTGGGGCTGCCCCGTTTCTGCAGTGCATCACAGATGTTTGCGGAGGCTCGCACGGATGGGTTCCATGCCATCATGCGCAAGAGAGCCGCCTCGCTGGTGAGCAGAATGCGGAACAGCTCCAACAGCATTCTGCAAACGTTTGTATGCAGGCCTGACTCTCCCATACTTGAACACCTTAACTGTCTCATGATGGAAATGTAATATGTAATGTGATCACTATTATTTATTATAAACATGTACCTAGTATTTTGTGACATGGAATTTGATTAATGTTGTTTAATTAAAATGTTTGTGTATTTGTCTCTTAATTTACTTAATTTAATTTATTTCGTTTGGACATTGAATTTAATTTTTACTGATAATTAATTGTGATCTTAATGCTATTTTCGCCTTATTTTATTTTATTGAATTGTTTATTTGAAACTAACTTAGCTTGTAAGTTGTCTACTAACAAAATTATGGATCCATTGTTATCTAATGAATAAATAAAATAAATAAATAAAATAAATAGTGATGCGAAGACTGGAATAGCGTCTAGTAGACTCTTATATCCAAAAAAGGAAGTATCTCTAACATTTTATGATCTCAAAGTTCCAATGAACACCCTAGCAGACCTCATGCATGCCATGTACTTACGCGCGATATTTACCTACCGCGGGGACGATCTGCTAAGATCGAAATTCCAGTAGGTTGTCACAAGCGCGCGCCGACGCACGTTCATTCGTGTTCCACGGAAAAAATATGCCGCCTGGACTTTTATAAGTGAATGGTGAAACAGGGGGCAAATTTTAATATGACTATGCTAGAATTAATAGCTAATATAACAATTTGGAAGTTCGTATCGTGCTGTCCCTCTTACTCTTCTATAAAAAGCTATAAACGTGAGCGGGATGGCACGATGCGAAGTTCGAAAGTTGACCTTCGTATTTAGTATAACGCTAGGGTACTGTGAGCATGGCAATGTGTTCTGCGCATTACAATAAATATCCTTTTTTGTTAGGATTCCAGAACTAAAATGGCAAAAACGGAACCCTTATAGTTTCGCCATGACCGTCTGTCTCTTTGTCCGTCCGTGGCTTAGCTTAAAGAATATTAGTGCTAGAAAGTTTGCATGGATATAATATATAGCAATTATCCCGACAAAATGGTAAAACAACATGTAGAAATTTTTTTTTAATCCAAACTGCCAGCCCTTGTCACTGTCGGCACGCACACATTCTTAAGGAGACGGAAAAGTATAATCTGTGGCTACAATCGCGGTAAGTACCAAGATTTTGTACGGGATGCAGTATCTGTTACGAAGTAACTATTAAGTAATCTGTGACCCTAGTAACTGAAGTAACGTTGCGACCAATTTATTATCGAATCGTAATTCCTAAGTCGTATTGAGTAAAGATCAAATAACTTTTAATAGCATTGCTGTACTCTACATTTCATTGTTGTATTTTTTTCCATACAAAACCAAAAACAAACTCGATTTTATTTCATGAGCGTCCGACATTTCCACGCATCTACCAGCGTCATGTTCACAGTGTTAAAACCGCCTGGAATCACTTGTTCATAAATAATTACCTGATTATGTTCTTTCTGCTGTTTAGTAACGATGCTGGTGGTGCGTATCGTGGCGAAGTTGTTGGCACCGTGCTCAGACACCAGCGACAGGGCTGCCGACACGTTGTTGCTCACTGGAATACCACGCAATACATAATAACCAAATACGTAAGTATAATTAATGAAACAGATACCCGACTGCAAAACCATTGAAATTAGGGATGGGCGTTGAATGAATGGTCCATGTAAAATCAACGTTTCGACGCTCCACCGACCGAGCGTCGACTAGTCGGATTCTTATAACGGCTAAAGAGTTCACAATCGTTCATATCTACTAGGATCGCGTCGTCGACACAAAATCATAGTCGGTTAATACAGTTCATGCGTTCAACCAAACAGAACTATGTGCCATATGCAATAGTTAATAAAAAAAAAAAAATTGAATAAGAGTTGTATTGTAGACTGTAGTCTACTTCAACCACAGACGAGTGATACGTAGAAATCGAAGTACCGTTAAGTTGAAAATGAAAATAAAAAAAAAATGTTTATTTTCCTTGTTTAGCAAGTGCAACGGCTGCGAATTTGGACTTCCCTTTAGGCAGTAATCCTGTGTTAGGATGCCCCGCTCCTCCATAACAGGTAAGTAGGTAGGAAATTCTACATCTATGTAGTTGAACATCTACATAACACAGACATCACGTCGACTAGTCGACGAATTCAACTATGGACTGGTTGACTAATTCAACTAGTCTGTGGACTAATCGACTAATGTAACTGAACGGTCTAGTTGCGTTAACGATAAAATCGTGGACGACCCATCGCTAATGGAAATCTATTTCGCGCTAGGTGCTTCTCCGCTCCATGTATTTATTGACTGAAATGCACAACCCAGCCAAACCTAATGACAGTATTTGTTAAAATCCATCAAGCCATACCATACATACACCTAAAAAAAAAAAAAGAAAAAACTTTTGGCTGCAGTCGGGTAATGAAACCAGCGTCCGCAGATAAGATACCCACACGCGTTAACTTTGGACGACGTTAGCGATATTTAATCGTACTTTTACGCAATATTGAGCGAGTAAAATTTTGTTCGCAGCGTATAAGCCAGTAGGTGTCTTATCTAGGACCTCTGATCTTTGTGTGGTACCTAGCCATATCCAGTAGGACTGGATTAATTTTGATGTGTAGATCTATCTCATAAGGTGATACGTATTTAAAACACACACAACACATGTGCTTATTTGTAATTTGCACTGAACGAGTTGATTGCTAGTATTGCGAATGGCATTTGAGTCTTGAAACACATAATGTGCAAATAAAAAGAGCTCAACACCAAGTGAATTTTGCTTCTTGATGACGTTTAGTACCATCCACATAAATATAACAACCTTCATATACTTATTCAATTCAACGATTAGGGATCGGATTAAATCTGTATCCCTATATTAGTCCCTTTATGTTAGAAGTTCGTTGTTGCTTGTTTAGAGTAACGATGCTGACAGCTGCTCATCTTATTCCGACGTCATATTACGAGACGCTGCTACATGTTAGAGTGAGAGAATAACACACACCTCTGTTAGGTTGGCGACGTTGCGTATTGCGATTGTCGTCACCGCTTTCCTGCTGCGACGACCACGTGGAAGGCGCGTTCACGTACTCCCTATATTCGCCCTGCCGCTCGCGCTCCCTCTCGCGCTCTCTCTGCGCCTCGCGTATAGCCTCCCTATTCGCGTAGTCATCTGAATAGTCGTCACAGAGTGAGTCGCGATTGGCGAACTCTCTCATCGCGTCCCTGTTTACGTAGTCGTCGTTGGTGGCCGGCAGAGGGCTCTCGCTCTCTCTGCGTAGGAAACAGCAACATGAGTAAAACCAGCGCTTGCGAATTCTGAAAGGTAAGTTTGCGCTCTAGTGCGGGGCGTGCGCTATGGTGAATGAAGCGGGTGACAAGTGAACAAGCGCCTACGATTTATTACATTGAGATATTTTTAAAGATATAATATTCTTTTTAAGCTTACATATATTTAAAGTGCTTACTACAAGAAAAAATCAATAGTGCGTGTAACATGAAGCATGCAACACTGACGATAGAAGTAACACAAGGAAGAGTGCACAGTATGATATCTACAAGCAATATGAAATGTTGATGACCAACTACAACTACTATAGCCATATTTATTCCAAATGAGCTTGCTGCGGAAAATATACTAGCAAACATACCTCGTAGAATGAGAAGAGTGCTGGTGATTGAGATGCTGGTACGGCTGCTGTTGGTTGTGGTGGTTCGCGTTAATTTGCTGCAACAAAGCAAATTTTATGATTAACATTTTCAACGCCAAAAACGGATATATCCGTCAGCGCGTAAAAGTATTTATTGACAACTAGCTTAACAATTTAGGCTTCGCGTTGACAGGGTTAAAATGAATATTAAACATAGAGAGCCAGCAAATGTAAGGGGCGTGGAGAGTACACATACTAATCGGGTGCCCCTTTTCTCCCATAATCTTTTTTATCCGAATTTTGAAAGTCATAAATTGATGTCCATAATATTCTTGCTCATAAATATCGATGGTCATAATTTTTGTAAAGCATATCGCTTAATAGTTCTAACTGCAATGAGCCATAATCCCATTGATCATAACTTTAAAAAGTCTTAATATTGATATCAATAATATTTAAGGGAATATCGTTGATTATTCAGAAACGTTATAGGGCATATATCTTAAAGTAATAATTGTTTTTAGTCATAATTTTTCATTACCTAAAATGCACTAACCATCTACATTGAATTCTATAACATCCAAAGGAACATTGATAATTATTCAGAAACATTGTAAGACATATCGCTGGCAGCGAGCGAGCGAAGCGAGCGAGCAAGACTTTCAGGGCAGAAGCGACTCGGACAGGTTAGGTTCAGAAGGCTAAGGCGGGAGCGAAGCGTAAGCGTAGCTCCCGCCTTAGCCTTCGATGTTAGGTTTTTTTTTTGACAGCACAGAAAAGGATTATTACCTTTAATATTATGAAATGTCATACAACCATGACATTGAATGTTATTACAAAGTAATATTGTGCCTTAAAATAATTATGACCTGCGAAAAAAGACCTTGCAATAATTATTATGAGTGACTTTAGTACCTTTAATATTATGACGTGTGATGCTTCTTGACACTGAATGATATGAGTTTACTTATTAGTCCTTACAATAATTATGACTTAAGAAAATCGTAGCTCCAATTTATGTTGTTTAATATTATGACTTCCGATAATATGACAAAGAAAAATTATGACAGAAAACGTTATGGTCTTGAAAATTCGGAACAAAAATTTTATGGGAGTCATTATAGACCCCATACTAATCGCCTATTGACTTGAAGCGCGCTGGCTGCCAACACATGTCAAACCTAGACTCATTCATAACTAGACAAGAACTGGAACAGGCACTATTAAAAGTAACAGACGTACAGTGCGCAACTAAGTACCTTTATAGCATGAACACAAATAACAGCAACGCCACCAAAAATAGACTTTTATATGTAAAACTGTTAGTTCTAACAACAAGCCTAATTTGTCAATGTTTGAAAGTTGTTACATTCTTTCTTTGCGGCCACTGTTCGTATTCAAATTGATATGCTAAGTTGAAAGAAATAACAGCATCGTCAAAATCGTATTTTATAAAGGACAGAGACAAGAATTGTTGACGCGTCAATAAATTTACCACTGAATTGAAGTTTATAATTTCATCCACTCCGAAATAGGCATCTGTGGCTGAATTGGCTAGAGAATCTTCATTGGCTTGTTTTGCTTCAGGTGTGCAGTTAGAATCCTGCTGAAGACAGATTATTTTTCATTTACAATTTTACCCTTATCTGGGTTCTATTTATACTAATGAGTTTTCTGAAATTTACTTAGGGCGAATTTATTAGAAACAAACTACAAAGAATAAAAAAAAGAAGCAAAAAAACAGTGTAAAAGTGGTAGTCATTGCCGTAACCAGTATTTTATGCACTCGGTGCAAGGTTTTATGACTGCGCATTTGAAACCAAAAACTTGTTCAAGTCTGAGCTCGTTTAGTCTTACTATAGCATTTACTATTTCTTTCTCTCAAACGGAATAAGATGGTGAAAGAGATTGCAAGCGTCGGCGCACTAAATAATATAGCTTCAGGCCGTTTATTGTCCATCGCGCTGACGCTTGCTTTCGTATTCACTATTTCTTTCTGTCAAACGGTATAAGATGGTGTCAGAAAGAGATGGTGAAAGCGATGGAAAGTGTCCGCGCGTTAGACAATACGGCCTCTGGTCATTTCTCCCCTTGTCTGGGCACCGCAACCACCGTCCTAGTTACGACACTGGTAGTGTGTGGTACTCACAGGCCTAGGCCTTCGCCGCAGGCTTCCCGAGGACGAGGACTGGCTGGAGGCGCCGGCCGCGCTGTGCTCCGACGTCGCCGAGTTGGACTTGGAGCTGTCGCCGCCGGACCGCTCCTCGGCTGTCTCCTCGCTGTCGCCTAAGGATCAAGAAACATCTTAGTGAGTTCTAATAGAGAAAGAAAAATATTTATTTATATAACGACAATAACACATACACAGGCTAAAAGTATAAGTGGGTGAATCAACTTCTTCTGACCCCCTCTTGCTATGGTTACACAAATTTTATCTCCAAGACAACCTAAACATTTTTTTATGAAACAGTATGAAGATATCACTAGGACAAACCAGGGTCAGAGAAAACAACACAAAAAGTTGATTCACCCAAATACAAACATATATATATATACAGTTGTGGCCATATAATTAAGAACGATTATTTATTGAGATGATTTTTTCAAAGTAACAAGTATAACTAATTGCCCGTATTTTTTTTATTTCTCTCGGTATTGCAAAACTTTTCCGTACTACCGGTACATTCATTTATGCAACATTGTTGGCTAAAAAATTAATAGAGAAACTTTATACATTCGATCTGAACCTAGTATTAGTACTTACTGGCTGGTCACGTAATTAAGAACGCTGAATAGTTTATTGTTTTTTCAAATTTAAATAGAGAACACTGTGTGGCTCTGTGGTTGTAGATTATTATTCGTATAATTTTGGCGCCATTTCGTGCTGTTAAAGTCTTAAAAGTGATTACTTCGTATAAAAACAATGGGGAAAAATAAAAGTTGTGATAAATCTACAAGAGAAGTAATAATAAAACTTCGCGAGAAGAATTGGTCGTATAAAATGATAGCCGACCATCTGCAATGTTCAAAAACAATGGTTTTCCATGCCGTAAAGCATTTTTCCACGTATCAAACTACTTCAAACGTTCCGCGTGGACCTAGACAGAGAAAGTCATCTCGTCGAGATGATCGAAATATCGTTCGTTTGGCAAAACAAAATCCTTTTAAAGGGTCTAATGAGTTGAGAAAAGAATATTTTGGCGAAAACAACCCTTCAGCAATCTCTGCACGCACTATTCGAAGGCGTTTGGTAGAAAATAAGTTGAACGGAAGGATAGCAAGGAAGGTGCCTATGTTGAAACGATGTCATAGGCAAGCCCGACTTGCATTTGCAAGAAGGTATGAAAACTGGACAGTCAGACAGTGGAAAAACGTTCTTTTTTTCTGACGAGACAAAAATAAATAGGGTATGTTCTGATGGAAAACGATATGTACGACGCCCTCCGAATAAAGCATTCGACCCAAAGTACACAAAAGTGACATTAAAGCATGGCGGGGGAAATGTGAAAATTTGGGGGTGCTTTTCTGGACATGGCGTTGGACCTGTTAGGCTGATAGAAGGAAACATGGATCAATTCCAATACAAAAATATACTGCAAGAAACAATGTTACCATATGCCGAAGACGTGCTTCCGGTTATTTGGACATTCCAGCACGACAATGATCCAAAGCATACTGCACGCACCGTTAAGGAATTCCTCACATCACAATCAGTTTCAGTCTTAGATTGGCCAGCCAACAGCCCAGATCTTAACCCAATAGAGCATCTTTGGTGCGAAGTCAAGAAAAAGGTTTCAAATCGACAGTGTGGCAATTTGAGAGAGCTGTACGACGTTTTCTTAGAAGAATAGAACTCTTATTTCTCTTGCGAAATGTCAAAAATTGATAGATTCAATGCCTCGCCGGTGTAAAGCCGTAATTAAAAGCCGTGGACATGCAACTAACTATTAATTTTAGTTCAAATGTATTAATTTGCTTTTTTTTCTATACCAACTTCACATTAATATGATTTATTTAATCTAAGTTTCATATAAAACAACTCTCGAGCAGTTTAATAAATCGTTCTTAATTATTTGTCCAGCTACATTACTATTTGAATTTATTAGTATAGAGAACAAATAAAATTTGTAAAAAAAAATTTTAGCAATTATACACTATTATTATTAATCCCGTTTGCTCTATCCATGTGGCTATTTTATAACATAACTTGTTACTTCTAAGAAGGAACACAACTAGACATATGACATGATGTAGATAAAAAAAAATCGGAAACTTCAAATCGTTCTTAATTGTATGACCACCACTGTATATATTATACTAGCTGACCCAGCAAACGTTGTTTTGCCATATAAATTATAGCCTACGACTTATTTTCAGACCTACCGAATACAGAGAAAAAAGTTTCATAGAAATCGGTCCAGCCGTTTCGGAGGAGTTCGGTAACAAACACCGTGACACGAGATTTTTATATATTACATAATATTCATAAAATGGTCCTGGCTCAGTGTGTCGCTGACAGCAAATGGTGCCTCAGATTTAATACATAAATATTAGTTTGATGATGATGACGATGATGATGTATGGGAACGCCTTGCTGAGTCAGGCGGGCTGTCGACCGTTATGCACAGTCATTCAGCCCAATTCCCCGTAAAAAAAAAATATTAGCTTGGTAAAAGTTATATGTTAAAAAATTTACTTCAAATCTGTACTTTCTTAGAAATAAATTATTAAGTTGTGATCAAATGTAATGGGTTTGAATTTAACAGAGAATAGACTGATCCTACCTACTCTTTTCGAGCTTAAAAATAAGATGCGCTTCAATTAAGGCGAAGTGGAGCAAATATGTGTAGAATAAACCAATTAAATTAGTTGAAATCATCATTACTCCCCACTCTTCTTCTAGTGTGATTCGTCGATTCTGTGCTTCTTCACTTCAACCTGCTTATTGTGAATGAGTCTCGATGACAAGAGAATCTAAAGTTATATGCAACACAACAACTGACTTAAAATACGACAGACTATTTGTATTGCCTAATAGTGTATCATAGTGATACCATAAGAATAAATAATAACAGAGTAGAAGGGAATCTGTTTTGACCGCGTCCAAAACGCCGCCATTTGTATACCTACTTCCCCCCTCACGTCGTAACACCCCTCTGTCGTTCAGGCGTGTTGCTAGGGTTGCTTACTGTTAAATATTACTTACGTCTAAAGATAATATCGCTAAAATACAAGTTTTTATTTACTTTGAAATCATTATTTTATTCTAGTTTTACAAAATATGGCAATTATAAATCATTAGGTACAGTCAAGGATTTTAACTGTTAGGCCACTAGCCACTGTTCGTATTTTAGCCGTGTAATGCAAATCGGGTGAAGCCGCTTATACTCGTATATGCTGATTTGCATTACACGGCTAAAATACGAACAGTGGCAAGTGGCCTAGCAATTAAAATCCTTGACTGTACGTACTATCGCCCCAAGCGCCAGATAACCACCTTAAAGGCCCAGTTTGCGTGCAGTGGCTAGACATCTGTCCATAACAATCCATAGCAATAAACATCAACGGCTGCAAGCAAATTTGTTTTGAAAATGGGTATCTGACGTCTGGGGCGATGGTACCTACATATTATAGATAGGTATTTATAAGTAAGAAGTTATTACAAGTGCCATGCCAAATGAAGCTATTTCATACATCAGTGTTCATACGCCCAAATACACCATAATAACTTGACGCCATTGTTATTTGTTTCCAATAAAACGAACGCGCAAACAGTAAACAGCCAATATGCCAAACGAGCGTGCGGCGACGCCGGCCGTGACACCCTAAATGAGCAAAGGCTTAGCCTTTACTCTAATATCGTGACCTTGAGTCCGGCCGGAGCGAGAGTTTCCCTTCTACTCTGTTATTATTTATTCTTATGGTGATACTTCAAATAGCTTTAAGATCTTTTGTACAACCTATGTTGAACAAATAAATTAATTATTATTATTATCTTCTCACCTATAGCACTCTCGTTGTCTGCATCAACCATCAGTATCTTCTTCATCTTTCTATAATTCAGGTTGTCGAGGTCTCTTACAGCCGCCTTGGTCCGCTGTATGAGGTCGACTAAAGCGTTAGGCGAGCGTGGCCGCGTGATGTGCGCGTGCGACTTAAGCTTCATGGATGAAGGTCGATCCTGTGGGTTCTTCTGAAGACACGCCTCGACGAAGTAACGAAACGTATCGGACCATTCAGGAGCCTAAAATCATATGAGTAACAGTTATGATGACATGCAAGACTTTCCAGAGTCCGTATTGTCTAAGGGCCACTTGCACAGTTCCAGGTTTAAAAAATTAAATCGCTAACCCTAGGTTAAAGATGACAGTTCCATCAATTTTGAAACTAATTAACCATAGGTTAGCAGTAAACTCTGAGTTACATACGTAGTCCCTGGTCTGCGCAAGCCCGCTTAGGGTGAAGCCGGACGAGCGTAATTTTGTGAGTCGTGAACAGCAGAATTTCGGTCACGTCATACAATATGCAGGTCATCACGTGACACAATGTATGGCGGCACCGAAATTCTGCCGCTCGCGACTCACAAAATTACGCTCGTCTGGCTTCACCTTAAGGCTTTACGTCCGCAAATGCGTAAGTAAGTTTGAATGGTTGTAACATTATGTAAATCTTTTGGGTATCAAAAAATCTAGTCGCTCCCGTATCAGCCACAATTTTATGCCTTTCCAACATTATTGTTGACAAATTGACTTTGTAGAATAGTTGAAACAGAATATAAGAGTTTTGTATTGATGAGACAAGTTACATCGGGCTACAAGTTGGTTTTTCACCTAAACAGAAGAATGCTGAGATATTACTTACTTGTAATGTAGGGGAATCGTTTTGGGCGATGTGGTAAAGAGCGGACATGGCATTCATGTTAAAATAGGGCGGCTTGCGCTCGGCTAACTCGATACACGTAATCCCCAGTGACCAAACGTCCACCTGTAACAATCATTCGGTAAAATGATATGAAGATATCCATATTTCAGGAGGAATTTCAAGCTTTTGACTATTACTTGTAACCCATAGTTATGCAGGTTGTCACAACTAATCGTGACTAACATTGACTTGATTGCTTAAGATCAATCAATGACAAAAATTAACGACCGCTTTAGCCTAGTTGGTAGTGACCCTGCCTACGAAGCAAGAGGTCCTGGGTTTGAATCCCGGTAAGGGCATTTATTTGTGTGATGAGCACGAATATTTGTTCCTGAGTTATGGATGTTTTCTATGTATTTAAGTATGTATTTATCTATATAGGTATGTTTATCGTCGTCTAGTACCCATAGTACAAGCTTTGCTTAGTTTGGGACTAGGTCGATTTGTGTAAGATTGTCCCCTAATATTTATTTATTTATATTTAAATTTACAACAAAATATGTTTTCTTTGCATATAAATATCACTCACCTTCCCATCATACTGTCCTTCATCCATAGCCAATATGACCTCCGGCGCCATCCAATACGGGGTCCCCACGAAGCTGTTGGCCGGGCATTTAATGCTGGCACTCCCAAAGTCAGCGAGTTTGACGGTGCCATTTTCGGTAAGCAAGATGTTACCAGCTTTGATGTCGCGGTGGATTCTACCCAGGCTGTGCAGGTAGGATAGACCGCTTACGACGCCTTCGCAGATGGCCGCGATTTCCTCTTCGCGTAGAGGGCGTTTGTGGACCTTGGGAGTAAGAAGCGTGTGATGATAAGGCTAAGCGAGACTTACTTCAGCCCAATTTTTGGCTGAATTGAATGGGCTTTGTGGTAATACCTACTTATGCTTGGAGGACACGGAACGAGTTTATTATGACAAATTCATAAATAACTCCCAACATTGACGCATATTTTATTATCTAGGCCCATTTATATTTTAAAATAAAACAATTAGTAAAATACTGACTGACTAGTTGTTGCAGACTACAAACTATGCCATTCTGCAATTAGTTGGACCATCTCTAATTATTTTACAATAAAAAATGGTCCAGGCAGTTTTTTTCCTACATGACTCGGTCTCTGTGAAAGCTTTAATTAATTGATATTAAAATAATCGCTAAAATATACAACACATCGAACATCCTACAGAACTATCAGAAAAATACGCAACAATTCGATAATCGATAAGACGTATCGTGTGCTTCAATTCGATTGATAAGGAATTCTATACAAGCAGTAAACACTTCTTGAAATCGCAACATGTCCACTGTTTAGTAACATTCTTAGAAATCAAACATCACAGTGATGTCATCGTTTTAGGATATAAAATGGTGTATCACCTATAACATCTGTCATAGTGTGACTTATGAATGGATGCATTCAGTAAATTTGTGAAGAGAGAGAATTCATTAATGAGTCATATTGAAAAAAGTTCAACAAAATGTATATTTCGTGGTAATATTTGGGTGTTATCTATGAATGAGTGTACATGTGTGGGATTATTAGTGTGAAAGAAACTGTCATATTTTATTTAGAATACTTACTTCAATAATATCAGACGCGGAACCGACGCAATACTCCATGACGAGCCATGCTGTATGTTCTCTTTTGTAGCACCCTTTGTATTCTATGGTGTTGGGATGCTCCAATTGTTTTAAAAACCTGTGTAAATATTAATATATTTATAACAGGCCTATTGTTACCTAATATTTGTAACTAAAGGAAAACATTCTTAATTTAAAAAAAGCTTACAGGAAAATAAGTAAATAAATATATCTATAAAATAAATGCTTTACATATTTTTAATTTTACTTGTTTAGTCAATCCATGATAATTGCGAAACTTAAGAGACTTTAATTAAAAGTTCTAATTACAACCCACTGCTATTGTTATAATTATGTAGCAATTAATGGTACATAATTGAGGATTTAGCAGTGAGATATAGCCAAAACAATGTAATTTGGACTTTACTATGATTAAAAACAGGACTAGAATTGTTACAAACAAATTAAAACTACTAACTTTATTTCTTTTAAGATGTCCTGCCATTTCTCTTCACTCTGTTTTCCCAAATAGGACATCTTCTTGATGGCAACAATCTCTTTGGTGAGATTACAGCGAGCATAATACACTGCTCCAAAAGACCCATGGCCAATCTCTCGGAGATCTTCAAAGATCTTTTCGGGATCATGTCTGCTGAACAGCTCGGCTATGTCTGGATCCTTGAGGCTGCCAGGACGTGGCATTTTAATCTGAAATATTAGTATGTCACTTTGTTGCATAGCATATTTGTTCACGTTATAGTCAAATTTACAAAACCAGGCCATGTTAGTTATGAAGAATTTGCACTCATATTATTTTCATGTAGTAGTCTGGGAGGTGAGATAGTTCACCAGTATGGATTTCTCCCACCCTGTAAGCAGTGATAGAGTGTATTATAAATAATAGTCCGAAAGCTGGTAGATATTTTAGAGAAGGTACTGAGGCAGTATAAATACTTCCTTGGTGATATTTAAACCCCAAAACATGGAGCTGGCTGAAGAGTAATGGAGCTTCACCAATCCTTAATTTTTTTTTAACAAATGATTATGAAGTTTTTGTGCAGAATATTATATTTTTTTTGGATAATGAATTATCAATGCCTTTAAATTTAGAGTAAAAAATATACAAGCCACATAGTGTTGAGTCTTTATTTTACCCTGATGTTGTCAAAATTATATTAAAAAAATAAATAAATGTACCTATTTGCAGCATAATGGAGATTTCAAACAGTGTACCTACTATTAACTGAAAATAAAAAAGGCAGGTTATTTTGGTGGGACATATCAACTAACTGGTAGTGTTACATATGCATTGTACACTGCCTGAAATACCTTCTCTAAAATATCTACCAGGTCTCTGAATATAAATGTCCATTACAATACTGGAACTTTAATAAACATTGCCTGGTTTTGTGAATTAAGATTTTTACAGACAAATAACAATTAATGTTCACTAAATAATGAGTTATAATTATAACCAGGAGAATTAATAATGAAGAACAAGGATATAACAAGAACACACCACTTTCTATTAAAAATAAACATGTAAGTGACCCAAATTTAAAGTAATGTGCACTGTGGAGATACAATGATGACATGATTATGTATTTTATATAACTTTTGATGAACTAAATGTCTTTCTATTTTACCTGCACAGTATGTTCCATTTTGCTTTGTGGTGGCGTTGTCTAGCTCATTCCCCATCTGTATCTATGTTAAATGTGACTTAGCTTTTTGGAAAACACAGAAACTTTGTAACTTTTGAATAGTAACTGAATATTTCACAGTCAGTGATGTCTTTGAGTAGTAATACTGAAAATGTACTGCAATACAGTTTCAATGAATATAATCATTATTTTAAAATAGTAGCTAAATTGATTGAAGTAATTCTACCTCCCACATAAATAGCTTATTATTAAAAAGTGAGTCATTTACTTCTCAATGAAGAAAGTAGGTATCATGTGGTTGCCATTTTGTGTACAATAACATAGAGATGAGGAAGTATTTCAAGGTCTTTGCTTAGCAGTGAAGCATGACAAAATAATGCAGCAGTTTTCAATATACTGTTAAATCTAATTGGATACAAATACTAACACACAGTTTGTAAAACTTTACCAGTTTATTGTATAATTATTAGCTTGTTTTTTTATAAGTTAGACATTCTGAGACGGCAGTAACAATATGAACCCAGTAATAATGTCATGTATCTGTAATGTGCATATGTGACCGACTGGACCGCCAACCTCATAGCCGCAGTCGTTAGAGGATCTGAGTATGAAGCTTGAGGTCCTGAGTTTGATTCCAGGTTGAGGCAGATAATTTTATGAAAAATATGAATGTTTTTTCTCGAGTCATGGTTGTTAAATAAGGATCTGTCTATATTTATTTACCCTTTGGATTACAAAAAGCAACATTGTGAGTGTGTCAATGTTTAGTTGTGCTAGTTTTAACAGTATTATTGTAAACTTCAGAGTATTCTCATCATATCAAGCAGTCATTGGTATTACAAAGAAAAACAGACAAAAGGGTTGTGCCCACTTCATTTTGAACACTTAACCTGCTCTAATGATGACTTTATACAAATGAGCACATATTCATGTTTATAACCGGTGTACTTTTGTTTGGCAAATTACGTTTCCCAAACTGATTCATTTGGCAAATGTTTCATTTCCCAAATGTTTATTTTTTCTGAAACTGTAAACTATTCAGGATATATTTCAGGACTATTCTGTAGGTTAGGTTAGGCTTTTTTTATAAAAATCCTGAAAGTTTACAGTTTTAGAAAAAATAAACATTTGGGAAATGAAACATTTGCCAAGTGAATCAGTTTGGGAAACGTAATTTGCGAAACATTAGTAAACCTACTCCTACAAACAAACACAAAGTTTACTTCATCATATTAGGACAAATATAGAAGTACAGAAAACACAAGCCTATTATCCTTTGGGGTAAGCAGGTGCTGTCATATTTTATGTCTTCCTCAGCATTCAAGAATAATTTCTTACAAGATGGTACAAACAAAGCATGCAACTGCTCTACAATTACACACCATTGGAATGACCTTGAATGACAATTTTACTCTACTTAATTGATCATTAGCCTTTGATTACTGATGATCATGTCATGATACATTAATTGAAACTTTAATAATTTTGTTTGCCTACAAATCATTGTGATTATGGTTTTGGTTAAATATATCAAATAATGTGAACATAATGAAACCATACAGAAATTTAGAGGAATTAGGATTAGAGACTGTGGTCACTTTTAACTTCTGTTAGGTAATACTGTAATAACATATTTTAAGTAAATTTTCCTCTTTGTCATTTAAATATTTTATTCCTCCATTTGAACATAAGGATGCAAAATAAGTACAAGTTGTATGTTTTGTTTCTGTTTTTTCTCATGGATATGTCACAAAAACAAGACCTAAATGTTTTGTGTTAGGGACCAATTGTTTTTTTTTTAAAAGCTAATATAGCTTGTAGCAGTTTGACATAGCTAGTTGCTAATAGGAATGCCATGTTAACTATTTTTTCATAAAAAAGACTTTTAAATCAATTATATTTTTTGTACAATTAGATATGTATAGTGTGGTATCCATGGCATAAGAGAAAGAAAAACATACTGCTCGCGCCAGCTGAGAGCCGGCGGCTTCCGTCAGTTAATGAGAGCGCTCCCGCCGCCCCGGGCCATCCTCCGCGCTGCCGCTATCTGCAACAGTAGGAAACGCCAGCGATAACAGCAGCCAGCCACGCCGATTCCCTACACTACGAACCCCGCCCGCAACAAAAACATTTGCCGCATCGCACCACGCCGGCGCCCACACACGATCCCGCACTCTCGCATATGCTAACTATGAAACACCCGTAATTTAATTATGTGAACCTTTAAGAACGGCGCCGCAACCCACCTCGGCGCATCCACCGATTTCCGACCTCCGTCACCCGTCACTGCACTTGGTCACGAACTTGCGCCCCCGTGGACGCCTTTCACAATCACTATTATCGACAATTATCAGCTGCACCCTCCCGGAGAGGGTGAAATTCAGTATTATTGCGAAATACTTGGCACTTACTTAGAAAATTTCGCCTCAAAATGGCGTTGGGGTATCGTGCGCAATGATAGTTTTTTGTTTCATATGGCACTCCGTTTATGGTTTTCCATTACTTTCCGGATTCACTTCGTAATCATTGAGTCACCTTTTATTTATCTTACGCTTGATTAACAGGCGCTTCGTCGATATTTTATGAAAATTATTTACAACTTTCCCGTTCGACTCAACTTCAACTTTCTGAAATAAAATTAATAGCGCCCTCTACCCAAAAATCACTAGAACGACTTCTAAATAAAGTTGCCATAATACAATGAGACATAGACAAACTGAAGAAATTGAAATCTGAAGTGTACATCACTACAGCAGAGGCTATACCGGATACCGGTTTTAATAAAATAATCGTTACAACTCTTCGTGACAGTTAAATTTTTTAAATAGTTGTTTTTTTTTTATCTGTGTCAATCATAAATCATAAAAACGCGAGCCGCAACGCCGACGAACGACGCCGGTTTTTTTCATTGTGGTCGATTTTGATTGAAGTAAGAATTAAATTGACTAAATATAACTAACTCGCTTTTGCCTTACTATTAACGGAATGGAATAATGTACTGCGTATTAGTGTTCTTGTAATGTCTGGCGAAATTGTAAAACCCGCTTGCTTGGCTCATATTCAAAATGGCGGGATACGGAATCGGATTGTTTGTTTCCTCTTCTCAGACTAAATAGCATTAGTTTAGATTATCTATATCCTTAGTGAAATACATCTCACTTTTAATACTTGTTTGGAGTTATTATTTTTTGGAACTAGTTGTTTGTTGATATATTGACTGGTATTGTTGTTAAGGTTATGCTTGTTCTTTACAATTTCCTACGTAGGAACTACTACTCCTCGTGCCTAGCAGACTAAAGATTACAATTTGTATTACAATTCCAGTTTAAAATGTCTGAGAAAAAGAAGGAAGGTAGTGAGGCCGAACCTGAAGAAGAATTCTCCGTGGAAAAGGTTCTGGATAGGAGAGTTCGTAATGGAAAGGTAAAGGATACTTTTCTTTAAAACCAAACATTTTGCATTGTTTAGTTATTCCATTGTTTTTAATCTAACATGATTTGCAGGTTGAATATTTTCTCAAATGGAAAGGCTACAGCGATGCTGATAACACATGGGAACCAGAGGAGAATCTCGACTGTCCGGACCTTATTCAAGCTTTTGAAGAAGCTAGGAAAAAGAAAGAAGCAGGTATTAATATACTATTATATTATAACTATACATATGTTTGCTTCCTTTAACATTTTTCTATCTTGACAAAGTTACTTTCACTACAGGTCATTCTAAAAAATGTTTTTATATAAATTCAAGAAACAAACATTACCGTTTGTGGTTTGACATTAATATTAGTTTGCCCTTGATGGTCATAGGGTTAAAAATACTTAACCTTTCATATAAGGATAGTTTAAAAAAAAATTGTACATAATTAAGGGCTTAATAAAAACAAAATCACAATCACTTCCTTTGTGTAACAAAAGTTAGTCATATATTTCATACTAAATACAAACTGAAATATAGATGCACAGAAAAAACCCCAGAAAAAAGACCAATGCTGCGAATCGAACCCAGGTCCTCAGCATTCCGTGCCGTGTGCCATACCCCTACACCACCACTGGTCTAGAGATTAGACACAAATCATTCCTATACATCATACATTTCAGTCTGCTAAATCATCACCTTATGCAGTGCAAGCGCTCATCTATGTTACACCCTCTATCGAGAGATTTTAACACTCCTTCGGAACTAACCGCTCACCTGGACAAGAGATGGCGCTACTGTGCAACTTTAAACAAGTTAGCTTAGCTATGAAGTATCTTTTTGTATTTATTTTTTCAACTTCATTTTTTATTACTTTTACGGTCATCCCGTGAAATCATATATTTCATACTAAATACAAACTGAAATATAGATGCACAGAAAAAACCCCAGAAAAAAGACCAATGCTGGGAATCGAACCCAGGTCCTCAGCATTCCGTGCCGTGTGCCATACCCCTACACCACCACTGGTCTAGAGATTAGACACGAATCTTTCCTATACATCATACATTTCAGTCTGCTAAATCATCACCTTATGCAGTGACAAGCGCTCATCTATGTTACACCCTCTATCGAGAGATTTTAACACTCCTTCGGAACTAACCGCTCACCTGGACAAGAGATGGCGCTACTGTGCAACTTTAAACAAGTTAGCTTAGCTATGAAGTATCTTTTTGTATTTATTTTTTCAACTTCATTTTTTATTACTTTTACGGTCATCCCGTGAAATCATATATTTCATACTAAATACAAACTGAAATATAGATGCACAGAAAAAACCCCAGAAAAAAGACCAATCCTGGGAATCGAACCCAGGTCCTCAGCATTCCGTGCTGTGTGCCATACCCCTACACCACCACTGGTCTAGAGATTAGACACAAATCTTTCCTATACATCATACATTTCAGTCTGCTAAATCATCACCTTATGCAGTGACAAGCGCTCATCTATGTTACACCCTCTATCGAGAGATTTTAACACTCCTTCGGAACTAACCGCTCACCTGGACAAGAGATGGCGCTACTGTGCAACTTTAAACAAGTTAGCTATGAAGTATCTTTTTGTATTTATTTTTTTTTTTTTTTTTCAACTTCATTTTTTATTACTTTTACGGTCATCCCGTGAAATCATATATTTCATACTAAATACAAACTGAAATATAGATGCACAGAAAAAACCCCAGAAAAAAGACCAATGCTGGGAATCGAACCCAGGTCCTCAGCATTCCGTGCCGTATGCCATACCCCTGACTCCTGACCCCCCCTGACCTGGGTTCGATTCCCAGCATTGGTCTTTTTTCTGGGGTTTTTTCTGTGCATCTATATTTCAGTTTGCATTTAGTATGAAATATATGATTTCACGGGATGACCGTAAAAGTAATAAAAAATGAAGTTGAAAAAATAAATACAAAAAGATACTTCATAGCTAAGCTAACTTGTTAAAAGTTAGTCATACACAATAAATGCGTATGCAAAGGAATCAATTAAGTTTTTTTTTTATTAAACCCATAATCCCTTGTATGCGGGAAGTGAAAAAAATCATGCATTCTAGTCTCAACTGTTTCATATAAATCCAATGATACAGATTTAAAAAAAAATACAAAAATATATCCTTAAATCTGGTGCAGACCTGCACCAAGGCATACGAGAGGTTAATTATGTAAAATTGTTTTGAAAATGTCTCATGAGCAATCTAAAAACTAAACTGCAGTCTATGCACTGATCTGTACATATGAAAGGTTAAAATCAAAATTTTAATAAGTAATGAAAAATATAGAATACATAAATCAGTACTAACTTCTAATCTGAAGCATGCTAATTATTATAATACCTACTCACCTTTGTCTTCATTCCATTCACTCACATACACATCTGCAATGATTTTGAAACTCGTTTTACAGCTGGACCTCCGGTGGGGCAACTTGGTATGCAAAGTTTGATATTAATTATGGAATGCAATATAATAAAATACATAGCATGTATAACTTATTAGGTTTAGTGGTGTATTAAAATACATAAATAACAGTTTGCATGAATGTATGATCGGGTTAAACATGTACGCTAATGCAATACCATACATTCACAAAGAGATGTTAGGGCATTTTAAAAAAAGTGTACACTTAAAATATTCATTCCTTAGATTATTTATGCACTAGATGGAGCGTCAGGAGCAAACATCGCGATACAAAACGTCCACCATCCATTTGACAGCTTCATATTACGATCGCGTTACGACATTCCGGTTGTGCTTAATGATACCAGTTAATTTCACATTCCCCAAAATGTGGGGAAAAAATATTAGAGGCCGATAGACGCGAGTAAAAGTGACTGTAAATGGTAATTAAATAAAGTATGAATAAATAAAACTAAAAACTGATTATATATATTTTTTTCTGTGGCAAAATCGAAATTGAGCGGCCGCGGGGAAATCTAAACACGCGGTAGTGTGTCAAGCTAATTTCAAGGAAATGAAACTGGCAAAGCAGCGCTGTGTGAATATTACACGAACCAATTGGAGCCACTTTTGACCCCTTCATAACTACAATACAAATAGATAGTAGACTGATAAATAAGGGTTGTAAGTAGAGATGGGCTGAGTACTCGTTTACTACTCGGTACTCGGTGTACTCTGCAGTTTTTTTGATACTCGTACTCGGCCGAATAACTCGGTTCAAATGCCGAGTATACTCGGTCTAAATAAAATTATTATTAATCATGCGTATTAAAATAAAACGGGCTTGTAAAACAACCAGATTCGCAATATTTTGCGTATACTCATTGTGTCAACAGTCACTGTACACAATCATCTATTTCCAATGTTTTTAAAATATTTAAGCAATTAATGTGCGGACCAAATGCGTATTACTCGTTAAACAAAAACTGACTAATTTGCGGGGAGAAGGCGGGGGTCCCCGTGACGTTCGCTCGCGGTGGCTGGTAGCGCCGCGCGAACCTGTCTAAACCCGTTTTCGCGCCTCAATACAGAACCGAGTAACTCGGCCGAGTACTCGGTTTGAGAAACTTTGAACCGAGTATACTCGGTAATCGGTTACTCGGTAAAAGTTGTACTCGGCGCATCTCTAGTTGTAATTGATCATTTACACTCGAGTTGAACACTACTTTTTATCATAAATGCGAGGAAATAAAGAAAAACCGTTATGTTAAAAATATAAACGCCATTTGTAAGAGAGCGCGTCGCGCCGCCCTTGCGGCCGGCACCGGCGTCACGTCGCCGCGGCTGCCTGCACACCTTGCTGAGCTCGGTGCGCAGGCGGCGAGGCGCTGCAGTTGCACGTGCAGCAGCGCACGCGCGCCACGCGCGCGGCGTGGCGCAGCACGCGGCCACGGGGTTCGTGAATACAAAGGAGCACCATTCGATTTTCAAATTTACTTACATCCCTAAGGATGTAAATCGAATTTACATCCCAGATTTCAAGCTGAATGCAACCTACTTTCAGAGCTTGAGTGGTGAAAAAGAATTTATTTCCAAAAATAATAATGAAACACGGTTACATTACATTTATTTATTACACATTTAGTCATTTTTATAACGTTTCTCGCGCTGTCACAATGCAGACTGAAGGGAAAATGACAAATGAGTGTTGCCAATGTGTGCGGCAAAACTGCGGGGAAAGCGAAGCTGATTGGGGAATGTGTGGGGAGAGCTTCAATTCTGGGAAAATGAGGGGATTTTAAGTATGAACATAAATACGCTACATTTGACATAAAATTTCTGCTAGTCTTGATTAATTTCCTACAATTCACTATTCGCAACAGCTCGAAACTAAGTCACTCGGCCCACATAATTTTTTATTCCCCACCCGTGGGGAATTTCGACAAAGCGTTTGGGGATTTTAGCATATTACTATTGGCAACCCTGTCATTCGGAATGACGCAATTGACATATAAGCCAACTTGGCTTATATTTTTATGGGACGTTTTCATGCCGCCTATGCTCCATCTAGTGCATAAATAATCTAAGATTCATTCATAATAATTCCAATTTGTGGTAAAGCTTCTTCATTTCTGTCATTGAAAAAAACAAAAATCTGGTAACGGTAACATCTATCATTATCATCATTTCATCGTCATTGGTATCAGTTAGTGAATATTATTATAAATCCTGTTTATTCCCTATCCCATGGGAATTTCAGCAAATTCGTCCTTATTCTAAGCAAAATTTAAGTCTTCTATGGCTAAGGGTTTGAGCTGAGCATTGGTGAGTCTGGCAGTCAATCATTCAGTACTTTTCATTTTGCAAGCTTTTATTTAAGTTACACCTGTCCTGATTTTTGTCTGTCTGTAATCAAATCTTGCAAGTTTTGAATAAAAAAAAAAATACTTGCAAGTTAAATTTGACCCAATTACCAATTGAACTGAAATTTTGCAAGCGTGTGTAAATCAGGTGACAATGCAATATTATTGTGACATGGAGCTGATCTGATGATGGAGCTGGAAGGTGGCCATAGGAACTATGTAATAAAACAACACAACCCTGTCGAGTTTGGGCTTGTTTGATTTGTCTTGACAAGTACGATCCCAGAGGGTCTGATGATGGAGCTGGAAGGTGGCCAAAGGCACTCCATAATGAAACGGCACTACCCCATCGAGTTTGGACTTGTTTGTTTAGTCTTGACGAGTATGTTAGTCCTAAGTGGTAATTAGGGTCTGAGCTCTGAAGATGGTGCTGAAAGATGGACACTAAGACGTTAAAAATAAAATGTAAAACTCTTTAAAAAAAAACCGGCCAAGTGCGAGTCTGACTCGCGCACGAAGGGTTCTGTACAATTATCTATAAAAATCACGTTTGTTGTATGGGCGCCCCCCTTAAATATTTTTTTTTATTTTAATTTAATGATTTGTTTTTTAAGTCAATATATAATTAAATATTCTGTGAATATTTCAAGTGTCTACCAGTTGCTGTTATCAATATCGAGCAAAAACGAACAAAAAAATCATGTTTGTTGTATGGGAGCCCCCTTAAATATTTATTTAATTCCATTTTTTAGTATTTGTTGTTATAGCGACAACCAAAATACATCATCTGTGAAAATTACAACTCTCTAGCTATCACGGTTCCCGAGATACAGCCTGGTGACAGACGGATGGATGGACGGGCAGCGGAGCCTCAGTAATAGGGTTTCCGTTTTTACCCTTTGGGTATGGAACCCTAATAAGCTTTTATTAAGTAGATGTTAATAAAAAGACCTAAAAAGCTGAAAATAAATTAATTCTAATAAAAAATAGACCGTGCATTAAATCTTTGTGTTTTTATCACAGTCCCAATTTTTTCAATAAAAGCGTGTTACATTTTGACGTCAAGAGAAATGCAATTGACCAATCAGCATATTCCACACGGCGCATCTTTTTTCTGTACCGCTATTGGTCGGTTGCTGCCGCCATGTTAGCGCGCGTCGCGTGGCATGTTAGTCAGCCACTCAGCTCAGTCGCCATACTTCCTAGTGAGTTCGCGTGAATGAGACGGATACCTAACAAGTGCACTGTAATTTGCACCTTGTAACTATATGACATAAGACTGATTTAAAGTTTGAATCGTGCCTTCGGCTATCATCGGAATAGTTTGATCGTGTCTGCGGGGCCGAAAATGCACGACGCGCCATATGAAGTGTATACTACTGTAAGGCAAGATGCTCAAGACACCTAACAAAGTTTAACTGACATTGCTGTACTGTCTGGGACAGTTAATAATAAAGATTACTATTGGCTACACATTTAACTTAAAATTATTTGTAGCAGTTTACATTATCAGGGAATTAAAAAAAAACCCTACACCTTTCCTTGTCTGACAGCCAAATCTACCAGTGCCCCTAATTTTATGATTCAGACTTCTGTTAGAAAAAATTTGATAGTGTTCACTAACGCTGCTTTTGACTGTAATGGAAATATTTTAGTTCTTCTTTTAACCATTTTTTACTTTCTCTGGTTGTTCTACAGGTGCACCAATGAGATCTCAGCAAGAGTTTTTTATTACCAATGTTTTGATCTGGCACTACTTTGAGTATTTGTCATGACCAGCTGCCACAAAGATATATAACAATTTGTTGCCAGAAAGCCTGCTTAGGACTGAATTTTGAAAATTGTATATTTTTAAATTAAAATCTAGCATAAAACTCGGTCATAATTCATGCAAGCCAGCAGGTTACTCACATAATTATTGGGTGGATCAACTATTTCTTGTTGTTATTCTGTCCCGTCAGCGAGGGGACAAATGTAGTACAGTTTAATTAGAAGAAATGTTGTGTCACATTAACTAACATGCTTATTAGATGACCAATTGTAGAAGGGGTTTAAAACTACCACAAAAATGCATGTTTGGCAAATTTTAATCAGATAAACTTATGGTTTAAAGAGTTACTCAGGAGACCGTCACTATAGCAACGAGTGACAAAGAAAAGTTGATCAACCCTATTAATATATCTTATAATTGTCTGATAGTTTTGCATTTATTCAATCTGTAACAATAATCAATAAATGAATAATCTGCTATAATGCTATCTTTTATTAAAAACTGTATAATAAATTACATAATTATTTATTTATATGATATTCAATTAATGCTTGATTATGGTATGAAATGTAGGCAGACGGTGATTGTTAAATGTTATAATGTTACAGTTTACTTTACTAAGTAGTAGTGAACAAGAAAATATGCTTCAGAAAAATATTAATGGAATTTAATTTTGAATTCCATTAAGTAATTAAAGTGGAAGATTATAACTTACTTTAAATACATGATTATTTTTCATTCTCAGAGAAAAAAAACATGATTTGTCCATGGAAAAATTTTGTTTCAGAGGGTAAAACGACGAAAATTGACAAAGATGTAAAGAAGCGCAAGTCCTCTGCGGCAACTCCAGACCTCAAAGGTGCAAAGAAATCCAAGAGTGATGACAAAAAAGCTTCAGGGTTTGACCGTGGGTTAGAACCTGAGAAGATTATTGGTGAGCTTTTTGCTGTGCTGTGTAAATTATTTAAACAAAATTGAAATGGAACCTAATTTGTGTTTAAATGATAACCACACTTTTTATATATTATTTTATTTTATTAGCATTACGGCTGCTCACCGAATCTAAGATTATTTAAAAGCGAAAAAGTTTTTCGGGTGCGCCTGTGGGATTCGAACCCACGTCTCCTGGGTATGCGCCCCAACGGGTGTTCTACCAATTGAACCACTTCGCATCCAACCGACTCCTCCGAAATTCTTAATCGCTTACAATACGCCAACAAGATATTCATGGATGAATATTTTTTAATCGATATTTTTTATTTTATTATATGCTTTTGTCATATCTTTTTGAGTGACAAAAGTAAGATTAAATGGGGTACCACTTTCTTTGTTAATCTGTAAAATGTGTTGCCAAACCTAATTTTTCAAAATGATTGTCTCAAGACTCTTATGTCAGACTATGCATATTTTGTCCGTGTAAAGTGTTCTAACCTTTATGAGGCCTAGACATAAGGTGAGCTTATTTTTTGACAATGTTGCTTTTATTTCTATCCCAAAGAAATTAAATCTGTATCAAACCATCCATACCAAATTGGTTTAAATATGTAATATAAAGATCATAACTCTTTTCTTCCAGGTGCTACGGATAGCAGTGGAGAACTAATGTTCCTGATGAAATGGCAGGGGACGGACGAGGCCGACCTCGTGCCGGCAAAACAGGCCAACGTCAGGTGCCCGCAGGTTGTCATCCAGTTCTATGAAGAAAGGCTCACATGGCATACGCCAGCGCCAGACGATGCAAACAACGATGACTAGGTAATTAGAACCTAACCTATTATACATATACATTGCAGGACTGTTTCCATAGCTAGACCTCGATTTTTGTACAGGTAAAACAACATTGCTTAACACTTTGAAGGACACTAGCGTCAATAGACGTCCAAATATATAGCTTAACATTAGCAACTCTTAATTGAAAGTACTGTCCATCAATGTGTTAGAGGCCACCAATGCCGCCCGGTAATATGGCTTCGGCGTAACGCAAGCCTTTATTCATCAAAAAACCACAAATAAAATTGTTACAATAAAATTACGATGTATATTTGAAAACTGAAGCAATAGGTACCTATAATCTTTACGTTTTGTTTGTAAATCAGACTTAGTAATTTGATTATAGTGCCATAATAAATTTAACGGAGTATTTTCGGATTCAAAACAAAGTAAGAGCTCACTTTGGCATTAAAATCTATAGAGCTAAATTTGTTTGATCGTGTTTCGGAATTAAGGTATACGATCAAGTTTATCCTAATATGTTTTTTACTTCCGTAAAATAGACAAATTTTATACAAAGTCTTTATTTAAATACATAGCATTGAACAGCATTGGTGGACTCTTAACAGCCTGGAAAAATTACTGATACAAGAAACATGATGATGTCTGCATGACAATATATCTGGTTTGTCGTGTCCTTACCCATTGCCGTTTAGGTTCACTTCGTCCGCATTCCCATTACGTTCACATTCCTACTTCGTCTACAATCCCACTTCGTCAACATTCCCATATTGTCCATATTCCTATTTCGTCCTTTTCCCACTTCGTCCACATTCCCACTTAGTCAACATTCCCATTTCGTCCATATTCCCATTTCGTCCACAATCCCACTTCGTCCACAATCCCACTTCGTCCACAATCCCACTTCGTCAACATTCCTAGCCGATTTCGTTTAGGTTTACTTCGTCCACATTCCCATTTTGTTAACTTCCTAGTTCGTCAGCAATCCCGTTTCGTCCACAATCAATTTCCAATTCGTCCACTTCCTATTTTGTTAACATTCCCGTTTCGTCCATATTCCCATTTCGTTCACATTCCCACTTCGTCCACATTCCCATTTCGTCCATATTCCCATTTCGTCCACATTCTCATTTCGTAACAAAATAGTAATGAAATTGGTAGTTTATCTGAATAGTATTGACCCGCACCGTGCTTAGCAAGTATTTTTCTTAACATGAATACCTAAATCACAAAATAAAATCTTTCCTGAGAATTGAGCTAAGTGAAAGCGAAAACCTCATTAAAATCGGCTAGGAATGTTGACGAAGTGGGATTGTTGACGAAATGGGAATATGGATGAAATGGGAATGTTGACGAAGTGGGATTGTGGACGAAGTAGGAATGTGAACGAAATGGGAATGTGGGTGCAACACACACAGAGAGCGGGCGCGGAGCGGGTCGGGCCCGCGGCGGGTGTATTTACATGGCGGTGTATGGACGACATCATCAGTGATCGGATCTAGGATGCAATTTGGGGTGAACGACCTCAAACGTTATGCTTAACATGGATGTGACTCGGGATTTCCCGGGATTTTGGGAAATGGGTTATCGTTCATGTTAAAAATTAATAACTTTTGTCGAGGGTTAAACTAAATAAACAAAATGAAAATCTATAAGTTCGGTATCAATCAAGACATTGATCGATCAATGGCCGCTCACATAACTCGAGCTATGTTTGATTTAGTCGCCGTCGCGTCGCGTCGCGTCGCCGGTCGCCTTACCAGTACGGCCCCGGCCTTAGTACTGCTTACTTAATACCATTCATACTATTTAATAAAAGAGGTTGATAAAATATTAGATTATTACTTTCACCTGCATACACTGGAAAACAGTTAAAAATAATAAAAAATACCATACAAGCAAGTTACGTTTATTTTATATTTCGTTTATTTTATAGTGAAATATGAAAGCAACAGCCAGAGGTCCGAAGAAAACCAGGAGAATGACTTAAAACTACTTTAATTAAAATTAATAACTATTCCTACATCTTAAATCCTAAATGACAATAGCTTGATGTGAGAAACTAAAGTGATACAGTTTACAATTGTCTTAACTAGGTAAACGCGAGTCACGTCCCGTTGATGCGTTGTCTCACGTAGTGGTAGGCGTCGCCTCACGTAGTGGCAGCTGGCGTAGGCTAATTCTTAATGTCAGGCTGCTATATGTTGGTTCGGCGACTCTCCTCGTAGTGCGCAGCGTAGTTACGTAACAAGTGTAAACTACTTAAAATTAAAGTTATTTACTGTTTTATAAAGGCAGGTAACAAAAAGACTCACGGTATTGTTAGTCATATCCAAGTTAAGATAACGGACTTAAACCCCGGGAAATTGTATCCTAGGTCCGATCACTGGACATCACACAGACGGCGGGCGCGGAGCGGGTCACGCGTGGGCCCGCGCCCGCCGCCCGACGTCACAAAAAAAAGCGGGCCAGTGCAGTGTTGTTTTTTACTGTTATCTAGCATATTCTAGCATATTTTATATTACTCTTGTTGGCAACTCTGCACTGGTCCGTGCGCTTTTTGTGACGTCGGGCGACCGCGCGGGACCCGCGCGCGCCCGCTCTCTGTGTGTTGCGCTTAATAAACGGCCGATTTTAATGCGGTTTTCGCTATCACTTAACTTAATTGTCAGAGAAGATTTTATTGTGTGATTTAGGTATTCATGTTAAGAAAAATACTTGCTAAGCACGGTGCGGGTCAATACTATTCAGATATACTACCTATTTTGTTACGAAATGAGAATGTGGACGGAATGGGATTATAGACGATATTTTTCTATTTTATTTCAAAAGTGATTTCATATTAGCCATCTAGAGTACTACAATGGACAATAATTTTCTACTTACAGATTTATGGACAAACTCATTGCTGAAGTGAAAATATTTCTTTTGCTGTGGTATCTAATGAAGGGTGATTATCGTTTGGTACAATCATTGTATGTCTAATTAATTTCTGTTTTTCAATTATCTTAGTAAACCGAAATAAGGTGAAAAGTTTTTAGACCAAACAAATGATTACCTTTATGAATGGAACTGTTTTAAGTTTAAACTACATTATATTTTAATTAACAAACATTGCTGCTGTGTCAGTTATATTATTAATGCTTGACTTGCTTGGTTCCGGTTTATATGAACTGTGTTACTTTGTTTTTGTCAACAAGGTGCTCAGATATAATTTAATAAAATCAGTAAAGCCCTTAAATAATAAGGTCGAGTTCATAGTTGAAGTTATATTTGAGCACCATGTTTACGTATCCATTTTGCATTACTTTCCGACTTTGTATAGTCACGAAGTTTTTATTTGTCCGTTTGGTTGAATATCTGTTGTCTTGTATGACAATTCATAGATTTTTTTTTTTCAAAATGTGTGACAAAATAAAGATCGTAAGCGTATCGTATGTATACATAATTATAATTACGTAATGTTTTTTTTCTTCTGAGTTACTGTCAAATATTTTGGCATTGAAGTTGACACGGTGCTCTAAACATAGCTGCAGAATTATCGCCATTCCAGCCTCCCTATTCTACGTGCGTATTTATAAACGAATGATCTGTTCGGTACTTGCCTCCTTTCTGCTTTTGACTGCTAAGAGTGAGGTCCATACTATTTGTAGAGATTTGCCCCTCTTAGGAAACCCTAACTTTTTATTCGTACTTTGCCTCCTTTACACAACGCCGGCTGCACGCACGAAAAAGGATGACGCAATATTCTGTACATGTCCCGTACAAGAGCGAGCAGTGAACGCCATGATGTACAAGAGGGCAGCGCGCGCCAGGATGTACAATCTTAGTACTAGCGCTTGGGTAAATTGTAACGGGGGGGGGGGGGGGGATTAAAGGGGGATGAAACTTTCATTGATTTTGCCGTAGGATGCACCGTTTTCAAGATATTTGACAAAACACCGGTTCTTGTCCGATCACCGAGGTTAAGCAACGTCGGGCGCGGTCAGTACTTGGATGGGTGACCGCCTGATTTTATTTTTGTTTTTTGAATGTTTTGTCGTCATAGTTGTTTTTTTGAACGTCATAGTTGTCACGTTGAACTATCGTCCGTAAACCGACTTTACAGACAACCGGTTGAGATTCGATTTGTAACATTCGAACATGGCGGATGTAGACAGTATCTAATGTCGGTATTTGAAAGAAGGAAAGAAAGAAAGAAATACATTTATTTACAACAACACGACACATCATCAATATTTTACAAAACAAAAGACAACACGAAAGCTAAAGATAAAATCGCTGTCAATTGAAATTACGAACAATGTAAATAAACCATTTAATGAAATATCCATATTCTAGCACTTGTTTATTGTATTAATGGTATAGGATAGTGTTGTGGTAAGTATTGATTAAATAACACACGGATTTAGCAGTATTTGATGAGGGAAAATGGAAATTAAAGACATTTTAAATACAAGGTTTGTTTACATTGTTTGCAATTTCAATTGACTGACAGTTTAGAATGTGTCATTGCGGTTGCAAATCGGACACTGGATCAGCATAATGCTGAGGCGTTTATAGCACCCCAGCGCTGAGTAACATTTTACCCCAGACTATTCCCCAGACCGTCTACTATTCCCGAAGACCGAAGAAAATCCGACAGCGACAGCCGTTGAGTGTCAGGGAGTGTCATTTCTGTTTCTTTGGCTAGTTGTAGTATAATTTTGATAGTGTTTTATGCGGCGATTAACCTTAACTGTTACAGTGATCACAAAATTCTATATTGCTCTCGTTTCTGACATTTTTTAATGCGCAAGTTGTCTCCACGTGGTTTCTGGAATTTTACTGTCAAAAGTTGCAAAAACTACAATCACCGTACAATGTCGCTCCTAAAGAGAGCAATTAACTGACATTGACACAAGCCTAGTGGCCGCCATTAAGGAAGAAGAAGAAGAAGACAACCGGTTTTTGTACAAAATTGGGGCGGCACTTTCAAAATTTAATTTTTTCCCTCATATTTGTACAGTTAGCAACTTCCTACGATAAACTTTGCCCTTAGTCCGTAATAACTGTGTTTCACATAAAGAAAAGGCTGATAAGTCAAAAAGGGGGCAAAGTACGAATAAACAGTAAGGGTTTCCTAAAAGGGGGCAAATCTCTACAAATAGTATAAACCTCACACTTAGTAGGCAAAAACAGAAAGGGGGCAAGTACCGAACAGATCAAACGAATTTGCTGAATGATACAAGCGCATATCGCTTGTTGACTCGGATCTGTAATGTTATTTTAGCTTGAAGATTTTTTTATCTATGGGCATTGATGGATTATATATCTTGTTGTGTACCTAAACAAATTCCATTATGATGTTTAAGGGTCATTTAAAGTGCAAATTATTTGTGAAATACTATTATTTTTGTGAACTGAAAAATGTGTAACAGTTGATTAAGAGAGTATATGCTGCTTTTCTGAAACCAAGTCCGTTTTTGCTATAAACTTATCATTATCATTAACTTTTCTTTGTAATATGAAAAAAAACTCAATTTTTGTAACTAACTTTTTAATGTTAGTTGAAATGACGAAACGCATGTATTCCTTATTTAGTTGTTGATCGAAAAGGGAGAAAATAAGAATAGAATAAGCACGAAAAGAAGCTTACCAAAATGTATAACTGCTGTAACTGGCTAGTATAAATCGAAATGATGGATTTATGGAAGTCATTTGGTTGATTTTCATATAGTTATTTGTCGACTTAACGGAATAAAGATGTGCATATAGAATAAGGGAAAAACGAAAGCAATATGTGAAAGCTATCATAGACACGTACCTCCTTATCTAAAAAAGCTTTTTATGCTTGTATTCTTTAAACATTCTTTTGTCTTTATCTGTCATGACATTTTTATTTACCAGATATAAACAAAACATCGTATCGTTAAATAGGTTGGTTGACATGAACTGGAGAGAATGGAATTGATAAAACCAATGTCACAAGTCACGGTGCGAGTGCGATTTTACCTTTCTACTGTCAACATGTATCATCGACCAAGTAAGTGCTTTACCATTTCTTATGACAGGTCCTAACATCAGAATAGAAACAATAAGCCTGATTGTCACACTGGCTTGTAATTGGAAATAGCCTTTGATGTTTTAAGCCGTACAACCTGCCATTGAACCTTAGGGTGGTAAGGGGATTTCTTGGTCGACTATACAGATTTTAACTTACTAATCCAACATGATATTGTTAATGAACATTTGTGAGTGAACTAAAACAATTACTTTGCTCACCCGCGACCTTAAATCATTCATTTTCATTAATGTGGACCTCCGCAAAGTAACGCCTGATTCAATAAATTATTTGTGAGTGGTCAATGCCAAAATTAACAAGAGAAGTTAACCTTTAAACCATTGAGAACCCAGTCTAGACATTCCATTTTGTACCGTAAGTGTTGCTTATGTGAATCGGCTTTGAGTTCTGCTTGACGGCAAATATATTGCCGGTATCGATTTAAGAGTTAACGAGAGATATGGTATCATGCAGCCAAAAAATTGGAACAGGTTCACGTATTATGCAACCTTTTTACCCGACTGCCGAAGGAGGGTTGTTTTTGTATTAATACTATTTGGTTTTTAAAACACTATTCAATCAACCTGATGTACCCATTTTGTGATACTCTCATAAATATTTTCACTCACTCATTCAATCCATTCGTGCCAGCTCTGGTAAAACGATCTGTAACTTCTTTATGAATAAGGGGGTTAGTCAAAATAAGTAGAATACAGATCATTAGACGACAATTCAGATTAAAATAAAATGAAGGTGAAATTTTGATGTGTTTACTATTTCACACCTACTAATTCAGCCGTTCTTTTAAACTGTGTTCTCAAACCTCTAGATGTAATCATTCAGTTCATACAACTATGACATGGACATTAGGTTAAGTGGTCGGGCAATAAAACGATTTATGCCAAACTTTAGTTTTTTTTTTTAGAAAATAGACTACGTCATTTGGTACAGGTTCAATATAATATTTATTTTAATTCCAAAAAACATTGGGAACAAATACATACAACGTTAGATTCTAAAGCCATGAATGTGTTTATTTTTGTTATAACAATGCATTTTTACTTCCAAAGAGGGGTGAGACAATATAATTTTGTACAATTTCATTACTTTTTCCCCGCAGTCGTCGGGCAATAATAATATTGTCACCAAATAAGTCTGTGTTATATCTTCTTTAAGAATATGTCTTAAAACTTCTATTTCAAATGGCCTACTATTTGTTCGAACTAGAATTGTTCTTAATGCTTTCGAAAAATGTTCATATATGCAAGGGAAAAATGTGTCTATGTCTTCTTTCAACAGTTCGACACAAACGTTGCTGAATTTGGGGGCCGCTTGTATGCACAGTGCGTTCCACAACTCGTCGTCGTCTTCAAATTGTTTGCGATCAACACCCTCTTTAGTTTCCTTTAAAATGTTAGCCAACGCAACAGTCAATCTCCACTCTCTTATTATTTGATAATGTTCCGCCCCAGAGAGAGAATCTTCCAGTTTTCTTTGAATATTAACATAAAAAGTGACATGTACTTTCATGTTTTTTACAAAAACTTTACGTAAATTATCACACAAATTACAAAGTAATTGTTGAAGATTTTTTTTCGCAATACAATCTTTTTTGTTTTTACCCCATATTTTAAAAGTATGTACTAGTACGGGAAGCAGTACCGTTTCATATCTTTGAATCTGCGTATCTTCGTTTTCAGTAAATAATAGGAATGACACCATTAGCGGAACTATGTCCATCGGAATGAACACATCGGACTTCTCTTTTGTGTAAACAGCGGTTATGTAGTCTTTTAATATATTTTCTACAAATTGGGGTTCTAAATTAGTAATAAGATCGTTCATGTCATATATTAAACAATTAAGCGAGTGCTCAACTCTTTGTTTGCTACTGTTAATATCAATCGTAGAAAGGAGCGATTTTAAAAACGTGTAGCTCTTCATCAGATAAGAAGGCCTTACTTGAAGCGGTATGTTTTCGATATTGGATAATAATTCATATATTGTTTTATCTTCATTAAAAGTTAATGTATCAATGAAAATGTTCAACAAGCTCCAAATTTTCTCTATCTTGTCTGCAGTTTTTTCTTTGGATAGAAGTTTGTAAGTAAGTTTGAACATAATAGTACGTATCGATACGTTATTAGTGGTCTTCCAGTGGTTGCTGATCGTTGATATGAGGTCGTCGCTTTCCATTTTACTGAATACCAGTCGAATACCATGTTTTTGCAACGATACAGGAGCATGCAGCATTCGCGGTACAAGTGCACGACAGCGTTCGGCACACAAATTATAGAAGATCGCGTTAAGGGACTCAAGAGCGAACTGCAGGTAATCTCCTTTAGCATATAGTAGGATAATATTCGGGTCGGGTTGCGGACGAACGAAATGCATATTCTTCGCGATATACCTTCGTAAACTGATTACATTTTCGTCATCTTTGCTCCAACATATTTTTGCGTCTACAGGTTTGTAATGGTCTATAATTTTGACCATTTCAGACTGCGGTAGTAAAATGCTCAAACCGCGCGTCAAAGCTTTATGCCCAAGCGGCGCTTCCTCGAGTCTTCTTTTGTAAGCTTGTCCCCATTCAGAGGCAAGTGATTGTGGCCAGTATGTTTTAAGCTTCCAGAGTAGTTTTCTCAAGGAAACTGAATCATTGCAACGCATTGCCGACACTTCTTTATCATTTCTTAAGAGCAGACTGGGGTCGTGTTTCAAGGCGTTTATGCATGTTTTTTCTGAGGGGCTCAAGACTATAGATTCGTCAAACATACATTTTCTCCAGGACTTTTTGACGTCGTAGATCCAGGTTAATCCATCTTTCTTTACCTTGATAAGTTCTGAAATTTTGTTCCAGACGCAGGTGGAATCTGCAAGATTCTTGTTCCAGCTTTTTAACAAATTAAACATTAAATTGACTAAAATAATGTTTGCATCAAAGACGGAAAGATCTCTAAAATTTGCATTTTGAATTCTTTTCAGTAAGTGATTGTATAAGTAATCAAACAATTTTGATTTATCCTCTGAATTTAACTGTCTTTGGTATCTTTTGGAGATATTAAAATCAAGTTTCTTCAATAGTACTTCAGGCACTTCTTCGTTATTTGTGACTTTATGGATAATTACTGCCTGTACGCAGATTTGATTGTTTTCATTGAAATCAAAACACTTTGAACACTCCTCTTTAAAAAAACACGTAGTGGCTAAAATTTTATTGAATATATCCATACTATTCTTGCTGTATTTAAGTAAGTTGGTATGTGTGCATAATCCTCTCACAAATTTAAATTTCTTACCACATGTGTCCCCATCATGATGGTTATGATAGTATTGAAGAAGTTCTTCGATGTGCTGCGTATCTCTACTAACAATATGAATAAGGCAATCGAGCATTTCTTTCTTATCATTAGCACTCTTTGTCGTTTCTATATCTCTCATTGCATCATTAAATGCTACGAATCGGTACCAGTAATAGGACTCCGTAAAACAGTATGCGTTTTTAGTTACGGTTCGGAACAAATCTGCCTTCGCAAGATTATTAAAATCGTCTTTAGTGCTATCAAAATATTTCCTAATAAATACTTCTGTAACGAATTGCAAACGTTGCACCAGTGGCATTCTCCAAATAAAATATTGTATATTATTATAATTTAACCAACCATTATCACTGCCGTTTTCATTTCTGGCTTTTTTTAACAATAAATCTCCAATATCTCCCGGAGGCAAGAATTTTACGAATGTTGGAATATCAATATTTGTTATATATTTATCAAAATTTTGATAAATGCGCTCCGGGCAGACTTTCATCATAAAATGTGTACATTTAGAATTGAAATTAGGAAAGGCATATCTATCATTACTCTCTACTAAGTCCAAGTAAAAATTTGTGTGTGTATTTAGTAGAAAAATCGTAGCTTGGAATTTCTGCCTCTGGATATACTCGTGCGCAATGGGATCATTAGAATTAATGTAAAGTTTTAAAACATTGTGATTTTTCTCGCAAAGACGTTTGAGTAGGGTTGTGCTGATGCTCTGCGAGTATTTTTCAACTTTGGCCTCAATGAAAGTTGAAGAACACTGAGGTAGCCATTTTAAAGCGGTATTTAAGTCGAGGTTTTCATAATAATTGAAGAAGCTTTCAACTCTGGCTTCGTCTCGTAGGTTGAGGCGGATATGCAGCATCAACTTGTTCGCCGCTTTAGTCATCATTAGCGGGAAGAGTCGCGAGTGTAGATGTTCTGGGTTCATGATGTTAGCGTACTGGTCATCAGTAATCAGCCACGTGCACTGTTTGATTGCACGCGACACATACAGCATATCATTACCCTTCAGTACTCCCAAAATGTACTTTACGTTCTTGTTCTGGCTCGCTACATCGACTTTAAACAGGTTGTGAACATCATCCGCGTATGGGTCTATGTCTGTTAAAATATCAGATGTACCAGTAATTTCTTTAAATAATGCATTATAGTTACGATGTCTATGTCCCAACGTGTCACCCTCGAACTTTACTCGATCCATTTTTAAAGTCTGAAAAAAGAAATGATTATTTTGTAATATTTCATTATGGGCTAAGCTCCCAGTGGTGATCCGTTTGCTAAATATGCAGACCGCATTGTCTCCAGATATGTGTATTGTGATACCAGGCTTCAGTATGACTGATGATGTTGGCAGTTGGTAATATGGTCAGAAAAAGGTACAAATTTGTATGTTGAAAACTTGAAATGTAGGTACGCTATAAACAGGCTTATAAAAATCCGGTATAAGAAAAGACCTGCTTCTGAGCAATGTATGCGTGGTATGGGTTCAGTTTATATTGGTTGGAGGGGTGGGGACTTCTAAAACCGAAAATAGTTGTGCAACACATCTAATAGTTCGTGGGGAAATGGGTAATTTCACCTGAGTTAAACACTCTACTTTTCATTTCGACTGTGAGGAAAGTAAAATACTACAAAAAATGAGAATAATAATAATAAATTGAATTTACTTATAGCCAACCTTCAACCTTTTCGCCCTGGCCACTTGCCACGGCCGAAAAATACATTTCAATTTATATGATTACGTTATAATTTTCAAAATCGGAAGATAAGGAACTGATAAAAAATTACACACTAGTAGGTACCTAGGTAACGCCTATGTGTTTTTAGCTCAGCCGGCAAAATTACAACATGACTAATCACACAATACGTACACATGATATGATTAAATGTATCTATAGCTATTTTGTTATCCTTAACGTTAAGAAAGGCGAATAAACTGATATTCTTGTTGTTTCACAGTAATCTTGCGTTTTCCTAAACTTACCTCCTGTAGCACCAGCACGAATTTAATTTAATCAAGTAATTAAACAAAACACAGTTCTATGGTAGAGATCATGCTACTCATGTAGAGCTGCTGGCTTGTTTGTATCCGGTATGTCAAAATAATGACGAAATCGCACTGAATAGTTTTTTTTAATCTATATCTAGCCAGCGCTGAATCACTATCTCTGTGTTGCCATTACGATAAAATAGGAGAAAAGGTAGATTCATGAAGTAAAAACAAATCGCCATGATTTTACGTATGAGCTTATCGGGGCCAAGAATAATTATGAACGGGGACAAACGAGCATCGACTTGGAATCATTAACGTTAAAGCTGATTCCTCTAAGAGCTTTTAAAGTTGTCCAAGCGCCATACATACATACGTAAAGATAAAAATTGCCTTGTCAACAGGAAAGACTCGAATAAAAATTACAATTCTTAGGTAGGTACTAATATTATAAACGCGAAAGTTGCTCTGTCTGTCTGTCACCTGTGTGTTACCTCTTAACGTTTAAACCGCTGAACCGATTTAAATTAAATTTAGTATGGAGATAGTGTGAGACCCTTGGAAAGACATAGGATAGTTTTTATCACAGAAAATTGCATAGTTAGAATAGTTGGAATAAGTCTAAATAATGATTCACTCCTTTCAAAAACTCATTGCAATGTTTGTTTAAGATTTATTAGACAATTTGGATGCCCGTGCACCTAAAATAAATTAAAGATATACCTACTACTAACCAACCGTGACCCATTGTGGAACCTTTTCACAAAAAAATATACTTAGTGACATTATGGGAACGTTCTACGGATATTAAACTAAATGTCCTGAGTGGTCAATCGACGAATTAGACTCGGCTGGGCAGCGTTCGGGAAGCTCCGCAATATCTTGTCATCCAATATACCGCAGTGTCTCAAGTCAAAAGTCTTAAAGACTTATGGCACTGAGACGTGGCCGCTAACGATGGGCCTCATAAGAAAGTTCAAAGTCACTCAGAGTGCGATGGAGAGGGCTATGAATGGAGTTTCTCAGCGGGATCGCATTAAAAATGATCTAATACCTTTAAACGAGCAATTCTTGTATATATATATATATATGTATATATATAATTAGGATCTCGGAAACGGCTCCAACGATTTCGATGAAATTTGGTATGTGGGGGTTTTCGGGGATGAAAAACTGATCTAGCTATGTTTCATTTTCAGAAAATCGCTTTTACTCGTGTTTTCCGGCTATTTTTGTTTGCATTAAAATATAAAGCTAAATTTCGCCGACTTCGAGCAGATCATAATGGCGCATTAGAAATCGGGTGGTCGCGGATCCAGCCGACCTCGGTTCGATTCCACGTTTTTTTTCAAGATTTTTAGTTTTATTTTTAAGTTTATTTTTCATGAGAAAACGTCAAGTTTCTTCTTTTGTGAGAAAAAGTTACTTTTTTGTGAGAAAAGGTTACTTTTTTGTTAGAAAAAGTATTATAGGGAACGTGCAGTAACTATAGGCGGCAGCACTAATGCGACAGAAGAGACACTATGCGGACAGTAAAACAAACTTATCAAGGTAAAACATTCAAATTGATGGCACCCTTATGGCACCAGTTGGCAGCACCGTCTATGTGCACGTTCCCTATTGGGAGCACAGAACAGGAAAAGCCGGTTGTCTGTAAAGTCGGTTTGCGGACGATAGTTTAACGTGACTCACCCCCCTCCCCCCACCCCCTCCGGTGTTTTTGTCAAATATCTTGAAAACGGTGCATCCTGCGGCAAAATCAATGAAATTTTCATCCCCCTTTTAATACCCCCGCGCTCCCTCCCCCCCTCTCAACCCCCCCACCCCTCCGGTGTTTGATCTCGGAAACGGCTCCAACGATTTCGATGAAATTTGGTATTTGGGGGTTTTCGGGGATGAAAAATTGATCTAGCTTGGTCTTATTTCTGGGAAAACGCTTGGTACCGAGTTTCTGCCCGAGCAGAGCTAGGTCGCCCAGGTATTATATTATAACGGCCGCGCGCGGCTCTGGGAAACCGCTTGGTACCGAGTTTCAACCCGAGCAGAGCTCGGTTGCCCAAGTACTGTACTTAATCCGTGCAAGGACTAAAGTCACGGACATAGCTCGAAGAATCGCTAGACTTAAGTGGCAGTGGGCAGGGCACATCGCTCGTAGAACTGACGGCCGATGGGGCCGAAAGGTTCTCGAGGGGCGTCCGCGGACCGGAAGACGCAGTGTAGGTAGGCCTCCAACAAGATGGAGCGACGACCTGGTGAGGGTGGCGGGAACGCATTGGATGCGGATGACACAGGGCCGATCTGTTTGGCGAGCCTTGGGGGAGGCCTATGTTCAGCAGTGGACGTCTTTCGGCTGAAATGATGATGATGACTTAGTGACACTATGGGAACGTTCTACGGATATTAAACTAAATGTCCTGACCGTAGAATTTGTTTAGCTTACGCCTAAATCTGTCGGACAGTATGCAAATACAACATGAATGATTCAAATAAGAATAAGTTAATTTTCAATTACAGGTAATGCCGTTTTAAGTTTGCATGGTCAATAACCTACCCATATTTACGACGATAAACTACGTTGCTCCGATGTTTATGACTGGTAAATTAAATTAATTCGTGTGTTCGATACACTAAGAAGTATAGGTACGATTGCTTAGTAAGTGTACAAAAGCCGTTAATTAAACCTCGAAAATCTATAGTATGGTTACTATTGGAGGAGCTCTGACAGCTGATGTTTAAATCCCCTTAAAACAATATACAATCCACAGACGTACAAGTTCATTAGTTACTGATATTAAATTTAAAAAAAAAAACTGGCCAAGTGCGAGTCGGACTTGCGCACGAAGGGTTCCGTACCATTATCTACAAAAACGGCAAAAAACTCATGTCTGTTGTATGTAAGCCCCCTAAAATATTTGTTTTATTTTAATTTAATTATTTATTTTTAAAGTAAATAATTTTTAACTAAATATTCTGTGAATATTTCAAGCAGCTACCTGTTGCTGTATCAATATCGAGCAAAAACGAGCAAAAAAAATCACGTTTGTTGTATGGGAGCCCCCTCAAATATTTATTTTATTCCGTTTTTTAGTATTTATTTGTTATTATAGCGGCAACAGAAATATATCATCTGTGAAAATTTCAACTGTCTAGCTATCACGGTTCATGAGATACAGCCTGGTGACAGACGGAGAGACAGACAGACAGACGGGAAGCGGAGTCCTAACCCTAAAAAGGTTAGGTATTTTATTTTCAAGTTTGAAGTGTAGGTTTATAAAAGTTTTTTTTGTATAAAATGTATTTTATCATAACTGTCAGCTCTTCCTAT
The DNA here is from genome assembly GCA_947563465.1 of Archips xylosteana. NCBI lineage: Eukaryota > Metazoa > Arthropoda > Insecta > Lepidoptera > Tortricidae > Archips > Archips xylosteana. The sequence goes on from OX387363.1 coordinate 8,680,341, forward strand.
AATAACCGAACTAAGTATAAGCAGTTATATTGCATTACTGCCCCGATATTATCTGATATAACTATTACCCCATTTAGTGTTTTTGCAAACGTCTAGATGTCGTTGCCAATCAAACAATTAATTTTACATTTTAGATGGAAAAAAATAATTCCAGTAGCACTTATAGTAGGTAGGTACTAGCTTTTGCCCGTGACTTCGTCTGCGTGGAATTGGTAATTCGGGCAGATTATTTTTTAACCAATCTGCTTCTTCAATTTTCGACTTATTATGATCGTGTCCGACATGGTGATAGCAAAAACACTGCTTCCAAATTTTAATGATTGAGATAAGTACTTAATGTTATTGAGTGTTACTATTTAGCTGCAGGGCTCCGATATTTATCGGAATATCGAGGTTAACAATGGTTTAAGAGTAGGTATTTCTGGTTATATTTAAATGTTTGGAATGATAAGGAATATGTTCAGTCCTGGGAAACTTAGTATGTGACATGAAAACAACACTTCGAATGACGAATGCAATTATCGTGGTTCAGTGGTTTAAAACACTAATAGTATTTTTGCTTTTTATACGTACATACTTACATACAATCACGTCTCCTTCCCCAGAAAACGAAATCCTTTTTGGATTCCGATCGCTCCAACACTTTAGCCGTTCTTTGATCAATTAACTCGGACGGCGATTCGTTTCAGACTCAGCCGAGAAAATGAATACTTACATGGCTTTTTAGCTAGACAGGCGCCTTTGCGCGTTGATCTTCGTGTTAATATATTTCTATTCTAGTAAACTGAGTGCTCCTTGCGCCCATGGTAGAGCGGCTCAGGGTGGATTTTTTTCATCCTAATGGATACACAACGAGGTTATTGCTATAGTGCCAGGAAACAATAGCTCCGTATAGTTTCCGTTAGGAATGACCGGAATGTTTATAATATTATTTTTGTTCACCTTTAAGTTGTGCACGGGTGCAGCATGAAAAGATCAAGAACTAGGTCGGCCTCGAACACTGAGAGCAGATTTATAGAGATTAGATTGATGACTAGGATACCTACCGTTACTCAATGCTGCCCTTCCAGCACACTTTGAATAAGTATTCCTAAATTTTGGATATTTATGGCAGTAAGTAAATAATGTAAAATGCGACTTAAATTAATCTAGAATAATAGGTCAGCAGGTGATTAGTTATTTTGACTGGACACCCTAAGCTGTAGGTAGGTAGGTACTTAAACGTTTTTCATCGGAATTTTTGATTCAGTGTGTTACCTACGCTTTTGACGCGATTCACTTTGAAATATCGATATACTCGTATCCGAATATATCCGGAAGCATTTGTAAATTATGTCCGCACACTCACCAAAATATACCCGCTACAAACAGACAAACAAGCAACTGTACAACGGTGTTAGGTTCTGTAACCCGTAAGTTAGGTGCTAGGCCCAACTCGTAATAATGATTATTTTGACAATAGGATACTTGTGACAAACTTATTTAGACAATAAGTATAACAAATCGAAATCACCATTGGTCATGTTTGATAATAAAATAGGTAAGCTTCAGTTTTGAGCGGACCACGCGATCCGATTGATTGAAATGTAAATCAAGGAATGTTAATAATTAGGCGAAGTACTTAAATCTTTATTCATGTGCGATTAGGTAATGAATTCACAAATGATTTGTGGGACAAATTGTGTGGTTAATATTTATTCAGCCTCTACTACTGCAGTCTGTATCTACTACAGTACTAATACCTAATTTCTTTCGATTACCACTACATCTTTATCCCTGTTGATATGTGCGGAGAGAGGCCTGAGAGATGACATTATCGCTTTTTTAGGGTTCCGTACCTCGAAAGGAAAAAACGGAACCCTTATAGGATCACTTTGTTGTCCATCCGTCCGTCCGTCCGTCCGTCCGTCCGTCCGTCTGTCAAGACCCTTTTTCTCAGGAACGCGTGGAGGTATCAAGCTGGAATTTATATCAAATACTCAGGTCTACTGTCCCTTGGAGCTGTGAAAAAATCAAACTTCTAAACCAACGCAATCAAAAGGTACAGCCGTTTATGATGCAAATTCATTGCCATTGGTTGTCATTGTTGGTTTTATTATATTTTCTTTTCTTTTTTTTGTTTGTTAGTGTTCTGATAGAAAAAAGGCAAAGGTCTCAGAACCATGCAGCCTAGTTTATTTTAGGGCCACCGCAGACCGAAGCGTTTCCGTTGCCTTCACGCGCGCGCCCTGCGCTTCGGTCTGTGGATGCCCTGAATGTACAAACATGTTTAGTTTTTAGTATTATGTTGTTTTGTGTGTGGCCTTCCGTGAGTTTACTGCGCTGTGGCCCGGCGGAAGACCAGCGCTGGTTTTAACTAGCAACATGCTGAGTCGGGTCCCTTTTGTGACAGCATTAATGTGTACATAGCTCTATCTACCTATCTGTCTATGTCTATTGTATTCTTATTTTTGCCTGTGTACGTGTTATTGTTGTTATAAATAAATGTTTTTCTTTCTTTCTTTCTTTCTTTCTTTAAATTTCCGCATATTTTCGAAACTCGCAAGGGAATCAAAACCTATAGGGTACTTCCCGTGAGCTCAGAATCTTGAAATTTGGTACGAAGCAAGGACTTATAGCACAGATAAAGGAAAAATTGCGAAAAGCATAAATTTTTTTGTCTGTCTGTCTATATTAGTAACCAATCTACAATGATCCCACACTGCGCACATTTTGCTTAGGAGCAGGGGTCTGCTAAGACTGGATGTTCATAGATACGTATAAATTTGTACGGAACCCTCGGTGCGCGAGTCCGACTCGCACTTGGCCGGTTTTTTTTAATTATACTTAAATGGCTCTGCTCGTTGGATGGGGGACAATTTTGCCAGTGTCAAGTAAAATATATGTAAGGTAACTAAGTAGTTTTAATAGGTACTTATTTAAGTGAGCCGTTGTTCGGTAAAAAACGGTAAGTTAAATAACGCACGCATTCATGCAATGAAAGGTATCGATATCAACACAATAGAAGTACTTGGAGTACATTTTCCAATATGAAACTGCAATCGGCTCACGTTCATAATAAAGCCACGCCCTGCGTCTCAAAGTTCTCCCAATGTCTGTATCTCAAAGCGAGGCTGAGCGTAGACAAGGGCTATTTAGTAATTTATTGTGGGGTAACACGCACCGGCTTGGCGGACCACGAGACAGATATATTTAACACGATCATAGTTCACAGTTTGGACTAGGAAATATACCTCTGCGTTCATCATCATCATCCCAGTCTATATACGTCCCACTGCAGAGCACAGACCTCTCAGATTGAGAGAGTTTGGGTCATAGTTTCCACACGGCTCCTGTGCGGATTGGGAACTACACATTTCTTCGCAAGTGAGTGTAGGTTTCCTCATCATGTTTTCCTACACCTTAAAGCTCATGGTAAATTTCAAATGTAATTTTGCATATGAATTCAGAGAAAACTCAGAAGGGCGAACGCGGGCTCGAACCCACGACAGTCTGCTTGAGAGGCCGCAGGGCAAACCACTAGGCCACTATGTAGGTACTTATCTAATCTATCTATCTATCTATCTATCTATCTATCTATCTATCTAATCTATCTATCTAATCTATCTATCTATCTAATACCTTTAAACGAGCAATTCTTGTATATATATATATATAATCAGGATCTCGGAAACTGCTCCAACGATTTCGATGAAATTCGGTATGTGGGGGTTTTCGGGGGTGAAAAACTGATCTAGCTATGTTTCATTTTCAGAAAATCGCTTTTACTCGTGTTTTCCGGCTATTTTTGTTTGCATTAGAATACAAAGCTAAATTTCGCCGGCTTCGAGCAGATCAAAATAGCACAGTAGAAATCGGGTGGCCGGTGGTCAGCCGACCTCGGTTCGATTCCACGTTTTTTTTTAAGGTTTTCAGTTTTTTTTTTTAAGTTTATTTTTCATGACAAAACGTCAAGTTTCTTCTTTTGTGAGAAAAAGTTACTTTTTGTGAGAAAAAGTATTATAGGGAACGTGCAGTAACTATAGGCGGCAGCACTAATGCGACAGTAAAACAAACTTATCAAGGTAAAACATTCAAATTGATGGCACCCTTATGGCACCAGTTGGCAGCACCGTCTATGTGTCTGTAAAGTCGGTTTACGGATGATAGTTTAACGTGACTCACCCCTCCACCCCCTCCGGTGTTTTTGTCAAATATCTTGAAAACGGTGCATCCTACGGCAAAATCAATGAAATTTTCATTCCTCCTTTGGAACCCCCGAACCCCCTCCCCCGCCCCCCTCCCTCGCACATATATAATCAGGATCTCGGAAACGGCTCCAACGATTTCGATGAAATTTGGTATGTGGGGGTTTTCGGGGATGAAAAATCTAGCTTGGTCTTATCTCTGGGAAACCGGAAAACGCTTGGTACCGAGTTTCAGCCCGAGCAGAGCTCGGTCGCCCAGGTACTTTTTTTTTAAATGACAACCTTGTGTCTCTGGAACTAATTGTATAATACTCGTAATAATAATTGAATTAAATAGAATGCACCCGCACAAACTTCTTACTCCTGCACGGACACAAAAGGGAACCGCAGCTTTTGGACACACGAGGAGGTTCCTCGGTACGAACCCCAAATATAATAAAAACAAAAAATTATATGTACTACTTAAATCGATTTATTTCCAATTTACGCAATAACCGACCGACGCAAGGGCTACTACGAACTTCGAAATTCATCCCCATCATCATTCTTCATCGTGCCAACCATTTCACTCTCCTGTTTATTTTACTAGCGTGAATGAAACGGCATGATACGAAGATCGAAAATTCGAAAAGGCACGTTCGGGTGCATTGTGGGCGGGCGCTGTGCGCGTGCGCGTCTGTTGCGTCAACGCACTAAATATTGCGCTTATCAACTAATAAATCTTAGTTACCTCTGAAAGTTCTATTAGTAGGTACTAGTTATCGATGAACACGTGTATATTAAACTGGATGTTTGAGGTTCATTTTTCCAGTAGGTAGGTAAATACTTGACAATGATTTAAACATTTTTTTTTACATACAGTATAGGTACTTAGGCTTGCGTTTGACCACACTCACTTCTGATGGAAAGCGAAAATGAGGCTACGATGGAGCACGCTTGCCTAGTAAAATGTTCATTCACCTTAGACTTAAAAACGGCCAGATTGCAGTGTTCAGGGAACACAGTCGCAGGTAGGTCGGAGAAAAGGTCGTAGACTATTTTTTATATCCCTCTTCGTCGCGGACGGAGTTGCGGGTAACAGCTAGCAAGGATGATAGGTATAGACTGGATTAGCAATCGCCATAGTACAGACCGACCGCGGAAAAATAGTTCGATTATTAAATCTACTTATATGGCGCTGACATTGTAGCCCGAGGCTTTGAAAGCAAAACAATAAGACTACAGATGTTTCATATTACTGCAAATGTATTATTTTGCAATATTTTTGAGAAATAATACATACATTTTGAAACATCTGTAGTCTTATTGTTTTGCTTTCAAAGCAGCGCCATGTAGATTTAATAATCGAACTACTTTTCCGCGGTCGGTCTGTACTATGGCGATTGCTAATCCAGTCTATAATCATCCTTGCAGCTAGTAATATCATAAACGCGAAAGTTTGTATAGATATACTTATGGATGTTTTTTAACAGTTTGACGGATTCTAATGAAATTTGGAACGCAGACAGATAGGTACTTTTCATCCTGGAAAATTGCTTAGTTCCCGCGAAATAGCGATAAACGAATTATTTGCAGACGGAGTAGCAAGACAGCAGCTAAGTTGGATATATTTTATGGGTGTTAGATAAACAGATAAGTGAAGCCCGCACCTGTAGCGGATTGGAGCGCTGGACGAAATTGCCGCGTTGCGCAATGCTGGCAGGTACCACGACAGTGTCTTGTATTGTGTGTTTTATAACAGACCGGGTACAACCAAAGACAGCGACGCCACAGCCCTATAGCTAAACCGTTTGAATGAGTCCTCGCCTGCGCGGTACAGGGGCTGGGGGGTATGACCACAAAGGGGGCCGAGAGAGGTGCGGGCGGCAAGCGCGCTTCGTGTGCCTGCCGCCCGCATCTCGCTCGGCCCCCTTTTTCGTCTACCCACGCGCCTCTGTACCACGCCGGCGAGGACTCATTTAAACCAGCTTGGTTTAGCTCCAGCGAATCTTAGATTTAGAGAAAATGAAATTTGAACGGAGAGAGGCACAGGGTGGGAAACAAAACACTTTATCACTTTATTGCACTTGTATATTCGTTAGTATAAAATCGTGCTAAGTAGATAAAGACTTACAGTATGTATATGGCGAAACGTCGTTGTAAAAAAGAAGGAAGATCTTAGCGCCAGAGGCCGTATTGTCTAACGTTTCTGACGCTTGCCCTCGCTTTCACCATCTCTTTCTGTCATCATTTTATACCGTTTGACAGAAAGAAATAGTGATTGCGAAGGCATCCGTCAGAAACGTTAGACAATAAGGCCTATATAATACATTGCTATAGTTAGGGCCGCGGCGGATTTAAGGGACGGCATCCGGGGCCTGCACAATAGAGACTACGAAAAATTGTTTAATAAACACTGAAACACTGTCTCGACTAAAAAGGAATGGTAATTTTTTTTGGAAAATAATTTGTGGCCAAGTGGCCTCCACTCCTCTTATGTCCCGCGAGGCCTCCAAACCTCTAAATACGGCTCTGGCTAGATTCAAAATATAAATTCAAAATACTTAAGGCATACTCGCATTACTTGACAGCGACTTTTTCCTTTTTTAATCCAATTAGGTACCACACTAAATCGTTAATCATACATAAAACAACTATGAGACTACCTATCTGGAAAAAGTTCCATAGTGACGGGAAAACTTCGTGACAAACAGGAGTCGCTATAAAAAAAAATACGTAATTAAGGGCTTAAATTAAAAAAAATAACTTAATTGATTCCTTTGTGTAACGAAAGTTACCCAAATAATTTGTATGACTAACTTTCGTTACACAAAGGAGGAAGGAGAAGGAGGCGATCGGGATTTAGTTTTCATTAAGCCTTTATGAGTGTACAATTTTTTTGAAAACGATTCTCATGAGTTTTTAAAAACAATATTACATTATAAGCGCTGTGTACAAAATGAACCTTTGTTACTTACTATTAAGTATTACCAGTTGTTTGAACTGGATTTTAAATTGTAGGTAATGGTAATAAAAACTATGGCACAGTTTAAACAGACAGCTTAATAATTTAATGGAGAGCTGTCGGATATTTTGTGCTGGTTTTACGTCTCATATAAACCTAAATACATAATGACATTATTAAAACTGTAAGTGGCGGCGACTGTACTTCGACAAGTGGGTGCGGTCTGCGTAGTGCGAATTCTACTTTACGAGTACACTTGGCGCCAGTTTGAGCTGAACTTTACAAAAGGTAAATTTTCATTGCGTAGCTGGTAAAATATTAGTCCTGTACCTACTTCAATTAAAAAATTGCCGCTGGTTTGAGTTTTTCGAAATTTACGTACGAAATTACATTTGAAAGCTTTGTCTTTGCGTTAAAGAAAAACATCGTGAGGAAACCTGCAACACACCAGCGAAGTAATTCAATGGTGTGTATGAAGTTCTCAATCCGCACAGAGGCCGCCTCGGAAATATGGCACAAGCCCTCTCATTCTGAGAAGATCCCTGTGGCCCTGCACTGCAATGGGACGTATATAGGCTGGGATGATGATGATGATTTTTTAATTTAACACATTTACCTTCCCTTTTAACTAACTATGGTAAACGAATTTTGTTAGTCGACTTTTATCCGCTTCCAATGACGCGATTGTCTGGATACTTTATACGAGTATAAAGCTCCGGTGACAATACCTACCTATAATACAATAGTCATAAAAACTAATGTTTTTGTTAGCTAATGCTAAAGTTTTTTTGTAATTAAATTTTTAGGTTAGGTTAGATAATGCTAAATTAGGAGTTCTCGATCTTTTTATTATAGGTAAATCGTGCACTTATGGCGGCCGGATTGGCTTGCAATTTGATAGGTATGAATAAGTACTGGATGACAATGAAATTAAAGTCAAAAACCAGCCTAGTGCGAGTCGGCCTCGTGCACGAAGGGTTCCGTACAATTATCTATAAAAATCATGTTTGTTGTATGGGGGCCCCCTTAAATATTTTTATTTTATTTTAATTTAATGATTTATTTTTAAAGTCAATATATAATTAAATATTCTATGAATATTTCAAGTGTCTACCTGTTGCCGTTATCAATATCGAGCAAAACGAGCAAAAAAAAACTAAAAACACGCTTTAAAAAAATAAACATAAAAAAAAAATTTAATAAATTTCAATTCACTATTCTTATAGTGCAGTAAAAAATAATAAATAATATATAATATTGATAAAATAAATAATAATAATTTAAAATATTTTATTGTAAAAAAAGCGTGGGGTGCATGGTGTCAATTGTCAAGGATTATCATTTTGATTACATCAAAGCACCCCACACTTTTTTACAATAAAATATTTTAAACTATTATTATTTATTTTATCAATATTTAGATTTGTTTACAAATTTTGATCTGGATATAACAATATAATAATTGCTTATTAAGATTTTTTACTGCACTAATAGTGAATTGAAATTTTATTTTTTTTTTATTTTTATTTTTTTAAAGCGTGTTTTTTAGCTTTTTTAAACCATTATTTATTTTCTATTTTTTAGTTGCATTTTTTTCACAGTGAGAGTTTCCATGTGCTAAAAAGAGACACAAAACGGTTTTTTGCTCGTCTTAAATAGAATCAGTCTATCTTATACTTGGTCTTTGGTGCGCGCGCACTGCTCTACACTACTAAACGTAAACCTCTTTCTTTCTAACTTTACCCCCTCACTTACAACCCCTCAAGCCCCCCAACCCCCTAAACCCAACCCCCCGACATCCCTCAACCCATTTCCCCAACCCCCCCCAAACACCTAACCCCAACCCCCACAACCTTACCCCCAACCCTCTAAACCCCCTTACCCCCTCCTCATTTTCCAAACCCCCAACCACCTAAACCCAACCCCCCTAACCCCAGACCCCCACCCAATTTCCTCAAACTTCCCCCAAACCCCTAACCCCAACCCCCCTTACCCCCAACCCCAACCCCCTAAAACCCCAACCCCCAACCCCCCTTACCCCCTCCCCATTTCCCACAACTCACCCAACCTCCCTAACCCCCGAACCCCCCAACACCCCACACCCTTAACCCCAACCCCCTAAACCACCTTCCCCTCCCATTTCCCCCCCCCCACCCCTCCACCTACACCCCCTTCCAGCTCCATCATCAAACCCTTGTTACCATCTAGGCCTCTTACCCCTCCCCATTTCCCACAACCCCCAAAAATCGAAATCGGAAACCGGGAAGTGGGTCAAAATCGCGCCCTAAGGAGTCGGTTACAAACATACATACAAACATACATACAAACATACATACATACATTCAAACAAACAAACAAGCAAACATACAGGTGAAGCTAATATAAAGCGTGTAAAATCATGATTGTTGTATGGGAGCCCCCTTAAATATTTATTTAATTCCATTTTTCAGTATTTGTTGTTATAGCGGCAACCGAAATACATCATCTGTGAAAATTTCAACTCTCTAGCTATCACGGTTCCCGAGATACAGCCTGGTGACAGACGGAGAGACAGACGGACGGACGGAGCCTCAGTAATAGGGTTTCCGTTTTTACCCTTTGAGTACGGAACCCTAAAAAACGAACAGTTAACAAAATAAAAATACAAACTTATTTATGCTGCATGCGACGCCCTCGTAAAAAAAGATTTCAGTAACAAACTGCGATTAGATACTTCGCTCAAAATTACAAACGGTGTTGACTGTACATAGATCTATCAACAGTGCTCCGCTATAGGCGCGTATGCATGCCAATTGCAAGTCATTGTTCATCTGGCTACGTTTGCGAAACATTTTTTTAATCAGCTAATATATTATAGGTACCTGTTGATATACTATTGATATTTGGCAAGTCATTAGTTTGCTGTTTTTAAAAGCCTAATTATAAATTGGTTTCGTAATGTAGGTCGTAGAATGCACCGCCTCCATCTGTTCCTACCATTTCATTTCTAGTGATAGTTAATGGGTTTTCTCTAATAGTTCCAACTAAGAATAAAATACCTAGCTATTTTTTTTATTTGAGAGGCGTGGTTGCTGACAATGGGACTCGGAAGAAAGCTCAAGGCGATGGAGAGGGCAATGATCGGAGTTTTTCTGCAGGATCACATTAAAAATGATGGAATCATGGAATACGCGCAACTCGCGCAAGAACCATGGTCCATGGTCGAGTACCATCTTAGGCCTCATCTTCGCCTTCCATCAAGCGAGACTGAGGCCAAAAGTAAGCCTATTTTTTATAAATAAATAAATAAAGTCACCGACGTAGCTCTAAGAATCGCCAGACGCAAATCGCAGTAGGCAGGGACCATCGCTTGCTGATGGCCGATGGGGCGTAAAGTTTCTCGAAAGACGTCTACGATCGGAAGACGCAGTGTAGGTGGGCCTGCAATAAGATAGAAAGACGATTTGATTAAGATTGCGAGAATGCGTTAGATGCGGACTGGACTGTTTGGCGAACTTTGAGGGAAGCCTATGTTCAGCAGTGGATGTCTTTAGGCTGAAATGATGACCTATAACTAATTTAACTAATTTTGTTACGGTTCTTTATCTAAAGTGTTGCAACGGGACTTGGGTTAGTTAGGTAGTTAGGTTAGATATGTGTTGAGTAGGATGCAACACCTCGCAGTTAGTGTAAACCTTAGATTATTTATGCACTAGATGGAGCATAGGCGGCATGAAAACGTCCCATAAAAATATAAGCCAAGTTGGCTTATATGTCAATTGCGTCATTCCGAATGACAGGGTTGCCAATAGTAATATGCTAAAATCCCCAAACGCTTTGTCGAAATTCCCCACGGGTGGGGAATAAAAAATTATGTGGGCCGAGTGACTTAGTTTCGAGCTGTTGCGAATAGTGAATTGTAGGAAATTAATCAAGACTAGCAGAAATTTTATGTCAAATGTAGCGTATTTATGTTCATACTTAAAATCCCCTCATTTTCCCAGAATTGAAGCTCTCCCCACACATTCCCCAATCAGCTTCGCTTTCCCCGCAGTTTTGCCGCACACATTGGCAACACTCATTTGTCATTTTCCCTTCAGTCTGCATTGTGACAGCGCGAGAAACGTTATAAAAATGACTAAATGTGTAATAAATAAATGTAATGTAACCGTGTTTCATTATTATTTTTGGAAATAAATTATTTTTCACCACTCAAGCTCTGAAAGTAGGTTGCATTCACCTTGAAATCTGGGATGTAAATTCGATTTACATCCTTAGGGATGTAAGTAAATTTGAAAATCGAATGGTGCTCCTTTGTATTCACGAACCCCGTGGCCGCGTGCTGCGCCACGCCGCGCGCGTGGCGCGCGTGCGCTGCTGCACGTGCAGCTGCAGCGCCTCGCCGCCTGCGCACCGAGCTCAGCAAGGTGTGCAGGCAGCCGCGGCGACGTGACGCCGGTGCCGGCCGCAAGGGCGGCGCGACGCGCTCTCTTACAAATGGCGTTTATATTTTTAACATAACGGTTTTTCTTTATTTCCTCGCATTTATGATAAAAAGTAGTGTTCAACTCGAGTGTAAATGATCAATTACAACTAGAGATGCGCCGAGTACAACTTTTACCGAGTAACCGATTACCGAGTATACTCGGTTCAAAGTTTCTCAAACCGAGTACTCGGCCGAGTTACTCGGTTCTGTTTTGAGGCGCGAAAACGGGTTTAGACAGGTTCGCGCGGTGCTACCAGCCACCGCGAGCGAACGTCGCGGGGACCCCCGCCTTCTCCCCGCAAATTAGTCAGTTTTTGTTTAACGAGTAATACGCATTTGGTCCGCACATTAATTGCTTAAATATTTTAAAAACATTGGAAATAGATGATTGTGTACAGTGACTGTTGACACAATGAGTATACGCAAAATATTGCGAATCTGGTTGTTTTACAAGCCCGTTTTATTTTAATACGCATGATTAATAATAATTTTATTTAGACCGAGTATACTCGGCATTTGAACCGAGTTATTCGGCCGAGTACGAGTATCAAAAAAACTGCAGAGTACACCGAGTACCGAGTAGTAAACGAGTACTCAGCCCATCTCTACTTACAACCCTTATTTATCAATCTACTATCTATTTGTATTGTAGTTATGAAGGGGTCAAAAGTGGCTCCAATTGGTTCGTGTAATATTCACACAGCGCTGCTTTGCCAGTTTCATTTCCTTGAAATTAGCTTGACACACTACCGCGTGTTTAGATTTCCCCGCGGCCGCTCAATTTCGATATTGCCACAGAAAAAAATATATATAATCAGTTTTTAGTTTTATTTATTCATACTTTATTTAATTACCATTTACAGTCACTTTTACTCGCGTCTATCGGCCTCTAATATTTTTTCCCCACATTTTGGGGAATGTGAAATTAACTGGTATCATTAAGCACAACCGGAATGACGTAACGCGATCGTAATATGAAGCTGTCAAATGGATGGTGGACGTTTTGTATCGCGATGTTTGCTCCTGACGCTCCATCTAGTGCATAAATAATCTAAGGTGTAAACTATGTTGGTGATCACTTTAGTACTTTGTTATTTTCACTAACGTGACATATTTCAAACTTCACAGTATAACTGGATATTGTGACAAAGTGCTAAAGTGTTCAGCGACTTCAAACCGGTGGGAATGAGTTTGTTACGTCCCCACTCCACTGGTATTAAGCTTCCGCTGTCTGACGTCCGTCTGCCACACAGGGCTGTATCTTTCGAATCGTAATAGGTAGACGCTCATAAGCCGTGGTGGCCTAGTGGTTTAACGCCCCTCTCACGCAGATGATATGTTCTAAACCAGGGCTGGCATCTCTGAATTTTTCGGAATTCATGTGCAAATTACTTTTAATTACATTGGAAATTTACCACGAGCTTCACGACGAAAAATATCTGCAAAGCAATGCAATCAGTGTGAAGTTTGGAATCCGCACTGGACTCGCGTGGGAGCTACAGCGCAAGCCAGACACACAACTATGTTAATCAAAACATTCCCAAGACAACAACAACACACATATTCTCATCTCATTGCCAAGTCAAAATCTAAACACTGTTTCTGTTGCACGAACGGATACACGCAACAGTAGGTCACAAGAAGCGGACGGCGGTTTTGCGGTTTCATCCAATAGTTGTATTGCATGGCTGTCTGTCCTTCGAAGTTCGAACACTTTCTCGGGGTAATGACATTCACCTTGAAGGGAATGAAGCTGGTTCAAGGTGGTAGAGCGCAATCGGGTGTGAACTGTGAAGCTTTGAGGTTGGTTTAAAAATTACAAGTAGGTAAATATATTACAGCGTGTACGAGTGACTTATTAATGCAATGTACATACAAATTTTCCTGTCAATATGATGCCGAGTAAGTAGGTATCATAAATAAGTACACAATTTGAGCGGATAAACGTATACCTCAGACCTCAAGACCTCAGACCATATCTATACTAATATTATAAAGAGGAAAGATTTGATTGTTTGTTTGTTTGTTTGCATTGAATAGGCTCCGAAACTACTGGACCGATTTCAAAAATTCTTTTGCCGTTAGAAAGCTACATTATCACTGAGTGACATAGGCTACTTTTTACCGCGGGAAAATACCTTTTCCTACGGGAAAATTAATTTATCGCGGACGAAGCTGCGGACGGAAGGCAGTAGAAAGATAAAAAGATTCTATGATCTGAAGTGTCGAATGAGCGATTTTTCCCTACTATTGCTGGTGAAAAAATCCCAGCACTTTATTTTAATTATGAGGGAGGCAAACGAGCAAGCAGGTTATCTGATGGAAAATGATCATCACCGCCCATAAATATCAACAACTCAGTGAGAGTCACCAATCTGTTGCCGGCCTTATAGCCGGCTGTCTGGAAACCCTGCTGCCGGAAGCTGGTTCCACAGTTTCACCGTACGTGGCAGGAAATGCCGAAGAAAACGTACAGTGGTAGACTGCCATTCATCGAGATGGTGATAGTGGTGGTGGTGAATGCGAATTACTCGAACTGTGATCAGTGCGGACTAGTGAATTTTTTTCCCTACTAGTTGAGGAAAAAACTCTGTAGCAGCAGTGCGAATAAAGGGGTGCGGACAACTGGTAATAGCCCCTACGTGTTGGAACATTTCTATCTCATTTACCTAACGCTCTTCAAACAATAGATTACGTCTGACGGATTAGGAAATTACTAAAGCGGAAACTCTGCTTAATTTGCAATAAGTTTGATAACACATAATCATGTTTAATCCAATTACTATGATTCGTGGCGCGCGCGCCGGTGCGCGACGCACGCGGCGTCGATCAATTTTTGCAGATGGTGTAGATCAAGTTAGCGGACTCGTCGAAGATTCTAGGTTTTGACACTCGCTGAAAACATGTCTACCTAACAACTTTCACGAATAAATTATACCTAACTACTCGAATAGTAAAGACATTACATTTCAAATTTACCATGAGATTTACAGTGAAGGAAAACATCGTGAATTCAATTGTGTGTGAAGTTCCTAATCTGCACTGGGCCCGCGTGGGAACTACGGCCCAAGCTCTCTCATTCTGAGAGGAGGCCTGTGCCCTGCAGTGCGACGTATATTGGCTGGGATAATGATGATGAAATTCGTAAATTGTCCTTATCTTTGAAGGTTGCGCTAACTTGACGCAGACATATAGTTTAGTTAGTCAAACGATTACTTTTTAACATCATTATTAAAATCACTTTCGACTCATTAGCGGATAATTTAGGTTCGGATTTTTAAGTGTACAGTCGCCAACACGATTCGTGTTCCTTTTGTGACGTTGTAATAGATTCACAAATGCTCAGTTACCGACGTTGGTGACTGTAACAATAAAGTTAATTAATTAACCGTACAGCAATAATGACAAATATGGCGTATAATTTGTTCTAGAAATAAGGCGTGACTGTCTTATTTAGGAGCGGCGCAGTTATAAGTACATGCGATAAAAACCTATAGCCGATTGCCAAAATGCGGAAACGTTTATTAATTGTAGAATGTTTTCAAGAACATGCCTAATGATGTATTTATTGACAATTACCCGCGCCAGCGAGCGGATATATCTAATGCCTGATATGTATTGTTTCATGTAACACATTCATCATTGACACCAGTAAATAGAGTTACACTCGCTGCAGTCGAAGGCTTCACGCTAATGCTGCCGTTTTAGATACTGAAATATTTTTCTTAATATAGAATTCAATTAAACAAGGCGATATAGAATGCTACAAAATGCTAGTAAGGCGTTTTATGTTTCTTAGGAGCATTCTGATGCTTTTTGTAGAGTCGCCTTGGAAAAGCAATGGATAAATAAAATTACTTCTAATCACAAATATGGACTTTTGTAGCGTTGTCATTATAAAAAAAGAGCCTGTATCCACATTTATAAATAAGAACATGGCATTCATTGTGTCTCAATGAACAAGAAAAGCTGTGCTCCTCCGTTAGGTACCACTTACAAAATTAATTAAAAAATAAAACCGACTTCAAAAAACACCCAAAAACTAAAACGCAAAAAATAAAATAAAAATTGAACCGACTACAAACAAAAAGCATAGAAATATCTTTCTTCTAACGGTGAAGCCACACGAGCGTAATTTTGTGAGTCGTGAGCGGCAGAATTTCGGTTCGCGCCATACAATATGCGGGCCATCCCGTGACACTCACATGACACAATGTATGGCGCAACCGAAATTCTGCCGCTCACAACTCACAAAATTACGCTCGTGTGGCCTCACCCTAATCTGTTTGAAGTCGGTGCCTCAGCTCGAGCCAGCAGGAGTGGTAGAAAGAAACCCAATAGATAGTACGTACGTAAGGTCGATGGCTAGGTCCACTCCTGCTGGCTCGTGCTGAGTCACCGACTTCAAACAGATTAGGGTGAGGCCACACGAGCGTAATTTTGTGAGTTGTGAGCGGCAGAATTTCGGTTGCGCCATACATTGTGTCATGTGAGTGTCACGGGATGGCCCGCATATTGTATGGCGCGAACTTAAATTCTGCCGCTCACGACTCACAAAATTACGCTCGTGTGGCTTCACCGTTAGAAGAAAGATATTTCTATGCTTTTTGTTTGTAGTCGGTTCAATTTTTATTTTATTTTTTGCGTTTTAGTTTTTGGGTGTTTTTGAAGTCGGTTTTATTTTTTAATTAAAAATTATTTTATTTTTTGCTTTTTAGTTGTATTTTTACATACGTATTTGTTAGATACGTAGGATAAAATCATCAGTTTGACCTCCAAATAAGTTTGTTACAAAATCTATTTTTAATACAAGTTTTTTTTTGCTCACTGTACTTTTTGCCCCTGGTTACCAAAGTACTTATAAAGACAAATCCAACGAGACCAAATTTGATAGGGTTACGTCGTTTTATTACGGAGTTCTTATGGTCACTTTCCAGTTCCATGTTCAGACCCTGGTTACCATCTAGGATCAAAGTACTCGTCAAGACGAATCAAACGAGCCCAAACTCGACGGGGTTGTGTCGTTTTATTGTGGAGTGCCTTTGGCCATCTTCCAGCGCCATCATCAGACCCTAGTTACCATCTGGGATCAAAATGCTCGTCAACACGAATCACACGAGCCCAAACATGACGGGGTTGTGTAGTTTTATTGTTGAGGCCTTTGGCCATCTTCCAGCTCCATCATCAGACCCTGGTTACCATCTGGGATCAAAGTGCTCGTCAAAACGAATCAAACGAGCCCAAACTCGACGGGGTTGTGTCGTTTTATTGTGAAGTGCCTTTGGCCATCTTTCAGCTCCATCGTCAGACCCTGGTTACCATCTGGGATCAAAGTGCTCGTCAAGTCGAATCAAACGAGCCCGAACTCGATGGGATTGTGTCGTTTTATTGTGGAGTGCCATTGGCCATCATCCAGCTCCATCACCAGACTCTGGTTACCATCTGGGATAAAAGTGCTCGTCAAGACGAATCAAACGAGCCCAAACTCGACGGGGTTGTGTCTTTTTATTGTGAAGTGCCTTTGGCCATCTTTCAGCTCCATCGTCAGACCCTGGTTACCATCTGGGATCAAAGTGCTCGTCAAGACGAATCAAACGAGCCCGAACTCGATGGGATTGTGTCGTTTTATTGTGGAGTGCCATTGGCCATCATCCAGCTCCATCATCAAACCCTGGTTACCATCTGGGATCAAAGTGCTCGTCAAGACGAATCAAACGAGCCCAAACTCGACGGGGTTGTGTCGTTTCATTGTGGAGTGCCTTTGGCCATCTTCCAGCTCCATCATCAGACCCTGGTTACCATCTGGGATCAAAGTGCTCGTCAAGACGAATCAAACGAGCCCGAACTCGATGGGATTGTGTCGTTTTATAGTGGAGTGCCATTGGCCATCATCCAGCTCCATCACCAGACCCTGGTTACCATCTGGGATAAAAGTGCTCGTCAAGACGAATCAAACGAGCCCAAACTCGACGGGGTTGTGTCGTTTTATTGTGGAGTGCCTTTGGCCATCTTCCAGCTCCATCATCAGACCCTGGTTACCATCTGGGATCAAAGTGCTCGTCAAGACGAATCAAACAAGCCCAAACTCGACGGGGTTTGTGTCATTTTATTATAGAGTGCCTTTGGTCATCTTCCTGCTCCATCATCAGACCCTGGTTACCATCTGGGATCAAAGTGCTTGTCAAGACGAATAAAACGAGCCCAAACTCGACGGGATTGTGTCGTTTTACTTTGGAGTGCCTTTGGCCATCTTCCAGCTCCATAATCAGACCCTGGTTACCATCTGAGATCAAAGTGCTCGTCAAGACGAATGAAACAAGCCCAAACTCGACGGGGTTGCGTCGTTTTATTACAGAGTTCCTATGGCCACCATCCAGCTCCATCGTCAGACCAGCTCCATGTTGCAGTAATATTGCATTGTCATCCAATTTACACAAGCATGCAAAATTTCAATTCAGAAACCGGGAAGTGGGTTAAATTCAACTTGCAAGATTTGACCCGTTGAGGAGTTCCGTTGGCCATCTGTGATCTTCTTCATCAGATCCAGTTTACCAAATGACATTTTCTGAATGAAAATGCTTGACTAGATGCTAAAAATTCTAAAATCGTCATAGTTGTGCCTATAAAATTTGAGGGTTTCCGTCGATTTACCCAAGATTCCATCATCAGATCTTGACTTGGTGCCAATGGGACCACCTCGGAAGTATCCTCTTTTAAACAAAAAAAGAATTTTGAAAATCGGCCTACAATTGGCGGAGATATCGATGAACATACATAGAAAAAAAAAAAAAAAAAAAAAATATATACAGTGGAACATAGAACCTCCTCCTTTTTTTGAAGTCGGTTAAAAATTAGCTGCGTTCATGCGAAATACATATGTACCTAACTCCACGACTTTGCTTCTGTTAATTCTATGATTTTGTATACTTACACGTTAATGCTTGAATTTACTTCCCATTCGTGTCCTGTTTATTTTAAAAAATATTCTCGTACTTTTTAACGTCACTAAATAGGTAAGTAATCACTTAAATACATAGGTACTTAGATTACTGTTGAACTTTGTGGGAAAATGTATTAGTTAAGCATATACTTACCTACTTAACTACTCTTTTACTGTGGGTAATTTTTTCTTGAAATTCACCCATTTAGTTATAGGCAAGCTTATGACTTTCCTTCTAAATTAATAGAACTAAAGTACCATAATTACCTCTAAGTTAGTACCTATTTAAAATTAAAAAAAAATCTCATGTAGGTATCGAATATTTTGTTCGCCACGAGCGTACCAAATAAATATAAGAGACGTCTAGCGACCTTGTGGTCGAACTGGACCAAATAGATCAACTTTACACTGTGGATTGATTACCAAAATACACCGCAATTAATAACTTGCGGTTAGTCACTAGCTAACTTATGGATAATAAACGAGTTAATGATATATGAAACATGTTGAATGGTGCTCGACGGTAAATTAATGAGCTCTTTTTGTTACCGACAGGATATTGCCAGAAGCAATGACAAATTATAAAAATTCCAGGAACTTTTCTTCGAATCAAAAAGTTGTACAAGGTGAAATTTTAATCGTGTTACAAAACTAGTGTATCTAGCTCAGTTGGGCGTTTATTCGAGCGTTTCGATCGCCTCATTTATTTGGTTATATTTTATTTAATGGCAGAAGATTCTGACACAGTTTCTATATATATAAATAAATAAATATCACGGGACAATTCACACCAATTGACCTAGTCCCAAAGTAAGCTTAGCAAAGCTTGTGTTATGGGTACCAGGCAACGGATAAACATACTTATATAGATTGATACATACGTAAATACATATTAAACACCCAAGACCCGAGAACAAACATTCGTATTTTTCATACAAATATCTGCCCCGACACGGGAATCGAACCCGGGACCTCAAGCTTCATAGTCAGGGTCTCTAGACACTAGGCCATCTGGTCGTCTAGCCTATATGGTCTATGTATGTAAGTGTGTGGAGAGCCGGGGAAGAAATTGTTAAGTTAAAATATAATCTTGTTGCACCTACTACGTGGTTTAATTACTCACCCGCAGCACTACCCCGCTACCCCGTGTAGAATTAACATTACAAATGACTTCTAATATAATAATAACCGAAAGCCCTATCAAAATTTACAGCCATCTCTTAAAAATGTGACCAGATAAATGAAGTGGTTGAACCGCTCGAATAAACGCCCAGTTAGGGTGAAGTCACATACCTAATAGCATCGTAATCGCATTTTGTAATACAAAAACGCAATTTTGTCTATGAAGATGCGTCCTCATCAATTCACCCTTCCGCATCGATTCAGCTTCAGCATTAAATGCGTATAAGTGTAGCTATCCATTTAACATACTGAAGAATGTTTATTCAAGATAAAGCATGAGAATGGCTGCTTAAGTCGTGAGACTAGATGCTTGCGAATGAGAATATAGGTAGTTGATTACGTATGAGACATAATGCTTGCGATTGATAACGGCTGCTTAAGCGTGAGCCGGGATGCTTGCGAATGAGAAAGGCTACTTAAGTACTATGTTTCTTTAAATCTGCCACAAGTGTTACAAAACTTCTATTGATAACCCTTGTTTTCCATAGTGGATTAATCCACGTCCTTCGTCTTTTGCGTTTTTAACCGACTTCAAAAAAAGGAGGAGGTTCTATGTTCCACTGTATATATTTTTTTTTTTTTTTTTTTTTTCTATGTATGTTCATCGATATCTCCGCCAATTGTAGGCCGATTTTCAAAATTCTTTTTTTGTTTAAAAGAGGATACTTCCGAGGTGGTCCCATTGGCACCAAGTCAAGATCTGATGATGGAATCTTGGGTAAATCGACGGAAACCCTCAAATTTTATAGGCACAACTATGACGATTTTAGAATTTTTAGCATCTAGTCAAGCATTTTCATTCAGAAAATGTCATTTGGTAAACTGGATCTGATGAAGAAGATCACAGATGGCCAACGGAACTCCTCAACGGGTCAAATCTTGCAAGTTGAATTTGACCCACTTCCCGGTTTCTGAATTGAAATTTTGCATGCTTGTGTAAATTGGATGACAATGCAATATTATTGCAACATGGAGCTGGTCTGACGATGGAGCTGGATGGTGGCCATAGGAACTCTGTAATAAAACGACGCAACCCCGTCGAGTTTGGGCTTGTTTCATTCGTCTTGACGAGCACTTTGATCTCAGATGGTAACCAGGGTCTGATGATGGAGCTGGAAGATGGCCAAAGGCACTCCAAAGTAAAACGACACAATCCCGTCGAGTTTGGGCTCGTTTTATTCGTCTTGACAAGCACTTTGATCCCAGATGGTAACCAGGGTCTGATGATGGAGCAGGAAGATGGCCAAAGGCACTCTATAATAAAATGTCACAAACCCCGTCAAGTTTGGGCTCGTTTGATTCGTCTTGACGAGCACTTTGATCCCAGATGGTAACCAGGGTCTGATGATGGAGCTGGAAGATGGCCAAAGGCACTCCACAATAAAACGACACAACCCCGTCGAGTTTGGGCTCGTTTGATTCGTCTTGACGAGCACTTTTATCCCAGATGGTAACCAGGGTCTGGTGATGGAGCTGGATGATGGCCAATGGCACTCCACAATAAAACGACACAATCCCATCGAGTTCGGGCTCGTTTGATTCGTCTTGACGAGCACTTTGATCCCAGATGGTAATCAGGGTCTGACGATGGAGCTGAAAGATGGCCAAAGGCACTTCACAATAAAACGACACAACCCCGTCGAGTTTGGGCTCGTTTGATTCGTCTTGACGAGCACTTTTATCCCAGATGGTAACCAGGGTTTGGTGATGGAGCTGGATGATGGCCAATGGCACTCCACAATAAAACGACACAATCCCATCGAATTCGGGCTCGTTTGATTCGTCTTGACGAGCACTTTGATCCCAGATGGTAACCAGGGTCTGACGATGGAGCTGAAAGATGGCCAAAGGCACTTCACAATAAAAGGACACAACCCCGTCGAGTTTGGGCTCGTTTGATTCGTTTTGACGAGCACTTTGATCCCAGATGGTAACCAGGGTCTGATGATGGAGCTGGAAGATGGCCAAAGGCCTCAACAATAAAACTACACAACCCCGTCATGTTTGGGCTCGTGTGATTCGTGTTGACGAGTACTTTGATCCTAGATGGTAACCAGGGTCTGAACATGGAACTGGAAAGTGACCATAAGAACTCCGTAATAAAACGACGTAACCCTATTAAATTTGGTCTCGTTGGATTTGTCTTTATGAGTACTTTGGTAACCAGGGGCAAAAAGTACAGTGAGCAAAAAAAACTTGTATTAAAAATAGATTTTGTAACAAACTTATTTGGAGGTCAAACTGATGATTTTATCCTACGTATCTAACAAATACGTATGTACAAATACAACTAAAAAGCAAAAAATAAAATAATTTTTAATTAAAAAATAAAACCGACTTCAAAAAACACCCAAAAACTAGAACGCAAAAAATAAAATAAAAATTGAACCGACTACAAACAAAAAGCATAGAAATATCTTTCTTCTAACGGTGAAGCCACACGAGCGTAATTTTGTGAGTCGTGAGCGGCAGAATTTCGGTTCGCGCCATACAATATGCGGGCCATCCCGTGACACTCACATGACACAATGTATGGCGCAACCGAAATTCTGCCGCTCACAACTCACAAAATTACGCTCGTGTGGCTTCACCCTAATCTGTTTGAAGTCGGTGACTCAGCACGAGCCAGCAGGAGTGGACCTAGCCATCGACCTTACGTACGTACTATCTATTGGGTTTCTTTCTACCACTCCTGCTGGCTCGAGCTGAGGCACCGACTTCAAACAGATTAGGGTGAGGCCACACGAGCGTAATTTTGTGAGTTGTGAGCGGCAGAATTTCGGTTGCGCCATACATTGTGTCATGTGAGTGTCACGGGATGGCCCGCATATTGTATGGCGCGAACCGAAATTCTGCCGCTCACGACTCACAAAATTACGCTCGTGCGGCTTCACCGTTAGAAGAAAGATATTTCTATGCTTTTTGTTTGTAGTCGGTTCAATTTTTATTTTATTTTTTGCGTTTTAGTTTTTGGGTGTTTTTTGAAGTCGGTTTTATTTTTTATTTCCTTTTAATTGCGTTTAGAATACACGCTAGGCCAATAACGTTAATAGTTGACCTATCCATAACCGTTTTCAACTTCAACTGCGGCGTAACGTATAAGCGTACTAAAACATGTCTTGGCATCCTTTAAAAGTATGCGTTAGCACCCTTTAGCAGCTGAAAATCAACCCAAAATCATCCAGCTAAATGCGATTCGATGCTGATAGATGTGCTGACTTCACCCTTATACAACCGTTGCATAAAATACATAAAGGCGTAGAGTTCTCACTCTCATTGTATAACCATACGGTGACTGCTGTAACAAAACCTATCTGACACCAAAAAATCTAGGTCTGTTATACGTCCCACTGTTCGGCACTGGCCTCCTCTCAGAATGAAAGGACTTGGGCTGTAGTTCTCACGGAGCCAGTGCGAATCGGGAACTTTACCACACTATTGAGTGATGAGTGGCATTAGCACAGAATCTAATACCTTTAAACGAGCAATTCTTGTATATATGTATATATATATATATATATATATATAATCAGGATCTCGGAAACGGCTCCAACGATTTCGATGAAATTTGGTATGTGGGGGTTTTCGGGGATGAAAAACTGATCTAGCTATGTTTCATTTTCAGAAAATCGCTTTTACTCGTGTTTTCCGGCTATTTTTGTTTGCATTAGAATATAAAGCTAAATTTCGCCGACTTCGAGCAGATCATAATGGCACATTAGAAATCGGGTGGTCGCGCATCCAGCCGACCTCGGTTCGATTCCACGTTTTTTTTTCAAGATTTTTAGTTTTTTTTTTAAGTTTATTTTTTATGAGAAAACGTCAAGTTTCTTCTTTTGTGAGAAAAAGTTACTTTTTTGTTAGAAAAAGTATTATAGGGAACGTGCAGTAACTATAGGCGGCAGCACTAATGCGACAGAAGAGACACTATGCGGACAGTAAAACAAACTTATCAAGGTAAAACATTCAAATTGATGGCACCCTTATGGCACCAGTTGGCAGCACCGTCTATGTGCACGTTCCCTATTGGGAGCACAGAACAGGAAAAGCCGGTTGTCTGTAAAGTCGGTTTACGGACGATAGTTTAACGTGACTCACCCCCCCCCCCTCCCCCACCCCCTCCGGTGTTTTTGTCAAATATCTTGAAAACGGTGCATCCTACGGCAAAATCAATGAAATTTTCATCCCCCCTTTAACACCCCCACGCTCCCTCCCCCGCATCTTCTCCCCCCTCTCATCCCCCCCACCCCCACCCCTCCGGTGTATATAATCAGGATCTCGGAAACGGTTCCAACGATTTCGATGAAATTTGGTATTTGGGGGTTTTCGGGGATGAAAAATTGATCTAGCTTGGTCTTATCTCTGGGAAAACGCTTGGTACCGAGTTTCTGCCCGAGCAGAGCTCGGTCGCCCAGGTACTAACTAATAGTAACTACTAACGTACAGAAGGATTACTCTCGAGCAAAAGTCGACTTTAGATATAAAAATTTGCCTACTCTTACGACCGTTAACTGCTTGCACGCGTAATTAAAACTTATCGTGTGATACGAGCGTTCATATTCCGTTGGGCACCGCTGAACCGAAACCAAGAGCACAGGGTTCCCACTCGCCGATATTTAGGTAGGTATATAAATCAAGAAAGATAACAGTGTCTATCAATTCAGCAAACTACCTTTAAACGCAACAGTATCTATTATACGGATTATAAGACCGTTGAGAAGTCATTGTTTGTTGCAAAAATTACAGAAAAATAAGCAGCTAGCGTGCGAATCGAATGCCGAGCGACAACCTACTGCCATACGCCTGCCCGGCCGCGCCGGCCGCGCCGGCCGAACATATCTAAACTGCGGAGTGAAACCCCCCTGGCATTAGGTCGAACCACTAGAATACTTTGGTATTCACGATTGGGACCCATCAGATGAAAACGTTATTTGAATTTACCGAAAACGTTACTTTATTTATTACTTACACCATCATTTTACATTAGCTACTTAGTATTTAGGTTGACCGTAATCGGGTAGAACAATTTTCGTGACGCATGGTGCATCGTGCATGACGCTCATTGAGAAATTTCCCGGTGCGACTTAATTATGCAGATTATTTGTTTTGGTTGTAATGTAACGTTTCATTGCTAAACAAATTTAAGTATAAGTAGTATGACGACTAGCTAGGTACTTACTTAGTTATTTGGCAAAAATATACAAGGTGAAATTTTAAACGTGATACAAAATTTGTGTTTCTGGATTAGTTAATGCTGGACAATATAAATGCATTAATCCAATTGTTTTAATTAGTCTTATTTAAATTTAAGGCCCATACATTGAGTCTGTGATTTCATTTCAACAAAGTATGAACATCCTCAATTATTTCAGACTTATTTAAATAATCGAGTTAATGCGTTATAAGTCCCGCATTAACTGAGCTGGAACTAATTTTGTGTCACTTTGAACATAAAACTACCATGAGACTCACTCATACTGAAAAATACGGATAACTTACGTCTATGATTGAGTTTAGCTCGAAGGTTTCGGGTTAATCCGGAGCCCTTCTTCCCGGAGCCACACGTCACGGCGGCTGCCAAACGCGCACTGCGCGCTACCGCTCTGCTCGCGCGGCTACTCGACGCAACGCAACTGATAGCGACACACAACTACCCCCGTTTTCAAACTAAACTCAATCATAGACGTGGAGATTCGATTTGTAGCATTCGAACATGGCGGATGTAGACAGTATATAATTTTTGTTTCTTTGGCTAGTTGAAGTATAATTTTGATAGTGTTTTATGCGGCTAATCGCCGCACATATTACTAAGTTAATACCTTAATTAACAGTGATCACAAAATTCTATATTGCTCTCGTGTCTGACATTTTTTAATGCGCAAGTTGTCTCCACGTGGTTTCTGGAATTTTACTATCAAGTTGCAAAAACTACAATCACCGTACAACGTCGCTCCCAAGGACAGAAGCCATTTTCTTAAATAAATATAACAATAATCATAGACGTGAGTTAATCCGTATTATTCACTAAATTTTGTGTACTCAATATTATAAATGCGAAAGTAACTGTGTCTGTTACCTCTTCACGCTCAAACTTCCCAATCGATTTAGATGAGGTATGGAGATAGTTTGAGACCTTTGAAAGGGAAACAGGGTACTTTTTATCCCGGAAAAATGCATAGTTCCTGCGGGATAGCGATAAACGAATTTTTCGCAGACGGAATTACAGGTAACAGCTAGTACACATGATAGTTCGTACAAAAGCAAAATAATAGTATACGAAATAATAAAAAAATAATCGAATTGTAAAGACAATTGCACCGCCAAAATTAAAGTTTTAAAATCCGCATAAACATATTAGGAATCGCGCGATCGTAAACGAAATGTTAAGTACTTATGCAGAACAACATAAATGTGGGTAATTTACCCTAATAACAGTTAATACTTACCTACACGTGTAGTTATGAGACGATTTCCTTGTCTTAAGGTGCGAGAAATATCGTTAGCATGTTTAAATCGAGGTTCTTAAGTATTTTCGATGGAGTTTGGACCTTATAATAATTTAAAGAAAAATATTCCGGTTTTCAGGTATCAGAGTGTCTAATATATTCCGTTGCTATCAAAGGCTAAAGGAAACCAATAGAAAAAAAAACTAGTTAGTACCTATTATTTTTTGTTTTTCGTACCGTATCCTTGAAATAATAGAAATTATTGTCTGCAGTTACATCAAAAGAACAGTATTGAAGAGTCACTGTCGCAAACGAAAGGTCCACGAAAAGAACACGTATAGTCACCTTTTTTGAAAATTGCGATTTTAATCTCAAAATGTAGAGCTCGCAAAGCATGACTTACCAATGAATTAAATGTGGATATCTGAAAACAATATACATATATTTTTTTCACTATTAAAGTAATGGCTACCATGGTAATTGTTCGTGATAGCTTTAACTTTCAAACCGCTATAACTAACTCAACAAAAAGTTGCTTAGGCGGGTACTGCCGTTTCGGCGAAAATTTTTGCATTTGGCAAATGTTTCATTTGGCAACTGTTTATTTTTTCTGAAACTGTAAACTATTCAGGATATATTTCAAGACTATCCTGTAGGTGAAGTTAGTTTAGGTTTGTTTTATAACAATCCTGAAAAGTTAACAGTTTCAGAAAAAACAAACAGTTGCCAAATGAAACATTTGCCAAATTAATCATTTTGCGAAAAATTTTTCGCTGAAACATTAGTAAACCGTTGCTTAGGTGACTAGACATGTTTTTCTTGTGGACCCTTCTTATTGATTCTTGATTGTACAATCAAGGAAACTGAGTTGCGTACCAGGGTGGAACCTTTTCGCAACCAATTTCACGATGATTTCTTTGGCAGATGTATGGAATGTCAACATGATACTTGCAATGAAAAGGGTTAATCCTCGTACGTGATTCAGTTTCTTTGAATAGTACCTAGTAGGACTAGTTCCTATTAGGCCGCCACTGCTGGACATCCTCCAGCCTCCCTCATTGATACGCAATAATTACGGTTGGAAGCAGCTTGCATCCACGTTGAAACTGCGGCCTTTACCAAGTCGTCCGTCCATCTCGTTGGTAGACGTCCCACGCTGCGCTGGCCAGTCCGTTGTCTCCATTTGAGAACTTTTTCGGCCTCAACGCAACGGCCATCTGTTCTGCGTGCAATATAATAATAATAATAATAATAACTTTATTTCACCAACAACAACAAACATTTTACAAATTACAGTAAGTACATTTTTTATACTTAATACTAAAGGTGGTGGGTAAGTTGAAGGTTTATACTTGTAGTAATTAATGATGAATTTTACTCCCCGTACTAGTATAAACTGTATCACGGTGAAGTAAGATCAGTCATTCATAATCGTGAAGTTTATTAAGTATCAATGTGTGGATCAAAGTACGATTGAGAAATCGAAATGTAAGATAACTTAAAAGTTGAGGGTATTAAGTAGCAGCAGTACGTAAATGTGAATGTTAGTAGTATATGCAAAATTTACAAATGCATTTCGATGTTTGCTATCTAAACAAAAAAAATATCACTTAGTAACAATATATTATCTTAATAATTAAATAGTAAGTAAGAAGGTTTAGTGCATGCCCATTGCCACTTCAACGAGCTAATCCGTTTGGCTATGTCGGTGACCCTATAGTTCTTCTACGTATCTCCTGATTTTTTATTAGCGTTGCATAAAAAACACCAGTGCCAAATTTCATGTTTCTAAACAATGTTTCTAAACCAAACGGTTGATATTTTGAGACATCGGGAGGAATATCGGGATGAAAATTAGCCTATGTGTTATTCCAGATGTCCAGCTATCTATACAGGGTTATTTGTAATTCACTGACATCCTCTTAACCCTGAATTCCTATCACTCAAACAAATGTTTTTTTGTTTTACGACTTTAAAATGAAGCACTTTTTTCCCATACAAATACACAGAGTATCGTAAAAATAAGAGGAAATCTCAAATTTTCAAAACGTTATTACACCAAAAATATTAAGTTATGACAAAAGCCGTAAAACAAAAAACGTTTGTTTAAGTGGTAGGAGTTTAGGGTTAAAAGGATGCTAGTGAATTACAAATAACCCTGTATACTAACTCTCGTCTAAATAAATCTAGCTGTTTTAGCGTCGGGATATTGGAAGTGGATTTTATTTATTAAAATATCAATTTTGGCGTCGATATCTCGAGGAAAAAATATCGATAGATATATTTACCGGTCATATTTTCAAAAGATTTTGCGTTTAAAAATAATAAGTAGTGTATTTAGCTCAATAATACAATAGTAATTGTTATACAAAACATTATTTTATATCGGATCAAAATAATTGTATCGGCAAAAACATCGATTTATTGAATTAAAAATGTCAATACATAGATATCGATACTTTTTAACAAGTTTTTTTTAGCGTGAACGAGTTACAAACACACTTAGGACGCAAGCACGACATACTGGCAAACTTTCGCACTTATAATAAGTAGGATGTATCAGTGTGGATTTGCAAGAGAGTTGTAGGTAACTCGGAACCGAACCAGTGTCCTTCACGGTCACTGCACTGGCTTATTCAGAGTTCATATTTATGTGAAATATGTAGCAACAAGTACTTACTTAAGAGATTATCTATGTACAAATTATTCTATATTTTTATTTATTCTTATACTTATGCATATGTATCGCAACGTGTTACATGTTTGTGTGCTCGCTGTGAGTAAAATATTGATAGGATCGAAAAGTATTCAGGGTCAGCAATGAACAATAAAAGTTTACAAAATAAAGTTTGTTTTTGTTTCAATCCGTGTTTTATTAAATAAATAACTTAATCATCATCATTTCAATCGAAAGAAGCTCAAAGGGCGATGGAGAGGGCTTTGCTCGGAGTTTCTCTGCGGTAGGGATCGCATCAGAAACCGACATAGCTCGAAGGATCGCCAAGCTCAAGTGGCAGTGGGCAGGGCAGATCACTTGTAGAACTGATGGCCGATGGGGTCAAAGTATTCTCGAGTGGCGTCCACGGACCGGAAGACGCAGTGTGGGTAGGCCTCCAACCAGATGGAGCGACGACCTGGTTAAGGTTGCGGGAACGCGTTGGATGCGGATGGCACAGGACCGATCTGTTTGGCGAGCATTGGGGGAGGCCTATGTTCAGCAGTAGGTAGAAGTCTTTTGGCTGAAATAACTTAATAGAATTAAGCAATTCTAATAAGTAGAAAAGTAAATAACAATACATGAAGAATAAAAGCTAGTAAATGAATATTTATTTGCGCTGTTGTTTTTTTTTTAAATTCCCGGAATCAAAGTGAAGAGGATAGTATAATTTGACCATAAAACCCATTTTAACCTCGAGTAAACTATCAACCCTCACCTGCGGCTCGGGTGGATATAAACACAACCAGTAAAATGACGCATTACAGTCAACTGGACAATTTCCGTTTACTTTTGTGTTTATTTAATAACCCAAACCATATTATAGTTTTGTTTTTCTGTCCACGTCACGAACAGAACCTTCTCTCCAGGTAAAATACAGTCTTATCTAGGTACCCCTCTAAAAATAAGTAAAATTCGTTACATATAGGTATGAGATATTAATTATACATGTAATGTTAGCAACATTGCGCGGCTTGATGCCCATCTTAAGGTTAATTTCACAATAAAATTAATGTGAACTTATCTTAAAAATAATTGAGCATCGAACTGTAAGATCTTTTTAGTATTCCGACGTAAACGGAAGCAAGTTTTTAATTCGCAATTTACTCGTCCGCGTTTCTGTGCATTTTTGTGGCATGCCAGTATTTTTATAGGCATTGTTATTTGTATGTTCACTACTTAATTAACTAATAAATCAAAACACGGATTCTTGGCATTGCTTCTTACGAATCTTTAATTTTATTTTGATTTCACATAAAAATATTTAAAACCATGGGAACAATTACTCTTAACAATCAGTAACTTTTCAATTGGCTTATGTTTTTTTAAAACTGTTATAGGTAGTATTTTACCTATATACAATATTTGCATAGCAGGGCTTCTAAAAGTCAAGTACCAGGATTCGCGGGATTGATTAGGCCACGTGGCTTTGCCTAGATTGTAGACAATTCTTTTTCTACGACTAGAATACTGAAATTTGTTTGTTCACCAAGTATTAAATAATTTTAACGAATCAATGGTAATGGACTTAAAGGATAATAACTATAAGTAATTTCAACCAATCAGGAAGCAGCAGAGTCAACTCTTATCATATTAACAAAGTCAGCGAAGAGTTTGAATTACGGCGTAATATTTTCCATACAGTAGAGAGCAGCATAGACAATAAATAAAATTTTAGTTCAGCTTTCAAAAGATCACCTTTGTAGTTTTGCTAGAGAATTTATAATTTGCGGATTTAAAGGATACTAGGTAGGTAGTAAAAAAACATACTTCGTTGAAGAAAGAACCTAATTGGCGGTCAATTTATTTTTCTTCGGTCTACCGCTCTAACAGAATCTAACAGATCTCTAGGTCTAGCTACAACAGAGAAATATTTCTCTTGGCAGATGTTATGCCGGTTCTAACCTACACCTCGACGTTTTTTCACAAAATTTTTCTTTTATTTAGATTAGGATAGGTCAGGTTTGCATCGAGACCAATTAGCCCAAAATTTTATGTACACCCATAAATCCACCCTCGTTCTATCCGATTTGTGCGAGCCCATTTGTCAACCTTAATTGGCTTAATTATTTTGTCGTGTCGCGGCGTGATCCAGTGCCTTGTCACAATGCGGCTTGCCTTGCTTGAGCATCCGGATCCTGCCTACGGGTACTGGGCTGCTGGCCGACAGGTGACACCTTTCGCTCGCACCCGATGCCTGTATTTGGGCTGCATTCCTTGTGAAATTACTGAATACGTCCAAGGAAAGCTCATAGGGGCATTTTCTATTTAAAGCGTATCTTTTGCTTTATTTTATTGAGGAAATTTTGGGATTTTCTTATTCAAAATCATGTAGGTACGATTAATTTTCACTAAGTTGTTCAACAATCAAAGTTGTTGACCGTACAACATACCTAATCGGTAAACATTTCAAGTGTTGGATTAGCTATTGCGGTCTAAAAGATACCTATGACAGACGGCCAGACAGAGAAGTCTCAGTAATAGGGTCCCGTTGGCACCCTTTGGGTACGGAACCCTGAAAAAGCAAGATAAAATAGTAGCTAGAATTAAAAAGTGCTAACTTAGGGATCGGCCATACCGCTGCTTAAAATACGGAAACGTTACGGAATCGCAGTGACGGGCCGTTCCTAAACGTCAGAATTTACCGCATGCTCTCCGTAGTAAAGTTGAGACGTTTACGGTGCGTCACTGCGATTCCGTAACGTCACCGTTTTGTAAGCGGCGGTTTGGTCGCACCTTTAGTCTGCATCCCGCGGGAACTATGCACTTCCTCGGGATAAAATTAGCGTATGTTAATTTGGAAAAAAATAGCTTTTAATTAAAGAAATAATTTTAAAATCGGTTTAGCAGTAACCTCTATTATTTGGATGTACGTGCACAAATTTTAACTTTTATAAAATTAATCCTACTAATATTAATAAATGAGAAAGTTTGTGACGATCGATGTTTGAATGTTAGGGTGTTTGGATATTTGTTAGTCAATCGGACGAATCTTGGAAAACAGACAATAATCTCAATTACGATACCTATAATTACTTCATCATCATCTTCATCATCATCCCAGCCTATATACGTCCCACTGCAGGGCACAGGCCTCCTCCAAGAATGAAACACACACACACACACACACACACACAC
Source organism: Archips xylosteana (assembly GCA_947563465.1). Classification (NCBI taxonomy): domain Eukaryota; kingdom Metazoa; phylum Arthropoda; class Insecta; order Lepidoptera; family Tortricidae; genus Archips; species Archips xylosteana. Next base: position 8,712,359 of record OX387363.1, read on the forward strand.
ACACACACACACACACACACACACACACACACACACACACACACACACACACACACACACACACACACACACACACACACACACACACACACACACACACACACACACGTTAACTTCGTCTACAATTAATAGATGGCGTTGTCGAAACGAACGTTGTGCTATAAAAAAGTTACCATAATCTTTTCAGGCAAACCTTTGATTGTAAATGTTTCTCGTGAAGCTACTTCTAACGCGGACGAAGCCATGGATTACGGCTAGTATAAAATATAAGATGGATTTGGTAACCAGAAACCTATAAGCGTACAGGATATTATTATACAGAAGGCCAAGGAGTGAGTTTGACGTTTGACTGAACAGCTTTGTAAAAGTTGTTCATCGGAATTTTTGATTTGAAATGTGGTCAAGCCATCGCGACTTTGAACATCGACTCATGTATGGTGAATTTTTACAATAACAATAAAAAAGTGAAAAACATTCACAAGGCTGATTAGTTGAACTAATCCAACCTGCTGACATATTCTTGATTAATTTTAAGACACTTTAAAGTTTAAAATATGAGCTACCTAATCATAATATGACACGTATTGCCGCCCTCTGCCTCGGAAGCTTTTCAAGTGTCGGGCAAGTCAACTGGTTTAGATAAATATAATCTTCGACTGCACTTTAAGCTGTCGAAAATATATGTACATGACCATGCCGCAGGCAACCAAAACAGACTTTTAATAACATGTTTTTACATCAATTACCTACACTTGTAATATATTATTTATAAAGCGTTAAATGCAAATGATACGCCTCTGGCCTGCTTTTATTGGGTGATTTACTTACTGCGTTTTTATTAAATGGGTGATGAATGTGATTATGGAATAATAAGATTAATTTTGACGCGTGTTTTAAGTTACCCTTGGGATTCTTCTGAAATAAATTATGGAGGATTTATTTTTACTTCCTGTTTTTGGGAACGTCAAATTGCTATTGACAGTATAAATTATATCTTAAGAGATACAGATCGTCGCTACTTTGACAAAAGCTCGTATCTCGAAATTTATAATCTTACTAAGTTAACTTTAAGCGGTGCGCTTCAAGGTTCGTTTCAATTACATACATTTAATACCGACAGAAAAAGCGTGTAGGTGAATTAAATAGTTTTCTTTAGACTTTAGTTACTAAATTACAGCCTACCTCTACTGTTTTCTCTTTCTTTGTTTAGTTCTAGAGTGTCTAGCTTTAAACATGTATAATAATGTTAAGATAGCATTTTTTAAATGATAGGGGGTAAACGAGCAGGTCGCCTAATGGAAAATAATCACCGCCGCCAATGAACAGCCACAACACAAGTTGAGTTACGGATGCGTTGCCGGCCCTTTGGGAAAAAACTAGGCTCGTTTTTTTTGAAAATCCCCAAGTTGTACCGCTCCGGAAATACTGCAGCTGCAAGCTGATTCCAAAGTTTCACCGTGCCATTTAGGAAAAGATGCTGTTCTGGGAAGGTAGAGTTGTCACATTTGAAATTATAAGTATTTTTTATTAAAATATGGAAGCTTAGATGAAACGATCTCTAGGCAAGTGATCTATTTAAATTGAGTTTGTTTACATGATGGTTAACAGTTTACGGTATAGGTGAAGGTATTAAGTCCATGGTTTAGATGGATCATGAAGTTTGAGTAGAGCAACGTCAAGCCTCATGTCAAGTGTGTCTCATATCTGACCTTTTAGTTTCTTTTATGGCGTCTTAAGTGCCAAATACTTTATAATTTGTATCAAGGACACTGCAAGTTTTGTCAACAACCAGACCGACGGCGGAGATCAATAGATAGGCTAATTGATTGGCCGCGGGTGCATTTTTTTACCAACCAGTAGACTTGTATTATGATTGATTAAGTGTAATTGCGTTGTAATTTGTGACATATTAATTTTATATTTGATCAGATGACTTTATCAAAATGTTGTTACAGCTAAGTGTGGGAGTGTAAGAAGGAAACTAATTTTTTTGTTCGCAGTGGCAAATTAACTGATTGAGTCTGTTTATTCGTTAGAATTTTTATGCAGTAGGTACCTAATCTTTGAATACATCAAGCCCAGTTTAGATTTGGCAGAAAATTTGTGCAAACTCGTCCTCACCAGTTAGCCAGTTACCCGCAAATATCGTGGTTGTACCTATCTAAATAAAATGTATATATCGATACCTTTAGGTTCAATTGGCGTAAAGGACAAAATGCCGAAAATGAGTTATATATACAGTTTTGTTCAGAATTTCAAGCTCTATCGATCTGTATACTTAGAATTTTGATATCTCGCAAAATTTGACCTTTACACCCCAGAATTTTCCATAGCTCAACATCAAAACTGCTTTGTTTAGTGGGTGTAAATATCACACTCAAAATCACATGGAATGTAAAGGACGTTATGAAATATAGACCACGACGTAAAGTCCTGATTTTATACACGTTGCCCTTTAAGACCTATATTTGGAGCTTTCTTTTATTATTCTGTCCTTTACGACCTTTACTGTTCTTCATTTACGTACTATATTTACTTCATAACGTAGCTAAACTATGGGCGTAAAGGACGTATATTTTTTTCCTAGCATTATACAACGTGGTTTAAAGCACTTACATAAATACCAAGGTATATTTATGATGCAGCGTAAAGGACTTTTTAATGCTTTAATACTCTTTTTTTTTGTAAATTGGTGAACTTGATGAAAAAAATTAAAGGCGTAAAAGAGTTTTCCATTCCTGTAATGATGTCATAACGTAATTAAATCAAGTTTTAATAGGTTTAGTTTGTTTAAACATTTGATGTTCTTCTATTTTCATTATAATTGTACTTTTCTTACTAATAAAAGTTTGCGTCGTAACAAAACATGCGACAGTTTTGCGCGGTAAAAAATTCCTCATGCCGGTTGTCTCTGTCATCCTCGCAATTTTGTTTTTTATCAGTAGTAAAGTCCTCCACAGACCGCAGCGCAGGGTGTGCGCGCGACGCCGTCGGAGCGTGCCCAGCGTGCTGCACAACATTGCCGGTGTATGTCACCGTATATATGGTTTAGTGTTATAGACCGCGCTAGGCACGCTCCATCGGCGTCGCGCGCATGCCCCGCGCTGCAGTTTGTGGTGGCCTTAAGAGCAAGATAGGTGATGGGTCGATGACGGTACGGACTTATACCTAGTCCCCGATGCATACGCATGCAGATCAGATGATTGTTTTGTTTAGTTCAGTTATTAGGTATTATAGAAATATTTTCTAACGCTGTTCGATTGAATTAGTATCGAGTAGTGTTTTTGAGGCAAGTCGTCAGCAGTCGTCTACAGTGACATTGAAGTAGACGAAATAAAAAAATTCTGACGAGTTACTTTAAAGAATTTTTGCGTTATTCTTACTACCTACTTGATACTAACTCGTTTATTTAAGGTCTACCTAAAGCTAGTTTGTCATTTCTGAGAACCAGTTTATTAATATCAAGTTACAAAACAATAATTAGTACGGTTTTATCCGGAGAGATTTGTTTATTAGAATTTGTTTTGATTTATACTGGATGATTTTGTGTTACGTTAGAGCTGTAGGTACAACATACCTGATAATTAGTTCTTACACAAAGAAAATGACGTTATTAAATTCCTAGTAGGTAAAGTAATTTTGTGATTGAACCTATATTGTGTAGCGTTTCTCTAGTAAAGTGCATTTAGCGAAAACCAAAGTTGACTTTACAGCGATTTCTTACAGACTAACGACTCCATCCTTTCATTCACGGCATACCTTGATTAACCTACCTGTTTTATTACAATAATAATAAAATTCCATGGATGTAATTATAATATTTTCAAGGCGTAAAACGTTTATTGCATGTAATTAATGATTTTTTATGCTACTACCAACTACTAAATTATTGGTAAGTAACTACCAACGAATAATTACGACAAATGATGAATATTTTCGCATAATATATTCCTGTAATGATATAAATCTAAGGAAAACAATATAAATTTAGTAAGTTATGGTGGTCTATACACCCAAAAATTGCATTATTTTTTACAAAAATGACCTTTACGGCCAATCAACCAATCAACTATCTTAAATTTCTTAAAATGGTGTGGTCGTATGTGACTTTATAACGCTTTTTACCGTGGTGTAAAGGACACTAACTTTTTAAGTTTCATATTTAACGTAATAGGTACCAAATAACTACATAGAGACAAGAATTCTAAGCACTTTTCTCATATACATCGAAAATATAGGTCAACAAAGAAAAAAGTTACAAAAGTTTTTCTAAAAAAAATTTTGTTTTTTGGCTCTCCTGAAAAGTGCCATTTTGTCCTTTACGCCAAATGAACCTAAAGGTATCGATATTGTGTGATTCTAAGCGCTAAACTTGAGAACCACAGCATTAAGTTGGATAATTAATTTTTTTGTGTGCGTAATTGTCAGGACAAGTTTTTTTTTTAAATTTCAATGGAGGCAAAACCAGAGGCATCAGCTAGTACAAACTTAATATTATTATTTAAATTAGAGTTACATTTAATTTTATGTGCGTTTCTACCACCCAACACCTTTCGTGTCGCGAGTCGCGGCTAAGTAAATGAAGTTGCACAATCCGCGATCTTGTCGAATGCAAATACCTTTGAGTTGTTTTACAGCGGTCATTAATTACTTTACCTTAATTTCATTGTTGATTATGTGGCCAGAACAACGGTTAAGGCGTAAAATCTGATAGATAGGCATTAGTTAAAGGACTTGTCGTGCCGTTCCGTCACATTTTGGTCCTTAATCTTAATAAATTTAATAATGGCTGCATATTTGATGATGACAAGTGGCCGGGATTTAGCGCGGATTAAGTATGGGTCCGATAGATAAATCAACCGCTTCGTGACCCGTAATGACCAAACATGTCGATCAACCAAATTGCATTTGAAATTTTAATGCTATTTATTTAAGGTAAGTTTTATAGTTGCATTGAGTTAAGTACTTATAATTTAATAATTTAACAAGCTTTATACTACGATGACTGTGGTGGTCTTGGAAAATTATACTTTACACGCGTGACTGGCGAACAGCACTGCTAGATCGCATGTTATGCTACGAAATTCGATTTTCGAATTTCTTATCTTCCCGTTACGTTCACGCTAATAGTATTAAATAAAAGAGTAAAAGGGACGGCACAATACGAACTTCGAATTTCGTAGTAAAATGGCTAGCGGCGCTCACGTAATGACGCGGCGACGCAAATTGGGCAAAGTGATCTGACCAGGGATACCGTGAAGCGGATTCAGTGAGAGTATCCTCACAAGACCTATATATATAGGCTCTAGTCATTTTCCCACATGTTCTTTTTCCTTCAGTATCCTAAATTACCACGTCCCTCTTGTCCGTCATGGTAACACTGTAAGGAGTTGTCTGCGTGAGCCCCTATCTGGGTCGATGTCGTTCAACTCGTAATCATCATCATCTTGGCCTATACACGACCCAATGCTAATCACAGGCCTCCTCTCGAATGAGAGGGCTTGTGCTGTAGTTCCCACGTGTTCCCAGTGTTGATTGGGAACTTCACACACATAACATTTAATTACTGCTTAGATCTGTGCAGGTTTCCTAACGATGTTTTTTTTTTATTTTAAAGATTGTGGTAATTCCTAAATTTTAAATAATAATAAGTATAATAACCGTATTTTTGTAGCCTTGCAAGCCCGGGACGCCCCTTCGGTAGTTATGTCCGTGTTGGAGTGCCCACTGGTTGGGATTGGGAAGTTAGGAACCATATGCTTAAAAACTACAAACAAGTGGCACAGCTGGAAAGCTATCTAAACAGATGAAGAGAGCACAAAGATCTGTACAAGCTAAAAATGTACGATTCTAAACAATTCTGTTCTGATAATCGTGTATTTTTTGCACTTATTTGTATATTTGGAATGTAAGCAGTAAACACACCAATAATATAGTAGGTTTAAACATAAAACTACCGTGAGACTCACTCATAGTGAAAATAAACGGATCACTCACGTCTTAAAACGAGTTTAACTCGATATGTCTCTGGCTAATCCGTAGCCCTTCTTCTCGGAGTCACACGATGTAGGTATATTATTACGTAGTAAAACTTCCTTTATGCTTTTTGGAAGTAGTGACAAATGTTCGAACGCGAACTTAATACATATTATACGCTCATTTACAATTAGAAAATTAAAAACGTATTTAAACATTTTTTTAATATGTTACATTACTATTTTTTAAGAATCAATAAATTTCAAAATCATAAACGAATGTTATTGCAATAGATAATTGCCCCCGCAGTTTGCTAGTTTGCAACCGGCCGCCTAATGCCGAGAAATGCACGTAAATAATAGTGTCCACGTAAGTGGGCCATTAAACACAACCAGTTTCGAGTTTTATTGAAAAATATGGACACAGATCATTTTGTTTTGGATATCGTCGGGGATACTGCAAAACCGCTTAACTGGCATTGGATAATTGCGTCACAAATTTAGACGATTTCAAATTTCAACTCCAAATTCCTTAAAATTAAATAATATAAATACTAGCTGACCTGGCAAACGTTGTTCTGCCATATAAATTGGGGGTATAAAAATACCCTACGACTTCTCAGACGTACCAAATGTATGTAGACTAAAATATTGATAAAAATCGGTCAAGCCGTTACGGAAGAGTTAGATAACAAACACCGTGACACGAGATTTTTATATATTAGACTAGCTGAAGCCCGCGATTTGTCTGCGAAGAATAGGGGTGTAAAAAATAGTCCATGAACTATTGTCAGACTTACCAAATAAAGACAAAAAAAATTAGATTAAAATAAAGCCGTTTCGGATGATTTCGATATCAAACACCGTGACACGAGATTTTTATATATTCTAGATTTGTTAAAATATTAAGTAATTTATTTATTGTAAAAAATATGAAGTTAAAACCATCCCTTACAAACTATGTACATGCCGTGGGGATGCGCGTTACTTACGTTGGACATACCTAAGCGAATTGTCACTATCCCCGATGATTATGTCAAACGTTTTGTGGTCGGATCATACTTACTCAGAGTTAAACGTTTCCGTAAGATTTTTATTACTATATGAATCTAATATGATAAATTAACTTCACTCCATTAACTACGAGATTAGAGGACGTATTGTATGCTATTGCATTCACTATTTCTTTCTGTCGAACGGTATAAGATGGTGACAGAAAGGCCCGGCGCCTTAGACAATTATAGTAAGTACCTATTTAAAGAAATTCGGATTAAAATCAGATTAGAGATTTACTTGTTATTGTACTATACCTATACTATCTTAACTAATGTTATAGTTGCGAATGTGAATTTGTTTCTTTGAAATCTTGTATGGGGATAGTTAACACTGTGGTAAGGACATAAGTAGAATAAATAAGTGGTTTCATCCTGGAAAATTGTATGATTCCTGCAGGATAGCGATGGACGAATTCTTCGTTGATAAAACTGCGGGCAAAGCGAGAAAACTATAATTAAAAGTGATTCAGTGTTAAATGAACGAGCCAATAAAAATAACAATCGAACACATCTGTTATTGAATTATGTTTACTGCAACTAATTATTAAGTATTCGTTGATGAAATTTTAACAATCGTAGTTTCCTTTTTAATTAATAGAATGGCGTTAACGACCACGAATCGAACCTAAGTAACCAAATTGCTTTTGTAACACAAACTGATTAATAGCTCAGAAATAAATAGAGCGAGTAATCAGACACCCCGCACGCACACACCTGTCCGTTATACGTGCCTGTCTACCAACAACCAAGCCAACCTTAACAACTAGGCATAATGGCCAGTTTCATACACCCATTGTTATAATGCAGATGCAGTTGTGACGGATGCAACAGTTGCCAAAGTGCAGAGCAATAATGCATGAAAATTTGCAACAGTTTTAATAACTGATCGACTGATCGTTTTGCAGTAATGAACTTTGAAAAAGGTATTTTATTGCTTTAATGTTCTACCTCCGAATTATTTTACTATGTGACTTGTATTTTCATCGTCAACTTTTAACACGAACAAGTGACTGAAGTAACATATATGATTTACAGCTTCAGGCGTGGACCGGGGAACGTCGTAGCACATTTATGAATGTGCTGAAGAAAATTACCGATATCTTCTATCTATATATATAAAATTCTAAACTGACTGACTGACTGACATATCAACGCGCAGCCCAAACCACTGGGCCTAGAGATTCCAAATTTGGCATGTACCTAGGTTCCTTATAAGGTCTAGGGGTGCACCAAGAAAGGATTTTTCAAAATTCACTCCCTAAGGGGGTGAAACGGGGTCCAAAGTTTGTATGGGGAAACAAGATTCGTTCGACTATTTTATTCGAAACTTCACAGAAGTACTCCTAATGATAAATGAGTAAACACGTGTTTCAGGTTTTTTGAGAATTCAACCCCTAAAAGGGGGAAAAGGGGTAACAAAGTCTGAAAATCAACATGGGTGTTGTTTCTATGGTTTATCGGGTCGCTGGTTATGAAAACAACAACGGATTTAAAATCCGACGTGGCGGACGTAAAATACCATCTCCCTGGATAGGGTGCGATGGGGTTGAAATGTCTAATTAAACTAAATGATTGTTGATATTATCAACGCACAGCCCAAACTACTGGACCTAGAGACTTGAAATTTTGCACATAGATATCTTATACAATGTAGGCATCCACTAAGGAAGGATTTTTGGGAATTCCCACGGGGACGGGAAAAAACGGGATTTATATATTCGATTCCGAGTGACCCTATCTCAGTAACTATAATAACTAGACTCTTCAAACTTGATACACAAGTAGGTATTACATTAGTCAAAACATAAATTTCAGGATTTTTTCAAAATTCCCACGGGATAAGGAAAAAACTTGATTTATATATTCAGTTCAACGGGATCCTATGAACTATAATTACTAGACTCTTGAAATTTGGCATAGAAGTAGGTAATTATAATAGTAAAAAACAGATTTTTTGAAATTCCCACGGGATAAGGAAAAAACGGGATTTTTCGTTTTACTGGTCGTAGAAAGCTGAAATTCGGCATCTAGGTTGCTTGGAAACTGTAGAGGATTGAGAGAGGACTTTCCAAAATTCCCACGGGAACGGGAAAAAACGGGATTTTTCGTTTTACTGGTCGTAGAAAGCTGAAATTCGGCATCTAGGTTGCATGGAGAGTGTAGAGGATTAAGAGAGGACTTTCCAAAATTCCCATGGGAACGGGAAAAAACGGGATTTTTCGTTTTACTGGTCGTAGAAAGCTGAAATTCGGCATGTTGGTTGCTTAGGGAGTGTAGAGGAGCATTGAGAGAGAACTTTCCAAAATTCCCACGGGAACGGGAAAAACGGGATTTTGCGTTTTACTGGTCATAGAAAGCTGAAATTTGGCAAGTGGGTTCCTTGGGGAGTGTAAGGGAGCATTAAGAAAGCATTTCCCGAAATTCTTACGGGAACGGAAAAAAACGGGATTTTGCGTTTTACTGGTTGTAGAAAGCTAAAATTCCAAAATTCATAAGTTTATACTGTAAGTAGGCCGCAAAGGGCTCATTAACCGACTTAAAAAAAGGAGGTTATGCATTCCACTTTATGTTTTTTTTTATGTAGTAATGTTCACCGATTTCTCGGTCAATTGTGGACCGATTATAAAAATTATTTTTTTATTCGAAAGAAAACAATATACTCCTGAGATGGTCCCATTGTCACCAAATCAGGATCTGATGACGGGATCTCAAGAAAATCGAAGGCAACCCTCAAATTTTGTAGGCACGCATTACGTTTTTCATATATTTTCTCAAGCTATTTAAGTGTTTGCGTCTGGTAGACATCATCTCATGTTGATGAGCTGATGATGGAAGGTAAATCTCCTTAACGGTTAGGAGTTGAGGATAATTTTTCAAATATTATAGGTACGTATAGACCGATTGTTGTATTCTTTCAGGTTATCCGGGTGAGCTGATGATGGAAGGTTAAACTCCTTAACGGTTAGGAGTTATAGGAAGTTTCTTTAAATATCATATACACGTATAGATCTTTAGTTGTATTCTTTCTGGTTATTCAGATGAGCTGATGATGAAAGTATAACTCCTTAGCGGTTAGGTCACACAACACCTTTACAAAATACTATAATATGTATAATATCAATGCTAAGTAGGTACACAGCGCTTCCAGTTACTCAAGTTTCCGTAGAAGGTAAGAAAACATTGAATTATACCTAATGCAGGACAGGGGAAAGTAATAATAGGTTTTATATTATTAACAAGTCTGGTTATTTTAGTGCCCGCTTCCGAATTAGTGAAAAACATTGTATATAAAGAAATACTGTAAAGGACCGTATCTACCTGATGTTTAGTCGGGCTTGCTTGCACGCTTGCTTGCACGCTTACTTGCACGCTTTCTTGCACGCTTGCTTGCTTGCGTGCATGCTTGCTTGCTTGATATCTTAGTTCTTTGGAATACTCATGGTACACGCGAGCGAAGCCACGGGCAAAAGCTAGTCTATACTATAATAAAACAGTAAAAGTAGAGCTCTGTCATTGTGTATGTAATCGCTAATCTCCGAAACTACTGAACGGATTTTCTTGCGGTTTTCACAGATAGATGAAGCTTAAATTGGAGCAACATATAGGCTTTGTTTCATTAAAATTGGGTCACAATGAAAAAAGTTATCGTCCTTTAATCTATACTGTTCGGGCATTTAGCATTTTTATCCGTCACATAACTTCTTAATTTGTTAGTTTATTTTTTTGTGGTCATGGTTGCAGAACCCATCAGCCGGGTAAAAAAAAATATATCAAAGTTATTTTTTTTAAAGAAAGAAATCATGCTTAATTGCAAACAGTAAAACAGTAAAAGTAGAACTCTGTCTGTCTGTATGTAATCGCTAATCTCCAAAACTACTGAACGAATTTTCTTGCGGTTTTCGCAGATAGATGAACCTTAAATTGGAGCAACATATGGGCTTTGTTACATTAAAATTGGGTCACAATTAATAAGGTTATCGTCGTTAATCTATACTGTTCGGGCATTGTAATCTTAATATATAAAAGAAGAAACTGACTGACTGACTGACTGACTGACTGACTGACATATCAACGCACAGCCCAAACCGCTAAGCCTAGAGATTCCAAATTTGGCACGTAGGTTCCTTATAAGGTCTAGAGGTGCACTAAGAAAGGATTTTTCAAAATTCATTCCTTAAGGGAGTGAAACGGGGGTCCAAAGTTTGTATGGGGAAACAAGATTAGTTCGACTATTTTATTCGAAACTTTACAGAAGTACTCCTAACGATAAATGATTAAACACGTGTTTCAGGTTTTTTGGGAATTCAACCCCTAAAAGGGGGAAATGGGGGGACAAAGTCTGAAAATCAACATGGGTATTGTTTCTATGGTATATCGGGTCACTGGTTACGAAAACAACAACGGTTTTAAAATCCGACGTGGCGGACGTAAAATACCATCTCCCTGGATGGGGTGCGATGGGGTTGAAATGTCTAAATAAACTAAATGACTGTGGATATATCAACGCACAGCCCAAACCACTGGACCTAGAGACTTGAAATTTTGCACATAGATACCTTATACAATGTAGGCATCCACTAAGGAAGGATTTTTGGGAATTCCCACGGGAACGGGAAAAAACGGGATTTATATATTCGGTTCCGAGTGACCCTATCTCAGTAACTATAATAACTAGACTCTTGAAATTTGATACACAAGTAGGTATTACATTAGTTTAAACATTAATTTCAGGATTTCTCAAAATTCCCACGAGATAAGGAGAAAACGGGATTTATATATTCAGTTCTACGGGATCCTATGAACTATAATTATTAGACTCTTCAAATTTGGCATAGAAGTAGGTAATTATAATAGTAAAAAATTGTTTTAAGGATTTTCGGAAATTCCCACGGGATAAGGAAAAAACGAGATTTTTCGTTTTACTGGTCGTAGAAGACTGAAATTCGGCATGTAGGTTGCTTGGGGAGTGTAGAGTAGAGAAGGATTGAGAGAGGACTTTCCAAAATTCCCACGGGAACGGAAAAAAGGGGTTGTTTCGTTTTACTGGTCGTAGAAAGCTGAAATTCAGCATGTAGGTTGTTTGGAGAGGGTAGAGGAGCATTGAGAGAGGACTTTCCAAAATTCCCACGGGAACGGGAAAAAACGGGATTTTTCGTTTTACTGGTCATAGAAAGCTAAAATTCGGCATGTAGGTTGCTTGGGGAGTGTAAGGAAGCATTGAAAGAGAACTTTCCAAAATTCCCACGGGAACGGGAAAAACGGGATTTTTCGTTTTACTGGTCATAGAAAGCTGAAATTTGGCAAGTGGGTTCCTTGGGGAGTGTAGGGGAGCATTAAGAAAGCATTTCTCGAAATTCTTACGGGAACGGGAAAAAACGGGATTTTGCGTTTTACTGGTTGTACAAAGCTAAAATTTCAAAATTCATAAGTTTATACTGTAAGTAGGCCGCAAAGGGCTCCTTTATCGACTTCAAAAAAAGGAGGTTATGAATTCCACTTTATGTATTTTTTTATGTAGGTGTATGTTCACCGATTTCTCAATCAATTGTGGACCGATTATAAAAATTATTTTTTTATTCGAAAGAATACAATATACTCCTGAGATGGTCCCATTGTCACAAAATCAGGATCTGATGACGGGATCTCAGGGAAATCGAGGGCAACCCTCAAATTTTGTAAGCACGCATTACGTTTTTCATATATTTTCTCAAGCTATTGAAGTGTTTGCGTCTGGTAGACATCATCTTATGTTGATGAGCTGATGATGGAAGGTAAAACTCCTTAACGGTTAGGAGTTGAGGATATTTTTTCAAATATTATAGGTAAGTATATACCGATAGTTGTATTCTTTCAGGTTATCCAGGTGAGCTGATGATGGAAGGTTAAACTCCTTAACGGTTAGGAGTTACAGGAAGTTTCTTTAAATATCATATGCACGTATAGACCTTTAGTTGTATTCTTTCTGGTTATTCAGATGAGCTGTATTCTTTCTGGTTATTAGGTCACACAACACCTTAACAAGATACTATAATATGTATAATATCAATGCTAAGTAGGTACACAGCGCTTCCAATTACTCAAGTTTCCGTAGAAGGTAAGAAAACATTGAATTATACCTAATGCAGGACAGGGGAAATTAATAATAGGTTTTATATTATTGTATATAAAGAAAGTTTAGTCGGGCTTGCTTGCACGCTTGCTTGCACGCTTACTTGCACGCTTTCTTGCACGCTTGCTTGCTTCCGTGCATGCATGCTTGCTTGCTTCCATGCATGCATGCTTGCTTGCATGCTTGCTTGCTTGCCTGTATGCTTGCTTGCTTGACATCTTGGTTCTTTGGAATACTCATGGTACACGCGAGCGAAGCCGCGGGCAAAAGCTAGTCTTTTAATATGAGGGTAAGTCACAATTATACGGTCGGTTGGCGGCAAAAGAGCTTTGACAGTTCGAGGAAACGAACGTACGGATCACATGTGTTTTGGTGTGTACTGTTCTTTTAACGAAAGTACTGGTAAAAGTATAATTATTGTGTGTGTGACATTATGGACTCTGTGTACATATAACAGCAGCGCCTGAGAGCAGACCAAGGTGAGTGGCTTTCCTTATATTGAGAGAGTACAATGCCTAAGGCCCTGGGGCTATCCTAATAGAAACCTAGGACCAGTGATCTCCAGCTATCGAAGGGTTCTTTACATGAACATATACCTACTTATGAAACAGCACCGTGACTAACTGACTGACTGACAGACAACGCACAGCCCTAACAACTGGCTGGTGCTACAGACTTGACATTACTAAATAAATTATTTTTCGAAATTCCCGTAGGATACGAAAATATAGTCGAAACTTTATTGGTTTTTTGTCCGTGGGGTAGAAATAAATGATTTCAACTTCGGGCTTGATTTTAAAAATTCATTCTCTAATAAGTATTACATTACCTAATGTACTCTACACTCTACGTACCTAACATGTTTTTTACTAATATAGTAAGACATAAAACTTACGAGTCATACAAAACCATAATTATAAATGCTATACTAAAGCAGGCATCGGCAAACCGCAGTTTGCGTGGGGTATCCCGTGTGGGGTATATGGGGGGTGGGGCAAAAAATCATGTTTTTGTATGGGAGCCCCCCTTAAGTATTTGTTTTGTTTTAATATAATAATTTATTTTTAAAGTGAATGTGTATAACTAACTATTCTGTGAATAAGTATTTCAAGCGTCTACCTGTTGCCGTTATCAATATCGAGCACCAAAAAAGGATAGATTTGTTGAAATTCCCTCGGGATAGGGAATAAACGAGATTTATTATATTCACTAAGTAATACCAATGATGATGAGACGATGGATTTTTGGATGTTGCCGTTGCCGGATTTTTGTTATATTCAATGAAAGAAATGAAGAAGCTTTACTGCGCGGACGAAGTCGCGGGCACCAGCTAGTTATTTAAATAAACCGTAACTACTTAAATTTCGTAGATACATTGAACTTAACAGACCGTTGCCGCAGCATGCGAGTGCCCAAGGCGTGTATTTAGATCCTATGCCATATTTTATTTTAAATATAAAACTGACCCGTGATTGACCCCTATCTCACCTGATGCATTTGAAGCCAAAGTTATATGTTATTGGTTGAATAACAATTTATTCACTCTATCCTTGAAGAGTCCTAAGTTATACATCTATCTGGAAATGCAGACGATGGGAGAGAATTAGGGAATGTTCCTTAGCAGGTCTTATTAGGAAAGATGAAGCGAACCGCTTCGTTCGGGCCAGTGGAATGCTAACCACATAAATTAATTTCATCTGACACTCTAGTGACATGATATGGCCGAAACACGACATGCATCCTCTCAAAAAGATAAGGGTTTGCTTGACATCGACCAACCAACAACAGCTCATTTTAAAATACCTACTTATTTTAATGTTAACAGTCATTTATCGCCGTAGACTGTCTGCCTTACTTTGTATATGCACTTAGATATTGATTTGCCATACTAGTTATTACCTGGTAGCTATTGCTACTTACGCAATAACAATCTTAAAAGTATACGAGCAGTATTTTGCGATTATTCTAAATCTATTGCGGTCCACCTCTGACTGCTAAAGAAATTGCGGGCAATTTTCGAGAATGTCACGTTTATCTGTGCTATTACGTTCACATTTACTGTTCTATTATTTATTTGCGCAAAACAATATATCTGATGGTGTTGTAATAGAACAAATTGAATGGTAAGCCAAATGTTCCAGTCCTTAACATCTGCCCAGCAACTAAACAATAGCAGCAATGTTCAAAGCACAAAACTAACAAATTCAATAAGAGGAATATAAATGTTATCGTGTGCATGTCTTTCTACAATCGGTTTCGCCACGTTTTCGCATTTCCCGTTGTTAATGAGTAAACCTTTTTTTTGCATTTTTATAGGTTTTAGTACTTAGATTGATTACTGTGCTTACCAATGAAATGTAATCCTTTTTGAACCACCATCTCTGTAATACCATCACCAGATAAAGCTGGAAAAATAAATATAAGGCTTATCTTCACTAATATTATAAATGCAAAGTTACTATTTAAAGTCTAAAAATAAAGTTAATTTAAAGTCTGTTACTATTTCACCTTTTAACCGCTGAACCAGTTTAGATGTAACTTAGTATGAAGATAGTTTGAGACCCTAGGAAGGACATAGGACACTTTTTACTTTGAAAAATTGCGTAGTTCGCAAGGGATAATAATAAAAAAAATCTTCACAGACAGAGTTGTGGGCAGCAGCTTGTACAATATACATAAAGGTACAGTCGAAAGCATAAATATGTACACAGTCATTACGTCAAAACATGTAAACATCAACCTTATGGTTAATGACATAGAATTGTTTAGATATTTTCGACACCTTGTTGACATATACATACATATTTTTGCACTTGATCATACCACGATAAAGGCACGCGATTCACTTTCCTTAAAAGTATGTCAAACGATATAAATTCGGAAGAGTCATTCAAATCTTTTTTCAAACAAAGCATTGTGTATTTTCAATTCGATTCGATGAATTCGCCAATGTCGAGGTTGAAAAAAAGACACTACGGTTGATCGTTGTTTGGTAGCTTATTCTGCACATTTTGACATTACTCTATAAGAGCTGTCATCGCAAATATCCAAGAATTATCGTAAAATGACTACCAAATAAATAACTTGTCTCAAGTTACACTCATTAAAAGAGGCTAGGGATATTTTTCATCCCTAGACATTATTGATTATTTCAATAAAGGCATACGTATTAGGTACTACTGGAGTGAGTCAAAACATCCAATTTGTCTAGAGATAATGAGTAGTAGGTATCCCAAGACTTTCGAGTCGACCAATTTGATTCCTAGACTACTATAGAACCATGTTATAATGAATGAATTTGTTTATAAATCTTCTTCTTCTTCTTCTTTACGACAGTGATTATTGCGTGAAGTATGCCATGATGAGATGACATCTCGATCTTTGCTAACATGTGTCAACGATAATTAACCCTTTCAACGCCAACGACACATATAGGTGTCGCATAGTACAGTGTCAGAGTGATCTTGACACAATGACATAAGATTCAAAGCAGGTTTACGTTTTGTCGAGGCGCGGCGTTGAAAAGGTTAATAGGAAAGGAGTTTGCTTATGTACTAATAATTTGAATTTTATTTTCATTGTCCGTCAGTCAAAACTTATTTTTCTTCTCATGTCATGAAGCGAAAAAACGTTTATAAACTCTTTACGATTATTTTATGTTGTGGTCGGAAAGTTGATAATCCTTTGACCCGCACTGACGTTATAATTATGTAGAAGTTAAAGCGTCAAAGTTCTCTAAAGGCTTATAATCAAATTGGTTGACTGTACTTGAAGATCGCAAAGAAGGGTTCGACTAAACTTTTGCCGTTGATACAACACGATCTAAATAAACTTATTTCGATGACGTAAGTATTGATACCATTCTGTTTTACAGTAATACCTTAGTAAGATTGTTTGACACATTTCATTGAAAGCAAAACTCGATCGGCCGGCCTCATCTGAAAAGGAAAGTGCACCGGCTCCGACGCGGCGCGCGGCGCGTGGGCTCCGATGACGTTTATTTGACGCGATTATCATCGTGATGTCAGCAACTGGTGCGATGACGGCTTCATGTGCGCTTCGATAAAATCGGAGCGCAAATATGCAGTGGCCTGGGGCTAAATTCAGGAATGGCCCACCACGGTTTGCGAGAGGATCGGGATGAACTGCTATTCAGGAACGCCAAAAATCACTGGTTTGCGAGAGGTTTGGGCTGAGCTTGGGATGAGCCTTAAAAAAAAATAAAAATAAAAAATAAATATCACGGGACAATTCACACCAATTGACCTAGTCCCAAAGTAAGCTTAGCAAAGCTTGTGTTATGGGTACTAGGCAACGGATAAACATACTTATATAGATAGATACATACTTAAATACATATCAAACACCCAAGACCCGAGAACAAACATTCGTATTTTTCATACAAATATCTGCCCCGACACGGGAATCGAACCCGGGACCTCAAGCTTCATAGTCAGGGTCTCTAACCACTAGGCCATCTGGTCGTCAAGCCTTATATATTTATTTATTCATTTATTTATTTACAAAGCGAATTAACATGAAATTAAGGCTCCTCCCAAGCTCATCCCATTCCTATCCTCTGCGCAAACGATTGGATTACCGCTCGCAAACCGTGTTGGGCCGTTCCTGAATTTGGCCCCAGATGGTGTGAATTAGACTATCAATATAATCACGTGATACTTAACCTTATATTACAAAATTATTGACGTGTATCGCAGTACCGTAATATAACCGAAGTAGATTTCCGGATGTTAGGAAATCCGCGATAATATTGTCAATAACAGTAATAATAAATCACAATAATTTATTTATTTAATCAGATAACTGGAATCCAGTGGTTAGTATTACAAAATGAGCTAGCAAGGGAAGGGTCAATGAACAAAAACATAGGACCCGAACCGTATGTGGGACTCTCACAGGTAACCATAAAGAATGCCATAAACGACCACACCAGACTTAAATACCAACAAGAGTGGAAAACACTGGTGGGTCTAAAGCATTCAAAACGATTCATTGAAAATGTCGACACTAGCTGGACTAAAAAACTCTGGACACTCAGTAGGAAACAACTCCGACACATTGTCGGGGCATTTACAGGTCACTTCGATACTAAACACATACCTACTAGTAAAGATGGGACTACAGGACAATGAAGATTGTAGGATGTGTGGTGAGGAAGACGAAACAATGGAACACATTTAGACGACCAGATAGCCTAGTGGTTAGAGAACCTGACTACGAAGCTTGAGGTCCCGGGTTCGATTCCCGTGTCGGGGCAGATATTTGTATGAAAAATACGAATGTTTGTTCTCGTGTCTTGGGTGTTTAATATGTATTTAAGTATGTATCTATCTATATAAGTATGTTTATCCGTTGCCTAGTACCCATAACACAAGCTTTACTTAGCTTACTTTGGAACTAGGTCAATTGGTGTGAATTGTCTCGTGATAAAAAATGAAATAAATGACATTATGTGTGAATGTGACGCCCTTGCCAGATTAAGAATGAGACTCTTTGGCGACGGATACCCCGCACCAGGAGACTTTAAGGCACTACCGCTACGTCAAATCATCCAATTTATGGATGAGGTGATAAAAGCAATGGAGTAAGTGCGAAGGAGGGGTAATTACACAAAAGATCCCTACGGGTCGAAGTGTATCCGCAAGGACCCCTATTTGTAAGATAAGATAACACCATTACCACTGGTGGAAGACCAATACTGAAACTTAAGAAATTGTTAGCGAAACTTGACAAATTGTTAGTTGAAGGTTAGTTCGTAATAAAAAGTATACTGCATGATCAGCTACTTAAAAGTAAATTGAATGCCTTATGGCGCAGCATATGAAGTTAAGTGTAGTTTATATAATTTTGAATTTGATAAAAATGTTTTTATTAAAAGTAACTAACTCATTTTCAAATAAAACCAAAGGTGGTTAGGCAACCATGCTACGACTGTGAATACTTAATCATATTTCACTAGCTGTTGCCTGCTACTTTGTCTGGGAGGAAATCGTTCATCGCTGTCTTGCGGGAATTAGGTATGCAATTTTCCAGGATAAAAAGTAGGTATCCTAATAAATTAATCCTGTTTACAAAATACCTGTGTGTCAAATTTCATTAAAATCCGTCATACCGTTTTAGCCTGAAAGAGTAATAAACATCCATCCATACATCCATCCACCCGTGCAAACAAAATTTAGTTTTTATAATATTAGTGAAAATTCATTTTTTTTTTAAATCAGGTTAGTAGCTTTAGCAACACAAGGGATAGTAAGTAATTCAGAAAATAGATTTTAAATACGTAAAGAGGTATTCTGTCCTTGAAATGGAACTACTTAATTGGTTTTTTGACCTCCCGCCTTCCCTTAAAAGAGCGGTAACAATGATCATTAAATTTATCAAGCATTAATCACTCGCGGGATGAAAAAGCTTTTATCGCGAACGAACTCGTAAATATATTCACAACCGGCAATCTCTCATTTATAAATCCGCAACATACTACGGTGACCATTTTTTTAAATTTATTTCTGGCAATGGGAGCAGAGCCCTTCTGCCGGTTTCAGGACAACGGAGACTACGGCGATGAGTGTCGCGAGACTAATTACATTTAATTACTAGCTTTTGCCCGCGACTCCGTCCGCGTGGAATTAGTAATTTGGGCAGCTTATTTTTTGATCCAATTTGCTTTTTCATCAATTATGGTTCTCCTTAGTTCCACGATATAAAAAAATTACCCCTCCACCCAACCCCCCTCCCACCCCCGCACCCCGCTCCCAACCCCACCCTCACCGATTCCCCCCCCCCGCACACCCGCGTTCACATTCATCACCATACTCCCAGCGTGATGATATAGCCTTCCTCGATAAATGGGCTATCTAACACTGAAAGTATCGTATCTTTCTTATTTGTCAACCGATTCAAATGAAACAAACACTAAATGTTAATCCAAGAAAATACCAACATATCAGTGAAAACCGCATCCTTCTAGGTTTCTCCGTTTCTGAGATTAGCGCGCACAAACGCACAGACAAACAGACAAACGGACAATAATTCTAAAAATCATTGTTTTGGGTTCTATTGCGCTAATAAATAGCCCTAGTGACAGTTTTTCTCAAATATCTTCAATGTACAGACACCGACTTGTTACAGATTTATTATATGTATATGTATAGAATAGATTATTTTGATAATTTGAACAAATTTTACAAAATCTGTAGTATACTTTAAATAAATATTTGGTCATTGGAGAACCCATAAAAGTATCTACAAAAGTCGGGGCGTAAAATGTCAGAGTTTGATAAAGTGATGGTAGTGTTTTTTTTTTCTGTACAGCTATTTCAAAACTATTATAAAATGTACGTAAATAGGTCACATATCTGATGCTAAACGGAAAAATTTACCAAGACTAATGCGTAATGTCAGAATTTCACTCATCATCATCATCATCATTTCAGCCGAAAGATGTCCACTGCTGAACATAGGCCTCCCCCAAGGCTCGCCAAACAGGTCGGTCCCGTGCCATCCGCATCCAACCTTAACCAGGTCGTCGCTCCACCTCATTGGAGGCTTACGTACCTACACTGCGTCTTCCACTCACTTTCAAGCAATAAAGGATTCATTCATTCAAGAAAATTGGAATTCACATACCTAAATTAAGAGTGGTAGAGACAATTGAGAGAATTCTTATACGTCTGGTCACCCTGACATCGCGGCGACCTGGGCCGGTCATCGAGAAAGGAAAATGCAATTATTTCACTACAAGAGAACCGCCCGACCTTGCAATAAGGAATTTTATGCATTCTGTTCCATTACTCGGATAGAAAGTAGTATTTTACGGGATCAATGTGCTTCCTGGTCACACAGGTTCATGAGACGAGAGTGTTAAAGAAGTATAGGGTAGGTATAGACAAATTGAATAAATGCGGCAAAGGGTTTTACAAGATATATTTAGTAAACTAGGTGGGTCATACACATTTTTTTCACACCTTTCATTCGGAAAAGTAGATTTTGTTCCCTGACAACAGGGATCAAAATGCTACTTTTCTGTTCAAGCTACTTTTTTAATTTGTTCATTGGCATGTATCATTTACGCGATGTGCCAATGAACACACACCTTAATAAAATAATCGATTGTAATTATATCATCGTAATCGATTAAAAATGAACGTATTTCATGTTTTAACTTTAACAACGTATATGAAAATTGATGAATTCTTCGTAATAGATTAAAAAATGTCACAATAAATTATACGTTTTACTTAAATTAAAACTATCGATGATTGTTATTGTGATTTAATGAATATTGATATCCGTAATATTCGATTCCATTCGATTCATTCTTAACAATGTTAAAAGTAGCCCAGGAATACTTTATCTATGGTGACCTTTCCCTATCTATCACAACAATCCATTTTCCTCATAGTCGGTGTGAAAAATTGTATGTGTCACTCAGGAGCAAAATTATTTTCGTCTTGGGCGTTAACACTTAATTCTTTCGTTACGCTCAGGATTCTAACTTAGAATTCCTCGCTGCGCTCAGGATTCTATTGTAGAATCCATCGCATCACTCTGGATTCAATGTACATACTGCCCTCGCCGTAAATACATCATTTTGCTCCCTTGTGACACAAATAACTATTTGCGCTCTCCTGTTGACATTGCAAAAGTTAAGGGCTACTATAACCAATTTTTTTTGTCAAGTCAACATTGGCTTACGGGACGCCTGACCAACTTGCCCATGTAAATAAATCTTAAGTTTCCTGGTTCGGAGTCGCTAATTAATTTTACTTATGTCCACAGGCGAGATAAATTTTGTTTTTCACACTGTGTGAATGACCCAGGTGTTATCAACTTAATCATCTAAAAGTTTCTTAATATTGATCCAGTACTTATTTAAGTAGTTTTAGAGATTATAAACGAACACACAGCATCACACACACAAACAATCCAAGTTTAATTATGAACTTTACAAAGTCTGCTTACAACCTTTTACCTTGCTTCTCTGCTATCACTTATTGGTACCCGTAGAGATCTCCGCAAAAGAACGCCTGAAACAATACATACTAGCTTGATGCCTGCGGCTTCGCCCCACTGAAGTAGATTAAAACGTGTTTTCCCGTGGGACTGAGATATTATATAGCCTATATCACTCTCCTGCCCTTCAACTATGTCCATACAAAAAATCATGGCAATCAGTAGCTCAGTTTCGACGTGAAAGAAGGTCAAATAAACTCACTTTCATATTTATAATATTAGCATTGATTTATAATACATACATATAATGTACTAGCCTTCCGTCCGCAGCTTCGCCCGCGATAAATTAATTTTCCCGTAGGAAAAGGTATTTTCCCGCGGTAAAAAGTAGCCTATGTCACTCAGTGATAATGTAGCTTTCTAACGGCAAAAGAATTTTTGAAATCGGTCCAGTAGTTTCAGAGCCTATTCAATGCAAACAATCAAACAAACAAACAATCAAATCTTTCTTCTTTATAATATTAAGTACTATTAGTATAGATACTAACTGACCCGGCTAAATTTGTCCCCCATATAAAAATTGCGATTCAAAAAAGGGGGGTTGGGTAAGAGGGTGAAAATTACTTTACGACGTATTCTCATATTTGGTAAGTACCAAATACTTATGCAAAAAAATATTTGTTCAGTTACTGTTAGTTCTGTTCAAGTGTGTGGTCACATATCCGGCCACAGACATTTACAAGTATACTAAAGGGATTTTATAAATAAAACTACTCAAAAATATCACTACGATCGCAAATAACCTTATCAAACTAACAATAAATTGTGTCAATCATCAAATGAAATACATTAAGAACCGATTGAAGGTCTGTTTATGTATCTTCGACCTAATGTATGTAATGGTTGCCACCGAGGAGCTCGTAGTTTTGGTGGTGACTCCGTCATTAATGAACCGATTTGGAAAATTATTTCGTTGTTTGAAAGCCTTCAAGGTTGGTCCCGTTGTTACCAGAATCCAGTTCTGATGTTGGAAACTATGATGACTTGAGGAAACTCCTCGAAAATTCAAGAAAAATGTACCTATAGCGAATTTAGTATTTTCGGGGACAAGTCGAGCATTTGCATTCAGAAAGTATCATAAGAACTTCCTAATAAAACGACATAACCCCATCAAGTTTGGTCTCGTTTGATTCGTCTTGACGAGTACTTTAATAACCTGGGGCAAAAGTACAGTATGTTGTATGGTCCGTAAACCGTAGACCGTCCGAAAACAGGCCTCTGTATGTTATGATTGTTGACCAAAACGCACTCACTTATTTCACGTTACGTTAGTTAGTTACCTTCAACAAGTGATATAAAAAGTGCCCTACGGAAGTATGCGTGGGAATAATCCGACGACATACATAATGCATTGGCTGTCAGTTGCGCGCGCATCGGAACTAACCGGGGCCTGACGTGGAACAACTACTCTAATAAGTACATGGTATTAAAAATGTTTGTACAGTCAACGAATTAGATTCCTAGGCCACTATAGAACCATGCCATAATGAATGAATTTGTTTATTTTCTATGACAGTGATTATTGCGTGAAGTATGTCATGATGACATCTCGATCTTTTCTAACATATTTCAACGATAATCAATAGGAAAGGAGTTTGCTATGTATTAAAAACATAGACCTTTATAATAGGTTTCCTAGTTCAGTGATTAAAAACTTGAATTGTCACTGTCCTTCTGTCAAAACTTCTTTTTGTTCTCATGTCATGGAGCGAAAACGTTTATAAACTTTTTACGTTTATTGCATGTTATGATCGGAAAGTTGATTTGACCCGTACTGACGTTGTAATTATGAAGTACCTAGTTAATGCGATAAAGTTATATAAGGTTTTCAGAAAAAAATGTATTCGTTTTGCCTTAATTATCCTTAATTTTCCATACCAAATTTATAAGTCAGTTTTGTGACGGTCCATACAACATGTATGGTTAACTGCGTCTCAAAACTGTCAATAAAAGAGGGACACTTTTTTATTGCTTAAGGCGATAGTGCTTGTGATTTTGAGTAGAAATAACCCAAAATTTGTTAGGTTTTTAAAAAAAGTACAGGGTACATTTTTTTCTGAAAATACCCATAAAGAGCCTAGAAATCAAATTGGTTAACTGTACCTACAATTCTATTAGGTACAATACAATACATTATTAGTCAAACGAGAGGCCACCACGACTTACAGGAAATATTAGTAGAATAAAACGTCCGTAGAATTTACTAATCCTCAGTTTTCATCCTCCGATTGTCAAACCAACAAACCCAATTTTAGAATAGTAACACGTATACTGATAATTATAAGTTGTGTTTGTGTTTTTTTGTACACGGCTCCATCCAACCAAATTTTTTCTAAATTTTTACAACATCCTGCACAATTACATACAATTAAATATGTGCATCTTGTTATTAGTTTATTAACTAATTGTATAGCTTGTTATCCTATCCGGCCTTTCCCACTTCCAAGGACGTGTTACACGATAGTGTTAGCCAGGGTAACTGAATCCTGCGCACAGACATCGACCCTTAGGGTAAGGACACAGCGAAGGCTTACCTGCAAGCCTAGCGAATGAACATTCACCACCATTCCAGCCTAGGCTATATATAGCCTATAGAGGCACAGAACTGACCTCCTCTCAGAATAAGAGAGCTTCGGCGCCGTAGTTATAGTTCGTTTTTTTAGCATTAGAAATAGGGTAAACAATCTTGATGAGTCTTTTTGTTGAAAAACGCTTTCAAAAAAATATTAACTATTACTTATGAAACCAAAATAATGAAAATAACCATAATTTCCGTGCTCATTGTTACATATTTGCTGTGATTTATTTTTCAAAAGTGATTTTCAATAAAAAGACATGTCAAGATCGCTTACCTTCTTTCTAATGCTAAAAAAACGAAATATAGATTGGGAACATCACACACACCATTGAGTTTCTTTGCACCTGTAAGTTTCCTCACGATGTTTTCCTTCACCATAAGCTCATAAAAACTTTCAAATGTGAATTTGCACGTAAGTTCCGAAAATCCAGAGGTGTGAGGCTGGATTCGAACCCACGTCACGACCCTCTGCTTGAGAAGCCATGAATCAAACTACTAGCCAACCACAGCTATTCGAAAGAACGGACGAACATCCTTTTGCATATTCATTTTTTTTAAAAACCAGACAATTTGAAATTATATTTCAGAGCTGCATTGTTCATAGTTTTACACATTTATTGAAGCGGAATCGGCTTAAAAAAGCCAATCAAAAAAGTTACACCAACTCGAGTCAAGCCGATCGAAGTCTTTTTCGTTCTTATTGCGTGGATCCTATTTGGCTTCAGGCGATGCCGTGTTGGCAGGTATAGGGAGACCCTAGCTCAACGTACTTATGCGAGGGAAAACAAAGCAACTCAGTATGAGTACACAACAAACCATCTGAGCATAGGTAGATGTCCAAATTAAAATAAGGTAAACGTACCAATGCTCGACACCTCAACAAAGTAACTATTAAGTAAGTAATCTGTGCCTCAACGCCCTGTAGATGACACCCATCTGTTACATCTCTTACTATGACATAAGATTGAAGGTGCCATCTATTGGGTCAGTGCCGACCACAGGAACGTTTACCTTAGTCTGGCTTAGCTACTTAACATCTATTTAATAGAATGCACGTCACCTCATAATAACCAGAGCTCATATCCTTCATCTCGAATTTTAATGTATCACTTCTAGTGTGACCTTAGCCTAAAATATTCAAGATTATAAACTACTAGCTGCTGCCCGCGACTCCGTCTGCAAAGAATTCGTTTATCGCTATTAAGAAGAGAGGGCGTTAAGAGAGGGCTTGGGCTGTAGTTCCTACGCGGGCCTATGCGGATTGGAAACTTCACACACATCATTGAATTGCCTCGAAAGTATGTGCAGGTTTCCTAGCGGTATATAATTTTTCACATGAATTCTGAAAAACTCGGGAGGTGTGAGTTCGAATTTGAGTGCTTGATAGGCCATAGGTCAATCGACTAGTAGCCTAGTCTGGCTTTTTATTTTTTTAACCTTCTCTCATCATCATCATCATTTCAGCTTTAGGACGTCCACAGCTGGACATAGGCCTTCCCTCATTGCGATCATCATTACGGTTGTAAGCGACTTGCATCCTTAATATTAAGCTTAAATTAATGTATGCATTTCTGCACGATATTTATTTGTGCAACCAAAAGACAGGTATATATGAAAAATAGTTTTGTTATGAAAGAAAGTATTCTAATTTCAAATTTAATAATACACTTCGCCATAAAATTAGTACGTATGACTGTCATCATTCCAAATAGATAATAAGAAATAGTAGATATTAGAGGTATATGTTTCATTTTGGATCTATTTCGAGAAAAGGGAGACCTAGTCAGAGGATATACCTAGAGCAACAATTTTTTTTTCAATGCTGATTATATGTTTTTCAAAAATATCCCTAAATTTTAAATTAGTATTTGATAGATTTAGTTCTAACGGAGGTCTGAATCAATGAAATAAGTTTCATATCTAGGGACCGCGGAAGTACTTACTGTATGTGGGAGGGGTCAACTTCTTTGATCACTGCTTCCTTAGGTACATTTTTTCACGGCCTCTTCCTTTTTAATCTGGCTGTGGAGGAGGGAATTTTCCCCATTCCCCTCATAGCCGCAGCGGCTGGTCCTGCCCCACAGTACTGGGCCACTGGGTTATATTTAGAGGTAACCGTCGCACTAACAAAGAGCCATTAATATCATTAGCCATAATGAGCGCTGCTACAGTTTCCAACATATTTACCCACTTAAGGTTGCGGCCTGATGGCCAGCGAGTAACTTATATAACTAAGCGTGCTGCTTATAAAAAACAATGGAATAAATTGTGTATTGTTTAAAATAAAATTACTTGAGGCAATTGACAGATTACTTTTATAACACCGTGGTCTAAAAACATGGTTATGTTGCCCTTTGGTTTTTCCATGTGCTTGGTCAGATAGTGTGCTATTAATCTGCGTACGGATTGTGCTACATTGTACGCGTAGTCGATTAGGTCGATTACGCGTGTCCTGGAACGCCATGTCCGTACTTGCAGCTACGCGTACACTCTAGGGGAACTGAAAGTACGGACATGGCGTTCCAGGACACGCGTAATCGACTACGCGTACAAATATAGCGCAATCCGTACGCAGCTTTACAAAGTATATTTAAATCACGGGCTGAGACACTCATAAACGCAGAACTAATGAGAAGAGGAATAGAAATGTTATCTAGTGTATTTCCTTCCAGAATGGATGACCCTGCATTTACTGAACTCTGAAAAGTGGAATTACTTAATTCGATGTGACATCTTTAAAAACCTTTTATTAGCTTTAGGTGTACCATTAATCGACATGATATTTAGTACGTGTACTACAATGAATACATGTAGAGTCAAATAAGTGCTAAAATATGTTTCTATTTGATCCTCTCACAATTTATGAACCCATACCTTAATCCAACGACATAAGAGCCATGGGACATATTTACGAGCAAGTTGTATGCACCCATATTTTAACACCTGACTTACCTAAGGTAAGAAAAGTGTGTTAAAAATATTTTTTACCTTAAACTTATTTTATCAGAAAATAAAACTATTATAGGTACCTACTTAACCCATTTTGTACAGTACAAAACAAATATTCTTTATTTAATACCACAAACCAGCATCAGCATAATGACAAACAAAAAGTAAGACGAAAGAAGTCTCCTTGTTGAGCGGCCCGTCTGGCAACTCGTCCTTTCTCCGGTAAGCTGTAAAAACCATCAAAAGCTAACAGCAATAGTCCGCCCGAAAAAAACGAAAGAAGCAGTAGGTATTTCTGCACTAACAAATCAGAACCTTGATGATGGAGGTTCACACGAACTAAATCTCGAGAATACGAGTTTTTCCAGAGCTAAGACGAAGCTAGATTGATCGTGCGCCCCCGAAACCCCCCAAATGGTAATTTCCATCGAAATCGTTAGTAATTCCGAGATCCCCGAATAAATAAAAAAAAATTATACGTATTAACATTGCTCGTTTAAAGTTATTAAATATTTCGCTTGCAGACAGACAAGGACCTAGTCCAGCCGGATCGCTTATCAACAACTACTAGCGGATAATTGTTACGTATTATCTCTTTGTCTAGAATCAGACGGACGCAACGACTGCCGTAATACCGCTGGCAATTACTAATTCCTAATTATTGTGTATTTGCATTGCTTTAAGGCTAATCGAAAGACATTTGTATTTTGATTTCAGTATTTGCTATTACATATTTTGAAATACTATGCTGCTGTAAAAACTATGCTCTTATTGATATTGATTGGCGTACGCCAATCGGACAACATATCTTTATGTTTGATTAGATTACATTTGTTTATTAGAAATACATTGTCAGAGAAAATTACAAACAATTCACTAAAGGATTGTCAAAGAAATAATAAAAATACAATTAAATGTAACATAAACGTAAAAATAAAAATCCTATTACAAAATCGAATTAAAATCAAATTAAAATCTTAAAAAACAATGAAATAAATAGCGAAATATTTAATTGCCAATGCAATAACTTGATTAAAAATCAATTCACAGTAAAGAATGTCATAAAGAGGTACCTACCAAATAAGGTTCAGAAAAAAATAGGTATATAAGAATTTCAACAAACTTTAATCTTTTACTGACTAGAGTACATACAATGATTATAGGATTTCTCTAGTTGTATGCAACACATAACTTTAACAAAACCTGTATAGTTTAATCTTTTTTTTTGTGCAAAACTTTTTCATCCTGTCGATCTGCTTTCACAACTTCATAATGAATCTTTGCATAATTTAAATATTATAATAAGACAGGTTGGCTTAAACAAAGCACACGAAAAAACTCTTTTATGGAAAATCACTTTACGTAACGGAAATGCACATTGTATGTAAGCCCTTTATTAAATTGTATGTACGTACAAACAAACACAATTGATAAGATTTTTTTAAAACAAAATTTGATGCACCGACGTTGCTTGAACCAGCAAATTTTTCGTTTTTCATAAATGTAAGTAGTTCGCAAAGCAAACACACTAGGTAATGTTAAAAAAAAATTGGCAAACATTAAATGACGTGTGCAAAGGCTACCTCATCCCTTTGCGGTATCTATAAAATAAATAAAAATAAATAAATAAATAAATATTAGGGGACAATCTTACACAAATCGACCTAGTCCCAAACTAAGCAAAGCTTGTACTATGGGTACTAGACGACGATAAACATACTTATATAGATAAATACATACTTAAATACATAGAAAACATCCATAACTCAGGAAAAAATATTCGTGCTCATCACACAAATAAATGCCCTTACCGGGATTTGAACCCAGGACCTCTTGCTTCGTAGGCAGGGTCATTACCAACTAGGCTAAAGCGGTCGTTAAACCTCCCAGGAGCATCTATAACAAAAGCAAACTTGTAAATTGGGGTGATTCCAATTCACGAACAACCTTCTCGGAAATATGACACTAAATTGCAAGAGTCAAATATGTCCACAACTCTTCAATCTGGCAAATAGTAGTAGTCAGTAGCTCGTCATATGCAAATTAACCACACTAATGTCAAACACATTAAGTACCTACATCTACCTAGTGTTATTTAAATTCTCATTCCAGTTTAATTTCTAAACCGCATAAAACACTTAATTGGCATGAAATTATACAAATTGGAGCAATATTTTGCTACCATTAGTATTGTTAATTGCAATTATATGTAATCGGGTTACTTTAAGGTTAAAGTAAAGCTTAAAATGGATATCTAAGCAGCATGTGTCGATTTTTAGGGTTCCGGTGCCAAAATGGCAAAAACGGAACCCTTATAGTTTCGCCATGTCTGCCTGTCCGTCCGTCCGTCCGCGGCTTAGCTCAGAGACTATTAGGGATAGAAAGCTGTTACTTTGCATGGGCATGTGTAGCAATTATCCGGAGAAATAAAAATAAAATTTTGAATTAAAATATATTTTTGGGGTACCTCCCATCGACGTAAAGCAGGGGTGATTTTTTTTTCTTCTAACCTTATAGTACAGTCACAGAATATATAATAGTACTGACGTGCAGAATGGAAACGGTCCGCCCCGCACCGATTCGAATTACCCCACCCCTCAAGGCGCAAATAGCCGGAAACCGCCAGAAACCAGAAGAGAGCGCGCGCGATGTATGTAGGCGTACGCGTGTACAGACGTCGTCGTGCTTATGTAGATTCAAGAACGCGTATTTGTACGTCGTGTCCGCCGCGTGGTATAGTGTGGGGTGTCGTTGGATAGGTCTTTTAAAATCATTACAAAG
Source organism: Archips xylosteana (assembly GCA_947563465.1). Lineage (NCBI taxonomy): Eukaryota > Metazoa > Arthropoda > Insecta > Lepidoptera > Tortricidae > Archips > Archips xylosteana. Next base: position 8,742,839 of record OX387363.1, read on the forward strand.
TTGTGAAGACGTTTTTCCGATATACCGTAGTGATTAGTTTGCAAAATATTCATCTTTAAAGTGTATTTTTTTTTTTAAATCGAGCGTCCCCCCCCCCTATAAAAGCTATACAGTCGGTATAAAAATTATGAAAAAAAAATCGGGATGGGAGAAAATATGTCAAATTAACAAGGAAAACTAAAGTAAATAGCAGCCTGACCTATAAAATATTGCTTGTTTAATACTGTTTAATACGGACTGTATAATTAATAGTAAAATTAATAAGATATGCATGGATTTTTTTCGTAACGGCTGCGGAACCCTATCCTGGGCGTGTCCGATACGCTCTTGGCCGGTTTTTACATATAAGTACACAACGTCATGAGAATTACATAGATTATGCATTAGTAAAGCAAGAATGTGTTAAAATGGAATTCACACCCGATTCCATTAGTCTCGAAGGTTTTTGAGAAGGTTTATAATTTTACTGTATGTAATACTAGCTGTTACCCGTGACTTTGTCTACGCGGAATTCATTTATCGCTATCCAATAACTATATATTTAAAATTTTAAAACCCCCAACGCAATTAAGTAATTCACACATAGTTTGAAAATAAAGTAAAAGCACATTCATAGTGAAAATAAACGGATCACTAACGTCTTAAAATGAGTTTAACGTGACATGTTTCGGGCTAATCCGTAGCCCTTCTTCATGGAGTCACACGTCACGGTGGCTGCCAAACGCGCACACTGGTGTTTTAAGACGTGAGTGATCCGTTTATTTTCACTATTTAATTGTTTAAATGCCCATTATGCGTCTAAGATTCCTTCCGCAGCTAACGAAAGCACTGATAGATAACTATGAAACGACTGAACCAATTTTGATGCAGCATGTCTAAGAAGTATCGCCAAGAAACCCACTTGCAATTAAAAAAACTGCATCTAAATCGGTCCGTGCTAAGAGCTATGAAGCCACAGACAGACACACACAGCGGTGAAACTAATAACACCCCTCTTTTTGTGTCGGGGGTTAAAAAAACTGTAATTTTCATTTTCTCAAATAACTCGTAACCATATTTGATATAAAATTGGTTCAACGCGTTTATCGTGAAGTGGTAGCAAACAGGCAACGAGGTAGACAGAATCACTTACGAACTTATAATATTACTATGGCGTTTATATCAATGTAGTTTATATAAATCTATAATTATTCAGAGAAAAATCTTTAATTTTATAAATTAACCTTTAAAAGCCGTGGTGGTCTACTGGATTGACCTCTCAAGCAGAGGGTCATGGGTTCAAATCCCGGCTTGCACCTCCGAGTACTATTTCGGAATTTATGTGCGAAATTAATTTGAAATTTACCACGAGCTTTACGGTGAAGGAAAACATCGTGAGGAAATCTGCATACACTTGCGAAGAAATTCAATGGTGTGATTGAAGTTCCCAATCCGCACTGGGCCCGCGTGGGAACTATGGCCCAATTTTGTGTCTATCTATCTAATATATAAAAATCTCGTGTCACGGTGTTTGTTATCGAACTCCTCCGAAACGGCTGGACCGATTTTTGTGAATTTTTTTCTCCACATTCAGTATGGTCTGTCTGAGAATAGGTCGTAGGCTATTTTTTATACCCCTATTCTTCGCGGACGGAGAGATTCAATAAATTACCAATACTAAAACAAAAACCATAATAAAACCTTTGAATATAATTAGGCACGAGCGAGGGGTGTTTTAAAATACATAACGATATTATTTAAATTTTGTAGCATTTTTTATCTTTCATCTTCCATTTAGTTATCTAATACTAATTTTCGCTGTTCTGGAAAATGGCCGTTTATGCGCATACAAAAGACATCAACGGTGGCATCTTAGAACTTGTGCATTGTTTATCGGATTGTAATGTTTCACGACATTATAAATAGCATAAATAAAATTAATTAAACAATACTCCTTGTTGAACTTTAAGTTAGTAGTTTGTTTGGTTTTCAATTTAATGGTTCTCCTTCGTAATCTATAATACTTATGATATGTGAAAGTGTTTAGGGCATATGCGCACACTTTCACACACACATTCACTCACGTTCATGCACTCACACGCACTCACATACATACACTCATACTCACACACACACACACACTTTATTTAGGTTTAAGTTTTGTTTAGTTATAGTCTTAGTAATAATTTTTTTCTTGGAAGAGCGAGGCCTCCTAACACAAGTTCCAACTTAATGGGAGGCCTCAACCTTTTATGTAAAACTTCTGTTAAATGCAAATTAAACTCTTTCACATATCATTCATTTGCCATAATATTCTTACGTCCTAATGATCATAAGCCATAATATTACATGACTTGATGCTCTGAATACCTACGTTTACGTTTTGTACCAATATAGTAAAACATAAAAGTTACAAGTCATAATGTATTAAACCATAATATTAAATGCTATACTAGAGCAGGCGTCGGCAAACCGCAGCTTGTGAGCCAGAAAAGTAGATTAAGTTAGTACTGCGACCCCAGCAGAAACGAACCGCTGCTATACAAATAGGTTAGGTTACGTAAGAACTGCGACCCTTACATAAACGAACCGCTGCCAGAAAAGGTGGTTAGATTAGGTTAAAACTGCGACCCGCTACAGAAACGAATCACAGCCAGAAAGGTAGGTTAAGTTAGAACTGAAACCCTTACAGAAATTGCAAATAAGTATATATTATGACAAACAAATAATAATAATAATCTTTATTAACTTTTACATCGTATTTGACAAATATAACTAAAAGGATAAACAAACACAGTAAAAATGAAAATAATACACACCCTGAACTAGGATAAAATAAAATAAAATGTTAGTACATAGATGATTATGGCAATCAATATTAGAATATGTAACTATTAGGACACATGATCATTAGTACTTAAGAAAATAGTTCAAATAAGCATTAGGATATTCAATATTAGGATCAACAATTTTATCACATCTACATTAGGGCAGACGTTATTAATATGGCAAAAGATCATTATATGACCAAAGTTATTATGGAATTTATAATTAGAAAAAAAGAATATTATGGATTCTAATATAGACCCAAATATAATATTTGATACCTAATAATGAATTAGCAGTCATTTACCGGAAAATAAAGAGTAGAAAAACAATTAAACCTGACGCAGATATGCGTCAGCGGGTGACGATAGGTTTTATTAGGTATTTTTATTTGTTTGTTTTGGTTCTCCGCAAATTAAATAACTTATTACACTAATAGCTACCTGTCCAAATAACTACATTTAGTCAATGACTTTTTAGCTTGTTACTCCGCTACCACACGTGCAAGATATCTACGTTTGTACGACACATATGCCACACAGATTTAATTATCGCAAACACCATATAAACAAACGCGTTTCTAACTCCACACGAGTTTATGCTCAAAGCATTTGCGAGCACGCAACAGCTCCTAAACAAAACGAATGATGTACGAACTAACCGGTAAACATATAAAGAAATCGTAAGTTAACCTCTTCAATTTTCCCAACATATTATTTTTATTTTTGTCGAACAGTAACCCGACTGCGACCAAGAGACTTATTCTTTTTTTCTTGATACTACGAAACTGAGGTTCATACAAAATTGAGCATTTTTTACTTAGGAATGTCATTAGTATTATACCTACTTAGAAAAACAATGACAATTATTTAATAATTAAGTACTTATTAGTTAACACATTGGTACGGAAAATACATTGTTACATTCCTTTAAACATAAACAAATATGTTAATTGTGCAATGCGCCAAATATTATAAATCATCATCATCATCATCATCCCAGCCTATATACGTCCCACTGCAGGGCACAGGCCTCCTCTCAGAATGAGAGGGGTTGGGCCGTAGTTCCCACGCGAGCCCAGTGCGGATTGGGAACTTTATATATAATACATTTTATTATAAATAATATTATTTTGATACCTCGCAAAAAATAAGTACCTACAAGGCAACACTAAAGCTAACAAACAATCTAAATACATAAACATGATTCACTGAAGCGGCCTAGAACAATAAATATACGTTTTAATAACATACATTTTACCAATCGATCAACATAATAAGGATATTTGTAGTCTTTACTCTAGTTATTTAAATATAAGCGCTGTAACTAAACAATTTTATTTACATTTTCTTTCAAACAAATTTAGTTGTTAATACCACGGCAAAGAGTCTATAAAGTTATATTTACTTTGTATTGGATAGTTCGTTCAACGCGGACATTGTATTTTAGAGATCAATCAAAATACCAGAGGCGTGGTGCCGCAACAACTCGATTCTCACTGCGTTGCTTGAAAACTTATGTGACGTCAGTGATACTTAAATAATAAGTATGGCAAAGGTTATGTACAATAACTGCGGGGTGTTGCATCCAAAAATACCTAACTCACGAACCTTTTTGTATTTTTGTTGAGAAAAAAGTCTCTCATCTGGTTGTCCAACAAAAATACAATTAGGTTAATTCCACGCCACTGGATATACCTACCAAGGACACTTTTATATGACAAGTATATGTCCATTATTGTCCATTGAACGAAGCTTTGAAAATTCTCAGCGTTAAACATTTGGAGTACATAGATTAGATAAGATTTTGTGTGGGAAAAAATATGCCGCACCGCACCGCACTCAGGGACGTCCAATAAATATAGTAAAAATAATTTATTTCGGTAATCAAAGTAATCCGTAGTAAAAGTTAGTCAGTAGAATCTAAAAACAACAGAAAAAAACAAATCCTGGCAGTCTGTCCGCGGCCAGAATCTGGGGGCCCCTGCCAAGACGAGCCACGCGAAGCGCAAGAGCACTACTACCTTTTCACGAATTGCTTCGTAGTTTTTTTTAACCTTCATAACCTTAGGTTTGGATTATACCAAATTAACAAAATTCTCAGGATAGGATGTGAATGATGGACTACTTTAGATTTTATAGGTATCTAAAAAACCCCGATTTCGTCACTGACTCACTGATGGTCATCAAAATTCTTAGGGTACTTCCTGAAGTCCTAGAAAGCTGAAATTTCGTATGTGAGCTAGTATTAATACACAAAGTCCTATATCTACAAGCGCTGACTTCACAAACTCTACACCTTATTTTAATATGTGGCTTGGCCGTTTCGTTACTACAGGATCTATTGTATGTATGACAGAAATGTAATGAATAGAGTCAGACTAAGATAAGTCTGCAACTATTTTGGTAGCACGCGCAGTGCAAGTGTTATATTAAACGTCAAACTTTTATGAAACTATGACGTATAAATAACACATGCACTGCGTGTGCTATCAAAATCGTTGCAGACTTATCTTGGTCCAACTCTAGTAATATATTAAATGTGAGATGATAATATTTGTGACGTTAGCGCTTGTAGAGTTAGGATGTGTAGAGTTAGAAGCTTGGCTCTACATGAGATCTGATAACTTTTTGAGACTGCGAGGTGTATGGTCTTGTCTTGGCAACATTTTACATGAAAATGATATTGGTGGGATATTTTTTCTGTGCGATTTCTTTTTGTACGATAATTTAAAAGAAAGACTATACTAATATACTGTGTTACTATAATAATAGGTAACTAACGTGACTGACTAAGTCAAGAAAGAGGCTTAATTTCAGAGGCCACGTTGTCTAACGTAGGTACTTAAGCAAAGTCGTTTTCACATTTTTTTCTGTCAAAACGTACAGGGTAGATAAAAAAGTCGTAGTAGCCTAGTGGTTTGACCTATGGCCGTTCAAGCAGTTCATGGTTTCAATCCCGGGCTCATCATCTCTGAGTTTTTACGAATTCATGTGCGAAATAACATTTGAGATTCACCATGAGCTTTACGGTGCCTGCATACAGCTGCGAAGCAAAAGTTAAATGGTGTGTGTGTCCAATCTGCAATGGGACCGCGTGTGAACTACGGCCCAAGCTTTCTCATTCCGAGTGGAGGCTTGTGCTCTGCGGTGTGACGTATATAGGCCAAGATGATTATGATGACTCGTAGCTGTGTTAAGCAACGGAGGAACAGTAAAAAAAGTATTGGTAAACTGTTTGTAAAAAAACGCTTATTAGGTACCAACAACGCGTAAAGCAACGCGTACGTGCCCAATTTGGTAAATAAAGTATTGAATTAAATTATCAAATGCGACGCAGCGGGACAGTGGCGCAGATTGTATGATTCCTTACAAGTATGTATTCCGTTTTGAACATAACGTAAACGAAGTGTATTAAAAGGGACCCAGTCTGTAGCCTAAAATTTTTACGCATAATTATCATTTGGTATAATATAAAAGAAGAAACTGACTGACTGACTGACTGACTGACTGACATATCAACGCACAGCCCAAACCGCTGGGCCTAGAGATTCCAAATTTGGCACGTAGGTTCCTTATAAGGTCTAGGGGTGCACTAAGAAAGGATTTTTCAAAATTCACTCCCTAAGGGGGTGAAACGGGGGTCCAAAGTATGTATGGGGAAACAAGATTAGTTCGACTATTTTATTCGAAACTTCACAGAAGTACTCCTGACGATAAATGATTAAACACGTGTTTCAGGTTTTTTGGGAATTCAACCCCTAAAAGGGGGAAATGGGGTGACAAAGTCTGAAAATCAACATGGGTATTGTTTCTATAGTTTATCGGGTCGCTGGTTACGAAAACAACAACGGTTTTAAAATCCTACGTGGCGGACGTAAAATACCATCTTCCTGGATGGGGTGCGATGGGGTTGAAAAGTCTAAATAAACTAAATGACTGTTGATATATCAACGCACAGCCCAAACCACTGGACCTAGAGACTTGAAATTTTGCACATAGATACCTTCTACAATGCAGGCATCCACTAAGGAAGGATTTTTAAAAATTCCCACGGGAACGGGAAAAAACGGGATTTATATATTCGATTCCGATAGACCCAATCTCAGTAACTATAATAACTAGACTCTTCAAATTTGATACACAAGTAGATATTACATTAGTGAAAACATTCATTTCAGGATTTTTCAAAATTCCCACGGGATAAAGAAAAAATGGTATTTATAAATTCAGTTCAACGGGATCCTATGAACTATAATTATTAGACTCTTCAAATTTAGTATAGAAGTAGATAATTATAATGGTAAAAAACTATTTTAATGATTTTCGGAAATTCCCGCGGGATAAGGAAAAAACGGGATTTTTCGTTTTACTGGTCGTAGAAAGCTGAAATTCGGCATGTAGGTTGCTTGGGGAGTGTAAAGGAGGATTGAGAGAGGACTTTAAAAAATTCTCACGGAAACGGGAAAAACGGGACTTTTCGTTTAACTGGTCAAAGAAAGCTGAAATTCGGCATGTAGGTTGCTTGGGGAGTGTAGAGGAGGATTAAGAGAGGGCTTTCCAAAATTCCCACGGGAACGGGAAAAAAACGGGATTTTTCGTTTTACTGGTCGTAGAAAGCTGAAATTCAGCATGTAGGTTACTTGGGGAGTGTAGAAGAGCATTGAGAGAGGACTTTTCAAAATTCCTACGGGAACAGGAAAAACGGGACTTTTCGTTTTACTGGTCAAAGAAAGCTGAAATTCGGCATGTAGGTTGCTTGGGGAGTGTAGAGGAGGATTAAGAGAGGGCTTTCCAAAATTCTTACGGGAACGGGAAAAAACGGGATTTTTCGTTTTACTGGTTGTAGAAAGCTGAAATTTGGCATGTAGATTGCTTGAGAAGTGTAAAGAAGGATTAAAAGAGGGCTTTCCAAAATTCCCACGGAAACGGGAAAAAACGGGACTTTTTGTTTTACTGGTCGTAGAAAGCTGAAATTCAGCATGTAGGTTACTTGGGGAGTGTAGAAGAGCATTGAGAGAGGACTTTTCAAAATTCCTACGGGAACAGGAAAAACGGGACTTTTCGTTTTACTGGTCAAAGAAAGCTGAAATTCGGCATGTAGGTTGCTTGGGGAGTGTAGAGGAGGATTAGGAGAGGGCTTTCCAAAATTCTTACGGGAACGGGAAAAAACGGGATTTTTCGTTTTACTGGTCGTAGAAAGCTGAAATTTGGCATGCTTGAGAAGTGTAGAGAAGGATTGAAAGAGGGCTTTCCAAAATTCCCACGGAAACGGGAAAAAACGGGACTTTTTGTTTTACTGGTCGTAGAAAGCTTAAACTCGGCATGTAGGTTGTTTGGGGAATGTAGAGGAGCATTGAGAGAGGACTTTCCAAAATTCTCACGGGAACGGGAAAAAAGGGATTTTTCGTTTTACTGGTCATAGAAAGCTGAAATTTGGCAAGTGGGTTCCTAGTTTGGTATAATTCATCATTTCGCATAACTCCTTTTTCTCAGAAACCATTAATTATTCAAAATTATAATTATTTACTATGGAATAATTTACAAGTTGTCAATACACACCAAATACAATAAAATACAAATCTAATATATAAAATTCTCGTGTCATGATGTTTGTTATTGAACTCCTCCGAAACGGCTTGACAGATTTTTTATGAAACTTTTTTGTTTATATTCGGTAGGTCTGAGAATAGGTCGTAGGCTATCTTTTATACTTACCCCTATTCTTCGCAGACGGAGTCGCAGGCAACAGCTAGTAAAAATATAAAGTCAGTCAAATAAACCGCGCATCGGATCGCAACAGGCCTAAAGGTGCCCAACACACTAGCCGCATTGCCCCGCTGAACCGCGATGGATAACATAATAATAATAATAAATTATTTAGGCTTTTCAAATGCTTATCCTGTAGGACTCGATAGATTAGGTTAGGTTTATGTTATAAAAATTCTGAACAATTAATTAAAGTTATGCGAAATATCTAATATATAAAAATTCATCAATTATGCGTAAAACTTTTATGCAACCAGATTGGATCCCTTTTAAAACAGCCTTTTAGAAAATTTATACTATACATGTAAAAAACTCCACGAGCTTTTTGATGAAGAAAAACGTACACCTGTATACCTATGAAGCATTAATATATAATGAAGCAATAAGGGTGTAAGTCATTTTTAGAAAAAAGTGTACCCTGTACTTTTTTAAAACCTAACAAATTTTGGGTTATTTCTACTCAGAACCACAAGCACTATCGATTTAAGCAATAAAAAAAGTGTCCCTCTCTTAATTGTCAGTTTTGTGACGCTGTTAACCATACATGTTGTATGGACCGTCACAAAACTAAGTAATAAATTTTGTATGGAAAAATTAAGGATAATTAAGGCATTCGAGTACATTTTTTTCTGAAAACCCCCATGTGTGAAACTCCCAATCTGAGAGGAATCAAACAGAAGCATTATTGTGTAACACTCTCGGAATCACAATCGTTTTCACCACTTCTGTCTGTCTGTCACTCGGTATAGGATGAGGGTAGAAAGCGATGGCCGATGCGATCGAGCGAAAAATGATTTTCTGCCAAGTTTCTTGCGGCGCATTCTTCTTGGCAATGATGGTCCTCACGAAAACGCTGGTAGTTTTTAAAAAGTGACACGTAAAAGAGCCCTTTGCGGCCTACTTGCAGAATAAACGTTTTGATTTGATTTGAGCGCCCAACAAGATTTTGTCATCTCCTTTTTTGTTTGCCCAGTCGTCGCTTGCCGCTCTCTGACACCCATCTAGTGGTTTTAACAATAATAAATAATAATGATGCGGAAGACTTAGTGTAGGTAGGCCTTCAAAAAGATGGAGCGACGACCTGGTTAAGGTTTCGGGATCGCGTTGGATGCGGAGGGCACGAGACCGATCAGTTTGGCGAGCCTTGGGTGAGGCCTATGTTCAGCAGTGGACGTCTTTCGGCTGAAATGATGATGATGATGCGTTGGATAATAGGGATGTTTGGAAATAATTCCGATCCGCATTGGCGATCCTTAATCTCAAATAGAGGATCTATTGAGGCCTATCTCCACATTAATCGACTTAACTGTAAAGTCGCGGTACTCAAAGGTGTATTAAAAAATGTACCTTGTTGAGTTTCTTGCCGGATTATTCTCAACAGGGTTTTTCCGAACCAGTGGTACATTCTTCGACGTTCATGGGGCCATCAATTGATACCTAAATTTAATAAAGAATTTTGACTTTGAATACGGCCTCTGGTCAGGTGATCCTACCCAAAATGTAAGTAAAAATTGGTTAAAAACTCTGCCTAACGGACGTACTCGTACATGTTCAAGAGACCGGTAGTTGAAGTAAACTTTGAAAATACCTCACAAGTTTCAAACATAACAGACATGAATCAATATGTATGTAGCTATGGGAGGAACAGAGTATTTTTTGCGATCAATAAGGTTGAAGACTTCAGAGTTATCTTCTCAGTAAGCTTTAATGAGAACCAGTTAAATTTTTACGATCGATGAGTAGGTAGAGTCATGTGGGGTAACGGTGCGCAGCGATTAAGTGTGCGCAACTCCTTTATTTAGGAATAGGAAGGGAGAAGTTTGTGATATGTGTAGACAAATTAAAGTTATGTTGGTAGAGAATTAGTTTATGCAAGAAAAACCCAGATGGTATCGGGAACGTATCAAAATATATAAAGTTTAAAACGAATAATGGACGAAATACATAATGGTCATACATACTAAAATTGTCTATGAAACTATTGATAAAACGAACTTTTTTAATCATGTAATCTACAGATTGGTTTAGGTTAGGTTAGGTTTATTTTATGAAAATCCTGTAAAGTTGAGAATTTCCAAGAAAATTGCATTATATCAAATGACCATTATGTATTTCGTCCATTATTAATTTTAAACTTTAGATATTTTGATACCAAAATCATTCGTTTACTTGAAAAAGAAAATATTCAGAATCCGGTGCCGTAAAAGTGAAATTTGCTGTCATGGCGAAAATACGAGTAAATGAATTTTATTTCTGTTAGGAATGTATTTAAACCTTTTATTTTTCATAACATTTGAAGCTATGTTATGTCAAAATAAAATGAGGTAAGTTTGATAAAAATCAGTCTGCTTAAAATAATGAAAAATCCACAAACTTCTCTTAACTGCGCACACTTACCTGCAGTATGGGGTAAGTGTGCGCATTTCGAGCTGGTTGAATTAAGGTGATTTTTCTTCGAAGTGACGAAGTTTTATTGATAATTTCTCAATTTAATCATTACCTGAATAAATGCTTTGCCAGATGCATATTTTCATTTATCTTTCATGCTTGTCGTTTAATTTTGATACTAGTTTGAAAAAAAGTGCGCACACTTGCCCCATGTGACTCTACCTACAAATTACACGATATTGATTTTAAAGTATGATGCTTTTAATAATGACTTAATCAATAATGTTGTTATGCAAATGCGATGTTAATTATGCAAAACAACAATTAGGCTGTTGATTCCGTACGTAATTGTGTTTATCAATATTTCATTTCAATGTCCCATTGATGAGAAAACGCCTCCCCTCTTGACCTCCTCGGCTCCCGGCCAGGAGCAATGTTATGGTACATCCAAACATCCAAATACACCCAAACATGTACTTCCAAATGATTTTGTCATCTCCTTTTTTGTTTGCCCAGTCGTCGCTTGCCGCTCTCTGACACCTTAACAATAATAAATAATAATGATGCGGAAGACTTAGTGTAGGTAGGCCTTCAAAAAGATGGAGCGACGACCTGGTTAAGGTTGCGGAAACGCGTTGGATGCGGATGGCGCAGGACCTATCTATTTGGCGAGCCTTGGGGGAGGCCTATGAACAGCAGTGGACGTCTTTCGGGTGAAATGATGATGATGATGATGAATAATAATGATGATCATTTTATTTCAACCATCATTGAATCATAATAATAGTTAAAAGTACATTAGTAACTTAACCTTATGTTAAGTTATTTGTATACATTCACAAATTGATAACAATTACAAAATACAATTAAAGTTTAATTTAATTTTTGTGACTTTTTGCTGTTGTTTGTGAGACCTCCCCGGATACCTACATGATTTTTCCCCCAAATCCAGGCGTTTTTTTAGCACAGTATGGTGTTCCAGGTCTTATTTTTTACATATCATATTGCTCTTTACCTAACTTCAGATTAAAGATCTTAATCTTAGATCTTAATTTAAGATATAAATATAAAAAAAACCTCAAAATTAAGAGATAATAACCTGTGGCAACTTTGTTGGTTAATTTTTTAATGTAACTGTTTGTAGTATAAGTTTTATTGTACCGTTTGTGCCCAAAAACATAAATAAATAAATAAATAAATAAATAAAATTGTGCCTAATTTATTAATAAGTATCTGACTTAGCAACAGAAAATATATGTTTCAAGTAAAGACGTTCAATCTATGTACACAGTTTGAGCCGTTTCTTTTTTAAAATCCGTCTCGATTGGAGAAAAAAAAACACTTTATTTCCTCATAAAAATTTACTCGGAAAAATAGATAAGTATATGTAAATATGTGTATTTGAAAAGTCAAAAAGTGCACTCGCAACTTCAACGATCTTTCAACACTGATAAGGCGTTGATACACCATCGTATAAGAAAAATAAACGAAAGCACAATGAAATAAATAACTTAACCGTGCAATGATCAATCAAGCTTGATTAACCGCGTCCTCCGTTGGTTTGTAGTGTCCAGCAAAATATACATGTTAATTACTTCATTGTTGAAAGTATGAAAGCATCACGAATATTCATGTTAATTTACGGATATGCCAATAGCTTTCGTGTGCGTAGGATTTTCATATCGCTAATAATCGCGAACTGTACATTTTCCTGGTGATAAAAGTAACCTATACCACAAGAACAAACAAATCAACAAAGTTTACATCTCGTATTAAAACCAACACAGCAAAAATCATTACAATATAGATCAATACAATACAATTTATTGTTTTTGTTTACCCTTTTATTATTATTATTTTTAATGTGATTTGTTTTAATTATTCAATTGATTAAAATTAAAAACTTACAAACTAAAAACCACCATCTCGCGTCGTACCTACCCGGCTCAAAAGTGCCAAAAAACTGGCAGCATTGCCGCGCTGTATGGTCAGCACAATCTGCTGAAACAAATACGACCCGGATTTTCTTTATAGTTAGCTATTTGTTGCCAGAGACTTCGTCTGGGAATAGTTAATTTATCACTACCACGGGAACTATGCAATTACCAGGATAAATACTATCCTCTGCCCTTCCCCGGGACAACTATATCTTTACCAAATTTCATCCATATCGGTTCAGACGTTATTGCATGATAAAGTAGCAGACTTCTTCACAAGCTTTCTCATTTATGTGAGTAGGATTTTTGTAGAAAGGATTTTCTTGTTTAATTTCTATCTGGTTTTAAATTTCTGTGTGCTGTGCTATGAGTTTAGTGACTTGAAATAGATTAAACATCTACTTACTTTTTTTCTTGAGTTTTACTCTGTTCCCCAAAACCTACCTACTTTACGTGACTTTAGTGTATTTTTATGCAATAATATTGCAATGCAAGCCAAAAATATAACATTTCTTTTGAGCAACAGGACAAACAATATAATTAGGTAGAGTAAAATTAAAATACCATTTTACCGTAACAAATCTGTCCTCTTAACTTTTTTGTATATCCTGTTCTACCAAGGATACCTTGACATCCGGATTTACCTTTATAATTATTCAGTACCGGCTGCAGAACTAACAACGAAGTTAAACTGAAACTTATTTTAAGCTACCTCTACATTTTTTAACATACGAAATGATCTTGATCTTTATGTGTACGCGATGTATCATTATATTGTATGTAGGTTGCATCTCAAAATTACAAAGGAATCTCTTCCGTTAATAAAACGCCCAAGTAACGAGAGTGAACATGGCACAAACTCATAAAACTGACCTTCCCAACCTACTCAAATAAACACAGCACCTTTAGGTCAAACATTTCCCAGACAACGCTTCAAAACCCAAAGTTCTCCGTAAGAATTACAGAATAACAAATTTAACCCGTTAAGTCTAAAAACCTCGTCAGTATGAAGTTTTTTTTTTTATAATGGAACAGCGATCGACCTGTATCTCCCCTGTTGATATGTAAGCGCAGACGAGAATAACAGATATAGTTCACTGGTTCAGTAAAGTCCTATTCACTCTCACCTTCAACAACCTTATACCAATTCCATATTTGTCACTATAAAGAAAGTACGAAATTGCGGTTGAAATGAAGACTAAGTTTTTGGTGTAAGTGACAGCCAGTCCCAGCTAGCACCATGGCTTGTGTGAAAATAGTCGAACTTCACGAACAAATGACACTAAAACGTACACATCCAATTGGCTCATTTTAAAAACACCCCATTACTCACCCCAAACAATTTTCCGGCGGAACTGGCCATCTCACAATTAAAACTAAAGCATTGCACTTGCCGGTCAGTTAATTGTTTCCAATTACGAACGGCGGGCGGGGTGCGACATATATAAGAAGGCACATGCTGCCCGATCAGCATTCCGACCGCGGACTCAGTCGCAAGCACATCGCACTTAGGCGAAAATTTCGAGGCGAGTACTGGAACCCAGCAGCGCCTTCGCTAGTTCGTTTGAGATCTCCGAAACCTAGAAATACCTAATAGTAATCATGCAGTCTGTGGTAAGTGTTTTGGATATTTCGAATATTTTTACACACGGTTCCCTTTCTTATAATAATAAAAATTCGCGCATTTCTAAATTCGTTCAGCAAATGGGATAAAATATAGTGAATTCTGAAATAAATAATAAAAAAAATGTACTAAAATTCAGTTCCTGTGTACCTACATTTACTTGTCTAATAAAGTCCAAGCAAATATTTTTTGTAACATATTCCTGAAATTTGATTAAATAACTGATTGCCTGTAAAAGCTGCACTAATAACAGAATACTTTGTAGTTCTAAACACATAAGTAGTTAACAAATTTTATTCCAAAAACACGATATCTTAAAAAGTATTGTAAAAGCTTATCTAAAGCAGCGTTACATAAACAATAAAAAAATGTTACGTCCCATCGCTTGATCCATCGATCTATTTCAGTAAAGATAAGATTACTCATCACCCCGCTCATCCAAGCGTATCATTTCGTTAACACTTTCTCATAATATTTCGCCAACTAAAAATCAACTCTAAGCCCGCGTTTCATAAAGCTCAATTACAAAAAATTGCTTTTTAAAAAGAATTAATAAAGCCCGTTGCACACGTGATATGACAGAGATCCGACAAGTGTAGGCACAGTCACAGATATTTCTACTCGTAAAGAAGCTCGCAAAAAAACACACAGGATATTTTTCGATGCTAGAGGCATTTTTACATCTTTCGATATTCTCTTCCGTGTAGGTATGTCTGAGGTAGAATATACACTACACTTTGTACCTCAGCTGATGAGTAAAATACTCTCTATCATATATGTGCAAAGACTAGTGCTGATACAGCATATATACTTGTAAAACATCTCTGCCCATACTGTAACAAACAATGAACTTACATTCAAAATTTCTACAAAAGATCCTCAGAAATGCAGAAATTAAAGTGATAATAGTGATAGCCATATAAATAATGTGTGATGTTATAGCATTGTGAGCCAATTTCAAAGATACGTGTAGTGAAATATTTGACAGTGCCCATAATTACTACTTATATTAAACGGGACTTATCACGCAAAATAATATTTACCAACCACTCCACTCGTGACCACGGCTGCTGCAATGTGGCCGAAACGTCGAGGTAAATATTATTTTGCGTGATAAGTCCCGTTTAGTATAAAGTTTAAAACGGTATTTTGGCAGTGCCGTTTCGTAATTGGCATATTTACGGTAGCTTTACACGCATGCCAAATGGCGGGTAGTACGCAGGATCCAGACATGTATTCTAAATACAAATTCAGTTCAATATAAAAAAAAATTCACCTACCAAGATACATATGCTTATCTTTTCAAAAAAAACCCCAGCATATCGACAGTTTCATATTTCCAAGCAGACCAATATAGGTATCTTAATTTGAAGCATCCTATTTCACGAATTACTGTATTTCTATTGCCTAAAATACTGCAGCCGATAAATTCAAAACTATTTACTGCAGTTTTATGATAATTTATGTACGCAGCAATTTATTATACATGAACTTGACGCCTAATTCGGCCCACAATTTGTCGCATAAATCACACAAGTAAACTCCTAATGTTGCATTACTGTGTCAAGGTCGGCTTTAATGAAACAATGTATCTTATTATGACTAATACCATCCGCATCTTAATAGTTCAAAAATTCAAATAATTAGCTATTTCACTGTAACTGCCTAGTTTCTTAATAATTTTGTTTCCATGTAAATATTCTCATCGCTAATCTTAATTCAGATCCACTACAATTTCGTTACAGTTGATGCTGAGTCTAAATGCAATTTTCCCACAAAGAATTTTAGGTAGCCGAATACGCAGGTTTAATAATAACTGAGCCTAAAAACATTTTAATTTAAGCTTTTTTGCTGATTGTACTTTTTGTTAACTGTACTTGCATTGTCATCCAACTTGGATAATGTATACCAAATTTCAAGTCAATCCAACCACTAATAGAAGCAGATCAAAGACTTGAATACATCAGACACGCGGGTACCGAGCAGGTGAAACTAACTAAAAACTTGTAAAAATAGTTTACTCGTAGGTACTTAGACATCTCTAATTAAGAGCTTAATAAAGGCTGCGAAGGCTCTGCGCTCTGGGCGGGCGCATGCGCGCGCATCCTCGCATTCCCTCGTGGGCGGGAGGCTGCGCTAGATGCTTAACAACTCATTCTTATTACTCCTAATTGAATACTCGAGCTGATTCATCGACAGTATTTGCATCAAAGTGAAATCGAAGGATAATATTTATTATCTGAAGGCGTAAAACTCATGGTTGTATTAGTTTTTCAATAGAAGAAAACAGCTGTAAAATATTGGAGTCATGAAACTATTTGTGCTGTCGTTTTCATTCACATAAAAAAAAATTATGAGTTCGAAAAAATCCCGACTAATCTGATTTGTGAAATATTACTTTGTTGCTAATCTAATTGGCTTGCATGTCGTGTTATTGTTACAACGCAACGGTAAAAAACGTTTGCCCAACGCACCGCGGACACACGGCGTTCAATCAAGCGCGTAATTTGAAATTTTCCAATAACCAACACTTTTCTCGTGACCTTCGCGAAACCATAACACTTCCTCACGCCCCCGGCTTCCTCCGTGTCGCAACGAATTGCAATAGACTGGTTGTGCACCAGTTCGCCGAATGATAATTCCGATCTATTGCAAAAGGGTTTCGCAACAGAATGCAAAAGCGGCCGATATGAGGCCCACGCCCATAATCACTGCAACCTGCTTTGTCAGATCCTGCTTTCCTCGTAAATATGGCGGCAAACGACAAAGTCCCATTTTAGACGGAGCTTGCAAAACATGCTCTTTAATTTCCAAAGTGACTACGAGTAGACTAGCCAGTCTAACGCGAAAGCAATGCGCATTGTCGTTACAATTTAATTATTTGCTAACGATACCTCAACTAAGCACTCATTTACTTTGATGGATAAACAAAAACCGAACGCTCAACTAAAATTAATTGAAAAAGATAATAACAGCCGATTACAATAGCCGCGAGTCCACACGTTAACAAGAAAATGTGGAACAATCTACAATTTGCCATTACACTAAAGGTTAGACAATTCCCTAGCTGTTTAAGAATTAGAGCAACCTTTCGAGAGGGCTGCGGCTATTGATCATTACACAACTACTGATTGTTCAGAAAATGGCAAAGCAAAGCAGACAGCACATAAACTTGACCACACACGTAACGTAATCTACTTAAAGTACGCCTTAAGTTATATCCGTGTGTTAACATTGTGTCGTAACAATTATAGAAATTTTCGTACTAAATCTTAATAGCCCAATGTTTGTACCACAGCCGCAGGGCTTGGCTGTTATCACATCTCATTTGAAATTAATTGCACAGAACAAAAAGTTAAGCACCTGACATACAAAAGTGTTAACTCATGCAGTTATGGATACAACAACAGGTGTTTACAAATACGTCGTTGTAAATTAGTTCGTAGGCTTTTTACCTAACTAATTTATTGCAAGTAACATTTAGCTGCTACTTATATATTTCCAAAACGATTTTCAATTCAGATCGAATAATGAGCCGGAATTGAATGAATTATACTTAATTGAATGCAGAGAATGTTTATGTCGTATGTAAACTAATCAGGGGCTTTAGATTACATTTGTTAACGGCTTGCTCAAACACGAGATTGAATTTAAATCCTCTGATTAAACGAAACCTTCATTTAAGACAGAAATCGCTGGAACAATACGCGGAACACGGAAGATGTAAGGAAGTGTTTAATTGTTTTCTCCCATAGCTATTGAAGGATTTATAGATTTAAACAATGGCTTTTCGTAGGTCTTTTGCCGCATACATGTATTGTTGTGCCTTCAAATACCTTGAACATTATACGTGATTGAAATCTCTTCCAATATTTTGAACCTAAGGTAAAAGTTTATGACGAAATATTTAGTTAATTATAATGACCGCGTGTTAAATCTGCTGGCTATAAATAAATCGAAAGTAGTTCTGGAACTAGTTTACTTATTTAAAGCTTTCCTGCAGCAGTTGCTTTATCCGTCATCAGCAGTGCGTGCGCGCCACGCCTTCGCCTTGGCGTAACAGCGCCGTTTGCAAAATATCCCTTCATACCTCGTTCGTATTACCTGCGACTTTTACTGTTCAACTTGTAAAACTTTGATAACCTTCCGGAAGAGGTGGATTACACGACATGCCATCGTGGGTAGTTAGTTGTAATCAAAAAATGGCGTGTTGTAGATTAAATAGAGGCGAGACATATATTCCTTCTATCTGCAGCATAAGATCAATGTCATTAAAGACTTGTTAAGTCAATGTGGTCCTTCATAAAATACAAGTCATCATACAGTCAGTCAGTGATGTTTGAATACATCATCATAAGTCAATACATATATATTTAGATCTGCATTGCAAGCATTTGACAATAGTTAGAAATCTGCAACCTCTACGGTTCAAAACATTTTGTCGAAACCACGTTACGCTCTCAAATATAATTACCTCATTCATATGTTCTCCATTTCACACGCATTGTAACACTAACACACTGTAAAATAGTTTATTTATGCAATAGTCAGCATGATCGCATGTATTAAATGGCTTTTATGTTTTATTATTATTATTATTGTCTAAATCTCATGATCTTTTGTAAATGGTTGAGCAACGTGTTACTGTGGCGTGGCTACGGCCACTAATTAGAACAAGCTATACAGTCGCTTTCCACTAGACACATTCCTTGATAAGGATCGACTTGTCAACTGTCCAGAAAGTTGGACACAGTTATGAGTTATGAAAGATAAGCGATGTCTTCAATTAGGTGACATCGCTTGTGTCTCACATGCTTCAGCTAAATGTTGTTCTTGTTCTAAACTACATCATTGTCGAATTAATAAACTTGCACTTGATCATTGCTGTGCTTCTTTTAATTCAACGCGGTGTCCGGCAACATTGTGCCCAGAATTCATCATGCGGGCCATAGGACTTTATGAAAAGACCGTGCAATCTTTAAAACTATCTTAGCCAAGAACCAGCTATGCTGCTGTATACCGGTGTGGAGAATAAGACATACATTGAAATTACTGGCATATAAAGTACGATATCTTAACTAACTCTTCAGCCATGGGTACCTAATGCTCACTTATCATTAAATGGCCCATTTGCCACCCTATTTCTTTATGACAATAAAAATAAAACACATAAAACGCGAGCTGCAGGTACAATTTAAACGACGACATACTCGTTTTAACCGACTTCAAAAAAAGGAGGAGGTTCTCAATTCGGTTGTATGTTCTTTTTTTTAACGTGTGTTACCTCAGAACTCCGTCATTTATGAACCGATTTGGAAAATTTTTTGGTTGTTTGAAAGCACATGCTTCAGGTTGGTCCCGTTGTTACCAGAATCCAGTTCTGATGACGGGATCCATGAGGAATTGACGAAACTCCTCAAAAATGCAAGAGAAATGTATAGCGATTTTAGTATTTTCGGTGACAAGTCGAGCATTTGCATTCAGAAAGTATCATGGAACTGTAATAAAATGACACAACCCCGTCGAGCATTAAAAATAGAATTTTCAACATAAACTTATTTCGAAGTCAAAATGATGATTTTATCCTACGCATCTATTTTATACAGAAACAACTAAAAAGCAAAAAATAAAAGACATCCAAAAAACTATGAAATAATAAATGAACCGAACCGACCACAATAAGCATGAAAATATCTTTCTTCTAATCTGTTTGAAGTTGGTGCCTCAGCACGAGCCAGCAGGGGTGTAGAAGCCCTATAGATAGTAGGTATGTAAGTTAGATTACTAGGTCCACTCCTGCTGGCTCGAGCTGAGGCACCAACTTCAAACAGATTAGAAGAAAGATATTTTCATGCTTATTGTGGTCGGTTCGGTTCAATTATTATTTCATAGTTTTTTGGATGTTTTTTGAAGGAGGTTTTATTTTTTATTTAGATTTTTTATACCTAGCTCAGCTCCTCCGCTCTGCTATCACACGCGTATGACCACAATACGTGTGCGACACATAAACGCTATTTGATACCAGGTATCGCAATTGCGGATCGGAATTACCCTTAACATGAAGCGTCGTGTTCATTCTTGGCTTTAACCAAGCCTCAGTCTCTTAGTCTTTCAGCTAAATAGGCTTGGGCTTACCGTATATTCTATTGTTTCCAGATTGTTCTCGCGGCTACCCTCTGCCTGGTGCAGGCATCGTACCTCCCCGCGCCTGTTCAGGACACACCTGAGGTCGCGCACGCGCGGGCAGCGCATCTCGCAGCGCATGCGCAGGCTTCCACGGGACACGCGGCGTGGGCGCCGCTCGCGCACACCGGGTACGGCGGAGCTCACTACGGCGCGCCTGGTGCTGGTAAGAATCATAACAAATAATAAATGAATCAATCATCGGACGATTGCCACCAATTTACTTACTTAGGTACTTAGTCTCAAACTAAGCAAAGCTTGTACTATGAGTGCTACAAAAAGGGATAAACATACTTATATAGTATAGATAAACATACATATAGTACATACAATTGAATATCATCATCCCGACCTATGTACGTCCCACTGCAGGGCACAGGCCTCTCAGAATGAATATTAAACAACCAAAACTCGAGCAAAAACATTTATATAAACAAATTGGGAGTCGGAATCGAATCTGGGACCTCAAGCTTCGTAGTTAGATTGCTATAAGAGTGATCTAATTGACAGACGACAGACAACACACAGCCTAAAGACTAGAGACTTGAAATTTGTCAAACATGTTGCTTAAAGATCATACAGGTGCACTAAAAATTTATTTTTCGAAATTCCTACGGGAGAGGGAGCCATGTCACAGAATATACCTATAATAGGTAGTATGTTTACAAAGTTAATATAAAATATAATAGATGTTTGCAAAGTTGCTGACGTGTAACCAATTAGGTACATTAATTATGAAATGGCGCACGTAATTGGAGAAAACTGTAATTGCTCACGAGTTTATAAATTATCATAACAATGAACTTGTCCTAATCAGGCCCTTATTGCAACAGGCGTCGTTAACTCCAGTACAAGTTATTTTATTCAATTACACCACTCGCGTATCTCTAATCTTTTCGTTTCTATGAGCGATACGCACTACTAAATCGATTTCGTGGCCTAACTGTTAAACAATACATCTTATTTAAACTTTCAAAATGTTTGACTAGTTACGTGATTTCTTATGTCATTAACCCTTTTTATTAAGCAGGTCTTTAATTACTCCATTCGTCACACAGGGACTATTCATAGGCTAAAAACGTAGAAGTTCACTTTCATCTTCTCATGAGATTATCGGCCACGAGATTACTTGTTGGTCTGCATCTACTTATATGTACAATTCTAGATACCTAGTTTCAAAATAAACTAAAGATAGAGAGATTAAAAATGTGGCCACTGCATTTACGAACTTTTGTATCAATTGGTTTAAAAGTTACTGACTAGATTGAAAAGGCGTGCTTCATCAAATCTCGCTGGAACAGCCACTTTCGAGTTGTAACTGTATATAAGATATCGGCTCTAAACATTTTTTTTTTCATCAGGTCTTCTGAAGTACGGCCCCGCTCCCCTCGCGCACGACGGTCGCGTGGTTGATACTCCTGAAGTCGCACACCTGAAGGCCGCACACGCCGCTGCTTACGCCAACGCCGCCCACGGCGCCTACGCCCACGGCCCCATCGCTCCCTTGGCCTACCACGGAGCCGCCCTGGCCCCCATTGCCCAGCACGGAGGCTACGCCGCCGGCTACGGCAAGTGGACCGGACCCCCAGCCCACATCCAGCTCACCCACGACGGACAATACGTCGTCGACACCCCTGAGGTCCAACACGCCCGCGCCGCCCACTTAGCCCAGTACGCCCACGCTGCCCACGCCGCCGCCTCCGCGCCCGAAGAGCCCTGGGGCCATGGCGCCCACGGCTGGCACTAAACCCCCCTACCTCTGACCCTGCCAACACTGCCTGACATAACTATATTTTTATATAAAACTGAGAAAATGATAAAAAAAACACTGTGTAAAGATGAATGCGAACTGTGTACTGCAAACTGCAACTCTTGTAGAGCGAACTTGCAAAAGTAAGAATAAAAAAAACTTAATAATGTTATATATTTTTTCCTCATCACCTTTAACCTACAATAATCATCAGAAGCCTAGGTTGTGAGTCGATTGAGATAGAAGAAAATTCCAATCATCAATGGACTTAGATTTGATTTTTACAAAACATCATTTAAGCGTATGGAAGAAAAAACAATTGATAGAAAGTAATTAAACCGGTTTAATTTTTAGTTACATCATTAAAAGTTATTTTTCTGCAACACAAATCAATTAAGTACTATTAAATACAAACACTTACATGGTTTTAAATACATGCATATTTTTAATTTTGAACATACCTAAAACTGCCGTGAGAGTCACTCATAGTGAAAAAAAAAAACGAATAACTCACGTCTATGATCGGGTTTAGCTCGACATGTTTCGTGCTAATCCGTAGCCCTTCATTACGGAGCACACGCCACGGCGGCTGCTGCTAAACCCGCACTGCGGGACACAATCATATTTTAATGTTACATTTACAATACAATGACTCTTTATTGTACACCATAAAGAAAACTATACAGAAAAACAAGTACAGGGAAAAAAGGCGGCTTTATCGCTTCGAAGCGATCTCTTCCAGGCAATCTTTTAAAATGAATTTTAAATGAAGACAGCAAGGAATGGATTTCAGAAGGTAGTGCAATATAAAATAAATAGTAAAATAAACAAACATTATATAAAAAACAACCAAACATACAATACACATCAAACATCATAGATAGAACACACACAGCAATATCATTATCATCTTCATTTCAGCCGTAGGACGTCCACTGCTGGATATAGGCCTCCCTCATTGATACCCAATCACTACGGTTGGAAGCGGCTTGCATCTACCTTGAACCAGCGGCTTTTACCAAATTGATCGTCCTCGTTGGTGGACGTCTCACGCTGCGTTTGCCAGTCCGTGGTCTCCGTTCGATTTGGAGTTTTATTTGGTCGGCAACAAAAATACACTTAATAAATAATAATAAATAAATAATAAATATCACGGGACAATTCACACCAATTGATCTAGCCCCAAAGTAAGCTAAGCAAAGCTTGTGTTATGGGTACTAGGCAACGGATAAACATACTTATATAGATAGAAACATACTTAAATACATATTAAACACCCAAGACTCGAGAACAAACATTCGTATTTCTCATACAAATATCTGCCCCGACACGGGAATCGAACCCGGGACCTCAAGCTCCATAGTCGGGTTCTCTAACCACTAGGCCATCTGGTCGTCAAAACCTGGACTGGACTTGTGTCATAAAACTAAAACTAGAAGAAGAAATAGAAGAATATGATCTCAATATCACCATCCTCTTTATTATCATTATCGTTTAGGCCTATGCGTCAGTTTCAGACGAATCTTAGCGTATTGCCTGAGCACAACCGTCTTTTGTGGCTGACTAGACCGCTGCGAGAGCGACATGTTCACCCACAGGCCTGACAAGGAGATGTTTGCGTAGATTAGTGCAGAAAACCGCCTTGATGTCGTTTTTGTCTTTTACCATCTACTTATGTTACTTTAAAATGAGCTTCAACCATCTCCGCATCTTACTTGAGTGATAGAGTTCGTTACTATTTATATCTACGGAAATGTGATGGAATGGAATTACGTGAGAGTGTCATAACATAATGTGGCGTCATACAGCTATACTTAATAACTAGCAAGAGGTAAAGAAAGCAAGTAGGTACGGAAAATGTTCCACTCCAATGAGTAATATCATTAGTTATCATGGTGATGGAACTAGTTGATTTTTTTTGTCTCAGTGCTTATATTGGACTAAACTTTGAAATCCTTTGAACCAATTGGAATATTTTTTTTAGGTTACATTTTTCCATATAAAACAAACCCTTTTTGATGTAACTAGGAACTTAGAAACAGTAGTACACATAATTTAGTAAGATATTTCGGTAAGTGAAAACTTTGATTCATTGTGACTTCTTCTACGATTACGATTCTACGATTCTACGATTTTTTCGAACCGGGGCAAAACTTGACAGTGGCGCCACTCTCCAGGATCCCCTGTGGGGATCAGGCTAGGGGATCATGGTGGACTGAACGAGCGTTTTCGATCCGGAACAGAAGCTTGATAATGGCGCTCCTCTCTCCAGTGTTTGAGTCTTACAAGTCGATGATGAGCTAACCAGGTTTTCTTATGCTAGGCGCTTTGTAGAGCTAGTTTTTTTAACCATACCAACCATATTATGATTTTGGCGCCCCGCGGAACTGCCGCCCGGGGCCGATGCCCTGGCTTGCCCCTCCTAAGTTCCGGGGCTGAATTAGAGTAATAGCACAGAATAAATAATAATACAAGTAGTAGTAGTAGTATTTGATCCTTTTGTTGGGTAAGCCCCGAGTTGGCCAATAATTAAACGGTTAAGTGTTTATATAATAACTGCCCAAAAAAGCTTTTGAAGCAGAGGTTCACGGGTTCGAGCCCGGGCTACGTGCTACGGCTATCGTGCAAAATTAGGTACATTTGAACTTTACTATGAGCTTTACGATGAAGAAATTCAGTGGTGTGTGTGAAGTTCTTAATCCGCATAGGAACCCGCCGCGAGCCGCGGGCCAGCGTACTAGATAAGGCCCATGCTTTCTCATTCTGAGAGGAGGTCTGTATCCTGCAGTAAAACGTATATAGGCTGGGATGATGACGGTGATTTAAATAATTGATTGATACCGCGTTGCTTTGCGGAGGTCGATATCAATGAAGTAAGTACAAAGAAGAGAAGCAAGGGCTGAGGCCGTATTGTCAAACGCGCAAGCGCTTGCCTTCGCTTTCACCATCTCTTTCTGTCACCAACTTATACCGTTTGACAGAAAGAAATAGTGATTGCTAAAGCAGACGTCAGCGCGTTAGACAATAAGCCTGCTGTTGTATGTAGATCATTTTCATCGTAATAGCTCTTAAATTTAAAATGTTACTATGTGCCTTGTTTTAATGGGTAGGTATGTAGATAATAAGTATTTCTCTTATTTATTTATGCTACACCTGGTTGAGCCAGTAGAAATCCTAAAACCGTACTCCTTCCATTTATTGCAAAGAAATCTAACCAATCCAAAGGATTGCTATGTGTTTTTTATAGGTAGAGTAAGTTTAAGTTTTCTTTTCTTTTTTAATTGACTACAAGGACAGGGTTATGTTTTTTACTCAACCTTTTTTGTTGTATAAATCAAGAGAAAAGTGAATCATGAATCCAGCTAAGAATGTTTAACGATTCTAGCGCCACCTAGTCCATGAATAGAGAAGCTGCTGTGACACATTCATGAGGTAGCTATCCCTAGTGACGTCATCCATGTTCTATATCGTACCATCAAAGTTTCTAAACTCGGATCCACAATATAATTTTCTTCCAACTTTTTACTTCGGATTTCAGTCTCCCGGCAAGCAACAGCGCCT
Organism: Archips xylosteana; assembly: GCA_947563465.1. NCBI lineage: Eukaryota > Metazoa > Arthropoda > Insecta > Lepidoptera > Tortricidae > Archips > Archips xylosteana. The sequence continues at coordinate 8,768,855 of OX387363.1, forward strand.
CGCTAGGATGTCTAGCAAACTCTACCGATATAATTTTAAAATTTTGCTATTAACAATTTTTCCGGCGCTTAAATTGAAATCTTAGCTATTAAGGTAAACGTCCCTGTGCTCGACACTGACCCAATACATGGCACCTTCAATCTAATGTCATAGTCACCACCCGGCCACGACTTCACGCGTTTGGCGGCGCTGCAAGCGTTTTCTGTGTTCATTGCGCGGCCGAGACGCTCGCCGTACAGTGGTTACCTGGCGGCACACGCAATGAACTGATAAAACGCTTGCACGCCGCCAAACGCGCGAATTCGTGGCCGGGCGGTAAGAGAGGTGACAGATGGGTGTTATCTAGTGGGAATGAGGTGTCCAGCATTGGTACGTACGTTTACCTTACTTATACTTACTATTATTTATATAATATAAATTCTGTGCTATTTATTACTAAATAAATGAGCATAAGATTTAACTAAAAACTTGTATTTTTGGCCTGTTTTTGGCCTGGCAAAATAAGATTCAAATAAGAATGAGATAACTACTAGGTCCCTACTTATTAAATTTCTAAAATATAGCATCACCTGACCAATTCCACAATACTTATATAAAATTTCCGCTGTGTCATTTATTTAAACCTAGCTGTTGCTCGCGACTCCGCCCGCAAGAACTATGTAATTTTTCGGGATAAAAACTACCCTATGTCATTCCCAGGGTCTTAAATTATACTATCTCCATACCAAATTTCATCTAAATCAGTTCAGCGGTTGAAGTGTGAAGAGGTAACAGACAGACAGATAGCCACACCGCCGTCTATGCGTGCCATAGGTAGAACCGTGAGCGTGTTGAACAACTATGTCAAGTTTCATGACGTCTTCCCGCATGTACGCGAGGCGACACTTTCCTCGAGTGATTATAGTTTATAAACATCGGGGTCAAGAGCAAACAACTCTCCTATGAAAGCCAGAAAGACTAGCATGATCTGCAGGCTTATTGTCTAACGTTCCTTACGCTTGCCTTCGCAATCACTATTTCTTTCTGTCAAACGGTATAAGATGATGACAGAAAGAGACGGTGAAAGCAAAGGCAAGCGTCAGAAGCGTTAGACAATACGGCTTCTGTTTAGGGTCTTCGTCTATGAAAAAAAGCAGTGGTAGCCTTGTGGTTTGATCTTTGGCCTCTCAAGCGGAGGGTCGTGGGTGCAATCCTATAGGTACGCACATCTGAGTTTTTCGGTATTTGCGTGCGCAATAACATTTGAAATTATCTGGAGCTCTACGGTGAAAGAAAAAAACGTGATGAAACCTGCACATACCTGCGAAGAAATTCAATGGTGTGTGTATGTGAAGCTCCTAATCTGCACTGGCCCCGTGTTGGAACTACGGCCCAAGCCCTCTTGGGAAGAGACATAAGAGGAGGCCTGTGCCCTGCAGTGAGACGCATATAGGATGGGATGATGATGATGACTAGCGGTCAGCGGCCTTCCAAAATGAAAATCAGTGAAATCGCAGTGAATTCGAGGAATCGCAGGCGTATTTATTTGTTAGTCTTTACATAAGAATAAAAATAAATTATAGTGTGTTTTTTACATTACATTATCTATCATGTGTGTACCTAGCTACTTAGCGACCACACGTACAAAACAGCTGCGACTGTGCGCGGGTATGATTTATTTTACCTATTTTATTTTAGTTCTTGCAACGGAAGTTAGGTACTTCAGGGTGTAACCGAGCCCTATTCAATTTTTTTTTCCAAATTCTTCATACTCATTCTCTCACTTATAAACGGTTTACTAATGTTTCGCAAATTATTTTCCCCAAAAGTGTTTTTTAGGGTTCCGTACCTCAAAAGGAAAAAAACGGAACCCTTTCACTTTGTTGTCCGTCCGTCTGTCAAGACCCTTTTTCTCAGGAACACGTGGAGGTATCAAGCTGAAATTTAAATCAAATACTCAAGTCTACTGTCCCTTGGAGTTGTGAAAAAATCGAACATCTAAGCCAACTCAATCAAAAGATACAGCCGTTTATGACGCAAATTTTCGCATATTTTCGAAACTCGCAAGGGAATCAAAACCTACAGGGTACTTCCCGTAAACTCAGAATCTTGAAATTTGGTACGAAGCTAGGTCTTATAGCACAGATAAAGGAAAAATTGCGAAAAGCATAATTTTTTTGTCTGTCTGTCTATATCAGTAACCAATCTACAATGATCCCACACTGCGCACATTTTGTTCTCAACTGTTTATTTTTTCTGAAACTGTAAACTTCTCAGGATTGTTATAAAACAAATCTAACCTAACTTAACCTACAGAATAGTCCTGAAATATTATCCTGAATAGTTTACAGTTCCAGAAAAAATAAACATTTGGGAAATTAAACAATTTATGTTCTTTAATTTGGATCATCATGCTACGCCTAAATCCTGTATATGTAAAGCGGGGAATCCGATATGATACAGTTTCGAACTGATAATTTATTTCCTCGGTAATGTATACATATTAATATACATGCAGTGATTCAGTTTCACCCACATAACGTAGCATAGGCCGCAAACAAGCAAAACTGGCCCAAACATAGATAACAAATGATATTCGTTTGTGTTTCAAAAAAAAAATAGTTTTCTCTGTTTTACGTCTTTGGTTGTTAAGACAACATTTTTTTAAGTCTAGGCCAAGCTAAATAATATAACTAGCACAAAAATTAAATTATTAGAAAGTAAATTACCTTCAGAAATTTTACTTTCTGATTTTTGTATTTATTTGTAGGATTTTACCACTAAGAATAATTTTATTTATAAATAATTCTGAAACTGCGTGCTCCATCGAAGGCGTCATCTTTGCTTTCCATCAGGCGTGATTGTGGTCAAACGCAAGCCTATGTTGCATAAAAAAACTAGAACTTAAGTTACCTACCCTCAAGTACGTTACATTCAAAAGTTTGGTTGCGATAGCGAGATCTCTCTCCAGGCAGATGTTAGAAAGACATTTCTGCTATGTTTATCTCTCACACTAAAATGACTTTCTGCCTGGGGACCGAAGTCCGAAGCAAGAGAGTTGGATTGGAAGTTGTATTCATGGCATCCGAGTTGAAAAACTTCGATAGCGCGATGTACTCGTAAAGTTAAGGAAACAGAATCGTGTACCAGGGTGAACCCCTTTTCATTGCAAACGTCATGTTGACATTCCATACACCTGCCAAAGAAATTATCGTGAAATTGGTTGTGAAAAGGTTCCACCCTTGTACGCGATCCAGTTTCCTTGAATTAGAACGTAGTGGTTTCTCTTATTGACGACTCGATGGCGCTAGAGCGCTGATGAATCAGCGATACATAATAAATACGCGTTTAACACCCACTCGACGGCAAACTGCAACTCGAGACTTGACATTTGTTGCCAATTCCAAACTAAATCATTACTGCAACCTTATGGCCGCAAAAACTACCCGTGACTTTTGTGTATCCGAATATTAATGACGCTTTTAGTCATAACGTTGTCCTTAGACTTATAGCTTTTTGATTCTTAGAAAAAAATAGGTTGGATTATCCGTCGCAGTGACACATCACATAAGCGCATTCGCAGAAACATATTTTGGTAGTTCTACTGTGTGGTTCTACTAGAGTCTCAACCGCTATCAGATTCCTGTCGCATACGTATAAATAAATTGAATAATTTACCGCAAGCACATATGATATTTAAAAACTCCGCTCGGAGTGGGTCATTTCTTTAATATAAACGATAGGTTATTGATAGCGGTTGAAATGTTAGTAGAACTACCCATTTGCATTTGCATCGCAAAACCTTGTTCTGTTATAGCCACACAGACAAAAAATGAGATTATTTTAATGGTGCCTGTCCACCAGAGATCTGCTATGCTACGTTGCTATGAATGCGTTTGATATCCACCAATCATATTCATTGGTCCACATAGCTTAGCACTGGTGCCAACGGGATCAACTAAGCTATATTTTTTTATATGAAAACAGGGGCTTTCAAGAAAAGAGTATACTTTCTTTAAAGGCTGGCAACAGATCAGTGACTCTCTTGTGTTGTTGATATATTTATGGGCGGTGGTGATCATTTACCATCAAATGGTCATCTCGCTCCGAATGCTCGTTTGCCTCCCTCATAAAAAAAAGTAAAAGAAAAGATGCGTGCTTTGGATGCGTGCGTGCTCTGCATCTTCCTCGAACGGCTACATAGCTTAGGATTAGTGGAAACGGTCACATAGTTCCAAAGCACATCTCTGGTGAAAATGCACCCTAATAATCTAATATATAAAAATCTCGTGTCACGGTGTTTGTTACCGAACTCTCTGAGACGGCTTGACCGATTTTTACGAAACTCTTTTCTCTGTATTCGGTAGGTCTGAGAATAGGTCGTAGGCTATTTCTTATACCCGTAAAATGGCAAAACAACGTTTGCCGGGTCAGCTAGTTACATTTATATAAACTACGCATCCATTCATATTTTAATTTTTAATTAGACATTTATTTCAAGTTCTAGCCCCATATCGTGCAAGTTAGGTACCTACATTTTTTTTTAAATTATATTAGTTGTGGCGAATTAAGTGTTGCATTTAAATTAAAAAAATAATACTAAAAATAAAATAAAGATAACAAATATGGCCGACAACTCTTGGGTGTAGGTAGGTACACATAAGCGTGATGATAAAAAAGACCACATTTAGTAGACGGTGTTTATTTCTTTTTAAGCCAGAATTAAGTATACCTCGATAAAAATCTCTGGCTCACGAAAAACGGAACAAAGACGAGCGTTGAGGTTTACTATTTGAAGTGGCATTTGCATAGTAATTAAGGAATTCCGCGTACTGCGTACTGTGTTCAAATAATCATAGAATCATTTAATTAATATAACTGCAATAAAACATTTTCTGCGTCACTTAATTTAGTATCCACATAAAGTAAGCATTTACGCATTACAATAACATTTAATTTCTAGCTGTTGCCCGCGACTCCGTCCGCGAAGAATACGGGTATAAATAATAGCCTACGAACTAATCTCAGAACTACCGAATACCTATAGACAAAAAATCTCATAAAAATCGGTCAAGCCGTTTCGGAGGAGTTCGATAACAAACACCGTGACACGAGATTTTTATATATTAGACAAAATAAAGTATTTAAATACAACTGTTTACAGTTGTGCCATAATATTCCAATAAGATTCAAATGCAAAAAAAATGCAGAATTAAAATGGTAATAATTCATTGAATCAGGCGTTATACGGAGGTCCATATTAATGAACTGAAATAATTACTTTGCTCACCCGCGACCTTTAAGGACCTGGTTGCGGGTGAGCAAAGTAATTGTTTTAGTTCATTAAAATGGCAACAATCGTTTATTTAAATGACATAAATGGAATTTAAAGGCATTTTTTTAAGATTATGAAAAGTAACCGTTCAAATATTCTTTTAAATGTCATTCATTAGGTCATGTTTTTCGAAATACTATTAATATACTTAACTAGCCATTTTTTCTGAGAAACGTTTTAATAGAGAAATAAAACCGGCCAAGAGCGTGTCGGACACGCCCAAGATAGGGTTCCGTAGCCATTACGAAAAAATCAAGTAATATTTTTCTAAGGATTTCGTATGTATACGGAATCTTCCAAGTTAGGTATCGTCAATACTTTGAAAAAAGCTCGTATCACAAAATCGTTAATCTAGCAAAGTGAACTTTATTACGCGGGTATCAAGGTTCAGTTTTGTTTACATGCTGATTTGAGATACGAGTTTTTCAAAATAGTGCAGTTTAGATTTTAGGGGGATTTTGTTTTTAACCCCCAACCACCTAAACCCAACCCCCTAAACCCGGACCCCCACCCCATTTCCTCAAACTTCCCCCAAACCCCTAACCCCAACCCCCCTTACCCCCCAACCCCAACCCCCTTAAACTCCAACCCCGAACCCCCCTTACCCCCTCCCCATTTCCCACAACCCCCCCAACCTTCCTAACCCCCGAACCCCCCCAACACCCCACACCCTTAACCCCAACCCCCTAAACCCCCTTCCCCTCCCATGTCCCTTCAACCCCCCCACCCCTCCACCTACCCCCCTTCCAGCTCCATCATCAAACCCTTGTTACCATCTAGGCCTCTTACCCCCTCCCCATTTTCCACAACCCCCCAAAATCACTAACCCCCGAACCCCCCATACCCCCACCCTATTTTCCCCAAACCCCCCCCCCCCCTCCACCCCCTAACCTCAACCGCCACACACTTACCCCCAACCCTCTAAACCCCCGACCCCCTTACCTCCACCCCATTCCCCCCCACCCCGCCACCTACCCCCTTTCCAGCTCCATCATCAGACCCTTGATACCATCTAGGACCAAAGTACTCGTCAAAACGAATCAAACGAACCCAAACTCGATGGGGTTGTTTCGTTTTATTGTGGAGTGCCTTTGGCCATATTTCAGCTCCATCATCAGACCCTGGTTACCATATGGGATCAAAGTGTTCGTCAAGACGAATCAAACGAGCCCAAACTCGACGGGCTCGTGTCGTTTTATTGTGGAGTGCCTTTGGCCATTTTCCAGCTCCATCATCAGACCCTGGATACCATCTGAGATCAAAGTGCTCGTCAAGACGAATCAAACGAGCTCAAACTCGACGGGATTGTGTTGTTTTATTACATAATTCCTATGGCCACCATCCAGCTCCATCATCAGATCAGCTCCATGTTACAATAATATTGCATTGTCATCCAAACCGGGAAGTGGATCAAAATCGCGCCCTAAGGAGTCGGTTACAAACATACAAACATACAGGTGAAGCTAATATAAAGCGTGTAAAAACAATGTAATGGTCAATATTTTACCTGTTTTTATTAACCCCCGACAAAAAAAGAGGGTTGTTATAAGTTTGACCGCTATGTGCGTGTGTCTGTCTGTCTGTCTGTGTGTCTGTCTAGTGGCATCATAGCTCTTAAACGGGTGAACCGATTTGGATGCGGTTTTTTTAATAGAAAACAGGATTCTTGGCGATGGTTCTTAGCTATGTTTCATCAAAATCGGTTCAGCCGTTTCAAAGTTATCAGCTCTTTTGTTAGCTGCGGAAGGGATCTTAGACGCATAATGGGCATTGACTTAATTTTCAAACGTCATACGAGTGACATAATTGCGTTGGGGGAATTTATAGTAGATTGTTCAACAAGGGACTAAAACAAGCCATAATGACACAAGATATTTAGCCACCCGAGCAGAGCGAGGGTGGCTATAATTCGCGTGTCATTATGGCAGTTTAGTCTCGCGTTAAACGCTCTACTTTTCACTTTGAATGCGAGGAAAAAAATGATGTTTTAGGTATACTAATCTACAACATTACTTTTATACAACGTACGCTCAATACGAGCAATGGACGTCTGTTCAGAATTCAAATAGCAATTTAAATATGTTCCGCGGTTTTTTTTGTTGAGTGACGCTTTAAATTTTTGCATATTTAGCCAACAGATTCAAACTTGAAAATTATTTCATAGCTAATTGGACTAAGTATGCATAATAAAATGAATTCATCTTTAATATAATCAAATAGATTAATATTCGTAATTTTGCATGGTGTTTCATTAAATTATTATTTTTTTAAATATTTTTTGTACAGTTGTCATTTTGAGGTTATTTCCACGCCCTAAAGGCTTTCGCAGGGCGCTACGGAGCGGGCGCTACGGAGCGCTTCAGAGCGTCCGCAGCGCGCTGCGGTCTGTGGAAAGCTTTAAAATTGTCTATGCCCAGTCACTGAAAATGGCAATAATCCTCCATCGGCAAACACCGTGATTGGCAGTTTAGAGGTTTCCAAAGTAAATTAAAAAAAATTTACTTTAATCCCTAGAGATCAAAAAAGATCTTTAGTCCCGATATGCAGAGACTAGTAACATTTTAAGAGCATGAGAAGTGAAAAAATTTTTAATTTATAGTTATGTAAGTATCGTGTTTTTATTTTAACACAAGCACTTTTTTAAAAATGTAAAACAGGCCAAATGTGTTACGTAAGTACTTAAAATACGGCAAATATTCAACAATGGATCTGTAAGCTGTACTTATGCCTCGCGAGTTTTTTGAAATGGCTGAAATATTATATTATTATTGCTCAAGCTGATGAGAAACGGAGGCGATTCGCTGGCGCTTCGTGCTAGCTCGGTCACATACTTATTAAGTTTTGATCGAAATTACTCGTTAACTTGTAAAATCATTTTCATTTCCTTTCAAATTCATTACGGTTTTTCAAACTAACGCAATGGACAAATGGTCTGAAATTAATGTTTTAAATTTGAATATAACTAGTAAATGGGGAGGGCTTTTAAAAGATTTGAATTTTGAATGAGTTAATAAAGTTGAACCAAAATTTGTTCATTTCAGGTAACCTGACCTTAGTATCGTTAATTTCTGTGCCGTGCCGTTATGGTTTAGGTAATATCAAAGCAAATTCATTATATTTCTAAGGTCAAACTGTGGTGATGCATGAAATATACTATATTACTACCGACTTCCTAATGTGGGAATAATGTATGAATCTGATAATTCGCCTAATGCGTCAAGGCGAAACCAACAAAAACAAAAAATCTTCCTTAGCGAAAAAGGGTATCCCAAAACCTACATTTGAGCCAGCTAGAATGACGGGGGACGGTGGCAAGCGTTCAGACGGGGTCACTCAGGTTCCGTGGAAAATCGGTAATGCCCTGGTGGCATTGACACATTCTATATATCCCACATCCAGGCAACAAGCTTGCAAACCAGCGCTGCAGCAGATCAGGCCCAAATCCTCAAGCGCCGCAAGTACTCCTCCTTTCTAAAGGACTATGAGTTTGCGGCGCTCACGGTAATTAAGAATAAAAACCTACTGAATAGATTCTTCATAATCTTGTATTTATTTTTCATTAATACGTGCTTGTATAATTTTTATTGAACTGAATTATAAACATAAATAATTAAAGAATAAAGCTTAACTATCTTAATCATTTCAATACTTGTCCCTGTATTCAATACTGAGATTACTGAGAAGATCAAATGATGTGAACTTCAGAGAAAATAAGCTAATTCATGCTATAATGATTTGAGAAAAACTTGAGGCTGATGCGGATTAGGAAGGACTTTTCCCTAAGATTAAATTAAGAATTGATAAATTGGTTGATGACTAATTATAGCCATATTAGATACTGTTCCAACTAAGCTGTATCTGTGATATAAATACAATGTCTTACTCTTTGTCGGTCCCTTACTAAATGCTCCTTTCATCCACTCAAAGGTTGACTGGTAGAGATCCCTTAAAGGGATAAGTTCGCCTTTGTACATGCATTTCAACGGTTGTCAATAATGTATTTCTTTTTTTCCTTATTTTTGTACAATAAAGAGTTTACATACATACATACAATGTTTCCTCTGGTCAAAAAATAATACTATGGGCGTCTTTTTCGAAATAATAATGTGTTTTGTGTATAATAAAGAGTTTTATATACCTACATACATACATGATTATAAATTTAGCGATACAGTTGACTTGAGCAGGCTATTCTATATAATATGCCCGACCTGGGTGCCTTTAAGAGGCGAGTGTACAATTTTCTGCAGGGCCGACAACGCACTGGTATCGCGTAAAGCGCTGCGAGTGTCTATGGACAGTGGTGTTCATTTAACATCAGGTGACCCACTAGTTCGTTTGTCTGGCTTCATTAACATAAAAAAAAAGTATGCATTTGAAATGTCACAATGACTAGCCAAAAGCGAACATCGTTCGCGGACCGACTGGATTAGTATATTTAGTCGTTAGTTCAATATTAATCAGTTGAATACATTTTGTCTAGTTTTGTTTCAATAATTTGTTTTAGAAAGAGGCCTTATGGTGACAAGTATTTTGGTTCAAACTTAAATTTTAAAACAAAAACATAATCACCCTTGTACGTTTTATGTATAGATAATTCTTAAAATTTAATTGACGTATTATATTACCTACGTAAAGTACTTTTTTTGTGTTATAATTACCGATTTCATGTCATCTGTATAAAACACTTTTAGATTTATTATTACTATGTTAGGATGTTGAGACCCATCTCAACATCCTAACCCACTCATTATGTATTCCATCATCGTATCTTAAGTTAGTACCTATTACTCAGCAAGTCTGTCCAGTATATTTGATCTTCGATTGTTTGCTGCGAAATGCAAAGATGGTGACTCAAAAGATCATGAGGAAGGTATTAACGAAATTTACTAAGTGCGTGACAAAAAACTCAATGTGATAAGACGAGTCCCGGCCGATTGGTGTAGGAAGATACGCCACAGACTGACAGTAACTAATGGGATTTGCCACATGAATGATATATTAGCAGATAGAGAGATGGTTTTGGCAAAAACAAGATGAATACTTAGGTAAGTAGCTACTCTAATACTATACGGTATTGCCCCATCTTTAAATTCTTCTTACCACCTGTATGCTGACAATTTGCAAATTTATTCTGCTGCCAGTCTTGACAATTTTCCTCCACCGACTGATCGCATTAACGCTGACCTCATAACGACTGGGCTGCGATTTTAGGCCTAACGCAAAAAAGATGAAAGTGTTTTTAGTGTCCGCATTTTACTTCTCGGACGTCTGACTTGGTAGAATAAAATTTGTAATGGTGGAATTATTCCTTTCACGTCTACCGTCAGGAATCTAAGGACTATCATGGACTAGACGCTTTCTATGCCGGCCTAAATACGCCTCGAGTCAGCCTCAGACGCATGCAAAATGTTCTGCCCTCCAAGCCAAAGTTAGGTAGGTAAGTACTCTAGGTCTCTTTTGCTTCCGATACTCGATTATGGTGATATGGGTTATCTGGATCTGACTGTGGAGTTGCTTGACTAGCTTGACCGCCTTCATAATGTGTGTATCCGGTACATTTTTGGACTCCGTAAATATGACCACATGTCTCACCTGTGCGCACAGCTGAGGTGATACCCCATCAGGGATCGTAGGAACAACTACATTCGATCATTGCTATTCAACAACCTTTTTAATCCTTCTGCCCCCTAGCACTTTTCGAACGTTTCAGCTACTTGGTCGCCGGTCGCTACAGTATCGTTTGCGGTTGAGCACTAATCTCTTTTTGGCATGTTCTTGTATCTCTTCCAAAATTTACTTTAAATCCTTCACAGTGCTATCAACTAGGCCGTGGAATCACGCCCCGGTAATAGGGACTCGTTGGCACTCTTTTGGTATCGAACTCTAAAAGCAAACACACATTTAATTAATCAAGAACGAAACACAGATAATATCTATTATTATTCTTATAACGCGTGAAATGGATTATTAAAATGGTCGCCCAACTTGAAACAGTTAGTCGCCAATTTGTATTTAAAAGCCGTAAATTCTAAGTAAAAGTTTATTGACTTCGAATGGTTTTGCGACTTTGCTTTTGCTCAAACATTTGTCACCAACGTTAGGTAGTAAAGTGAGGTGTTGGCGGTGTTGGCAAACGTTGGCTCGATGGCTTTGACAGTGACCTCAGTGGCGGTAACCGTAAGATGTTACGTGCATCACGAATTGCAGCCAACTCGAGGTGCCAATAGCGTAACGTTGACTAACTATAAGCAAACTGCGTTAACAATAAATTAAAATAAAGGAAAATTATATTTAGCCCAATAGGGCTCAACAATCTCAACATAATAAAATGGTGGCCTACGAATCAAATTGGCTGGCGTGCGCCAAGCCATCACGGGTAAAGAGGCTAGTTAGTCAATTAAACTGTTTTTTTTTTAAATATAGCTCATTGATACTGTCGATGATTCTGCCAATGTCGAGGTTGAGAAAAACAACTACCGTTGGCTACTTTTAGTAATGAAACTATTTTAGGTGAAATGACAAATGTCAAAATGGTTACCAAGATATTACACAATCTACCTATGTAAATCTATAACCGACAGACAACTCGTAGACATATTCCTCGAGAATCATAGAGATGCACTAAGCATTTTCCGAAATTCCCTTGGGATAGTGACGTACCTAGCAATTTTTTTCCATGGGAGCGAAGCCGCGGGAAAAGCTAGTCAGCATTAAGAAAGTTCTTCGCGAAATGACTCACTAACGTGTAAAGTCCGAGGTGCATCCCAGATGCCTTCTGATGTATGTTACGTATACGCATGGTGGCCGCAGATACGCCAAAAAACATGGCCGGTGGAAAACCCAAGCGAATACACGGTTCATCTCCATAATATAAACAATTCACGGCGCTTGCGCAGCCTGTGTCGCCAGTTCGTCTTCTAACGCGCGCGTCGTCGCGAAAAAAAAGTGCCTGTGATATTTAAAATAGTTTTAAAAACATATGCTTGTGTTCAAGAGCGTTTGAGTTAAAGGTGAGTAGAAATAAATATACATATTTTAAAGTTTACAAGTAATTAAATATTTTTAATATCTTTATTTAATTTCAAGGAAAAACTTTCTACTAAATTAGTATTTTTATTAATTTACTAGCTGTTGCCCGCGTCTCCGTCTGCGAAGAATAGAGGTACAAAGAAAAGCCTACGACCTATTCTCAGACCTACCGAATATAGACAAAAAATTTCATAAAAATCGGTTGAGTCGTTTCGGAGAGTTCGATAACAAACACCATGACACGAGATTTTTATACATATAAGTACATATTAGACGAGATTTTTAAGTATATATATAAGAAAGATTAATTATTTTATTATGGTAAGTAGGTACAAACTTTTTTCCAGTATTCAAAACGTAAACAATTTGTATATTGATTTTTCTCATTGTAAGTGAATTTAATTCTTATGAGAAATAAAGAATTAAACTTAAAAAAATTAATGTAGCAAATTAAATAGATAATAATTACTGAAAAACTAGGTAGATGTGGTTTTTGATTTTTTGGGTGTTCACGGTGAACAACATGTAATCATTAAACACCTATGAAGATTTTGGTTCAAAAGTTTTCAATCACTATTAATTATATTACCTTAAGTCCTCGTACAGTTAAAGTCACAAATAGGTTAAACCAAAAAGTCAGAAAAATAAGCACGCAGTTATCATTACTGCTACAGCTTCATGTAAATAGGTGTGAAGCTATGTTTAATACTAATTTTTGATACTTGGAGCGGATATTATAATGGTGACCCGGACTGAAGATAGGTACTTACTTCAAACATAAAATGGATTTTCGACACCTTTCAATCATGTTTTTGAGTTTTTGATTTCATAAATTGATCTCCTTATTTATCCAAAATAAAAAAATGCCCAATCTCCAAATCCCGGCCTTTGATCTCCAAATTTAAGCTCTATTAGTTAGTCTAATATTTAGGTTTTTGACAATATTCTATTAACTATCAGGTCAAATAACAGGGAATCAACTCTGTGTCAATCAAAATTTCTTAAAATTAAAACAATGCCAGTTCTAACACGTGACAGAAAATATTAAAAAAACACACCAAAAAATCCTAAAATATTAAAATAACTGCATTGCATAATATTCAATATGAAGGTACTTAATACACTGACGAGCAATGATAACGGATCACTTTTCATTCATATAGTACCTAACTATGTATCGGACACCAATCTGTAGTTTTTGTTCGTCAGTATAGAGGTAGGTAGAAAGCCTTGGATGACAAATAATGACTGCGATCCTATAGCTATACACGAAACCAGTCCATTAAAAGTAATTTTTTAAATTATTTTAGTGACATTTCCTTATTTGATTGATATTGTATGATTTGTTGGAAATCTATTGTTGAGAATTGGTAGCTGTTTTATAACATACTTGCTGTAGTCCATGATTTCGTCTGCAATGAATTCGTTTATCGCTATCACGCGGGAACTATGCAATTTTCCGGGATAAAAATATTATGTTTTGCAATTATTAAGGTTGTAACTCTATGCATGCCAAACTTCTTCCAAATTCGTCTAGCCGTTTTAGCGTGACAATGTAATAGATATACCGACAAACCGTTATTGCCCTAAACATTGTTTTTTTACAACTTAAAGGAATTTTAACATATTGCAACCAAAGATGAAACACTCATCTCATCATTAAGCAGATGACCTAGATGAGTTAAACTCAAACATAAACAATCGTTCAAAATAAATTAGTGCCACGGGTCATTAATAGTATAATAGTAATTTACCTACTTTGCGGTAACGTTTTTATTAAACGCATAAATTAGGTTGATGGTAGAATAGATACGCTAATGTAAAGTCACAGATCGCAAGAACATTCGACCATATTTAGTTTTTTTTCTAGATTTTTCAGTATTTTAGCCGCGTTGGATTCGGTAGAGCGTCGAGCCCGATAACTCCATAACCAAGCGTACTCCGTAAATCGAGAGCAGGGTACAGAGCCTCAAATACTGTCGTAGGGTGGCTTATTTTTCTGTTTTATATGTATTGGATACATTTTTTACATGATTGAATTCCTCCATCTCCATTTTACCAACGGAACATTCAGGCAGGGGGAGCGTCTTCATCCAAGTGGTTAGTATTTTACTGACCTGCACGAAGCGGTTCATTCCATCTTTCCTAATACGAACTGCTAAAGAATGGAATTCGCTCCCGTCGTCTGTATTTCCATATAGATACAACCTGGGGCTCTTCAAGGCTAGAGTAAATAGGCTGTTACTGAACCAGCGAAACACACCTTTCGCCTCCTCTCCTAACAAAAATACTCATTTTTCATCTGCTAAACATTTAAGTCATTCTGAATTTTTAGATTGCACAATGCATTGACGCTCATAGGTAGATACTTGAGACGTATGTGGGTCGTTTAAAAATAAACGTAATTAAGGGCTTTAATTTAAATGAAAATTTAATTGATTCCTTTGTGTAACGTATTTTAACCATATATTTAGTTTGTATGACTAACTTTGGTTACACAAAGGACGCGATCGTGATTTTGTTTTCATTAAACATTTAATAATGTAGTTTTTTAAACGACTCATGTATTAATACAATTAATACATGAGTCGTCATACAGTCAATACAATATGGGTCGTTTTCAAAAAATGATCATAAAATTAAGGGCTTAATGAAAACAAAATCACGATCGCGGCCTTTGTGTAACGAAAATTAGTCTTACAAACTATATGGGTAACTTTCGTTAACAGTGTACAAATTTTTTGAACGACTCATATATTTTTTAGGATTTCCTATCGTGATTGTTAATTTTTTTCCATAAAAAAAGTCGAACATCAGACTTTATCTAAGTACCACGTAAAAGGTATAGACCATGTTATAAACAGAAAAAAAAACAATGGAATAGCCCCTTTGAAAGGACGTTCAGTCAATCTAACCCAAGCATCTGCTGAAATATTCAGGATACATTTTAAAACACCTTGTGTATTATCTATTCAACACTTCCTTATATTTCGTTTAAGTATTATGCTTGGTCATCGATATTTACTATTTATAGATACAATTATCACTTAGATATGAATTTGGGTAAGCAATGATGAATTAATGAATGACACACATGTCCTAGAATGAGCCTATGACTGTGTGGTTTAAAAATTGCAAGTAATGCGTGAACTGAACACCCCTTTTAAGGTAAGGTTTGAAACTAATGTACCTATTTCTCGTGGCTTAATCACGTCCGCGTCGTCGTAGTTTATGTCGTGCGTCGGGGCAGATATTTGTATGAAAAATACGAATATTTGCTCTCGAGTCTTGGGTGTTTAATAAATATTTAAGTATGTATCTATCTATATAAGTATGTTTATCCGTTGCCTAGTACCCATAACACAAGCTTTGCTTAGCTTAATTTGGGACTAGGTTAATTTTAATAATAATAATAAATAAATTTGTTTATTAAAAGTAAACGATTTAACATAAATTTTGGCTTACCAAGCGGTCCTACACTAGGCAATGCCTGTCACGTGGTGACCGGATAATTTTAATTTCACATTGTAATTAACAACCCTACGAACTGAATGGAAATGTTTTCTTTGATTTGTGGGTGTTCTAGTACTCTAACCTCAGTTGGTCTCAAAAAGTGTTTTAATCCTTGATAGAAATGGGACCGATTGGCATTAAAAAAAAAGTCAAATCTGTCGATTTTCTCGCTGACTGTACATTTTATCAAAAATCTGTGAATGTCGATTGTCATCACTCAAAAAGTTAGTAAAGGTCTCCTAAGAGCATTTTCACGTAGCAGCAAGGGATCTAGTAGCTGCCCTTGCTGCCCCATCTCAACTTTCCACCCTGTATAACTTGCTCACAAATAAATATGACCCATAGCTCTTATATCGTCGAATTAAAGTATCGGTAGGTCTGTACATAATTAAATCGATACATATGATTTTCAGGACTATAGCATTGCTAGTAATGATAAGTACAGCACGAGTTTAAATGGAATGCAATAAATGGGCCAAAAACCTAACACAATAAAAGACAATTGCACAAATAGCAGCCGTTCAAAAGTTGTACGCGTAGATACATTTTCTGCAGTTGATTTTTATTTATACATATAGATTTAAATTACACTCGGAAATTTACATTTATAGTTTACCGATTTAATGGCACAATAAGGACGCAATCACCGTTAAGAAACGGTGATTTGATGCGACGAGAATCGGTAAAATAAAGCTAGACCGTTACGTTCCCATAGAAAACGCACAGCCTACAGATTATGTGGTTTACAACTAGACATTTACATTTATGCAAATGTTGGACCCCAGCTCCGTAATGCTTTGACAACAAAACTCGGCGAAATGGGATGGCCGTTGATGTTTTGTTGTTTGTGTCAGTAGGGCGCTTCTGATTGTCAGCGCAAGAGTCACTGGAGAGAGAAAATAGAAATAGAAACAAAATAGGAACATCCCACTAAAGCCACATGGGCAATTTTATTTTTTCTTGTACCTTTTGACTTTTTTTTTTAATTCGGAAACTTTTATGTGATTTCTGCTTAGAATCACGAGCTCTTTTGATCCTACTAGGAGAAAAAAGTGTCCAAAGTTTTTTCCCGTTCCGTTACCATTTTTCATAGACTTTATATGACCGTAACGGAATGGAGGAATCGAAAATTGTATGAAAGTTTTGGGAGACTTTTTTTCTCCTAGTAGGATCGAAAGAGCTCGTGATTCTGAGCAGAAATCACATAAAACTTTCCGAATTTAAAAAAAAGTCAAAAGGTACAAGAAAAAATAAAAATGCCCACTAATGTTATAAACGTGAAAGTTTGTGGAAATGGATGGATGTGTGGATGTTTGTTACCCATTCATGTTAAAACGGTTTGACGGATTCTGATGAAATTTAGCACACAGATAGTTTATAACCTGAATTAATTTATAGGATAGTTTTTACCCCAGAAAATTGCATAGATCCCGCGGCATATGCGGCGATGAACGTATTCTTCACAGACTCGTGCATATTATATACATTTATGATTTTGTAACTTGGGCAAAAAATGGATCACCGTAGAATTTATTAACCTTTAATAAGGTAGAGGTGATTTAGAGACCACATGCATTGACTTGGAAATTCAACCTTATGATTTTAGTAATAAGTCACAATATACATATTAATTATTGAAAATACTATATACTAGCTTTAAAAATATCCTTTGTCATGTATGTATTCGATAGCTGCTTTTGATTCTGTGGTAGTATGCTCCAATAAACGGGACCTTATTAAGGGGTAACAAGAATGAAATGTACATTGAAAAAAATACATTCTACAAGTTCTTTTAAAATTAATCCGAATTATTTCAGCAAGCCGGGTTAAAGGTAAAGGTTGAGCTACTCTTGCTTGATTAAAAACCCATTTAAAGGTTATACCTACATGGGAATTTTTAATTCAAGATATAGTCATCTCCGCGTCTTGTAATCATTGTTTTACGGTCTCAACTACCCTAATTAAAAAGTTTTATTACTTTGCAAACATTTAACTTAATTTTTCTATTGTTTCAGTTATCATCTAGCAACAGCTCGTGAACATGATACGAGCGGCAGAGGTAAGTTTAGTGATTTAAATCAAGCAGTAATCTCATTACGGCCTGAGGCCTTATTTAAGATTATAAAACATAATCGATTTCGATGTCCAAGTCAAAGCGGCTATGAAAATAAACTTAATTTAATTAATTGCACACATTAATTCTTTTGTTAATGTTCAATCTTCTGCTCGTTTGATAGTTACTGCGCCTGAATTCTTATGTCCGTGAATAAAATAAAAAATAAATAAAAATAAATATTAGGGGACAATCTTACACAAATCGACCTAGTCCCAAACTAAGCAAAGCTTGTACTATGGGTACTAGACGACGATAAACATACTTATATAGATAAATAAATACTTAAATACATAGAAAACATCCATAACTCAGGAACAAATATTCGTGCTCATCACACAAATAAATGCCCTTACCGGGATTTGAACCCAGGACCTCTTGCTTCGTAGGCAGGGTCACTACCAACTAGGCTAAAGCGGTCGTTAAAATATAATCTTTATTTCTGTTCGATAACCACAACAACATTAGCAATTTAACTTAGAATTATGTCCAATCGAACGGAAGTCATACTTAGAGGCACTTTTCCTTTTTTTCCTTTTTAGGTAGGTATCCCTAGCCTATATACATACCACTGCAGAGCACAGGCCTCCTCTGAGAATGTGAGGGTTTGGACTGTAATTTCCACGCGGATTGGGAACTTAACATACCCCATTAAAATCCTTCTCAGATTTTTTCAGGTTTCCTCACGATACCGTAATTAGGTATAGTAAGCTGCAAAGAAAAAAAAAATTAACCTATCCCACCACAAGTCGTCGTGCACGTCACGTGAAGGTTATTTTTTCCTGCAGATGGCGGTACCCTATTCTTAGATCGTTTCCGCATAGAGCCCGAGTGGGAACTGCAGCCCAAGCCATCTCATTCTGAGATGAGGCCTGTGACTAGTAGTAGGAGGTATTAGAAAATGGGAAGAATGAGTTGAATAAAACTCATGTCGCCTACCTATAAGGAAATGCCTGAAATCATTCACTGTCTGCTTATCCTAGACAGAGCGCAGGTTTTACCTATTCCAGGGAGTAGAGTTTCTAGTTATAAGGACTTTTTATAAAGATGTATTCTTTTAATCAATAAAGTTATTATTATTATTGTCACTTGTGTGTACAGCATACGTATACGTACCTAACGTAATATAAATTTTTATACGTCATTCATTAGGTACCTTTCATATTTAGTTTTCTTGATTTTTGTACTAGACATGTATTTTATAGTAGACATGGACAAAATGAATCCTCAATCCCACTGTAAATTACGATAGTACTACCTAATAAATGTCTATGAGTGCACCATTAAGTTGCTCTTGTAAATAGGCAATAATAGTTAAACACCGACAATAATGTGTTCAGGAAGAACAATTTTAAATTCAAATAGGTACATTTACTATGGGTCATTAAATCAAGGTGGCTGAACTATCATGGCTAAAACGCAAAAATACATAATAAAGTTATAGGTATATTATAAAAATAACATAGTGATTATACTTAATTATTGAATTAACTTCATTGTACATATTACATAACTTTTAATGCGGGGTAATAACTCAAATAATAGGCAATTAAAAATTAATGTACCTATTTAACAATTTGACAAAAACATATATAACGTGACTACTTTGAAAAAAAGCTCGTATCTCAATTGAATACGTAAACCAAACTGAACCTTGATGCACACTTAGTACAGTTCACTTGGTCAGATTATCGATTTTGAGATACGAGCTTTTTCAAAGTAGTGATGATAAGTAACTTTATATCAGTATTATGTAAGAGTTAATTACACAAACATAAAATACATTCAACAGCTAGGTAACCCAGGACCCCGTTGCAAAAAATAAATTACAAAATATTATCAATATGCAGACATGCAGGACACAGCCAAATAAAGTTACTCACCATCCCAGGCCTACCACTGCAGGGCACAGCCCTCCTTCCAAAATGAGAGGCCTTGCACTGAAAATGCCGTAATTCCTACGCAAACCCAGTATGGGTAGGGAACTTCACACACACACACACACACACACACACACACACACACACACACACACACACACACACACACACACACACACACACACACACACACACACACGCGCACGCACGCACGCACACACACACACACACGCGCACACACACACACACACACACACACAGAGATCACACAGATTATTGAATTTCTACACAGATTTAGTAGTGGTAGAGTCATGTTGTAGCTAGCCGCTGCATCACGAATGGGCCGGCTCGTCCGGGGCAGTACCACCCTCTCACAGAAAACCGGCGTGAAGCAGCAGTAATCCTGCTTGCGTTTCGTACGGTCAGTGAGAGTGCCGGGGCCCAATACCTCACCCCTTCCCTCTCCCCCTCCCTCTCCCCCTTCCCCTATTCCCTCACCTTAAGGGCCGACAATGCACTGGCATCGCGTAAAGCGTTGCAGGTGTCTATGGACAGTGGTGATCATTTAACATCAGGTGACCCACTAGTTCGTTTGTCTGACCTTTCTAACATAAAATAAAAAAAAGATATGCAGGTTTCCTCACGATGTTTTTCTTTCCCCATAAAGCACATAAGTACTTAATAAATTTCGAATGTTACATGAGTTCCGAAAAACCCAGAGATGCTAGCTCGGGCTCAAACCCACGACCCTGTACTTGAGAGGCCATACGTCAAACCACTAGGCTACCATGACTTCTATTTCATTACTTTACTCCCCGTAAAAAATTAAAACATTGCTAAACGTATCACCCAAAACAAATTACAATCATCAGTGCGGCTGTTCTTTATAAATTAGAACAAATTGACTTTTGTATGAAAACACAAGCTTACTGGCGGCTCTTAATAACAATTGAAAATCGGTCACGACTTTGCTTAAAGAAACCGGAAAAACCGAGTTACTATAGAACAGCTGTTGTGTTAGTAGTTATAAAATCATCACCATATAAAGTTTATGTTGTATTCCGCCCCGCGTAGATAATCATGATAATTGTGAACGCACGACTAAAACAACCTTTGTATCGTTAATAATCGGAATTAGTGCATGATATGTCATTATAGAGGTAGCAGTTGTAGGAACTGTATTGATGATATAATGGAAGAAAAAATGATTGCAGAACAAATAATTGTAGCTCAATAACCGATTATTAACGAATTATCTGTTTTTCTGCTAGTTAAAGGAAAATGCCCACAACAACGTATTCATTCATTGACATGATGACATGACATCAATTTCCGTGCAAAATTATGTTGTACAGTCAATCGATTCGATTTCTGGGATAGAACTTTATCATAATAAATAATTTTATTTGTGTACTAGCTGTTGTCCGCGACTCCGTCTGCGAAGAATTCGGTTATCGCTATCCCGCGGGAACTATGCAATTTTCCGGGATGAAAAGTATCCTATATGTTATTCCAGATTATAAACTAGACTGCGTACCAATTTTAATCAGAATCCGTCAAGCCGTTTTAGCTGGAATGTATAAAAACATCTAGGTACACATCCATATATAACTATTATACTAAACGACCCTTTGCTGGAACTGAACTGAAAATGACTGACTGAAGGTGCTTCTGCAACAAGGAACAGAGGCGAATATATGTCATATTTTGTACCCTTTTATCACAATAAATATTATTATTATTATTACAAATAATCGCAGTTCTTCCATCACCTCTTGTGAGGGAACTAGTGAAAAAAAAACCAGCCAAGTGCGAGTCGGACTCGCGCATGAAGGGTTTCGTACAATTATCTATAAAAATCACGTTTGTTGTATGGGAGCCCCCCTTAAATATTTTTTTTATTTTAATTTAATGATTTATTTTTAAAGTCAATATATAATTAAATATTCTGTGAATATTTCAAGCGTCTACCTGTTGCCGTTATCAATATCGAGCATTCACCATTATTCGACCATTTGTTGTTATAGCGGCAACCGAAATACATCATCTGTGAAAATTTCAACTCTCTAGCTATCACGGTTCCCGAGATACAGCCTGGTGACAGACGGACAGACGGACGGACGGACAGCGGAGCCTCAGTAATAGGGTCCCGTTTTTACCCTTTGGGTACGGAACCCTAAAAAACGCAATAGGTAGTTCCTTCGATGTAACAGCAAAAGGATATAACTAGATATACCTATAATATCTAAATACGATACGAGTATGTCTAAATACAAATCTAATCCTGTTTCGCGTTAGGCTTATTTTATTTAAAATCCATATTAATATTATAAAAGCGAAAGTTTGTCGGTCTGTCTGTTTGTTACCTCTTCACGCGCAAACCGCTTAATCGATTTAAGTACCTAAGTAGATGAAATTTGGAATAGAGATAGTTTGAGTAAAGACAAAGGATAGTTTTTATCCCGGAAAATTCCCGCGGGATAGCGATAAACGGATCCTTTGCGGACAGAGTCGCGGGCAACAACTAGTATTTAATATTACTGTTGTCTACGGACATTGCTCTCTGTTTCTCGAACTTGATATGATACGTCCACAAACCTAAACTTGCTTCACGTTAGGCATATTCTAAAATAAAATTATAAATGTTTCCAGGCATGCTCCTGCCCAATACAGGAGGTGGGTCCTTCAATGGTGGGCGCGTGCGACGGCCAATTCATACTGTTTATGACAATCCTGGAGTCATTCATCAACGGGCGCTGCGACCTGGCCGATCCTTGCAACCGCGTTTCCAGCGCCAGTCCTGACAGTCTACTGGACAGCTACGACTTTATTGTGGCGGGAGGCGGTACTGCTGGGTCGGTCGTGGCGGCTAGGCTGTCGGAAAACCCTCAATGGAAGGTAAGGTCTTTATGCAGTTGATTTTACGACAATTCTAGTGTCTTTTATCATCAGGCACTGCGACAGCTGAACTTACTAACCGAGACACCACCAGGCCAGACCGCTTATTGGCCCATGGAGTAGGTATCCTCTAGTACAGGTCGACAATAGCAAATAATATCTGGCAGGATAAAGTATTAAAAAATATCTAAAGCAACTCTATTCGTGCCCGCAACCTTAACTTGGTCGTCACTTCATCTTGAAGAGGCCTACCTGCCCTGCGTCTTCCGGTCCATGGACGACACCATTCAAAAAGCTTTTGTCCCCATCGGCAATCAGTTCTACGAGCCCACTCCCACTTGAGTCACTGCGTTGGATGCGGATGACGCAGGACCGATCTGTTTGGCGAACTTTGGGGGAGGCCTATGTTCAGCAGTAGATGTTTTTCGGCTGAAATGATGAACTCTATTCGTACAGACGTTAAGGTGTATTATTATATTTTCGCGTGCTTTTTCTCTCCCATGTTCTGACTGGTGACTATGTACCGTACAAAAAGCGGCAACTATGTGCCCTCCGCTGGTATAGGTTTCCACCACATGTATTTTGAGAGCCGTTAATCAGGCTAGCACACACAGGATGTCAATTTCTTTAATGTCTGTGTATCGAATTATAGTTAAGCTAATATTTTCACAGCCATATATTCCTCTTTAAGACGATCCTTGGTATAGTAAGCACCCAGAGATCATCCTAAGATTCCCTACTCGTCTCATTCTCTAATGGGTAGATCTACGGCGATTATCTACACAGAGCGACGGCCTCCCATTCACGGTGCCTATCCATCCGTATCTAGTTAATGTGAAAATCCGTGCATTGTCCATTACTGTAAACTACTGACAAAACTGTGTATTGTTTGTTAATCAAAGCGTTAGTGGAATTTCAATAAGCTCATCTCTATACAGTACAAAAGTAGAGCATTTAGAGTTTTGTGCCTTTGGCAAATAACAGGTATAGTCAAGGTCATAAATATATGTATGTACGTTACATAGACGTCAAAAATATATCTATAAAGCTCTATGTTACTAATTATAAGGTTGGTGTTTAAATACATATATTTGATGCGATGACTGTATAAATATTAATGCCCTCGACTGTACCTACCAACAGCAGTCAACCAATTTTATTTCAAAGCCATCGGTTCTATGGTGATGGTGAAAATCGTGAAGTTGAATTTGATATACCTATGTATACGAGTGGACTAGTAGAAAATTACAGCTCTTCTTAATTTTCTTAATACACGATGCCATTTTCGAATGGTACCTATTTTCACAGGTTCACAAAGTAGCCCCAGGTCATAAGGTAAGGCAATCAAAGCGCGGATTCATGTCAAATACATCGGCCCGTGGCGACGACTGTACCGAACTGTTACAGTACCTACTACTGTACCGAACTTCTGAGTAGACAATATGTGTGTGTGGTGGGAAGCGGTTGCATTCGAATACTACATCTAGCACACACCCTCTTTCATCTCCCTTAGGTTCATTCATAAAACCACGGAATAAATAATAAGTATAGTCCGACAAGCTCGTGCGCGACCCTCCGGGGAACCCTGTCGCAGTCAGTATTTGCCGCACTTATTAAAAACAATCTTGTTAAGGACAGCAGAGGCTCCCTGCGACAGGGTTCCGCCGAGCGCCGCGCACGATTTTGTCACGGTAACCTTTACTAATGATGTAAGTACCTCTTAGCACTCGGATCTCCAGTTGCTAAAACAATAAATTTTTCTTAAAACACAGAACCCACAAGCCACATGCCTGGTAATCACAATAATGACATCATCAGCGTCTAGTGATTTACAGAACTAGTTTTTAAATTAACCTATTATCTGTTTTCAAATCTTTTTATATTTTCGTACAAAAACTTAAACCGCATGCTTCGTTACGTGTGACCGTTAGCAACAAAAAAAGTTGATATAATTATATCTCTAGGGTTTCGCACACGTCACAAAAACTGATACACGTGTGTTTACTTTTTTGGTGCAAAAAGTTTGAATTTCCCATTTAGTGTAATTGTTTTGTTACATACCTAGATACATACATATATTTAGGTACACTTTGTGTGATTTGCGGTAGTGCGTAAATTCTGTCTAATTTCCGAACCTTTAACCCACTGAAACATCATAAATCATAACACATACTTAAGATCGCAAAAGCCTTAACACCTTCTTTTTTTTTGTATCCGCTTTTGTCCTACTTTATTGTTGCATGCATGTTGTTTACACTTACTTGCTTTTATGCCATATACCTAGTACGACTGTACTCTGCCTGTATCTATTAAAGTAAGAATGTATGGTAGTCCCATACCATTGAATATATTTTTGACCTATGCATTCTTCATTAAATGAATTAACACAATATTCTTATTTAGATAGCAGACTCATCACATAGGTACTGTATTCTTTTCTTCATACCTACATCTAATATATCATAGTTTGTGGTTTTGCTTGTAGGTAATTGATATCATTATTGAAACAATCATAATACGAGTACAATCAAACACGATTATCAATTGCTGGCGTCATTCACGACTAAGAAACTTCTAAAGAAAAAAGCTTGAAATGAAGATTCTTCATGGGTATTGTGGGTTTTCCTCATAGCCATTGAACACTCGTATCATTATATCAATACCTACTGATTGTTATATAACGATTGAAATGTTTGGGAAACCCTAAGCTGGCAGACGGGATTCTTACAAAAAAGATGACAGCTGAACAGTTTGAGCTTCGTAGTTTTAATGTTTTGTGTGGTTCCTTCCGGATTGCTTACTCGCTGGTCGCTGGTCACAGCAAACTTAGTGGCAGTATCTGTTTGGTTAGCATTTAATCAGCACATACATTTTATTCGCGTCTTTCCATTGAATATGACATGCTGATGCTATGCTATGTAAATATGGGTATCCTGCCTTTTCGCAGAAAATTATTTCCCAACTGATTCATTTGCCAACTGTTTATTTTTTTCTCAGTATATACTTATTCAGGACTATCCTATAGGTTAGGTTAGTTTTATATCAATCCTGAATTATTTACAGTTTCATAAAAAATAAACAGTTGGAATTAATCAGTTGGGAAAAGGCAGAGAACCGTAAATATGACATGAATATGACCAGCTCACACACGGTGTTTTGAATCCTGTTCAAAATTCAAAGTTCATATCGTGCCATCCCTTCCACTCTTCTGTTTATTACTATTAGTATGTACGGAACAGCACAAGAAGAGGTTCGAAAATCTAATTTCGTAGTATAGGACCTAGTTCTTTTGCCTTGCTTGTAAAAAAACATCTCGTTTATTCCAGGTGCTACTCATAGAGGCAGGCGGTGACGAGCCGACGCAGTCGTCGGTGCCAGCGTGGGTCACAGCCTACTGGGGCCAGCCGGAGACCGACTGGATGTACAAGACTGAACCGCAGGAGAAGGCTTGCTTAGCTGACGGCGCACAGTGCAGCTGGCCGAGGGGAAAAATGTTGGGTAAATAATGTATTTATTCCATTTGTTAGATTTCGGTAAGCTACGGATCTCTAAATGGTTTCGGTTATCCGTCCATCCGTTTGCGCCTTTATCATCTATCATTCTGAGAGGAGGCTGTGCCCTGCTGTATGACGTATAAGTATAGGCTGGGATGATAATTGTATCGTCTGAATTAATGGGAAAAATAGATACATTTAAATATTTATTTGGAGAACAAACGGAAAGAAGTGTACAGCAGATAATAAGTACAGATATTCTAACTAGTTATATCCAAATTAACATGCACTTGCACCCTTAACAGGTCTCAAATAAGGCAATTTGTTAAACGCTCTCCCACGTATTCCAGGCGGTAGTTCAGTGATCAACGGTATGATGTACATGCGAGGCCACGCAGCGGACTACGACGCGTGGGCAATAGATGGCGCCACTGGCTGGTCCTGGTACGACGTGCTCCCATTCTTCCTGAAGAGTGAGGACAACAGAGAGATCGGGAACGGTGTGTCTGGCCAGTATCATAATACTGGCGGGCCGTTACCCGTGCAAAAGGTATTAAAAATGTCCCCATACCAATGCCGTTTTTAATATGATATCGGGCTGGTTCATAGCTTGTGACTTGATTGGAAAGCAACACAAAGGCTTACGTTTAAATGTCTAACATTTTACACAATTTGATCACAAGTTTAGATACCTACTAAAACGAAATACACCTTGTCTAATAATGCCGATACCACTTGAATGGAAAACTGTTCAAGATCTATTCGCCTAGCCGTCGGCTTATAAAAACGAGTCCTTCCTTTTCTTATTAATTGCACAGTAGAGACAGTAAAGTCGTGTGCGAACTATTTTGAGCTCCACAACCACTAATTAACTTCTGCTGCAGGCTGTCCTAGTTTATTTACTTAGTGCAAGCCAGCTTTAGCAGATAATTATTTACAACGCACTATCATCTTATTTTCTAGTTTAAATAGACGTATGTTTTTGCAGTTCCGGCACGCACCCCAGTTCGCTCACGATGTAGTTTCCGCAGCTATTGAGCTAGGATACCCGCCGACTAGCGACCTCAATGGAGAGACATCCACCGGCTTCACTATTGCTCAGACTTTAAACGAGTTAGTATAGTTTTTTTTTGTGCTTACAATCTATGTTAAGATATCTTTTCAAAACGAAGTCAGTTTAAAATAAGTTTTCGTTATATTATTTAAAACAAGTTATTCTCGCTGACTGATACTACAAAACAAGTTAGGTATGAAGTATCTTTTTTCTGTATTTATTTTTCAAATTCATTTTTATTACTTTTACGGTCATCCCGTGAAAACCATATATTTCAAACTAAATACAAACTGAAATATAGATGCACAGAAAAAACCCCAGAAAACTGCACTGGTCTAGAGGTTAGCGACGAATTTTTCCCATACATCGTACATTCCAGTCTGTTATAATCACCTTATGCAGTGATAAAGCGCGCATCTATGTTATGCCCTCTACCATCATCTATATGATACTACAAATACTAGAGTCAATTAAAATCATCTTTCTATATTTACGTCAGACTGTTTTTACTCTTACAACTATCCTCATGACACTAGCATTGATGGCTCTTGGGATAGTTGCTTAACTTCGGAGACAAAAAACTGCAGTAGATAACATTCATAGGTTACAGTACGAACAACGAAAGTTATAAGTTCTATTTAGTACAATAAAATTCGTATTTTCCTTCCAGTAACGGTTCCCGGTTCAGCACAGCACGCGCATACCTACGGCCGGCGTCCAAACGTGAAAACCTACACATTGTGCTTAACGCTCTCGTCTCCAAAGTCCGAATTGACCCCGCCAACAAGAAAGTTACAGGCGTCGAGTACATTAAAGACGGTCAGACGAAGTTCGTTAAAGCCAGCAAGGAGGTAACTATACCCAAAGAAGCACTGAAGTAAAGAAATGAGGCGTTGGAGGCGAATGATTCATTCCCTCTCTTTCAACTGCTTTTTTGTAGCAATTACTTGTCAATTCAGGCGTTTTTAACATCACATTCAAAGCTCTCGTTCAGTTACCAAAATATACTGATAATTAACGTGTTGGGTCTATAAATTATTACGCAGTACCGTAATTTCTTACTAACCTCATTAATATGTAATGTATGTAAATGTTTAATTTATTTTTCCTTTTCCCTTTCTTAGGTCATTCTCTCAGCTGGCACGATGAACTCTCCTCAAATCCTGTTACTCTCAGGCGTAGGTCCTAAGGAAATGCTGCAGAAAGTGAACATCCCAGTCATAAAAGACTTGCCAGGAGTTGGACAGAACCTCCATAACCATGTCGGAGTGGAACTAGAATTCACCCTGACCAAAGAGTCGAAGATCCCTGACTTAGACTGGGCTAGCGCGACCCAGTATCTGCTGAATAGAGATGGACCTATGTCTTCCACTGGCATGTCTCAGGTAATTGAGTTTTTATGAGTGCATGTATTACTTGGTTGAGTAATTCGATAAAGTAATTCCTGAAAAACCAATCCAAATGGCAACGGGGTAGGGATTGGAGGCGCGCGCCAATCGATGCATAAAACTTGATACTAATCTAATTAAGTCCAGACACGATGGTTACCTTGCCAAATAGACTGTACTGTAACCGAAGACATAGAAAACACTACAAGCTAGCGTCACAGGAAAATTGATAAGAAGAAGAATGATAGCCGTATCCATCCAAATGTAAAAGAAACTTTCACGAGAATCACGCTGACTGAATATTAAATTGTTTTTTCACTTCTCATGCTCGTAAAGTTCTTCTTTATGTCGAGAGAATGTTGCATGAAATGGATTTTTATGCTATTGTGCATCTTCGTCTAAGCTAAGACCAAGATAATCAGACGCAAACAGCCACAAACAGTACAAATTTAATTTATAGAAATTAAATTAAATTTATGAGTTTTGTGCTTATTTTTTTTATAAATTATTATTTTACTGACACTTCATATTATAACTACCTATAACACACAACTGAAATGATACGTGTCCATACCCAATCTGCACCTAATAGTCTTAGTACAATACGTATACTTTTAGTTTACCACTGACAGATGGCTTGCCTTCATTTCATTTCCAACTTTAACGCCCTACAAATAAAGTAGCTATTACAAAATCTGCAAACGTGGGTAACAGTATTCTAAAATTGGCTTTATTTGTAGGTCGTTAAAGTTGAATATGAAATAAAGGCAAACCATCTGTCAGTGGTAAACTTTATGTAATTTTACTGTAAAAGGCGTTGCGTCTAATGTTCATTTGATTATTTTCGATTTTTAAATTAAACGATTTATTGACCTTATTCAAACACAAAATTGTCTATGGTTAGGTTAATGTCGTCTTTGTTTCAAACCCTTATGGAAATAACATGAGGATTTTAACTATCAAGGCCCTATTGCCTAACGAAATACAAGCAAATAGTAACTATTAGTAAATTTCAATACAAAATAGCGAATACTATTACCTTGTAATTTGATTTGTTATACAATTGGGCCCAGGTCGTGCATCATTCTCTCTCATTCCGGGTTGTCAATTTAGGTTATGTTTTAACAGCAACCTCTTTGTTTACTTTTTCTCTAAAATGGTTTAGCATTATACAATTATCTACCCTTTTCTTCAGCTCACCGGCATTGTCAATTCTAAGTACGCGGCAAGAGGCGGCCGGCACCCCGACATTCAATTCTTCTTCGCGGGGTATTACGCGTCCTGCGGCGATGGCGAGACGCCTGACCCAAACAAATCTGACGACACTAAGGAGAGAAGGACTGTATGGTGAGTGTTTCTATTTCTAAATAATCAATGTGTAAAGGCCGGTGCAGACCAGATACGTGTGCATGTAACGCACCAGTGGTAATGAATGAAACTGTAAGAAAGATGGCACACCATGTGCACGCATCTAGTGCGCCATCGTTCAGTCTGTACTGTCAGATCCATAAGTTTACACGTGCGATAAATTTCAGGATATCGGCGGTAGCACTGCAGCCCCGCAGTCGCGGTTACCTGGGCTTGCGCTCCGCTGACCCCACGGAACCCCCGGTCATGCAGCCGAACTACTTCTATGACGAACACGAACTTGACGTGTTGGTTGATGCTGCGTGGATCGCGCATCGGCTGGCTAATACTACTGTGAGTATAAATCAAGATGTACTTAATACTTATCCACCAGTACCAGTACCAGGTTAGCTTGAAAAGATCCCTTTTAGGGATAAGTTCGCCTTTGTACTCTTTTTGATTGTATTATTTTTTAGGTTTTATGTACAATAAAGTATTTACATACATACATACCTACTTTTGTAGCAAAGCAATGCACAAAATTGGGATGTCTATTTTTTTGTAATGTTATAGCAAATCGAAAACCATTTCGACATAAATTCTTTTTAAATCGTTTTCTGTACTTTTTAATTTTGAATATACTGTAATGCATTTATTACATATTAAATAAGAAATGACCTTCATTTGACATTGAAATATATATCGTTAAATGCAAGTTGTACCTACTTTATTCTGTGCGGAATAGAATTATTTAGAACGAAAGCGGCTTCCAACCGTAATGATTGGGTATCAATGAGGAGGCCTATGCCCAGCAATGGACGTCCTACGGCTGAAATTATGATGATGATGATGGCGAATTTAATTTAATTTTGAAGTGAACTAAATGAAAAAATATTAAAAAAAGTTTCTTATAATTGACTTTACTATAGAAAAAAAAATAGAAAATCCATGGGTATTTTTTTTTAGATATTCCAAATTACACCATTAACGAATGGAATTTTCGGAATGTGATTTCAACAAAAACCGGGCTAAAAATGTCTTTCAGTAAGTTCGAAATACTGTGCAAGGGGACGGCTTTTATAAAAAAAAAAAAAATTCCAGATAATGCGCGAAAAATACGGCATGGAGCCGGTAATCATGGAGGACTGCAACAACTTCGACCAGATACCCTCGGACGAGTACTTCAAATGTCTCGCGAAGCGTCACACGGCACCAGAGAACCACCAAGTAGGGACCTGCAAGATGGGAGCCAAGCACGACCCCATGGCGGTCGTTGACCCGGAGCTTAAAGTCTATGGAATTCAAGGTAGGAAAATAACAAAGGACATTAGCCTATCTGCTCGTGCTGCATGCTCCATCGTAGGCCTTATTTTCGCTTTCCATCAGGCGTGATTGTGGTCAAACGCAAGCCTATATTGTATAAAAAAAACCTATTGCTTTTGAACTCGTACAGGAGGTCCTCCGCAAACGTCAAACTGTGACAGGAGTGCTATTATTCGGGAATGTCGACAGATTAGGCGCAGCAATACTGCAACTTTCTTTTAATAAAAAGGAACAATTAGCTTTATTACTTCACATTTCAATATAATACAATCTGATCCGCAGCGCAGGCTTCGTCAGGCAAACATATTGTTATCCGCAACAAGCTTCGTCATAACAACAGATTGGAATCCGCAACAGGCTTCGTCAGCTAAACAAAAATATAAAATCCGCTACAAGCTTCGTCATGTTAACCTAAACAGCCCACCCTCCAAGTCGATTCAACCCTGGGCCAAAAGTCCCAAAAACACTTGCCGCATTACCCCGTTGTATCGCGAGAGAAATGCGCTGGACTAAATAAGCACCGGAACGCGGATCCCCCCCCCCCTATCCCTCATACGGCGTCCTAAGTCCCTAACAAAACGTTTGGCCTCATCGCCCCAAGGCCCACCAGTCTCAACAGCGACCGGAACGAAGTCGCCTTTCTTTTATGACATACTAGCTAGCTGTTGTCCGCGACTCTATCTGTGAATAATTATTTTATTGCTGTCCAATCTAAAACTATCCTGTCCTTCTAGGGTTTCAAAGTATCTCCAATCAACTTTCATCTAAATCGATTCTTCGGATATTGATTCCCCATATAAATTTCCACCCCCTTTTTCACCACTTTAAAGGATGATTTCTGGGATAAAAACGATTCTATGTCCATTCCCGGGACTCAAACCATCTATGCACTAAATTTTGTTTAAATCGGTTCAGCGGTTTAAGCCAAAAGAGGTAACAAACATACACATTCGAATTTATAATATTAGAATGGATATAAATAATATAACAATTTTGTTCTAGGCCTACGCGTGGCTGATGCTTCAATAATGCCAACTGTGCCAACGAGTAAGTTTTAAATTAATTACTAATAATAAACTTAAACGAACTACCGATGGGCTGATCGCTGGTTCAGTCACTTCTTATAATTTTTTAAAAGACTTTTGATTTTGATGAATCAAAAACTAGAGGGATTCAAATTGAGATGACAATAAGACTTTTTTTATCAGGCAACACCGCCGCGCCCGCTATAATGATAGCAGAGAGAGCTTCGCAGTTCATCATGTCACAATATTCGCGGCTTAAGAACCGGTTTGGAGTAGACTCGTCCACGGAAAGAAACACACACTACGTCAGCACGGATAAAAGGTAAGATAGGTAGATTTACATAACTTTTTGAGTATTTTGTCTCTTTATTTTGTTTTTGTTAGAAGAAGATTTTTTTTTGGATTAATTGTGAGACGGGAGCGCGGCTCACCGTAGCTTCGCTCTGTTAGCGAATATATATTTTATGAATGATGTGTTTGCCTATAATTGGATAAAAACTCTGTTATTATATTATCTCATCATAAGGTTCTATTGTTAGTTTTATAGTGTTGTATCTGATGACAAATCAATAAATTAATAAATTAATTACACTGAAGTCTTTATAGTATCGGAGATCGGGTAGAATGTGTGATGTGATGAGACCATAACGGTCCGGCCACGACGTTGCGCGGCTGGCGGCGCGGCGAGCGATTTCTCTGATCATTGCGTGCGCTGCGAGGTAATCACTGTGCGGCGAGCGTCTCAGCCGCGCAATGAACAAGGAACACGATCGCCGCGCCGTTATGGATCAGAAAAGAGAGCTGAAAAGCCAATAAGAGTTAGTCGTTTGTAATATCTACCGAAACTAATTATTTTGTTAAATTCTTAAGTGCACAACTCGCAGAGTCTAATGTGAATAGTTTTGAAGCACACAACACACCTAAGCACACAGTGTGATTCTGGCAGAATTATTAGGTACATGCTAGTACATAAGTATTCGAGTGAATTGAGTCATCAGTGATTTTTTTTTAACACGACTGTACTGCAGGCATTCGTTGGACTCAGGGCCCATGTATGTATAATATTTAGATCTTGCCTACTATCCGCACCAACTCAACGCCGTATATAGATTCCAAAAAAACTACCGTGTGTTGCCAATAAAATGAAAAAGTTTTGCATCGTTAATTTTTAACTTTTCTAAATATAATACATAAGTAATTTATTTATATGTAATTGTAAAGTTAAAATTAAATGCAACCGCATAAATAAATAATTTAATATCAATATTAATTTCACCTACAGATATTTGGTTGAAACTGTTTTGTAGAAGAAAAGTTCATATTACAGTGGTAATACTTCAGGTTTAAACAACATTTGGATACTATTAATGTTATAATTTGCGTACCTATATACTATTTACAAATATTTTTGATTTGCACATAGAAATGTTGACAACAAATCACGTATGTCAAACTTTATGGTAAACATGGCGACCACAGGGCCACCATGACATCTCCAATTGCCACTTCATTCGGCATCTGACGTTTGGATTGATTGAATGCTTTCTGTACTCGTGATAATTTTCGTTGTTAAGTTTTCTGTTAAGATTTGTTATTATGTTTTGTTCGTGGGTTTTGCATTTACGCAAGTAACATGGAACCGGTGCAGGCTTATTGTCTAACGCTTCTGACGCTTGCCTTCGCAATCACTATTTCTTTCTGTCAAACGGTATAAGTTGATGACAGAAAGAGATGGTGAAAGCGAAGGCAAGCGTCAGAAGCATTAGACAATACGGCCCCAGGTCCCTCTCACAGGGACGAGAATCTTCCTCCTTCTCCACCAAGGAAGCGTCCTAGAAGTCATATGAGTGTCAATTCAAGTCAATTGATTGTGATAAATTTTGGCACATGGATAGTTCAAAACCAAGTTATTCATGTGCAACACACATTGTGCACAATACGGTATGCGTAGGTATACTTATAGGAAACATCAAAAACTTGGGATAATCTTTACATTTAAATAACAACAAAATATTACTATGACTATTTTTTATTAATGTGCATGGGTTGGTTACATCTGGAAGGTCACAATGACACTTGTGTCAGTTACGTTCGGCCATCTTTGGTAACTTTTTTGGAATCTATATGTATACGGCGTTGAGTATAAATGGTTCCACTGACATATTATTTTGATGGATGAAATGCGTTAAAACGCGGATAAAGTAAATATTCTATGAGTAGTCAAAATTTCCGACTATGTTCGACCCGCGTCGACCCTAAATTGGCTTATTATTTAGGTGGTTCAGTTGAACTGTCTATTTCAGTACTGGAGAGCCGGGAAGCACGGCGCAAGCGTCTTACTTCCAACCCAAGTGGAAATACAATTCTAATGAAAAATACGATTACGATAACCATGACAGGTGAGGTATAGGAGTAAGCAACCAACCCTAGTAGTTGAGCACAGTCATTCTGCTTCATTCACTCACTTTTGGAAGAAGACAGTTGGAAAGAGACCTATCTGTTTATCCTAATAACTAAGAGTAGTTATGGGTTATAGCAGGGGGGTTTCATTCCGCAGTTTAGTTTAGTATGTTCGGCCGGCGCGCCTCCCGGGCAGGCGTATGGCAATAGGTTGTCGTTCGGCATTTGGTTCGCACGCTAGCCGCGTCGCGCGTAATTATTTTTCTGCGATTTTGGCAACAAACATGACTTCTAAACGATCTTATAATCCGTATAAAAGATACTGTTGCGTTTAAAGGTAGTTTTCTGAATTAATACACACTGTTATCTTTCTTGATTTCTATACCTACCTAAACATCGGCGAGTGGGAACCCCTG
This sequence comes from Archips xylosteana, assembly GCA_947563465.1. Lineage (NCBI taxonomy): Eukaryota > Metazoa > Arthropoda > Insecta > Lepidoptera > Tortricidae > Archips > Archips xylosteana. The sequence continues at coordinate 8,804,052 of OX387363.1, forward strand.
TGCTCTTGGTTGCGGTTCAGCGGTGCCCAACGGAATATGAATGCTCGTATCACACGATAGTTTCAATTTCGCGTGTAAGCAGTTAACGGTCGTAAGGGAGTAGGCCAATTTTTATACCTAAAGTTGACTTTTGTTCGAGAGTGATCCTTCTGTACGTTAGTAATATTATTTATTCTGTGGTTATAGCACGAAAGGTAAAAGAACATTTGACTGCGCCAACCATCATAGTCGTAATAGACGTTTGGTTACCTGTAACTGCGACTTAAACGTGGTCGCCACCGAATACTGATCTAGAAAAATTGGTGTTTTATTTTCTCTAGTGGCTTTCACTTTTAACAAGGCTATTCTGCCGTTGTCGACGTAGAGACATGACAGACATGAAGCAATAGAATAGTTAGTGTAACAATCGGATATCGTACGGTACCGGTATCGTTCGCTACCGAACATAGCTGGCAGCTAGACAGTAGCACTCTACACCTTGGTAACAGTTTAGCAAACGTGCCACTGTCGTAGACAAGTACATATTGGCTCTATATCTAAATCCCTAATAATTATTTGTCCTAATGTAATGTTTGTCCTAATGATCGTTTGTCCTAACTCTTTTTCTAATCTTTCTTAATCTGTTCTGGATTTTTATAAAACAAACGTAACCTAACCTATAGAGTTCTAGAGGATAATCACAAAAAAGTTCCTGAAAAATTCACGGTTTCCGAGAAAAAAAGTGTTAGGACAAACGATGTTAGGGATTTAGAATGAGACCCGTACATATTATGTCGAATATTACTATTTATTATTGTCGCACTCTATCTTTATCCTTCGTGTTGTCTATTGTAATAATATTGATGTGTCTTGTGTTGTTGTAAATAAATATATTTCTTTCTTTCTTTTCATATTTTAGATAACGCTGTTTGAAGTGCCACACACAATTTACATTCATGTTTTTCTGTCCTCAGATGGTACGGAACCAAAGACTGGAAGTTGCCGTCGTGGCAGGACTCAAACTGGAAGCACGCGGATTACTCACACTTCCACGATTATCAAGACAAGTTTAAGACTGACGACTCGACCCAGGAAAAGACAACCCAGAGTTACAACCACGGCTCTAACTATAAGCATAGTTACTAAATCTTTAGTGTAAATATCCTCACCAGCCCGAGATAGATAGAATGTGCATTTACTATAGTCGACACAAATGACTCGCGGCAAGACGCGGCAGTAAAACATGTAAGTGAGACGGCGCATATCACGTTCTCTCTCGCATTTACACTGTTTACGGGTGACGTCACTAAGACGTAGAGATGGGCGTTGTTTGGCTAGTATGTTTATCGATAACAATGGGGTTTAAGACGTTTATTAGTATTTATTTAATATGACCTCGAAAGAAATTGACAATTAAAATGATTGATCAGCAACTAACTGATTTATACAAAACATTTACGGTCAACTAGAGGGTAATCTACTGTCTAATTATTACTAACTATATATTATTATTATGTAATAGTATAATAATCATTAGTTATGATCAACCCGTTAAGAGGATACGATGGCTGAGAGACTTTTGAGAAATAGGTATTTTAATGAAATGTCGCAGTCTCGCCCGAACCCCACCGTGTCAGTACAGAGAGAGCGGGACAACTGCAGCTCAGACCGTTAATAGGCGCGTAAAATTGGTCAAGACAGCATTTCGTAGTGCCCTGTTTTCTTCTCGAAAACTGGATCAATAAAATTATTCTTTTCAAAAATAATTAGAGGACAGATTTAGCTATGCCCCTATGTTTTCCTTTTTTTGTTTATATGAGGGATTCTTTTCTGATGTGAGTCTGAAAATGACGTTGAAATTGGGCAGTTTTTTCAGTTTTTGAAAGCTCATATTTCTTATGATAATTGAAATATGGAAAAAAACGAAACATAGGGGCATAGCTGTGATAGATACAGATTACACAGTAAAAAAAAATTGGCTCTAAAGCCATTATCCAGGGAGGAAACAGGGGACTACGTTTGTATGGAGATATGGTGCGCATCGTATCCTCTTAATATGGTGATTTGTACACATTAGTGCAGCGATACTAACTCACGCATGTTGCATTAGATCGTTAGTTCAGTAAGCTTGAGCATGCGCATCTCTAGTATAAAAGTGATTTATGTCAGAGTCTACCGCGAGTCTTTGTATCGACTATAACACTTCTAATACCTATCATGGTTTTGTTTCTCTCGGTCACAAAATTAAGCCAAAACTGGTTTAAAGTCGGTCTTTTTTATTTTTCCCCTCTATAATGGCCAAAGACTGGTCTGAAGAGGCAGTTAATCATTTAAATTATAGTTATTTCAAGCGTCCACATGAAAACAAAAAACCAATATGGCCTGGTAGAAAAAGGACCATGAACTCAATAATGGTGTTCCTCTTATTTTATTTTGAGTACAACATCATTAGCTATAAGGAAGTGAATGTGTTTTTACAAGATTTGTAAATATTAAGGTATTAAAGTATGCACGTAATACGAGTGTAGATTAGGTTGTTTGAATTTTTGGATTCTTGCAAATAAGAACTACTTCTACAAATAATATAATACCACAACCTGCCAGGAACAAAATAGTACACAGTTTTTTGTTTTTGTAAATAAGTTTTATTTGATTCATACAGCAAATTTTAAATAGTGCTATTTTAGATTTTCCTGTTTTGTTTAAGATAATAAGGATAAAAGTACAAATTAAGATTGTAAAGTGTGAATTTTTAACACTGCAAACTTATAAACAATATTATTACCATTAAATAACTATTACCTATTATGTTTAATTTCTATTTGCGTTTGCCTTTTGTTTTGACCAACACCTCTGGTTCGCTATCGGACCTGCAACGAGTATATGAAAGCTGTTAGAGCCACATATTATTATTATTTAAGTATCATTAAGTTAGTCGAATTGAAATTTAAACGCGCAAAACACAAGTATGTTAAACATATAAAAAAAAACCACTGCGCCTCTAGGTTTTCTCTGAGATATGGTTTGTGAAAGAGCATTCTACTTTTCACTATTGTAAGATTCTTCTTAATGTTTGGTGTGATTTAACGATTAACAAAAACCGAATAAAAGAATCACGAATTTGAAAACTCCGCTGCACTCGAAGCAGTCTTGTGTTTCTTTTCACGAGACGTGAAGAAATTTACTACAGTTGTTTTGTTTAATAATGGTGGAAATAAAAAGAAAACAGTAACATACTCACCCTTCACTGCCCTCAGGGGTTTCTGGTATAGTGACGTTTCCTTTGGACACCCGCTTACTGTCTCCTAGCACACTAGAGTCGTTCAAGAGGGATTGTTGCTGCAACAGAAAATTATATTAAAGTACTAGCTTAAATTGTTTAATTACTCAAAATATCTAAATCACTGCTTTGGCACAAAACACTGCTTTGATTACGAAGAGCTAAAGTCTTAGACACTTTTATTAATATTATTATTTAATTCAGACAACGTCGATATTATTTTGTTAGTTACATAATTCTTATATCCTATGTTAGTAATTGACACAATAAATACCCGAACTTGAAACAATAATAACAATAAAACCAAAAGTAAACAGGCTTTAGTTTGATCTGGTACACCAGATGTCTCAAAACTCAACGATGACCTAGGGCGAGGAGTCGAGTTATAGCAGTTCTGGAAAAATTAAGAAAGAAATCCATGTCATTAGTCATCATGACATTAGAGTTACATAACACATAACATACCACTTTTAGGGGCTGTTTCACCACCCATTGATTAATTTTAACAGACGGATAAATGTGATGCCGTCTCCGTCTATTCAAACAAAACAAACAGAGACGACATCACATTTATCCGTCAAATAAATTTGATCAATGGATGATAAAACAGGGGGTTAGAATTAGATATTTTCGAAAAAATGTCTATTATCGCATAACTTAGTGACATGGACTTTTTTCTTATTTTTCCAGAACTGTTTTAACATGGGCTCCCACCCTATATCGGGTTATTTTTGAGTTTTGTTTAGTAGATGAATGGAACTTATGTACATACCACATCATTGTCGTAGATAATGGTATGCAGTTCTGTCTCGTCCGCAGAGTCGTCTTCGCCGGGACAGTGGAAGCTGCCCGCGCTGCTGCGTGAACTCGTGGACGCGCGTGTTTGCGGTCTACTCGCGGTTTTACTTACTGTTGACAACAAAACGACTTAGTGGCTAATGCGGTTACAACGGGACAAATGGACAAAGTAAATACTGAACAGTAAATCATCTTGAACCGAAGGTTCATCGCGCGGCTTCATCATGTCCGCGATGTCTATACATCGCTACTACTACTATTAGCAGAATTAAAAGGTTCGTCACTTTTCGACCTTGACTCGTTGACAATGTTGACATAGAGTCGAAAAGTGTCGAACCTTTTCATTCCGCGACTGTACCTTTGTTTGAAGATGATTTGCAGTTCTCTACTTGGTTTGGAATGAAATTTTTTTGACAGTGTAAAATGCCATCATTCGAACTGTGCCCCAGTACGAGAGAGGTGATGTTAATGTTAACGCTAGAATTTGACTGAATAAGCAAGAAAGCAGCCGCAGCAGTGGGCAAGATATACAGGGTGTCTCGTAAGTAGTAGAACAAATTTAAGGGGGAGATAAGTGAGCGAGGAGGTCTTCTATCAAATATAGAAAAATAACCTCAGTAAAAGTCTCACCGTTTTAGAGAATTTTCGGATTTTGTTGATTTTTTGAAAATTCGAAATTGATTATTTCTGGCATTTATTTTGATTGCAAAATAATCTTGAATAGTTGTGTTATCAGATGCAAAAACCATTAAAAACAACTGTTGCAGCTTAGCTAATAAGTGTTAAAAATAAAAAACTCGAGTGGCGAATTCCTGCAGATTTCGAGGCCAAAGGGAGGGGGGGGGGGGTGTCACATCATCCTTGCCTTTTTCGCTTTTGCACTTTATATATCATGGATCAATACACAAATATGAGGTTGATACAACCAAACACTGCTTACCTGTTTTCTTCCCTTTTTTCACATTATCTTTTTTCGTTCCTTTTTTTCCTTTAGCCTCGATTTCTTTCTTCTTTTTGCCAATTTTAATAGAGCCATCCGAGTCTGTACTGGAACTGGACTGGAACACTCTAGAAGACTTGCGTATGGTGATGTTTGAAGCGGCTATGTCTTGGAGAGGCGGAGTTGGTGATTTTGGAGGTGACGGCGATTTTGGTGGCGCTTTCTTTGACTTCGACGCTTTTGTTTTTAAGGCTGTAGGAAAGCGCGTTTCGTTAGTTAAAAGTACAGTACAGTAAACTTTTAGTGTCACACATTTTGTCAGTGTACAGGCAACTGAACATCGAAATATGTAATTACACTTGGTATTGCATGTAATTGTAGGTACATTTAAAGAAACTGAATCGCATACTAGGGTGGAATTTCTTCGTTGCAAAGTCGTGCTAACATCTTATACCATCACGATATGAGATTCAGTTACGGCATAATAGTATATGTTCTAAGTTCTCCTACACGTATACATACAACTCAGCTGGGTAACTGTACTGTCACGCGTGTAGGAGAGTATTTAAAAGTAAATTCGGCCTAGCCAGCCATATCAGAGCCCATGATAGCCTTACATGAGCCGATTCTTAGACGAGCCGTCATCGAAACCGATGAGGACTATATAATAGTATATACTATGTTACCTCTATCGACATCAGCAACGGATCGCTGAGATCGGCTCCTTTTAATGCCGCCTTTTTCAGTTTCTTGTTGCGATGCCTGCGCTTTAGTTTTCTTCTCTTTGTTGGGTGCTGATTTTGTACTGTCGGAGCCGCTTCCTTGTTTGGTTATTGAAAGTTTCTTCTTTTTGCCTGAATGTATATCAAAATACATTGTCACATAATTGCTATTACATTTATAGAGTTTTTTTTAAAGAAAAAAAAAGATACATAAATTCCACAACTAAAAAATAAAATTAAGAACACAAGACGATAGTAACACGACACACTTAGTTTCTTTATGCAAATCTTGTGGAGAGCAAAACCTTCCGCAATAAAAGTGTGCACTGACCTCACAAGGCTCATCGTACTAAATTTGAGACTTACCTCTAGGAAGGTGATATATTTATTGTCTTTACTGTACTCTCTGACGGATATTTTTGTGACTGGCTAAAAAGCTATCTCAGGGACAGACTACAAATGGTAGAAATAACAGGATTGGATCAAAATATGATGGAAAGAGTGTATAGATAGACGGCTAAAGTTAAAAGGGTAGGTTTGCCCCAGGGAAGCATACTAGGACCATTGCTATTCTTGTTATATATCAATGATTTACCTTTAATTACAAGATTTGAATGTACTTTATTTGCGGATGACATATCAATTATTATTTATGATGACAAAAAACAGGATTATAATAATGATATTAATAATACTATAACTGACATATTGCAATGGCTTAAAGATAATAATTTAAAGATTAATCTAAGCAAAACAAAATACATGCAATTCATAAACAAAGGAAGTAAAAAGTATCACTTAAAATTATTCACAATAATGAAATTCTAGCCGAAAGTGACAATACGACTTTCTTAGGATTTGTCCTGGACAACTACTGTTCTTGGAAATTGCATGTTGATAAAGTTTGCTCAAAAATAAATAGATTTGCTTATGCCTTGTGGCGCTTAGCTAGGATAACCAATATTAAGACAGCGTTAAAGGCATATCATGGTTATGTAGCTTCTAATTTACGATATGGAATTTTGCTTTGGGGTAACTCTGCACAAGTTAATCGAGCATTTATTGCACAAAAACAGTGTATAAGAGCAATAAGTAACGTTAGTCGACGAACATCATGTAGACCTTGGTTTCAAGAATATGGTATTCTTACTGTATACTCTGTTTACATTTACGAAGCTTGTCATTTTGTAAAAATGCATATTGAAATGTTTAAAAAGAAAGTTGACATAGTTTCGTTTAACACAAGGTATCCCGATCGATTAGTTTTAAAAAGGATGCATACAACAATGAAAAGGTAAAATAGTTACGCTATGTGCATAAAAAATCTACAATAATTTACCGGATACCATAAAAATACTCCCATTGACTTCATTCAAAACTCAGCTAATCTATTGGCTTCACAAAAAATGTTTCTACTCTTTGAAGGAATTCTTGTATAATACATAGATAGATTCTTAAAGGCATTTGTGTTATTGTTGTTAGTTATTATTAGAACAGTAGAAGAAATAGCATGGTTGCATGAATCACATTTCAATATTTGCATGGCTTATGAAGCTTAAATAAATAAATAAATAAATAAATAAATAAATATCATGGGACAATTCACACCAATTGACCTAGTCCCAAAGTAAGCTTAGCAAAGCTTGTGTTATGGGTACTAAGCAACGGATAAACATACTTATATAGATAAATAAATACTTAAATACATAGAAAACATCCATAACTCAGGAACAAATATTCGTGCTCATCACACAAATAAATGCCCTTACCGGGATTTGAACCCAGGACCTCTTGCTTCGTAGGCAGGGTCACTACCAACTAGGCTAAAGCGGTCGTTAATATTGTTTCTTATCATATTTTTTAAGTGTCATATCCCACTAAGTAATGTTATAAACGTGAAAGTTTGTATGGATCGATCGATCTAAACGATTTGACGGATTCTGGTGAAATTTGGCACAGAGATAATTTATAACTTGGATTAACATATAGATAGGTACTTACCTACTTTTTGTTCCAGGAAATCGATAGCGATAAACAAATTCTTTTCAGACGGTGTCGCGGGCAACAGCTAGTTATTAATTTAAGAAACAACAATAACTAATTTCAGGAACATAGGATAGGATAATTATGTGGTTGTTATAATTATAAGTATAGTGCTGTGCTCTTACAGGGTAAATGATAAAGCTCTACATACATTTTAAGATCTTCATCACGACGTTTAATGCAAAATAATAGCAGCGATCTAGCTAGGCACTATTTGTAAATATAGGTTTTTTAGGTATAGATTAAGTAAGTCAGTTTGTCAAATGTATGTGTATTCAATTGGTAAATATACTATTTACTCATACCCCATAAAAAAGGGTTGTTGCTGTCCATTGTAACGAAAATTAAATACTAAAATTATTTTTTTCCATATCATGTATTTTAAATGTATGAAACTGGGATTTTTTTTTTACCACCATTAATTGTACTACATTTAAGGCAAATAAACATATTTCATTTCATTTCATTTCAAGAGGTTAAGTCAGTACCTTTAGCGACTTTGGCCTTCTTAACCGGTGAGACGCCGCTGCTGTCGCTCTGGTCGCCGGCTTCGGGCTCCGCTGGCTCGGCCTGGGGCTGCGAGTCGGGAATAGAACCGGGGGAACCTTCCACCATCGGACTGCCGGCTTCAGCACTTTGCGCAATTTCCGTGCCTAAAGACGAATGAGTTAATTTGGGTTAACTCCAAAATTACTTAAAAAAATATTTTTTTATATTAAAACTAGCCGTTGCCCGCGATTTTGTCTGCAAAGAATTAAAGGCCCAAATGATACATATATATGATAGATACTCGTAGTTTGGGATGGCGATAAATAAAGGCCCATTTGCATTATACAACTTTGTTGCACTTTCCATACATTAAAATTGAGGCAATAAAACATTGCTCAGTCCACCTCAGTAAACCTAAGGTTTCTAAGGCTTAGACTGAGCAATGTTTTATTGCCTCAATTTTATTGTATGGAAAGTGCAAGAAAGTTGTATAATGTAAATGGGCCTTTATTTATCGCCATCCCAAACTACGAGTATCTCTATAGGTATGAAATTTAATCTAAATCGATTCAACAATCTGAGCGTGAAAAGGTAACACAGGCATACAGTTATTTTAGTACGGACTAGCTGTTGCCCGCGACTCCGTCTGCGAAGAATTCGTTTATCGCTATACTGCGGGAACTATGCAATTTTACGGGTAAAATTATCCTACATATTAATCCAGATGCCATATCGTCCAACGCGCGGGCGCTTGGCATCGCTTTCACCGTCTCTTTCTGTCAACGTATTATATCGTTTGACAGAAATTGTGAGTGCGAAAGAAAACGTCCACGCGTTAGACAATACAGCCTCTGGTTCTAAACTATCTGCGTATCAAATTTCATCAGATTCGGTCAAATCGTTTTAGCGTGAAAGCGTAACAAAGATCCATACATCCATCCATACAAAAATTCGCGTTTATAATATTAGTAAGATTGTCAACTACCATTACGAATGATTGTTCTCGGGTCTTGGGTGTTTAATATGTATTTAAGTATGTATCTATCTATATAAGTATGTTTACGTGTGATGTAGTAAAAAACATTTGCGATGTACAATTTACCAGTATGTATGTATGTAATTGACAAAACTTTTTTGTTGCAAAAAAATAAAAAATAAAAATTAATGTTACTATGTTATTGGGTCAATTGACAAAATACGTGCCGCAATCTTACAAGCTCGCGCTGTCTGTGCGCATTCCCTATATAAACTCTCACTGTCCATTTTATACATAATCTCATGATATAGATCGATCTCGATAACACGATGAACCAAAGTCCCTTGTTTCTATTGTGACGACATTTAAATATGGAGAGCGGTACCAACCTTCATTTATGTTTGAGACAGCGTCAGTGGGCGAAGTCTCGTCAATCTCGACCTCTTCCTCGACTGTTTCGTTAATGACGACGTGTGTGCTTCTAGCGAGAGGTTGGCCTGTGGCTGTGGGCAAAAATAATCATGTTGATCTGAGACCATATTGCGGACATAGCTCGAAGAATCGGTAGACTTAAGTGGCAGTGGGCAGGGCACATCGCTCGTAGAATTGACGGCCGATGGGGCCAAAAGGTTCTCGAGTGGCGTCCGCGGACCGGAAAACGCAGTGTAGGTAGGCCTCCAACAAGATGGAGCGACGACCTGGTTAAGGTGGCGGGAATGCATTGGATGCGGATGGCGCAGGGCCGACCTGTTTGGCAAGCCTTGGGGGAGGTCTATGTTCAGCAGAAGAAGTCTTTCGGCTGAAATGATGAGGCCATATTGTCTAGCGCGCGGGCGCTCGCAATCGCATTCACTATCTCTTTCTACTCTTATCATGTATCGTTGGACAGAAAGAAATGGCAAAAAAGATTGTGAATGAGATAGAAAGTAAAGCCTGTTGAGTTTCTTGCCGGTTTCTTCTCAACAGGGTTTTTCCGAACCGGTGGTAGATTCTTCGACGTTCGACGCATCAATTGGGATGCACCAAAAAAAATAACCTATAGTTTTTATATTTTTTTTGGAAAGAATAGGATATTTTAAGACACCATTTTCATCGATTTTGAATTTGGTTGAGTATTTAATTTTTTATATTTTTTTTTAGAAATACGATGGATGACGTCACAGTGAGAGAGCCACGTTCCATAGCCTAGAAAAGTTCAAGTCGTACATAACATAATCTGTGGCACTACCACGGCACAACTGAGACCCTACTACGAAGTGCATAATTCGAACTTCGTTTCATGCCGTCCCGCTCACGCTAATATGATTTGACACGAGAGTGAGAGGGATGATACGATACGAACTTCGAATTTTGTAGTAGTGCCCCTGATTTGTCTTGTCACTGTCAATATTACAAGCACGGCTTAGGGTCCTAAATGAACCATGACAAAATAGTTTTATTTATTTCTCTTCTTTTAGCTTCGATTATTCCTGTTTGTTTAATGGTGTGATAGTAAATAGATATTTTTTATTAAAATCTGATATTTAAATTCTTTCATATTTACTTGTAACGTAGTAATTTAATAATTAAATTTGTAAAAATACATTGCGAGTATTGTATACATTTCGGACTTTATGATAAATGACAACTGTTTAAAGCCAGGTGTGCATCATGTGATTAAAGTTCTGTCTTTGTCACTCTTCACGATTATAAGCAGGACAGCAACATTTCAAACTGTCAATTTGCTTTAGTGTGTAGACCTGCTTTATATCTGCCTTTGTGACGATTCACTGCAGGGGTCAAATGAAGGTCATTACTTAAATTTTCTTTATTTAATTCAGATTATAATATTTTTGGAATCTGATTTCTGAAAACGCTTCACAAAGCCTATTTCTCCAAACGGTTTTCGATTTATTATACGTTGCCAAAAATTGGGACATCCCAATTGATGCCTAAATTGAATAAAGAATTTTGACTTTGACTTTGACCTCCAATAGCCCACGATGGAGCACTGCAAGCCATCACTATGTATTTATAGTCAACCAAGTGCTAAAACACTGATAGTGATAAACCAATGGTAAACTATTTTTTGTGACAGTTCCTACATCAAATCAAAACAAAAACAATAAGGTGACATTGACTTGTACAGTTGAACGCATAAATATCTCAAGATTGGTTTTTTGGAGTCTTTTTGTATTTTTTATTTTTAACTCCAAATTTTTTTACTTTTACGGTCATCCCGTGAAATCTTAATATTTTTATACTAAATACAAATTAAGGGGGTGTAAGGGGGCCAACCCTCATCTATGGACCCCAAGCCAACCTCACCTGCCCGTGGTGCACCCTGCTGTCTAACAAACGAGGCTCTGGCAGCCGGCTGATTGCGGCATAGCGCAGCCAACATCGGCACAGTTAAGTCCCCGGACCCCGATGGGCAGCAGCATCGGCGGTTTAATAAACTGTGCCCTGCGATCCCCAACCCGCATGCCCAGCGTGGGGATTATGGGCAAAACCCTACCAATTATGAAGCGCACAACAAAGAGATGGCCCCCAGTTCCCGGTCGCCTCGCTATTCCTGGCCATGGTAGCGGTCATGGTAACGGCGGGGCAGGGGGTGCTAAGAATCCCCGGGCGATCCAAGGCTACCTAAGTAAACTGACCCTGGCTACTTACAACGGACGGACTCTTAGGCTCGACGAACATCTGGCGCAGTTGGAAGCTGAGCTGGAGAACATAAGGTGGCATATTCTGGGGTTGAGTGAAGTCCGTAGAGAGGGAGAGGACACCATCACTCTCGACTCGGGCCACCTGCTGTACTTCCGCGAGGGTGATCAAACATCACAGGGTGGCGTGGGGTTTCTAGTTAATAGGGCCCTCTCTAACAACGTTGAAGAGATCTCCAGTGTGTCGACCAGGGTAGCGTACCTGATACTTCGGCTATCAAAACGATATAGCATGAAGATCATCCAGGTTTATGCACCGACCTCGACACACTCAGATGACGAAGTGGAGGATATGTACGAGGACATATCCAAAGCCTTACACAATACCACTAAGGCTCACTTCAATGTTGTTATGGGGGACTTTAACAGCAAAGTGGGAGTCCAGATTGGCAACGAATCCAGGGTGGGCCCACATGGCTTTGGATGTAGAAATCACAGGGGGCAAATGCTTGTCAACTTCCTAGAGCAAGAGGGTTTTTTCTTAATGAACTCATTCTTTAAGAAGAGGCCCCATAGGAAGTGGACGTGGCAAAGCCCCGATACTGTGACCAAAAATGAGATCGACTTCATCATGACGGATAAAAGGCACATATTCAGAGACGTCTCAGTGATCAATAGGTTTCACACCGGTTCAGATCACCGACTTGTCCGAGGCTCTCTGAATATTGATCTAAAGCTGGAAAGGAACCGTCTGATGAAGTCCACGCTCCGGCCCAATCTACTCCAAATCATGGCTGGTACCGAAAGTTTCCAGAAGCTTCTCGGTGATAGATTCGTTGTCTTAGAACCCACCGATGATGTCGACGCGGCCCTGCACAACGTGGTTGAGACGCTGAGGGATGTGGGCATCAAATTCTGCCAAACGCAGCCTAAAGGCAGGAATTCCAAACTCTCGGCTGAGACTCTTCGGTTGATGGCAGAAAGACGGGAAGCTACTCAGGCCACTTCGTTAGAGAGGTCGGAACTAAACAAGCGGATTGCGAAAATGATACGGCGTGACCTTCGGAGCTTCAACACACGTCTCATTAAAGAGGCAATAGAGCGGAACCGAGGGTCCAAAGTATTCACTCAGCAGCTTGGAAGGAGCCACCTGACGAAGCTTAAAACTCACGATGGTCGAACCGTTATGTCGAAGCCGGAGATTTTTGCGGAGATCGAGGATTTCTATGGCCGACTATACGCTGCACATGCCCCTTGCCCCCAGCGGGAACACCACGATTCGAGAGCCACCCTAACCCGTCACTACACCGACGAACTGCCAGAGATCAGCCAAGACGAGATCGTGCTGGCTCTGAGACAGCTTAAGAATGGAAAAGCCCCCGGTGAAGATGGAATTACATCAGAGTTGCTGAAGGCAGGAGGAGCTCCCCTCATACAGGAGCTGCAGAGCCTTTTCAACTCCGCTCTTCACTGCGGGAGAACTCCAAAGGCGTGGAACGAGAGCTTGGTTGTTCTGTTTTTTAAGAAGGGAGACAAAACCCTTCTTAAAAATTACAGACCTATCTCGCTCTTAAGCCATGTATATAAGCTGTTCTCTAGAGTTATTACGAATCGTCTCGCCAGGAAACTTGACGAGTTTCAGCCACCGGAACAGGCCGGGTTTCGAGGAGGATTTGGCACCATGGACCACATACACACAGTACGGCAGATTATACAGAAGTCCGAAGAGTATAATCAGCCTCTATGTCTGGCATTTGTGGACTATGAGAAGGCTTTTGACTCTGTTGAAACCTGGGCTGTCCTGGAGTCCTTACAGCGATGCCAAGTTGACTATCGTTATATCGAAGTGTTGAGATGTCTGTACGAAGCCGCCACAATGAGTGTCCAAGTACAGGATCAGAAGTCCAAACCCATACAACTGCGCAGAGGAGTGAGACAAGGCGATGTCATATCACCGAAATTGTTCTCAAGCGCGTTGGAGGATATGTTTAAGACGCTGAACTGGAAAGGTATGGGCATAAACATAAACGGCGAGTACATCTCACACTTACGATTCGCAGATGACATAGTCTTAATGGCGGAGTCGTTGGAGGAGCTGAAACAAATGTTGGACGACCTAGCATCAGCCTCACGTCGGATAGGCCTCGGTATGAATGTGGATAAGACCAAAGTTATGGTCAATGACCGCATTGATCCAGGGCCCGTCATCGTCAATGGAAACCTTCTTGAAGTTGTTTCCGAGTACACATACCTCGGGCAGATTTTGCAGCTAGGTAGAAACAATTTTGAGAAGGAAGCCAAGCGGAGGATTCAGCTGGGCTGGGCAGCATTCGGAAAATTGCGTCAAGTTTTCTCGTCATCCATACCGCAATGTCTGAAAACGAAAGTTTTCAACCAGTGCGTCCTACCCGTCATGACATACGGAGCTGAAACGTGGACACTCACAGTACGGCTAATTCACCAGTTCAAGGTCGCTCAGCGAGCTATGGAACGAGCTATGCTCGGAGTTTCTCTGAAAGATAGAATCCGCAACGAGGATATCCGACACAGAACTAAGGTCATCGACATAGCTCAGAGAATTAGCAAGTTGAAGTGGCAGTGGGCTGGTCATATCTGTCGAAGAACCGACAACCGTTGGAGTAAACTAGTTCTTGAGTGGAGACCGCGTCTTGGCAAACGTAGTGTAGGATGCCCTCCGGCCAGGTGGAGTGACGATCTGCGAAAGGCTGCTGGTGGAAGCTGGATGCGTCTAGCCGAGGACAGGGCGCAATGGCGCTCATTGGGGGAGGCCTATGTCCAGCAGTGGACTGTTATAGGCTGATGATGATGATGATGATGAAATACAAATTGAAACATGGATACACAGAAAAAACCCAGAAAAAGAGACCAGCGCTGAAAATTGAACCCAGGTCCTCAGCATTCCGTGCTGCGTGCTAAACCACCACTGGAATTTAGACACGAATTTTCCCTGTATATCAACATTTTTCAGTTTGTCTTTCAATAGCCAGACGCAGAGACACCTAGCGACATCTATGTTTCATGTTCTCAACGAGAAACGTCAACACTCCGGAACTATCCGCTCACCAGGACAAGAGATGTCACCCTTAAGCAATCTTATCAAGATTGGTTTTATGGAGTCTTTTTGTATTTTTTATTTTTAACTCCAAATTTTTTTACTACAAAATTTTTTTTACTTGAATAATAAGCCAGTAATGTGTGTAATTTTTCTTAACGTATATTTACTCGGATTTTATTTGGATTTCGTAATAGATCACAAATAATTATGTTGTGAACACAGTTATTATTACGAATAATTAATAAATGACAATGTTAAGCAAGAAAAGTGGCTGAAGAGTTTGACGCTGCGATTGCGTTATTAATGTTTTTAAGTGTGTATTAGTTAATCAAGTCAAGTATGGAGGCCTGATATTAGAAATAAAGTTAATAAATTTTGAACTCTTAGGCATAAAATGTTGCTCGATATCAGCGTCGCTTCTGTTATCGCTAATTGTCATAATCTTTCAGTACTGTCAAATCGTTTTAGCTCCCGCGATAACGTTGTATACTAATAATACTCGATATCGATAAAAATCCGCTTCTGAAACTAGTTTGATTGCGACAGTTTTTTGTTTCGCCCGTGAAAATTCCGACCTCTGATAATGAGTTATCATGTACTTACGTAACGACGTTGTGATACGCCCCACGTGGGTAAAAGTGTCATCCGCTTGCATTGTACCTTCTGTGATACCTGAAACAAAAAGAATAATTCGGTTTAATAGAACATTACTGAAGAGACCAGTAAGTAAGCCATACTGGACAAGTACGATTTGAAATCCGAGCTATAGGTGAGGATTTCTATATGCGAGTCCGGTGTGGCACTTATTGGTCGAAGCTTGTATAGTGCCTTTCTCAAAAATAAAACAAAAAACTGAAAAGACAAAATAAATTATACGACAACGAAATATTTCCAAAATGTTTAAATTCTCCCGTTATTTTTGAAGTATGAACGCCGCTGCTATTTTTTTTTAATAGAGTTTAATCCGACAGTTAGGTTATGTGAAATATGCACGAGAAACAAGTTATTTATATGATTCTTCAAGAACAATGTAGTTTAATTTATCGTTATGCAGGTACTAATGCTTACGCTCAGCCGATAGATGCCAAATTAGCGGGTAGATCAACAAGAATACACGAAGTGTAGGTAGGTACGGTCGAGTTCACCAATATATGCATCGCCAACCTTTCATAAATATCTATACATAGACCTTATGTTACCGTAATAAGGTCTATGTATAGATATTTATGAAATGTTGGCTGTACAGATATTGGTGAACTCGACTGTACATATTGCAATACATGGTAATAACAAACTGCGCACAGAGAAAGATGCAAGGTAAGTTGATAGAATTGTTTCTGAATCATCATCATCATCACCCCAGCCTATATACGTCCCACTGCAGGGCACAGGCCTCCTCTCAGAATGAGAGGGGTTAGCCGTAGTCCCGACGCGGGCCCAGTGCGGATCGGGAACCTCACATACACACCACTGAATTTCTTAGCAGGTGTATGCAGGTTTTTTCTCGATGTTTTCCTTCACTGTTAAGCTCATGGTAAATTTCAAATGTAATTTCGCATTGGTAAACCTGCGAAGAAATTCAATAGTGTATGTGAAGTTCCCAATCCGCACTGGGCCAGCGCGGGAACTTCAGCCCAAGCCTTCTCATTCTGAAAGGAGGCCTGTGCCCTGCAGTGGGACGTATGTAGGCTGGGATGATGATGATGATAGCTTTACCTGTGGCTGACATTTTGTTCATGGTTAGTCTCTCAGAGGCTTCAATTGCGCCCAAATACCGAGTAAGATTGCGCGTCGATTGTTTGTCAGGCAATTTCTGGAACAAAACAGATTGTTAAACCGCCGTAAATTGCACAATAAATGCTCCCGTGGCTTGCTTGAAGAGTATACCCTAGACGACCAAGTAAGCGCATCATTTTTAGGGTTCCGTACCATAAAAACGGGACCCTGAGTGACTGAGGCTCCGCTGCCCGTAAAATGGTCTTCAATGTTTTACGCCATATAAATGACATTCAACATTATTTAAGATTGATTTATTTTTATTAAAGTTAACACAGTAAGTAAGTTTTAGTAGTGGTAGAGCCATGTTGTAGCTAGCATCACGAATGGGCCGGCTCGTCCGGGGCAGTACCACCCTCTCACAGAAAACCGGCGTGAAGCAGCAGTAATCCTGCTTGCGTTTCGTACGGTCAGTGAGAGTGCCGGGGGCCCAATACCTCACCCCTTCCCTCTCCCTCTTCCCCTATTCCCTCTCTTTAAGGGCCGACAACGCACTGGCATCGCGTAAAGCGCTGCAGGTGTCTATGGACAGTGGTGATCATTTAACATCAGGTGACCCACTAGTTCGTTTGTCTGGCCTTTCTAACATAAAAAAAAAAAAAAAGTAAAATTACATAAAGTTTACCACTGACAGATGGTTTGCCTGCATTTCATATTCAACTTTAACGACCTATAAATAAAGCCAATTTTAGAATACTGTTACCCACGTTTGTAGATTTTGTAATAGCTACTTTATTTGTATGGTGTTAAAGTTGGAAATTAAATGAAGGCAAGCCATCTGTCAGCGGTAAACTAAAAGTAAACGCATTGTACAAATACATATTTTAAATTGGTTGTCTGGTTTAAATTAAAAAGTAATGTGATTGACATTTAGCCTGTTTATAAAATATCGGCCTGCTGATTGACGGGGAATTCAATATGAAGGAGCGCAAGGAATAAGACGTGTGCCCTTTGACCTGTATTGGTGGAGAAAATATATCTATGTTTCGAGTGATTACGTGAGTTTTACCTATTATCAAAGTTTTGCTACACATCCTTATAGTGGTACCTAATGAAATTTCTTGGTCGGCATTGCAATGATAAATTGCTGAGTCAAGGTTGTACTGCGAGCTGAGCTTACGTTTATTTAAGGCCGCACCGAGATTTTGGCGCATTTATTGCATTCATTTAATCCCTTGCTGTATCATTATTAGCAAAGCTTTAGTTCTGAAATTAATGTGTAAGATATTTGAGGATTCAATCTAATGAGCAGTGATTTTCAAAACACGATTCTTTGTAGTTTGCTCGATAGAAAAAAAAACCAAAGGTGTCTCTTTTTGAATGTTAATAAAACAAGATTTAGTGATGCTACATTCTTAAAATATGCATTTGTTTTTAGTAAAATGATGAAATACCTAAATACACGCGCGGTCTGACCAACCTATGAGCCGTCGTGCTTCCCCCTTGTCCGTATAGTTAGTTGCGTTAGTTCTCCTTCAGCCATCGGACGGAGAAATCGTGTCGCTTGCGCTTACGCACGGCTTTAATTCTAGCCGCTTGCATGCATAGTGCATAGAATACCTACAATCGATTTGCGCAAAGCTCGGTGCGGTATTAAGGCACTCACAAGGCACAGGTCCTTCAGCATCACAGCCAGCTCGGAGGCCTGCCTGGCGTCCCGCGGCGGCGAGAGCAGCGCCAGCATGCGGCACGCCAGCCCCGCCTCGGACGCCGCCGGCCGCCGCACCAGGCAGCTGCACAGGGTCGTCGCCATCGAGCCTTGGCTGTCAGTCAGCTAGTGAAGAGAAAACATACATGACATCAGCCGTGATTGTGGCCAAACGCAAGCCTATATTATATAAAAAAAAAAAAAAAAAAAAAAGTCGCTACTAAAAAAAACCCTTATCTCAAAAGCTATTACAGATATAGTGCATAAATATGTAGATATTTTTCCACCGGGAAAAGTCTGATCTCAATCGGAATACGATGGCACCCGAAATGTCAATCCATTATTGTATTTTAAATGAGTGACTCGATCGATGAGGGATTCGATTTGTAGCATTCGAACATGGCGGATGTAGACAGTATCTAATTTTGGTATTTCTGTTTCTTTGGCTAGTTGGAGTATAATTTTGACAGTGTTTTATGCGGCGATTAACCATAATTAACAGTGATCAAAAAATTCTATATTGCTCTCGTGTGTGTCTGACATTTTTTAATGCGCATGTTGTCTCCATGTGGTTTCTGGAATTTTACTTTCAAGTTGCAAAAACTACAATCACTGTACCTACAACGTCGCTCCCAAAGAGAGCTTACTTTGACACTGGCGAAATTGTCCTAAAATAGGACAGAAGCCATATTTTTAAATAAATAATAATAAATGAGTGACATTTTCATATCCATTAACCCAGAACTTTATTATTTAGTGTCATATGTCAAAATGAAAAATGCTCTAGTGACTCCCCAAATCCCCTCTTGGGCTCCCCTACTATTGAGAAATTAACTTCGTTAAAGACTGAATCAGGAAAATAAATATATATGGCTTTTTATCCATATAGGGGCCTTTTGCTTTTAGCTCGCGTAACATTTCTATTCCTCTCATTATATTATTATAAGTGCTGAACTAAAGGCCTGAATTCAATGTTCAAACAACTGTGTTATAATTACCTCGTGATTGACGCGTGTGAGTGAGACAATGAACCTGACCACTGCCTCTTGGTCGATCTCCGCGAGAGGCGAGCTGGTTGGCGCGTTGGCGAGCGCTCGTAGCGTCGGCAATGTTGCTTTCTGGCATATGCACGACAAAATAGTACATTATTGTCGTGGCCTAGAAGTAGGCAATTGCTGGCCGAGTATGAGTATTAAACGGACGAGCTTGCGAGTCCGTTTAACTAACACGAAGCCAGCAATTGCTATTCCAGCCGAGACTAATATAAAGGTTTTCTCAAAAATGGTGAAGGAAAAAAAATAGAATAAACTTTTATTAACTTAAATAGGTACAAAGAATTGCAAATCACTTAAAATTAAATGTCATTAAACTCTTTCCCGCCTTTTTTCATTAAAAAAAAAACTGCAGGTGTATTTTTCTACCGAAAACACCACAAGCTGTTCCAAACAAAATTAAAAAGCAGTCTGGAGTTCCAACAAAACAACTGATACCGGTCATTTGAATTGGCTGTATACGAATAGTGCCAACTTATTACCATGGCCGTTTTAACTTTTTAAAAAGTTTGAGACTCGACAATAATTGATATAGAGCTTAAGTCATATTTCTAAGTTAGAACGTCAATTTGTTTATGCGCACTACTACTATAGCTAGACCGTATAAATGAGACGACAAAGGGGGCCGGGAGAGGTGCGGCCGGCAGGCAGACGAGGCGCGCTCGCCGCCCGCACCTCTCTCGGCCCCCTTTGTCGTCCTACCCCCTAGCCACTGTATCGCGCGGTTGAGGACTCATAAATGGTTTGGCTATACACCCAACAGGTCCTTTACTCAGGTTTTACATCTATACCGCCTCTGCAGTCGGCCGCAACGCGTATAGACTAAATGAAGAACATTTTTTAACTACAAAGTTAAGTTTGAAAAAAAATGAAAATGAAAAATGTTTATTTGCATTCTTTACACATTGTAACAGACGAGGTTGGAGTCTCCTATTAAGCATTAGGCATGCTTGTGTCAGGAGACACCGCTCCTCTATAACAAAAAATGGTACTTACATAATAAAGTGGATTCTATCCAAACTATAAAAACCTCATCTAGTTTTGAGATTTACATTAGACAAGATTGTCTCAAGTTTTACATAAATTAACAAATAGAAATAGGAAACTTAAAAATGTGTGTGTGTGTGTGTGTGTGTGTGTGTGTGTGTGTGTGTGTGTGTGTGTGTGTGTGTGTGTGTGTGTGTGTGTGTGTGTGTGTGTGTGTGTGTGTGTGTGTGTGTGTGTGTGTGTGTGTGTGTGTGTGTGTGTGTGTGATTATGACCAAGTTTATGTATATATTAGAAAATTATAGGTAATTCAATAGAATAATTACTTAGAAATGGTAACTATGGCTGTCACTATTATTAAAATTAATATTTAACACTATACAGCAAGCCTCTGTCTCATCATAACTGAGTGGTTTTAGCCATTTAGTAAAAGTATAAGTTTAACATTGAATCCCGGTAACATTTTAGTTATAGGATACAGTACAGTGGTACAGTGAGTAAAAGAAGTGGATGAGCGGTTGTGATGCTAAGATTCCCTACAAGGTATTGAATAAATATGTGTAAATCACAAAAAATTTAAAATAATTTATTGAGTTGATTCGTCTAAGAAAGTAATGAAACAGATTTCAATAAAAATAAATTAAAATATGACACTTTTTTGTGATGGTACTGGCATTGTCATCCAACTTACATAATATATACCAAATTTCGGGTCAATCATACCTCTAACTAAAAGTTAGTCAAATGTGATTTAAGATGTGATTACCGACAGACACATATGCGAATGATATCTTTGGGCCAATCAACTTTTAAACCGACGTTTTTGGCGTCTCCTGCGTTACCAAAATTGTCTTTGGCGTTACCAAAAAATCGTACTTCCAACAAGATATTTCACGGTTTAATAGGTTAAACTTACGTAGGACGGCAGTGGCGAAGGGTGCTAACAACCCGATTCCTTCCGGGTTGCCTAAAATTTTGAAGTAATCAAACGCTTCTATTAATAACCCGTTGTTTGTAATACAGGCATACTCTTCCCTAATAAACTTAACTTTTTTTCAACACGATGCAGAATCAAAACGCAACGTAATACTCTCACAAAAACGATTCATTCACGATCTCTAATAGTAAATGCCGGTCGGAAATATTAGAAATTGTACACTCAGACATTCAAATAAGTCATTGACAAACACCCACACCACTCCAGGAAACATCGCGTGTTTATACTACTTAGATAACCCGGGATTAAGCGGCTTATTACATTTAAAAAAAGACTTTGTGTGTTGTGCGTAAGGCTCACTTTCACTTTGCCTGCCGAAGCCGCGAGCCGCGAGCCGTGAGCGGCTTCTTGGAACATTTTTGGCGCTACGATCGCCTACTTATACAAAATTACTGCAGCGAAATGGAACGTAAAATATCGATGATTTAGTGTAAAACAAAAACAATTATATTTTATCTGCTTTTATTATTAAGGTTTATAAACTGGCGAAATTAATATTAGATTAGAATTTTATAAAATAACACCGTCACTTATTAAAATAAAATAATTGTAATGGCAGCATTACGATTGATCTGTCATTGATTACAAACTTCATATTTCGCTTCTTGTTGTGAAGCATTATTATTGTTTGTTAGTAGTAAATATATTGTTTTAATTTAATAAAAAAATACATAGCCAGATTAGTGTTGATGCTCGAAACCAGTGAAATTTCGTAATATCGGATTGTGCAAACTTATAGTGTCAAGTGGTCAGTTTAATTTATATTTTATCTTCGGTCGGACTCGCTAGATAAATTATTTTGTATTTACTAGGCTTAATAAAAGTACAAAAGACTCCTTTAATTAAAACTGATTGTGGATGCGAATTTGTTGAGTGACGATTTTAGAAGTTATTTCCTAATTTTCAAGAAGAGAATAAATAAAAAGGGTAAGATAAAGATTAGTAGTTTTCGCCAGAGGCGGCGCTGGGTAAGGGCGACGTGGGCCACCGTCCTCGGCCTCGCGGTCTGAGGGTCCTCGCGCCTCGAAAGTTTCCCGTTTTTTGCTCATTACATCCGTAATCTAATGTGTGGCGCGCCATCACAGGGCCTCACAAAATGTGTCTTGTCTTGCCCACATCAAATTTAGGTCCTGCGCCGCCACTGGTTTTCGCTACGGCTTTACCTGAAAAAAATTTCACGCTTCGCCACTGTAGGACGGCATGTATTCATGATATTCATCTATTAAATTACAGAAAAAACATGTTTACTTACAAAAATCTGCAATTGTTTGAAAAATGTCGCGGACAGATTATAGTCGGTTTAAAAGTTGATTGGCCCCTTTACGTCCATTTTATTTAAGAAGCCGTCTTAATTTTCGTCTTAATTAGACCCGTGTCAATCAAACAGAGTAATTTTTTAATGTTTGACAAATACCTGAATCTGTTCTTGTGCCCCCTCAACATTGGTGGGGAAAGTTTGGAAGAATACTCCGATGGTTTGACGAAGCATATCCTCATCAACTAAAAATAAAACATAACAAAAAATAAAACCAAATAATCAAAAATAAGAAAATATTATCAGTTATTACATATAGAAAATACAACCTGTAGCAGGGTTGAACCACAGAAGCGTCAGTCGGCTCAGTATAGTGGGTGATTCTATCTGACCAAGGTGAAGAAGACGACAAAGGCCTTCAACAATGTTCAGCCTGTATGATGCGCACTAGAAAAAAAACAGCGTACTTAAAACTTTTCAATTGAGAAAATTTCGACTAAATTGAATGTATGTTTACTCACTGGACTATCCATTATTTTTAATAACATCTCAATGACCGTGCCGTGTGCTGGAGATATGGACAACGCTGACTCGGATATTGTGCCTGCATGTTAAAGTTACTTCTTCAATAACTGACATTTTAACATTGATAATTACAGTTACACAACGACAGAAAGGTTAAGGAAAGGAAAAGAATAAAAGAAAGAGATGCTATGATTGCTTCATGCGAGTTGAGCGAATGGATCAAAGTATCTAATATCAATATCACCTATAGGGAAATTATTCAAGTCTGCCATCTTCATACGTTATCTATATGAAGCTCAGACTACAGAGAAGAACAGAAGAATGATAAAAAGTATCCAAGTTCCGGAGGTTCTTGCTACATGCGACACGACTATCGACCCGTAAGGTAAATAAAGTATTACCAATTCAAAATAGATCGTGTCATTCATGATGACGCGTGTCGTGGTTCTTATTTCAATGTCATTAATGTCTAATTTTGACAAATTCACGTGTCTTCGTGGATGGCACTATACTGAAAACCTTTAAAATGACGAAGAAATCATTATATCTTTCCTACTTATAAGCCATTATAATCATTTAAATCAAGATAAGTTAGGGCAGGTCAATCTTATGTACTCTTATCTACTATCATCTTCCGTCTATTATTGTCTTTCGTCTGAAGTGTGAAGAATATTCAAATAGATTATACCTACATAATCATTTTCATTCATTCGTTAGATCCATTCGCCGCAGCTCCTGAAACGTTCGATATACCTGTTGATTATTTAGATATTATTGTGTCAAAACGTACCATCTTCATCGATAGCATCGATAAAGCTCTTCCGTTTGCTTCTGGACTCGTTTTTGGATTCGTTTCCGAGCTCTGTGGACTCGTCCTCGAAAACCCTCGCCCCGTGGATGCACATCAAGTCCACTATGCAACGCAGCACCGTCGATACTATTTGCTCGTTCGACGTGTCTATGAGCTGCAAGTTTTTTTTATAATTTATTTTGTGATCGGCTTCGTACTTAAAACTATCTAGACAAAAACGCATGGCATGCTATTCATATCTCACATCAGCCAACCTTCAGTATGTCTGAAGAAGGCTGGGCTAAAATTCTCACTAATATTACCGCGTTATACTCTCTCAGATTGGCTGCTGCAACCAACGAATCCCTGGCGGTGCGATTCCGAAGACATTCCACCAACAAATGTTGGACATCTAGTAGCAAATTAAGATAAACTAAAATCTAGTGCGAGGAATAAACCCACTAACAAGGAAGCTGCGCTGAGCGAAGTTAGGGAAATGTAATAGGCTGTTTGACACCACCCATAAATTAACATAATTTTTATGAGTCAAAAAAAGGTAATTCCTGTGTAAATTTTTTATGGTAATACCCAACTGAGACGTTAATT
The DNA here is from genome assembly GCA_947563465.1 of Archips xylosteana. Taxonomy (NCBI): domain Eukaryota; kingdom Metazoa; phylum Arthropoda; class Insecta; order Lepidoptera; family Tortricidae; genus Archips; species Archips xylosteana. The sequence goes on from OX387363.1 coordinate 8,828,632, forward strand.
GGGAATGTCTAAAAAAAATTACCAATGGTTTTTATATTTTTTTTTTGTATAGAAAAGTGAATTATAAGAAACTAATGTCAATATTTTGACATTTAGTTCACTACTTTTTTCAAAATTAATTATTGAAACTATTTTGGTTGATGACGTCAGATTATAATTGAGGGCTCCCACACTGTCAAATTTCTAAATCTACCTAAATGCGTACGATAAGGCAACCCCTTTAATTATTTTTTGCGTAGTGGTACACTGTAACTAGGTTCACTTTACTGGCGCTGTCGAAGTGCTAGATGTCAGACAACGGGTCCAAATCAAACTCCGTGTTATAATCCACGCATAAATTGTGCATAATTCTAACCACATAGAATAAAGCTCGACTTGGACCGGTCACGCAATTTACACCAATGTCAAATGAAGGTCATTGCTTATTTGTTATGTAATAAATTCATTACATAATATTAAAATTAAATAACTACAGAAAACGAGTTAAAAAGCATTTATCTCGAAATGGTTTTCGATTTACTACACATTGCAAAAAAATATACTTCCCCATCCCCAATTAGTAGCCTACTCAGTCGAATAACATTTTATTTATTTCAAAGCTACTTAAAATCTAATTTTACAGTGACGCGACGACGTCGCGACTTTATACGCGTGCGTAAAAAAACTTGCAGAAAAATCGGTCTTACAAATCCACGTGCTCTTAGAAGTAGTCTATTTTCTTTCTGGAAGTAAGCGCACACAACTATAAATATTATTAGCGCAACCATTTCTAGGTACACTGAAGACATTCATTGAATTAATGCTAGGTTGTTATTTACACTGACGAGCAAAAATAAAGGGTCGGTTACAAAAATGACGATAACTACAAAACCCGCTGTGTTAGCTTCTTCGAGTAAAATGAGTTTAGTAAAGAGTTTTATTCTCAATTAAACTGTTTCTTGTTAAGAATAAAACTCTTTACTAAACTCATTTTACTCGAAGAAGCTATCACAGCGGGTTTTGTAGTTATCGTCGTTTTTGTAACCGACCCTTTATTTTTGCTCGTCAGTGTATCTGTGTTAAAATACTTACATTTGCGAAGAAGAATGATTTATTATCTTTGGCGAAGTTCTTGTCCAACATCCCGAACAGGGCAACGGTTTCCAAGGCAGCTTCCAAAACCTCAGGGTTTTGGAAAATCTCCACCTTAAACGAAAACCAGTTCATTTGCTGTGACTGTGCTGTCACTTATTAGCCAACTCAATTGGCTAATTATTTATTACACTACAAAAAAATCTAATCCTGGTTAAAATTGAATGCTTGTATTAGAACTGTATCTTGGAATTATCCTCCCTCTGTCTTTATTGATACGATAAAATAATAATAATAATAATTTTATTCATTTTTCAGACATTGTTTACATCCATAAAATAATGATAAGCATCAATCAATCAATGCAGAGGCGATTTATCGTCAACATGTAACCTTATGTAAAGCAAAATGACAATATCACTGTATCTTATGATGATTCAAATTATTCAAACTGAGGCTGTATTGTTTACCATCGGTTTCACCAGCTCTTTCTGACACCATCTTATACCGTTTGACAGAAAGAAATAGTGAATGCGAAAGCAAGCGTCAAAACGTTAGACAATACATACGGCCTCTGTTCTACACAAAGCACCTAACAATCGAATAATAGTGGCTACTCCAGTAGCTGTTTAAAGATTAATTGTGTCAAATACCCTATTCACTTACTTCTAGGTCGTTGAATATCGTCTGCAGCATGGGTGTGACGGTCGTGAGCTGAGGCGTGTCCAACGCGCAATTCAGAATGGTCAGACACTTCGTCAACGTCTGAGGGTCCGACACCTTCTCTCTTATTGTCTAAAAAAACATTACCAGTAATTAGTAAGTGGAATAGTTGATTTTTTAACGTCTCATTCAGATTTCAACTATAGAAAAAGATATTTTTTTTCTCAGTTCTAAAATTAAATCTGCCAGTTCAGCTTGATACCTTTACGATTTCCTGAGTAAATGGATCTTGACAGATGGATAACAAAGTGATCGTTAGTTCCGTATTTTCCTTTTGAAGCATGAAATCCTAAAAAAACAGTTCTATTACTTACAGGTACAGGAGGAGGAGGAGGTAACGGCGCGGCCTGAACACTGAGTTCTTCTAACTGCTTCTGTATTTCTGCCACCTAACCAAAAAATATATAGTTACATACACTGCTCATACTGGAGTTTGAATTATTTTTTAGTTGGAACGTCGGCCTGTACACGGAGATTACCTTAGCTTTGCATTCGGCAGCGAGCGCATAGTTTTCTTCTCTGACAGCCTCTTCCTGCGCCTCAATTGCTACGTTGAGTGAAACACGAAGGCGCGCTCGCTAAAATAAAAATAAAGAAATGTAGCGAAACGTAATAAAAAAAATGTTGACATAAATTAAGTAAAAGGAAAGAAAAGTTTGCAAAAAAAAAGACAAAATAATCACACTCTTTTCTGAACCACGTACCCAGTAACTTTGTGTAATTAGATAGGAGTATTATTTACGTTTAAAAAAAATTAAACAGTCCAAATCAAAACATCTTTATTAAATTTAGGCTATAACAAGCAAGTCGAAGAATCTACCACCGGTTCGGAAAAACCCTGTTGAGAAGAATTCAGCAAGAAACATAGACATGCCCTCTTGATATGCCAGGAGTTGAAAAACTGGTGGTTAACTGTCTAAACCATCGTTCCGTAATGCAGCCCTGTAGCCCTCCGTAGTGAAGGCTGAAGGAACCCGTTTATATAACTCAGAAGTTCCAAAGAGTTGTTAAAAATACCACAAAAACCACAGGTTGTTAACTTTCTCATACAAAAAAGTGGCAACTATCTGTTGCCCGTGACTCGTTTGCAAAGAATTCGTGTATTCCTATCCCGCGGGTAGCAATTTTCCGGGATGAAAAACTATCCTATGTCCTTCCCAGAGTCTCAAACTATCTTCATACCAAATTTAATTTAAATCGGCTCTACGGTTTAAGGGTGAAGAGGTATCAAACAGACACACTTTCGATTTATAATACAGGGTGTTTGGTAGCTACGTGCAAAGCTTTAAGGGGGTGATAGCTGAGGTATTTTTGAACATTTTTAGCCATACATGCCTTAGCCGAAATATGACATTTTTTTTAAATTGAAGACTTGGAAATTTTAGGAAAATACCCAGAATTTGATAGTCACGAGTCAATATTGCCCCAATGAGCGTTAATTTGGAAACCAAATCTTTTATTTCGGATAGTTTAATTTGTGTTGGACCAAATGAAATAATTTTTAAGTGTCTTTCTTGCCACAAAAACAAAATTGAGGCATTAGAAATTACTAAAAATGTCTTAGGTTGGAACAGAGTAATTTTTCTGTGCCATAAAAAAAAAATAAAAAAAAATTCTTGAAATGTTCAAACATTTTTAAAAACATGCCTGTTAATTGTTCTTTCTTTTAAGGTATCACTCATTGACATTGCTTGCTAAATCTGAGATAAAAAGTAAAAACCAAACTCAGGGAGCACTCGCTAAGAATGCACTAGTCTTGAAATTTTACTAGTAAATAACATGTGAAAAAGACAAGTCTACGTCATTTTTCTGTGCCATATTTAAAATTTCCAAATTACCGCTCATTGGGGCAATATTGACTCGTGGCTATCAAATTCTGGGTATTTTCCTAAAATTTCTAAGTCTTCAATTTAAAAAAAAAATTAAATTTCGGCTGAGACATATATAGCTAAAAATGTTCAAAAATACCTCGGCTATCACCCCCTTAAAGCTTTGTACATAGCTACCAAACACCCTGTTTTAAGTATGGATTGTAGCACTTGTAGCGTTTTTGGTATAGGGTCCTGGTCTCTATCATGCAGCTATCAAGGTTCAAAATTCAACTCACCTGCATCTTGATTTGGGCGCAGTCGACCTGGACTGGGGGCGGCGGCGGGGGCGCTTCGGGCTCCGGCGGGTCTCGCAGCGCTGATATCACGCCGCAAACCACCTCCATGCGAGGAGACAGCTCGGGAAATACCAGTTCCAATGCTGATACTAGAGAGCGTATCACGTCTGCGCTAAGGTGCCCGTAGTCACCTGGTGAAGTCGAGCGTTTGGTGAAAACCTTTTAGCCAATTACAAAAATAAGACAGAGGTCAATCGACGAATCCGACTCGGCTGGGCAGCGTACGAGAAGCTCCGCAATATTTTGTCGTCCAATATACCGCAATGTCTCAAGTCAAAAGTCTTTGACCAGTGTGTGTTGCCAGTGATGACTTATGGCACTGAGACGTAGCCGCTAACGATGGGCCTCATAAGAAAAATCAAGGTCACTCAGAGGGCGATGGAGAGGACTATGCTCGGAGTTTCTCGGCAGGATCGCATTAAGAATGATGAAGTCCGCGCAAGAACTAAAGTCACCGACATAGCTCAAAGAATCGCCAGACTTAAGTGGCAGTGGACAGAGCACATCGCTCGTAGAGCTGATGGCCGATGGGGCCAAAAGGTTCTCGAGTGGCGTCCACGGACTGGAAGACGCAGTGAAGGTGATGGAGCGACGACCAGGTTAAGTTTGCGGGAACGCGTTGGATGCGGATGGCGCAGGATCGATCTGTTTGGCGAGCCTTGGGGGATGCCTATGTTCAAATGAATGATGATGATGAATCGTAATTACAAAGCGGTGCGTTTTACAATCCAGATCTTAAGCAGTCGTCGGACACTTAGCGCGGTGACCGCTATTACGTAGGGCTGGGTATGTATTACAATACCGAAGTACGAAAGGCCGAATGTATTAAAACATAGAATGGGTCAAAAGACCGACAAGATTTTTTTCTGAAACCGTTAACTTTTTAAGATTGTTATAAAACTAACCTAACCTAACCTAATGGGTTCTGTATGATGCCGTTTTAATAAATTCTGAGAAGTTTACGGTTTCAGAAAAAAATCGAGTCGGTCTTTTGACGCATTCGATGTTTTAATACATTCGGTCTTTCGTACTTCGGTATTTTAATACATACCCGTTGGGCGGGGATGGTGACTCGTCAGCTGTCATTGCGTATTTTACTTTACGCGTAAAGCAACAAGATCTTTATTAGACTGGTGCTTGCGTTCGATTTATTTCAGCATCTGTGGCGGCGAAAATTGTCGATGTAATTTAATTTTGTGGTACTTAGTACTGCACTGACAAGTGTTCATGAGATCTAAGCATTGTTGAAATAAGGTGTGGTAGCCTAGTAGTTCTCCTAGTAGAACTCAAGAGTTTTTCAGAACTTATGTGCGAAATTACATCATTTACCGTGAGCTTTACGGTGAAGGAAAAACATCAGTAAAACTGCACAAATCTGTGAGTAAATTCAATGGTGTGTGAAGTTCTCAATCCACACAGGGCCCGCGTGGGAACTACGGCCCAAGCCCTCTCATTTTGATAGGCTTGTGCCCTGCAGTGGAACGTACCTATATAGACTGGGATGATGAAAGCAAGCAATACAAAGTGCTTCTAACCATAATGATTGGCTATCAATGAGGAAAGCCTATGTCCACCAGTGGATGTCCTACGGCTGAAATGATGATGATTATGAAGTATAGTTTATTTTTATTTCAACGGAGTTACCAGTGAGCACATCGCTGATAAGAGTCTGGAGTGCGCTGCGCCCGGCGGGATCCGTGGCGTCGTACACTCGAAGCATGCTGCCTAGTTCGTGTAGCACGTACTGGCGCGTGCTAAACGCCACGGGCTCTTCCGATTCCGAGGGACATGGGGACTCCACGATACTGGGGACAAGGTGATTAGAAATTGCATGTACAGTAGAGTCCTCTAAAATATGTATAGCCAACCGTTCATAAATATCTAAACATGAACCTTATGTTACTGTCTTACGGTAATTAAGATCTATGTTTAGATATGTATGATTATGAACAGTTGGCTGTACATACATTGGTGGGCTCGACTGTACAGTCGAACCATTTGATTTCGGACCCATGGATTCCCCGAACGCGTGCGCATGTATTGTTTGAGGAATTGAAGTTATATGTTACTAGCTGTTGCCCGCAACGCCGACTGCGAAGATTAGGGGTATAAAAAATAGCCTACCTTTCTCAGACCTACCAAATACAGACAAAAAAGTTTCATAAAAATCGGTCAAGCCGTTTCAGAGGAGTTTGATAACAAACACCGTGACACGATATTTTTATATACTTAATAGACAAGATTTTTATATATAAGATTAAACTCACAAATAAATATTGGTTAATTTAAGACTCGAACAAATCACATACATACATTTATTCTTGACTGAGTTACTGTCAAAGTTTTTTAGCCATAAAAATCAAGGAGGAAAACATACTTATTATTAATGTAATTTTTCTTACTCAAACAGTCGCGCTACACACGTATCCAGTTAATATTCGGTAAAGCAACTACCAGTGTTGCCATAACGAAAAAAAAAGTCACTAAGACGTTTTTAAATTCGTTAAAATGAGCCCCGTTGTAGCGAATGGAAGTTGTTGTCAAAGTCAACCCACAAATCAAAGAAACCTTGATTTACGATACACGGAAAGAACAAGTCTAACTCACCTTTTTTAAAAAATGAGATTTTAATCTCAAAATGTAGAGCTCGCAAAGTACAACTTACCTACCATTAGATTAAATATGGATATCAGAAAACCATTTTTTTTTTAAGAAATGGTTACCATAGTTATTGTTTGTGATGACTAACGTTCAATCCGCTATAACTCAAAACTAGACATTTTCTTTCCATGTACCCTTCACTTGATTTACTGGCATTACTCACGCTCTGATGTAACCTGTCAGCACGACCAAGTCCGGCAGAACAGTCTCCAGGGTCTCGTCATCATCGATCTTCTGCAGGTGCTCGGCAAGGTGGCGCCAGTACCAAGCTGTCTCCTTGTTCAGCTTCTCCGCGGGAATGAGACGGAGGGACTTATCCGTAGGCAGCCATATCAGGAGCTCGGAGATCGGAAGACGTCTGGTGAGAGATTGTACTTTACTATACCAGTTAGTTTATGACGATCCCTTTTTTGACACGTTATCCGAAATGTGGCTGAAATGTCGAGGTAAATATTGTTTGCGTGATAGATAAGTCCTGTTTAGTCACAGGAGAAAAAAAATACATTTGGAAGGAACAGATACAAATAAAAAAAAACATCGAATAGTATAAATTGAGTAGCGAGTGTTGTAGTGTGTGAGTGTGTATGTTTGTTACTTCTTCACGCTTATTTAGATGGAATTTGGTATGGAGATAGTTTGAGACCCTGGGAAGGACATAGGATAGTTTTCATCCCGGAAAATTGCACAGTTCCCACGGTATAGCGATAAACAAATTCTTTGCAGACGGAGTCGCGGCCAACAGCTAGTTTAGAATAGTACCTAGTTACGTAAACCTTTGTCAGAAAACATTTGACGATTTTCTGATCATGAGGAAGTATTAAGAGGTATTTGGAAAGACATTTTTTGGGGTTTCATAGTCCATAGCCTTTTAAAAATATTGTAAGTTTGAGATCCGTTTGAAAAATATTAAGATTTAAATTGCTAATTAATGTTAATGTTAAAATCAAATGTCGTCGCCTCCCCAACTACTAGCTGAAGTGTTGGCTTGGCGGGATATCGCGGGACCGGAGTTAAATATAACATAATCTATGTGTCACCTCTCGTATCAACGCGAATCCGCGCCAGATTTAAGGCTATCTTTTTGTATTTTTTTTTTGTAATCTGTAATATTGGAACTATTTGAAACAAACGAGACTAGGACGCAGGTTTTTTTTTTTTACTTTCGGCATACGAGAGGATAATAATGGTTAGTCCGTTTTTACGTGATGGAGTATCAAACATGTAAACTTTCGCATTTATAATATTACTAAGATGGGATATCACGTGTGCTTATATCTTACTTGAACAGCGACTCGAGCAGTTTCCCAGCAACGTACTGCGAATCCTTAGCGTCCTGCGCGTTGTCCAATCGTATGGCCTTGAGCAGGTCAATAATGTTGCCCTCAAAAGTGCTCAGCCAGCCGGGGATGAGTATCTCTTCAACCACGCGGCGGACGCGAGCGCTACGCTCCGAAAGGCCTACCTGTGAAAATTAGTACGATGACGTTGTGAAGTTGCTCCGCCACCAACTCATCTGCTTATTTCTCGGAGCTACGAGTTTATTCTATGTTAGGTAAAATAGATACCGTAAACTAGGGTGGCTAATTATTCGAGCGTTTCTACCGCTATCATTACCAGGACCCATATATCAAAGAAATGAGCTATTGTTTGCATGGGATTTCAATGAATTTTTATTTACAGCGAGCGCACTTTATCGTTTTACAAAAACCTTCCGTTCGGTGCGACTTATTTCTTCACTATTTAGGACCGGAAACGATGGCGGTTGAGACGCTCGTATAATTAGCCGGGTGCCTTTGATTAAATTGGGGTAACTTTAATAGTTTTACCCCCTGTTTCACCATCCATTGATCAAGTTTATTTGACGGATAAATGTGATGCCGTCTCTGTTTGTTTTGTTCGAATAGACGGAGACGGCATCACATTTATCCTTCAGTTAAAATTAATTAATGGGTGGTGAAACAGCCCCTTAAAATCGCTATAAAGTTGACATTGTCCATATGAGGTAAATGGTCGACATGTAGACAAAAAGAAGATCGACGAAGACATCGACAAGGAATAGCAAATCCTAACAAAAATGCGTGAGTTAAAAACTACTTTGCCGACCAAGTAGCCGCAGCGCAGTTCAAAGTCACCCCAGTTTACGGCAGTAACTATTTTTAGGGCTACAAAAAATTTACATCTTTCACTAACGGTCGCCGACAATTTTTTAACGCAGATTATTGATTGGCACACGTTTCACCGTGAACGCCGATGGATTTGTTCGAAGATGTATTGTTTCGCAGACTAACATTTCGTAATTCAAACTTTAGCAACCTATTTAGTTGCTTTGAGTCAATAAGTCGAACAACTAAGTATTGGCAGAAATTTGTTTGCTCGAACAACCTTCTGCCATTAAATCAAGAACACTAGCAGTTCGGTTCTGTTACTCTCTCACGCTTGCTCGACTTGTCCGTAATTGGTCACATTTCTATCCAACATTCCTTCTTGGTGAGGCTCGTCGTCGCACCTAACTATTAAATCTACTTAACAATAATGAAGCCATGTGATAACTCTGCTGTCTCGACGATCAGTTAGTTGTTCAGTTAACTGAAACAATCACGAAACAAACCGTCGACTAAACCTACTGTTCTTCCTACCGACTACTCGAAAAACCGACCAAAATTATACCAAATGTTACTCGACCAAAATAAAGGTCTGCCCATTGTTGTCTGCGAATAAATCTGCGTAATTAAACGTGCCACCAGCACTAACCTTGAGCGTGTGCACTCTCTGCCGCACCCTGAGCTGCGTCACGTTGACGGCGGCGATGTACATGAACGCCGCGCGACGCACCGCCTCGTCCACGTCGCAGAGACGCTCCAGCACGAAAGGCACGTTGCGCGTGCACTTCGCTATCTGCGTCACTATAGCCCTGTGGATAACTTGCCTGCTTAACACTAATTTAATATGGCTACTAACGTTAACGCTACACACTGAGCGAAATTCTAGCCCTCTACGTGAAAGGTTTGCGTGTACAGTCGATCCGTAAACTACATCACGCCAATAGGGATGGTGACGCCATTAAACATAATTCGAAGACACGACTCAAATAATAAAATAATTAATCTAATATATAAAAATCTAGTGTCACGGTGTTTGTTATCGAACTCCTCCGAGATGGCTTGATCGATTTTTATGAAACTTTTTTCTCTGTGTTTCTTTTTTGGCTGTACCCCATAGTTGGTTTCCATACGTCCAGATGGGCTTCAGCATGGCATTGTACAAAAGTATCTTATTTTTTTGTAGCTTTAAAACAAATAAATAGTTAGTTGATTGATTTGGTGAACAAGTGACGTCATAAGTTGCTATAGCCATTCAAACTCTATGGGAGAATTGTGTTTGTACAGCTCGTAAAAAGTATGTCAGTTGATTGGTGGTGTCAACATCCCTATTTGGGATACTTAGACCCACCCTCCTCTAGGCCTTTTAGTATGAAAACCTTTGTGCGTCACATATCAGCAACCCTTCTCCCCTCATACTCTAATGAAGCTTGTTAAATGTAATTTAATGAATAAATAAAATCAAAATATACGCACATTTACATTATCAACAAGCAGAAACACAGTTAATTAAATTCACGTTCGCCTCCATCAAGCACAGGCATAAGACAAGCCATGTTCTATTTTAAAAGTTGTAGCGCTAAAACTTGTTAATCTATTGTTGTGTTTCCAATCTGCACTGGGAACTACAGCACATGAGGGCCCAGTTTAAGAGGAGCCCACCAGAGATGTGCTATAGAACTAAGCTGTGAGGATATGAAAGCTATGCTACAAAACTATGTAACCGTTTCCACTAATGCTAAGCTATGTAGCCGTTTGAGGAAGATCCAGAACACTTAAGATATAAAAAAACATGGCTTAGTTGATCCCGTTTCCACCAGTGCTATGCGGACCAATGAATATGATTGGTGGATTTCAAACGCATCCATAGCAACATAGCATAGGGCCTAAGCACTGATAGAATGTACAAGCTGGAGGTGACATGCAAGCCTGTTGAATAGATATATTTTTTCTATAACAGCATTTAAACTGGAATAACCAAATCGGTACCTCCTAACAGAAGCGCTGGGGTCGCAGCTCATATGGAACCGGTAGGCCCGCGTGACCTCGTCATCGGGATCCTTTGGGTCTTGGAGCCGCTGCAGCGCGAGCGCCGCGCGGCACCGCACCGCGCCCCGCGTGTCTTGCAGTCTTTGCATCTGTTACCATTAAATAATGAATAAATAAAGCATGGATTGACACAAATTGCCCCTGTCCCAATCTAAGCAAAGCTTGTACTATGGACATTATACCAGACAATGGATAACGATACATACTTAAATACATCTTCTCAGTATAATAAAGCAACTAATAGTCAAAATTTATTTTTATTTGATTACTTATTCATAAGTTTGAGTTGAAAATATTTAAGAACTTAAATTTATAACTTTCTTGTGTTTACCTATTATATAGTTTATTGTAATTTGTTGCAGTTCTAGAGGATCGGGGTCTCCTGTCACAGGTATCTCGCATACCTACTAGGAGGTCCCTAACCTACTGATTTGTATTTCTATGAGCAATAAATATATTTTCATTTTCATTTTCATATTAAACATCCAAGACTCAAGCACATAGGTACATTTGTAGATTCATACAAGTATCTGTCCCGACTAAGGATCCAGTGGCTGGGCGTGATAATTTATCCAAGTAAAGCCGGAGCAAAAATAATTCTAAAACCCATTTATCCTCTTCTTGAAAGTGCAGTAATGGAAAAGAAGGGTTTGGAAACTTCGAAAGTTACAGTGACGCGCGTTACAAGGCTTTACTTTTTCTGTCTATACCTTCTCTTAGATTAAAATTGAAATTCCCTTATAGGGACTTAATGCCTCAACATCAGTTGAAACTTAGTAAAATATACATTAAATTTTTGACCAAAATAATTAGCACTGACTGCATAGATTCAGCTTGTCTCTGTTTTGTCAAGAAACCACATATTAATTCATACCTGTGATACGAGAAGCTTGTTACAGATGTCTTCATCCAATGAGGCATCCTCACCAAGAGCAGATAGCACAGCTTCAAGCAACTGACTTGCTCTGTAACGGACAGACTGGCCGGACACGCATTGGCACTGTAAAATTTCATTAGTTTACATTAGTAACTAAACAACCAGTGCTACTCTGCAGATATTATATGTGAAGAGCCTGAATGGGTATAAAGGAAACCGTTACTTAGTATCCAAGAGAGTTGCTAGCCTTTGATAAAGGCAAGTTGAAATATGACAGATGGGTAGGGTTTGCTCCCCGTACCGAGTTTGTATGGCGAGAAGTGAGAATTCCCGGTTCCGGTACCATATTTGTATGGAAATCCAGTACTGGGTGCAAACCCTACAGATGGGTTTTGCATAGCAACATTTTTTAAATTTTCTCTTTGTAATATAAATTGCATAATTTCGTCCAGGAGAAATAATTATCTAGCATAAAAAATAGCATAATTTCAAAAATAATTAAACTTTAGCTGCATAATAATAATATATTTACTTTAAACAAATAGTATAATAGGTACTTTGTTTAGTAAAGAAATAAAAAACAAACTAACAAAGGGCAAGCCTCACATCCTTCAACTTAACCCAATAGAGTTGTATTCACTCCACTGATGTCAATCTCACTCGCTCAATCCGTGGGATAAGTTTTAATAATTATTCTGAGTGAATGCTATACCAAGTGACATTGTAACTTGTGAACATTATGATGAATGTTATTATAATTATTAGCTCTGTTGTTTAAATATTATGCTTAACAAAATTTTATGAATATTATTTTTATGTTAAACATTTGTTATGAATTGCAGAAGTAGTTAATTGAAAATATCTATGCATGTGATCTAATTAGAATTAACAAAATTATTAATTTATAAATATTTATACACCATACTATGGCAAAACAGGGATTGGAGCCAATGATATTGTGTAAAGCCAATTTATACCCTTGTTTATGCAAATAAAAATAATTGAATTTGAAAAATTGATTGTACGGCACCCCTGCACAGGACATAGTAAACACTTACATCAAAAATAATGTTGATTATAAACAGCAGGAACTCTTCCTCATCATCTAGTGTGGTGCAGAAAGTGGCCACAAACTTGATGACCCTGTCAACATTGGCGCTGGTGTCTCCAAAGGTAAACAGGTACATTAGGGCATTCTTGAAGCTCTCTCGGAATGCTTCTTCGTCTGTCTGTAAATTTAACAAAAACAAAAGAAGATAAGAATGGCAGTGTATACACCCCTGTTTGTGTACTCCCGCATAGCTTGAATCTACTTTTTGTATTCAGTTTGAAATGTTCATAATATGATTAACATAAACAAAAAATATTTTGCAAGAATAATTTTAATTAAGTATCTTTCAAGTTTACAACGCATTCATTTGGCTAAAGGTAAAATTATTATTCGATGTGATGTGATATTTAACATTCTTATACATGGTTGAGATTTGTATCTTACTGCGTTAGGAGAGTTAAGTTTTTTATCACTCTCCAAATCCAAAATAAAATATTGAGGCTACTTTAATATCACCTACCTTTTTGTAAAGTTTAGTCATTTCCTTCGCATACTTTTTATGCTGAACAACGTTGTGTTGAACGTTTTGAAATATCTGAAACATTGTCGTAATGTTTCGAGGATTTGGTTTAGACTTATTTTGAGCCACACTTTGTAGAATATCAGCTTCTGAAGGAGGCATTTTATTTCGTTTCTCACGGAACAATAAACCTAAACACTTTTAAAATATTTTCAACGCCAATATAAGATAAAACACGAACAAAAAACTAAATTTGGCACGTATAACGACCGTTGCGATGTTTATTTTGTTTGAACTTTGAAATTTCACTTGACACTTGACATTTGTCTAACATGGGTTGCCACCAAAGAGTATTAATTACTATATAGAAAAAAAAAACTATATTGCCACCATTTCTATATTTTTTTTACTAATAAATAATACTCTTTTCATTTCTCATGCTCTTAAAATGTTACTTTAGTCTCTGCATATCGGGACTAAAGCTCTTTTTTGATCTCTAGGGATTAAAGTAAATTTTTTTTAATTTACTTTGGAAACCCCTAAACTGCCAATCACGGTGTTTCTGGATGGAGGATTATAGCCATTTTCAGTGACTGGGCATAGACAATTTTTAAAGCTTTTCACAGGCCGCAGCGTGCTGCGGACGCTCCGAAGCACTCCGTAGCGCCCGCTCCGTAGCGCTCCGTAGCGTCCTGCGCTTCGGTCTGAGGAAGCCTTTAGGGCGTGGAAATAACCTCAAAATGACAACTGTATAAAAAATATTTAAAAAAATAATAATTTCGTGAAACACCATGAATAATTACGAATATTAATCTATTTAATTATATTAAAGATGAATTCATTTTATTGTGCATACTTAGTCCAATTAGCTAAGAAATAATTTTCAAGTTTTAATCTGTTGGCTAAATATGCAAAAATTTAAAGCGTCACTCAACAAAAAGAAACCGCGGAACAAATTTAAACTGTTATTTGAATTCTGAACAAACGTCCATTGCTCGTATTGAGCGTACGTTGTATAAAAGTAATATTGTAGATTAGTATACTTCAAACATCGTTTTTATTTTCGCATTCAAAGTGAAAAGTAGAGTGTTTAACGCGAGACTAAACTGCCATAATGCCACGCGAATTATAGCCAAATATCTTGTGTCATTATGGCTTGTTTTAGTCCCTTGTTGAACAATCTACTATTATCTGACACACACCGACCGCGGCGGGCCAGCGGCGCACCAGACCCAGTGCTGCCACAATATAAGCATTCGGTAGAAGAGGGAAGTTTTACTAGCTTTTTTTCTAAATTAATTAAGACAACAAGAATTAAATAGAGACTAAATTGATTAAGCCGTCGACTATTAAATTCCATTTTGGCTAGGGTTTAATATTTTTCAACTCCTGATCACCGATTAAAAATCACCGTGTATTATGATTCAGTGCACCGCGCTTTGGTTTGTGGTGGCCTTAACTGCACCCATGAATCTGATTTTCTATTGGTTAGGGCGCATAACGTCCCACTCGCAAAACGTCCCTCCACCAAAATTACGTCCCATTCGCAAAACGTCTTCTCTGCAAATGGTCCCTTATGTAAAATAACCCATTCGCAAAACGTCCCTTTCTCAAAAGGTCCCACCCATTTCGCAAAACGTCCCTTCTGAGAAAGCCCCTTTCGCTGAAAGTCCTTACTGCATAACGCCCCTTTTCGCAAAACGTCCCGTCTGCGCTGCGAAATGACCCATTCGCAAAATGTCCCGTCTGGAAAAAACTTGTTTCAGTAGAGACTAGGAGTCTTCTCATGGGATCAGAGATGTCCAATCGAACGGGTCATTTTGCTAAAGGGACGTTTTGCGAACGGGTCATTTTGCGAAAGGGACGTTTTGCGAACGGGACCTTTTGCAGAAGGGACATTTAGGAAAGGGACATTTCGCGAAAGGGACAAAGGGACATTATGAAAGTGGGACGTTATGCGCCTAAACCTTTCTATTCCATAAGGCTTTCACACACTGTGCAGCGCGGGGCGAGTGCACGACCCAACGGAGCGTGTGCAGCGCCCATAATACTGAATCAAATACGTAACACCGTATTAAGTCCATGGTAACACCATATATAGTCTTAAATTATCTAAGCGATAACACGCATCGGCAGCGCGTTTTACGCGCACAACCCGCGCTTCGGTATGTGCAAGGCTTTATTGTTTATGTGTACGAGATGCAAGATTGCTTCACATTATAACCGATTTCTGATTATGAATTTTAAATTAATATTTCGTTTTCTTCTTTTGCTTGCTACCTTAGCAAGGTTAGGTTTGGTCTTTTTGAATTTTTATTTTTTAACTCCAAATTTTTTACTTTTACGGTCATCCCGTAAAACGCTTTTTCAGGGTTTTTTTTCTGTGTATCCATATTTCAGTTTGTATTTATTATAAAAATATTAAGATTTTACGGGATGACCGTAAAAGTAAAAAATTTGGAGTTAAAAAATAAAGATACAAAATACTCCAAAAACCAATCTTGATAAGATTGCTTAAGAGCGACATCTCTTGTCCGGGTGAACGGATAGTTCCGAAGGAGTGTTGACGTGTCTCGTTGAGAACATGAAACATAGATGTCGCTAGTGTCTCTGCGTAAAAGGACTATAGAAAAACAAACTGAAAATGTTGATATATAGGGAACGTGCAGAAACTATAGGCGGCAGCACTAATGCGACAGAAGAGACACTATGCGGACAGTAAAAGAAACTTATCGGGGTAAAACATTCAAATTGATGGCACACAGTTGGCAGCACCGTCTATGTGCATGTTCCCTAATATGGAACGTGCAGAAACTAATAGGCGGCAGCACTAACACGACAGAAGAGACACTATGCGGACAGTAAAAGAACCTTACAGTAAAATTACATAACGCCGCCCCCGCAGAATAAAGCCGCAAATGAAAAATGTCAATTTTACAGGAATAAATAAAAACCGAAATTGATCCACAACTTTTTAATAATAAGCAGTAGGAGTTAAGTTTTAGTGTCATTCAAAAGCTAATTTTTTCCCCCACTTTTTTCAATAGCTGTTTTGGATTAAGCTTTCATCATTTAAAAGTTATTGATGAAAAAACGATTTACAAAACTATTTGCGTTTTCTAGTATTTGTAAAATTACTTTACGGTTTTGTTCGTCTATTTTTTTCCTTTTTTTAGTTTTGTAATGAACAGTAACTTTTATGTTCTTTGTATTTTTTGCAATACAGTTGTAATGGCAACACATTATTACTGTTTTATTCTGGTCCATTTATAAAGTTACTGATAAAGTAACAGATTATTAATGTTTTCTTCAGTATTTTACAGGATCTTTTTTTATATTTGTAACATCATTTTACAAAATATCAGAAGAAGAACGAGTTAAAATGATAAAGTAATAAATTTTTCTTAGTAGGAAAAACGTAATTTTAATGGTTTTTAAGAAGTAATAAAATGTAATCTTTCATTAAAACTAGCCATTAGGATAAGTAGCCATCATAAAACTTAAAAATACTCCCAAGAATTTTATCATAAACAAGTATTTGCGATTGTTTTCTTTGATCTCCCTAATTGTTAATAAACTTAGTTAGTCTTGTGTATTTATTTGTAATCAAGAACTTAAAAATCACAAAAATAGTCAATTTACTCTGAACTTAATAATAAAATGACACTTTGGTTCGTTATTGGCACATTAATGTCAAGAGATCAATAATTTAAGTAGAGTTTAAGACCTAGTTGTACAGTTGCAATCTAAGAATTTAGCATTTTAACTCTTTAAAAGCACCAAAACAATCAGACTTAAATCTATTCTATTCTATACATATAATAAATCTGTAACAAGTCGGTGTTTGTACATTGAAGATATTTGAGAAAAACTGTCACTAGGCTGTCACTAGGCTAGGTGGTACCTACGAAGCAAGGTCTTATAGCACAGATAAAGGAAAAATTGCGAAAAGTATAAAATGTTTTGTCTGTCTGTCTATATCAGCAACCAATCTACAATGATCCCACGCTGCGCACATTTTGCTTAGGAGCAGGGGTCTGCTAAGACTGGATGTTCATAGATACATATAAATTTGTACGGAACCCTCGGTGCGCGAGTCCGACTCGCATTTGGCCGGTTTTTTTCTTTAATAACGTATTAGCACAAAGGTTACTAATTAAAAAAAAAACGATTATTTGTCATTAAAATTATTGAGTATCATTTAAAGTGAAAAAATTTAGTTTAATTACGACATAAGTATTCTAACGAATTTAGCTTAATATAATGTAATAATTAAATGTGGACTTCTCGCAACATCACTAACTACTTATTAATCAGTCAATGGCGTACGAGATGTGCCATAATTAGACTAACATCAATGCTCTCAAAAAAATCATGATTTCGTGTTTAAACGTACAACTAAATGAAAATATCGCTTGGAAACGGGAAGAACATTTATCTAAATGTGTTTTACCCAAAGAAAGGTATTTGTTATATTGACTGGATCTTGTAAAATACCCTATTTTCCTTTTGACCTATATATGAGTCGTTGGCGTTAAACCTGCGGTGCTGATATATGTGTCGTTGGCGTCGAAAAGGTTAATGAAATGACTTCACATTACTGTTTTTCACCCGACTGTCGAAGGAGGGTTAAGTATGTTTTTTTCAAGCGTATGTATGTATGTATCATTCTTTGGCACGCCCTGCAGCCTAAACGGTTCAACGGATTTTGAAGTGTGTGGTGTAGATTCGTCTCAGTTTCGCCAGTGACATAGGATAGGTATATATTTTCCCGGAATTCGCATGGGAACGGGAATTATACAGGCGGGTGTTTTTTCATCTAAAATTGAAATTAAAGTTATTTTGTTTAAGTACATATAGAACTTCAAATAGCTATTTACTTATGTACATTTTATTCTGTTTTTTAGTTTTGTTGTTATAGCGGCAACCGAAATATATCATGTGTGAAAATTTCAACTGTCTAGCTATCACGGTTCATGAGATACAATACAGCCTGGTGAGTGGTGACAAAGGTGGTGACAGACGGACAGACGGACGGACAGCGACAGGAGGTACAATTCCATAGATGTAAAACAAACAACTTTGTGTGTGTAAAAGTTTATTATTATCCTCTGGCAATACAAGTAGGGCAATATCATTACGATTTTAACTTAAATGTATGTCATTCATTAATATATACAAATCACGTAATGTTAAATAAATTAGCATACCATAAGTGTGGGTAATTGCTTAATTTAAAAAATTGTTTTAATATTATTTTGTGAGGCCCAAGATTATGAAAAACAAAAGCTGTTTTATTAAATAAAAAATTCAAACTAACTCAGTTTTTTGTCAATGCATTAATTAAGTTGGAAAATTAGTGTTTTATTATAATTTATGCTATTTTGCATCTTGTCGAAATATTAATAACTTAAGTTAAGGAAAAAGCCGTATGAAAGTCATTATGAAGTCATATGTACCTATGATGCCAATGGGCAGAAACAATGTGGAAAAAGCTTCCATCCATTTTTGAACATTTTATTAATAATATATTTTTATATTTGTACTTAAATTCAAATTTTATATCAAAAGATTTCCATAGAAGCCTTTGTAATAGCAAGTAATAGGTATAGCTCCCATATTGAAACTAATCGGGTCATGTCATTCATGACATAATGGACGTGTCGTAATGTCTAGTTCTGATTTTTTTAATATGTTTTCAGGACATGTCCACTGCCAATAGCGTATATTAAAATGTGTAGCTTCGGAAATCCTGACTGATTTGGTTTATGAGTAGTTTTCAAAAAAATTGTACGTACATGCATTAAATCCTCAACGAAAACAAAATCACTATCGCCTCCTTTGTGTAACGAAAGTGAGTCACACAAACTAAGTATATGGCTAACTTCGTTACACAAAGGAATCAACTAATTTTTGTTGGAACTAAAGCCCTTAATTTTATGTATGTACATTTTGTTTAACACAACCCTTGTAGCGATTTCTAGCGTAATAATTGACTGGCTTATAATTTCTGTCACAAGATTCAAATTTCAAACGCTGGTCAAAAAACCAAGTGTTAGATATAGTAGGTACGTTTGAATTTAGAGTAGGTAACTTACGAGTTATAAAATATACAAATTTTCAAATATGGAGTTGACGCAATTATCGCGTTGCCGTAATGTGGGATTGCTGAAGGCATCTGGGGTACGGCAGTGCCCCCAGCCAAGTCGAGCAAAACAAAGGCACGGTCGTACCTTCCTTTTCTCGAACCCATTCAGGCTATTTTCAACCTCCTGTAATTTTATGCTGACTACACCTAGAGCCCTGAATTTTCAGTTACATGTTGGGCGTAATGATCACTTAGTTCGTAAGAAACAGTGACACATCTCGACATGGATGTCGTTCGTATGGATTATGCCTGTGACTGTGACAGAACCACAGAATATATAATAGTAGACAGAACTTAGGGCCCGACTAGGTACGGTCAAATGCAAAAATATGTAAGTATCGACTTAATCTTCACACCATTATGTACCTACCGATACCTTAATTTGACGAGATAAGAGCTGTTGTGTGGGGCATATTTATGAGCAAGTGGTATGCATCCATATTTTAACACTTAACTGTACAATACGTTATTTTAGTTACTATAATGTAACTTATTTTTAGTAGGTAGGTACCCAAAACATCCTTGTTACTAGCAACTTGTTGAATCCTTGTTTTAAATCTAAGGCTCTGTCATAGTACTATATCAAAATTGTATTTCTAGTTTCTTCTTGTGTCTTAATTAAAGTAGTAGATTGATTATTGTGTAAAAACATGACAATTTTCTTTATGAACTAATCAGAAACATTTATAACATATTATGTAATACCTATGTACGGTCGGCCTCAGAAATCAAAGAATAATTTAGCACTTTGTCACTTTCACTAACGTGATTATATTCATTATACTTTACACTTACAGTATAACTGGTTATTGCAACAAAGTGCTAAAGTGTTCAGCGACTTTTGAGGCTGACGTATCTCTTATTGCCGCAGACTTGCTGTTGGTATATTTGTTCGCTAAGATATTACATGTCTAAGCAGAGCAGCTATCAAAGCGATTCCTGAAGCTTGTCACAGCTTTAGCTTACGTGGCTAATCTTAACGTTTGAGACAAATATGAAATTTTTCCCCGCAAGTGCTGATTTACCAGTTTCTGTAGACTCTCGACAAGTTTTTCTAACCACTAAGCCACAGAATGTCCGTTATTTTATTTACTCTAGATCATCAATAAGAGAGTCTAATTCCTTCTGTAATTGGACAGATTCCTCCCTCTGCTTCAATACATCGTCTTGCATCCTATCTACGTTTGCCATGAGAAGAGCGTTGCCTTTCTTGAGCGCGTTAACTCTGGCCTCATGTCGTTTTACTCGTGTCATCAAATTTTCCTTCTTTTTCGGTAACGGAGCATCCTGTAATTAACATAATATATGTTAACCATTGTTTTAACTAAAACACATTATAAAAATCTTTAAGCTAAATCTTTCTTTATTTCTTAGTAAATATTGTTAAGATGTTGAATGTTTCCCAAAAAAGTTCGAATCCGCGCTGGATCCGTGTGGGTTACCACCAAAGAGTATTGTAATATTATATGAACAAGAGTGGCAACTCTATGGTCTAATATGCATGTATGGGAGGTGCTGCCGCCCTACGGCTGCTCAAGAACTAATGTGACGTTTCTATAGATGTATACCTATCTATATGTATATGTTGGTAGTGATGTATACGCGTACCTATAGCAATGTATAGTCAAGGATTTTAATTGATAGGCTAATTGCCACTATTCGTATTTTAGCCGTCTAATTCAAATCAGCATATACGAAGTATAAGCGGCTAAACCCGATTTGCATTATACGGCTAAAATACGAACATTGGCAAGTGGCCTATCAATTAAAGTCCTTGACCGTACAATTTGGTACGCCATGGCCATGGCCGATGAATGACAACTGACAAGTTTGACAAGTCAACCAAGATGGCCGCTAATTTAGTTCTTCGGCAAACACCAGAGATCGCTGTAGTCGCATGAAAAGTGATGATATATGTAAGTGTGCCCCCCCTGGTTACCACGCCGCCCAAGCTCTCACAATCTGGGATGAGGGCTGTGCTCAGCCGTGGGACGACGTAAATACCTACGCCGGGGACGTTGAAGATTTTTGACAACATAACATTCTAAGTACTTTGTCTACAATCTAGATTTCACTCTAATTCCATAGAAACTCACTGGACTAAAATAGCAGTAAAACTAACAAATAATTTGTGACCTGCATTTGCAGTCCTGCTACTTTTGCGAGTACCCCACCCCACCAACTACCAAATAACTCGGAGCCTATGAAGCTATTGAATGATGAATTTTATCCAACTATCAACAACATAAAACTACCGTGAGTGAGACTCACTCATAGTGAAAAGAAACGGATCACTCACGTCTGAAAACGAGTTTAACTCGACATGTTTCATTATATTCTACAGTTGACAGTTGAATTATATTCTAGCTTATTCTAGTTATATTTGGAAACGTGCACGTTTGGCAGCCGCCGTGACATGTGACACCGAGAAGAAGGGATACGGATTAGCCCGAAACATGTCCAGTTAAACTCGTTTTAAGACGTAAGTGATCCGTTTATATTCACTATCAACAACGTGTTTATAAACAGTTGAATTATATTCTAGCTATATTTGGTGATTGTTGCAAGATCAATTAATTTTAAACACCGTTTTATTAGCTTCACCTGTAACTAAAAATGTAAAAAAAACTATTGATTTAAAATTTGGCATGATCAATTAGACAGTTAACATAACATACTGGCAAACAAAAGATGGTTTTTACAGTGAAACATTTTTTCTTACCTCAGGTTCACTCTCGCTCTCTGTTTCACTCTCAGTGTCCTGTTCTGTCTCGGTCTCAGTCTCCTCCTCGGTCTCACTCTTTTCTTCTTCCTCTTCCTCGGATTCCTCTTCATCCTCGTCATCATCAGAACCAACCTCCTTCATCATAGCTGCCATCTTGTCAACTTCGCGTTTCAATTCCTTGTACTTCTTTTTCTCGTCTCTGAAAAATTTTAAGACAAAATTAAACATAAATTGTAGTAGGATTGGTTACTTTAATTATGAAGAGTAACTTAGTCCATTAGGATTAACTCTGTCCAGGTCTTAGGAATTGTTAATTGCATTGAAATTATGCCACAATTATAGGTTGTAGCTGGACCACCCACGTTTTGGTTTCCTGTTAGACCTTTTGTATGCGTTTAGGTACCTATGTAGTTTTCATATGGGCCAATGTTACTTTCCACTGGGTCAAAATTCCCCGATCTTATGGTGTCCACTCACTTCCTTTTTTGCTTTACTGTCATTTATTGACAAGTGATTTCAAACAATGTTATTATTGTCTTAAGGTATAAATTTGATTGAAATTAATAAATAAAATGTCAAAAATAGTTGCACATAGCAATGAGTGGGTAGGTATACAAAGTTTATCAAAAACCATGGATTAAACAGAGGTCAGCGAATTCTACTTTAATGTGTGATCGACTGGACTTCATCCCCTATCGTAAAATCAAGTAGGTATTTCGCGTTATTATCTATTCTTCTCAAAACAAAACTCTGCTTGGCTATGCTTGGAGTTTATCTGCGGGATCGCATTAGAAATGATGAAATCCGCGCAAGAACTAAAGTCACGGACATAGCTCGAAGAATCGCTAGACTTAAGTGGCAGTGGGCAGGGCACATCGCCCGTAGAACTGACGGCCGATGGGGCCGAAAGGTTCTCGAGTGGCGTCCGCGGACCGGAAGACGCAGTGTAGATAGGCCTCCAACAAGATGGAGCGACGACCAGGTGAAGGTAGCGGGAACGCATTGGATGCGGATGGCGCAGGGCCGATCTGTTTGGCGAGCCTTGGGGGAGGCCTATGTTCAGCAGTGGAGGTCTTTCGGCTGAATGATGATCTATTCTTCTCATGCCTGTGCGCTTAACTATTATAGGTATATTTGTATTTACTAGATATACTTACTTGAGCGCTGCCTGTTGATTTTTAAGAGACATTTTGAACGCCATACGTTCTCTCTTCATTAAGTCCTGCTTCTCTTTCAAATGCCTCATTCTGTTTCTCATGTTACGTATTTCCTTCTCCATTCGCTTTTGTTTCTTCTCTTCACTCTCCTCCTGGAAGTTCGAAGGTATCAGTAAGTAATCTAACAATAATACTTAAGATTAAAAAAAATGGTGTACAATTCAGGGGCAGCCCACCCTAAATAAATTTTTGCTTTTAAAATCTTTTGCTAATAAAAACGTATTTTTTATTAAACTAAGTGCATGAAGCATAATTAAGTATAACTAGATATAGACTTCTGTTTGTAGGTACTCGAATGCATATACCTCCTCGGCTTCTGATTCTTCCTCTTCTTCGAAACTATCGTCTTTGGTAACTGAAAGTTGCTTGATAGCGTGGCTTGATCGTCTTGAGCCAATATTTGTCGGCATTATACCCTGAAATATTTAAAATGGCTATAATTACAATTTTTGAAGCGATTCCTTTAAAAAATGCCTAGTATTAAAATTAACATGCGCACACAAGGTTTCATGTTCATGTAATAAATAAGTAAAGCTACCCATACCTCGTCATAATAATTAGTAGAAGCAGCGTTATTAGTAGCATTAATATTAGTAGATTTAGCACTTTTCCTTAATTCTTGAGCAGCATTAGAATTTATATCTATATTCAATAACATACACTCTTTTTCAAAATCTAATTGTCTTTTTTGATAGAAAGACAGTGGTTCTTCCGATTTATATTGCTCCTCAATCTGCAAATGGGTTAGTAAAGCTGTAGCAATTTTCGTAAAGCATTTCTTTGGTTATTCTCATGTGTACCTATTTTAATAATATTTAGTACAATATAATTCCTAGCCGAGTATAACGAATGCATAGAAAACAAAAGCTGTTTAGTCTTATGTTAATCAAGTCTTAAATAAACTTACCGATAGCGCTTGTTCTAGTTTCTTTTCCAGTTCTGCATTCCTCCTTTTAACTTCTTCTAATTCTGTTAGTGCTGTATCTCTATCTTCCGCGGCTTCTAAGTACTTTTTTTCCAAATTGTCAGCGGTGTCTTTTGCCCTGTCTACTTCGGATTTCAGGCTGTTTACAAGCCTTTCATCATATGCGTCAGTGACTGAGATGACCGTTTTATGTTGTTCCTGTCTTATGATAGCACGTTCTCTTGCTAATTCTGCTTCCAAATTTGTTATCCTAGTAAGAAGACGCTTATTTTCTCTTTCTTGGGCTTCCTTGTTTCTGGACATAAAATCAATAAATTTTAGTAATGGTATTTAAAATTTCAGTGTCCAATTCGATATTGAAAATTTTACAAGTTACTCGACTACTAAGAAGGACTATTGCTTTTGCTTACCTAAGTTCAATAGCTAACAACTGCTTTGTAGATTGAAGATCATCACGTACTTTATCAATATCGTCCATCTCATCGATTTCTTCCTCTTCTGCACCAGGGACCTAAACAAGGAAAAGTGTGAAAAATTCCCGATTTATGACCTTACTGACAATATTGATTGATCTAAGAATAAGAAAATAAAAAAATGTTAGGTACTTCTGCCACAGAGACTCCCGACGGCGATGCTGCTAAATTAGCCTGAGACATAGACTTTTGAACCTGTTCTTCAATCGTCATCTGTCTTCTAAACTTCCTCAAACCTTCCAAATTAGGCTTACTCCTATCGTTTGTCTTCACTTTCTTTAGCTTTATGCCGCTATTAATTTCTTTCAATAGCGCATTATGCGAGTTTGGTTTTTCAGATTCAAAGATGAATTGATCTTTGTTCTTGACCACTGAGGATTTGGTTATAATTGGGCTTGATCTGAAATATAAAAAACATGTCTGAATTCTGCTTACGATGTGTTTAAGTGGACTTTCATAAATTAATTTTAATGATTTTTACCTGTCGTTACAAACAACGTGCTTTAACTTCTTTCCTTCTTCTACTTCTTTCATCATGTCACTCCAGTCTGGTCGCTTTCTAGGCCTACTGCGAAGGTTATCTAGCTTCTTCAACTTATCGGGGTCAAGAGGCGCCTTCTTAAATTCAGGTGGGGGAGGCATTTTTGGTGGAAGCGGTGGTGGCATTGGCGGTGGTGCCGGTTTTAATAAGCCTATTAAGAAAACACTAATTTATCATTGGTTTCATTTAACACATATTTAAAAGTCATCTATCTATTGACTTTTGGTCGTACATAATTTGTTCATTAGCGCATTGTTGCGCGTGTGAGTACATTTTGCGCTACTGGGAATGTCATTCACACAAATTATAAACTCATAGTCAAACTGATGCTATATAAAATTAACACTATCTTTTATTACGTTATTTCAGTTGATTTATTCTAAAACGTAAATTTAAATATTGTTGATTGTTTTAACTTGCATCGAGATTTCACAAAAATCCTTTTAAAATTTTACCAACCTCTAAATAGATTTAAATCTTGTTCTTCTTTGTCTGCCATTTTCACTCACTTAGAACATTTGCTTAAGTAATGAAACACTAGCCTTAACGTTTTAAGTATTATTTATGAAAATTCCTATATCTTCAATTCTCTCACAATTTAATTTAAGTCTCCAATATAAATAACTTGTGTCCTATTGTAGTTAAGTTCTTTGCCACTGAGAGATCAAAATTCGCACCTGATCGTCGCACGCGACGCACGCGGAACTATCTGTGACTATTTTGGTTTGCCTTTAGGACCACTAAGTAGTCTGACGCACAAGAGATCAAAAGGTAAAGATGCGTTAGACGCAAGATGCATGTGTTGCTCAAAATGAGGATCTAATACTCTTGGTATAGGCACCAATATTACTTCAGTCTGGTCAACTTTTGTACGAATCAAGGATGCTTACTACAAGTATAATGTATATAGGACATAGAATTATACATTGTAAGTTGGCTTTTGTTCCCTTCACGTAGCAAAGGTGCGATGAAATGAGAGAGTGATATAGTTACTATTAATGTCAAGAAATTATGTATGTAGTTGTTCTGAGATCAGATAGTAATAAGCGAATTACGTAGACGAAGTCACGACCAAGATATTGTTGATATGTTAAGTTTACCAAAATAAAAATAGTAAAGTCTGTCTAATAGATTTTTTCAAAAATCTGAAGATAAAAGTTCTTACAATACTACCCCATCTTTAATCTCATTACTGTTAGATAGAGTGTGTGCCAAAGTCGATGACGATTGATCTTGCATTGCGCCTGCGTCGATTGACTGCATTATTTGACACACGCTCTAATTATAATTTAGCGAAAGTACTACTGTGTCAATGTTGCGTTGCTTCGAAACAAATAAAATGAAGACGTTTAATCTATTCTTGAAGGAGTTCTATTATTAATTAATGTGAATCATTACATGCGTGTCACTTGATATTATATTTACCCACATATACATGACCATGATAGTAATCATTTAAATTTTAATCTATTTCTTTTGAGCAATGTCTACAATGAACATCATTTTCAAGCAAAGCTTTGGTATCTTGAAGTAAAAATACTTACAATACGTATACTTTTAGTTTACCACTGACAGATGGCTTGCCTTCATTTCATTTCCAACTTTAACACCATACAAATAAAGTAGCCATTACAAAATCTGCAAACGTGGGTAACAGTATTCTAAAATTGGCTTTATTTGTAGGGCGTTAAAGTTGAATATGAAATGAAGGTAAAACTTCTGTCAGTGGTAAACTTTATGTAATTTTACTGTTACGTAAATTTTGAAATACTCTTTAGTTTAGAGTAACAGTATTCATCTTAACGGTTTCTCAAGCTGGTCTTCTAATTAGCTCTATGTTAATTCTGAAATAAATTTAGGCAGGAATTAGAATACTAACTATTACACTATTAGATAACTTACTCCTCAAACTTTCATTCTTGGTGAGTGTATGTCCTTTGGGTACTTCATTCAGAGTCTTGTCAATGTTCTCTTTGACACGCTCGTGAAGAGGGTCCCTCCATTTCTTAACTGGCTCATCTTTTGATGGCTGCTTTTGAAGAGATGGCTTCCGCGGCGGGAGCTGAAAATATTGTATATTCTGTTGTGATAATATATATTGATTATTCTGGTGTGTAATATTTAAAGCCGATGCGAAAGATAATAATCAATTCTGTTTCTCCTTGACAATAACATATAGCTGGCTTAACGTAGCCTATGGCTCGCTTTATTTAAAACTCTCACAAGATGTTTAATATTCCTGAATAACTCAGAAATGTACTCTTTGCTATTTATAAAATCCTGGTCATTGCGTACGTTATAAATGTAGCTATAATATTCATATAATGACGCGCAATGATAGGATAGTTTAAAGAAGCCGAGAGCACAAAATCAAACATCCGCGCAAACCTCGTGGGCGAAAAATTGTTATTTTTAAATGCTGTTTTTTGTTTTCTTCATTCATAAGATTTACAAATCTGGCAAAGTTATTTTTTCAAACCAAATACACCTACTAATTACACTTACTTTAGTTGGTGGTTTTTCTATCGGTGGTTTCGTAGCCATTTTTGTTGTGTCCTCCGAGTTCTCTTCTACTTTCGGTATTTCAGTTTTTTTAACAACTGGTTTGAGTTTGATTTCTGATTCTTTGCTAGTCGAGTTTGTTGTACTTTTATCATTTGAAGTTTTATCATTTGCTTCTGTATTGTTTGTTCTCAAAGCACGAGCTTTCTCTGTAGGTCTTTTGTCTACAATAGTAACAGACTTTTCTTTGGTTTTATCACCATCGATGGTTCTGACACTTTTTAACGTAGGTTTCTCTGGGACTTTATCTGTATCATTTTTGTCGTCGTTTGTTTTTATTTTAGGTGTCTTATCTACAGACGATTTTAATGCTGATTTTGTAAACCTAGGTTTTTCGTCGGCTGGTCTCGCTGCCTTGTCAGCGGACTTTGCTGCTGATGGTTTCACAAGTTTTTCTTCTACAGTTTCAGACACACCATTTTCGGGTTTTTCTTGTTTGTCTGTTTTTTCTTTTATTGTTGTCTGCTTTCTTAACGCAGCTGAAAAAAATAACAAGTCTTTAAAAACGTGTGGTGTGTTAATAATTACATATTATAATATAACATATCTCTTTTAAAATCAAATTTCAAATCAGCATTTTTAATAAATACATATCTAGTAGTAAGTATTGTATACATGAATGCTTTAAATTATGGAAAAAAGGTTTTTACATTTTATGTACAAATAGTGAAATTGATGGAAGCACGTGTTACGTCCCCGGTGCGGTGCATTTTGATAGCATTCGCGTACGTAAATAAACATGGCTGTTGCCAAGATGGCCGACCTTCGCTATTTTAGCGCGGTTACTTGTCAAAATTTCCTATTTGATGACCGTGAAGATACATTTTTGTAGACGTGAGAACATCATCATTAAATTTTGTTTATAATTTCGCTATCATGACAACTTGGCTCTAATTACTTAGCGAAGCTGAAGTCTCCTTGATTAATGGATAGGTAGGTATAAGAAAATATATTTATCTTTAAATACCTGACTGCTATGTCTATCATTCTTGCTATTATAAAACTACAAATTTCTTGTTTGGAAACAACCCCTAACCGTTATTCTGATGAGAGTTTGACATATATTTATTATTCAACGCAGGAGTGCCAAATAAAACTTTATCTTCGACAGGAAGTGTAATTTTTATAATACTAAAAAGAAAAATAAAAACAATTGTGTACCTACTTATATTAGAAACTCATTTCAATATAAAATTAAAGTTGCTCCTTCAATAACATACAGATGTGATGTGATAAACAATGATAATATATTGTAAAACCAATGTTAAGACCTAATTTATTTATCGCTCTAGGACTAGTATATTGTCTGTGCTAGTCTAAAGGTGAATTTAGATGCAACTGAAATTAAAATTAAAATATCGATTAGTTCATGAATTTCAACATTGAGTTACAAAATGATATGTCGTACCCACATTATATACAATCCCGGATTTGAATATAATGGATCCCAAATTGTACTCAGAAAAACTCTTGTACACTTTTATCATTGCGTCAGTCAATAGTAGGTAGGTACACTGTAACTCCCATAGACAGTGTACTGAAGATGCAGTGTACCTATTGGATTCACAGGGTACAATAATTCATTAGGTAAATCAGAAATAAAGGTGTCTTTTCATGTACATTCCTACTTCTAGTCAACAAATAATTCTTACGAAAAAGTAGCAATGAAAACAATATGGTTTGTACTTATTGTTTGAGAGGAACCTCGTAATTTTCCGTTAACAATCAAATAAAACTACTTCTTATTTTCCAATAGTGGAAACCCTTCGTCTCAACCTTGGAGAGAGCTACAATAACAACATTTAAATCAAATCTTCAGCTACTTATAACCTCAACATTTTCGTATGTTTTGTAAAAAGTCTGTCCCGACTAAAAATATCCCGAATCGTTGGCGTCGGCCAGCTGAAAATATCTCCACTTCACATCTTTAACGTTTATTGGAACAGAATATATACGACAAAATGTTACCAAAGCGATCTTACATTGCATTTTATGCACCTAAGGACAGTGAACTGCGATTTTATTTTTCATTGTAAAAAAAGTTCTGGCATTGCGACGACCGCATGGTCCAGAAGACTCGACTCTAGTTTTTTTTTTAATCCAGGTCTATTTATAATTAGTAGTATAAATTGACTTAATTGTCCATAGTCTCTCTTATAACAGGGTTAGGAATTAATAATAACGAGACTTTTGTTAAATAAATACTTAAATCATTAGTTAGTTTTACATAGAACTGAGCTGTATTTTATAATATATAAAGTTTTCTTCTGCACATTGGAAAATTCTGAAATGAAGTGTAGAACTTTGCAGTGCCTTGGCTTAATATACCTACCTAATGTAAAACTGCGGAAAGCTAAAGTTAACTTCCTAAAACACAAACACTGTTACTCCAAAATACACAAATCTCACAGTCAAACTATGGCTGAATTCGTCAGAACGGGAACACAAGAACGTCACTCGGTTCCAAACTCCAGACTACCAACTTCTCAACACTTTCCGAGAGTCAATTATTCTGAACTCGTGTCTCCTGCCAAAGTTTCAGGCAGGTGCTGACGTCACTACTCTGTATACATCAACACACCTATACATAATCATACAGTAACAAACATCATGCAATGAAATAGGTACAGCCCACTCTCGGAGCGCCATGAAAAGCTATAATAAATGATAATGTCCTTCTTGTTACATTATATAAGTAGGCAGTTGTTTGATTGCTGAATAGTATAATATCGCTTTAGGACACGTTTGATAACATTAGTATTCGTATTTTCAAAAAACGAACGACAAATACTTACCTACTATCAGACTATCACAAAAAATATAATCACGAGTTTTCGGAACCTATGGTGTTTATACAGCTGTGTTACTTGTCTGAAATTAAGAGTGGATTACTAACTTACATTTTTTTAAATAAAAATAAAGGCTGATGTGTGTAAATTAGCCTTCTAAAAGTCGCGACTTGTGATCACATTTTACGCCTACTCAATGTTTGCTGCAAATTTTCCTGGCGCACCGACTAATGTTGACGTTCGCGAAAGGTCTTTACTACAGGCGTCCGTTGTGACGTGTCTGTGACGACGGCAGTTAAACGTAAATATGTTATGGAACAATAATGACAAGAAACCGCTCTAATTGGATCACTATGACCACTACTAAGCTTTGATTTAGAATTTGACTACAAATTATGAACGGCGTCAAGATTAAAGATACTCCATTCTCAAAGCGATTATAAGGTAAACGTCACTGTGTTCGACACTGACCCAATACATGGCACCTTCAATCTTATGTCATAGTAAGAGAGGTGACAGGTGTGTGTCATCTACTAGGCGTTAAGGTGTCAAGTATTGGTACGTTTACCTTATATATTATACGACTACATTTTTTTAAAGTATTATGCTTAATGATTCTGTACAATACCAATACAAGTTATAGTATCTACGAGTATGACAGTCCAACTATTTTGCCAATAGATCTGAGAACATAGGTAGTTAAATTCGTCGAATAACTTTAGAAGAGTTTAACGTTAACTTGGTTGATTTTAAATGTGAATGTATCTACCTCTAAGCATAAATCCTGAACCAATTTTGATAATAAATTATCGAAATCGGTTTACATGCAGCTAATATATAACGGACAGATAAACATTAAAACAAAAACAGTCTTATTTGAGAATCTCGACCTTTTGCAAAGTCGGCTAATACAAGGTCTGAACTGATTCATGAATCTCATAATCTTCAGAGTAAAGCAAACAAAGCCACAGATCAGATAACTATAACTGGTTCGACACTTGCGTTTAACAGCCTGTAAATATATGCCCTTAATAGCTGGCTCACCTACGACGGTGTTAGTTGGGCATTTCTATTTTTCGTTGTACCCAATTAAGAAATTGTTAACTGGGAGTTAAAATTAGTCCGTTTGGTTACGCACTTTTTCAAGTCTTTACAATAAAAAAAACTTAACAAACCACACAATTCTTCACTTCTTGTTAAGCATTGTAGAACTTGTCCGATTTGTTACGTTTTTTTTATTGTAAAGGCTTGAAATAGTGCGTAACCAAACGGACTAATTGGCAGTAACATAGTCCATTTTCGAATGTCAACTGCCGAAGATAATAATAGAATCACGACGTGCCAACGATAGCGGTCGGGAAGTAATTAAGTGATGAAGCACTGGCAAATAAGTAAACTCACGCTTTAAAGTTTTTGCTGCCGGCGCCGTTGACGCTGGTGCAGGTTCCACTGCTTCTGGCTTTGTTGTGCTCTCTACTGGCTTCAGCTTCTTCTGCATCCACGGCGGAGGTGCGGCTGCATCTTTTTCCTTCACCCACGGTGGCCTGAAGGTTTCCCGCTTCACCGCCGGCTCCTTGTTTACGTTACCGATTGGCATCGTATGCTGGTTAACAGAAGAGTTCATTTCGTTTGTTTAGTTGTTTAGTGTTGACTGTTGGTGTATGCGTGTATTAAACGTGTTGTGTGTATGCAACCTACATTATTACTGATTCTCGGTGTCTAATGCAATTATGGGCGCCATGTTATGCATAGCTTCAGGGTGTAGGTACTCAGAATAACTATTTATCTGCTGCATTATCTAAGTAGGTGTGTTTAAATATAAATATTTTTGTTATTTTTGATTTTGTCGTATTGAGTTATGGTTGTTTTATAGTATTTTATGCAACGGTTGTATAAGTGAGGTCTTAAAAGGCGAGTGACGTGAGTTGCGATACGAGCGAATGCGAGTATCGCAATGGAAGACGGCACGAGCCGTTAAGACCAAATTATACACCGTTGCATACAATATTTTTTCTACGACTCAACTCTACTGTACTGGACTGTACCCTACTGTAGGGTACAGTCGGGTACAGTAGGGTAAAATAGGGTACAGTAGGGTAAAATGGGGTACAGTCAGGTAAAGTAGGGTGCAGTCGGGTGAAATAGGGTACAGTAGGGTACAGTCGGGTACAGTATGGTAAAATGGGGTACAGTAGGGTACAGTCGGGTACAGTAGGGTAAAATAGGGTACAGTAGAGTACAGTCGGGTACAGTAGGGTAAAATAGGGTACAGTCGGGTACAGTAGGGTAAAATAGGGTACAGTCGGGTATAATAGGGTAAAATAGGGTACTGTCGGGTATTGTAGGGTAAAATAGGGTACAGTCGGGTACAGTAGGGCAAAATAGGGTACAGTAGGGTACAGTCGGGTAAAGTCGGGTACAGTAGGGTAAAATAGGGTACAGTTGGGTACAGTCGGGTACAGTAGGGTAAAATAGGGTACAGTAGAGTACAGTCGGGTACAGTAAGGTAAAATAGGGTGCAGTAGGGTACAGTCGGGTACAGTAGGGTACATTCGGGTACAGTCCGGCACAGTCAGGTACAGGAGGGTAAAATACCCTTTTTTACCCTAATGTACCCTATTTTACCCTACTGTACCCCACTGTACCCAACTGTACCCTATTATACCCTACTGTACCCGACTGTACTCTACTGTACCCTACTGTACCCTATTTTACCCTACTATACCCGACTGTACCCTACTCTACTCAACTCAGCAGGTCTAAACTGGGCTTTAGTGTTGAGTGTACCCTACATTTAATATTATGTGGCAGCTAGGTGTATCGTAATAACGACATTACGACACAAGTGCTGTTATGGCGAATAGATTAAGTATAGACTTTCTGAAGTAATATAATCTATGTTCTTATATATTTGTTCGCGACCATGTAAAAAACAGATAAAAGTACAGGAGTAGGAAAAGAAACATATTTATGGCGATTTAAAAGCGGGATATAATCTCGTAGAAATCTTTGTAAAAATACTACGTACAGAATAATAACTGTAATTAGATAAATACTTAGACTCGTTTCTAATTTGAGTTTATGATTTTTTTGATCATAAGTCATAACTAATAGTCATGACATGACTGAAAATTTTAAGAGTCAAATACCTATGAGTTATTATTGAACTTATGTTGAAATTAAATAGGTACCTACCTATTTCAAACATAAGTATTTCTAACGGTAATGAGTAATGTCAGATAGAGAATGAGTAATTATCAGATTTTCGCCAACTACGCGAGTTGTGAGCCGTCCATTCATTCAATAGGTATTATTTTTAACGCAGCCGTCATCTGTTCTACGGCTCTTATTATAAACACTTGAAGACTATGAAACGATGTTTTCCGTGGATATTATGCACGTTTTAACGAGGAAATGTGTTATGGTATAATCAGACATCCTCTCCGTGATCGACTACCGGCTGACTTTGACCGGACGAGGTTCGAAATTACCGTAGTTCGTAGCTACATAATACGACATTTAGTAATTTCGACATTATGTAGATTGTTTCTTTAAATTTAATACTTATCTAATATAATATGACATTCTTATGCTATAATTTACAAATATACGGTAACATAAGGTCTATATATAGATATTTATGAAAGATTGGCTGTACAGATATTGGTGAACTCGACTGTACCTATGTAGATACATTTGGATTTGACATTGGTTATTTGTGATACGAGGTTGGTAAGTACGGTTTTACGAAATGAGTTGACGAGTGATAAACCCGAGCCGCAAGGCGAGGGTTTTCATCGTCACGAATTTGTAAAATCATACGACGTTTTTCAATACATTTGTGAGAAAATAGGCAATTAATAACACAAAATTGAAAAATAAAATTCTGCTCGGGTGGCTATAATTCGCGTGTCATTATGGCAGTTTAGTCTCGCGTTAAACACTCTACTTTTCACTTTGAATGCGAGGAAAAAAACGATGTTTTAGGTATACTAATCTATATCTAAGGTATATTATAAAACGTACGCTCAATACGAGCAATGGACGTCTGTTCGGAATTCAAATAGTAATTTAAATTTGTTCCGCGGTTTTTTTTTGTTGAGTGACGCTTTAAATGTTTGCATATTTAGCCAACAGATTCAAACTTGAAAATTATTTCATAGCTAATTGGACTAAGTATGCATAATAAAATGAATACATCTATACATAATATAATAAATCTGTGACAAGTCGGTGTCTGTACATTGAAGATATTTGAGAAAAACTGTCACTAGGGCTATTTACTAGCGCAATAGAACCCAAAACAATGTTTTCACTTCTCATGCTCTTAAAATGTTACTTTAGTCTCTGCATATCGGGACTAAAGCTCTTTTTTGATCTCAAGGGATTAAAGTAAAATTTTTTTAATTGACTATGGAAACCCCTAAACTGCCAATCACGGTGTTTGTGAATGGAGGATTATCGCCATTTACAGTAACTGGGTATAGACAATTTTAAAGCTTTCCACAGACCGAAGCGCGCTGCGGACGCACTGTAGTGCCCTGCGCTTCGGTCTGTGGAAGCCTTTAGGGCGTGGAAATAACCTCAAAATGACAACTGTATAAAAAATATTTAAAAAATAATAATTTCGTGAAGCACATTGAATAATTACGAATATTAATCTATTTAATTATAAAATATTAAAGATGAATTCATTTTATTTTGCACGTAAAGAAAGATTTCCTTTAGCTTAGGTGTTTTTAATTTGTTTTTTTTTTAAAAACGCTGTCGGCAAAGCAGTTCCCTGCTCTGTCGATAAAATAGCAATCCGCACTGTCGGCAAAGCAGTGCTGGAGTGTACGGTAGATAGAGCAGTTACGTTTGAATGTTAATATGGCGTGACTTCAAAATAATGCGATGTCAGTTGCATTTAATAGTAAATAGAAAGTATAATTAGATATAATTTAACAAAGATTTGGCATATAGAAAATAAACTTAAAAAGTCGTTTCTTTATTCACGGGTAAGTGTTTCAGTTAACAATATATTTTGTGTGTGAACTTAGATCAATTAGGTTAATTTATTTGCCGATTCTAATGAATGAACAATTATCATTCTTACGTGCATAGTCCAATTAGTTTTAACATAGTCTTTAAGTTAGAATCTGTTGGCTAATTATGCAAGCATTTAAAGCGTCACTTTACAAAAAAATATAAAAGAAAAGAAAAGACAGCGGTATTTTTTTTGCTATTTGAATTTTGAACAGATGTCCATTGCTCGTATTGAGCATACGTTGTAAAAAAGTAATTTTGTACGTCGTTTTTTTCCTCGCATTCAAAGTGAAAAGTAGAGTGTTTAACGCGGGACTAAACTACCATAATGACAACTCGAATTATAGCCTCCCTCGCTATCGCTCAGGTGGCTAAATATCTCGTGTCATTATGGCTTGTTTTAGTCCCTTGTTGAACAATCTACTATTTTTTAGAATTATTGTCTGTTTATCTGTTTGTCTGTGCGTTTGTGCGCGCTAATCTCAGAAGCGGCTTAAGCTAGAAGGATGCGGTTTTCACTGATATGTTGGTATTTTCTTGAATTAACATTTAGTGTTTGTTTCATTTGAATCGGTTCACAAATAAGAAAGATACGTCTATTCTAAGAATTTATAGAATAGTTTTTAGAAGTAGTGACTTGGGAGTAGGTACGGTGGTGAATGTGAACGCGGGTGTGCGGGGGTGGGTTCGGTGGGGGGTCGGTGAGGGTGGGTTGCGTGGGGTGCAGGGGGGGATCATTTTTTTATATCGAGGAACTAAGGAGAGCCATAATTGATGAAAAAGGAAATTGGATAAAAAAATAACTATTACTAATTCCACGCGGACGGAGTCGCGGGCAAAAGCTAGTCTTTAATATAATTAAATAGATTAATATTCGTAATTATTCATGGTGTTTCACGAAATTATTATTTTTTAAAATATTTTTATACAGTTGTTATTTTGAGGTTAGGTACATTTCCACGCCCTAAAGGCTTCCACAGACCGAAGCGCAGGGCGCTACGGAGCGCTGCGGTCTGTGGAAAGCTTTAAAATTGTCTATGCCCAGTCACTGAAAATGGCAATAATCCTCCATCCACAAACACCGTGATTGGCAGTTTAAGGGTTTCCAAAGTACTTAAATTAAAAAAAAAAATACTTTAATGCCTAGAGATCAAAACAGAGCTTTAGTCCCGATATGCAGAGACTAAAGTAACATTTTAAGAGCATGAGAAGTGAAAAAGACTATTTTGCGCCTTACTCAAAATATCGGGCGGAGATAATTCCATGTTATTGTCGACATCATCATTTGTATATCTCATCTTGTTTAGTTATTGTACACATACTAAGTACCTCTATAATCAACAACACAAAACAACCCAAAGTTTTACAAAAATGGCGCGTCCGTAATGCGCATGCGTAAGTTTTTTTTTAATTAGTTTAACTAAAATTATCAGGCAAAGGTTCGACGCGTTCAGCCACTGCGATTTTTGCGAATGAATAAAAGGTAGAAATCATTAAAATCTGAGGTAATTAAATTACAGTTTATAATAAATAATTCCAATGAATTTTGCAAATTCATTGCTTAGTTTTGTATATTTATACATTTTTCTACGTATGTATAGGTAACGCCACGAGAGTTGAAGCGAATGATTACACACACAGCTACATAAAGTACTGATTGCAAAAAAGATAGTGAATGAATGAAATGACTGAGTGAATGAAATTGTGAGTTATATGATCTTATGATGAAATACTTCGCAATACTATGCATATTATAATTTTTCTTTTTTCATATAACCTATTTTTGAAATAAAACAATTTGAAACTGATAAGAAATATTCGCAAGAAAAAATCGGTATCTTATAAATAGCGAAAAATATGCTTATCTGATTTATATAAAATACATCAAAATATTTTATTTTCTGTTTTGTTTGATCTACATGTATTTTCCTAAATTATTCATAAAGAAAGAGGTTGAAGAAATTTTTATTTAATCTTGTAATTCTGTGTTGAGTCTGTTGAACTTGCTATCGGTACGAATAAATGTCAAAATCACGCTGTCATTACATGACGTGTTGTTGTGTGCGTG
This sequence comes from Archips xylosteana, assembly GCA_947563465.1. Lineage (NCBI taxonomy): Eukaryota > Metazoa > Arthropoda > Insecta > Lepidoptera > Tortricidae > Archips > Archips xylosteana. The sequence continues at coordinate 8,866,326 of OX387363.1, forward strand.
ACCTCAACTCTGATGGCGTTACCATATTTTTTATTTTTGTCATTTAAAACTCTTGGCTTGTAAACTTTTAAAATGGAGAATTAAAAAAAAACTGCAAAAAATCGCACTAGTGCGGTAAAATTAACTTATGAGCCATGTATACATCCTTTGAAAGTGAATTTTTCGAGTAAATGTATTGAAAAAAATATCGCAGTGATTGATTTGGCTGCACTGAAAGGCTTCTGAAAGCACGAAGTACCTATTCTGAAATTGCGATTGCCAAAATAGTTGTTTTGAAAGTCCAAACTCTATTTTTTTCAGTTTGGTTACCTATCTAAATTATGTATGTAGATATACATTACACTCCTAGTTAATGCAGGATCATTTAAAAACTTAGTTTTTTTGGACCTTCATTAATTAGATTTAAGTTTGCTATCAAGTTATCATCTACTATCCTTTTGATTGTTAGTAACGTAACTTTTCCAGTATCTTAAATACTTATATGTAGAAATAATATTATCTGTAAGGTAAATGTACACTATGCCGGGGTAGTACATTATGCCGTGTCATTTTGGTTTTTGTCGTATAATAAGAAAACTATCAGTAAAGTCATGATTTAATACAATGCTTCATCAACTATAGTTTCATTGCAACCAAAAAACACTATTTTTGAATAACCGTAATAAGTTCTAACAGCAGTATCGCATTTCCAAACTCATCAGTCGTAACCACGCAGTAGTTCCATACGTCGTGTTGTCTGTGAGCACAAGGTGACAATGGTAACTTCGTAAGGATTTGTTAAGATGCCGATAAGTATATTTAATCTAAATTTGTAAAATTATTGTACAGTGGTTATTAACTGAAGGTTTTATAACGATTTCAAGTAAATATAAAGCATATTTTAAGGGAAATTGACGAATTTATGACTGCCGTAATTATGTTCACAGATCTGACGCGATGAACCTAATTGCGGGAGTATCACGGAATAAGAGAAACTCAGTATGAAAGGTTTTAATCGTTGAATTATAGCTGGGGCTAAATTTATTCAAAAATTTGATGTAAATAAGTTTATTAATGACTGTAGATTATTATGACGTAATTACGGTATATGTTTTTTTTAACCTGAGCCTTATAATTGAGTCTGAAATGATAACTCGTTATGTTATTATGTACGAAAGAGTGGAGTACGGCATCGAAATTAAACTATATTTTTTTTATAAAATCATAACACAATTTTTTTTATATCAATGTCCAAATGTTTCTTTCATTGAAATGATTAAGTGGAATTATAAATTTCGATTTTTAATTTTGTACTTTGTATTATATTTAATACATTTATACGATAAATTTGTAATTTTATTTCATGATTAAAATAATTTAAAACCATTTAAGTAATTTTTTAAAGAAATATTTTTTGGGGTTACCTAATATAGTGTGAACTTTGAAGCTAGCACGGAATTACGTGCAACGATTCCCGGGATTAGATCAAGAGCCAAATTTTAGCACGGAATTACGGACAAAGTAAGGGTTTAGAAAAATAACGATTATTTCTTTAAATTAAAAGCTACGAGGCCAAATAATATCCTATATCCATCTTTTAAGAACAGTCTCCAAAATAAAACAATTTCCACTTCTAGTACCTTCGTATTTTTTTTAAAATCTTACCTTAAAGTAGAAAGTTCCTTAATATGCCGTAATATGGTACATTTACCTTAATTCATTTTAGCTCTACCGAGTGTCTGAAATACCTGCAATGTTTAATATTAAACTATTGGGGTAAAATCAATCTAAGGATTGTTGTTGTCATGGGATTTTAAATATCAGTTTGGGTAAAGATAAACTAGAGTATACTTTTGTATCAAAATATAATTAGCACCACTGTACTATTTTGCAAATTTAGACGGCATTGATTTTTGATCCTCTTTGCCGTATCGCAAGTGAGTCACTGCTATCATGCGCTGAGAAATACTTGGCCAATGTTCTACTCCATTAAGCATTATAATTTAATGCGCATGTCACCTATATTACTCCAGAAAAGTCTAAACAAAAAGGTCGTGACGCTGCGAGGCTGCTGTGAGGCTTAAATTTTAGTTGTGATGCCGTCCATTATTACTACGATGAAGAAATTCAACTTATTTAACTACAAAAGTTTAACACTTAAGATTCGTGGGATAAAGTTATCTAATGTAATGAGTAGTCGTGTAATCATGAAATAATTGAACTCCCTTACCTATGTCAGCTTTACTTAATTTACGAAAAACATATCTCTATATTTTACTAGATTACCTTAATAATATTTACACAAACTATACATCCTGCCTGTCGTCGTTTGTGATATTTGCATGTTGATTTAAATAAAAAGTGTACTTAGGTATGTTTTACCTACACCTTTCACCATTCAACTCTACTCAGTATTGTAGGTAAAATTGTACAGCATATCCATATCTTACACGTCTTTGCTTTGCTTTACTTCTATCTCTTATTTTATCTTAATGTTCTAACCCAAATTTTATGACAATCGCACCCACTTTATAAGCCATTAAAACTGAAAATGAAGACTAATTGGTTTCTCTTAGACGATTTTTTATACTTTAGGTAAACTCCTCTTTGCAATCCGTTATGTTTAACTACGTTAATTTGAAATCATCAAAATACACCCACTTTTATATTTCCATACATCCAAAAGAATGTTCTTCTGGAGTTATATTTAATATATTTACAAAACTAAACCATTCATTTAATCTTGTAGTAGGTACTTAATTACCCATATCATCGAGGAACTCTTATTTTTGACGATAAACCACAACTGTTCAGACATTCCGAAAGACGTGTTTATACAATTTTTGAAATAAACCCAGGCTATTTCTCTTGCGCAGCTGCTAACAGAAACAAACGCAATTATGAGATTCCTATGATATTAACAGATCTTACTTAGTCCTAGATGCGTGGTGGCGATAGTGTAGTGTAGTTGAAAGTTTAAAATTACGCACTTATATGTTCACACGTGACACGGCACTGAATTCAACTGATCATTTTTTCGGTGGTACCGGAAGAGATGCCCGGAGGAATCTTGTCTCGGGAAGCGACCACGACCGCGATCCGCTCACGACTAGCGTCGGAATTTCATGACTGAACAATCCTCTGGAACTTATAAATAGGCGCGTTAAGACGGCATGAACCATGAAAATTTTTAGGGATATTATATGTACTAGTTTTACCATTATGTTTCATTCATAGGTAAATTTTACAGATAGGGGAATATTAATTTGGTATTTTTAGCAGCATTCGTCGTAACTCATAAAATACCTTAGTTTTTGATCGTCACTTTTTTACGAGAATCCAATTTAGAATACCTAGATCAGTGAGTTGACATCAATTCATTTTCCGTAATCGGAGATAAAACAATCTCAATACTGTTGTCTTGATCAACGGAAATGACTTTTCAGGGGGACGGGTTTCAAATAAAATGGAACGTCCAGTCGTTCTATTTTCGAAGCTTTTGCGCTACGTCCGCGCCATCGCCGCATCATGGCGGTCGACGCTCGAAAGTCTCGTAACATCGCTATAAAATGTATTTTTCTCAAACATGCTCTGAAATGTATGCGTTAATGTCACGAAATGAAGCCATGAAGTTTGTTGTTTATGGCTCCCTCTCCCTACATTACTTCTTGGCCTAGGCCATAAAAGTAAGTATGAAAAACCATTATTGTCCGCTGCTGTAACTTTTTAAATTTGCTTACTAACACTAAACTGACAAAGGATTAATTACATACAGCCAACTTACGACATTAAAAAAAATCTATCTTCTTTTATTTCTATAAAACCGCCTAAACTACTGGTGATGGATGGATGGATGTGTGGATGTATGGATATATGGATGTATGGATGGATGTATGGATCTATGGATGTACGGATGGATGTATGGATGTATGGATGGATGTATGGATGGATGTATGGATGGATGTATGGATGGATGGATGGATAGATGTATGGATGGACGGATGTATGGATGGATGTATGGATGGATGTATAGTTGTATGGATGGATGTATGGATGGATGTATAGATGTATGGATGGATGTATGGATGGATGGATGGATGGATGGATGGATGTATGGATGGAAGGATGTATGGATGGATGTATGGATGGATGTATGGGTGGATGTATGGATTGATGTATGGATGGATGTATGGATGGATGGATGGATGGGTGGATGGATGGATGTATGGATGGATGGATGGATGTATGGATGGATGTATGGATGGATGTATGGATGGATGTATGGGTGGATGTATGGATGGATGTATGGATGGATGGATGAATGGATGATGATGATGATGCATGTTTGAGAAAAGCTCTATACAATCCTAGGCCGGAAGAGGGATTGCTGGACTCGTTTTATCCGGCCTCGTCTACGACTCGGCCGTATACCCCAAATCTCGTCCATCAATCCCTGACTTCACGGCCTCTGCAGTAATGTACTATTCTAATATTTTTTACTATAAAAAAAGTTTACAGTAATTTAAATTATGTTTAAGTTTATTAATAAAACTGTCCTGCTTGACATCCGAAATTTGCAGACAAAGTATGACTAAACAGATCATTTATATGCCTTATTTAAGTACACCATAGTCAGAAATCTTCCTGTAATCACTTCGTCTTCCTGCCAATTTATAAGATATGGCGGTTCATTTCCTGTGTATCTGCCACGCCTGCGCTTCGACAACTTCGTTGCGCTTGACTATTGCCACTCCTTGATACCCAGTGGAGTGTAAACATGTATATTTTATTTTTGGGGGTCTCTATTGTTCTATTACACAGAAGTATCTATCATTTTGTAATTAGTTTAAAATAAATACGTAATTGAATCAATAAGTCTCTTCTTACAAGAATTTAAAAGAATGAAGACGGTGGAGCGTCCGCTTATGATAGTCGGTTGTGTTTTTAGCAGAACCTGATACAATTAATTGAATTAATAAAGTATTAGGTACTTGTACAATTGTATTACCTACAGTACTGGCCAATGTATTTTTTAAATTTCGTCTTTGGCTTAGGATAACTAGAAATTATTTAAGATTAAGGATTTTATTATTATTTTACTGCTTAATGCTAACTTTTATCTTATTTTTAACCTGCTGAGTACAATAAACGGTTAACGTAGGTACATACTTTGATGGCATACCTATTCATTGTAATACAGTAACGAAAAACATTATATATGTACAAGGAAGTAGAATAAATAGAAATATATTAGTGGGCTACCCTCTAAAATTTATATTAAAAAAATAATAATCGTATTAGAAAGTTCCAATTTATTCATTGATATATTCGGGGAACCCCCTTATCAAACATGTGATGACATTGATGGCTTAAATGATAAAATAAATCACGACACACTGAATTATAGATGCGCATTCAGCTGATGCTATCATCGGTTAAGTACGTTACGACACATTGGATTTACATTCTTTCCCAACACGGATTAACACGTTGGTTGACCATCATACTTCACTTAAAGTGTTGCTCCCACACCCCATACAAAAGTGATCCCACCGGTAATGCTCACAACATCGCTCTATTACTAAGGAGCTGATGGTTTACCAATTTTATAAACCTGTTATAGGCTAAGCGGGACATTGCTTGGCTTGCTTGGCATGGCTAGTTTTTACCAGCAAATCGAATGTAGAATCGAATGTAGAAGATAAGTTGATTAGATGTAGAAGATAAGATGATTTTTATATAAAAAGTAGCCAAGTCAAAGGTTAAGCTTCAATTTTATATAAGTTATCTACTTTGTGTAAATAATTCGATAGATAAATTTAAGAACTTATATTTATAAATGGGTCATTGTCAAGCCTTGGAAATTTTTTCGCCAAAAAATGAAACATGTGATTTATAAAAATCAAAGGTATATTACGACTCTTACTTTACGTTACAACAAAACTGTGTATCAGTCTGAGATCAATAATTTAAAAACACGATTTATAAGGAAAAGTTCCACCATAAAGACGTCCACCGAATGGACTTTTTCGCAAAATCATTCACACCACCGGCACCAACTTTGACACCACTAAATATTTAACACAACAATAACGTCTTCGCGCACGAGTCACGGCAAAATCATATTACAATACTCTTTGCAGGGATAGTGCGATAGTGGATGCGTTCAATTTTACGTTCTCTTCCATTCATTTGCCATTTCCTTAATTTAGTCAGAATTTGAATTAATGTCCACCGGAAAATGATGCAAAAAGTGTGTTTAATTTCAATCTAATTTTTTAATACTTTTAATGTTTTAATGTTTTGTACAATAATAAAAGACATTGTATTTTTTAAAGCAACATTCTATTAAAAGGTAGAATCCGAACAGTCCACCGAAGTGGACTTTCAGTTACATTGTGGTGATATAAAGTAAAAAATAAATACATTTATAGTAAATCTGATATAGTATAGTCTAGTACGTTTCGTTTACTTTATTATTATGATATTAATAAAACGCAATCATTAAAAGTGTCTTATATGATACGTAATAACAATTTTTTTTAGGGTTATGACAATGACCCAAATATAAAACACTGTTGCAGTAGAAAATCCAAAGAAATAGTGTTAGGTATGTTTGTTTAGGATGTTATTTGTTCTTACAAATAGATTTCAGTATTACCTGCAGAACTGGCACCCATTTAGATCTCAACCCTTTTGTCGGTGAAGTCCACAACCAAGCATATTTTTAGTATTGAACTTGGCTAGCATTTTTCTCATTTATGTTTTTGCTGGGATGCAGTCGTGTGGTGCTGGGCGAGACTCTATGGGCGATGATGCTCTCACACTCACTTGCTCGTTCGCCAAACTTAATCTGATCTTCTTCTAATTATAAAAATCTCGTGTCACAGTGTTTGTTATTGAACTCCTCCGAAATGGCTTGACAGATTTTTATGAATTTTTGCCTATATGTGGTAAGTCTGACAAATTTTATATCTCTATTCTTCGTACACGGAGTCCCGGGTAACAGCTAGTTTAAAATTAAATACAAAATATCTTACTCTAATGGGATTCGAACACGAATCCTTATTTTATTTCAAATGTGGCAATGTTAAATTACTTAGTAAAGAAAAAATATTTTAAATCACTATCACAATGAACAGGATAAGATAAACTGGTGTAAGTTTTCGATTGTTTAAGTCATGCATGATTAGATTTTAAACTTGACTGATTGGGGACTAAACCTGCAGAAAATTGTTATCTCGATTGGTTGTCGATTTGTCATAAACATGGCTTTGATTTAATCGTGACGTTTATCGTAGATAGGTATCTACATAAGTACCTTTATACCTACTTACTTAACTCATTCACAGTGACTTACATGGGTTTTTCATACTAAATACAAACTGAAACATGGATGCACAGAAAAAACCCCAGAAAAAAGACCAACTCTGGGAATCGAACCCAGGTCCTCAGCATTCCGTGCTGCGTGCTAAACCCCTACATCACCACTGGTCGGGACTTAGATACTAATTTTCCCTATGCATCACACATCTCAGCTTGCTTAATCACTTATTGCAGCGATACTAGCGACATCTATGTTAATGCTGCAACTCCTGCAACTCCTCGCTACCTCAAAGAGCGATTTAGCTACGTAACTTCTATTCGATGCTCTCAGATCTTTCTCCTTACTGTGCCTCTCTCTAAATTCTATGTCTATTCTTATACTGTCCAGGCTATTCGGTTGTGGAATTCCTTACCGATTGACTTACGGCGGGCAAAATCTCTGTCAATCTATAAATCTATGCTTAAGGAGCACTATCTGTCATCTTGTAATAATTAGCTTTATTATAGTTTATTTAATTATTTATTTATATGTGGCTGTTTATCCCACTGCCTATATTTATTTTAGATGTGTATTATATGTACGATATAATGTATGAGTAGATTTACTATTTTTGTTGCGTTTTAATATTCTGATCCACTGTTGATGCACCACCTGGGCCCAATTGCATAACAAAGTACAACTTATATATTACAAGCGGAACTCCCTTTCTAGTTAATATAACTGAAGCGAGAGTTCCGCTTGTAATATTAGTTGTAATTTGTTATGCAATTGACAACCTTTCATTTTTTTAACACCTGAAAATTACTGCAGGAATCGAAAGAGTTACGCCTCCTGAACACGGAAAAATATTTATTATAATTTATTTCTCCACATTTAAAAAAATACAACAATTTTAAAAACATATATGTACTTACAAATACATCCACAGAATAGATATGTTTCCTTTACCCTTTTCACTAGAAAAAAGAGCTGTCATAATTTTAAATTTGATAACAACCTTAACGTCAAATTTACGTCATCACTTTTTTTAATAGAAACTAGACAAAAGTAATGGATCTATTCTATCGTTGCGCTCTTTTAGAATAAGAACATTTTTAAAAAATTGTAACAAATTAATTAATAATCCTAGCATTGATGTAATACAAACTAGATTTGTAGACAGATCGCAAACATGAGGAACCTCAGATGTAGACTGCAGTCTCGAACTCAACTGACAGCTAATCAGTCGTCGTTGTGACACCGACCGTTACATACCGGGAGAAAAATGGGGAAATACACGGTAAAATCTTGCGATTCCGCTATAAACACACACAATAAAGCAAGTGGCATTACTTTTCATGCGTAAGTTCAGTTTTCAGTTACTCATATTATTCTGTATGTGACCAAAAACTAATAAAAATATCTAATATCGAACTGTAAGTTCAGTGTGGCCAGTATAATCATAGTTTGGTTTTCCCAACCTTTAGGGGGAATTTCGCATATTGTATGGAATCTCTATTTAACCTGTGCTATTAAATTTATGTTGCATGTTTACTTTGTAGGGTACCGAAAGATGAAGTGCGCCGTCGGATCTGGATAGAAAAAATCAGATTACTAAGACGGGAAACCGACTGGCTACCTACAAAATCAACAAAAATTTGCTCGAAACATTTTCTTGAGCAACATAAAAAAACAAAAACAACAGATATTGGTTACGTTCACTCATGCATAAGTGAACGTGAAGCGAACTCGAAAGTGCGAGCTTGGATTCGAAACCAACGAACCTCTGGTTGAGACGCCTTAGGTCGAACCACTAGGCTACCTCGGGTTTGAGTATAGGTATAATAAATAAATGATTAAAATAAATTGTACCCAGAAAACAATAAAAACAAAAAAAATTAAAACGTCCGAGACAAAAATACTTACATATATCTATTTTAATGGTCGTTGTGTTTTCTATATTGTGGTTTTATTATATTATATTTGTATTATGAAAAAATCTTTCGTTTTATTTTACGCCTTTCAATAGATATACTTAATTCGCACTAATATTATAAAATGGCACTGGCAACAGCTGCTAGTAGGTGCAGTAGTAGTAGTAGTATTTGAAACCCAATTAATTATGGTTTTGTCTACCCAGTTAACATTATGAACTAATAAAAAATTTCTTCGTGTAATTTATTATTTAGGGGGAAATTTGCGTAAGGTAAGCAACACCAAGCCTTAAATATCGTCATCTTTATCACATTCATAAACGGCGCAATGCGAGCATACTAGTGGAAGAGAGACAAACATATGTCTCATTTATTATTTTGTTGATTTCAAAGCTACGTTGTCAAATTTCAAAACTGGCACGCGTTTTGTTGAGGCGGTAGTATGAAGTTTGTCACTCTAGATTATATAACTCAGTGAATCCTAGTGAAAATTTAAAACTATCAGCGTCTTTCTCTTTCCAAACAGAATACAGAGAACGAATCAAATTATAGTCTTAGAAATATGAAATGTTGTCAATTGGGCCCTGCTGTAAACTAGTCCTTCCTTCTTTCTGTTAAAGGGTTGCCTGGAAGAGATCGCTCTTAAGCGATAAGGCCGCCTATTGCTTACCTTGTAACTTTCTCTCTGTGTACCTGTTTTCTGTATCGCTTACTATTTCTGGTGCGCAATAAAGAGTCATTGTATTGTATTGTATTGCTCTCAACGAGAGACGTGAACACTCCTTCGGAACTATCCGCTCACCCGGACCAAGAGATGTCGCTCTTAAGCAATCTTATCAAGATTGGTTTTTTGGAGTCTTTTTGTATTTTTATTTTTCTGCAAGTTGAAAAATAAAAATACGACCCAATACATGGCACCTGCAATCTCATGTCATGTAAGAGAGGTGACAGATGTGTGTCGTCTACTAAGCGTTGAGGTGTCGAGCATTGGTACGTTTACCTTACACAGTAAACTTGAGTGTCATCGGTAAAATGTAAATAGAAAATTAAAGTCGTTAGTCGTATAACATAAATTTTATATAAATTTATTAACACAATTGAACATACGTTTGCATCTGAATACCTACATTTGATGCAAAAAATGTATTTATATTGTACCTACTTATTATATTATATAAGGTGGTAACCAATTAAGTACTAATCATTTTAAGGCTAATTTTACTCGGCTCTTAGAGTAAATTTAATTATAAAACATTAAATAAGTTCTTTGCAGAAAATCGGAAAAACAACTTTGGTGTACGTTAAAACACCCTAAACCCCGTATAAACAGCTAAACAATAGTTATTGATTAAGACCTCTTTGTTTATCTTACGCAACTCCTTAACCTTTTCAACGCCAACGACACATAATTATATCAGCACCACAGGTTCTACGCCAACGACTTATATATCAGTCATGGCGTGCAGAGCGATATCTACCTACATGCATTTCTGTTGGGTTCAACTTCGCGTTTGACATTCCGATGTCATGGCGTATGAGTGAGAGCTGTTGTATTTGACAGAGCGTTGAAAAGGTTAACTATCACACTGGCCACTTTACAATATCTTCAACAAAATTTCCTGCCGATCACATACTAATATTCCTTATTAATATTATACATCATCATCATCCCAGCTGGCCTTTATACGTCCCATTGCAGGGCGCAGGCCTCCCCACGCGAGCCCAGTGCGGATTGGGAACTTCACACACACCATTGAATTTCTTCTCAGGTGTAGGTATGCAGGTTTCCTCGCGAGGTTTTCCTTCACCGTAAAACTCATGGTAAATTACAAATGTAAGTTCACACATAAACTTCGAAAAACTCAGAGGTGCGAGCCCGGACTCGAACCCACGACCCTCTGCTTTGAGATATCATATCTTTCTAGGAAAATAAGGCTCATCCCAAGCTCAGCCCAAACCACTCGCAAACCAGTGATTTTTGGCGTTCCTGAATAGCAGTTCATCCCTATCCTCTCGCAAACGATCGAATTACCGCTCGCAAACCGTGTAGGGCCGTTCCTGAATTTAGCCCCTGGTTATACGTTAGTATAAAGAGGGGAAAGAGAAAATCGTGAGGAAACCTCGATACAACAGAGAAGAAATTACCTAGTTGGTGTAAGCATGTGAAGTATTTAGTATGGTTTTTTGGGCTGAATGACTGTGCAAAACGGTCGACAGCCCGCCTGGCTCAGCGAGGCGTCCCCATACATCATCAAGCATGTGAAGTTCCCAATCCACACTGGGCCCGCGAGGGAACTACGACCCAAGCCCTCTCATTCTTGCTACAGGACGTAATTATTGACCGAGATGATGATAAAGATGCTTAGTCATCATCATCATCATCATCATTTCAGCCATAGGACGTCCACTGCTGGACATAGGCCTCCCTCATTGATGCCCAATCATTACGATTGGAAGCGATTTGCATCCACCCTGAACCTGCGGCCTTCACCAAATCGTCCGTCCATCTCGTTGGTGGACGTCCCACGCTGCGCTTGCCAGTCCGTGGTCTCCATTCCAGAACTTTTGGCCCCCAACGGCCATCTGTTCTACGTGCTATATGGCCTGCCCATTGCCATTTCAACGAGCTAATCCGTTTGGCTATGTCGGTTACCCCGGTTCTTCTACGGATCTCCTCGTTTCTGATTCGATGCTTAGTCAGTTCATTATAAAATAAGCCATTTTTGGAAATAGCTGGTAATATAATGGTAGAAGCTTGATTTTCTTTAATCCGTACCTAATTATAAAATCATAGCGACCGTTAAAAGACGAATTGATTCAAGCGCCATCCTGGGTAACTAGGTATATACATTATGCTGATTGCTGATTGATGATTGCTTAAATTAATTTGCCTTTTAACCATGGATAGCCTACTGCAATATTGTTTATATTTTTCTATACGTTGGCCTGACACATTGCCGTATATCTTGATTATGTAGACAGATTAGAGTGGTTGGCGCCAGTGATATCTTGTTTTTAGGGTTTCGTAGGTACTCAAAGGGTGAAAAAGGGACCCTAAGCTATTACTGAGACTTCGCTGTATGTCTGTCTGTCCGCCTGTCACCAGGCTGTATCTCATGAACCGTGATAGGTAGACAGTTGAAATTTTCACAATGATGTATTTCGGTTGCTGCTATAACAACAAATACTAAAAAAACCGGCCAAGTGCGAGTCGGACTCGCGCACGAAGGTTTCCGTACCATTATCTATAAAAACGAGCAAAAAAATCACGTTTGTTGTATGGGATCACCTTAAATATTTATTTTATTCTGGTTTTTAGTATTTGTTGTTATAGCGGCAACCGAAATACATCATCTGTGAAAATTTCAACTGTCTAGCTATCACGGTTCATGAGATACAGCCTGGTGACAAACGGACGGGCGGACGGACAGACGGACAGACGGACGGGACGGACAGCCGGAGCCTCAGTAATAGGGTCCCGTTTTTATCCTTTGGGTAACCCTAAAAACGTGATTATTTTTGCTTGTTTTTGCTCGATACTCGTATTGATAACGGCTACAGGTAGACGCCTGAAATATTCACAGAATATTTAGTTATATATTCACTTTAAAAATAAATAATTAAAATAAAATAAAACAAATATTTATGACGGGCTATACAACAACTGTGATAGTACGGAACATGGCCGGTTTTTTTTATAGAAAAAGTTTGTCTGAGTATTATGTTATGCACTTACATAGTTGCCTAGTAAATGCATGTTTGTAAGTCGCTTATTCCGAGACATGCTCATCTCATCATACAAAAACGTGACTTCAATGCATGACACTTAGCCATAATAGTAAGTCAGAATAACGAGAAATCAGTCGATTTTTACAAAGTCCCCGTCTTAAAATGTCATAACGGTCACAAGTAACTCCCCTTGTTTATTGCTTATTTTATTTAGGTACTGTTCTTTTCCTTTACCTAACGTTTAATTTACTGCGGTGACACTGTCACTAATATTAGTAAAAAAAATATTTCCCTTTCAATTAATTTTCATTTTCTGAACTTCTAAAATTTTAACTCTGGCTTTTTGCCGGCGGTACTTAATTATTGCTTTGTCATCGGAGTTCTATGTACCAAATTCCAAGTCTATCTGACCACCTTGACAGTGAATCAATCTCAGTGACCAGATTTGAAGTAAACATACTTAAAGACGATGAAACTAAACTTCTACGTCTAAGATATTTAGGTACAAATTAATTTGAATCTTTAATTAATTTCGCAAATAATTTCCGTAAAACACAGAGGTGTGAGCCGGGATTTGAACCCACGAATTTACAGTGATAATGTACCATGAGCTTTACGGTGAAGGAAAACATCGTGAGGAAACTTGCATACACCTGCGAAGAAATTTAAGGCTCAGTAAATTCCTTCTTGCCTGAATCATCAACGCCCAAGCCATTAGATCTAGAAAACGGAGATTTAAAATAATAGATTCCATTTATTATGTAAACTTATTGACAAAGAAAGGATAAGGAAGGACAGGTTATTTGAGATTCGAGTCAGGTCAGGAGGGATCATAAGGAATGAAGGCGTGGCTTACGAGTATATTTCTGATTAATTAAGTAAATACCAAGTGAAATCGACATACAGTTTCGCTAAAAAATACTTAGTAGGTATTATAGTTTAAATATATTGCGTCAGTGTGAAAGCAATTTTTCGACCTATTGTCAGGGGTCCGATTGCATTAAAGTTCTTCCAGCTAAATGGTTCGCGACTAGTAAGCTTTGTAAGTTGATCAGTAATAGTCGACCAAAAGTTATTGATTACCCACGTTGAATATTTTGCTCATAATCAACTACGGAAACTCACTTGGCGCGCAGTCCAACACGCACTTGACCGATTTTTAATTGCAGCAACTGGTGATGACGTGTTAGCTGATAGAGCCCATCGAAAAAATAAATTAAAAGCGGTGATCTTTACCCGAGGCTTTGCTTGTGTGAACCATAGATTGACAGTTGAATTGAAATTCCGAGATTTTACTTACTTAATTTCTATCGGAATTCTTAAAAACTACATCGTGGTCTTCATAGTTTCACAAAAAACATGCATGCAAAATTTCATGTCTGCTGACGTAGCGGTTGAGATTTCCAAATTTTTACCTTGCTAAATCCTGATCCAAATTAGGAATATTGAGATAAAAGTAGCCTAAGTATTATACCAGAGATCCATCTATTTACATACCAAATTTCATTTAAATTCGTTCGGCAGTTTTAACTTCAAACACTTAGTAACAAACGCAAACACGCACACATATAGAGGCACACGCAAATGCGCGCACTCACACACACTTACGCTTTTAATATTGATTGAAAATCATATTAATTAATAGAGCGTTAGATATAATTCCCAAGGGGAATATTCTCATCTTGTAAACATCTTAGTCAGAAGGATTGTTTACAAAACAACACTATTAAGCTTAAAGTTCTTTCCCGCCGTCTTTCTGACGCGCCGCTACGTCACGAAAATATCTTACCTAATTATCAATCTTAAATAATCAGTATCACTTAATGTGGACTATTTAAAGACGGTTGCTTCAATCATATATCATTAAAAGGGTGATCGGCATAGAGGACAGAAAATAATTCCTTTTAAGGGTAAGTGATAAACAATTAATACTTACGAATGTGTAAGATGTGTCGAAGTGAATTTACAACCTTAGAAGTAATTTTCACATTAATGTGAAAATACTGGTGGAATTTTGACAAAAAGTGTTTTTATTTAATGTGAAAAACTACGTTATTTAAGTGTAAAAGGCAAAGTAAAAAAGAAAATAACGGTTCCGTTTAGAAAAAACTCGTCAAACTTAAACATTTTTCGTCACAAATAAGAAAAAAAATATTGCACATCTTGCATAAAAATCTTCACTAATATCTAATACGTTACTTGTCAAGTATTTATACTCTTAAATAAGTATAGCAATATACTACATCTACTTATTAACTTTTGTTGAGTTCCTAGGTATCTAACAATAATAAAGAAGTCAGATACACGTGTAAGTAAATAAAATAGATAACATATCATATTTATAGACTAGAACACGATAGTTTTTTGTAGCCAAGACGCGAATCAGGTTTTTCGTTTAGAAAAAAAATTGCAAAAGTATATAGAAATAAAACTCTATTTTTATTCATATTTTACCGTTAATGATATACCTTACTAAAATATTAGTTTTTGCCTTCGTTCATACATAACTTTTTGTAAAATGTTATGACTGATATTTGACAAAAAAATGACTAATGTCCAAATTGCCCCGGGCTCGTGGGTATCTAATGACTAATGTAATGAGTACTTTACCTTTACAGAGTGCAATGACTTCAAATATTTGATTTCACAGTTCATATTTTAATCTTTAACAAAAAACAGTCAGTACCTAGTAAGTGTAAGAATATCTATAAAAGAGTGACGTGACTGATTGATTGACTGACTGACAGATAACGCACAGCCCAAACCATTAGTGGTCTGGGCCTGAAGTCTTCTTGCTCAGAAGCCAGAGACTTCAAATTTGGGGAGACATGTCTCCCTCTCCTTGAGGATTATAGAGGTGCACTAAGAAGGGATTTTTTAAATTCGCACGAGATAGAGAGCCAGCCTTTTTTCCATGGGACAAAGCCTCGGGCATAAATTAGTGTTACAATATGAGGTATGTAATAACATACCAAACGTCGAAATCGCCAGGTCGTTAAAACTTCGCTCTACCGATCATGCCCGAGTCGGTAACAAACCGTTTTTTGTTCACCTAACATCTAAAAATAGAATAAAACTTATTATGTAAATTGGTAAAGAACCTGCTGCCTTTTTTACAGTTAAATGGTTTAATTACTCAAGCTAACAACTACAGAAATAACTAATTTGACTAACAATAATTGACGTATCGGGGTAAGTTAGTATATTTTGGTTTCAGCAATAGCGTAGGCAAAGAAACTCCATTTGAAGTAGGTATAGTAATTAATGAATAGCTACTCAAATCAGATTATCTGTAAGTGGCACTCCTTGATGCGGAATCGTCACTTGAATTAAACACGTAGTCTTTGTTGTTGTATTATTGATATACTCAACGAAGGCTGCATTTCTGAAGTGATTGTGACAATTTCTGAACTAAAAAAAATCTTAGATTCACGTAATGAACTGTGTTTGTTTTTCAGTATTTAACGTGGGCTATTATCATTTGTTGAAAACAAAACATAGAAATCCATTAGGAATAGGTAACGAAACCTGAAAACTAGTCTAAATTGCAATACGTCCCCGGTAACTCTACCTCGCTCTACTCGTAGAGTGCTCAAAACATTCTCGGCGTTGTACCACAACACCGATGCATTGGCCGAACAACACGTCTGTCCTTTGTTCACCACAAATTTTGTTTTTTTTTGTTTTTTTTTTACAACAGCTAATATATATATTTGTCATGATTTCAGATACAATGGCTGGGTACGTTCTCCTTGTTGCGTGCATGCTTGCTTGCGTGTCAAGCCTACCACTGACGTCTTCTCGTAAGTCGCAACATGAAGTAATACATTTATCCGCAAAATACAGGGCAATCCTGGAGACGTGATCAGGATCAACCTTGATCAATCCAGTTAATTATAGGCTAGCGCTTCATAGCAGTACCTAGTTATTGAGATTAGTGTTCTTTTGTTTAGTTTTTTAACCGACTTCAAAAAAAGGAGGAGGTTCTCAATTCGGTTGTATGTTCTTTTTTTTTTTTTTTTTTTTTTTTTTTTTTTTTTTTTTTTTAACGTGTGTTACCTCAGAACTCCGTCATTTATGAACCGATTTGGAAATTTTTTTCGTTGTTTGAAAGCACATGCTTCAAGGTTGGTCCCGTTGTTACCAGAATCCAGTTCTGATGATGGGATCCATGAGGAATTGACGAAACTCCTCAAAAATTCAAGAGAAATGTATAGCGATTTTAGTATTTTCGGTGACAAGTCGAACATTTGCATTCAAAAAGTATCATAGAACTATGTAATAAAATGACACAACCCCGTCGATCATTAAAAATAGAATTTTTAACATAAACTTATTTCGAAGTCAAACTGATGATTTTATCCTACGCATCTATTTTATACAGAAACAACTAAAAAGCAAAAAATAAAAATTTTAAATAAAAAATAAAACCTCCTTCAAAAAACTATGAAATAATAATTGAACCGAACCGACCACAATAAGCATGAAAATATCTTTCTTCTAATCTGTTTGAAGTTGGTGCCTCAGCACGAGCCAGCAGGGGTGTAGAAGCCCTATAGATAGTAGGTAGCTATGTAGGTAAGTTAGATTACTAGGTCCACTCCTGCTGGCTCGAGCTGAGGCACCAACTTCAAACAGATTAGAAGAAAGATATTTTCATGCTTATTGTGGTCGGTTCGGTTCAATTATTATTTCATAGTTTTTTGAAGGAGGTTTTATTTTTTATTTAAAATTTTTCGTCGTATAAGATGTGGGTTCGTAATATAACACTCCAGTAACATAAAACTCGTTTTGTCGCAGGAATTAAACAAATATTCCTTTCTGATCGTCGTGCGAATAAAAAACAAAAGCCTCAAACGAGTTGTTTCCAGCGCATACTAAAATCATTCCTTTTAAAAATATAATTCATTAAGCTAATGTTATGGTTTTTAAGACATTTATTTTCCAATAAGTTATTTTTTATTACCTACTTTACTTTACTTAACTTATTAAATAAAATTAATTAAACTTTTTATAATATTAACATTAAACAATAACATCAGTAGGTATATTTACTTAGGTAGATAATAATATTAGCAATAGGTAAGTTTAATAACAAAATAGGTGGATAACAACAGTTCATTTTAATCACTATAATGGTGGGTGGTTTCTGATTATAAATATAAATTTTTTTTTTCAGCGGTGCCCCTCCCCTTCAAATATTACAATAAAATAGACTGGGGAGGTCAGCCAGCTAGAGGAGGCAGTGCGCTCAGCCTGCCTGTGCCCTATGTGGTCATCCACCACAGCTACATCCCTGGAGCTTGTTTTAACTTCGAAGAGTGTCAGCAAGCCATGCGTTGGATGCAAACCTTCCATATGGACACGCAGGGATGGACTGATATCGGATACAAGTAAGTGTTACTTTGTATCTATACGTACTTTATAAGACAATTGGTACATTGTTTACTGATGACTGACTGACAGATAATGCATTGCCTAACCAGTAGTTACTGAAGCCAGATCAAATTTACATATTATGAACATCCTTACCTTAGCGTAGCTAGTAGAGCGTAGTTTACAAGGGTGGAACCTTTTCTCGACGATTTCTTTAGCAGATGTTTGGAATGTCAACATGACTGTTGGCAACCCCAACACAAATTTCTTAAGTTGGCACTATTGCCCATTGACTTTTTATCTTTTCCCATCTGTCATGGCGTCGATTAAATGTGGCAAAGTACACTTGGTCCTTCGAACCGGATCATGTCGAAGCGCTCGTGGAGAGGCTGGGTTCGTGCTTGAGATTTATTTTAGTAATTTAAAAACACCAATTGTACTTTGCCACATTTATTCGACGCCATGACAGATCGGAAAAGAGAAAAAGTCAAAGGGCAATAGTGCCAACTTAACAAATTTGTGTTGGGGTTGCCAACAATAACATTTGCAGCGATTAGGTTCCAACTTGGTTAAGTAAGTTTCTCTGACTGTACCTAGATATTTACAGCGCTTTACTATTTATCCGTTATTGACGATCCCACAGATGTAACGATGGTGACTGAACCAATAACAATGAAATGTTGCAAAAAAAATAGTCTGAAAGTCTGAACATTTTGCCATTTTTAATTTTGTTGTTTATAAACATTAAATGGATAATAGATCCATGAAGATAACCATCAAAACCACTTTATTTTAAAATTTGATAAAAATCAAACATCAAATTCATTCAATTGCGAGAAATAATTGACTCACACGAGATTGCTTTGAAATAGCAGTCACAACATATCGGTTTTGTCTGATAAAGATAACACGGGTTTCTGTAATAGGCTAGCTGGCACTCCACTAGTACCTACCGTGATGTACGTTAGGAAAAGTAACTTTGACATTTATGCCACGATTGGCATTAAGTAGTTTATAATAGGGGCTAGGGATTTATATTTTTCAACTCCTGATCACCGATTAAAAATCACCGTGAATATTTAAGGCCTAGCTAGGACTCTACTTTAAATGACTAAACATTATAATTTCTTCCAGCTTTGCAGTAGGAAGCGACGGAGCAGTTTACGAAGGACGAGGTTGGCACACCGTGGGGGCGCACGCCGTCGGCTACAATGTCCAGAGCATCGGAATCGTCCTCATTGGGGATTGGGTTTGTAAGTATTAACGCATCATCACGCAATACACCTCTTCCTTAAATAATGTTGAGTTTTCCCTTTAGCAGGTACCGTTTGGTAACCAACATTTTGTAACCACCCAGTACGCCAGCTGTGCCTGTAGCCAGTTACGAAATTTTGGTTACCAAAAACGGTAGGTACTAAAGGGAGTTTTCTGCGCCTATCAATTACTAGCCAAGTTTATCATATAATTTAAAAACACCCCGTGGAAAGCTCTAACAGTTCATTACAATATGGGATCCTTTGGTTTCGCATAATTTAATAAGTCATAATGCATCATTCTTCATAATCAACGTTAGTCATACAGTGATTTATTTCTGAAACAGTATTTTTTTCAAGACTTTTTTAAATGACATCTTATGGAATGCAGTAAGTTAGGTTAGGTTAGGTTTGTTTTATAACAATTCCGAAAAAAAAACTGTTTAAAAAATAAATCACTTTATGACTATAACGATAATTATGAAGAATGATACATTATGACTTGTTATACAGGGTGTATACGAATTTGAGCACATTCAAATTAATTAAATAAAAACCTACAATAAATTAAATTTGTTATTTAAAGAGACAAGATGCATCAATCTTATTAATTACGCAATGAATGACAAAGAAAAATATTCAATACTGTTCTAAATTATTATTTTTTTGTTAACCCGATACTAATGGCCAGTAATATTTGAAAAAAAAAAGAAGAAAACAAAACTTTTTTAAAACAAATTTTACTCACCAATTTAGATTCCACCATTCTTAACTCGCGGATATTTAGATCATTTTAAATTTTGTAATTTAATTTTGATAAACAATGAAATGTGTTTTTCATAAAAAAATATGTTATTTAATGCACTAGTGCGCATATGCTATGCACATGCGATTTAAAAAGTGTTTTTTACTACTAGTGCCCTTTCCATATTATTTTTAAAGTGATGCCTTAGGACTATCTGAAAAAAAATACTGGTTAAATTCTTCATAAACTAAGGTAGTTTTTGAAGTACTTTGCAGAAAAAAAAAATAAAAAAATGACCTTTGAAAATTTATGAAAAATTTTAATGTACTCAAATTATTGAGAGTTTTATTTTTTTTGTAAAATTTATGACGACACGAGTTAAAATTGCATTGTTATTTGTTAGACCCGCTATCTCACTACTTCCAAAAAAAAATTCACGGTCGTAAGTCGAATAGTTTAGCTACCACTAAGAAATTACCTGAAATCCGACATTACTGAAATTTTCACAAAAATGCTCATAACTCTGAAACAAATGAAAATCGCTGAACATACATGGGGGTCGGTTCGGTAGCTCCTGAGGTCCCCTACCTTTGGTCTTCGTTTGATCCACCCCTCCGTATACACCCTGTATTATGCGAAACCGGATGGACCCTTACAATATATTATTATGTTCTGCTGAGTAACCACTGTCCGGTGACTGTCCCGTACTGAACAGTGAAATAATGTTCCTTGTTTCTGAAGTGCAATTGTAACTCTCTATAAACGATGGATGTAATGTAGTTTATAATAATATATATTTCTCTTCACTTAGATTTAGAAATGTAAAAGATTGTTGAAAGTATGCTGAAGATTATTTCAATCTGTTGGCTCATTTCTTTCGAATTTTGCAAAAAATATTGCAAACTTGGAAACTACAGACAAAAGGGACCATAAATAAAATATCAAATGAGACATGTTGATATAAAAATATGTAGGTAGGTAACGAAATACTTATTGCCACACCTAATACTATAACTGACATTTAATGCCTTCAGTTTTTTGTCTCAAGAATTAAACTGTGACTTAGGTCGAACAAGAATAGTGCCAAATTTCGAGTTCATGTGGGCCGGATGATGTAGGTGTATAATTAAGATTAATTACGTAGGTACACCTATAAGTCATAATTTGACAGAAGATTTACTTATAGCTGCATGATTAATATTATCAAATCATCCCGACGCACGTTTTGCCCTCGGTAGTGCATTTTAAGATTGCACCTGCACAATCTATTTAAAAGGGCCGAAACTTCTATTTTTATTTTCTTCCTACGACGCTTGCACAAATAGTTTTATACCTGCTACGTCCGCGCTACGTCTATACATCTTGATGTTGATTTCAATCATTTTAATGACTTTAATTGTGCTTTCGAGATATAGGATATTAGACCAAACCAATTTTTACACAACTATTTACTTGCATGGGTAATAGCATCTTATGACGTCACTAAACTTGTTCGCCAACTCAATAAACTAAACCTTGTTTTGTGTATGTACCTAACTCAGAATTGTTGGAATTGGTTCTGTGGTTTCGGTGATTACCCCTAACACAAAACCAACAAAGTTTGCCTCTTTATTGTATCTTATATATGTATCTTACCTTTAGGAAACAAAAGCAGCCGAAGTACTTAGTCGAAACCGGCAAAGTTGCTGCCGTAAAAATAACCTAACACACGCGCAACCATGGACCCATGCCTCTCCCATGAGTTACACTAGTTTACAGTGACCGTACTCGCTAGCGACGGCGTAAATGATTTGTATGGAGAATTGTGTACAGCGCCTCTAGCGGTCACTTACGGAAGTACAATTCTCCATACAAATCATTTACGCTGTCGCTAGCGAGTACGGTCACTGTAAACTAGTGTAACTCATGGTAGAGGTACTGCAGCTGGAGTCATAACATAACTTCGTTTAGGTATTTTAGCATTAGAAAAGGGTAAACAATCTTGACGAGTTTTTTTATTTAAACCCGCTTTAAAAAAAGTAACTGTTACTTAAACCAAAAGATTGTAAATGACCATTATGTCCTTACTAATTGTTACGTATGTATTTGCTGTGACTTATTTTTCAAAATAGTGTTGATATTAAGTTTTTGTTAAAAATTTTATTTTTAAAGCAAGCTTTTTAGCTGACTGCACTTTTTGTTGACTGTATAGTCGGGGTAAGGAAAGGTTCGTCACTTTTCGACCTTAACTCGTTGACATAGAGTCGAAAAGTGACGAACCTTTTCTTACCCCGACTATACTTGCATTGTCATCCAACTTACTTAAGTAAGTAGTTATACCAAATTTCAAGTGAATCCGACCACTGGAAGTGGGTCAAATTCGACTTCCTGGATTTGACCCGTACATACATAGATACATAGTACCTACATTGCAAGTTAAATAAAAGCTTGTAAAAAAAGACACGTCAAGATCGCTTACCTTCTTTTTAATGCTAAATAAAACGAAGTATAGATTGTATCTTCTTCTTTACAGCGAATCTGCCTCCGCCCAATCAACTACAAGCAGTCCAGGACCTCATTGCCGTTGGTGTTAAGCTTGGATATATCTCGTCAGACTACCATGTGATTGGTCACCGACAGGTCACCGCGACTGAATGCCCCGGAGAAAGCTTGTACCAGGAGATCAGCAGTTGGGATCGGTTTCTCAAGCACTTACCTACTATAATTTAACATATTTAGATGAATAAAGCTTAGCAAAATCCACTTATCAGTTTTTTTTTTTATATAAATCGAAGATCCAAAGATGCATTTTGTATCGGGGCGTTTCTGTAACCCTAATCGCCTATCTTTAATAGGTACGGTCACGGTCATAAATTGATTGGCTACTGTGGAACGTTGTCATACACTACCAATCCGCCCGCTAGCAACGTGCTTGTAGATACACACTAAAAGCTCTGTGACAACTTTCCATGTATGCTTATTTTCACTTGTCTGCTGTTGAATTAAGAATACATGTATTAAAAATTTAAAAAAAACTCACCTCAACGCAATTTGGTCGAGTAAATGCCCATTATGCGTCTAAGATCCCTTCCACAGCTAACAAAAGAGCTAATTACTTTGAAACGGCTGAACCAATTTTGATGAAACATGTCTAAGAACCATAGCCAAGAAACCCGCTTTCAAATAAAAAAAACCGCATTCAAATCGGTTCACCCGTTTAAGAGCTATGATGCCACAGACATACACACATAGCGGTCAAACTTATAGCAACCCTCTTTTTGTGTCGGGGTTTAAAAAGAAATGAAGGAAAGCAGCCGTTGAAACTGGGCTCGCACCTCTGTGTTTTCAGAATTCATGAGCAATAATTAAAAATTAAATCCACCATGAGCTTTTTGATGAAGAAATACCTAACACATGCACAATTCTGCAAGTCCTTTCAATTTTTTGGTGTAAAGTTCCCAAGTGGCACTTAGCACGCGTGTAGAGCACAGTACAAGCTTCCTTATCCTGAGCGAAGGCGTGTGGCCTGTTATTTATGCTGCTGAAAATGTTGATAGGCATAGATACCAGTTTTTAACGATTAACGGTTATTTACATTGGACAAAATAAATAACTTTTAAAGGGTCTACCCTCCCGTACCCAAAATTGAAATCCAGTGGCGGGGCGTGAACATTATTGCAAGTAAAGCCGGAGCAAAAAAACCTAAAACCTCGCCACTGTGAATTGGCACCTACCACAAATTCAGTCTATCTTTGATCACGTACCTACACTGATTAGGTACTTGTACGTCGAAATATTGGGAATTATTTAAATATAATCAAGGTCTACATCCCGTAGTAAAAATGTCCAACGTTCATAGGCAATTTAAACATGGGTTTTGCACAAAATTATAAATATGAAACTTTATATGAATTTCACAGTAACTGAAACTTCTGGACAGCGAGCTAGGTAATTCCCGCGCTAACTAACCCACATTAGTTTCAAGTACTTAGTCTTAACTTAACCACAATGTAAGCACACTTACGAAAGTTATTTACACATGTTTTGGGTTAAGTAAATGGTTAAAGTTAATTCGTAATATTAGGTACTTATATTCGAAATTACCCGTGACAAAAGGGGCTGACGCTTATGTCGCTCAACGCATTAGTATCAAAATCCAGCGCGGAAACACTGCCATCCTTATGCGGGCACTCTGCCGCAGGGAAAGGATACAGACCACAGAAATAAATAATGTCTCTCTGTGCGCTTCCTAATGATCCGTCGAAAATGAAAGTCTGTGCTTCAGCTCCAGTCAGCAGGAGTGGACCTAGTCATCTGCCTTACCTACATACTCCTTATAGCAAAAAGGTTTATGATATTAATGGGTATTGATGATTTGCCAAACAGTAAATAACTAAGTAGGTAAATAATATTATTATTAACTGCAACAATCCTACAAATTAAGGATTAAAGTTAATGCTGTATAAAGTGTATTTTTTCTGAAATAAACAGTTTAAATTTCTATTTTTATTTTTTTTAGCGCTTGGCACTGACTTCAAACAAATCAGTAGGTAGCGCACACAGAAGCATATTTTGATTTATTCTGTGTTTTTTGGGTTGTCTGTTATGTTTTTATTTCTCTTATTTAGAACTTTAAAAAATGAGGCATCAGCTAGACCGGTCATGAGAGAAAATTATCAGCTAATATTTGCAGCATCTGACAGCATTGTAGCGATTGCAATAGTTATCAGAAAGTCGATTTTTGAAATATTTTCTGTGAAAATGCCGTTTGACAGTAGAGAAGAACTGTAAGTAGTAAGTAGGTAGGTAATTCATTTTTAACTCCCGGCACAAAAAGAGGGGTGTTATGTTATAATAAGTTTGACCGCTAAGTGTGTGTGTCTGTCTGTGGCATCATAGCTCTTTAACGGGTGCACCGATTTGGATGCGGTATTTTTTAATAGAAAGCAGGTTTCTTGGCGATGGTTCTTAGATATGTTCATCAAAATCGGTTCAGCTGTTTCAAAGTTATCAGCTCTTTTGTTAGCTGCGGAAGGGATCTTAGAAGCATAACGGGCTTAATGTCAAACATACGAGTGACATAATTGCGTTGGGGGTTTTAAAATTTTCGTCCGCGTAGAATTCCAATTTGTGGTAAAGCTTCTTCATCTCTTTCATTGTATAAAACAAAAATCCGGCACCGGCAACATCCATCATTATTATCATTTCATCATCATCAGTATCAGTTAGTGAAAATTATTAATCCCGTTTATTCCCTATCCCGTGGGAATTTCAACAAATTTTTCCTTATTCTATGCAAAATTTCACTTATTTTTATCCCGCGGGAATTTTGCATTTTCCCAGAGAAAAAGTAGCCTATGTCCTTAAGCTTTCTACCGGTAAAAAATTTTTATAATCAGCCGCGTAGTTGAATTCGCTTATTTTTTCCCGTGGGAATTTTGCTTTTTCACGGAGAAAAGTAGTCTATGTAAATAAGGGTTAGTGTAGCTACTCACCAATAGGTGAAAGAAATTTTCAAATCAGCCCTGAAGTGAAATTCACTTCTTAGGTACTATCCCACGGGAATTTTGCATTTTACCGAATAAATAGTAGGTAGCCTATACCAATAAAGGATAGTGAAGCTTTCTATTGGTGATTTTTTTTAAACTCAGTCCCGAAGTTAATTTTACTATTTTCTATACCGCGGGAATTTCGCATTTATCCGGAAAAAACATCCTATGTTAACCAAGGACAGTGTATCTTTTCTATTGGTGAAAGACATTTTAAAATGAGCTCCGAAGTTGAATTTTCTTTTTTCTATCCCTTGGAAATTTTGCATTTTCCCGGAAAAAAGTAGTCTATGTCAATAAAGGATAGTGTAACTTTTTACTGGTAAAAGTTGTTATTTAATCGGCTCGGAAGGTTCAGAGATTATCTATCCCACAGGAATTTCCAAAAATCCTGCATAAGTTTTACGTTTATACTGAATTTGAAAAGTTTAGTATTTGTAGTTACGGAGATAGGGTCCAGTTGATTTGAATTGAGTACCTATATAAATCCTGATTTATTTTTATCTCGTGGAAATTTTCAAAATTCTAGAAATTAGCTTTATATTCTAATAATATTCTTGCATGCCCAATTTGTACAGTTTAGTTATGGGGATAGGGCCACTCAAGATGAAATATATAAATCCCGTTTATTCCTTATCCCGTGGGAATTCCGGAAAATCCTTTCTGATCGGATGCCTACGTCATACAAAGAACACACCCTCCACGTTTTAGGTCTCTACATACAGCGGTTTAGGCTGTGCGTTAATCCGCCAGTCAGTCATTTAGGACTTCAGGACAAAGCATTTTATATGTATTTGCATTGCACCAAGCTTTTATGCGAGTTCAACAATGATATTTGAATACTCAATTCAATTTAATTCGAAAAAGGTTGAACTCGTTCATCATCATCATCATTTCAGCCGTAGGACGTCCACTGCTGGACATAGGCCTCCCTCATTGACGCCCAATCATTACGGTTGGAAGCGACTTGCATCCACCCTGCTGAACCTGCGACCTTCACCAAAACGTCCGTCCATCTCGATGGTGGACGTCCCACGCTGCGCTTGTAAAAGCAAAAGCTTGGTGAAATGCAAATACTTATAATATGTTCTTATAAAGATTGTAACGTAGAGACAAAAACCAAAATGTGTTGCTCTGAAAGGAGAACATTTTTATTAACATAAAACTAATTAAATTTTACATTAAGCATGAGTTAATAAACAAACCTTACCTGAAAGGAGAAACAACATTTAAGGCTTTGGGGGTAGCTGCAATAGAGAGATCTCTCTCCAGGCAGATGTTATGCCTGGGGACCGAAGTCCGATCGATGAATGTTGGAAGTTGTATTTATGCAGCCGAGTTGAGAAACTTCGATAGCGTGATGTAGGATTGTAGTAGTTAGTTCCTTATGTGAGACTAGATGGCGCTAGTAGTCGCTACATCAGCCCCCCTTTTTAGACCGGAGGTCGATACGAATTGCAGTGGAGTGCAGTCTGTGCGTCATGTGGGCGCTTGCAAGGGCCAGTCGCTCAGAGCCTCGTCGGCGAGCATTGTTGTTCCTCTGCTACTTGTAATGCATGCCTGTTGCGTGATTGCTCGGAGCCTTGTTGGCGAGCGTTGGTTGATTGATCGGCAAGTGGAAGTAGTGGGAGGAGGATTTGCGAACTGTAGACACCAGGCAGATAATAGATACATGCTAATGGTGCACAGTGCGGTGAGTATGGCTTGCTGTGAGACTGCGTCATCGTCTTGTGTGTCTGAAGGTTGCGATTTTGTCCAATGTCGTGGGTCACCAATTTGGAGGTAGCTGCAATAGAGAGATCTCTCTCCAGGCAGATGTTATGCCTGGGGACCGAAGTCCGATCGATGAATGTTGGAAGTTGTATTTATGCAGCCGAGTTGAGAAACTTCGATAGCGTGATGTAGGATTGTAGTAGTTAGTTCCTTATGTGAGACTAGATGGCGCTAGTAGTCGCTACAAGGCTATTGTTTCAGACTATTTGTTATATTATTATAATATTAAATTATATACGCAAATACGATGACAACATAAATTCTCTCTGACAAGGATCTGCCAAAGTTAAAAACGGCCAACAATAGGAGGCAAATTAAATGAGGTGTTATACAAACTTCCTTTACATACTTATACATATAATTAGTTATTATCAGAGATCTGATCGTGATCAGGAAGTGGTTGACAAACGTAGACAAATGGTTTGCAAAATTTGAAGTTTCGTTTCGTTTACATTGTGTCAAAATAAACTGTAATTTAAATCAAAAGCACTAAGGTGTATTGATATCAACTTCGAAGCAAATCACCCCCAAAATAACTTTCTACTCCTTTTTAACCCCGTCAAGGGATGAATTTCAATAAAATATGAAACACATCCTCCATCAATTCTGTTAAAGAATGTTTATGCACAATTTGAAGTAGATTGGACCAAGGAATCACGTTGTCCCATACAAACTTTGCCCCCCTTTTTTACCCCCTTAGAAGTAGAACTACGAAAAATCCTTTCTTATCGGATGCCTACGTCATACAAAGAACACACCCTCCAAGTTTCAGGTCTCTACGATCAGCGGTTTAGGCTGTGCTCTGATCCGTAAGTCAGTCAGGACAAAGGATTTTATATGTATAGATAACTAGAAAAAAAGCAAGCGCTCGCTAGCTAGACAGTACAATAGGTTTAACATTTGAAATCAAGCTAAATACTTTGCATGAAGATTACTGAATATTATTGTTGTCGAAAATATTATGGTGATAACTGTGATAAGTGTGATAATGACAACAGTACCTAAGCGCTGAGTATTTCTGAAACTGGAAAAGTGTACTTATATGTGTAAATAATACTTTAGTACTTGGGTATCTGTATGATGAGGGACTGCAATGGGCTCGATTTTCAGACACTTTTCTCACTGTGTCCTAATATTGGTAAAATTCAGAAAAAAAAACATCTAACGAAAAAACCGTAAATAAAATTACAAATAGAGGGAAGGTCGTAAAATTTGTATCTAGGTTCTCCGAGAGATTTAGCGAAATTCCCAACTTTTTTAATTATACAAACGGAACCCAGACTACTATATAATTTTACTAGAACCTAGGATGACATTTAATCGTCTTAGGCAAATACTTGACAACCGTAATCACGAATAACAGAACTTCCCTGTAGTTAAGTACTTCAAAGCTCCAGGGAAAAAACCGTACAGCACCCACTTGAGTATAAAATGCAAAAATGCACGATATTTTCTTCAGTTGGTCCGTCAATTGATCATAATTCGCTCGTTTATTTAACAAACTATTAAAGTTACGATAAACATGACGATAACTATTGTGCGTTGTTTCATTGTGGTGATAGTGTTTTGTATTTACGCGGACGGACACCCGATTACTAGAGATGGTAAATAAAATTAGTTTTATTTAAGTACCTAGTTGTTAAGTATTAGGAATCGTTTAGCCAGTGTTGAAATTCAAATTAAATACTTACAATACTTAGATCCGCATTTACTGTAATTCAGAGCTACATTTGAAGTTGCGGTTGGATGCAGTTTAAAAAGTTGGATAGTTAAGATTGGTGCTTAAAATTAGTAAAAAAAAGACAGTGTATCGACAGATAATCAATCATATGAGTAGGTAGTTTCGGTGTCACAAATAAACTTTTTCCAGTCAATCATTTTGTATAGTTGACTATCGGTCAACATGGTTGCAGTTCTTAAACTCAAACTCCACTCTATGATGGGTTATTTATAGGTTCATTGAGAAATACTTATTTCTTAAATCTGCTATCGATATTAAGATTAAATCTGCATTAATGTAGATTACCTAGGTGTTGATAATCTCGTTTTCTTGTATTAAACAACGTGTTAATGTAAATATCCAAAAGAATCTTCATCAAAGTCAAAAATAGGTTGTCATGGTCAGAATTGGCATAGACTAAGTAGTTTAAGAGATGAGTAAGTATTCAATTGTTTCTATGATTATTGTTATGTACCACTCGAAATATCATCTAGTATTGAAATTAAATCATCTAGTATTGAAATTAAAGTTATAAAAAAATGAAACCGACAAATGAGGCGGTTGAAAAAAATGCCCACCCGCTACAAATACAGACAACACTGAGTAGCACAGTACGATGTTAAAATACCTATTTAAACATGTCTGATCAGTACGATAAATTGGTTAAATAATATTTTCCAGGTGGTTATAAAAAAATAACTTTCACCAGTATTTGAAATAAGTTACCGGATTTGTGCTATCCTCGACAAAATGTCACATAATATGATTCGACTGCATAATATAATGAATGAATGAAATGAATATTCGACAAGAATGTAAACAGGCTACCTACTTATGTGGCTTACCATTGGGTTTACTAAAATATGGGTGAATTTTATATATATTTTTAATAAAAAAGATATTTTTCAATTAGGCATAATGGTTTTCATTTGCCATTTGCAATGTGGACATGGCAAAAGTTAAGAGGATATGATGGCTGAGAGACTTTTGAGAAATAGGTATTTTAATTAAATGTCGCTGTCTCTCCCGAACCCCTCCGTGTCATTACAGCGAGAGTGGGACAACTGCAGCTCAGACCGTTAATAGGCGCCTAAAATTGATCAAAACAGCATTTCGTAGTCCCCTGTTTTCTTCTCGAAAACTAGACCAATAAGATTACTTTTTTTTTAAAAATAATTAGTGGACAGATTTAGCTATGCCCCTATGTTTTCCTTTTTTTGTTTATATGACATTGAAATTGGGCAATTTTTTCAGATTTTGATAGCTCATATTTCTTATGTTAATTGAAATATGGAAAAAAATAAAATAAATAAATAAAAATAAATATCACGGGATAATCTTACATAAATCGACCTAGTCCCAAACTAAGCAAAGCTTGTACTATGGGTACTAGACGACGATAAACATACTTATATAGATAAATAAATACTTAAATACATAGAAAACATCCATAACTCAGGAACAAATATTCGTGCTCATCACACAAATAAATGCCCTTACCGGGATTTGAACCCAGGACCTCTTGCTTCGTAGGCAGGGTCACTACCAACTAGGCTAAAGCGGTCGTTCATGCCCCTATGTTTTCCTTTTTTTGTTTATATGACATTGAAATTGGGCAATTTTTTCAGTTTTTGATAGTTCATATTTCTTATGTTAATTGAAATATGGAAAAAAAAACGAAACAGCTAAACGGGGCATAGCTGTTGTAGATACAGATTACACAGTAAAAAAAATTTAGCTCTAAAGCCATTATCCAGGGAGGAAACAGGGGACTACGTTTGTATGGAGAAATGGTGCGCATCGTATCCTCATAAGGATCTTTTGCCAATATTTTCGTCAAGTTTAAATCGGCGTGCGGGACGCCCGGCCAACTTTCGGTCCATATAAAAAATATTAAGTTTGATGAATCTGAATCGATAATTTTATGTCCACAGGAGAGACATAACATACACGACTAAATAGCCTAGTGGTTATAGAGAACCTGACTACGAAACACGAGGTCCCGGGTTCGATTCCCGCGTCGGCAGATATTTGTATGAATAATACTAATGTTTGTTCTCGAGTCATGGGTGTTTAATATGTATTTAATAAGTAATATAAGTATCCGTTGCCTAGTACCTACTCATAACACAAGCTTTGCTTACTTTGGAGATAGTACAATATTGGTGTGAATAGTCCCGTCATATTTATTATTACTTATTTACTTAGTTTTATACAATTGTTTCAAGAACTCAGCTTCCCACTCTACTCTCGCAAGGAATGGGGGGCTACGCCATCCACTGACAACAGGCCGCTCAAAACCCCAGTCCCTTACGTGGTCATACACCACACATACATACCAGCGGCTTGCAACACCACCGCCCAATGCAGCGCTGACATGAGAGCCATGCAACAGTACCATCAGAGCCTAGGTTGGGGCGATATCGGTTATCAGTAAGTTTTTATTTATTTTATGTATTTACTAGCTGTTGCCCGCGACTCCGTTCGCAAAGAATAGGGGTAGGTATAAAATAGCCTGCGACCTACTCTCAGACCCACCAAATAAAATACAGACAAAAAAGTTTCATAAAAGTCGGCGGAGGAGTTCGATAGCAAATACCGTGATACGAGATTTTTATAAATTACATTTACTTCAAAATACTTTTACAGCTTTACAGTTTAAACCAATGCGCTATAAAATACACTTTGCAATACAAAATACACTTTAATTTTTCATTATCTCTATCATTCAATTCATTTGGCATTGGCACGCCCTGTAGCCTAAACGGCTCAATGGATTTTGAAGTGTGAGTTGTCATTAGATTCGTCTCAGTTCCGTGAGTGACATAGGATATTTATTTTTCCGGAACGCGAATTAATCAAAATCATCTAGTTAAATTAAAGTTATAAAAAAATGAAACCGACAAATGAGGCGGTTGAAAAAAATGCCCACCCGCCACAAATACAGACAACACTGAGTAGCACAGTACGATGTTAAAATACCTATTTAAACATGTCTGACCAGTACGATAAATTGGTTAAATAATATTTTCCAGGTGGTTATAAAAAAATAACTTTCACCAGTATTTGAAATAAGTTACCGGATTTGTGCTATCCTCGACAAAATGTCACATAATATGATTCGAGTGCATAATATGTATGAAGCTATACATATACCTAAATATTCATGAGTAGTTAACCATGCCACAATTTTCCTACGTTTAGTGTAAATGACGGACGGATGTCGGGAATTATCACAAAGTGTCGTTAGTCTTTTGCGTTCCGACCTTAGGTTTACCTCTACATTTCATTACATATATTTACTGTCATTATATATATCTATCTAAACTCCGGGATTCTAAATGTATCGACGCTGATAGAGCTCTTGTAAAATTAATTTTTAAAGCGAGGTTTTTATCAGAGCTATGTCTTGGAATTCGGAACGTATTGTAATACTTACATAAAGCTTAAAAATAATGATTAATGAAATACATAATGGTCATTGATAGAATTTATTTTTCGATGAAACTATTAATTAAAACTACTTTTTTATCGCCAAATCTACAGTTTTTTTTGGTAAAGCCTAACTTAACCAGATAACCTAACCAATTCTGTAAAATAGAGAATTTCCAAGAAAATTGCATTTTGTCAATTAACCATTATGTATTTTGCCCACTATTCTTTTCCATGTTTAAATGATTTGAAATTTTGGAATTGTTGGTATCAAATACCCTATCTTGTAATTTAGTAGTATAGTAACAAAGAATCCAGCAAGCAAATGGACATACACAGTTTCATGTTAAAATCGTTAGTAGGTACGCTTCACGTATCGTTTCATTGATAACAATTGTTTACAATATTCGATAACTTGGTAGCAAATGACCTTTCAGTAGTGAGTCTTGTAGTAATCTAGGATTATTTTATCCACTAACAATAAAGTTAATGAATAAAAAAGATAATTTTGTCGAGCTAAAATGAAATCATGAATGTAACATTTTTAATTTAATTTATGTCTATAATTGGCTGTATCAATTTTTTAATTTTTAATTCTAATATGGGTCTTGTTGCCCGAAATATTTTTTTTTACGCAGCTTCGACCAAGGTAAAGTTTGTAAATTAATCAATTAATCAGTTTTGTCTTTTTACACGAATTTTCCTACCTACTTTTTTTAAAATTTGGATATGCCTTTTGTTTGAGCCATTGCTCTCACTCGACCTACCGACTTATTTTGTGAATAAAAATAATTGGTACTAACCTCTGTGTACAGAGCTTATTTTCTGGGACTTTGAAAAGTTCATTTTATGTGCAAGTAAAACAAATATCAAATTAAAAACAAACGTCTAACCTGTGTTAGCAATTAAGTCAGATGTAGGTAATTAGGTTAATCAATCACTGATTTGAGGAAAACCGTCTAGCTGTTGAGTAATTGAAATAAATAATGAGACCGCAGTTTTCTGATACAAAGTCAATATAATGAAAATGAATGATCTACTAAGGTAGGCAGGTAAGGTTGTTAATTTCCAAAGCAATATTTTCTCATGCCAACATTGATGTAAAAGCATGCGAGTAATTTATTTATTTTTGTCGTAATACAAATGTGGGTGACAGTTAGGTAATCAATCTCTTCCTACTTGTTCACTTAATAAGTTTGTTAAGTACAGATCGAATGAAGTCTCTGTAAAATAATTATTTTTTCTCAAACATGCTATGAAATATTGACGTTACGTTCCTTATAATACGCCACGAAGGGTCACGTTGCAGGTGCAGGTGCAGCCGGTGGTAGGGGACCGCCTAGACGAGAGGTCAATAATGGAATTTCATACAACTTTGCTGGCCAAGGCCAGCAAAGTGATCGTCTATTGTTTCATACCATGACGTTTATAGGTCTATGGCATCATAGCATTTAGCTATTAAAAAAAAAACTATAAGCAATATTTGCGTTTTGGTTCATTAAGAC
The DNA here is from genome assembly GCA_947563465.1 of Archips xylosteana. Taxonomy (NCBI): domain Eukaryota; kingdom Metazoa; phylum Arthropoda; class Insecta; order Lepidoptera; family Tortricidae; genus Archips; species Archips xylosteana. The sequence continues at coordinate 8,900,606 of OX387363.1, forward strand.
ATTCTGCCACTACGCTTATTTAAGGTAAGGTAAGATGATGATGATGATGATGATGGTGTGATGATGATGGTGATGATTATGGTGATGATGATGATGATGATGATGATGATGCTGATGATGATGATGATGATGATGATGATGATGGCGATGATGATGATGATAATGGTGATGATGAGATGATGATGATGATGTTCATGATGATGATGATGTTGATGATGATGATGATGGTGATGATGAGATGATGATGATGATGTTGATGATGATGATGATGATGATGATGATGATGATGATGATGATGATGATGGTGATGATGATGATGATGATAGTGATGATGATTATGATTATGATGGTGATGGTGATGACGATGATGTTCATGATGATGTTGATGATGATCATGATGGTGATGATGATGATGGTGGTGATGTTGATGCATGTTTGAGAAAAACTCTATACAAGCCTTGGCCACGAACAGGGATTGCCGGCCTCGTATCTCTAGATGGCCTCGTTAACACTCGGCTGGCAATCCCCTATTTCGCGGCCGCTGCAGTAATGTACTATTAACGCTCACATTCAGTAGGGTTTTGTCTTCTACCAGCGAGGATGCCATTTAGCGTACAGTTCGTTCCCCCCGCCCCCCATTCTTGCACCATCAAAATTGGTTCATAGTTAATACCTACTTTTATATTTGGGCCTAGAGCGGCCGCTCCTCCTTCTTCTGAGAGTTCGTACCTAATTAGACGGGATCATTGCATTTTCCTGGGTAAAATTAAGTAATTAGTAAATGATAGTGACGCCCAGATAGTCTAAGCGGTTAGTACCTTGTACCTTGACTATGAAGTTAGAGGTTTCGGGTTCGAACCCCAGTAGCGACAGACACTCGCATAATGAATATAATACACTTACGAGTATTTATTGACACACAAATAAATTATTATTAAAATTTATTAATTTGCATGTGAGCGTAATTTTAAAGCTTAGTTCAGTTTTAGATACCAACATTTTTTATTTGTTTTCCAGTTTCGCGGTAGGCAGTGAGGGCGGAGCATATGAGGGGAGGGGTTGGACCGTGGTCGGTACCCACGCCACCGTTGCCAACAACTACAGCATTGGGATCGTCTTGATCGGAGACTGGAGAGGTAAAATAATAAGTTTTTAATTATAAAATTTGTAATACCAGATGCAAACTGACTGTACTTTTTATTAACTGTACCTACCTACTTGCATTGTGATACGAATTACATATGTAAAATCGCCCAAGAAATTCTTTTACCATCCCAAGGTTCAATGTCAGTTGTAGGTACGGCTTAAAATGCCAAAGGCTATTTTCACTCAAAATTCAATGTGACAATCAGCCTAATTGTTTTAATTCTGATGTAGGAACTGTCTTTAAAAATGCTAAAGCACTTACCTTGTCGACTATACATACACCAAATTTCAACTCAATCTTCACCTCTGATCTCTAAATTTCTCGAAATTTATGTGCGAAATTACATTTGAAATTTACAATGAGCTTTACGGTAAAGAAAAAAAACTTCGTGAGGAAACTCGCACACACCTGCGAAGCGAAGAAATTCAAAAGTGTAAAGTTTCCGATCCGCACTGGGCCCACGTGGGAATCACGGCTCAAGCCCTCTCATTCGGAGAGGAGTCCTGGCCCCTGCAGTGGGACGCACAGCCACGGACTTTAAATGTTGCACCACTTGCCACTCTTCGGCTATCCATGCGACACAAGTTGGGTTTAGCTGCTTATACTCGCATCCTGATTTGCATTACAAGGCTAAAATACGAACAGTGCCAAGTGGCTCATCAGGCCTGGAATGAAGGATAATGGAATGTAATTTTTCATACGTCTTAATCCACAGTGGAACTCCCGCCTGCGAAACAGCTAGCTACTACCAAGGCGCTCATCGCTCTAGGACTCAAAAAAGGCTACATCAGTCCCCATTACAAACTCATAGGGCACAAACAAGTGTCGAGCACAGAGTGCCCAGGGGGAGCGTTACTCGATGAAATCTCTTCGTGGGAGCACTACGCACCAGGACACGCCGTATTTCCACCCAAAAATAAAATAAGATCTTAAAAAATGGTATTTTATTTATCACTACCTAAAAAAGAAGGGCAGATGCCCCGGTTCATTTGGCCATTTTCAACTTTAAATTGGGATTAACTAAGGTACGTTTGTACAGACAATCAGTCTTAAAGTGGCCACAAGTGGGGCATCTGCCCTAGGTACTGTAGCGACTCCTAGCGCCATCTAGTAGTCAACTAAAGAATCTGTTCCATACTGATTACTGGCCTTTTACTACCAAATTCAATTTTCGAACATCGTATCTGCCTTTCCGTTCACGCTAATGGTATTTAACAAAGAGTGAAAGGGACGGCACGATTCGAACATCGAATTTCGTAGTAGCCCTCCTGTAATTAATGCGCTGTAGAAGTTTCTCAACTCGGCTGGATAAATTCTAACTTCCAACTCTTCCGTCCCCAGGCATAACAACTGGAGAGAGTTCTGTATAGTGGCCTATGGGCATTTCTGTTTTTTATTGTACCTATCCAATTAAGTACTTGTTAATGGTTACGCACTTTTTCAAGCCTTTACAATAAAAAAAACGTATCAAACCGAACAATTCTTCACTCCTTGTTAAACATTGTTAAACTTGTCCGATTTGACACGTTTTTTTATTGTTAAGGTTCTTTTTCAAGCCTTATAGTGTCCGACCGAAAGTTCGGTTTCGGTTTCGGTCGAGTTTCGGCAAAAAATGGGTTTCGGTTTATTTTCGGTTTCGGCGGCAAACCTGCCGAAACTACGACCGAAATCGAAACTGCATTCCGGAGTTCTCACACTGCGATCGGTCTTGTTCGGCGCGTTGCCTTCCAAGCAACGGAGACATTTGGCCGCGTCCACGTGCCTAATCATGTCGTCACTGCCTTGTGTTTGCAGTTAGTTTTGTTTGTTGTGAGTTTTCATGTGATTTATTTTGAATTCGGTAAGTTTTATCACGTGATATAGCATAAGAGTAGGCAGTAAACATAAAAATATAATTCAATATAGCAAACTAATACATAGATATAGTAGAATCAAGCATAATCTAAGTATCTAAATATATTTTGGTTAATTTAACACTCTCGCTAATGCTATACCTAATCAGACATTAGTTAGGCACTCGGTACTTACTATAGTGCATCAGTGGTGATAATATTGTGGATTCAGGGTTGTTATGATGATTATCAAAAAGTGAAAATTTCGAAGACTGCATACCTATGTAGGTTTAAAGATAAAAAAATTAAGACAGACTGATTATAATAACGTTTCCTTTCTTTTTCCCTCAAAACATGATTCTTGTAAGGAAGGTTCGGATTCGGTTTCCGTTTCGGCCGAAACTGAGACCGTTGCTGAAATTCAGTTTCGGTCGCAAAAACCAGTTTCGGTCGGAGACTAAAGCCTAATAATAAGGCTTGAAAAAGTGCGTAACCAAACGGACTAATCTTAACTTATCTCCCTATTAACAATTTCTTAATTGGGTACAAAGAAAAATAGTAATGCCCCTATCCTCACAGTCACAAGTTGATAATCTTCAATAACCTCACCATAAACAACGCACCTCTATAGTAAACGCTCGACACTCTGCTTTGAACAAATTATATCTGGGTGACTACGGGCGTTTCAACCGCTATCAGTCCCCAAATTAAGATTTTTGACGTTAACCGCTACAGTAGGTACTGTCGCTAGGCCAGGATCTATTTCACATAAAAATCAATGAATACGAATAATTATAGCTCTAACCCAAACAAGTCTTTAAATCTAACGACACAAGTAAATCTTCACTCACGGGAAAGACTAGGTACGTTTGTGAAACGACCAATTAAACGATTTTATAGCTTCCCTGTTTTTGAAACTTCCAGGAAACTATTCAAGGGATCCCCTCTTTACATAGTTCACTTTTTCCCTAATCACTACGTACCTACTATGTAGGAAACCACAGAACTAATAGAGGGGGTATGTATTACAATACCGAAGTACGAAAGACTGAATGTATTAAAACATCGAATGGGTCAAAAGACCGACACGATTTTTTTCTGAAACCGTTAACATTTTAAGATTGTTATAAAACAAACCTAACCTAACCTAATGGGTTCTGTATGATGCCGTTTTAATAAATTCTGAAAAGTTTACGGTTTCAGAAAAAAATCATGTCGGTCTTTTGACCCATTCGATGTTTTAATACATTCGGTCTTTCGTACTTCGGTATTGTAAAACACACCCAATAGAGGAGATGAAGTGCCACCGGAGAAAAAATCGCGACCACGCATATGGCGTAAAGGTCATTTATAAGTATACTTTACGCGATTCTTTAAGATCTTTTTTTAAAGAAATAGGTATCCTAACCCTGCCCTCGTTGTATATATTTGAAATAATCATGTATGTAAGAAAGAACATATGTGATTTTCCCACTAACGTCGATAAGCCAAAGGTTACTAGAAACACAGGGAAGCTTAAAGTTCCATCTTACAGACTGGCTAAAACTAAAAAGTCGTTTCTGGGAAGATGCATACGTTTTTATAATAAAATTCCGAAAACAATAACCGAACAAACTGATACAAAATTCAAATCCATTGTGAAGAAGACATTAATATCTAAGGCGTACTATAAAATTAATGACTATATCATGGACAGGGATGTTTGGAAATAATTCCGATCCGCATTGGCGATCCCTAGTCTCAAATAGCGTATCTACTGTGTTAAAAAATTTAATTGTATTAAATACTTTAGATGTATGTCATTTAATAACAATGTAGATCTGATTGAAAAAAATATACCTTGTTGAGTTTCTTGCCGGTTTCTTCTCAACAGGGTTTTTTCCGAACCGGTGGTAGATTTTTCGACGTTCATAGGAGCATCAATTTGGTGCCTAAATTGAATAAAGAATTTTGACTTTGACTTTGACTTTCTATCGAAGGTCTCTAACGAAGTTAGCTATTAAAAAAATGGTTTATTGCAGAGATCGTCGTTTAAAAAGTATTACATTATATAATCCGTCGATCGGAAACAGGCTAGAGAGCCGCGAACACCGTGGTAGAGTTGCTTGTTTGTCAATTTATTAATGAACTAAAACAATTACTTTGCTCACCCGCGACCTTAACTTAAACTTGCTTAAGGTCGCGGGTGAGCAAAGTAATTGTTTCAGTTCATTAATATGGACCTCCGCAAAGTAACACCTGATTCAATAAATTGACGATTTTTTTGTTGGCATTTTGGTGAGTATGCGCAGGAATTACATGATTTATTTCCTCCATCTCCATTTTATTGATAGACATCCAGACGACGGGAGCGTTTTCATCCATACGAGTATGTGGCTAGTATTCCATTGGCCTTCAAGAAGCGATTAGTTTCATCTTTCCTATAATAATACGAACTGCTAAATAATAAATAAATAATAAATAAATATCATGGGACAATTCACACCAATTGACCTAGTCCCAAAGTAAGCTTAGCAAAGCTTGTGTTATGGGTACTAGACAACGGATAAACATACTTATATAGATAGATACATACTTAAATACATATTAAACACCCAAGACCCGAGAACAAACATTCGTATTTTTCATACAAATACCTGCCCCGACACGGGAATCGAACCCGGGACCTCAAGCTTCATAGTCAGGTTCTCTAACCACTAGGCCATCTGGTCGGCTAAGTAATGGAATTCGCTCCCGTCGTCTGTATTTCCTCTCCGTCTGTATTATTTATTATATATTGATATAACCTAGGGCTCGTCAAGGCTAGAGTGAATAGGCATACTGAACCAGGGAGATACATCTGCACTTTCCATCTGGTGAGGCAGGGGTCAAGCACGGGTCAGTTTTATGTAAAAAATTAACTATTCGTCTGTAACTAGTTCTGTGTAGGTAACTAGAACAATTGACAACTCAACCAATTAACGATGGCTTTTACCAATTACTAATTACCTACAGGAAATGAAAATCATCCTCGATGATTCGCAAATTAATTGTTTGTTATTCCCCTACTAACACGTGATTTTGGGTAAGTTTTTAACCATTGTTATTGTCCGTACCTATTCCAAAACGAGAACACGTAGAAAATAATAGAAAAACAGTCCTTGGCAATGACAAATTTGGTATTGCAGCTAAACTTGTCCCTGCGTATGTAACGTTTTCCGGTAACACAGTTTTCAGGGTTCCGTAGTCAATTAGGAACCCTTATTTATGTTGTTATTTGTACACATGAGTGAATTACGTATAGTCAGTGATAAACCATGTCTGTTGACCATCCCATATGGAAAAAAATAATTTTAGTATTTAATTTTCGTTACAATGGACAGCAACAACCCTTTTTTATGGGGTATGAGTAAATAGTATATTTACCAATTGAATACACATACATTTGACAAACTGACTTACTTAATCTATACCTAAAAAACCTATATTTACAAATGTGCCTAGCTAGATCGCTGCTATTATTTTGCATTAAACGTCGTGATGAAGATCTTAAAATGTATGTAGAGCTTTATCATTTACCCTGTAAGAGCACAGCACTATACTTATAATTATAACAACCACATAATTATCCTATCCTATGTTCCTGAAATTAGTTATTGTTGTTTCTTAAATTAATAACTAGCTGTTGCCCGCGACACCGTCTGAAAAGAATTTGTTTATCGCTATCGATTTCTTGGAACAAAAAGTAGGTAAGTACCTATCTATATGTTAATCCAAGTTATAAATTATCTCTGTGCCAAATTTCACCAGAATCCGTCAAATCGTTTAGATCGATTGATCCATACAAACTTTCACGTTTATAATATTACTTAGTGGGATATGACACTTAAAAAATATGATAAGAAACAATATTAACGACCGCTTTAGCCTAGTTGGTAGTGACCCTACCTACGAAGCAAGAGGTCCTGGGTTCAAATCCCGGTAAGGGCATTTATTTGTGTGATGAGCACGCATATTTGTTCCTGAGTTATGGATGTTTTCTATGTATTTAAGTATTTATTTATCTATATAAGTATGTATATCGTCGTCTAGTACCCATAGTACAAGCTTTGCTTAGTTTGGGACTATGTCGATTTGTGTGAGATTGTCCCTTAATATTATTTATTTGTTTATTATTTATTATTATATGCGAGTTGTGAGCGATTTACTGTAAAATAGTAGAAAAGTTTTTTTAACACGTTTTTTGACCATTTAATCAGATAATAAGGATACAGTTATTTGTGCCTACTTTTACCTGTTACTACCTTGATGATGACTACAAAGTGACAATGGGTTATGACCTTGCAGTGGTAGAGGCAGTGATTAGACATACATGTGTATGCTGCGGGCAGCAAAGATCTTTATCAACGGAATTATTACGCGAAGCTGTTTTTGTAAGTAATTAGGTGCATGTTTCTATAAATAAATGGAAGACTTATTCAAACAGATGAATCTGAAAATAATGAAGAACACTAATATTGTTACTACGGATGCGTTCAAATTTGAATTGCTCGTTTGGTAAACAACTTCCGCCTTAAAGGAAATCCGAGGCCTTATTTTGTCGCAATCTGAATCGCAATCGTTTTCAACACTTCTTATTGTCACACGGTAAAGACATAGGATAAGAGTAGAAAGAGATGGTAAATGCGATTGCGAGCGCGTTAGATAATAGTGTAGTTTTCAATTAGTGGAATTCAGTATTTCCAGAGATTACCGTTACATACTGATAAATAAAAAAACATCAATAATCTAGTATAGACTCAATAATACACAGCTAAAAAAATCCCTATTTTTTTTTAATAGAGTTTCATAAAATGAGACATGGTTGTTTATTCGGTAATATTAATACAGTGTTCGTTTTACCATTTAGGATATATATCGGGACTATCCTTTACAACCCTATAGATTAGTTTAGTTATAAAACAATCCTGAAGTAGGTACTTACAGTTTCAGAAAAGAAAAATAGTTTTGGGAAATGAATCAGTTGGCAAAAAAAAATCGGCTAAAAATTAGAAAATTGATTTACGAGAGCGAACCGCGGATAAAAGCTGGTGGTAATATTTCAAAACATTTTCACTTATTTTTATTAATAAAACTATTTTACTGAATGAACCAATGAACATTAGTAATGTTAAAAACCGAGGATGATCTCAGCCTGATGGAATATTTTCGCAGTTGCAAGTGCAATCAGTCAGAGTCATAGGTCGTAATCGTACCTACTGGATCTATGATGCCAAGGGATACACAGGGTGGAGAAATGGATGCCACGTGGAGGAGAAGTACCGCAAATAATGATAATAGCAAGATAAGCTCAAGGGAGATACGATTTTATTTTTAAAATAAACATTGAATACTTACTTTCCAGTTCACTGTTTTTTTTAATCTTCCGCTAAATAATTGGGACCGGAACCCGTCGAAAGTGGCAAAGAAACATGTTGTATTTGTATAAATTTACAATCTACGACCTTATATAAATATGTAAAGACATATTTTTTTGTAAGTGATGGTAGATAATTTATTCAATCAGGGACGTTATTCAGTTAATCCGGCCTATTTATAGCTAATATAAGAATCAATTTTAATAAAGATTGTTTATAAACTGTTTCTGAATAGTTTACAGGATCAATTTATCTGTATTACATACATTTAGGCTAGGATTGTCTCGTAGCCAAGCTTGCATCGAACGATGTCGACTAGAGCAGAGGAGCCCTATCCTGGGGCGGCCAGTGGGCGTCGCGGTTGTTACTTTATGCAACCGTGGTATCCACACTCAAGGGCAATGAGAGAATTTGTGAGGATTTTAGTGGATACGCCCGTTATGGGGGGAGGGGGGGGGGGGCACGATTTCTCTGTGTTCCCGAACAGAGCTGAATGTATAAGGCGCATTTTCCACACCAAGAAAAGTAACTGTCTCGTAAAGATGCCGCAATACAATATTTTTGTATTTTAAGTTTTAGAAGCAGTTGTGTTAGATTTTATTTTGGGGCCAAAGCAGCACAATAACGGATGGATGAGATTTTCATTCCTTCTATTCATAAAAAGTTACAAACCTGTTATAACATTGGTTATGTTTTTTGTCTGGCATAAGCAAATAGCAGTAAGAAAATAATACTCGATTTGAAAAGAACTTTAACAAGTGCTTGTGAATAAAGAGGTTACCTACTGTCGCACTCAGAGGCGTAAGATTCCGTAATACTCCATAAAATTTGACTAATAAGGACCTAGGGAGCGTCAGAAAATGACTTACCTAGAACGTGACCTAGGTCAGCCACCCCTACCTTCCGCCTTAATTTCGTGGTCACATTTTTTACGAATTGACTGTAGATTTTGATAGCATTTTCGGTTATTTACTAGTGGTCTTGTAGTTTTATCTGATAACTGATATACATAGTTAAGAATCTTCTGCCATTTCTATAAAAATGTGTCCACAAAAGTGAATTGGAACAAACGCTCGAATTACGATCAAGTAACGGCAATTTAGAGTCCGCGCAGACAGAGAGCGGTCTGGAGTTCCGAGTTCCGCGTTCAGAGTTCTGTGTTCTTTCGAATGTACTGAGTCCCTTACGATATAACGCACACAGTAGGCGGTCAAAGCAGAACGCCGCGTTCTAGAGTTCTTTTGTCTTTCTTCTCGTGTTGTGTTTATTTGTTTGCACAAAATATTCTTCTTTTTTTTAGAAGTTTCTAGGCTCCACAAAAGCAATGCTTCATCTTCGGAAGATGATCTTACTAGCGAAAATATTGTACGTACAAAAATGGAACGCAAAAATTTTAACGCCTCTTGTGTGCGTTAGAACTCTCCAGCGGTCAAAACGCAGAACTCTGCTGTACCTCTACCATGAGTTACACTTGTTTACAGTGACCGTACTCGCTAGCGACGGCGTAATTGATTTGTATAGAGAATTGTGTACAGCGCCTCTAGCGGTCACTTACGGAAGAACAATTCTCCATACAAATCATTTACGCCGTCGCTAGCGAGTACGGTCACTACAAACTAGTGTAACTCATGGTAGAGGTACTGAACGCAGAACTCGGAACACCAGACTGGTCTGTGCGGGCCCTTAACAGCACGTAAGGAGCATCACACTCACTCACGCCCGTTTCACAAGTCCCAAGATGGTCGAAATTTCACGAATTTATGAGAAAACATAGAGAACTAATAGTCATACAGACAGGCCATTTTACATTTTGTTGGTCTATTGAAATTTTAAGTGATGAGGCTAAGACTTATCGTTTCTCAAACCTACCGCTTATTAACGAATTGTTCAAATCGATTTTACAATCGAATTTGGCGCAATATTCACATATCTATGACATTCTAGGTAAGAAGGAGTGGACCTAGTCATCTACCTTATCTATTGGGTTTCTACCACTCCTGCTGGCTCGTGCTGAGGCACTAACTTCAAACAGATTAGTAGAAAGATATTTTCATGCTTTTAGTTTGTAGTCGATTAAATTTTTATTTCATTTTTTTTTGCTCGTTAGTTTTGAGTGTTTTTGAAGGCAGTTTTATTTTTCATTTAAAAATTATTAATCAGGTGAATAGAGGTCAATCACGGTTAGTTTTAAGGAAAGAAAGTTATTAATTTCTGAGATTGTTTTTTTCGTAGAAATCTTACAATAAACCAATTACGTGAAAAATACTAAGGAGTATACCCACTGGTAACTGGGTATACATTGTTACATGTAAATAGCTAATGTTGATATTCAGTAAAACTGAAATATTGCGTTAGTAAAAGTAAAGTCTGCCCGCATTTCCTCTTAATAGACATATCCATGTAATTACTTGTTTAATTTGTTCTAACCTGTAGCTACTAATAAAATGGTACCGTGACTGATTGACTGACAGCACACATCCTTAACCACTGGGAGCTTAGAGATTTGAAATGTGGCAGATATAATTTGAGTACCACAGAGGTGCAGATGCACTAAAAATGGATATTTGTCAGAACTAGCCCAATTTTTTTCTTCTGCGGGGGTAACTTCGAGGACATACGCTGATATTGGATTTACCTATATCCTTTATTTGTTCTTATTTATGGCGTCTTAACTTAAATTTGGTAGTGGTAGAGAAATTTTAATTTAATTTCAATATCACTCAATTAGCTACTTAACTAGACATGTCTTCAGTACCACTACCATGAGTTTACAGTGACAGTACTCGATAGCGACTGCGTAAATGATTTGTATGGAGTCTCCATACAAATCATTTACGCAGTCGCTATCGAGTACGGTCATTGTAAACTCATGGTAGTGGTACTGGCGTGTGTAAGTAGTTCGTTAGAAACTATAAATATAATATTATGATCTAAATTTCTCTACTTTCAGCTACAAATATAGCATAATAAAACAGAATTTTTAAGGATTTTTTTTAAGAGGCAAGTCGACGTCTCAATTAGGGACCAAAGAGCTGGCAGCTTCCCCGAACAAAGAATTAGCTTAGGTAATTAGATAGAGAGTAAACGCTACTAGCATCTTCAGAACCATACTTCAGGTTTTGATAACCAACATGTTTAATTTTATTTTTTTAATGTAAGTATTTTAAGCTTAGGTAGTTGATAAATTATTTTTTATTTTATTATCATATAAATAAGAAAACATGTCTTGAATGGCAGTCACAGCCTACTGACAGAAGGTTCACGACAACAATCTTTCATTCCTTGAATTCCACTCAAGTTTAACCTAATTCCTATATATATTTCGAGAGCATGATGTACATTGCATCCTTTGATCCGGCGCCCGCGCTGGGGAATCACCTCGGTTACCAAACCGACTATATATAATGTATAAAGCAAGTTTAAAAGCAAGTTTATATAGTCGGCACAGTCCGAACCGTCGCTCGCTAGTTGCTTGCACGGCGTTTGCGTTTACGGATATTTCATACTTATCCAAAGTTTAAGATACATCTTATATTCAACATGTGCGTAATCCGGAAGAAGTTCTACAATTATTGAGTACAGTGTAGGTATTTTAGTATAGTTTCGTATTTAATATAGTTTAAATTTAAAAGGTTAACATGGACAATTGGACACGCAGCGTCACGTGTAACGTACAATGTCTCGCGTAAGAATGTTTGTTTCTTTGTTTTTAAATAATAGTGTAATATATTCTAAAATTTTGAGCAATTCGTGATCTGGGCACACGTTTATACCTCTGTACGTATAATAAACCTACCTAATTACTTGTAAATTAATAATTAATTTCCATGCTAGGATTGTTCAGCATAGTGAATAATTTATTGAATCAGGCGTTAGGTACTTTGCGGAGGTCCATTTTAATGAACTGAAACAATTACTTTGCTCACCCGCGACCAATGCACGCGCAAACACAAACGCGTACAATAGTAGATTGTTCAACAAGGGACTAAAACAAGCTAAAATGACACAAGATATTTAGCCACCCGAGCAGAGCGAGGGTGGCTATAATTCACGTGTCATTATGGCAGTTTAGTCTCGCGTTAAACACTCTACTTTTCACATTGAATGCGAGGAAAAAAACGATGTTTTAGGTATACTAATCTACAATATTACTTTTATAAAACGTACGCTCAATACGAGCAATGGACGTCTGTTCAGAATTCAAATAGCAATTTAAATTTGTTCCGCGTTTTTTTTTCTTGAGTGACGCTTTAAATGTTTGCATATTTAGTCAACAGTTTCAAACTTGAAAATTATTTCATAGCTAATTGGACTAAGTATGCATAATAAAATGAATTCATCTTTAATATAATTAAATAGATTAATATTCGTAATTATTCATGGTGTTTCACGAAATTATTATTTTTTAAAATATTTTTATACAGTTGTCATTTTGAGGTTAGGTATTTCCACGCACTAAAGGCTTCCACAGACCGAAGCGCAGGACGCTACGGAGCGCTACGGAGCGCTTCGAAGCGTCCGCAGCGCGCTGCGGTCTGTGGATAGCTTTAAAATTGTCAATGCCCAGTCTCTGAAAATGGCAATAATCCTCCATCCACAAACACCGTGATTGGCAGTTTAGGGGTTTCCAAAGTAAATTAAAAAAAATTACTTTAATCCCTAGAGATCAAAAAAGAGCTTTAGTCCCGATATGCAGAAGCTCAAGTAACATTTTAAGAGCATGAGAAGTGAAAAAGCACAAAAAAACAAAGCAAAAAACAAAAAAGTTGCGAAAAGTTGGTCGCGGGTGAGCAAAGTAATAAGTAATTAATAATTAATAAGTATAAGTAATTGTGTAAAGTAATTAGGACTAGTGGCGTAGCTAATCGGGGTTGTAGGAGCTCAGGAGGCCCTCAGATCCTATCCAGCAAAGTAAGCAAAGCTCAAACAGAATTCAAAACCGATTAACCACCTAAACATTTTCAAACTTTGTCCACTTTGTTTTATTGCCCACTATAATATTTTATTGGATTTGAGTACCTTTCATTTACTGGGCCCTGCATGCATGCATATTTAATTATTTATTTTATTTTATATTTTACTGGATAAAAAATTCGAAGGCTCAATTTCTTTTTTGCACCGGGTCCTCGTTATCAATCTACACTTCTACACCCGTGATTAGAACTAAAGCTAAAAGTTTTATTGACGACAAGTTAGTGGTATCGGTGGATGATAAAGTAACGACGTTGCTGGAACATAACAATAATTTCTTAATTTACATTAATTAAATGATTTGAACAGTGGTTTTGTTACTTTTAAACCAAAAGTTTCGTTTTTTATGCCGTCGTTATCCAAAAATAGGCAAACTTCAATAAAAATAAATAAACAATTATGGATGGTAGTCTTCTTCTTCTTCTTTTTCAACCTTTCACCACCCAATGCTGAGTGTAGGTCTCTTCTAATGCACGCCATTCTTCCCGGTTTTGCGCCCTTAGTTAGTATTGTTAGTTAGCAATTATTTATGTCTTACGCGCTATTGGCAGATAATCAATACTACTACACATGCCGTCATAGAAGTATAGATCAAACGATAAACTGGTAAAATGCAACGCAAGATCAATGGCAACATACCTATATGTAGCTTACAAAGGGATCAAATCCTCTTTCTCCAATTTTAGTTACTTCCAACATCAATCAACAACAGATTTCTAATTTATAAGTAGATACCCAGGTGTTGTTCTAGGCCAATGAAACAAATTGGAAAAAGCCGTGTTGAAGATAAATTGCAAAATCAAATAATTCAAAATTGTTAGGTAGGAGTATTATTAAAAAAGTTTTGTTCTCAATTTGACGCGCCACTTGAAATTTCTCGCATTCGTGTCCGAAAATCATTTACGTTCGTAAAAACGAGAGAGGCGAAATTTTTTATAATCTTTATAATTTTGTAAGTGCTCAAAGATATTCATTTATTTATTTACAATTTTATAATTAGTACGAGTACTTACAGGCGAACAAAGAGTTATTTAAATAGAAAGCAAACAAAACGCAATCGAAACTTATCTTTGGCGTCTGATAAAACTTCAATATCTACAGATTGGAGTATTCAGACCATATAGGAAGTAAACAGTGTAGTATTAGCAGCGAAAGGTTTCACACTATTTTAAGCATCAATTAACTTTCAGATATGTCGAATGTGAACGATAGTTACTTTGATCAGAAGTACCCAGTGAGACCAGCACAGGAAAGAAGCAAAATGAAACTATTCCTGATTGTTTTGGTAATTGCGATGGCCGTCGGAGTTGTCGTGGCAGTACCAGCTGTGATACTTTCAAGTAAGTTAACTTAGAAAATCCTGATTATTTTTAATCTATATAAATAAATATTACTTAATTGTCGAATGTTTTATACGCGCATCATTTCAGAGCAGCTGCATCTATTTGGCTACGTAGGTATAATGAACCAGCAAAAGTGTTTGCCATTTTTTTACAGTTCCAATATCAGAAAAAAAACCTAAGTCTGATTTTCACGTTGGCTTGTAGTATTTATTGTAGTCTTTTCTGTCTTTACTGTTTAAAGTCGCACTACTGCCATTGAATCTTAGGATGGTAAATGAATTTCTTTGTTGACTATACTACCACTTTCAGTTAACACGTCTTTGATAGTTTGTCGTAGAGTCAGATAGCATAAACGGTTTAGGTAGAACACAGAAGTAAAATAGGTAATAAGAAGAATAAAAACAAATATATATTTCCTTCCTGTACCGGTGTCGCCAATTTTTCACCTCTCCGCTATTCATGCACACACGTTTTCTGGGTTTTTAGAGATTACGTAGATTACGGTAAAATGAAGGTAATCCTTTTTATCAACAATCTCGTGTGATATATCTATTCCTCTTATTGTTATTATTGGTTGTAAAACGATATATTGACGTCATGATTATCGGTCTATCCGCATATCCCTTAGCCCGAGGTCGGCTCAATAGGGGCACCTTTTGGCATGTTAGGATAAAATTTTCCCCTTGCTGAGCAGCCCGTCTGGAAGCTCGCCATCTCTCCGGCAAGCTGTTAACAGCAACAGTCCATCCGAAAAAGGTCTACCCGCAAAGTGCGTGCGTACAAAAATTTAACGCTTATTAACTTATTTATTCGGCGGCGAATCTTCAACGCAATTTCCTTCAGTAAATATCAGGGCGAACGTCAGCGTGCTTACTCAAATATAGTAGCGTCACGTAAAAAATTATAGAGTTCCGGGACAGCAACATAAAAAAAACTACTAGAATTAAAGTCATCCATTAAATCGAACAAATTTTGTAAACTACCTAATTTGAAATTGAGTTAGTACTTGCACTATTATTATATTATTATATTCTGTGGTTGAAGTAAAACGGAGTTTTGCAAACAAACAGTAATAAATCGATTCTGTAGGAACACTATACGAATAACAAACGTTTTTAAGACACTGGTAGAAACATGCAAAAGATATAGGTAATAAATATACCTAGATATTTTCCTAGCACGTATGAATATTTTTCCTTCTAATACTTAGTTTATTGATGTCTTATAAGTGGCATTATATCAATGAGACACGTTTGAAAATATAAAACAAGAATACCAAATCGAATCGATGTTATTATTATGTCAAACACTAATCACAAGTAGATCGTGCTAGAAAAATCTCTAGGTTTAGTAATAAAACAACGTAGGTATTCCGTTCTCGCTTGTTATTGGCCCCAGTTTGTTTAGTAGCTTGTAAAAAGTCAGAGTGAGAAGACGTTTCATACTTTTTTTAATATTAACTACTAACACATAGTCAGTTTCTTTTGTACCTTGGAAAATGCTGTTAAAATCAGGTTAGTATTAAGCAGTTTTATAATAGTATTAAGTAGTCTTTTTTAGATTTAGCTAAATATGTAAAGAAGCAATCAGCGTGTAAACAAACTGTGACGTATTTATACAAAACACTGCATACATTTTATCTTCTGTTATACCTACTGATTGATTTAAGTAATTAGTTTTGTGACGCTCCAACGAAATCGGAAACGTCAATGACTATAAAAACTGCCAATTGTGAGTCGGACTAGTGCGCCGAGCGAGGGTTATCTGTGGGTATCTAACAAGGACAATTATCTCAAGAGGACTGCCAATTACTACACAATGTCGCGTTTACGGTGATTTTTAATCGGTGATCAGGAGTTGAAAAATAGTAATCCCTGGCCGAAATTGAATTTAGTAAAATTAAGAGGTCTCACTCAATCAATCAGTCTCTGTATAATTTAATTAATTCTTAGATTATTTATGCACTAGATAGAGTGTCAGTAGCAAACATTGCGATACAAAACGTCCAAAAATCTATTTGACAGCTTCATATTACGGTCGCGTTACGTCATTCAAACTGAAGGGAGGCAAATAACATATAAGCCAACAGTTGGCTTATATTTTTCGGGACGTTTTCATGCCGGCGAATCTCTATCTAGTGTATAAATAATCTAAAATTAATTAAAATAAAATCCTACATCTGTTGAAGTTGAAGTGTCATCGATATGGAGGGAAATTTGACAGGTCTCACGGCAAAGTTTGCTTTTTCTTTTTGATTCGTCCGTTCGGACAGGCTAAGGTCCGATATCATATCGCCTCGTCATCAGTTGTCAAAGTTTGCTTAAGAAACTGACTTGTCAAAGAGGTTTTAGGGTCATAAACTAAACCATGTGTAGGGTGACAACGATTTTAATCACAAAAATATTTTCCAAATAATCATCACTTAAAAAAGTTATACATCTTGTTTCATGTAATTTGGACGACCAGATGGCCTAGTGGTTAGAGACCCTGACTATGAAGCTTGAGGTCCCGGGTTCGATTCCCGTGTCGGGGCAGATATTTGTATGAAAAATACGAATGTTTGTTCTCGGGTCTTGGGTGTTTAATATGTATTTAAGTATGTATCTATCTATATAAGTATGTTTATCCGTTGCCTAGTACCCATAACACAAGCTTTGCTAAGCTTACTTTGGGACTAGGTCAATTGGTGTGAATTGTCCCGTGATATTTATTTTATTTATTTATTTTAATTGCGACTTAAACGTAATTGCCACCGAATAGTGATCTAGAAAAACTTGTTCCTGATCAGCGATTAAAAATTATCTCTCTGTAGGTACCATTTAAAAAAATACTTTCATCAAAACTTCATTCTAACTGTTGGAAGTTAAAGAAAATGCGGCTTGTATAGTTTTTTACACTTTATTTTAATTTTGTATTTTATTTTTTAGTTTAGAGATTTTTCTTTAATGGGCACATACATTAAAACCCACACAATAAAGAACTAGCTAAATATACACAGTTATTCTAAAGTAATGCGCTTACATACATTCGGCAATATTTGTTTTTTATCTACATGTATACACATAGAATTAATGTTTCACAACATCATAATTTTCTACAGAAAAATCCATCCTGGCTGACTCTTCAGAAAATGAGGTGGTAACATACGACTTTCCGTATACCAGCCGGTCAGAATGGGACGCTCGGCCGGCGACTGAAGTCTTGCCACTCCCGACCCCAGTTCCATACGTGGTGATCCACCACTCAGCCACTCCTGCTGCTTGCTACAGCAGACAAGAGTGCAAAGCTGCTATGAAGAGCATGCAGGACTTCCATATGAATGACAGACATTGGTGGGATATCGGATACAGGTAATTATATCTCACTCCCAGATCAACATGTAACCATATCGTTGATAAGATAGATTAGGTATATCGCCTGCATCGAAATTGATACATACCTACTAAGTATACACAGTGATTTTTAATCGGTGATTGTTGTGATACAACGGATTCGCCCGTATTGGGGTGAATCGGCCGCGCGGGGACGGCGAGCGCGGGACGTGACCTTTCACTTCTGACGACGGGACGACACGGACTGTGCGCGTCGCGATAGTTGATAACTTGGCTTTTGTAACGGTTTTCGAATTATATCATATATCATAGTACCAGTGTTTTATATATTTAATCCGTCATCTAGATCTCCCTCTCGACTAATTAATAAGGGCACTAGACACGAACATATGAACATATATCCGGTTCGAAGGACCATATGTTCGTGTCTAGTGCCCTTATTAATTAGTCGAGAGGGAGATCTAGACGACGGATTAAATATATAAAACACTGGTACTATGATATAGGATATAATTCGAAAACCGTTACAAAAGCCAAGTTATCAACTATCGCGACGCGCACAGTCCGTGTCGTCCCGTCGTAAGAAGTGAAAGGTCACGTCCCGCGCTCGCCGTCCCCGCGCGGCCGATTCACCCCAATACGGGCGAATCCGTTGTATCACAACAGTGATCAGGAGTTGAAAAATATTTATCCTAGCCAAAATGGAATTTAATAGATAAGGTCTCAAGCAATTGAGTCTCTGTTTAATTAAAAAAATAACGTTTTTGTTAAAACTTCCACCATCCACCGAATGCATGGTCATCCTACTTTCGTTGAAGTTAAGTAGTTTCATCTAGTGTCATCGTTTTGGAGGGGAATCGTGAGATCTCACGTCAAAGTTTGTTTGAGAAATTGAGGATTAAACCATGTGTAGGGTGACAATGATTTTACTAAAAAGCGATTTTCCAAATATTAAATAAAAATAGACGTTTTGTTTTATGTAACTGCAACTTAAATGTGGTCGCCCCCGAATACTGATCTAGAAAAATAAGATTGGTTCCTGATCAGTGATCACCGATTAAAATCATCGTGTATAGTCCTCCACGTCGATTTTAATGACCCTGACTGAATTAAGATAATATAAATTAGCATTCCCAGTTTACTTACCATTTAACTCCTTTTCTACCGTGACCCCTAATGTGGCTGGCTAGTTCGAACTTAGTCTTAAAAACTCTATCGCAGGGTACGCAATAGAGCTGGCCTTATGAATTGTAGGTGTGGGCCAATCAACTTTTAAACCGACGTTTTTGGCGTCTCCTGCGTTACAAAATTGTCTCTGGCGTTACCAAAAAATCGTACTTCCAACAAGATATTTCACGGTTTAATAGGTTAAACTTACGTAGGACGGCATGTATTCATACTATTCATCTATTAAATACAGAAAAAACATGTTTACTTACAAAAATCTGCAATTGTTTGAAAAATGTCGCGGACAGATTATAGTCGGTTTAAAAGTTGATTGGCCCGTGTACGTATAGGAAGGCTTAGGTCTATCTTTCAAAGTTTTGCGTTTGACATAAAGTGTTTAAGATTAACCAGTTTTCCTAAATACTGCCAACCGACCTAAAGATGGCAGAGCGCCACGAATATCGATTTCACGCAAGCTCCTCCTAACTTGTAGGGTCAATACCGTAGGTGTTAAGATGTCTCTTGCTTGAGCACGTCTTTTTAGCGCAGATGCTGACCGCCGTGCTTTCTTTTACCCTCTGCCATGTCTGAATAGAAAACAGCTTTAAATAACAGATGGTCATTCATACGGAAGACGTGCCCACACTACCTTAGTTGGCGTTGCATGCATAAAAGCTATTATTTGGGCATTTGAAGTGCATCATCTAAATTAATTCCTGAGTCATCATAGAACCTTACCATTGTACATAAGTAATTGTATTAGCCTGTCTGTCTATCAATTGACGCAAATATCACGGTGATAAGGTTCTGTGGTGCCCTAGGAATCAATTTGCTTGACCCTACAGCTGGAGAAGTAGATGAGCGATTGAAAAACTAAAATTAATCTATACATACACAGGCCTCAAGACAGTAGAGTCAGCGATACCAACAGTAGCCATCAGTATCAGTACCGTCGTTTTCACAGAACCACACGAGGTCCCTGCCTAGTGCCCCCCCCCCCCCCCCCCCCCAAAGTCAAATATCCTCATTTATAGACCGGGTGATGGTGACACAAAGTACTAGATCATTTGTACCAGTATGGCGGTTCCTCAGGGGTCTAATTACGTAAAGACAAAAAGGAAAATGATGGTCATAGCGCTGGTACCGGCGGCCCAACCGCGTGGGCGTTAATCGAACGTGTCGGATAAATAACGAGAAACGAACAATTTGTTCCACAAAAATTCTTGTGTTTTCCGATAGTCGATAAAAAACAGAAGGCGGTAGCGTAATGCCATACTTCTCCGGTGTGGCTTACAGCCCGCCATACCGACGCGAACACGTTAATTTAAAAACAACAATTGAACCATTTGTACCAAGCTAATTTTTGCACAGCTAATAATCGTCGAGTAGCCATTCACGAAAATCACCATGCCATACTTTTCTGACGGTTCCAAATGGGCGCCATACCGCCGCAAAGGAGTAATTTTTATTTTTTTTTGCAAAACGATTTGTACCAGTATTGCATTTGGATTTTTGGAAAGTACTTGATAAAATGTGACCGTTATTATATTTGCCATACCTGTGTACAATATTTTTTCAAAATTCTAAGTTTTATTCGTAATTCAAACGATTTGTACCAGTATGGCACTAATGTTTCCTGTAAGTTTGAGGTTTGAAAAATATAAATACAAAATTTCAAACATCTAGGTGGCGGCAATCTTGTCTTATAACCAGATATTATGTTGTATAATATTGTACGGCTACCACCGCTCGAAAGATTTCTCGAATTGTAGAGGCCTTTAGGTTCCACACTATTACACGTATTTTACAGTCGTATTTTTAAAACTCGTCGAATAAATAAGTTTTTCAAGTATGGCAGCAATTTTTCCCCTTACTAGAAGTATGGCAAATATAATGACGGTCACATTTTATCAAGTACTTTCCAAAAATCCTAATGCAATACTGGTACAAATCGTTTTGCAAAATAAAATAAAAATTACTTCTTTGCAGCGGTATGGCACCCATTTGGAACCGTCAGAAAAGTATGGCATGGTGATTTTCGTGAATGGCTACTCGACGATTATTAGCTGTGCAAAAATTAGCTTGGTACAAATGGTTCAATTGTTGTTTTTAAATTAACGTGTTCGCGTCGGTATGGCGGGCTGTAAGCCACACCGGAGAAGTATGGCATTGCGCTACCGCCTTCTGTTTTTTTATCGACTATCGGAAAATACAAGAATTTTTGTGGAAAAATCGATCGATTCTCGTTATTTATCAGACACGTTCGATTAACGCCCACGCGGTTGGGCCGCCGGTGCCAGCGCTATGACCATCATTTTCCTTTTTGTCATTACGTAATTAGACCCCTGAAGAACCGCCATACTGGTACAAATGACCTAGTATTTTGTGTCACCATCCCCCGGTCTATTACGAAAGAAATGACATTTTGTTATCAATGACGTAAACTCCTTTTATTTATTTATTTATTTAAAGGCCAATAGGGATGTTTCCTAGGTAAAAAAATAATAATTCTTATTAGTCCGTATTTTACATTATCAAAAAATATTAGACACGTAATTTTTCTTTTGACAATTAAACAAAAAGTGACGAAGATATGGCGCGTTGAAGTTCCGCGTGACGTCACTTGTTCCTAAAACGCTCATACAAAGTGTAGGAACAAGTGACGTCACGCGAAACTTCAACGCGCCATATCTTCGTAATTTTTTGTTTAATTGACAAATTAAAAAATACGTGTCCAATATTGTTTGATAATCTAAAAGACTGACTAGTTAGGAAAGTAGCCAATTGTCAAATTTGGTCTCGTAAGTGACCCTTACGTACCTTCATTTGTATTTTCGCAAATTTTTGTGTTTGTGATACCTGACCTTTATAATTGTTTGTGTGATTATGAATGGACAAAGGTCTTTGATGCGAACGCTTGAATCAGACGAAAAACCGGTAATTTAGACTCTTCAAAACAGCAGTGATGTGACCACTGCCCTATAAGAAAAAAAATTGACACTTTTGTTCATCGTTGCTTTCTAAAGCTGCGTACGGACTGCGCGCACATTACGTGTACCCTACGCGAGCCCGGGTACGCGTACGGCCAGGGCCAGACGGTTTTATTCGTTGGTGCCCATTAGTGCCCAAGGGCGCCGGCATTTCCTGAGATGGCTCTAACCATCAAAGTATTAAGAGGGTGTATTGATATAATAAATTTAACTTCGCAACCGCTAATCCACTTCTGCTGTTGACAGTACGCGTACAGTATCAAATACCTATCTTGTCGTACAATATACCGCAGTGTCTCAAGTCAAGGCTTTGACCAGTGTGTGTTGCCAGTGATGACTTATGGCACTGAGACGTGGCCGCTAACGATGGGCCTCATAAGAAAGCTCAAAGTCACTTAAAGGGCGATGGAGAAGGCTATGCTCTTAGTTTCTCTGCGTATGCGGGATCGCATTAGAAATGATGAAATCCGCGCAAGAACTAAAGTCACGGACATAGCTCGAAGAATCGCTAGACTTAAGTGGCAGTGGGCAGGGCACATCGCTCGTAGAATTGACGGCCGATGGGGCCGAAAGGTTCTCGAGTGGCGTCCGCGGACCGGTAGAAGCAGTGTAGGTAGGCCTCCAACATGATGGAGCGACGACCTGGTGAAGGTGGCGGGAACACATTGGATGCGGATGGCGCAGGGCCGATCTGTTTGGAGAGCCTTGGGGGAGGCCTATGTTCAGCAGTGGACGTCTTTCTGCTGAAATGATGATGATGATGAAAATTATCAAATTGCCGAATTATGCCAGATATTTTAAAACTTATCGGGAATAACTCAGCTTAATTGAGTTAAGTAGATTAATTGAACAGCCCTGTGAATGCTTTTAATTGTGGTTGGTAAATGTTAATAGAAACAAGGCGCGATTTGTTCGTCGCTGAGAAATTTACAACTAGGTAGGTTCGGATATTAAAAGGTTTATTTTCTTCTATTTCATGCGTTTAATTAGTAAGTTCAACTAGTAATTGCAGTTTTAATACAAAAAAAAATACAAAATCGTTTATTGACAAAAAACAACATAATTAGGTACATTTTTGAAAGTATCCGTCAGTGGTCAAACTAGGCTGAGCTTGTAGGTATCTTGGCCATCTGCGAGTGCAGTTAACAGAAAAAATAAAAAAATATTACACTAGTGTTTTAGGTTATATTTAGTAAAACAGACTTGAATTACATACACGTGGATAATCAACGTGTAATGGATTAATGTACCTTATGTACTATTGAGATTATCTATTGTTATCATTAAGCGGACAAAATATTCGGTGGTCGTGTATTTAATAACCTTGGTGATAGTAAAGATCGTCAAATATAGTCATGTCATAAATATGCTGACCAGTCACACCATGAAGTATTTGTATTGTCAAAGGACAACTTTTTTCTTAAAACAGAAACATTAAACATTACACTTTACAATGGAAGTTTACCGCCGCATTTACGCCCAAGATTTTTCATGTATTTAATTTGACGATCGTGATGTTGCACACTGATTAATGATTATAGTTCACGGAATAGTTGTCGCTCCCAAGCAAATGAAGAGTCGTAATTAATACTTGCACGGACACATCAAAATCAACTGATTCGGTAGAGGGGCTCGCGTCATTTTAGCTTAGACAAGCTCTACCTATGTACCTAGATAAATCCTTTGTGCTCGTGCATTTTTACCGTTTATCGAATAGTCTATATAATATATAGGTATATAGAACGTACTATTCCAAATCTAGTGCTCTGTTTGAGAAAGTGCTCCATTTGAGAAAGTGCACTTTTTGGGAAAGTGCACCTTGTGAGAATGTGCTCTATATGAGAAAGTGTACCAATTGGGAAGTGCACTTTTTGAGACAGTGCACCTTCCGAGAAAGTGATCCATCTAAACAAGTGTACCTTTAGAAAAAGTGCACATTTCGGGAAAGTGAGTTTTTTGAGCCTAACCCATCATCATCATTTCAGTCGAAAGACATCCACTGCTTAACATATAGGCCTCCCCCAAGGCTCGCCAAACAGATCGGCCCTGAGCCATCCGCATCCAATGCGTTCCCGCCACCTTCACCAGGTCGTCGCTCCATCTTGTTGGAGGCCTACCTACATACATATACTTAGGCCTGCGTCTTCCGGTCCGCGGACGCCACTCGAGAACCTTTCAGCCCCATCGGCCGTCTGTTCTACGAGCGATGTGCCCTGCCCACTGTCACTTAAGTCTAGCGATTCTTCAAGCTATGTCCGTATTCGTGTCCGTGACTTTAGTTCTTGCGCATATTTTTATGCTATTCCGAAAACACGGAAAACCCATTCAAGATTTTACCAAATCCCCATTATTCAGGGGCCTGTTGCATAACAAAGTAAAACTAATATTACAGAGCGGAACTCTCGCTTCAGTTATATTAATTAGAAAGGGAGTTCCGCTTGTAATATAAGTTGTACTTTGTTATGCAACAGGCCCCAGATTGTGGTTTTTATTTACGTTGTATAAAGAACATGCGAACTTTAACTTCGCATTTGTAATACCTATTAGTAAGACTAAGGCCATAATTTTTTATTGTTGCTTCAGTTTCGCGGTGGGTAGCGACGGCGTGGCATACGAAGGCAGAGGCTGGAAGATACTCGGCGCCCATGCTCTCCACTTTAACACTGTCAGCATCGGCATATGCGTTATTGGCGATTGGACGAGTAAGTAATAATTAATAAGTAAAGTGAACTGAAGACTTACGCTAAGATTACAACTTAATACATTTTGGGCCGTGGTCGTCAGGCACTAAACAATTTGTCAAAGAAGTGTCAAAAAACTCGTCGGCGTCTCTAGCAATTCCAGAGCAGGGTTTTATTTCGCCCAAAGGCTGAGCCTCGCTGTGCAAAGCGGAAATGAAGCTAGCGTCCTAACTGAACTACGAACTGTGCCATAGGGCGGTCTCTACCTTTAATAGTCTAAATATTATGATTTTTTTAAATCTTTATAACGCCAACGACGGATATATGCATCACAAAATGCAACGTCAAAGTGATCTTTAAAGGTTTGATCGTCAAAGGTTAATGATAAGTGTTAAGGAGTTAGTTGTTCAATTGACAATGCGACGCTAGTAAAAAAAAAGGTTTTATTTTAGCCCTGACAACCAGCATAATTTTCAATTAACTGTAAAATTAGATTTTTAGATGCTTTGAAATAAGTAAATATTTAGTCGATTGAGTTGGTAAATAAGTGAGTCACAGGCCTCTGTTGACGTACAATATCTAGGTACATATCGGAGATCGCGTCGTAATAGCTCATAAAAAAATATGTCAATTTATTGATGGTGTTAACTACCCTATTAATCTGAGTGGATGTCCACATTAATGAAATACAACCACTTGGCTTGTTACTTCTACCACACTTGCGAGACAAAGAGCTACATCGGTACAATACGTATTTATATGTGGGAAACCCGTCTTAAACGTCCACGTAAATCAACACTTTTACTATGCAATGATTAATTTAGTTATAGGTATTATTTGTGCACCCGTAGACCACCCGACACCCGTTTACCATGAACCGTCCGTTCACCCGTTTGTGTGCCCATGATGGACTGACTTATATTTACAACTATAACGACTATTAAAATGTGCATGACTTGCGATGAAATAACAAATAAATCATTTTTATTATTATTAGCCTGTGTTAGTTCCCACTGCTGGGAAAAGGCTTATCCCCTGGACTTCCAACTCGCCCTGTCTGCACTTATGTCGGGCCTGTCACCCGAGAACATGGTCTAGGTTATCCCGCCATCTCCACCTTGGTCTACTGCGGCGCCGATTTAACTATCTTGGGGCATCCATTGAGTGGTTAGCCGTGCCCACCTCTCCGAATGCATGCGACGGACGTTGTCACCCCAGTCCCAATAAAAAATAAATACTTACAACCCAAAATTTTAACGCGGTTTGATCTCTCTACGAGTTCATTTTCAAGCTAACTTCCATGTGTGGTAGCGGATGAGCAATAAAAAGTTGTTGTAGTTCACACATTCTATTGCTAAACTAGTAGGTACTACAAACGTACATTAGGTTTGAGTTTCTTGATATTTTTGTTTAGAGTAGTATCTACGGTCATTCACGGTTTCATTTTGTAATTTTAAACTATTATTCTTTCTCAGATTCCGTACCACCAGCAGAGCAGCTGAAAACTGTGAAAGCGTTGATAGCTGCTGGTGTCGAGCTAGGGTACATTAAACCGGACTACAAATTAGTTGGCCATAGACAAGTCAGAGAGACAGAGTGTCCTGGTCAGTCATTCTTCGATGTCGTGAAGACATGGGACCACTGGGTTCCCTTCCCGGCATCCGATGAGGATCTCGTTAATGTACCAGAGATTAGTGACGATTATAAGAATCGGTATCTTAAGAAATCGGCGTTGTAAAGGAATACTCATTAGCTTTAGAATCATGATGTTGATACAATTTAAAGTAGGTACCTACATGATTTGTTATTGACGAATGATAATATAAAATAGATTAATAGAATAATTAAGAGGTTGATACAATCAATGTTTACATCACATTTATGCAGGATAGAATGTAACGAGGGATTTTCTCGGAAACTTGTGCGGTAATTTAATTAAAAGACAAAAATTGTGTTCCCTAGTCCAGTCAATGCTGGACAATATAAATTAACTAAATTGCTTAAAATACCCTGATTAAATAAAAAAAAAAAGTAGTATAAAGGTAACATGCAACCGCTGTTTAAATGTAATAGATACTGTTCTAAGTAAATAATAATAAGTTCCTACAATTTAAACCACCTTATTTTTACCTGACCCTTACCCTCCCATTGATCAGAACTCCACTGATAAGTAGTATAACTTTCTAAATGTGAAAGAATTTTAAAAATCGGTTCAGTTATTTTTGAGTTCATTAGATCAACAGATAAACACACGATCAAATTTTTCTCTTAATATTTTAGGTTAGATTTAGATATTAGAGAGTTTGTCGATAAGGCATTACTAAATCATCATCATTAATAAATCGTATGAAATAAATGAATATAAAAAGTAGCTATACTTATAAATCTTTTTAAAGCAGTTGTTTTTTATCAATAGTTAAAGAAATGAGTATTCTGATTATTCCGTATTCCGTAAACGATTCATTAACTAGCTGATTTTGAGCGAAGCGATGACTCATTATTGTATAACCGCGGTGTGTGCAAACTTGATCAATTCACACAATCAGTCCGGTTGGCTGTGACGTCACAACTATGTTGAAAGCCTTCATCATTAGCGTATCTCCGGGGCTTCACCGTAGTACTACGCCGTAGTAAGAATAAGATAAACAACCATTAAAATGTAAACATATTTTAATGACAAGATGACTTTCACAAAAATAGTTCCATTACCAATCTATAAACAATGACGGTTAGGATGCCATAATTAACATCGTTAAATATCTATTATGCTACTTTATATTTTTACCATACCTTACTTTTATATGGGAAAAAACATATGTTTTGTGTAGGTACCTACTCAAGAGACTTGATGTTCAATCCCAACATTATGTAATAACTTGCTGAGGAAACATATTATTGCTTCCTTTTTTGTGTTGCGTTGACAATTTTAGTTTGTTCTAAACCCTGCAGTACACTCTTAAAAGTCAAGTATTAAGTAAACTAAATCTTTTTGATTTTGCTACTGTGCCATTATAGGAAAATGTACCCAAGACAAGTATCATCTAAAATACAGTCGTGATCGAAACTCTCTCATATCGTCAATACTTTGAAAATAGTTCATAACTCAAATGAATGTGTAAATGTGTAAATTAAACTGAACTTTGAAGCGCCTCAAGTGAAGTTCACAACGATTATAGATTTAAAATTAAGAGCTGTTTCTAAAGTGGTGACTATATTTAATTGCCTATCCCTAGGAACAAGTTTGCAATATATGACAGAGTGAAATATGTAGGTATACATACAACATTTTACTTAGACAAAGTTCCACGTCGTACTCCGTCGAGTCCGTTAAGCACACCGCCAAGGTTTTCGAACTTCAACCTTCAGAGTTAGACTATGAACTTGGACCGGGTCCACAGATCTATACGCTTAGTATAAGTTTTACTTCACCAAAATACTTCTCGATCGCGTTTACGTAAAAATTTCAATTCTATGAAAACATGGACGCGTGCGCGCGGAGGCGCTGTCCATGTTTCCCTAGTAATTGATTTTTTTACGAAAACGCGATCGAGAAGTATTTCGTGAAGTAAAAACTTAAACTAAGCATACTAGTCAGCAAGATGGTACTCGTTAATAATTTTCGCTAATGGGATACTAATCTACTCATCTATTACATTCATAATGTATGGAAGGTATACAAGTGTATAAAAGGACACACAGCACAATTTTTATACATTTTTTTAATAATGTACAAAGGTGGACCGAGTGGTTAATAAGGACCGGGTATTAAATGCCCGATTAAGATATTAATGTTGGTATTGACTTAATGATAGAACAATTTAAAAACACGCAGGTAAATTTTGACTAGGTATTTATCACAATATCAAGTCTCATGAACAATTAAAAGAGTTAATAAATTCTGTATTAACAGTAGAACCATTTGATTTCTGACTCATCCTAGAACATTTTCACTGTAAGCGTGATTTTCCTAGTCAAGCAACGTAATGTCACCGTGACATTTTATGTGAAAAGGTTACCAAGTCGGTCACGATTCAGTTGGTAGGTACGACTGTAATAATGAGATGCATAAAATAAAATGTAGTTAAGGTCACCAATATGCATATTATTAACATCGTGACAGTAACGATTAGGTATACATTTTTACAACAAACAAACACAGAGACTTTCGCTTATTTGGTCAAACCTGTGTTTTTCTCATATCGCTGCAACATAGTAATCAAAATCCCTTACATGCATATATATTTTGGTGATATATCCGATTTTGCAGTTCCCGGCTGTATTTAATCTGATTTTAAGATTTTGGCAATTGTTCACAACGCTCGATATTTATAGTAACGTAATAAAATATTTTATTATCCACTCGATCCATTATTTAGATACTACACATATAAATGTTACATATCATTAGTTTTACAACTGTACACTAAACAGGTAAAAATAATTTCATCTCCTAAATAACAAGTGCGAATAAAATGATCATTACATTGATTCGTACAAACATTTACCTAGACGTTAAATTTAACTTTATAAAACACCTTTTATAGTTTTATCTAATTTATAAACTTTTCAGTAGTTCATTTAAAATATTTTACTAAATTTGACACCAGTTAACGTGTTCTTAACACAGTAGCTTGGCTAACATATAGATTTTATGACTTAGGCCTGTCTTTTACAGAACGGTATGTATGTGTATTAAAATATGCATTTAATGTTAAGGTAAGCGTATTGGAAACATCACAAACACATATAGGTTGACGGACACCGATCTTTCGTTATACAAAAACACGGCTCAAGATTACTACGTCTACGTCCCATTTCATCACCTTCATAAATCGTCCACAGTACCAGGTCGTCAGCCTACTATTCCTAAATCGTCACCTTCTAAAGTCGTCCAGTTTCTGATATCTCAATATCCCTTTTTGTCTCCATTCCTATTTCGGCCACAGCGCCAACTCGTCCACTTTCTTTCATCGACCACAGGACTACTTGGTTACCGGTGCCAACTCGTCCACATTTCTTTATCAACCACAGTTCTGCTTAGTATAAATAGGAATGTTGTCGAGTTAGCACTGTAGTCGAAATAGAAATGTTGACGAGTTGGCACTTACTCTGGCCCGCGTGTAGGAAAGCGGAAAAGATAGGAAAGTGACGATTTAGGAATGTTGAATTGTTGAAACCATATGACTGGGGACAATTTAAGAAGGTGACGAAATGGTACTGTGGACGAAATCATGCTGAGCCAAAAACACCTAGGAAGCTGCAGAGCTAATGATAAAATCATCGACGTAGAGTACAGAGTATACATAGAAAATTTAATAAGACAATATCAGAATATATGGACTACACTTAGTAAAACTTTAAATAAATAGGTTTTTTTTCTCTTAATTAACGATAAGCTTAAAAGTACACGTTGCATTATAATTTATAACAGTATTTACTTAAATTTCCTCTGACCTATTAAATGTAGGTACTTAATGTGAATTGAATTCAGCACCTACTTATATGGACTGCAGTATTTGCTTAGCAAAATTTATTACTAAAATAAAATAATATACTTAATCACGGTTAATTCCTTTCCTGTTGAGATATTATTAAAATGCTAAAAATTATGAAAGACGTACACATTGTAGACATGCTTGTATAGAAAAATGTAATAAATATCATATCACGCACAGAAAAAGTATTTTTATTTATAATGTTATACCCGTTGAATGTAGGCGTAAAGATATTGTAAAGCCGCCAATTCTGACCAGAAGGTATTATGGACTGTAAAACACTACCAATTTTAATCATAAATGGTTAAAAAATGGATACAAAACGCGAATCACAACGCTTAATCAAAATACTATTTTTCCGATATCTTGGAATTTATATTTATAGGTTTTACTACAAACTTGAACTATGCATGTTTTATTTTCAGCGTTTGTTTTCAGTAAATCCTTGTTTAATTTTTGATTTTTAATTGCTAATTCACACTGTATTGATTTGGTGTGTTCAATAAAGAATATTTGTATTGTATTGTATTTTTAAAACATTAAATTTTTAGGTTATGCATCACAAACCAAACTTGGGGAAGCGCTATTAAAGTACTTACTACCAGAGGCGGCGCTTGGCGTAGGCGACGTGGACTACTACCTACACCATCGCGGTCTGAGGGGCCTCATGCCTCATAAGTTTCCCGTTTTTATGCTAACACCAGTCATCTAATGTGTGGTGTAACATCATAGGAGCTCGTATAATATATCTCGCCCACATCAAATTTAGGTCCTGCACCGCCACTGTTACTTACAATAATATTAAGCTTAAATTTAATTAATGAGCGTGAATATAATTATGTTTGTTTTATCGCGTGGACGAACACAAGAAGCGCATTGTTCAAACCGATATAACCTAAACATAATATCTAGTAAAATCATTACCTAATACTAATTACAGCGTATTAGAACAAGTAATTAACCAATATAAAGTTATGGGCATTTTACTAACCTCAGGTTAAGTAAATTAGGTAAATGACCGATCTTAGTTATACGAGAGAATTCATCAATTTACTGTCCATTCATAACCATACCTACAAAATATATTAAATAATAATTGGAACGGTACCTGGGGTACATATAAGTAAGTTAAATTGTGTGTTCTAGATATTTTCATCACAAAATTCTCTAACGTTAAAATATCGATGCAAAGTGAGGTTACAAATTATGGCTTGATACTTTCAGTAGGTACACACATCTCTTTGGCTACAATGGCTAGCTATACGTGGATTGGGTGTAACAACGCCCAGCTAGTTACTAGGCTAGTGGCCGAATCTAGACACCAGAAGCAACAATGGCTAAGTTTATTGGTCCGGATTCACCATCAGATCGAGTCCGACTAGTGGTTTTTCTAAGTAGGCCATTTATTATGCATATGATTAGATTAATCCGAATAAGAGTAAAGTAGCATTCTGATGTTGGCGCCCGCATCCGGTGACCGTGACACACGACCGCGACCAGGTCGCGCGACCCACTTGATAAGTATGAATTAGAAGCGGGTTATGATTTGAGCAGTTCTTCCGAATTACTTCCGTGGACACATCTTTGTAGAAATAGTGTGTACGATTCTGATACAGTTTCCAGTTATCTGGTAGAAGTAAGATTTTAATGGCGTTTTTTGTTATTTATAATGTTCCTGTAACCTTTAATAAATAACCAAAAACACCATCAAAATCTACAGAAAATTCGTAAAAAATGTGACTACGAAAGTAAGGCAGTTGAAATACTCGAATAATGTCCCAAGCACCGACCAAGCGAGGTTGCAAGCGACCGTAAGGATACTAAATAAGCGGTGGGTCGCGCGACCCGGTCGCAGTCGCGTGTCGTGATCGCCAACATCGGAATGATGCTTTATCGGTATCGTTTATTGAAGTGTGACGAGTACAGTCAAGGGCAAAAATATGTATACACTTTAGTATCTTGTCTATTTTCGTCATATTTGAACTGCCATATATGAACTGTCACAGTGATTAAAGTGACAAGGTACTAAAGTGTATACATATTTTTGCCCTGGACTGTACCTGGAAGAACATCGACGGTCCCCACGAACATAGTCCTATGGAAAAATAAGACGAAATAGCTTTTTTTACAGATTTAAACTAAGCATCAAACGAACTACATGACTACATTTTTATTTATTTATTTCGTGTTATGTTTACTGAGATACCCAATTGAACATAGTCTTAAATGAAAAACGTTTCGACGTACACTGTGGCATGAACGCTTACGATCTTGTTCAAAACAAGACGTACCGGCCGCGTCGCGGTGCAACGTCATTTGCGCCGTTGTTCTGCAGAGATCGTACGAGTTAGAGTGAACTTTATTTTTTGTCGATTGCTTGTAAATTAATTGGAAGTTTTTGCAATTATTAAATTAATATATTCTGATATATTTTAAGGTATTGTTATTACATCTAGCATTGCCAAAACATAATTAGTTTTACATACGACCTGATATTTACACATAGCTTCGATGAATAATGTCTTACATGCAAATAAGACTTATTTAATTTCAGTACTCCATTGAACAAAGTTGTTTATGAACATGCGACGCCTCTTAATCCACAGAACAAAGTCGTAAAGTAATAAAAAACGCCATTTATCTACAAATATAAAAAAATAAAACAAACAATCTTACATAAATTAGAAGTATAACCATATCAAGAGGTATTTATAAGTAGTTTTAGTGTTAGATTACTTGTTACGAAAATATTGAGATTTTAACTTGAGCCCAACTTTAAACGGCAATTACTCGAAACTATAATTTTGCACTTAATACTTTGTTCTTGGGGACCGTCGACATGTCTAGTCACCTTTTTTTGAAAAATGATATTTTAATCTCAAAATGTAGAGCTCGCAAAGTAATATAGCTTCCCATTAGATTTAATATGGATATAGTGAAAATAATATTATATTGATTTCACTTTTAAAGAAATGGTTACCATATTTTCAAAACTATCAGAAAATTGTAAGAAAAAGGCACGGAGGGAAATATTTCTTAAAGATATGCAGATGGGATTGTACTTATCACAAATATGGGCTTTAATTGTTAATATGTGGCAGGTACTGACTCGATATAGTTAATTAATGGATGATTCTTAAATTTCACAGATATGGCATACTTAAGCGTAGCTTATTTGACTAGAGTTTTGAAATATAGACTCTATAGTACAAATATGTGATTTTCAAGCAATGAGTGTTTGACTTAGGTGTGGTTTGCTTTTCGTTGTTCATCCTCTGATTGCATGGAAGGGAAGTCCTCATCAGTTATTGACAATCCAATCGGACCGAACAAGATACCCAAACATACTTGGATACAAAACATTAGTACACCTATACTTATTGATTTTGATTATGATCAAATGCGATACGAAACTTTTCATTCTGATATTTTCTTCTTATTTCTAGCCTTCATCAATTAAAGAATTAGTGTAGGCCTCCTTTTTAATTTTTCACTCACGGTTTTCTGCCCACCACTTTTATGATAATCATTATCATGATAGTAATATTATCATCGTTATATTATTTCTATCTTATGGATATCATTTAGTCGATAAGATCTTCATTAATTTATACAATTATGAATATAGATAAAATTGTTTTCTATGCATTTATCTACTGAAAATATTATACAAATACCCAGTTAACAACATTTTAATACGTTAAAAGAATATGTAAACCTGTGAATGTATTCTTTTCACAGTAAATTTAATATCGTGGTCATAATATTGCCGGCCTTCCCATTCAACCATTTTGGTTGAAGTGTATTAGCAAGTTACTGCTTCTGTATAGATAAGAAGGAATAGTTACTATATGGCGATTTCTTAAAAAATGTGACCAGATAAATGAGGCAGTTGAAACGCGCAAATAAATTTCCTACGTTTGTAAACGATGACCTACATGGTTCTAAGTTATCGAAAAATCACATTTGTAGTTGATTACTTTTCTTAAATATTAAGTAGGGGGCTACCTAAAACCGAAAAATACGGACAAAGCTTAAACTTTTTTGATTTCTGATATACTTAAACATTCCAAGCAACAATTAAATGGATCGACTCTCTCTACATTGCAAAATGTAGAGTACCCTGTGAATCCAATACACTGTATCTTCAGTACACTGTCTATGGGAGTTACAGTGTATTGGATTCACAGGGTATACTAGAGTCGAACAGAGAAGTTAATGAGGCAGGGGATTCCTCCACAGCTCGCAAGTACTATATAGTACTCGCAACCGGCTGTAGTATTCCATAATATTGCACTGTTATCAATACGTTTCCGGCAGATTCATTTTTATGAATGGGAATCAGTTTAGGTTTCCTCATACGTTTTTCCTTTTATTTTCTTGTGACATGAATCACAGTGTTTGAAAATATACTTACATACAGTAAGAAATTTGTTTCATAGGCATTTCTCCCAAAACATCCTCATGTCGAATATTAAATAAAGATTTCATTTTTTTTTATAAGTGTACCCACTAGAATTTATATGAAGTATTTTCTCTTTAAATCAATATAATAGGTAAGTAATTTTTGTAGCTAATTAATGCCCAAAACTTTCTAGTTTTAAACTGTCTTGACTTTGGAGCATATTTTTCATAGAAAAATTGTAACGCAAAAGTAAAATTCTTACACAAACAATTATAATCGTATTTATTTTATAACTAACCATTATCTTTTACCATTTAGTTGTCATACGTTCGATGATCGATAAAACTATGTAGATCAGTGATTAAGTTGGATATATTTATTGTTTCAATTCGAACCTTATTTGTTCTCTATCAAGGTTTGAACTTGCAGCACGAGGTCCCTTGCGAGAGAGAGCACAGCTGCTGCGTCGTGTCGTTCCGCCATTTCTGTGAATAAAGAAATTATAATAATGATTAGTTGACTTCATCTACCTGGCGAGAACTATGCAATATATGTATATAAAACACAATACAATACAATACAATACAATGACTCTTTATTGTACACCACAAATAATACAATACAGAAAAACAAGTCCATGAAAAAATATATTATAAGGTAAGCAATGGGTGGCCTTATCGCTTCGAAGCGGTCTCTTCCAGGCAACCTATGACTACCTATGACTTTGAAATAGAAAGAAAGAAAGAAAGAAAGAAAATACATTTATTTACAACAACACAAGACACATAAAAATATTTTTACAAAAAGGACAATACAAAGGCTAAAAAAGAGTGTGTCATTGCGGTTGTAAATTGGATACTGGCTCAGCTTATGCTTATTATTGCTGAGGCGTTTATAGCACCCCAGCGCTGATTTTCAGCCAGCACCGTCGGTAATACGCGTTCCGGGGTAATACCCGGAACGCCACACAGATAGATAAACTGTATACTTATAAATATAAATATATAATAAATCATCAAACCAAACCAGAACAAACGTTTTAATTTGTCACTGTTACTTCCAAGTACCCACTTTATTTTTCTCAAACAAACTACCCTACAAAAATTAACTTTTAGTGTCATATAAAACTACCTTGAATTTTTGTTTATTTAATGATAAGGCATATTTTATGATAAAATCCGCGCAAGAACTAAAGTCACGGACATAGCTCGAAGAATCGCTAGACTTAAGTGGCAGTGGGCAGGGCACATCGCCCGTAGAACTGACGGCCGATGGGGCCGAAAGGTTCTTGAGTGGCGTCCGCGGACTGGAAGACGCAGTGTAGATAGGCCTCCAACAAGATGAAGCGACGACCTGGTGAAGGTAGCGGGAACGCATTGGATGCGAATGGCGCAGGGCCGATCTGTTTGGCGAGCCTTGGGGGAGGCCTATGTTCAGCAGTGGACGTCTTTCGGCTGAAATGATGATGATGATGATATTTTATTAATACTAACTGTTGTTGCTCGAAAACATCTGTTTTGGTTTGTAAGTCTAACATTTGGTAGCATAGTGAACGGTTGTGGTACCTACTCTGAAGATGAACTCTGGTTAAGTTCGAAACGCGTCAGTGTAGCTTGGTGGTGGTGATAGTTGGGTTTGTGTGATTAGTGTGTGTTCGTACAGTGTGGAGGTGGAGGAACTGCATGAACACGCATTTCTTACATAAACGTAACTATCGTAAGGTCGCGGGTGAGCAAAGGGTGGCTTGGCGATTGTTACAAACCTTAAATTAGAATACGTGTTGTCCCACATGCATTTGGCCAGTTTTTACATATCAATATAACCATCTGCAAAGAAAAAGTTATCGCAAAGCGATTTACCCTAATAATGTCGTCACAGATTGGACATTGTTAACAAAGTAGGTACCTACGTATACTGTAAGGTAATTCCCCTTGCCCTCTTATCTAACTGTTTCGGTGGTACCTATAGATATGCGAATGTGATACTTGATTCGTGTCGCGGTTAATGTCGTACTACGATAAGATAATTGGTACTGTTACATAATTAGGGTTCCAGAGCCAAAATTTTTTCGAGCGGCAGATTACATTTTTAATGATAGCCGATCTTCAAGAGACAGTACTGGTAAAAAAAGAGGAATAAATACTTTTACTAATAGCTCCTTGATGATGTCAGGGAAATTCAAGAAATTCATAAGAATCACGTCACGATAGGTCTCGGGCTGTGCTGGCGCCATGAACTTTTCTATGTGTTTCTGTATAGAATACAGGGTTATTTGTAATTCACTAGCATCCTTTTATCCCTAAATCCTACCACTTAAACAAATGTTTTTTGTTTTACGGCTTTTGTCATAACTTAATATTTTTGGTGTACCTAATAACGTTTTGAAAATTTGAGACTAACTCTTTCTTTTACGATACTCTGTGCCGTGTAAGTCATTCATTCATTGCCCGCCACGATCGCGGCGCGTGGCCCCGCCCTCGAATTTAATAAAGTACGAAGTTGTGTTAGAAAGAAGTATTTATTTATTATTATTTATTTGTATGGAAAAAAAGAGTTCCATTTTAAAAAGTCGTAAGTCAAAAAACATTTGTTTAAGTGATAGGAATTCAGGGTTAAGAGGATGTCAGTGAATTACAAATAACCCTGTATAGGTACATGATTAATACAAGTTATACTAACCGTTGATAAACTTGATGATGTCGGTGAAGTCCATGGCTTTCGCGAGTAGCATCTCGCGACAGATCTCCGACAGTGTCAGCGCCAAAAACTATATGTGTTCTTTCGTAGAATTAGCAACATGACTAATACAAGTTACATCTACTAACCGTTGAAAAATTTGATGATGTCAGTAAAGTCCATGGCGTTTGCGAGTATGACGTCGCGGTAGGTTTCAAGCAATGCTAGTGCCAGGAAAAGCACCATGTGCTCCGAGGCCACACGCCGTGACGCCCAGATCAGTTCCCAAGCCGCGAACACCTGTGCAACAACAGTCAACATTATACCATAGCCGATGGCATCTACCAGGTAAGCGGGATCTCACGATGCGTCTCTAGATGATCAACTTGAATTTGTTTAGGAATTAAATGAAAATCGTATCATGAGAACACTATTTTGATCAACTTAAAGAACAAAAAATTGATTCGTGTTCACTTCTGGTGTACGAGTCTGAAACGATTCTATGACGACACCATTTGTGTTGCAACTTTTCAAATTAAGTATTTAAGAAGCAAATTTCTATTCGATCTGGTAACCTTTATAGGCGAGGCTTATAAAGATAAAAGCGCGGTGTGTTATCGAACTGTACGGTTTGATTTTACTCGAACTTTCCATCTCATTAAGTTCAGTGATCGAAGGCCAAAAAATTAGAGGTTTGAGTGACATGTACGGCAGAATTGTATACAACAGTAGTTACGTAACCATGGACTAATTCACGTTTCTTCGTAATTGTTCACCGATTAAGTACTATACATATAAAAATATGCTAACTCCTGGTAATGTATTTAATACCCACTAGAAGTCGAGCAAAAAGCAGTAATAGCAGAAATAGAAGTAGGTGTAAATCAACTCGTACAGTTCACAGTCTAGGATGAAAATCAGATACTCACATCTTGATAGAGCAACTCCCGCTTGAAGTCGAGCAGGAACCAGCGGTAGCAGAAGTAGAAATGCGTGTAGTCGCCATGCGCGTGCATCAGTTCATACAGCTCGCAGTCTAGGATCTGGATTAGTGATCTGCCGGGATGTGAGTTAGTTGTTAGTAACATCATCGTTGATTAATCTACAGATATATAAACACACAAGGATCATTCCAAGAAATATGTACTTATATTTTTTTGTGATCTGGAATATTTCAGTATAGTCAGTTAGTTGGATTGAAGAGGGAATTTCATATTTTTTTTATACAAAATGTAGTCACAACACCTTTAATACGGTACACTTTGAAAATTATCAAAGTATGTACTTAATCATTGTCCGCCATAATAAAAAAAAATCCTGAAATACAATTAAA
The DNA here is from genome assembly GCA_947563465.1 of Archips xylosteana. Lineage (NCBI taxonomy): Eukaryota > Metazoa > Arthropoda > Insecta > Lepidoptera > Tortricidae > Archips > Archips xylosteana. Next base: position 8,939,374 of record OX387363.1, read on the forward strand.
AGGATGTTCACTCAAACTAAACCGCCTGCTGTTAATTTAGCTGGCTTAAAGTGAATTAATTAAACTGGCTCTCGGGTAAAGACTAGTCAAAATCCAGTCAATATTTAAGGTGCTCAAATCACTAACCTCATATCCGCAAAGTGCGCGTCCATGGCTTGTCCTGAAGGGAAGTTGTGCTGCGCATGGCGCATTAGACGAGCAAACAGCGCATGCGCCGCGGCCTCTTCGCGCATCATCACTAACAGTGGCGCCGCTAAGTCGCACATGCCTTGCATGTAACCCATCTCGAGATGCTCCCAGACGTATCTGCAAGCAGAGTGTTATGTCATCAACGTATCAAGTAAACTTGGCTGACATCAAGTACGATTTTTATTTCTTCTCCAACTAACTTTTATGTAAATGAGGTTTTATAATCAATGTTAGTCCTTACTGTACCATATTGAACCCTTGTGGTACCTACATTGCATTTTTTAATAAGGGTTTATATTTGTAGGAATTCTGTAAACATATACCTAACTTCTTTTTCTTGCTTTAAGTCGTCGATTTTCTGTTTAACATCACGATGGATGTTGAGGCAGAAAATATTAATATTGATATTATCAAGGTAAAATTAATTGGATGTAGGTAATAGAAAACTCACGTGCACATAATGTTCCTCAATTTGTCTAAATTTTCATCGGTAAAGAATGGATAGTTCCTATCGCACCTCTGCACATCTTTTTCAATGCGATGCAAATTCAGTGCAAAACTTTCGACCAATTCATTCTGAAAAAAAAAACAAAGGTTATTATCATAATTCCAATTTCTATACCGCTGTTTAAAATATTTTGATTCCAACTTCTATTGCAGGTTTTACAACTCGATTCAACACAAAATAAATTGATTTTGTTTTATTTTATTCATAAGAAAGCTTGCATGGTAATAATTCCCATTGAACTGAAACGTCTGACAATACTTTGACTCTACTCTACTACTTCAAGCATCCGCACTCAGCGCCATGGAACAAATGATAATAACAAGAGTAAAATAAATTCTATTACACCGGGTATTAGAATTAGTCCAAGCTAGTTACCGAGTAAACGCCTCCATTAGAACTGGCAGGGGAAACACAGTTGGAGCGGTTCTCGGGGCGCGGGTCATTGCTCGGCTCCAGTGTGTCGAAGGACGCGCCAGCCGAGTGGGACTCCTCGCGAACCACACCCAACGGACTGCGTGCAGGACTCACGTTTGCTACACCAGATACAAGAAATCAGGTCAGGAAATAAAACTATCATAACTTCAAAAATTTCAATGCTCCGAACTGAGCAGCCCTAAAAGCTGGAGCAACTGTAAGGCTTGTAGACTACTTTGAACTGATTTTTGAACTTTGAATGATATGATAATATAGGCTCCTTAACTCCTTAATGATCTCAGATGGCTTTAGTTTAAAACATGATCTGCACAGATTATAAATAAGTAAGTATTTAAATTGTTTTTCAAGGGGAAGCTAAAAACTAAAGTAAGATCAAATACTAGCGTACCCGTAGTCCCACCAGAAGCAGGCGACCCAGAAGCCGCAAGATCAACAGAAGGATTTGTTATAATCACACTTGTGTGTTGCGGCGGTGGTATATCCTGTGGCACACTCGGCTGGCTCTCATCGAGCGACGACCTTAAGTCATTCCCATTGAGGTTTACATTTGCACTATCCACGCTACACAGCGGCCCTCGGCCACCGCCTTTCTGCACTATACCCTCAGCTAACCTTTTAATTTCAGCTATGCTCTCTCTTCTCATATCAGGGTTTTCAACTGTACTCTTAATATGTACCTCTTCCTCCTCATCTAAGTCTTTCAGACTGTCTAAATCTACATCCCTATTATCACCCATCTCAGTCTCTCCGTTTACTTTCTCTTTGTCTTCCGAATCCATTTCTATGTTGTCTACTTCGTCTATGCTCGGTGCCCTGGACAGAACTGGCTTCATGTCAGGTTTCTTCTGTTCAATTTCACTTGGTTCTGGTGACACCACTGGTGGATTGTCGGATATGACGCTGCAGTCATCTTCGAACACCTGCAAATTAAACTGAAAATCTATACGCCGTGTTAAAAATAATATTTTTTTAGTTGTTTCCATTTCAGATATTTTTATTAAAGTTCCAAATCTTTAACCAAGCGTTTTAAACTGTAGGTACAGCAAGTTTCTGCCGTTATTAATCACTCTTTCGTCGTTGAGTCGGACATTAAGGGTCTATCAAGTGATTTTTACCTCGCATGACGCATTATCAGCTGGCTTCAACCTTCCAGAAGCTTCACTCAGGCGCGCTATGGACGCCGCCGTGGCCTCCCTATCTCGCTGCCGCACGATGGCTTCCACGCAAAGCCAATCCGACATGGTCGTCTCGTATTGACGACGGTTAGCTGTGTCTTGCTCTGCTCTCTCTTCCGTCGTTGAGCCAAACCTTTAAATAAACATGTTAATAGATGAACAGGATTCAAAGCGAAACTTAGAATATAAAAGGCATGCACCAAAAAAGTTGGCATGCGTCATCCAAACATTTTTGTAGCCAAATAAAAGAAGGGTCATATTATTATATTACGAACATTTAGCTAATTCGACCGCACTGTCTTTTTCACTCCCTACCATTTGACCATGCGCGAGGAAGATCTGAAGCGATAATATTTTAGTATCGGACTCTTGATGCAAAACGAATACCTATACCTTAAGTTCAGATTCTGATTGCTCATACAGACTACATATCAAGCCTATCACAATTTCACAAGCTTAACTTTTTTGTCAACTAGGTTTTTGACATATCATCGACAAACATTATTATGGCTTAACGTGAAAGTTGTAGAACTAAAAGACCATTAAATACTCACTCATAGTATCCAAGCAGATAGGGCCACACCTCACGCCTAATATCATGTTGCACCCCACCATAATACACTAGCCGGTACACCTCGTCTTTGTCGCTGACGGCACCCCTGTCGTCCGTCATTGATCGCCACAATTCTTCAGTAAGACCGCCTTCAGTATCATCTAAAAACAATTTTTAACGGGTGTACTTTACGGTTAAGTAATTGGGATAGCTTATAACCAAGCTCGCAGTGTTGACATTCATTTTCCACCACTAAAGCAATCTGTTGAATGCGTTGTCTGAATAATTTATTAAAATAAGAAAAAAAAACTCTTTAATCAACCACAAACCGCTAAGGCGCTACGCACTTATACTATAAGCGTTTTCAAGACATTAATCGCAATACTGAATACACTTCTTACTCGTATTATTATACCTACCATAAAAGAAAGTTTACCTCTAGGTACAATATTAGGATGCACCAGACCACTTAAATGAGTGCGAACTGTGGACAAATGTCGGCAGTAAGCTAACCACCCGTAGAACGCACGCGATATAATCTGACGGCGCATCGTGCTGCACACCAGCTCGATCGATGCCGACTGAAACAAAATTTAATGCATCAACGTTAGTTAGGTGTCAGCAGGACAGCGTTTGTTAGGAATATTTTTCTGTCCGTAGGCAACGTCCGTAAAAGTTAACGCGAGACGACGCGAGTTGAATTCGCTCTCTAGCTAGACTCTTACTAATGCGTAGAGCTTGCGTGTAAGAAAGGGATACTTTGCTTGCGATGTTTAGCGCTTACATGGTTTACATTAGTAATGTTAGTATTCGTCTTATCAGCTGAGAAAAGAGCGTAATATGACAATTACCTGTTCAATAGGATGATGCGAAATCATCGGCGGAGGATGTCCATTGAGGCCTGCGGACGGCGGACAGTCTACAGACATAGTACTGGAGTCCGACGATGTGGTAGATGTAGATGCCAACGGGTGTCGAGGCGTGCGAGGTGGTGACTGTACTGATCGCTCCAGCAAAGAGTGCCGCATGGCTGGAAGATGTTGTGAAGAGTTTGTATTTATGGTTTTTTTAAATTAGCAAGTTTTAGAAACATAATTATCATTCAGGGAAATATTGATGGGACATAACTGTGTAATTTGCAAACACAAATCCGTGACCACGGTTGATCAGCGTATATTTTATCAATATCCACCGACACAATATGCTACTGGTGCCTCAAATTACTGTTTCCCCTATAAAGTTGACAGGGTTATATGATGCTCTAATAACCAGCTAAAATAATTGATTAGCTTCTTTCAGTTGAATCTTAATCGCATCTTGAACACTTTCAAATATAACTTGCCATGGGGCATTTAGGTTGATAGCATCATATTTAACTAGTCTCCTGATAGCCTTACCTTCTCTATCAGCAATAGCGTTGTTCACAATACGGAACACGTAGTCGCCAGCTGCTTCTTCCCATTCGGCCTCCTCGGTTTCTCCGCTCTCACAGAGGCTCGGCATTGGCCGCCTTCGACCCTTGCCCCGACCGAACACCTACGAAGTAAGAGGATTTATGATTATGTGTTAAGCCAGTTAGGAGCTGCATGGCATTGACATAATTTCTTAAATGAATGAACCTTGAAGACTTACGAAACGGCCTGAGGGGTTAGTAGGTATGTTTGTAATTTATTCGGGCTTACTTACTGTTCACTTTAGTTAGACAGGGAAACTACATACGCTATATATGCTAGCGACGAGAACAGTTCTTCTACCGTAACACGTTATTCGGCCATCGAAATGAAGTTTCGTTCACCTAGCGGTTTCTAGGCGTGTCGTAGGATGGCAATAATAATGTGGTGACAGTGATGAGATGCAACGAAATGATCCACTGGGCCCAGACTGACTCCAGTATGGTAGCTGACACCCATTTCTTGTTGTCAACTAGATATATATCGCCTAAGAGGTTCCAAATCGTATACAGATTTGGATGGCACCGAGAATTGAAACTGGCTGGAAGCTAAGTCTTACCTTTCCAGCTCCTCTCTGAGACCATAGCGGCGGATCGAGCTGCCCATGCGGCAACAGACCAGTCTCCAAGTTGCTTAGGAACGATAGAAGATGTCCACCTGCGTCACAGTAGGTATTAATAAAATATTTATTTTGTGAAAGTGTTTCATTAAACCTACGTATGCTAGTGATAAATTTGTGCATCTGCGACATTGTAAATTACGACCACGAAAGTACCTAAGGATTCCAGAATACCAGCACTTAGCAATCTTGAGAAGTAATGGAGTCAGGGTTACTCGATCGTAGTTCTCACTCATAAAGGAAATAACCTATACGAGTAGATCGGGAATACCATACAATTTTCAAAAATGTTTTGACAAATCGCTGATTGGCTGGTCCAAGGTCACTTAGCGACCTATAGCGCCATCTAGTCAACAATTGATAAACCGCTACATTCTACATCCACACTATCGAGATTTCTCAACTCGGATGCATAAATACAATTTGAAACTTTCTGCTTTCGGACTTCGGTCTTCAGACATAACATCTGCTTGGAGAGAGATCTCTCTATTAAGGCCTACTCCCCACTCGCATTACCATTATGCTTAATTCCCATATACTCACCTTTAGGGAAGTGTATGGGCGGCCGTTGCACGCCGTCCTGGCCGACCAGGATGAGTGCGTCTGCGCCGCGTGCTCGGTGCACGTGCACGTAAACGACCTCCCACACGCACACTTGCAGCGACATCGCCCAGTAGACACTACATACACAAAGAAAATTAGGATGGTTCCTTCGTATACTGTTTTTTTCTGGCCATGGAAGTAAAGGCAAGGAAGCAGCTGGTACCTAACACAAAATGTAATTTGTCATGTTGGTATTTTTTTCTTGCCACTTCCTCAATAACTATCTACGGTGGGCGTGTCGTGTTATTTTCCCTATAATTACATTGTAGTATAATTGGGAATGTCTAAAAAAAATTACCAGTGGTTTTTATATTTTTTTTTGTATAGAAAAGTCAATTATAAGAAACTAATTTCAATATTTTGTCATTTAGTTCTCTACTTTTTTTCAAAATTAATTATTGAAACTATTTTAGTTGATGACGTCAGATTATAATTGAGGGCTCCCACAATGCCAAATTTCTAAATCTATATAAATGCGTACGATAAGGCAACCCCTTTAATTATTTTTTGCGTAGTGGTACACTATACACTGTGTCACTTTACTGGCACTGACAAAGTGCTAGATATCAGACAGCGGGTCCAAATCAAACTCCGTAGTATAATCCACGCGTAAATTGTGAAGAATTCTAACCACACAGAATAAAGTACGACTTGGACCGGTCACGCAATTTACACCAATGTCAAATGAAGGTCATTGCTTATATGTTATATAATAAATTCATTACATAATATTAAAATGAAATAACTACAGAAAACGATTTTAAAAGCATTTATTTCGAAATGGTTTTCGATTTTCTATACATTGCAAAAAAATAGACATCCCCAATTAATGACGGTCCCATACCTCGACAAGCTCGTGCGCGGCGCTCGGCGGAACCCTGTCGCAGGGAGCTTCTGCTGTCCTTAACAAGATTGTTTTTAATAAGTGCGGCAAACGCTGACTGCGACAGGGTTCCGCGGAGGGTCGCGCACGAGCTTGTCGGACTATAGTAATCCAGTGTTTGTCCTTTGACCTTTTAACCCTTTCAACGCCAACGACACATATAGGTGTCACAAAGTACAGTGTCAAAGTGATCTTGACACAATGACATAAGATTCAAAGCAGGTGTACGTTTTGTCGAGGCGTGGCGTTGAAAGGGTTAAGGAGAGGGTCGTGGCCCGGGCACACACAGTGAGTTCTTCGAAATTCATGAGCAGGATTATTTTAAAATTTACCATGAGCTTTACAGTGAAGGAAAACATCTTGAGTAAACCTGCGTGTGTATCTGTGAAGAAATTCAACGATGTGTGAGATTTCCAATCCGCTCTGGGCCCGCGTGGGAACTAGAGCCCATGCCCTCTCATTCTGAGAGGAAGCCAGTTTCTTGCATTGGGGTTAGTGATGTGTGTGGAAAGAGTAAACATTGAACAGCAAGATCAAGAATTTATAGTCCGCGCTAATCCATTGGTCATTGGACATTCGAATCATTGGGGTCCTGACTCCTGGCCCACCATAGAACAATCAAACGTTCTCATTGTAAATTATCGAGGAGGAATGCATGCATGCTGAAATACGGTACTTAGCAGAGTAACATAGCATAGGTACTAACTAAACGAGGTTTCACAAAGCAGTCAAAATAAGATTAAACCAGTTCGTTCGATCCTGAATTAAATCAAGCTGAACCATTCAATTTTAGATACATCATGTATCTCGAGAGTTCAAATAATGACTAGAATATTTCGTAAAGATTCATGTTCTGCTTATTTCTTGTAAAACCCTATCTAGACGGATCTCTGCATCCGTGATACTATGTGATTCATGAGATACCGCAGGGACACATTAAATTAGGTAAGCATGCAAATCAAGCAGAATTCTACTTTAATTTACACAGAGAGGCATAATTAACTACGCCATTAGGACGGTCTGCGCCGCAAGCATTTACAACGCGTAATAAATGAGTACCGGGCTATTGCGAGGTTTGGACACCGCAATGTCCGTAGAAAAAATCTTAAGTACTAGCGTTCACGCTGAAATACGAGATAATTTCTAACCCACTCATAAGGTCCGGACCACGTCTATGCGACTGGTGGCACCAAAAGTGATTTTAAAAGCTTTTAAATATTTAAGGGTGGCGCAGACCAGATGCGTGTGCGTATCATGCACCAGTTATACTTAATGAATGAAACTGTAAGAAAGATGGCACACCATGTGCACGCGTCTGGTGTGCCATCCCTCCCATAGCTTCACTCACCACAACCGGTGCGTGTCTCGTCTACTGCCTATTGGAAATAGCACATTCTATGTAAAGAAGACTTTCCTTTATTTTTAAAAACAAAAAATACTGCATTTATGGGCTTTTGAAAAATCGTTTGTCTTTGGCAGGACTCGAAAATAATTTCAAATGCGACAAAAAAATAGACGCCGTATTTTATGATGCAGATCGAAAGGGTTACTTACTGGTAAGGTTAATTTATTTCTAAATAACAGACCAAATTAAAATAGCACAAAGCCTGCAAAGCCATGAAAACTAAAAATTAAGTACGTCGTTAATTTTGTTTTCACCCGTCACGAGATATAGACCACAAAATAGCAAATTGTACGCAATGGAGACTTACTTTTATTTACTTTTAAGGCAGACGATTTTTCATAAATCCATTTATTATTTAAAAAAATGAAAGTAAATAAGTCTCCATTGCTTTGCTTACAATTTGCTATTTCCAATATTTAAGGTAGCGCGGTCCATTCCTCGTGACGGGTAAAAACCAAATGAACCCGTAATTGTTACTTTTCATTGCCTTCTGAAGACTGGCTGTTTTCAAAACTAATAAAAGTCAAAAAAAACGAAAGTAACATACCAATCTATGCACAGGGGGCCAAGGCAGCGGCGTCTAAACACAGTGCAGACCGGCGCCATACTGCACAGAACACACTTGTGTGGGCACGCGGACGCATGCACTAGGTGACAGCGAAGCAAACTACACAACAGGCAAGCTAACATAAAGATCGACAAATAAAAAAACAATTAAAAGGATACTACAAAAATCTCATGCCAGATTGATGCAAGACTTGAGGTATGTATACTCGACCAAGAAATTCCTTTAACACCCTAAGGTTCAATATCAGTTGTACGGCTTAAAACTTCAAAGACTCACTTCGATTCAAAGAGTCGATGTGACAATCAGCCTTATTGTTTTTACTCTGTTAAAGGAACTATAAAGAAATTAGTTTTTGTTAAAATTTCATTTTCAATGCAAGCTTTTTCCTTGGCTTTACTTTTTGTTGACTGTACTTGTATTGTCATCCAACCTACATAAATATACCAAATTTCAAGCAAATCCGACCACTGGAAGTGGGTCAAAATCAACTTCCAAGATTTGACCCATACATACTTACATACATTGCAAGTTAATAAAAAGCTTTTAAAATGGTAAAGCTTATGATGGTCGACTATACCTACCTGCATACGTCAAATACATATTTTAATAATAGAATATTTTCCCCAAGGAGCATAATTTATAGCAGTTACGTATGATTTCAAACAAATTCTAAAGGCTTCTACATATGAAAAGGGTACATTGTGCTAAGTAGATTTTCTCATATTACAACCAAAGTACAGTATTACAGTGTTAGACGAAAACGTGATCGGAAGAATCAAAGAATACACAGTAAGAAAGAAAACTACTACACGCACGTAAGGTAAGGCACGTTTCACTGTAACAGCCTTAGCGCTACAAAGAAACATATTATAAGTGCTAATACTAGTTAAACATACTACCTACTGAGTTAGTAGTACCTTGTATCTGTTTTGTGTGTTATAAGTACATTTTGGTAGCACACTAATTAAACATCGTTAACTTGAATACTTGCTGTATAAATACCATTTAGAACATCTAGAAAAATAACTACCCGAATACCAACGTGTTTTGCTAAATTTAATGTATCTGTTTTGTTGCTCGTAGATTTTAATAGTGGTGAAGTTGTTGAAAAGTTGTAATTTTATTTGTACTCTATTCGAATGATCAATCCGATTCCATCCGAACAAGAGGAGGGCCATTCTACTTTTAAGTAACCATTAATCTTTTATGAAATATAAGGCATAGCTTATATAAAAACTGAAATAACTAATAATCTTTAAAAGCAAAAAAACTTTAAATTTAAAGAAATTTTGTGGAAAAAACTCAGTGGAAAATACACCAATTTCCATACAAATGGCGGGGGCATGCATGTCCACTGCGTTACCTAATTTATATTATATATAATAGTGATTACTTTTTACACAGTGATAATTTAAAATGTAAGCTTAATTATGTGCCTATTCAAATTTTTAATAATAAAACCGAGTACTTTATAGTTTTTGTAAAAAAAATATTTGAAGAGCACATTACAAAAAATTACCTAAGTACTACTGGTCAACGAAAAGTACCTACAATGACCCAGGAATACTTAGTTGGAAAGAGCTAAGGGATATTGAACAGATATTCTATTGTTAGTACAATTCTACCGGTGTATGACAATAGGTATACGTTGCATAAATAATTCTGATTGTGATAACATGTGTCGATTTAATTCCAAAAAAATACTTTTGACAATAAAAATAAAAGTAAAACAAACAAAACACAACATTAACGCAAACAGCTTGAACACAATTCCTGATTTTTGTACCAACATTTTACAATTACACAGCAAAGCAGTAGCTAAATGAGCAAGCCGGATTAAACATGTTAATGAAAATAAACACGCTAATGAAAATCCGAAAGCCGGAGGGGTCCCGCAATCTCAAAGCTACACGAGTTTAATAACAAAGTAAATACGAGGAATTTAAACTTAGCAGTCTTCCCGCTCGTGTTAGGAACGCTACAAAGTATTCCAACCCTTTTGTAACATCCAACAAGTTTGTAAAATAAAACTCTGAAGGAAAGCGTGGAGTGCGCCAACAAAGTTTCGTATTAAATTGAATGAAAAAGCTGTAACTCTGGCCCATTCATTAAAATATCAAAGTCTCGCGGACTGGCCAATTACTGCACTCCAACTTAATTATAAGCTTTACATTTCAATGAAGTGTAATAAATGGCTGATTGATGTTAAAAGGGCTTCACGTTGCGCATTGATTTACCAATTAGAGTAAGCCGGAAAAGTGAAAATGTAAGGAAAATGTATTTATTCTTTGAGCTCGTTTGATTAGATTTAACTCTCCTTTTAGCTTACGGCGGCCATTTACATTTAGATAATACTTTTAATAGGTACTAGATGTCCACATCTACGCCTACTGCTGTGTTATCGATTATTTGATAGTGTAGCTGAATCGTCATCAAAACTATACGGAAAACGGTAGGCGTAGGTAGGTAAGGACTTTGTAAAAGAGGAAATTAAATACCAAATATTTCACAAACTACTTAAGCTACATTTCACAAGTGAACCAAACTAGTCAACTATTTTCACAAACATTTGAAAGTGTTTCAAAATGGTTTCAAACAGTGTTTACCTTTTATCGACGCCCTCGCTTTCGGCATACCCGTTCATGAGCTGGTTGGGTGTCCACTTGATGATCAGCCCGGCTGCCGTCTGATGCAGGCTCAGGTAACCAGGCATTGGTTCGACTACGTCTTTCTGCAAGGACATCTTTGTCAGTACCCTTTTTATTTTTTTATTATGAGAGGAAAGGTAAACGAGCAATTGGGTCATCCGATGGAAAATGATCACCACCGCCCATAAATATCAACAACTCAAAGAGAGTCACTGATCTGTTGCCGGCCTTTAAAGGAAGGAAGGCCCCGATTTCATAGTTGTCTGTACTCTATGGACCCTTACCATTACCCTGTACTGGCCTGTACCCTTATGTAGAACTTCTAAAGGTTTCTCCAGAGCTATCACCACTATCGGGTAAAGACAGCCAATTAAAAAATAACGTTTCTGAACCTCAGCGGCCCCTAAGCGGAATCAAAATAGATAATAGATAAGATAATATCTTATTTCTTAAGCTATATTACGTAACTAGATTTTATTTTATGTATATTTTTAATTTTGCATGCTATAGTATTAAAGATACCAATAGCGGAATAGGCTACCTACCTTAAGTATCTGTACCACCTATCTGACTGAGATAATATCTTATCTAGATATTATCTTAAAATTTGTCCGAAATATTTCAGCAAATGCCTGGATTAGTTTTACTGAACAACTCTTTAAAGGTTTTTGATCGGACATTATGATTCAAATTGTTGTCGCGCCTTTGACGCGGTACACTTTGGACATGGAAGGACTATTTTAAATACAATTTTAAAAAATCTAAAAACTTCATAGTGAATGTGATCCAACCACCTGCTGAAAATTTTGGATTTATTTCAAAACACCTTTTGTATAATCTGTCTAAGCTAAGGTAGGCTAAGCTTAATCGTTCGATTGTATATAGGGGAAATCTTCAGAACTAACGTACCTAACTGATTTTAAAATTTCTTTCACAAATGGTAGGCTAGATAAATATAAGCTAATTTAATAAAAGGAAAGTGCAATTTTCCCACGGGATGCAAACGAAGTTGCGAACAACAGCCAGTTTATCGTAGTATTAATAAAATCCCACCAAAAACATACATGTAAAAATGTTAGCCAAGTTCAACACTAAAAATATACTTGATTATGGACTTCACCGACAAAAGGATTGAGATCTAAATGGGTGCCAAGTTCTGCAGGTAATACTGAAATCTATTTGTAAGAAGAAATAAAATCCTAAACAAGTATAACACTCTATTTCTTTGGTTTGTCTACTAAAAATAGACAAACCAAAGTATAGTGTTTTATATTTATAAATATAAATTCCTAAATTTGACTATCTAATAATTTACACAAAGTAGATAACTTATGTTAAATTGAAGCTTAACATTTGACTTGGCTACTTTTCACATATAAACCATCTTATATTTGGCTAATCAACATATCTTCTACATTCAATTTGCTGGTAATGGTAATGGTTGATGCGAGACGTCTCTAGACATTAATCATTGTCAGTGAACTAGAAATGTTTCTCGCTAGACGACGGTTGCTGCGTTACCGCTAAAACCAGATATAACTACAAAGGACTGTGTATAGTGCATTTGTGCATCGTTACAAATGCTTTCCGTTGCCAGTGCGCGTAGACAACATGCCTACAAGCACTTAGACGTCTGTAACGAGTCCTACCGTCAACTAGTCACCAAATAGAGCAACTAGAAAAAAAGTACAAAACAAAAGTATCCTACGTCAAAATTGGGGTTAAAAGGACAAAAGGACAAAAGTATCCTATTTATGTCAATTGGGGACAGTCATATCATATATCATATGAAATAGTTTTTAAAATCAGTGCCGAAGTTGAATTTACTTATTTCCATCCCGTGGGAATTTTGCATTTTCCCGGAAAAAAGTACCCGATGTCAAACAGGGATACTGCAGCTTACTATTGGTGAAAGAATTTTTAAAATCAGTCCCAAAGTTGAATTCATTTTTTTTTACCCCATGGGAAGTTTGTATTTTCCCGAAGAAAATGTAGACTTTGTCAATTAGGGATAGTCATATCATATCATTATGAAGGAATTTTTAAAATCAGTGCCAAAGTTGAATTTACTTATTTCTATCCCGCGGGAATTTTCCATTTTCCAGGAAAAAGTACCCTGTGCTAATCAAGGATACTGTAGCTTACTATCGGTGAAAGAATTTTTAAACTCAGCTCCAAAGTTGATTTCAATTTTTTCTATCCCATGGGAATTTTGAATTTTCCCGAAGAAAATGTAGCCTTTGTCAATTGGGGATAGTCATATCATATCATATGAAGGAATTTTTAAAATCAGTGCCAAAGTTGAATTTACTTATTTCTATCCCGTGGGAATTTTGCAGTTGCCAGGAAAAAAGTACCCTGTGCTAATCAAGGATACTGTAGCTTACTATTGGTGAAAGAATTTCTAAACTCAGCCCCAAAGTTGATTTCAAATTTTTCTATCCCGTGGGAATTATGAATTTTCCCGAATAAAATGTATAGCCTTTGTCAATCAGGGATAGTCATATCACATAATATGTAAGAATTTTTAAAATCAGCCCGAAATTGTATTAATTTATTTCTATCCCGTGGGAATTTTGCATTTTCCCGGATAAAAAGTAACTTATGTCAATCAAAGATAGTGTAGCTTTCTAATTCTGAAAGAATTTTTAAAATCGGCTGAATAGTTTCAGAGATTCCGCTACAAACAAATAAACAAAGATAGTTTCCCTATCCCGTGGGAATTTCGAAAAATCCTTTCTTAGTGCACCTCTACAATACTCAAGGTACATGTGTGCCAAATTTCAAGTCTCTAGCCCCAGTAGTTTAGGCTGTGAGTTGTCTGTCAGTCAGTCAGTCAGTCACGGTACTGTTTTATAGGTATAGATAACAATATTTTTCCACGGTATTAGATTAGACACAGCGAATATCAAACGTCAGTACATAACGTAACATCCGTACATATTTTTTATGACATACGAATTCGTTTTGCTATAGTAATATTTTATGAGTCGTACGGTTTTATGTCCCGTGAAAAGCGCACTCCGCGACTTTTTTCCACCTTTTGTAATATGTAAAGGTAATTTTCACCATGCAATGTCATAACATATGTCAAATGTGTATACGTATTTATAATGGTATACGGGTATACGACCCAGTTTGAGCAGAATTTGCCAAGGCTAAACTATTCTCGTGACGCGCTTACAAAAGAGCTCATTTTATTAGTTTTACAAATATTGCCAGACCTTCAAACATTGCTTGTCCTTCTGAATTTAATAAGTTTGTATTTAAAATAAAACGGTTATTTTTCTGCAAAGCGCATAAATAGAGTTTTGCGTTATTTAAAATTTTCACAATTTACATTCAATGCTAATTTCAGGATAGGTACAGTATCGGTTTTCATATACTGGTCTCTCAAACAAGCCAATTATTCTTCACAAAGAAAATAATATCATGTTTTGACAATCACTAATTTAATAGCGAATAAATTCCTCCTAATTACGTCATGTCTAGTCATCTAAGCAACTTCTTGAGTTATAGCCGTTTGAAAGTTAGTCATCGAGAACAATTACTATATGGTGAACTGAAACAATTACTTTGCTCACCCACCTTACGATAGTTACGTTTATGTTTGGTTTATGTAAAAAATGCGTGTTCATGCAATTCCTCCACCTCCACACTGTACAAACACACACAAATCATAGAAATCCAACTATCACTACCACCACCGTTTCGATCTCAACCAGAGCTCATCTTCAGAGTAGGTACCACAACCGTTCACTGGTTTACTAATGTTTCGGCGAAAAACTTTTCGCAAAATGATTCATTTGGCAAATGTTTCATTTCCCAAATGTATATTTTTTCTGAAACTGTAAACTTTTCAGGATTGTTATAAAATAAACCTAACCTAACCTAACCTACAGGATAGTCCTGAATAGTTTACAGTTTCAGAAAAAATTAACATTTGGGAAATGAAACATTTGCCAAATGAATCAGTTTGCGAAAAATAATTCGCCGAAAAGGCAGTACACGCCGTCCACTATGCTACTAAACGTTAGACTATTGATTGTTTCAGTTCATTAACATGGACCTCCGCAAAGTAACACCCGATTCAATAAATTAATTAACATGGTAACCATCTCTTTAAAAGCGAAATAAAAAATATTTTAGGATATCCATGTTGAATCCAATGATAAGTTATAGGTTATATAGTACTTTACGAGCTCTACATTTTGAGATGAAATTCTCATTTTTCAAAACGGTGACTAGACATGTTCTTTTCGTATAGCCTTAATTTATAGTTAGAGAGAGTGGACCGCGGAATTTACGACGTGGAAACGTGGCTTTCAGTTCATTCTGTTGACCAACCAACGCCGAAAGTAATTATAAACGATGATGAGTTCACAGAAGCGCAATTGCAATCAGCGTGAGATCATTTCTGTAACATCGTGCTGGAAAGCGTCTATGCCTCGGTTGGACGAAAACATAACGACGGCGGTCTTCGAGCACACTGCGACGCAACTCGGGGTCGGTTACGGGGATCCGAGTTGCTTATAACCCGCTAGTCTAATAGAGCTAACAATTTTTAGCTCTATTAGACTCCAAGTGCCAGCCAAGCACTATCAGTTGTTATTACGCTTAACGCTTTGGGCGGAAGACGGAGTGTACCATCGCTTTAGGGAAGCAAGGTCGTACCTAATTTTTCTTTTTTACTGATAAATAAATAAATAAGTAATCTCAGGCTAAAATTACCTTGACGTTTTGGGTAAATTACAGCGGGCGGAAAACAATGAAGCACTTGTAGTGATTGTGAATAATTTTAGATGTTGTTCAAATTTAATACACTGGATAAAAATAAACAAAATAATAACATTGAGCTAACGCATTCATTGTTGAATGATGGTCGGCAATAGCCACGTAATATGAACTGGCTAAGGTTATTTGCCTAACTCTAAAAAATGACTTCAAAGATCTTTAAAAAAGAAAAAGATTTTTCAAATCACTTTTATAAATGACGGAGTTCTTGAATTTGAGACTCTACTCCTTTTTTGAAGTCGTTTAAGAACAAAAGTGCACACTTACAGGCTGTACTCTGACGTTGTTCTTGCCGTACAGCAAAGTTGCGCGTGAGTTTTGATGCAAGCTCTCCACGTAGTCTTTAGCTGTCGAGCCAGCCGCGTTCGCTGCACCTAAGTTACAAATATTAAGGTTGATTCATATCTACAGACACCGAGCGTGTCAGATACGTGCCGTGGCAGACAAAATAATATTCTTCTATACAGTTTCTATTAACGGGTTCATACTATCGTAACACGACTGCGCAGGCGCGGGCCGTGCCCGGCCAGTATGCACAAAGAATATAATGTCGGTGTCTGATAAGGCACGTGTCTGACACGCTCGATGTCTATAAATATAAATCGACCTTGAGTATGCAGTATGAAGTACCTGCCCCTAAAAATCAATTCAACGTCACAAAGAAATAAAACTAGCGGCGTAACAATAGTGGCGTGACGGCCAATGAAAGACAACTTTTTATAATGCCTCTACGCAACTATACGTCCAAGACAGCTACGCTGTACAATATACAGGGTGTCCCAAAACTCAACTATAACCTGGTACGTTCGCCATCACGAACATCCACGCGTTCAAGGTGGATAAAAATATCTCAATACGACCGTATTATCAATTGCATACGTGCGTATTCAGATATTTTTAAGCACCTTTATAATCGAGACTGTACTGCGAGAAAGGTCAAGTTAAACCAGTTCTGGTAAAAATAAGAAAAAAATCCATGTCATTTAGTTAAGCGATAATAGAGTCATATAACATAACACTTTTGGTAGTTTTGGTATTAGATACACTCATCAAAAGTGCCTTGGGATATTTTTTATCTCTAAACAAATTAGATTGACTCAGGTATTGAAATGTTCAAAACTGTGTAGGGATAAAAAATGTCCCAAGGCACTTTTGATGAGTGTATTTCCGAAAAAAAATGACAGTAACTAATAAGAGTAAGTTGTACCTGTGTAAGAAGAGCCCGTGTCGTCACTTGATGTATTGAGGCTCCTCCCGAAATTTAGTATCGGACGCCGCACTGAAGGCGGAGTGGTTGTACCAGCAGACATTCTGTGGCGTTGTACCTAAAGAAGACACATTAGTTATCAAGTCAAGTGCCTTAAGACCGTCCTGCAGCAATAAGTAATCTAGTTCTAGTTTTATGCTCGGCTTAGCAGAGTCAAAATGTACCTATGGAACTGTTAAACTTATACTAGCATTAACAGACATATACACATCACACATCTCGGTCTATATACGTCCCACACCAGTGTGAAAGGAAATGCATGTTCAAACATGCACAATCGTCAAGTAGAAATGCTAAGTCAATCGGTACAACAAAAGAATCACTCCTACAAAGAAAACAAAGGTACGACTCAGGGTGCCTCCGTAGCAAGTTAACTGCCGCTCGAACAGCCAAAGCCAAGCTAGCTCTAAAAATGCACTTTGTTGCCTTCAACGTATTTGCACGCCAAGCAACCCTATACCATAATAAACTCACTAACAGCACTTTAATGGAGTTATTTCATTACTGGTGACAGCAAATGTTCGCAAAACCGCAACGAGGTCGAAAGCCGAGTTACAAACTCAGAGTTCGTTATTATGTAAATAATGGCTCCGGCCAAATCTTGTAGCTGAATTGAATTGTCCGTAAATCGTTTATAGCTGGTAGAATTTTGTATTTTATCGCTCGGCACTACGAAGATAACACAATTCAAAGAAAATATCTGCATTGAATTTGTTCGTAATGAAACAACGCCAGTTTTCATTACTGACGGCATTCTGATATGAACAATGCTATTATTATATGGAAAATGGAAATGAACCATCTTGAATGCGAAGTTACAAGGTTGCTACGAAATATGTTTTATCGGTTTTCACTTGTTTACAACAAGGAAATTTTCCGCAGTATTTATACTGCTTCAATTAATTTATAAACAAAGTTATCAAGTAAAGTTGAGGTGTAGGCGGGGCGACGAAGGAAATGACCGGTTTCTGAACTTTACCATGAAACAACTTAACTCTGCCGCATCCTTCCGCCACCGCCCTATGCGACAAAACTTCCATCCTCACCATCTGGATGGTTGGCAGTCTTCTACTGTGCGTTTTTCCAGAAATTTTCTGCCTCGCACAGTAAAGTTCTGGAATGAAGTAGGGCAGATGCCCCAGTTCTGACCACTTTAAGATTGATTGTCTATTCAAATGCCTGTACCTTAGTAAACTCAACTTAAAGTTGAAAATGGCCAAAACCGGCCCAGTATCCAGAACCGGGGCATCTGCCCTACCTGCTGCGGTATTCCCGGACCGATATGACCTTCAAGCTTTCAAAAAAAGAGCGTACTCCTACCTAAAAGGCCGGCAACGCACTTGTGACTCTTCTGGTGTCGCAGGTGTCCATGGGCGACGGTAATCGTTTACCATCAGGCGATCCGTTTGCTCGTTTGCCCCCTATACTTACCATAAAAAAAAGAAAAGGAAAAAAGATGTTCGGAATCAAGCTCAGAGGGGTCTATAATGACTCCCATAAAATTTTTGTTCCGAATTTTCAAGCCCATAACGTTTTTTGTCATAATTTTTCTTTGACATATTATCGGAAGTCATAATATTAAATAACATAAATTGGAGTTACGATTTTCTTAAGTCATAATTATTGTAAGGACTAACAAGTAGTCATATCATTCAGTGTCATGGATGCATCACTCTTCATAATGTTAAAGGTAATAAAGTCGCTCATAATAATTATTGCAAGGTCTTTTTTCGCAGGTCATAATTATTTTTAAGCATAATATTACTTTGCAATAACATTCAATGTCATGGTTGTATGACATTTCATAATATTAAAGGTAATAATCCTTTTCTGTGCTGTCATAAAAAAAAACCTAACATCGAAGGCTAAGGCGGGAGCTACGCTACGCTTCGCTCCCGCCTTAGCCTTCTGAACCTAACCTGTCCGAGTCGCTTCTGCCCTGAAAGGTCTTGCTCGCTCGCTTCGCTCGCTCGCTGCCAGCGATATGCCTTTCCATGTTTCTGAATAATTATCGATATTCCTTCGGATGTTATAGATTTCGATGTATATGCTTAGTGCATTTTAGGTAATGAAAAATTATGACTAAAAACAATTATTACTTTAAGATACAGTTGTGGCCATATAATTAAGAACGATTATTTATTGAGATGATTTTTTCAAAGTAACAAGTATAACTAATTGCCCGTATTTTTTTTATTTCTCTCGGTATTGCGAAACTTTTCCGTACTACCGGTACATTCATTTATGCAACATAGTTGGTTAAAAAATTAATAGAGAAACTTTATACATTCGATCTGAACCTAGTATTAGTACTTACTGGCTGGTCACGTAATTAAGAACGCTGAATAGTTTATTATTTTTTAAAATTTAAATAGAGAACACTGTGTGGCTCTGTGGTTGTAGATTATTATTCGTATAATTTTGGCGCCATTTCGTGCTGTTAGTCTTAAAAGTGATTACTTCGTATAAAAACAAGGGGGAAAAATAAAAGTTGTGATAAATCTACAAGAGAAGTAATAATAAAACTTCGCGAGAAGAATTGGTCGTATAAAAAGATAGCCGACTATCTGCAATGTTCAAAAACAATGGTTTTCCATGCCGTAAAGCATTTTTCCACGTATCAAACTACTTCAAACGTTCCACGTGGACCTAGACAGACAAAGTCATCTCGTCGAGATGATCGAAATATCGTTCGTTTGGCAAAACAAAATCCTTTTAAAGGGTCTAATGAGTTGAGAAAAGAATATTTTGGCGAAAACAACCCTTCAGCAATCTCTGCACGCACTATTCGAAGGCGTTTGGTAGAAAATAAGTTGAACGGAAGGATAGCAAGGAAGGTGCCTATGTTGAAACGATGTCATAGGCAAGCCCGACTTGCATTTGCAAGCAGGTATGAAAACTGGACAGTCAGACAGTGGAAAAACGTTCTTTTTTCTGACGAGACAAAAATAAATAGGGTATGTTCTGATGGAAAACGATATGTACGACGCCCTCCGAATAAAGCATTCGACCCAAAGTACACAAAAGTGACATTAAAGCATGGCGGGGGAAATGTGAAAATTTGGGGGTGCTTTTCTGGACATGGCGTTGGACCTGTTAGGCTGATAGAAGGAAACATGGATCAATTCCAATACAAAAATATACTGCAAGAAACAATGTTACCATATGCCGAAGACGTGCTTCCGGTTATTTGGACATTCCAGCACGACAATGATCCAAAGCATACTGCACGCACCGTTAAGGAATTCCTCACATCACAATCAGTTTCTGTCTTAGATTGGCCAGCCAACAGCCCAGATCTTAACCCAATAGAGCATCTTTGGTGCGAAGTCAAGAAAAAGGTTTCATATCGACAGTGTGGCAATTTGAGAGAGCTGTACGACGTTTTCTTAGAAGAATGGAACTCTATTTCTCTTGCGAAATGTCAAAAATTGATAGATTCAATGCCTCGCCGGTGTAAAGCCGTAATTAAAAGCCGTGGACATGCTACTAACTATTAATTTTAATTCAAATGTATTAAATTGCTTTTTTTTTCTATACCAACTTCACATTAATATGATTTATTTAATCTAAGTTTCATATAAAACAACTCTCGAGCAGTTTAATAAATCGTTCTTAATTATTTGTCCAGCTTCATTACTATTTGAATTTATTAGTATAGAGAACAAATAAAATTTGTAAAAAAAAATGTTAGCAATTATACACTATTATTCTTAATCTCGTTTGCTCTATCCATGTGGCTATTTTATAACATAACTTGTTACTTCTAAGAAGGAACACAACTAGACATATGACATGATTTAGATGAAAAAAAATCGGAAACTTCAAATCGTTCTTAATTGTATGACCACCACTGTATATGCCTGACAATGTTTCTGAATTATAAACAATAGGATTATGGATCATTGCAGTTAGAACTATTAATCGACATGATTTAAAAAAATTATGACCATCGATATTTATGAGCAAGAATATTATGGACATCAATTTCTGACTTTCAAAATTCGGATAAAAAAGATTATGGGAGAAAAGGGGCACCCAGCTCAGAGGCTTCCCGATTTGCTACGCCGTAGACGTAGCGTTAGTGATCGTAGCGCTAGAGTTTTTTCTTACGCCCTGTCTACACTTTTATGCATGATAAATAATAATAATAATAAATAAATAAATATCACGGGACAATTCACACCAATTGACCTAGTTCCAAAGTAAGCTTAGCAAAGCTTGTGTTATGGGTACTAGGCAACGGATAAACATACTTATATAGATAGATACATACTTAAATACATATTAAACACCCAAGACCCGAGAACAAACATTCGTATTTTTCATACAAATATCTGCCCCGACACGGGAATCGAACCCGGGACCTCAAGCTTCATAGTCAGGGTCTCTAACCACTAGGCCATCTGGTCGTCTAAATATTATGTTAAATTTTAAACTTACCTACCTATTTAGTGGTACACTTAAAAAAATATTTTTCAATGCTATAAATACGTGCATGTGTTTTTTTTTTCTAACACAAGAGTCCCTACTCATTAAGCCTCGGAAAATTACCTACTATGCTCGACTAGCGGTATCACCCCGCGTTTAAGGGCTTACCGAGCTTTTAGCGCTTATCGATTTTGGGTGGGCGATTTCGGGCGTGGGGGAGGCACGATGGCTCAAGATAGGTTGGTTAGTCTGCGCGTGTTTTTGGGTATTTTCATCTTATTACTAAAACAAATACATATTTTAAAAATGTAGCAACACTACGCCCTAGAAAACATCTTGTTTTATTAACATTCAAAAAATCATGACCTGCCGTGCAGTAAGTATTAGCGTCGTACTACGAATTTATTTTATTTTTTAGATACGACTTTGGATTTTTTTTCTATCGAGCGAAATATAAGTAATCGTGTTTCGATAAACACTTGTCATTAGAGTGAATCCTCAAATATCTTAGACATGACATTCAAGACTATAGCTTTACTTGTAATGATACAGCACGAGATTAAATGAATGCAATAAATGCGCCAAAAACACGGTAGGGCCTTAACTAAGAAAAAGCGCACGTACCTAAATAAATAACCGGTGGGAACAGTGACTAAAAAAATTGCCAGTCACAGGTGGTTTCAAACTAATTCTTCCTCGGTGAACTCACCAGTTCGTCAGCAGGTGGGTCAGTCCAGAAGCACGCCGGTGCTTTCGCTTTAGAGTACTCCAACGCGCAAGGCCCGACGAGCAACGAACTGAGAATGCTGCCGAAGTCAGGGTCCGCCACCAGCGCGTCACGCTCGTAGTATCGATTCGCGTTGTTCACGAGATGCTCGATAATTTTAGCCAGCTGCCGTTCGAACAGTGCTATTCGAATCCACAGGTATCTGTAACAAAGGAGCATTTTCTGAATATTACGCCCTGTTTACATTATTCCAGTAAAATCATTCCCGTAGCATGATACTGTGGTGCTCGACCGATCTCTTGTAATAAGCTACTGTTACACATGCTCGTTACTAGCACGAAAGCATGTTACTAACGAGCAAATGCTACCTACTAGCATGTGTGTATAGGGCATGCTGCTATTAAGCATGCGATTTAGTGGCATGCTGGCTAATAACAGGCCCTGCGATATTTCTTCGACTCTGGGAAGAAGGGCTACGGATTAGCCCGAAACATGTCGAGTTAAACTCGGTTCAAGACGTGAGTGATCCGTATACGTTCACTATGAGTGATTCTCATGGTAGTTTCATGTTTAAACTAGCTTTTGCCGGCGACTCCATCTGGGAAGAATTAGGTTATCGTTAACTGGCGGGAACTATTCAATTTTCCGGGATAAAAACTATCCCATGTCCTTTCCCGGGACTCAAACTATCTCTACTTATACCTAATCTCATCTAAATCGCTTATACTTAGCTACGTTTATGCCAGAAATGTGTATTCAATCATTTCCTCAATCTCCACACTGTACGAACACACACAAATCACAACAACCCAACCATCACCACCACCAAAATACAGTGACGCGTTTCGAACTCAATCAGAGCTCATCCTGAAAGTATCGTAACCGTTTACTATGCTACCAGATGTTAGACTTACATCTGTATGTCTGTCTGTCTCCCTTGCTGCACTAAGGATTCTTCTTTTGAACCACTCCCTTAACAAACAATAAACTTCCAGCCTTGCATATAACTGGTTGATAAATGTACAGACTTTATTTATTTTTCGTCTCTTTTTAGGTATTTTCGTGTTTTTTAGTTGATTCATTAATTCAAATTTAATGAGTTGTTTTTCGTTGGTATTTCGTATCATTGCCCATTGACAACATGTTTATTTTGATAAGTCACATATAATAAAGTGTAGCAAAAAACGCTAATAAATAAGGAATCATCCGATCAAATGATACTGTTGAATACGAAGCTTAAAATCGCACACCTACAGTATTATCTAAGCCCAATAAAATTCCAATTTCATTGAGTAAATGTCGTCGTTACAAATGCTTAGAATTTCAGATGTAGGTACTAGTTACGAGCGGTCACAAAATGGCCGTAAAGCGACAACGTGGCAATACCTCCCTTAAAATACGCTAAAACGAGTTTTCTACCTCCCGCATAGAGCACAAACAACGGAAATCTGCCCCACATAAAATAGCGTAATAAAGCAAAAAAAAAACAATCTCAGTACCGCTACAACACAAAGGACATTTTTATTGACACTTCAATTTCAGTCCTTTATTTGCTTCGTCAACATTTTCCGTGGTGGATGGCTCAATTTATAAAGTGAGAACATTCCATTTTATTACTGACAAACTTGTTTTGGTTAAAATTATTATATCAAAATGCTACAACGTCTTTCGTTAAAACTTTATCTAATTAACGGAACATCAAACAATTTCTCTTTTGTTTCGGTTATGCCTATTGTAATTATTTTTGCTTGAGAACATAATGTTTCTTGAGTGGCGGCTCAGCGTTCGTCGGGTGTCATCTTTTAACGTCAGTCCAGGCGTTCTCCTGCCTATGGCCCAATTCCGTTTTTCCTCCACGTGTCACGTCATATGTACTGAAGCCAGAATATAATTATTTTACTCTTTCCAGTAAACAACATTTTCATACACTTTACCCTCGCTTGTGAAAGTAATCGAGCATTTCATTTCAATGAGTTTTGAATTTATGTAGGAAGTAAAATCAAGTCAAATTGACTGAACGTAAAATTTTAGACACTACCTAATTTAATATCGAGGAATTCAATTAATTACAACGTTATTGTGCTATCTTTTTACGGTACGCCTCAAAAAGAATAAAACGTAACCGTCGTAGGATTACTTCGTTGTTCGTCTGTGTGAGCATGCGTCTGTGCATCAGTCTGCTACCACTTTTTTTTCTGAGGAACTGGTAGAGGTATCCAGTTTAAAATATTATGAAATATTTAGGCTCTGGTCGCTCAATACAGTAAAAATGGTTTAAAATTCGTACGGAAACCGACTCGCACTTATCAGGTTTTTTACGATCGACCGCATTCTGGTGAAATACTTAAACATAGAGTTTTATTCTTACCTGCGACGAAATCCACCTCAATAATAAATGATGCGAGTCGATCAAATAAACTCAAGACATCCACAATTACTCTAAGTGGAAAAGCTAACGTTAAAATATCACCTTCCCAGGTTCATTTACATTCCATTTCTTGATCTTGAAACCTCACGGGGGATCATTACTTTTTCAGCTTTCGGAAACAGAGGCGAGGAAATTCAAATTCCATCCAACCATCGGAGAATTTATTCAGAGCCAATTTAACTTGAACTCACACGATTCATCGTGGCTTACCCCTCGCCGTTTTTTTGGTACGACATAGTGGAATGGAGAGTTCTGGCTGAATTAGCGGCTCGTAAATGTATTCAAAGCACGGAACCAGAGATTTGGACGGAAAATACCAGTGGTGCTTGGGGAAAATTCAGAGTTATTCACTATGTGAGCGATGCCGAATGGCTATTGATTGTTTTTGTGTGTGTAGAACAATGTGTCCTTGTTCTAATACAGGTATTCGGTATAAGAATGCTGACCGTAAGAAGGAGACATTACTCGCGTTATGTCGTCGCGTACGAAGTTTTCCACGAGGGTTTTCTTTGACGATAAAGCCCGATAAATATTTTGGAAAATTAACTACCCTACCCTTCATCAATTCAGAAACAATGGCGACTAATGAAGCAGAATTCGGCTGAAACCAATGGGTTGAATTGAAAGCAGCTAAACGCAATTACTAAAGAGAAATCAACTTGAACACTTTGTAATTCCAAATTGGCATCAGTCGCACGTTACGAGAATTATGGCCTTTTTCGAGTCTAGTTGGTACAAAAAAATAGGTTTGATATATTTATGTGACTTTTTGGACTATTTGTCTGCATTGAGTGAGTGAGACTACGTATCGTAGTTTTAAAATTAGTCGGTTAAAAATGTTTTTTTAGTATAAACCTATTTGATGTGTATGAATACTACTATGTAGGAATACTATCTACTCACCTAACTTTTACAAGTAAGTACTAACATCGGAGGAAAATAAACGCCCGCAAAAGTCTACTTACGTATAATAATAATATTACTTAAGTCCTCTACAAGAAATAAATCCGCTCCCGGCCTATCTCACTATCGATCTCGACCTGCAGACCCTTTTGTGATTTATTGAGGCAAGATGGGTTCCCCTTAACCTTGAGCAAGATTTTACAAAAGATCTTAAAGTTTTTTCTCAAACAATCCGGGCGGATGTGGGGAAAATGTAGACGTATGTAGTGACATCGTTGGATTGTGCGAATAAAATTGTATATTTAAATAGAACTCTGATTTTTTGAGGTGTTTTGTAATTGTCTTAAATTTTTCTCTCCTGTGGATATAAAATTAACGACCAGACCTACCGAATACAGAGAAAAAAAGTTTTATTAAAATCGATCTAGCCGTTTCGGAGGAGTTCGATAACAAACACGTGATTTCGTGACACGAGACTTTTATATATTAGATTTTTGCTTCGAAGTCGGTTAAAAACTTATTAACTATTGTTTCTCATTACAAAAAAAACTTATTAATTTGTTATAGAACGGTTCAAAATAATATTCTTGTGTACAGTCAAGTGTAAAAATATGAACTTATTCAAAGTTTCAAAAATAAGTACCACAGACTCTTATTTCGACGTAATAAGGCCGTAGTAACATATTTTTGAGTGGTTCTAATAGATACTTATTTTTGCACTTGACTGTACCTACCAGGGCTTGTAAATATTCTCTAGAAAAATAAAAGGGAAACCCAGCGGTAAAAGGAAAAGGGTAGATTCTTTTCAAAGTTCGCGGCAGAACAAGGCCACCCAAAACGCGAAACCTTCTAAAGAATTTGCTCAAATTATGTAGAAAATTGAAAAACTTTTCATGGCTCTATCACAAACATCCAAAATTTTGGCTCGGTAGTTAAAATGAGTATTCATTTGTCCAATTAATTTTCGTTTGGACGTCGTCGGCTTTCTCTAATGGATTTATCTTAAATTGGAAACGATTTATAAAATCTTGAGGCTGGAATAAAATTGTTTGTACCCGAAACTAAGTGGTCGTAATAATTTAAAGTATAATGCGATAAAACTTAACGAGACTTTCTGACCTAAACAATTGACTTGCCTAAGTATTAAAAAGCCTGGCAAAAAATATTTTACTGAATAATGTTACAGAAATATTTATTATAGTAAATTGAAACGGAAACTTAAAGTTACTCTTTAACAAATAAATAATATTTTCAGAGTTTTTTTATAAATTCCCAATAAAAAATAATTGAATCCCATCTAATACACAAGCACTAATAAAATTATCTTTGTCAAAAGTCTTATTTTGATCCTTGCATCGGACTTTATTTGAAAACCCGTTTAAAACACGATGGTTAAAAACAAACGAGTGTTAAAACGTACCAATCAAAATAATGTACCAACTGTCACACCTATTTCAGATACAATCAATACAATCATATTATTCAAACTCAATCCAAAATAATAGACACGCGAGACATATATTTTAGAGGTAAGATTACGTAAGTCTCGAACATTCCGTATGTTGCGGGGTGAATTGACGGAGCGTAAGTAAACCGCTTTAACATTTTCTTTCTCTTATGTGTGCAGGTTACCTCAGTTCAAATAAACAACGAAGGCACCATCGGCCAGAAATATGGTCTACCACGCTACGGCTGAAGTTCATTTGCAGGTCATTAATACAACGAGGTCGATTTTCCCTTGCAATAATATGATGACAGTGACTAAAGACTTCAGTCAGTTTAAAAAGTCAACCTTAATGATATTTAGACCTCACAGAAACTTTTGTCAAAACTGGTAGACCACTTTATTAGCCGACCGTACCTGGAAAACATGTCAGTGGTTTTCATATATTATGCCTGTATAATAAACATCGTTAGTAAGAAAGCCCGAAGGCCTGACCTTGTCGTTTAACCAGCATGGCGTCCGAATTAACAGTAAGCTACCAGTCCCCCGGCAACAAATTTAATTTTCCCCACAAATAACCCAGGGAAAACTCTAATACCTAAATAGAGACCAGCAGGAACCGCAGAATATAAAAATCACGGCAGTGACCACTGTTGCCAATAATTTCAAAGTAATCCTATTTAGTTGTAAAAATGCGGCAGATGTACACAAACGAGATTTAGCTAATTATCACTTTTACATTGTATCTAATGCATGGAATAGAAGCACTCAGCTATAATTTTGCACCGGTATTTTTTCATTTTATCAACACTGGTTCTCTAACAAACGTTATTGAACAGTGGCATAATAAAAACCGGCCAAGTACGAGTCAGACTCGCGCACGAAGGGTTCCGTAACATTATCTATAAAAACGGCAAAAAAATCACGTTTTTTATATGGGAGCCCGCCTCAAATACCTATTTGTTTTATTTTAATTTAATTATTTATTTTTAAAGTGAATTTATAACTAAATATTCTGTGAATATTTCAAGCGTCTACCAGTCGTCGTTATCAATATCAAACAAAAACGAGCAAAAAAAATCACGTGTGTTGTATGGGAGCCCCCTTAAATATTTATTTTATTCTGGTTTTTAGTATTTGATGTTATAGCGGCAACCGAAATACATCATCTGTGAAAATTTCAACTGTCTAGCTATCACGGTTCGTGAGATACAGCCTGGTGACAGACGGACAGACGGACAGACGGACTGACGGACAGACGGACGGACAGCGGAGCCTCAGTAATAGGGTCCCGTTTTTACCCTTTCGGTACGGAACCCTAAAAAAGGAAATCATTTAAATTTAACATTATTACGATGTACTTGAAGTGAGCACACAACCTTTCTCCCTATTTTAGTCTGTCTGCCTAGGTACTTAGCAGCCAAGATGTCTTGAAGTCCATCTTTAGAATCAGACTTAACATAAGCTTCATTGTTGTACAATTTCAATGTGTCCCTAAAATAGAATAATGAAAGGATTGTAAGCTTTTAGAGCAAACAGGCATTTTGCAAACATGACAGGCAAACATGCGTCACGTAGGGAAATGCTTATATTATTTAGACAGCAGATCGTAATATTTTGGAAAATATTGAAAAATCTGGCAGTAGCTGTACTTACTACATTCTAATGGAGAAACTCTTTTTACCCAAATACAAAGTGACCTTAGCCTCTGGACAAGTAATGAAACCATGGATAAGACTGATACTTAGCAATATCGTAAAATAGTTATTTGCTTAATTAGACAAGAAAACAAAAAAAAAACTATGAAATCATATCATCCCAATAAACAGGCTCCTCCAAAGTGATACATTGAAAACTGTTAGTTTTTCGGTAAATATTGGACTGATTGTTATGATACTTTGCAGTTTGGTTTTAAATATCTTGCTAAACCAGTAGTATTAATATTTGTCCAGAGGCTATGGTCACCCAGTATTTAATTTTTACTATACCTAACGTTAAGGAATTCAGGATAGCGAGTAGCTCGTTTAACTATTGTAGAAAATGGCACCTCACTCACACAATCTCACCTCTCCATCTATCTAAACATCAACTTAACGGCATAGAACCTGACAGCACACTTGCATGGTGTCGTTACAATTCGATTATTTTCACGAGTCGTAAAAGTGATCTGATGACAGGTATGGTAAAGGTTGTGTACACTATCTGCGAGGTGATGAAACCCAACTCTCACTCTCCAGGGGCTTTATTATCTGACGCGCACACGCTCCAGATTGCATTCACCATCAACACGTCGCCGGCGTCTCTTCTGCGGCCAGCAAGCGCGCTGACACTCACGCCGCTTCTGGGGAGTTCTAGGGATACTAACTGGCTGGCGTCCTGTACTGACCTAGGCTGTGGCGGCGAGGAGGAGAGCAGCGAGCCGGAGCCGCGCTTGTTGAGCGGCGGGCGCGGAGCTGAGGGCCGGCGCTCCACCCCCGAGGCGGAACGCGTCGCCGGCGTCCCTTCTGCGGCCAACACGCGCGCTGACACCAACGCCGCTTCTGGGCAGTGCTGGGAACAAAACTACCTAATATACTTGCTGGTAACTAAACGGTTTTATACCTCGTATATTTGCTATTGCAAGCTTTTTTGCAAGCTTATATTTAACTTACAATGTTCGTAGTATGTAAGTTAATGTCCACACAATGAAAGTTTCAATATGTACTCTCAATTCAAACAAGTGATATTATTATGTCTAGTGATATAAATAAATGCTGTATAATTTGCTTCTGTTAGACGTCCGGATAGCCCAGTGGTTAGAAAACTTGACTACGAAGCTTGAGGTCCTGGTTTCGAATCCCGGTCGGGGGAGATATTTATTTAAAAGTTACGAATGTTTGTGCTCGGGTTTTGGATATTTAATATGTATTTAAGTATGTTTATCCGTTGTCTAGTACCCATACGAGTAGTGCAAGCTTTGCTTAGTTTGGGACTAGGTCAATTGGTGTCAATCGTACCAAAATTTATTATTATTATTTGATGATGATGATGATGATGATGATGATGATGATGATGATCCGATTATTATTATTATTATTATTTATTAAATACTTGAACGCTCCTTTGTTGTTGCCCTTAATCAAAGGCTCAAGATATGCGAGCTACGAGCACATAATAGTAGATTGTTCAACAAGGGACTAAAACAAGCCATAATGACATGAGATATTTAGCCACCCGAGCGATAGCGAGGGAGGCTATAATTCGAGTTGTCATTATGGTAGTTTAGTCCCGCGTTAAACACTCTACTTTTCACTTTGAATGCGAGGAAAAAAACGACGTACAAAATTACTTTTTTACAACGTATGCTCAATACGAGCAATGGACATCTGTTCAAAATTCAAATAGCAAAATAAATACCGCTGTCTTTTCTTTTCTTTTATATTTTTTTGTAAAGTGACGCTTTAAATGCTTGCATAATTAGCCAACAGATTCTAACTTAAAGACTATGTTAAAACTAATTGGACTATGCATGTAAGAATGATAATAATTGTTCATTCATTAGAATCGGCAAATAAATTAACCTAATTGATCTAAGTTCACACACAAAATATATTGTTAACTGAAACACTTGCCCGTGAATAAAGAAACTACTTTTTAAGTTTATTTTCTATATGCCAATTCTTTGTTAAATTATATCTAATTATACTTTCTATTTACTATTAAATGCAACTGACATCGCATTATTTTGAAGTCACGCCATATTAACATTCAAACGTAACTGCTCTATCTACCGTACACTCCAGCACTGCTTTGCCGACAGTGGGGATTGCTATTTTATCGACAGAGCAGGGAACTGCTTTGCCGACAGCGTTTTTAAAAAAAAAACAAATTAAAAACACCTAAGCTAAAGGAAATCTTTCTTTACGTGCAAAATAAAATGAATTCATCTTTAATATTTTATAATTAAATAGATTAATATTCGTAATTATTCAATGTGTTTCACGAAATTATTATTTTTTAAATATTTTTTATACAGTTGTCATTTTGAGGTTATTTCCACGCCCTAAAGGCTTCCACAGACTGAAGCGCAGGGCGCTACAGTGCGTCCGCAGCGCGCTTCGGTCTGTGGAAAGCTTTAAAATTGTCTATACCCAGTTACTGAAAATGGCGATAATCCTCCATTCACAAACACCGTGATTGGCAGTTTAGGGGTTTCCATAGTCAATTAAAAAAAATTTACTTTAATCCCTTGAGATCAAAAAAGAGCTTTAGTCCCGATATGCAGAGACTAAAGTAACATTTTAAGAGCATGAGAAGTGAAAATTATATTTGAAGTATCCATGTTAATTATTTAAGAGTTTCCAAACTCTCTTTGACTTCAGCATCTCTAAATTAAATTAAATTTATCCCTTTACTTGTCTTTCTTCACTACGATTATTACTTAACTATCCTCTACAACTACAAATAACTAATACTTGGTTTTGATCCTAAACTTGTAAATTCATTAAAAGTTATCGGGAGCAAGTTGCTAGCAGATCCACTGGTTCATGATACAGGTAGAGCTTTAAACTTAGAATGAATAGCGCTTTTAGTAACTTTTGGGTATTATCTACAGTCTCTTTGTCTATTACGCCAATACTAGCAATATGTAGGTAAATTTAATAAACGATTTTTAATTCAACCCACATATTCTCTTGTCTTACTGTTGGAGAGCGTACTAAATCCAATTACACCGAAGCGATCCCAGCCAACCCACTAAAATAACTTGATGGTTTACATTGACATCTTCTGTGAAAAGGCACTTCAGTGCATCACGACTTAGTTGGATCTATAGTACATACATATTTCATGGCATAAATCTGTTCCACCTTTAGATTCTAAGTAGTGATAGAGTGATAGATGATCAGTTAGCCCTGTTTATTTACATTAAGATATGGCGCAATTCCTCTCATCCTGAGAGGAGGCATGTGTTCAAAGGGACGTGTATAGACCGAGATGATGATAATGACGATGAGGATGCAATTTTGAATTTTAATCTTATATTTTGCTATATTCATGCTCCACTCATTCTGAATTTGAATACTTAATTATTTAAAAATATTTATTTGCATTCTTTCAGCACTATTGGTTTTGTAGAAAATAATAATATCCTAAATAAAAATCAAATATAACTAAATTAAATCTAAAAAAGGTACTCAACAGGCTTTCAGCTATACCTCGTTAAATGGTCATGGCAAATTAATTAATCGTCACTTAACCCCCAATATTGAGAAAAGTACGTACCCTAACCTAACCTAACCTTCATGCATCACAAGCAGGTACACAGTGGATTTTCGTCAAAGCTCTACAGATCAAAGCTAGTGGAATATTATACGAGAGACGCAAGGCTGTCAGTAATATGATGTGACCACAAGTCTCAGGGGTAAATATCTTTGCCTTACAAGAAATTGATAGGAAATACTGTCTGTATTTTTGGTATTTCGAGTGTATAGAATTCTACACCTAATTTATTTCGATTCCTCAGGAACTGGCACTTTTTCAAATATAATAAAACGTGAACATACCTACAGTCATTTCGAAGCTAAAATGAAGGTTTCGCATGCATATGTGATACTGACACCATTTACTTTTCACGAAAATAATGACATAAATGCAATATATTCTACGATACTTTTTAAAGGGTAAATTCACTGATATGGAGTTTTGAAAAGTAACGCCTGAATCAATCAATTAAGATATTTTCTAAAACATTGTATGAAATATTCTTAGTTTCAACTAGAAAGGAATTATCCAGAACGATAAATCTCGTAAAAGAATGCTCGTGCTAATGGGAATCTGACTAATTTACATTTATTGCCTGCCTACGAAGCAAGAGGTCCTGGGTTCAAATCCCGGTAAGGGCATTTATTTGTGTGATGAGCACGAATATTTGTTCCTGAGTTATGGATGTTTTCTATGTATTTAAGTATGTATTTATCTATATAAGTATGTTTATCGTCGTCTAGTACCCATAGTACAAGCTTTGCTTAGTTTGGGACTAGGTCGATTTGTGTAAGATTGTCCCCTAATATTATTATTATTATTATTTACCCGATCGCAATTATTACAATAAGCAGCCTGAACGAAGAAAGTTTATATTGTAATATTTTTTTGGAAGTGAAACTTCTAAATGCAACTTCCAACAAGCGTTGCGTTAAATAAGTTGCGTTAAATACGCAACGCAATGCAACGCAACGCAAGTTGACGTTTGCGAGACGTTCGCATTGTATATATACTAACGCATGTTAAAACTTCGTCAGTGCGATCCAGAACAGTTGCGTGGTTTAGTATGAAAACTTGTAAAAATCAAAACTATTTTAATGGTAGATCGTAGAATAAAGTATTTTTCTCAAACATGCTATGTAATGTTTACGTTGTGTTCGTTAAGACAGGCTTCAAAATACACCGTTGCAGGCCTAGGCCGGCAATGCGATCGTCTATTGTTTCATGTCACACAGCACCACGATGTTTATAGGTCTATGGCATCATAGCATTCAGCCATTTAAAAAAAAACTATAAGCAATATTTGCGTTTTGGTTCATTATGGCATTCTGCCACTACGCTTAATTAAGGTAAGGTAAGATGGTGATGGTGATGGTAATGGTGATCTGCCTAGAGAAATATTTCACCATCAACATCATCATCACTATCATCACCATTATCATCATCATCATCATCATCATCATCATCATTCATCACCATCATCATCACCATCACCATCATCATCATCATTCATCACCATCATCATCATCATCATTCATCATCATCATTCATCACCATCATTATCATCATCATCATCATCATCATTCATCACCATCATCATCAATCACCATCATCATCATTCATCACCATCATCACCATCATCACCATCATCATCATCATCATCATCATCATCATCATTCATCCATCACCATCATCACCATCATCATCATCATCATCACCACCATCACCACCATCATAATCATCATCATCATCACCATCATCATCGTCACCATCATCACCATCACCACCATCATCATCATCATCACCATCACCATCATGATGACGACGACGATGATGATGATGATGATGATGATGATGATGATGGTGATGGTGCATGTTTGAGAAAAGCACTATACAAGCCTCGGCCGGAACAGGGGTCAACTTAGATACTCGGCCGGCAACCCCTTAAGTCCCGGCCTCTGCAGTAATGTACTATTTCTCAAACATGCTATGTAATGTTTACGTTGTGTTCGTTAAGACAGGCTTCAAAATACACCGTTGCAGGCCTAGGCCGGCAATGCGATCGTCTATTGTTTCATGTCACACAGCACCACGATGTTTATAGGTCTATGGCATCATAGCATTCAGCCATTTAAAAAAAAACTATAAGCAATATTTGCGTTTTGGTTCATTATGGCATTCTGCCACTACGCTTAATTAAGGTAAGGTAAGATGGTGATGGTGATGGTAATGGTGATCTGCCTAGAGAAATATTTCACCATCAACATCATCATCACTATCATCACCATTATCATCATCATCATCATCATCATCATCATCATTCATCACCATCATCATCACCATCACCATCATCATCATCATTCATCACCATCATCATCATCATCATTCATCATCATCATCATTCATCATCATCATTCATCACCATCATTATCATCATCATCATCATCATCATCATTCATCACCATCATCATCAATCACCATCATCATCATTCATCACCATCATCACCATCATCACCATCATCATCATCATCATCATCATCATCATCATCATTCATCCATCACCATCATCACCATCATCATCATCATCATCACCACCATCACCACCATCATAATCATCATCATCATCACCATCATCATCGTCACCATCATCACCATCACCACCATCATCATCATCATCACCATCACCATCATGATGACGACGACGATGATGATGATGATGATGATGATGATGGTGATGGTGCATGTTTGAGAAAAGCACTATACAAGCCTCGGCCGGAACAGGGGTCAACTTAGATACTCGGCCGGCAACCCCTTAAGTCCCGGCCTCTGCAGTAATGTACTATTAAACGTATTTAGTAAAAAAAAGTATTGAATATCTTTGAGAATTACGAAAAATCAAGAAAAATTATTGAAAATAACGTGCGCAAGAGGAGCAACGCCATCTAGCGACGAGTTATGTAACTTGTTTCGCTAGCGCTGTAGTTGGTTGCTTGCTAGCCGCAAATGTATAAGACTTGATAAAAGCGCCATCTAGTGAGTAATTTAAACACATAGATGCATAAGTAAATTTTAGTTCTTTAAGTTATTGCAATAAGGTTCATATTGATGTATAAGTGCCTTTTTCATTTCCACATTACGAAGTTTCACTTCTTCCCCGCGGAGGAACTGCACGCACCCGGTTTTCTTTTTATACAATACAGGGTTATTTGTAATTCACTAGCATCCTTTTAACCCTAAACTCCTACCACTTAAACAAACGTTTTTTGTTTTACAGCTTTTGTCATAACTTAATATTTTTGGTGTAATAACGTTTTGAAAATTTGAGATTCCCTCTTATTTTTACGATACTCTGTGTATTTGTATGGGAAAAAAAGTGCTTCATTTTAAAAAGTCGTAGAACAAAAAACATTTGTTTGAGTGATAGGAATTCAGGGTTAAGAGGATGTCAGTGAATTACAAATAACCCTGTATAGGCTTGCGGATGACCACAATCACGCCTGATGGAAAGCAAAGATGAGGCCTACGATAGAGCACGCTTGCCTAGTAAATGCTCATTCACCCTAGACTTCAAAGCGGCCAGATTGTAGTATTCAGGAAACACAGTCGTAGGTAGGGAATTCCACTCTACGATACATCTAAATTAGGTACACAGATTTCATACGAAATACATCATTAAATAAATCATGGGACAATTGATACAAATTGACCTATAGTCCCAAACTAAGCAAAGCTTGTACTATGGGTACTAGACAACGGATAAACATGCTTATATAGATAAATAGTAATATTTAAATACATATTAAACACCCAAGACTTGAGCTCAAATATTCGTATTTTTCACACAAATATCTGCCCCAACCGGGATTCGAACCCGGGACGTCAAGCTTCGTAGTCAGGTTCTCTAACAACTAAGCTATCTCTAGTCGTCTAATTGAATATTAATTAAATGATGTGACGTGAGTTCCCTAAGATTACTAGTATTAAAGTGGCTTATATGTTGCCATGCCACGTAAGCGAGCGTGAATGGCAGATTGGCAGATATAAATCTGCGTCTCATTTGTTCTAGATAGCTAAAATTAATACAAGCATTGTTTGTGTTAGTGAAAAGGTGTTTTTTCGAACTCGCTCTGTTAACTGTAGAAGGCTTTTACAACTTTAACCATTTTCTTTCAGAAGGCGGGTAAGATGGCGGCTGCAAAGAAACCTCGAATTTAATTGCCAAATCGCAAAACAACTCTGTTGCATAACAAAAGCTTAAAGTTTTTATTTAAAAAATAATAAATAATTAGAACACATTGAAAAAAACTAGAAAAAAAATAACAACGATAAGTAACCTATATAGAATCTAATAACGGAAGGTGGCCTATGTAATATAACCTAAGGGCTAGAACCATAAAGCTGCGTACGGACTGCGCGCACATTACGCGTACCCGGGTACGCGTACCGGTACTCGTCGCGTAATGTGCGCGCAGTCCGTACGCAGCTTTACGCGTACCCGGGTACGCGTAGTCGGTTACGCGTGTCCTGGAACGCCATGTCCGTACTTGTACAGTGTACGCGTAGCTGCAAGTACGGACATGGCGTTCCAGGACACGCGTAACCGACTAGTACGCGTACCCGGGTACGAGTGTCCTGGAACGCCATGTCCGTACTTGCAGCTACGCGTACAGTGTACGCGTACATGGCGCACGGACATGGCGTTCCAGGACACGCGTACCCGGGTACGCGTAATGTGCGCGCAGTCCGTACGCAGCTTAAGAGTTTCTCCCACATTAAAACCCGCGCTATGACGTAGCTTGTCGCAGCACGCCGTAACATTTGCGAACGCGTTTCTCATCTAGTTAAAAGCAATGCTTCCGACTCATTAACGTCGCATTGCCTTTGTTACAAACATCTATCAATACCCAACAATAACATACCTACATCTAGTGCTAGTAGTTACTAGTTGATACGTTTTACCGTTTTACGATACATAAAAAGGAACTACGGGGCACACACACACACACAAACACTTACACATACTTTTGCATTTTTCATATAAATAGGATTATGTGGATTACATCACACATCATGATCGTACTTGGAGACAATTAAACCCACTTATTATGACTATAGGTATAACAGGCAAGGTCAGAATCAATCCCAAGCTGTTATTTTTCTTTTATGAAGTCGAGACGTACCTATTCAAATTCTCTATCTCTTTCTACCCGCATTCGGAATTGATAGTGTTGGTTTTGTATGGTGCACATAAATTAAAATAATTAGAGGATATGAAAATTATTTCAGAGAGTTTTATTATTCTGTAAACCTTCAAAGAAAGTTTTAGCGTTGCATCAAATAATTAACACCGACGTAATCGTCGGGAAGCTTCACATCTTATATGAACAAATTAAGAACTATCCACTTAACTATTAGTCGGCATTTTATAGCGCTGCCATCAAGTTATTAGGGTAGGTTAGTACAGATAATAACTGGTTACGTTACGAGCTTCGTGTTTAAGCGTGTCGTTAAATGTTCGTCATATTGTTTAAATAAAATCGCGGGCGAATAAACACTAGTAAACAAACACAAACAGTTGGATCATTAAATTAAGAAAACACCGTGTACGGACGGAAGGCATCCGGGACAGGGAGGCGAACCGAACTGACCCTAATATAGGTCGTTGAGCCACTTCCCCACAATATGGTAAGAACATTCCACACTCCTTGTTTCCTGTTACATTTTCCCTAAACTCATAAGTACCTATTGTAGCTTTTGTTACATTTTCTATGTGTAATCAAGCGCCGAGGACTCGCCGATGGCCACATAATCGGATCAACTAGGGTAAGTGTACCAGTGAATGAACACTTAAGGAAATTTTCGACTTTGAAAATTAATTTTAGGCAGTTGGGCACAGTTTATTTAAAATATTACTTTTTGTATAGCACAACCAACTACTCTAGTTGGCTAACATTATCATTATTCAACAGTATTATTGCACAGTTTGAAGATATATCACTATTTAAGTGAAAAAATGGAAAATCACCAGTGAATGAACGCAAAATTCTAGTTAATGAACAAATGAAACCAGTGAATGAACAACTTTGAATATGATGTTTTGTTATACTATAAATAAACAAAAGCGAATTTGTGTTAACACAAATACATTCAATATACTTATTTGGTCGATTCCATGTTCTAAAACAATTAAAATACAAAAATAAGAGTATTGTTCATTCACTAGATCTTTGAAACCAGTAAATGAACTAGCTATAAGTGACATAGTTCATTCACTGGAAAACTTGAACCAGTTAATGAACCTATATTTTACGTTTGTTCCAATACTGGCCTTTCGGTAGATAATGTATTTGGATCAATGTCACTGACAACGAAATCTTAATATGACGACTAGAAGGAAAGATATTGCACAAATAGAAAATCCTGCAGTCCCAGTGACTGAACACCCCCGTTCATTCACTGGATTTAGGCGATTTTGGGTTCCAGTAAAAAAACACTGGATTAAAAGGTATTGTTTGTAAATAAATTACATTAAACTATGTATGAATAGCACTAACAGATCTTTAAAGCTTAAAAAAACTATACCCAATGAATGATAGATGGCGGGGACAAATGCAGTAACACATCAGAAGTATAGTAGCTTTCGTTCTTCCTTAATACTGCTCCATAGAAAAAATGTACGACATACGTATGTACGTACGTCCACTTTACATCGTCGCCATTTCAAAACTGTTGCTTAGGAGTCGAAGCAAATTTCCCAGAACCTGACAAGTAAAGGTGCTAGTCGAAAAAAAATACGAGGCGTGGTAGAAACGTACCAAATTCTTATTATTTCAAAAAAATATCGTTTTGTTCATTCACTGGGTACTGTTCATTCACTGGTACGCTTACCCTAAATGCGAGGCTTTGATATAGCAACATTTCGACCTCATTCTACTGAATAACGTCCAATTTGTCCTATTTTGTGAAAAAGTTACACGTATTATTGAGAATAATAATACAGTTTTTCCTTCAGGCTTGTCCTTCCATACACTTACATTTTATATGCAAAAGAGTATTCAATTTTCCTCGAAGGCCTTGTATGCGAATTTACCCTTTTCCCGCTCAAAAATATTCAAAACATCCCTTCTCTAAGAGTGCTTACATTACAATGGGTTGCCTCCGCTAAATTTGGTATACGTCTAGTGATTACTGAGTAGCTACTACTTACACGATGATTACAGATGAGGGGGCAGTCTACAGGTCGAAGGGCAGTGACAAATCTCTTTCGGCGGAGTTCCTTCATTAATTACAGAAGTGACCGTAGACCGCCATTATTCTGCCCAAATAATTATGTAACGAGTAATAAGAGGTTTCTTTGCCTGAGAAGTTTTATATATTTTCATCCCTGCCATCGCAACGTTACCTTCATTCATCACCCGAGGTTGAAATTTAATACGCAGATGTTTCTAACAATCCTAATTAATAACAGAGAAAACATTTTCCTACTTCAGAGGACAGTTTTTTAGAGCAAAATTACTGAAATTTATCTTGACTTTGAAGATATTTTCTTTTCAGGACACGAGAAGAAAATGTCTTAATTATTTTCGTCTTTGAAACTTAATATAAGGCAGGTTTACCTTGTCCGGATCCTGTTATTTTACCAAATTTGTTTTAGTCAAATGTTTCTTTTGGCAATTGTTTAATTTCCCAAATGTTTATTTTTTCTGAAACTGTAAACTATTCAGGATATATTTCAGGACTATTCTGTAGGTCAGGTTAGGTTAGGTTTGTTTTATTACAATGAAAAGTTTACAGTTTCAGAAAAAATAAACATTTGGGAAATTAAACATTTGTCAAATGAAACACTTGACGAAAAATAATTTGGTACAACGGCAGAGACCCTTACCTGTCACTAAGCAATTTCCACGAACTATTGAAAGAATATCTCTTAATAATTGACCGAGCGAGCACAAAGAGTCTTCATTTCAACTTGAGCAAAAAATGCTTTCGTATGTTTGTCAGGCGGATGACAGACTCCTCTAAAGGTTGTGTTTCTCAACCAATTCTAGTGATATTTTCTAATCAGGGTCGATAATTATATGTTTTTAGGGTTCCGTACCCAGGGCTGGGCAGTATTTGAATTACTTGTAATTGAAATACGTAATTGAAATACAAATACGTATTTGGTATTTGTATTTCAATTACTCGCTGAAAATGTAATTTGTAATTCGTATTTCAAATACCTGACGCTAAGGTATTTTGTAGTTAGTATTTCAAATACTTATGACTTCAAAATACATTTTAACAAAATACATTTAGATTTCATTTACCGATCTTAAGTTGAACATGAAAACGCACCGGTGTAGACATGACTTTATTCATGCCCCTATGAGAGGCAGATAACACTTAAGTCTGGTGTTTAGGAAAGGAAACTCTGCTTTTAATCAGTAAAAGTACCTAGTTTCCTTTAATGAGAGTAATTTTTAGTAAAATAATACTGATTACCCACGTCTCAAAACTAGTTTAAGTCGACATAGGTATTTCAGGCTGTAGCGTACTTGAGTGCACGTTTGGCACAGCCGTAGCGTGCTCTTCCGAGAGGAAGGGTTACGGATTAGCCCGAAACTGTCGAGTTAAACTCGACTCGTTTTGAAACGTGAGTAATATAGTAGGAGAGCTGGCACCAATTTTTGGGTAGGTGTTTGAGGCAAGCTGAAAACTTGTCACATACTTCTCCTATTATACCCCAACACAAGACTACAGACCTGGCTGGTGAGTAGCGGGGCTAAATGAACCTATGAATTTTTAATTTTAATTTTTTTTTGTTTCAAAAATATATTTGAGGCAATATGCAATTTTTATATGTTGTAGTTTAATGTTTAAAGAATAAAAAAAAAAGCCAGACGATTTAGTCGGGGCTTTAATATTGCCAGGCGCGTGCAAACATATTTTGATTTTTCAAAAAAATATAAAAAATTTATTTGAGGCAACTTGAAATTTTAATAGGGTATTATTTATAACTAAAAAATAAGATTCTCAAAAAGACAGGTCATTTTGGTGGGACTTTCTACCTGCCAGGTGATCTAACAAATGATATATCCGTGCGAGTGCTTTGATCAATTATAACTGAAGATACACATTGCCGAACAAAATCCCCTTCAAAGAATGTCCGAACTTTTTTATTTGTTTGCATAATAATTAAAAACCTCACCTACACAGAAATTTGAACCTAGCCTTTACTTCATTACAGTCGAATTTCGGTTGACACTTGACAGCTAAACTTGACAATTTCACGCAACGTACTGTGAAAAAGAAGGCCACTTTTATCAAAGTGGCTAGGGCATCGAAACTCGGTCCAATTTTGAAAACCCGGGTTTTCGGGTCTAAGAGTAATCAAAACCCGGGTAGACCGGTTTTTTCGAGCTTTTCGATCTTTTTGTTATAATTTTTAAAAATACAAGAAACTGTGTTCTTATATCGATTTTCTACAATAAAAATGTAAAGGATGAGGAAGGTTTAAAATAAATGAGACAGTACTTTCCATATTACAAAACAGTTCTAATATTTTAAAAGTCGTATAGATTTTTTTAGTCTGAATATCGATTTTAAGCTTGAAACGTGTCCGTTTGATGAAATCCAGGCTCCGACCAACCCTGCTCCAAACTATAATCGGATCTGAAAAGTTCCAGTCTAATCTGGAGAAC
Organism: Archips xylosteana; assembly: GCA_947563465.1. Classification (NCBI taxonomy): domain Eukaryota; kingdom Metazoa; phylum Arthropoda; class Insecta; order Lepidoptera; family Tortricidae; genus Archips; species Archips xylosteana. Next base: position 8,981,329 of record OX387363.1, read on the forward strand.
CGATTCGCTGCTTTGGAAACCACAAATAGCGATGACATTGACCGGGCCCTCGAGAATGTAGTTGGAATCCTCAGGAAGGAAGGTGTGAGATTTTGCGAATTGCGGCGTAAAGGCAGGAAGTCGAAGCTTTCGGAAGCAACACTAAGGCTCATGGAGGAACGACGTGAACACCCACCAGTTACTTCGTCAGAACGACATGCTCTAAACAGGAGAATTGGCAAACTTGTAAGATACGATCTCCGATGCTCTAACACCCGTTCAATAGAACGAGCGATCGAGCAAAATCGGGGATCAAAGGTTTTTGTCAAATCTCTTGGAAGAAGTCATCTGACGAAGCTGACCTCTACGGATGGAGTAGTTGTTTCTTCCAGGTCTGGGATTCTTTCGGAAATTGAAAACTTCTACAGCCAGTTATACGCTACGCATGCATCTCAACCTGATCCCAAAAATGAGGAGTCCAGAGCTGCATTAATACGCCACTTTACGGAAGACTTGCCAGAAATCAGCCTCGACGAAATCGCGATGGCTCTCAGACAGCTTAAAAATGGAAAAGCCCCTGGAGAAGACGGTATTACGACTGAGCTCCTGAAATCTGGTGGTAAACCTATAATGAAGGAGCTCCAGAATATTTTTAATACTGTTCTTTTTGATGGGAGAACTCCAGAGGCGTGGAGTAAGAGTGTTGTCGTGTTGTTTTTCAAAAAGGGTGATAAAACTCTTTTGAAGAACCACCGACCCATTTCACTCTTAAGCCACGTCTAGCTGGTTTCGAGAGTCATCACGAACCGTCTTGCGCGAAGGCTCGACGAGTTCCAGCCCCCCGAACAGGCCGGGTTTCGATCGGGATACGGCACCATAGACCACATCCATACAGTGCGGCAGATTATACAGAAGACCGAAGAGTATAATCGGCTGCTTGTGCTTAGCGTTTGTGGACTATGAAAAGGCCTTTGACTCGATCGAGATCTGGTCTGTTCTGGAATCTTTGCAGCGATGCCAAGTCGATTGGTGATACATCCAAGTGTTGAGAGGTCTGTACAACGCCGCTACTATGGCCGTCCAAGTCCAGAATCGGCAGTCTGAACCTATCCCCTTGCATCATGGTGTGAGACAAGGGGACGTTATATCCCCCAAATTGTTCACAAATGCATTGGAGGATGTGTTCAAGACGCTGGACTGGAAGGGGCGTGGCATTAACATAAATGGCGAGTACCTCTCACACTTGCGATTTGCAGATGATATCGCCATCGTGGCGGAAACGCTGCAAGATTTGCAACATATGTTGAATGGCCTAGCTGATTCTTCTCAACGCGTTGGTCTTCGGATGAACCTGGATAAAACCAAGGTTATGTTCAATGAACATGTAAGTCCGGAACCAATTGCAGTTCAAGGCAATATTCTCGAGGTTGTTAAGGAGTATTTTTACCTCGGGCAAACTATGCAATTGGGTAAAAACAACTTCGAGAAAAAGGCCAACAGAAGAATACAGCTGGGATGGGCAGCGTATGGGAAACTGCGTCAAGTCTTCACGTCGCCAATTCCACAGAGTCTAAAGACGAAAGTCTTCAATCAGTGCGTCCTACCCGTCATCACATACGGTGCCGAAACGTAGACAATCACTGTAGGGCTGGTCCACAAATTTAAAGTTGCTCAACGTGCTATGGAAAGGGCTATGCTCGGAGTTTCTCTGAAAGATCGAATTCGTAACGAAGTGATCCGACAGAGAACCAAACTTATCGACATAGCCCACCGCATTAGCACGCTGAAGTGGCAATGGGCAGGCCATATAACCCGAAGAACCGATAACCGTTGGGGTAGACGAGTTCTTGAGTGGAGACCACGGATCGGCAAACGTAGCGTGGGACGACCTCAGACTCGGTGGAGCGATGATCTTCGCAAGGCGGCTGGCAAGAGCTGGATGAGAGTGGCCGAGGATCGTGCTCAATGGCGTGCCATGGGAGAGGCCTATGTCCAGCAGTGGACGAACGATGATGATGATGATAGATTTTTTTAGACATTTATTTAGTATCACAATAATCACCAATTACTGTAAACATTAATAAAACTCTTCTTTATAATAATTAATATCCGTTTTGGATAATAATAATATATAGTACGTATCGAAAACGTTTCTCTTTTTACTTAAGTAATATGAACGTAAAAAAATTAGGGCATCCAAAGTTTTGTCACTCAAAGACGAGCGCAATCTATTGCCGACAATTCCAGCCGAAGAAAATATACGCTCCGGCTCGACACTAGTAGGTGGAATGGTTTTTAAATGTTCATATACCAGTGATAGGTAACGCTCTCGCTGCCGCGCTGTCGCGTACCGCCACATTTCTACCCTCACAGTGAATAACAAAATTAATTGAGAGATACTCACCTAGAAAGAGCGTCACCGAACACTACAAACAACACTCCTCACGTTCACTCACACCGCCCGCGCCGCCGCATCGAATACGTTTACTTGTGACAGTCTAGGAACCTAGTAGGAACGTAGCAACTAAGCTTCTTTTTACGTAATAATTTATCAGAGCGTGTTATTATTCCATTTATTATTGCATTTGAAGTGGTTTATACTTAATAAATAACAAAAAGAAAAGTATTAAAAGTACCCGAAAAACCCGAGTTTTAAAAATCAAACCCGGGTTTTTTTGTAATCCTCGGAACCGGGAAAACCCGGTTTTTTCCGGACCGGGTAAACCCGGGCTCGATGCCCTAAAAGTGGCGCTCATTTGGCTTGGACATTTTCGGGCGCGCGACTGTGGATCTACAGTTATAATTGATCAAAGTGCGAGTGAGTATATTTTTTAAATCACCTGGCAGGTAGAAAGTCCCACCAAAATGACCTGTCTTTTTGAGAATCTTATTTTTTAGTTATAAATAATATACTCTATTAAAATTTCAAGTTGCATCAAATACATTTTTTATATTTTATTGAAAAATATGTTTGCACGCGCCTGGCAATATTAAAGCCCCGACTAAATCATCTGGCTTATTATTTTTTTATTCTTTAAACATTAAACTACAACATACATATATAAATTGCATATTACCTAAATATATTTTACGAACCAAAAAAAAAAATTAAAAAGTCATGGTTTCATTTAGCCCCACTACTCACCAGCCAGGTCTGCAGTTTTGTGTTGGGGTATAATAGGAGAAGTATGTGACAAGTTTTCAGCTTGCCTCAAACACCTACCCAAAAATTGGTGCCAGCTCTCGGACCATAATCTGTATTGTTTCACTATGAGTGAGTCTCACGACCTCACGGTAGTTTCATGTTTAAAGAGAGTAATTTTCTTTTACTCTGCTTGCCCATGCCGGGTTGGATTCGTTTTAATTCTACTTAGTATTTTGTAATTTGTATTTTGTATTTTAAATAAAAATACCTGAAATACTGTATTTTGTATTTTATATTTAAAATACTCGACTTAAAAGTATTTTGTATTTCGTATTTTAAATACATGCGAGATAGTATTTTGTAATTTGTATTTTAATTAAAGCAAAGCATGTATTTTGCCCAGCCCTGTCCGTACCCAAAGGGTAAAAACGGGACCCTATTACTGAGGCTCCGCTGTCCGTCCGTCTGTCCGTCTGTCCGTCCGTCTGTCACCAGAGTATATCTCATGAACCGTGATAGCTAGGCAATTGAAACTTTCACAGATGATGTATTTCGGTTGCCGCTATAACAACAAATAGGTACTAAAAACCAGAATAAAATAAATATTTAAGGGCGCCATAAAACAAACGTGATTTTTTTTGCTCGTTTTAGCTCGATACTGAAAACGGTAACAGGTAGACATTTGAAACATTTACAGAATTTTTAGTTAAATATATAGGTAATCACTTTAAAAATAAATAATTAAATTAAAATAAACAAATATTTTGCCGTTTTTTTATAGATAATGGTACGGAACCCTTCGTGCGCGAGTCCGACTCGCATTTGGCCGGTTTTTTTCTTACGATTCAGTTTTTGTATATTTTCAAAATTATGGGGGTTCAAAATAAAAAAAAAATACGTAAATACGTGTTTTTGGTGATCAATAAAGAATATTTGTATTGTATTGTATTGTAAAAATATCATTTTATTTCCATTTCGCGACATAACGCGCGAAATAATAATTAAAATTAAACAAATAATTTAATAAGCATAATTTAAGATGCAATGGTATTCATTTCCTTTGTTGATTTCTATGCTTGATTGAACAGTGCTTGTTGAGAATCTGTGAATCTATGATGGTACCTTCACGAAGACAAAGGCCAGAACTTAATTCACCGAGTGAAAAACGTGAAGTATTGACTGATAAGATATAAGAATTACGAAGAACCTTGACTCGAGAGTATTTCCGGCTTCGAAAAGATATAGTTACAAAGAATCTGAACATATTTTTATACTAGCTTTTGCCCGCGACTCCGTCCGTGTGGAGTTAGTAATTTGGGCAGCTTTTTTTTTATCCATTTGTTTTTTCAACAATTATGGCTCTCCTTAGTTCCTCGATATAAAAAAATACCCCCCCATTATATCAGTGAAAACCGCATCCTTCTAGGTTAAGCCGTTTCTGAGATTAGCGCGCACAAACGCACAGACAAACAGACAATAATTCTAAAAATCACTGTTTTGGGTTCTATTGCGCTAATAAATAGCCCTAGTGACAGTTTTTCTAGAATATCTTCAATGTACAGACACCGACTTGTTACAGATTTATTATATGTATAGATATAGATAGATACATAGATATAGATTTATACTTACGCACATATTGTAAAAATTTCGAATTTATTTCAAGACAACTTTATTATTTTAGGTAGGCAGCCAATGCAAAGTTTGTGTGGAGAAGCTGTGGATAAAAGTTTCATAAGATGCGAAACAAGCTTCAATCGTTAAGTACCTACATCAATTAAATTTTAATGATGTATTAAAAAGTTCTTGATTGTTCGTCTGAAATTACTAAGCTTACAGGCGTCCTATCCTAATACAGAAAGAAAAGTGAGGATATAATCACAATAAAAAACTTGGTCTTATTCTTCCGTATTTTTATCAGCGGTCTTTAAGCTTTTGTTGTATCTACGGATTAGAATTCCGGTAGGGATTCAAAAAAAACCGGCCAAGTGCGAGTCGGACTCGCGCACGAAGGGTACCGTACCATTATAAAAAAAACGGCAAAAAATCATGTCTGTTGCATGGGAGCCCCCCTTTAATATTTATTTTATTATGATTTAACTATTTATTTTTAAAGTGAATATATAACTAAATATTCTGTGAATATTTCAAGCGTCTACATAAACGTCTACATGTTACCGTTATCATATCAACTAGCTTTTGCCCGCGGCTTCGCTCGCGTGTACAATGAGTATTCCAAAGAACCAAGATATCAAGCAAGCAAGCATACAGGCAAGCAAGCAAGCATGCGAGCAAGCATGCGAGCATGCAAGCAAGCAAGCATACAGGCAAGCAAGCAAGCATGCGAGCATGCAAGCAAGCAGGCAAGCAAGATGCAAGCAAGCATGCATGCACGCAAGCAAGCAAGCGTGCAAGAAAGCGTGCAAGTAAGCGTGCAAGCAAGCGTGCTAGCAAGCCCGACTAAACTTCAGGTAGATACGGTCCTTTACAGTATTTCTTTATATACAATGTTTTTCACTAATTCGGAAGCGGGCACTAAAATAACCAGGCTTGTTAATAATATAAAACCTATTATTACTTTCCCCTGTCCTGCATTAGGTATAATTCAATGTTTTCTTACCTTCTACGGAAACTTGAGTAACTGGAAGCGCTGTGTACCTACATAGCATTGATATTATAATTATTATAGTATTTTGTTAAGGTGTTGTGTGACCTAACCGTTAAGGAGTTTAACCTTCCATCATCAGCTCACCTGGATAACCTGAAAGAATACAACTATCGGTCTATACGTACCTATAATATTTGAAAAAATATCCTCAACTCCTAACCGTTAAGGGGTTTTACCTTCCATCATCAGTTCATCAACATGAGATGATGTCTACCAGACGTAAACACTTAAATAGCTTGAGAAAATATATGAAAAACGTAATGCGTGCTTACAAAACTTGAGGGTTGCCCTCGATTTCCCTGAGATCCCGGCATCAGATCCTGATTTGGTGACAATGGGACCATCTCAGGAGTATATTGTATTCTTTCTTAAAGTGGAATGCATAACCTCCTCCTTTTTTGAAGTCGGTTAAAGATCCCTTTGCGGCCTACTCACAGTATAAACTTATGAATTTTGAAATTTTAGCTTTCTACAACCACTAAAACGCAAAATCCCGTTTTTTCCCGTTCCCGTAAGAATTTTGGGAAATGCTTTCTTAATGCTCCCCTACACTCCCCAAGGAACCCACTTGCCAAATTTCAGCTTTCTATGACCAGTAAAACGAAAAATCCCGTTTTTCCCGTTCCCGTGGGAATTTTGTAAAGTCCTCTCTTAATGCTCCTCTACACTCCTCAAACAACCTACATGCCCAATTTCAGCTTTCTCCGACCAGTAAAATGAAAAATCCCGTTTCTTCCCGTTCCCGTAGGAATTTTGGAAAGTCCTCTCAATGCTCCTCTACACTCTCCAAACAACCTACATGCCGAATTTCAGCTTTCTACGGCCAGTAAAACGAAAAATCCCGTTTTTTCCCGTTCCCATGGGAATTTTGGAAAGTCCTATCTTAATCCTCCTTTACCACTCCCCAAGCAACCTACATGCCGAATTTCAGCTTTCTACGACCAGTAAAACGGAAAATCTCGTTTTTTCCCGTTCCCGTGAGAATTTCCGAAAATCCTTAAAACTGTTTTTTACTATTATAATTACCTACTTCAATGCTAAATTTGAAGAGTCTAGTAATTATTGTTCATAGGATCCCGTTGAACTGAATATATAAATCCCGTTTTTTCCTTATTCCGTGGGAATTTTGAAAAATCCTGAAATAAATGTTTTAACTAATGTAATACCTACTTGTGTATCAAATTTGAAGAGTCTAGTTATTATAGTTACTGAGATAGTGTCACTCTGAATGAAATATAATAAATCCCGTTTTTTCCCTTTCCCGTGGGAATTCCCAAAAATCCTTCCTTAGTGGATGCCTACATTGTATAAGGTATCTATGTGCAAAATTTCAAGTCTCTAGGGCCAGTGGTTTGGGCTGTGCGTTGATATATCAACAGTCATTTAGTTTATTTAGACATTTCAACCCCATCGCACCCCATCCACCCGCCACGTCGGATTTTAAAACCGTTGTTGTTTTCATAACCAGCGACCCGATAAACCATAGAAACAACACCCATCCATGTTGATTTTCAGACTTTGTTACCCCTTTCCCCCCTTTTAGGGGTTGAATTCTCAAAAAAACTGAAACACGTGTTTACTCATTTATCATTAGGAGTACTTCTGTGAAGTTTCGAATAAAATAGTCGAACTAATCTTGTTTTCCCAAACAAACTTTGGACCCCCGTTTCACCCCCTTAGGGAGTGAATTTCGAAAAATCCTTTCTTAGTGCACCCCTAGACCTTATAAGGAACCTACATGCCAAATTTGGAATCTCTAGGCCCAGTGGTTTGGGCTGTGCGTTGATATGTCAGTCAGTCAGTCAGTCAGTCAGTCAGTCAGTTTCTTCTTTTATATATTAAGATATCGAGCAAAAACGAGCTAAATAATCACGTTTGTTGTATGGGGGCCCCCTTAAATATTTATTTTATTCTATTTTTTAGTATTTGATGTTATAGTGGCAACAACGGACGGACGGACAGCGGAGTCTTAGTAATAGGGTCCCGTTTTTACCCTTTGGTTACGGAACCCTAAAAAAACACCCGCGCCAAATTTCATGTCTCTGAGCTAGCGCTAACGTTTGAGATTTAGGGATTTTATCCCGATCTGTGATCCCGATCCCTTGGGAATATAGGGAACAGAGGCTTATGCGACCAGTGTTCAGATACGATTAAACTGATCAAGTGTGTTGTTATGGTTCAGAAACGATTAAACTGATCAAGTGTTGCCATACATACTTCCGGTTTGCACCTATTTAGGTTTTGTTGTGCAGAACTACACTTTCCGCTGGCATTCGTGTCTCACAATGTGTTGTTTGTATTTTTTTCGGCTTGCCGCAACATTATGCTGAGTGGGGCCCAATTTATACTATTCGATAATTTTTATTTGTATCTTTTCCTCTCTCTCTCTCTCAGTGTCAGACGTCCAGTGGCATAGGGTGCAAAGCCGTGGAATAAAGCTAGATTATCTATGTAAGCATTTTTATGTGTTGTCTAACAATCATAACAAGCTTTGCTTATTTTAGGTATATTAATTGGTGTAAATTATCTCATAATATTTATTTATTAAAATATTTGAAATCTAAACGTCACCCGCCTCTACAGTCTAAACATCTACAGATACTTATTGCTATTTGGTCCGAGTATATTGACATAAATGGCCGAGCAAAGAGCAATATGCCCCAAGGCAGGGTCCTAAAGCGTTAGAGATTGAATTAAAGGTTGGCCCCTTGAAATCCTGGCCGTGGATGAAACGCCCTTGACCTGGCCTTATACTACGAAGTGCAAAATTCGAACTTCGCATCGTGCCATTCCTCTCACGCTAATAGTATTTAATAGAAGAGCGAGCAAGACGATGCGATACGAACGTCGATTTTCGAATTTCGGAGTTGCCCCCCTGGCCATGTCTAATTTAATCAATCTTTAATATCCAAACTTTGTTCTATGAGACCGTAATTTAAGTATCTAGGTCAGTCAACTTTTAATAAGATCGTTTTATGACGACGTTTCTTAGTAACAGTGAAAGTGGACTTTTCATTACAAAACTATAACTTGAACATAATAATCATTTATCCTATTGTCAAAGAAATTAAAAAGGATTGTAATTATATAAACTCCTCTATTTTCCTGACCTAACATTGGTCTAGATATGTACTCTATATTGTATTCCGGCACATAAGTGTGGTAAAATCTTCAACGTTTTGAAATCATAGCAAAATTAACCAATATAATGAAAAACACAATTTTTTTGAAATCACAAACACACAATCACAATTTTTTTGGTCGCGGGTGAGCTAAGTAATTGTTTCAGTTCGTTAATCAAATCACAATGTAGTGTAGGTACTGTTTTAAGCTTTCGTGATTTTCACTCATAATTATTATACTAAACGGGCCTTATCATGCAAACAATATTTACTTCGACGTTTCGGCCACATTACAGCAGCGTGGTCACGAGTTGGTTGAGTTGTTTTTTTTTTATGTTAGAAAGGCCAGACAAACGAACTAGTGGGTCACCCACCTGATGTTAAATGATCACCACTGTCCATAGACACCTGCAGCGCTTTCAACACACAAGTCGAGTTGAGTTGGTCAACTCATGAACACGGCTGCTGCAATGTGGCCGAAACGTCGAGGTAAATATTGTTTGTGTGATAAGTCCCGTTTAGTATAATAATCAGAATGTGGTGATTACTGGTTGACTGTCATACAAAATACAAGAGTTGGGCAAGTAGATTTTGCGATCAATATTTACAATTATATTGTAGTACCTAAACGTTTAACCATTATACTTATATCTAGCATCGTAAATAAAATGGACTTGGGTTTTATAAAAATAGATGAATTATGATTCTAATTCTAATAACAGATAAGGGTCTGTTCCATGTGGGCGATAAAGAAAAGACTATCCGAAAGATTATTATTTATTACGTGCATGCTACCTTTATGTAACAAACAAATCACTAAGACATTGCAAAATTGGATAGCCCTATTGCCACTCTTAGTCATTTCCTTTATAATAATTAAATTACATTCTTGTTAACTAGAACCTTTTGATTTCCCAAAATTCATCATCTTTTTGGAAAAACGTCACTTCACAAACTAAACATAATTAAGTTCACAGATGACACGTTCCACGAACTGGCCGAAAATAGGTTAGGCAAATGTTGACTCGAATGAGCCATCAATTAGGACTTTGTTTACGAGAATGTAATCTACTTACACAGTCTATCACAACTTCACGCAAGTGCGGAGGTTTGTACGGTTACCGCAACGCTAAAAAGTTTGATACTTTTGAAACCCGCCGAGGTCTTTTAGGTAAATGTTAAGGGTAGCCTTAATCTCTTCTTTGCATTATTTAATCGCGCAAAACCTGCACGGTAATAAATTTTGTTGTCAACGGCAAAAGTAGTTCATTTCTGTATCCTGACACTTAGATAATAGACCCGTACGTAATGTCGCATAATAACATATGAATCAAATTTAAATGCTCACCAAAATATTCATCATCATCCCACTGCAGGGCACGGCCTCCTCTCAGAATGAGAGGGCTTGGGCCGTAGTTCCCACGCGGGCCCAGTGCGGATTGGGAACTTCACATACACCATTGAATTTCTTCTCAGGTGATGTAGGTTTCCTCACGATGTTTTTCTTCACCGTAAAGCTCATGGTAAGTTACAAATGTAATTTCGCACATAAATTCCGAAAAACATAGTAGAATAATGTGGAGATAGGCCTCAATGTCTCTCTCCAGCCAGACGTTATGCCTATATACGGGCTGGGATGATGATGATGAATTTAGTTTCCAAACCAGACCGAAGGCCGTATTGTCTAACGCACGGGCGCTTGCCATCTCTTTCTGTCATCATCTTATACCGTTTGACAGAAAGAAATAGTGAATGTGATAGCAAGCGACCGCGCGTATTGTCTACAATAAGGCCTCTGGTCCAAAACCAAGTTTACGCGAGCGAACCCGCAAGTAAAAGTCAGTATTTTAAATGGTATCAATATAACTTTTGTTTCTTCTTGTCGTAGCAAGATTAAAACACATAAAATACCTATCCAGGAGAAACATTGATTAATGTCTTTTAATATTTTCCGTAAAGTGCGTATTTATCACTGCTGGTGGTAAACACGCAGGCTACGCATTAAATATATTAAATATCGATCTAAGTATTTACTTAAAGTTGTAAGCATTTGTGAGAGTAAATAAAATGCTTTGTGTAATATGTTTATTATGTTAAAGCTCTTCGTTAGAAAGCTGGAAAAGTGGAAAACTGCGCTCAGCAGGAGGAAAAGCCTCCCCTGTGCTTACAATGAAACACTATTAAAACTTCCATCTAGTTTTTTCTGGGATAAATCGTTTTTTATACATAATTCTAACGCTCCGAAAGGGTACCTTCCCTTTAGAGATGTGCTACCAATGATATTCATTGGTCCACATGGCATCATCATCATCATTTCAGCCGAAAGACGTCCACTGCTGAACATAGGTTCGCCAAACAGATCGGTCCCATGCTATCCGCATCCATCGGCTTCCCGCAACCTTAACCAGATAGCCGCTTTATCTTGTTGGACGCCTACCTACACTGCGTCTTCCGGTCCGTGGACGCCACTCGAAAGAGAACCTTTTTGCCCCATCGGCTATCAATTCTACGAGGGATGTGCCCTGCCCACTGCCACTTGAGTCTGGCGATTCTTCGAGCTATGTCCGTGACTTTAGTTCTTGCGCGGATTTCATCATTTCCAGAGAGCAGAGAAACTCCGAGCATAGCTCTCTCCATCGTCCTCTGAGCGACTTTGAGCATTCTATGAGGCCCATCGTTAGCGGCCACGTCTCAGTGCCATAAGTCATCACTGGCAACACACACAGATCAAAGACTTTTGACTTGATACATTGCGGTACTTTCATACCACTTGTGTAAACGGGTTCAACTAAGCTATGTCGGGGGTCGTCTGTTGCACCACGTCCGTAGGAATAACCCACCGCTACCCTACACGTGACCCCTGGGTGGTGCTAAAAGTGCAACAAAAACTGGCAACCGTACTGTCTTTTCGAAGATCTCACGGTTCTAATTACGCTTTATATATGTCTCCTGCTATGTCTCGCTGCGCTAGAAAAAAGTCTCGGCACGTTCCAGTGCCAATCAACGGTGCTTCTAAGCGCCAACATTTGACAAAACACGTGGGGCCTTCTGTCCGCGTTTGCTCTTTGAACATAGAAGGCATTAGCCAAGCTAAGACAGAATGTATGACTAGGATTGCCAATGACAACGATATAGACATCATACTGCTGCAAGAGACTCACACGTGCGACGCTGCACAGCTCGCTCGTAGAGGGGATATCACAGGCTACCACATGATAGGCGCCACATACCACCCCCAGTACGGTACCGCTGCATATGTCCGCGATGCCCTCGTGACGACCTCCGCAACCATTTCCAGTTCCATCGGCTTCGATAACATCGCCACCACCGTTATTCAGGTTGCGGAAATGAAGATATGTAACGTCTACAAGCCACCGAACAGCGCATGGCCCCAACCTGCACTCCCAAATTTGGGCTATCCATCTGTGCTGGTTGGTGATTTCAACAGTCACCACACAAGCTGGGGATACAGAACAAGCGATGCCAACGGAGAATCCATCGTTGACTGGGCGGATGAGACTGATTATTTCTTGGTGTTCGGAGGCAAGGATAGGGGCATATTCAGATCTGCTCGCTGGAGTCGTGATTACAATCCTGACCTTACTTTTGCTTCTCTGGACTCCGACCGCAGACCCTTGCCAGTGGTCAGAACTATACTGCCAGACTTTCCTCACAGCCAGCACCGCCCTGTCATACTAGATATCGGGCTCAGGATCCCTATAGTCGAATCATTCCCTGCACCTCGCTGGAACTTTCAGAAGGCCGACTGGGCAGGATACGCAGGTAAACTCAATGATTCCATCAGATGGATCCAACCAATCCGGGAAAACTACAAGCGTTTCCTAAAACTGATACTCAGCACAGCCAAAAACTTTGTTCCCCGGGGATACCGCAAGATGTATATACCGTGCTGGAATCCCAGCACAGAGTCACTTTGGCAGGAATTCAACATGACTGGTGACCGCAATACTGCGCATGACCTTATTAAATCCCTGAATGAGGCCCGTCAGTCAAAATGGGAGGACACAGTTCAAGATATGAATTTTACCCACTCTAGTCGTAAGGCCTGGCACCTTTTAAAACGTTTTACCTCTGGAGCCGTTGGTCAGGATTGTCAAACTAAAGTATGCCCGAGCGCAATTGCCGATAGGATTGTGATGTGAAGCTTTCTAAAGCACCTAGCCATAAGCGGCACACTCGTTCGGTAAGGAGGGATCTTAAATCACTGAGGTCGGGTGCCACTCCACATCCCGATTACAGCCGCCCCGTCAGCTCGGATGAGGTACTCACGGGTATAAAGCAAATAAATGTTGGCAAGGCATGCGGAGAAGATAACATATTCCCTGAGTTCATCAAGCATCCCGAGTGCGGGAGTGGCTTGCCAAATTCTTTACAGGTATCATCGACTCCGGAAAGATTCCACCCGCCCTAAAGCGAGCGAAAATAACCGCCATTCTCAAAGCGGGGAAGTCAGCTGACAGAGCAGATAGCTACCAACCAATTGCTCTCCTGAGCGTTATATATAAGCTTCTCGAGCGCATAATATATAACCGGATAGCGCCGATAATAGAGAAAGTCATCCCTCAGGAGCAGGCAGGATTCCGGCCTGGACGTAGCTGCAATGACCAAGTTCTGGCGTTGACCACGCATATAGAAAAAGGCTTTGACGGAAATCTTAAGTCCGCGGCAGCTTTTGTGGACCTAACTGCTGCTCACGATACTGTCTGGCGCCAGGGCTTGCTGTTTAAACTACTGCATGTGATCCCCTGCTTAAAGATCTACAAAGTGATTGAGGACGCCCTCACGAACCGGCCTTTCCGGGTGTTCCTTGGTGGCAAGGCTAGTGGAAGTAGAGTCCTAAATAATGGTTTGCCGCAGGGGTCAGTACTGGCTCCTTTGCTATTTAATCTATATACCCACGACACTCCCAACACAGCTTCACGGAAATTTGCATATGCTGACGATCTGGCGCTGGTCTCGCAGGACCGGAAGGTTGGCCCAGCGGAATTAGTACTGCAAAAGGATTTAGCCATCATGGATGATTACTTTGTCCGCTGGCGCCTATGCCCAAGCACATCAAAGACTGAAGTATGCTGTTTCCACCTCAACAACCGCTTGGCAAACGAAAAACTTAATGTCACTTTTAAGGATGCCATCCTGACACATAATCCCAACCCTAAATACTTGGGTGTTACCCTGGACCGGAGCCTTACCTACAAGACCCATCTTAATAACGTTGCGACTAAACTGAGGTCCAGAAATAATATATTGCAGAAGCTGACTGGAACAACCTGGGGGGCTTCGGTTGGCTGCTTGAGGACGTCTGCTCTGGCGCTGGTATACTCGACGGCGGAGTACTGCGCTCCGACTTGGCTGAACAGCGCGCATACTACTGTTGTCGACACGCAGCTCAACCACACAATGCGCTTGATTACTGGCTGTATGAGACCAACTCCTGCCCACTGGCTGCCAGCCTTGAGTGGCATTGCACCACCCCACCTACGCCGCACGCAACACCTCCGGCGAGAAACAGGTAAGGCCTGTGAAAGACCCAATCTGCCCATCAATGTGGACCTGGCCACGTTTAAGGCCACGAGACTGAAGTCCCGTAACCCGCCAGCACTACTGTCGCACCAACACCAACTGGGGAGTGGGACTTAACCGCCGCCTGGCTCGCGGAGTGGTCAGTCTCCGCTGAACCGACGGACGTGATCGAGCTGGATCCGCACGCCCGCCCCTCTGGTTTTAAGGAGTCACGTCGTGTTTGATGCTTGCTCAACCGTTTGAGGACAGGAGTTGGCCACTGTGCCCACCTTCGGAAAAAATGGGGTTGGGGTGAAAGTGGATCGTGCGAATGTGGACACCCAAAACAGACAGTGCGCCATATCGTGCTGGAGTGCCCCCTAACAAAATATGGAGGGAGGATAGAGGACTTCAAAACCCTCACGAGCGAAGCAGCAGAATATCTAAGGAAGTGTAAATCTTAATATATAAAAGAAGAAACTGACTGACTGACTGACTGACTGACATATCAACGCGTAGCCCAAACCGCTGGGCCTAGAGATTCCAAATTTGGCACGTAGGTTCCTTATAAGGTCTAGGGGTGCACTAAGAAAGGATTTTCCAAAATTCACTCCCTAAGGGGGTGAAACGGGGGTCCAAAGTTAGTATGGGGAAACAAGATTAGTTCGACTATTTTATTCGAAACTTCACAGAAGTACTCCTAACGATAAATGAATAAACACGTGTTTCAGGTTTTTTGGGGATTCAACCCCTAAAAGGGGGAAATGGGGTGACAAAGTCTGAAAATCAACATGGGTATTGTTTCTATGGTTTATCGGGTCACTGGTTACGAAAACAACAACGGTTCTAAAATCCGACGTGGCGGACGTAAATAACATCTCCCTGGATGGGGTGCGATGGGTTTAAAATGTCTAAATAAACTAAATCACTGTTGATATATCAACGCACAGCCCAAACCACTGGACCTAGAGACTTGAAATTTTGCACATAGATACCTTATACAATGTAGGCATCCACTAAGGAAGGATTTTTGGGAATTCCCACGGGAAAGGGAAAAAACGGGATTTATATATTCGATTCCGAGTGACCCTATCTCAGTAACTATAATAACTAGACTCTTCAAATTTGATACACAAGTAGGTATTACATTAGTTAATGAGTTGACTTTGCATCTCTGCCACCGGTGCTTTTCGACGGAGTACTAATACCGTTTGCACATCAGGTCAAGAGCCTGGGTGTTATTTTAGACCGCACTCTCTCATGGTCTCCTCATGTGTGCGAGGTGAGCAGGAAGGTGTTTGCTGCGGTGGGATCTTTAAGACGGCTTCAGAATTTCCTACCTTTTGCTACCAAGGTTACGCTTGCTCAAACTTTACTGCACCCTATATTCGACTATGCTGACATTTGTTATCCCGATCTCCTAGAAGAGCAGCTTAATAAACTTGAGCGAATTCAAAATCTATGCATTCGGTTTATTTTTGGTCTGCGTAAGTTCGATCATGTCTCTATTTTTCGATCACAGCTCAAGTGGCTCCCAATCCGCCTTCGCCGTAACTCTCACATTCTCCACCTTCTTTACGGCATTCTCTTTAACCCTGCAACTCCTCGCTACCTCAAAGAGCGGTTTAGCTACGTAACTTCTATTCGGTGCTCTCAGAACTTTCTCCTTACCGTGCCTCTCTCTAACTCCAAATTTTATGTCTATTCTTATACTGTCCAGGCTATTCGGTTGTGGAATGCCTTACCGATTGACTTACGACGGGCAAAATCTCTGTCAATCTTTAAATCTATGCTTAAGGAGTACTATCTGTCATCTTGTAATAATTAGCTTTGTTATAGTTTGTTTATTTATTTATATGTGTCTGTTTATCCCACTGCTTATATTTGTTTTAGACGTGTACCTATTATAATGTAAGTACTGTATATGCATGAGTAGATGTACTATTTTTGTTGCGTTTTAATTTTCTGATCCACTGTTGATGCACCACCTGCTGTAAACTAGTCTTTCCTTCTTTCTGGTAAAGGGTTGCCTGGAAGAGATCGCTCTTAAGCGATAAGGCCGCCTATTGCTTACCTTGTATCTTTCTCTCTGTGTACCTGTTTTCTGTATTGCTTACTATTCCTGGTGTACAATAAAGAGTCATTGTATTGTATTGTATTGTATTGTTAAAACATTAATTTCAGGATTTTTCAAAATTCCCACGGGATAAGGAAAAAACGGGATTTATATATTCAGTTCAACGGGATCCTATGAACTTTAATTATTAGACTTCAAATTTGGCGTAAAAGTAGGCAATTATAATAGTAAAAAACAGTTTTAAGGATTTTTGGAAATTCCCATGGGATAAGGAAAAAACGGGATTTTTCGTTTTACTGGTCGTAGAAAGCTGAAATTCGGCATGTAGGTTGCTTGAGGAGTGTAGGTAGAAGAGGATTGAGAGAGGGCTTTCCAAAATTCCCACGGGAACGGGAAAAAACGGGATTTTTCGTTTTACTGGTCGTAGAAAGCTGAAATTCGGCATGTAGGTTGCTTGAGGAGTGTAGAGGAGCATTGAGAGAGGACTTTCCAAAATTCTCACGGGAACGGGAAAAAAAGGGATTGTGCGTTTTACTGGTTGTAGAAAGCTAAAATTTCAAAATTCATAAGTTTATACTGTAAGTAGGCCGCAAAGGGCTCTTTAACCGACTTCAAAAAAAGGAGGAGGTTATGCATTCCAATATATGTATTTTTTTTATGTAGGTATGTTCACCGATTTCTCGGTCAATTGTGGACCGATCATAAAAATTATTTTTTTATTCGAAAGCATATAATATACTCCTGATCTGATGACGGGATCTCAGGGAAATCGAGGGCAACCCTCAAATTTTGTAGGCACGCATTACGTTTTACATATATTTTCTCAAGCTATTTAAGTGTTTGCATCTGGTAGACATCATCTCATGTTGATGAGCTGCTGATGATGGAAGGTAAAACTCCTTAACGGTTAGGAGTTGAGGATATTTTTTCAAATATTATAGGTACGTATAGACCGATAGTTGTATTTTTTCAGGTTATCCAGGTGAGCTGATGATGGAAGGTTAAACTCCTTAACGGTTAGGAGTTATAGGAAGTTTCTTTAAATATAATATGCACGTATAGACTTTTAGTTGCATTCTCTCTGGTTATTCAGATTTTTAGTGCCAGTTTCCGAATTAGTGAAAAACATTGTATACAAAGAAATACTGTAAAGGACCGTATCTACCAGAAGTTTAGTCGTGCTTGCTTGCACGCTTGCTTACACGCTTACTTGCACGCTTGCTTGCTTGCGTGCATGCATGCTTTCTTGCATCTTGCTTGCATGCTTGCATGCTTTCTTGCTTGCCTGATGCTTGCTTGCTTGATATCTTGGTTTTTTGGAATACTCATGGTACACGCGAGCGAAGCCGCGGGCAAAAGCTAGTTTAAGTTATAATTTAAGCGTAATTTGTAAGCCATACGATAAATAACAATACTTAACTAAGCTATTATTTTTGGCATGACAACGTCTAATAAATCGATGAACGCTGGCTGCACGCACGAAAAAGGATGACGCAATGTAACGTACATGTCCCGTACAGAGCAGTGAAGGCCAGGATGTACAAGAGAGCAGCGCGCGCGCCAGAATGTAGGTACAATCTGAGTACTAGCGCTCGGGTAATTTTTAATGGAGGGTGGGGGGGGGGCATTAAAGGGGGGATGAAAATTTCATTGATTTTGCCGTAGGATGCACCATTTTCAAGATATTTAGATACGGCCACATAGTTTCGTAACGTAGCTTTCACATCATCGCAGCATAGCTGTATAGCAATTCTCTAATGGAAACCATGTTTAGATCAACCACGCGCGGCAAGTTGTCCTTGTTTCTTGGTAAATTGGCAGTGACAGGTAAGTAAAAGACGACTTTATCTTTCCAACCGTTTTTAAGGGTTCCGTAATCATAATTGCGAATGACTCATTTCCATAACTACTACCACTTACAGCGCGTAATCACGTGTGATGTTCAAATTACTTCGACGTTGCCGTAGTCGAGGTCGAATAGAATAGTTTCGCTATGTCTTTTTTTTTCTTTTTTTAATTTATTTAAACAATAAAAAAAATACAATTTCAAATATAACAGCGAGCAAAATCTTAATAGATTTAACTGCCGCTGAGCTCACTCATTTTTTTACTAAGTACTTATACTAAATTTATACACTAGTTATACACTAACACACTAACACATAAAAGCCGCTTTCAAAATTCGCTTACAATGACTTGTATTCTGACAAATACGAGTGCGAGTGTCGGTTGGTAGCTCATTAAGAATTTTAGGTAAAATATACTCGTAAGTTCGTTTTCCGTAAACATTCGCACACCTAGGCACAACATAATAAGGTAATAGTACATTATGATACAAGTGTGCTACGTTGGTCATTACACATGAGACATTATTGTAAGCGCGAGCCGTCAGGCGAGCGCGATAAGGAAGCCGAAGTGTGTAATGATCAATGCACACGAGTTGCATACAATGTTTTTCAACACAATTGCGAGGAAAAAAAACAAACTTGTATTGTTAGTAACTTTTGTAATTTTTACAAGGAACATTTCACCGTGGGTTTCTACACCCTTGGTTGTAATATTTATTGAGCTCCTGACTTCTAAACGCACCAGTAATACCGAATATTAACGCAACCTGCAAAGTGATCAAATAAGTATATTAGTAAAGTTGTAGGAACGTATTGCCATAGTACTTAACGCAATTATAGAGCTGATACATAAATTTACATTTATAATGTTCAACTGACCTTTGTTGTCAAGTACTGACTGTCCGGAGCTTCTTTTAAAAACTTTTCAACATCGGTTGGTGACGACACCTTTGACTTTCGACCAATAGATCTGCCAGGATGTCTCTTTAGAAATGCCGTCAAGTTACTAAGTATTATATGTTTACCAACTTAATTTTTGGTCTTTACTGTGCTTTTCAACATGGATATAACGAGCTGGGTTTGTATTTATTTGCCAGTTTATGCTATCACTCGCGTTCGTGCCTCGATAAGTATTTCCGGCGGGGTTGAATTCATATTTTGCTCGTCTTCACTATTTGAAGTAGATGTTTTTGATAGTAATTAACCACACAGCAGCAACTTTACCAAATATTTACGTAAAATGACACACTAGTTTTGTTTTTTTCGCGCGCCGCACTTTCGATGCGCGCGCAGGTTCAATAAAGGCACTGGAAAAACGGCTGTTCAGCCAGAGCAGCAGCAATATAAAAAATAAAATAAACTATAAATTTGTTGTTTGTAAATACGATAATTAAGTAAATTTGTGTTTATAAATATACAATTTGATGAAATTAAATGTTTATTTGTCATCTTAACCCTAAAATAATTTAATATTCGTGAACATATTCAATGTTCTTAGACATAAACTTTTGCTCAAATTAAAAAAAGTTTATATTTATTTATTTACTCAAGCAACTATCATTACAGGTTTATACCTAATGCAATAGCGCGTATAATAATTATATTTTCCATAATATTATATGTATGTCCTTAAAAATAAGTTACATTACTTAATTAAAATTAAACATAAAAAAACAGTTTAAATAAATCAAAATGAAATCATCTAAAATTAACAATAAAAATGTAAATTTCAATTAAAAACATGTCATTAAAATTAAAATTAAACAAATAAAAAAACAGTTTAAATAAATCAAAATGAAATCATCTAAAATTAACAATAAAAATGTAAATTTCTATTAAAAACATGTCATTAAAAACTTAAAAATATAAATTATTAAAAAAAAGCCATATTATATTTTACTTAGACTAGGACATAACAAACTACATGCACAATCACCCTATATAATTCCGTCCCTTTACAATGGAACAAATCACACCTATCGGCAACAAGATTCAGCGTGCGTATCGCACAGCTCAGGGATATTACAGCACTTGTACGGTAATGTTTTTACAGCACAAGTGTGGTAATATGCTGAATTATGAAACTAAAAACGGTGTAATAAGAGTCAATTTACGAGCAACTGTGTTGAAAATAATCTGATTTCCTAAGGTAATGGGGTCTAACAGTTTTTTTTTTCAGACTTTCTAATCTATGGATTTCTTCACTGATAATAGCGAGTTTAAACCTGTTTTGGACACTAATAATTTAACAGTGTTTGAATAGCTCAGTATCCTCCTTACATACATTCCTTCTTATATTGTTAGGAACAATCAATTTTAAGAGACTTAGGTAGCTGAAGCCTGTATATACTATCGATATACTTAGGTTTTAAAAGTTCTACCGTAACTACTTAATCCGTAATCTATGACTGATTGCGCTAACGACAAATAACATTCTAAGTGAATGGTAGGGAAGTTTATACTTCAAAATGGCAATTTTTGAAAGTATTGACCTCAGTTTATTACACACATGATTTACGTGAAGGCCCCAGTTAAATTTAGCGTCTATAACCAATCCGAGTCTGTCTATCTGTTCGCGGGTTAGCTCAGAGACTATTAGTACAGTAATTTGACATAGGTGTTCATAACAATCATGCTGATTATCTCCTTTACGAAGTGGAGATGATTTTCATCTCGTCTACCCCATGGTGTGTGGGGCGTTGTTATTTAGGTCTTTCAAGAAATATGCTGGTTTCTCAATCCAGGGCGTCATTTGCTTTTTTTCTCGCAGTGTCTAGTGGTGATCATTTCCCATCAGATGACCTGCTTGCTCGTTTTCCTCATAATTAGAAATTAAAAAACTATACTTTACTTCTAGGGGATACACAAAAAAAATTTTTTAGTTTTATCACTTTGTCCGCATGGTTAATACAATTTACCTATAGCTATATACGCATGCAAAATGACAGCTACATAGCACAAACAGTCTCTTAGCTAAGTCGCAGGCTGACGAGCGGACAGACGGACGGACATGGCGAAATTATTCCTTGCAAAACCATGCAATCCTTAAACCTGACCCTGTGATGATAGAAAGTGTATTAGCCAATAAAAAAATCTTGCAGTGAATTCGCACCCTAACATAATTATTATAGTACGTAACGGTAACGTAACATATTACATTTCCGTTACTTCATTCCATTTCAGCCCTATAGTGAAGTTTTCTCGAATCCAAAAGGGTTCAGATGTAAGGATTAGGTAAGTAACTATGGTTAAATAACGTAGTATTTGCAAACAAACTCGTAAAAGTTGTTGGAATATGATTAAACCCGTCCACAGCTTGAGTCCATTCTCAGGCTGCGGACACGAACTCAGCGGGCAGCGGCGGCGGCGCGGGAGCGGAGCGTTCAAATGAATAGATTTCTATGAAACCGCCCACGAGGGCAGCGGCGCGGGGAGCAGTATCCGAGCGATACGCTCCAGCCAAGCTATAGCGAACACACAACTGTTCCCTAACAAAACTACTTAATTCCTTGTGAACCAATGATAATGAAAAGAAACTTTATCTACATTATTCTCGGCGATATTCTCTCAACTATCCTATTATTTCAAAATTTTTTTCCAGTCTAAGAACTACATTCATATTTTTGACTGACGCGTTCATTAAATTCAAACATTGTTCACAAAATAAGATTGAAATCGTAACAAAAGGGATGAGCGAATTTTCTTTTTTGCAGATACCTAACTCCAAAACAATAATCTTATTAAATTAACTTTACTCGAAAAATAATTTTGTTCACTATTAAATTAAGATACGAACTTTTTTTCAAAGTACCTACTTAATAGCAAAATGTCCAAGATAACAACCCGTTTTGAAATGAAATTCGCGTCTGGTAAATATTATAGTTCTGAAATCTTTCTGAGAAATTAGTAGAGTATTATAATATTTACATCACGATAATCTCTACTTTAATAAGATACTTGGAAAATATAATATCTACAGAATAATCTACAGCAAATCTGGTATTCGTTTTACTTTCAAATGTAGTAGTACGAAATCCTTCTATAATATTATAAATGAGAAAAGTTATCAGCTCTTTTGTTAGCTGCGCAAGGAATCTTAGTCGCAGAATGGGTAGGTATTTACTTTATTTTCAAAGTATGTGTGACCAATGGCGTCGAGGGTTTTTAAAACTTTTTATTTATAGTTATTCGAATTCAAACTCTAAGATTGTAATTGTAAAAAAAAATATTGTACCTAAGTGAGGGGTATAGAATCAAAGTCCGCTAAATCCATACCAAACCAAAATGGATTTAACGGACTTTGATTCTATACCCCTCAAATGTTTTTCTAACACGGGCAAAGCCCCGGCTTAAAGCTAGTCAAGAGTAGATATTTTATTCTCTAATATTACAGATTTTTCATAATAATTTAATATTAGCTACCCTTTCGTATTACCTAACTGAATACACATTATTACGAATAGAATTAACTTATTCATCTCCATTCCGAAATGGTAATTTAATTTCAATTCGTTTATTTATAAAACCTGAGATACTTATATGGCCCATAATTTGTCTACATCAAAATTAATAAAGTTTGATTAAAATCAGATCAGATAAGATAATGTTTTAATGAACGTTCTGAATAAAGGTGAAAAAGTTATTAAGTATTACGTATAAAGTTGAAATTAATTAATCTTCGGCTATTTGGCATACCTGATATTATCTATCTACGATATTATAAGTTTTATTATGATTTACAAACTAGTAGGTAACTTCTTTACTTTCAAGTTTTCGGTTTAACTATAACGGTCTGCAAAGAAAAAATCCGTCTTTCTATTTTTAAGAGACGTTTTCAAAAAATTGTAAACAATTAAGAGATTTAATTAAAACAAAACTTGATTGAATCCTTTGTGTAACGAAAGTTATCCGTATACATAGTTTGTATGACTATCTTTCGTTACAACAAGGACGCAATTGTAATTTTGTTTTCATTAAGCCCTTAATCGTGTACATTTTTTTAAAAAAAGACTTTATGAACAGACAGATAGAGAAAAAAAGGGAGAGAGACATTTATTTACTCATATATTCGATACACACTAAGGATACACAAGAAAAAACGTTTTAAAGGAAATGATACAAATAAAAAAAAACTTTGAACAATATAAACTGGTAAGTTTCAAAAATTAAAAACCTTAACCAATTGAAAAGTGAGTGTATAAAATACATCCGACTATGATGAAACCTCTAAGAGTTCACAACCTGAATAAAGTATCTACTGTTGTGTAGTAGTATTGCACTTGCCCACGCACACACTTGGGCACAATAAGCCACCATGTTGATTGCAAAGGAATTCTATTATAGCGGAACAACAGTCAATCGACAATACACAAATATAAAATATAACAATACAGTTCATTCCGCGGGCACAGAAATAAATTCTTTGCAAAACCAATACATATATTCTCTTTTGTTCTCATCAATACGTATGTACGTACAATAGTTATACTAACTCAGTTAGGTTATAATATCGAAGGACGGAGGTACATTATGCGACTAAATACCTACGAATGAATATATCTACGTACATAGGTACGTAATACTTTGTCGCAGTGAGCATTCGGTCCATTTGTGTAGACAGTCCCGTAACTTAAATGGACATTTTAAGGTGTAGAATAGGAAAATCCGCAAGACAGTTCCCTGATATTTCTGATAGTAAAGTGACCATTGCTGCCCATTAGGCCCCGTAATACTTCGGCACTCCATACAATAACCCTTCCTATACTTCGCTGCCGCTATTGTTGCTACGTACTGGTTCAATTATTTTTGGCAGTTGCCACTCGAAATATTCTGTGACTGCTAGTAACATCGTTGGATTATGCCACGGACTGTTTTGGTGGAATTTCTTTAAGTTTATCAAGTATTTTCTGTCAAAAAAATTATTGAAAAAGATACTTAGCGATATTAAAAAAATATTTATCGGTTCCTATTCCTAAAAAAACATTCCTTTAAATTTCATTAATTTGTAAGTTTCTGTCAATATTTTCGGACGGGAGGGAAGGTTCTCCTTGAATATTTCGGCGCCCGAATAAAGCCGTTTTTTTGTCAAAAGGAACGATTTCAATAATCTTGATTTATTATGCTATTAAACGTTCTGGATTCAGCAATATCTAATATTCATCATCATCATCATTATCATCTCCCCAGCCTATATACGTCCCACAGGTAGACACAGCCGGAGGGCTCCTCTCAGAATGAGAGGGCTTGGGCCGTACTTCCCACGCGGGTTAATTTCGCACATTAATTCCTAAAAACTCAGAGGTGCGAACCCGGATCCGAACCCACGACCCTCTGCTTGAGAGGCAATAGTTCAAACCACTAGACCACCAAGGCTTCTATGTATCTACCTACCTACTATTACTCACTTGTGTCAAATTACAAAGGCTTACCTTAGCGATCTTGTGTAGGAGAGCAGTAGTAGAGTTAGTCTTGAAGAGCCCGAGGGCGCGCCTCCGCAAGCCTTGACCGAGACAGGCCTCCACGGCCCCGCAGAGAGCAGTCACACCGCCACTGTCTTCGTGGACGAATTTGCGGGTCACAGCCTGGTAAAACAAAAGAGACCACTTTGAAAATTTAAGATGAGCTTGCGCTTGACGCCATTCTGAAACTTTGGAATCAGCTTACAACGGCAGTATTTCCGGACCGGTACAACTTGGGAATCTTCAAAAAACAAGCCTACTCTGTTTTCAAAGGGCCGGCACCGCATCCATAATTCAACTTGTGTTGTGTGTGTCATCGGGTGACTCACTTGCTCGTTTCCCCCTATGATATAAAAAAAAATCTAGGTCGAATAGCAAGTTGCAAATGGTTTCCGAATAGAGGCCCTACATTTGTCTAGAGGAGATAATACCAAGGATGATATAGACTGGATTGGCAGTCGCCATAGTACGTATCGGCCGCTGTTTTTGTAGTTCGATTATTATATCTAGATGGCGCTGAAATATAGCCAGAGGCTTTGAAGGCAAAACAATAAGACTACAGATGTTTCATATTACTACAAATGTATTATTTTTCAAAAATATTGCATAATAATACATTTCAACAACAAAATTTCGAACTACAAAAACAGCGGCCGATACGTACCTACTATGGCAACTGCCAATTAGGGTTCATTCCCGGGAATTCCCGAACCGAGAATTCCCGGGAAATCGTTGGGCTTTGTTCCCGGGAAATCAAGCTCGAGAAAACTCGAGAACTCGAGAAATCATATCACTACATAGTATAAAACAAAGTCACTTCCCGCTGTCTGTCTGTCTGTCCCTATGTATGCTTAGATCTTTAAAACAATTTAATTTTGATGCGGTTTTTTTTAATAGATAGAGTGATTCAAGAGGATGGTTTATATCCCACCCGTGCGAAGCCGGGGCAGGTCGCTAGTTTGAGTCTATTTTAATGCTGTACTTGTATTGTTAGATTGTTACGTAGGTACCTGTAATGTTTCATTTATCTTGCAAAAATTTCATTTGATTTTTTTTTCTAATTAACATGTCATAAATGGTGCTGTGATTATAATTTAATTATAGTTAGGATAAAGATAACGTTTTCTTGTTGAAATTTTTGTTTATTTTTTGTTTTGTTAAAAAGAAAGAAGCTAAAAGTTTTAAGTTGATTTTTTTTTCTTTTTAATGCTGTGCTTGCACAAATGCCAGAAGAGCTTATTTTTTTAGTTTTCTTTAAGAAAAAGAAGCTAATTATGTTGAAGACTGTCAATAAAAGTCTTATAATTATTTTGATACTACTTTTATTTGAGAGAAAACCACTGAATTTGTTGATTAATCACATTATTGGAACCGAAGAATATGCAAATCCGTACGTAAATGTAAATTTCTCGACAACCCGAGAAAACCCGAGAAATCAGCCTCGAGAATTCTCGAGACCCGAGAAATTGATAAGCTCGAGAAATCATGAACCCTACTGCCAATCCAGTCTATGTCATCCTTGGTAATACTTAAGTTACGTACATAACAGTCATCGACAACTTCGCTCAAATACTGCGAACCTATCAATGGCGTGGTCATTTTGTCTAACGCACTCGGAATTACGATCGTTTTCATCACTTCTTTCTGTCACACGGTATTGAATGCGAGTAGAATGAGATAAAAAATCTGATCGCGAGCGCCCGCGCGTTAGACATACGCCGCGGCCTCGTACCTCTAACATGAGTTACACTAGTTTACAGTGACCGTACTCGCTAGCGAACGGCATAAATGATTTGTATGGAGAATTGTGTACAGCGCCTCTAGCGGTCACTTACGGAAGTACAATTCTCCATACAAATCATTTACGCCGTTGCTAGCGAGTACGGTCACTGTAAACTAATGTAACTCTGGTAGAGGTACGTTGCCCAATTTTTTTACAGAAGACATAGCTAAGGATCTGGTGTCCCCGTATGACACGCAATTGTTTTACGCCGATAAAAAAAAGCTTCATTTCCACGTATTAAGTGGGAAAAAGACGGCCAAATAGAGCCGAGCCGATTGAAGACTTTTGCGCTCTTATTGCGTGGACATAAAGGTTAATTGATCGGCTTTAGCAAATTCCATGTCGATAGACGTGGGGAGACCGTAACTCACGCTGTACTTATTCTCCGGGTCGCTTAAAGAAAATGTGTACCTGCTCCACGATACTGGCTTACCAAACATGGCTACTCAAGTTGCCGAGGTGCGTGCTTCCATAGATGAGGAGCAGAGCGGAGACTTGCAGAATCGACCAATTACATTATCTGAAATCCACTTCACGTGGTCAATTTATAAGAGGAACGGATTGAGACGTATATTTCAACATTGTGATTGGTCGGATTCAATACGTCGCCACTTCGATCCGCCAATATAAAGTATGAGTATAAATATGGGAGGCGTTTAAAAAATTAGAAACCTTAACGTTAGATAAAATTAAATAGTATGAATGATTTCCGCTGTCTAAAATTACACATACAATTTATTATGTAAATTTTGAGCCACGGTCTATTTTTCCAGACCAACTTTTTGGTCTTCACGCATAATTAGTCTTTTGTCGTAGTGATTAGCCTTATATGTGACTAAGTACCTACCCATTAAAAGCTACCGATACACCCACACTTTTCAAATTGACATTTCATTATCATATTATTGCGTCAATCAAACACCATTTGTAGTAGGGGAGCCCAAGAGGGGATTTGTGAAATTACTCGAGCGCGGCAGATTAATATACGGGGGGGATACCTTATACCCTCTAGAGTACCCCCATTGAATATGAGCATTTTATGTGGGGGTTTGCCTCGGGCACCCCGTAAAAAAAAATTCTCAGTAAAAAAAATTGATTCTTTAAAATACTCGAGTGCGTCAGATTAAGATAAGGTGGGTTAATTATTAGCAGAACAATACACATTTCACTTCCAAATCGTCAGTCTTTGAAATAAACATCCCCTATGAAAACCTGACGCGCGCCCTTCCGTATGGCCACCACCACCATGCAAAGTGGCAGATTATCATACATTTATTATCAGTGGCACGCTGGAGTATCAAATTATCAAAATCTGACGCGCTCGAATATTTCAAAGAATCTATTTTTTTACTAAGTTTTTTGACGGGGTGCCCCAGGCAAACCTCCCCACACGAAGTGCTCATATTCAATGGGGGTACTCTAGAGGGTACAAGGTATCCCCCCATATATTAATCTTCCGCGCTCGAGTAACTTCACAAATACCCTCTTGGGCTCCCCTACTATTGGGGAATTACGTGTTACTGCACGGTGTTTTTAAAAGAAACATTTTTATGATAGCTGAATTAAATCGATTCAATAGAACGAAAGCGTGTTGAGTGTATTATGGAATAATGAAACCTAACTGTGTTCCCTTGTTGGCTGTCACGAAAAGCCTTAGGCTTTTCGTACACAAGGCTACGTAAATCTTCATGTACAGATTCATATAATTATGTTCGTGCACAAGCTCAAGTACACAGACGTCGCTAGTTCGCGTGCCTGTGTACAAAGCTGTATGCTTAGTATATATGTTTTAGTTCATAAAATTCTTCTCAATCGCGTTCACCTTAAAAATTCAATTACGATGCAAACATTTTATTCAAATTTTGTAGTGGTAGAGCCATGTTGTAGCTAGCCGCTGCATCACGAATGGGCCGGCTCGTCCGGGGCAGTACCACCCTCTCACAGAACACCGGCGTGAAGCAGCAGTAATCCTGCTTGCGTTTCGTACGGTCAGTGAGAGTGCCGGGGGCCCAATACATCATCTCTTCCCTCTCACCCTCACTCTCCCCCTTCCCATATTCCCTCTCCTTTAGGGCCGACAACGCACTGGCATCGTGTAAAGCGCTGCGGGTGTCTATGGACAGTGGTGTTCATTTAACATCAGGTGACCCACTAGTTCGTTTGTCTGGCCTATCTAACATAAAAAAAAAAAAAAAATCTTAGACTCGCAATCTTGACGCTAACGCTGCGACTAATGTCGTGAAATGGATTCACGCCACACAGTGAAAAGTTTTAGCAGATTTTTTTACAAAATTAAGCCGAAAAGTGATAACGATGAGATCGAGCTCACCGTGATAGTCGAAGTGAAGACAAACGCATCGACCAACGTTCATTCGATTTATGCAGTCGAATGTTTGATGAAAAACTTGTACTAGACCTGCGGTATGAATTTATATTACGGCAGTTACACTAAAGACTAAAATCGTCGGGTACCTATTTATAATTTGCGTAGCCTCGTGTACGAAGGGCTTTAGACGCTGGCATGATGAAGGATCACTTGATTGATTGGTCCTTTTTAATACAGCTTTATTTTCTTCTCTTCTTGTGACTAAGTAAGTAAACCATTGAGCATATAACCAATAGAGTAGAGTAGAGGTGTATAATTTGTTTGAAAAAATGCGCTAAATCACTGCGGCGTGTCGTACTCTGATTGGCAGGCCCCTGGTCAAGCATGACACTGAGTTGGACGATATTAGTATCGTATCTATAGTAAATGTTTAGTAATTGAGGGTGTTTTTGTGAAAAAAACGTACTTATTATAATAATCCTGTAGTAACGAAAATAAATGGTTCTATTCCACATAGGAGATAAATGAAAAAATATCGAGAAATACTATGCTCTACGGTGTTAGTGGCAAATCACTAATGAGTTTCGGCACTGGTTAGTTCCGAGATTTACCGGCGTATGTAATTAAATTAGTTACATACGTTATAAATTGTTAGCAACGTAATCAAAACTTGGTTTATTTTAGGTACAAACATTGTAGTTAAATACTCTATGGACTTAAGCAGTGCATAACTTATGCATCCCAATTCTAAGCACTGAGTTCTAAATCGTTTCCAGACAAATATCTCCAAGGCATTGTATAAACCAAACACTCGCGCAAAGGCTTTAAAAGATTATGGTTATAGATCTATAAAGCGAGCTATATAACATGTGCACCATTACGATTTAGACATAAAATGGGATCCCTCTCGGCCTAACGCTAAATTTCATAACGTCCTGACATTTATCATGACATGACACCGGCTGTCTAGGCAACCGACGACAACCCCCGATAAGGATGTTGGATGTCAGTGAAAATATTTACACAGATATCGATAGCAAAAATATAGAGTTTCGGTATTTAGTAGGTATTGAAAATGAATAGTATCTATCTGCAACAAAAATTATAAACGCACATTGGAAGACGCGACAAAGCGACTCTATTAAAAAAGTACTAAGTACATTTTAACCCTGAACACAAATAATTTTTCATTTAACTGCAAAATTAGTTAGTCGATTGACGTCATAACTCTATTACCATACAAAATCTATGGTCTTGTTTTGACAGCTCATAAAAAGTTCATGATGATTTGAAACGTCACCGTCCCTATTACATTGGTTGGGGAGCCTCCTGCGCCGATCCCATCAATCACAATCGTAGCAAAGCAACATTTCAAGTGCATCACGAGATACTTATCATGAATGTTATTTTGCTAAACCTATAGCGACATGTAGCCAGAAACAAAAAAAACTTGAGATTTTGCTACTGCTTAATCGAACTAAGAAGCTACTATTAAGTTACTAAGATGAATGTATCATCATCATCATACCAGCCTATATACGTCCCACTACAACACAGAATAAGTAATAGTACTAACGACTGCAGGGCACAGGAGACAATGTAAATAAGCATTATTTAATTTGCGATAGGTCACCTTAAAACCGATAGATAAATTCAAAAACCCTTATTTATGGGCACGGCGCGGGACAGCAATATTTTAATATTTCATGCCAGCTAAAGTTCATGGCGTCTCGATATCGATACTTTAGAATAATCGATAAATATCGATCATCTCTACTCCCTGGTGGATACCCAGAATCAAATTATGCGCCTGATCCAACAAAGATTAAGGACTGACGAGTAATCAATTTGCCATGGAATTGGATTTAACTAATCTTGAGTAACTAGATCACCAGATTTCAAACGTTATGTTTCTAAATATTTAACATAATTAGGATAATTAGTATAATTAGGATTATTAGTTACTTGGAGAGACAAAACAGTTGCGGCAAAATTATATTGGTCGAGCCGCCTCGCCTCTTGTGTGAGTCTCTGGTGTAGTCGCGAATACTATTTTATGTTGGGTAGTGGTGTGATTATTTAAACGACCCTCGTCCATGAAGTCATCGCTGCGCTTGCAAGACAATCATAATTTGACCCGTTCGCTTGCAGGCATTATATTAATTACCTAATTACTAACCTAATTTTCTCGTATTTTGGCACTATTCTTTGCCAGAAAAAAATACGTGATATTTGCTTAGATCCCCCTTCTCCCCCAAGTGAGAAGTGAGATTTGGTTTGACCCCTTTTCCTCTTCTGAATACCTCAGATAATTAATGGATTCCCCCTAACTCTAAATAATACCCATGTTTATTCACATTTCACACAATAGCATTTTTTAAACACACAGCTTTTTTTGAGTAATGTTAGATTTTGACTTAGAGCTGTGGACGTTCGAATCAACTTAAAATAGCGCTGACGTCGGGTTTTAACGCTTCTCTTTATACCTCTAAGCTCTTGTGCTTAGCCCTTAGGTATTAAATATCTTTCTATGTTAATTACATCTGCCCGCACTCAAGATTGAGATACTTACATTAACACAAAAATACATTAGTTCTCCGCAGAAGTTTCTCGTATCGATCGAAGTTTCGCTTCATTATAACTGAGATTAAGTTAGTTTCACTTCAGAAGTAATTATCGTGAGATTTCTACCATTCTGAATGGCTAAGCAAATATCTCTATTGTATTTTGGTTAATTTCCGACTAGGAAAGTTTTAGTAGAAACGTTTCAAATAATTTAAGTGATTTTATAGACTTAGACAATAGAATACAATACCTACTAAGATTACTCTAAAAATAAATATTAAAAATATTAGGGGACAATCTTACACAAATCGACCTAGTCCCAAACTAAGCAAAGCTTGTACTATGGGTATTAGGCGAGGATAAACATACTTATATAGATAAATAAATACTTAAATACATAGAAAACATCCATGACTCAGGAACAAATATTCGTGCTCATCACTCATCACACAAATGAATGCCCTTTACCGGGATTCGAACCCAGGACCTCTTGCTTCGTAGGCAGTGTCACTACCAACTAGGCTAAAGTGGGCGTAAAGTGGTCTTATTATATAGGTAGTTTAAAAAAATCTCGTTTGTTGTATGGGAGCCTCCCTTAAACATTTGTTTTATTTTATTTTAATTTAATTATTTATTTTTAAAGTGAATACCTATATAACTAAATATTCTGTGAATATTTCAAGTGTCTAGTTGCTGTTATCGATATCGAGCAAAAACGAGCAAAAAAATCACGTTTGTTGTATGGGAGCCCCCTTAAATATTTTTTTTTTTCTGTTTAGTATTTGTTGTTATAGCGGGAACCGAAATAGGTACAAGTACATCATCTGTGAAAATTTCAACTGTCTAGCTATCACGGTTCATGATCATGAGATATAGTTTAAAAAAAAACATGTTTGAAATGCAAGCGCTTCTCAAGGAACGCCCTAGGCTATCCAGGTTCCTCTTAGTTCTACAATAAAATAAAAAGCTAGAGGGAACAAATAATTGCATTTTCTACAATTTTAAATGCTACGCTTAGTGCCCGTTTAATGGATTACCTACCCGTGATCAGACTTAGAATCCTTTAATGAGTATAAAACGACTAGCATACAAAGTAGACGTTTAAAATAATTTTCTACTTCTGTATTTTTATCTGTTTTTTAAATGATCACTTCGTTCATATCACAACTCACGTCACTCGCCTTTTAAGACCTCACTTATACAACCGTTGCATCAAATACTATATGTATTAGTCTGTTCGAGATAAGGCTTGCTTACACCAGACTGAAGAACCTTTAAATTTTGTTTTAGAATTTAAATTCGTACATACAACATCAACATACATACATGCAACATACATACATGCAAGAGCGCCAATAAAGCCTTAGGATTTATAATGCGTGCAAGCTCACAATTTCAGAGTGTCACTGTCTCTATTGTCCTGTATAATGCTTTTGTACGTAGTAAGTTGGAATATAATTGCATTGTTTGGGATCCTCGAGAATCAAAGTATAATATGCTCATAGAGAGAGTTCAGCGTAAGTTTGCTCGGCACCTGTATAAGAGGTTATATGGTTATTATCCGTATTTGTTTCCGTCGCTTTTTGTGTCAGGTATGGTTGGACTGGATACCCTAAACCACAGGCGGAAGTTGCATCTACTCGTACATTACTGTTCTTTATTACAGAATAGAGTCAATAATCCCTTGGCACTGCGGCAAATGACACTATTCGTTCCCGCAACAGTATGTACGGGCGGGAGTGCGCCGCCGCCACCACTTATTCGCGGCGTTGGCGGGGCTGAGGACTCGTAGAGCTAGGAACTGTCCAACGGCCAGGGCAATTGCGCTGTTAAATGAATTTCTGTCCGAAATCCAGGACGCTGACGTGTTTGCCGATAGTTGGGGAATACTTTTGTCCAAAATAATGTTATTTTTAGCATAATTATAATACTTAATAATTTTAGTAATGTTTTTTTTATATCAACGAGTTAGGCGTTTTGGTGCAAACTGTAAGCCTGACTTTGTATTGAATTGAATAAATAAATAAATAAATTCTAATGCGTTCATCATCCCAGCCTATATACGTCCCACTGCATGGCACAGGCCTCCTCTCAGAATGCGAGGGCTTGGACCGTAGTTCCCACGCGGGCCCAGTGCGGATTGGCAACTTCTTGGGAATCTTAATGCGGTAAGACTGCCCAAATATTATATTTTTTACTGTGACGAAGGTATTACAGTGTACAGGTGTAGTGTACCTGTACGTGTAGCTGATGATTATGTTATGTATGGTTCAACCAGCTTTTTTGCTCGTTTCACCGAAATTCGCATTCGGTCGAACTTGACCGACCCACACACGCAAAAAGCTCGCAAGCCAAAAGTACGCGAACCTCCTCGAAGGTCTATTTGGCACTAAAATGTTGATATTCGTTCCTTGGTTTCGCGTACCGTAGTCCTTTTTGCGCAATCAAAGACAAAAAAATAATAATTATTTTAATCTTCTTATCTGGAAAAAGAAAACCTTGAACCATTGGGTGTAATTATTAGTAATTTTTTTACACAAAATCTTGAGTGCATATCTGAGAATGTTTATGTATCATTTTTAAATGATATTAGTGAAAACAAAACAATTTAGCAAAACTAGATTACGCGAAACCACGGTTTTGGTTAGATACGGTCAGAGCAAAGAGGACAGTCAAGCTACGTACGCAAATAGGGTAAGCAGCGGGAGCCTAAATAGATTTTGACAAGCCCATTTACTCTGCGTCGTAAGCGTATGTAATAAATTAAACACAACAGAACCTTGAGTTTGAAGCTTAATGTTTTGTTCCTCAAATGTCATGTTATTGCGTTGAACAATCCCTTAGAAATTCAATCATCCATGCAGAATATCTCGGCTGTCGTATAAAACGGACTGTCTTTAAAGCTCTTTGCGACTTTATAATAATATCTGCTCCGATAAAATGTGGGAGTTTCCGATACACCTGGGAAATGTGGTTGAACACTAGTTTAGACGTTTTAACCTGTACTGTAGAAATAGCACAAACAATCCAGAAGTAGGTACCTACCTGACTCATTTTACTTTTCGAGGACCAGATTTCGTCAAATATTTTTTTTACATAAACGGTCATAAATTTTGAAATAAATACATAATTAAGCTTACATTTAAAACTATCACTACGTATAAAAATTAATAATTAAACTATAAAGTAGGTGCAGTGGACATGCATGTCCCGCCATTTGTGTGGAAATTGGTGCATTGACCGTTGAGTTCCCAATTGTTTTCAACATAATTTCTGTAAATTTAAAGTTTTTTTGTTTGAACAGATTAAATTTAGTTATTTCCGTTTTTATATAAATTAATTACCTACACTTGAAACAAATCACCAGGTAGGTATGCCCTTTATTTCACAAAAGATCAATGGTTACTGTTAATTAATGGCAAATAATGGTTACTTAAAAGTAGAATGGCCACCTACGTTTTCGTTTGTAAGGCTTCTTATGCTTGTTCAAGCTTAACCTGGGAGACTAAAGTTATACTTAACTATGAACTTCACAGTAAAGATGAAACATCGTATATTGTCGCCACGGTTACCTCAGTGACTTTGTTGTAAGATCCAATTAAAACTTGCAAATATTTCCTGTTGAATGCCATTAGTAGAAATGCGGTGCAAAGCCGCGATATAAAGGGTTTAACGCGCTTTTATCCAAGTTTTACTACCTACTGCTTGATCTATAAAGCTGTGTATTCAGGTTACGAGTAAATCATCCGACTAGCAATTAGTTGCGGGGCTTGAATAATCCACCACAGCATTGCTGGTTCCGCGGACCCGCAATCTATAGCTACTCAGATAATTTTACTATTATACTGTTTTAAACTTTCGTGATTTTCACTCATAATTACTAAACTAAACGGGACTTATCACGCAATAAATATTTATTTATTTACCTCGACGTTTCGGCTACATTGCAGCAACCGTGGTCACGAGTTAACTGAAGTGTAGGGTGTCAAGTTGGTGCGGCTAAACGAACTTGACACCCTACACTTCAGTTAACTCGTGACCACGGTTGCTGCAATGTAGCCGAAACGTCGAGGTAAATAAATAAATATTTATTGCGTGATAAGTCCCGTTTAGTTTAGTAATTATTAATTTTACTATTTTTAAGAAAACCCGACTTATCCAGGTCCATAATAGCTTTGCTGTTGCTTATCCACTTTTATGTGTCTTGATAAATATACAATGAGAATTAAGAAAAACCTTGCAATTGGGATCTATTTAAAATTGTATAATGCTTTAAACCTGACGTAGCTACGATTTGATGATGAGATAACAAACTTTACTAAAGTACCATAGTAGCCATGATGCTAAATTCATATTTACCTAAGTACCTGTTATGTAAGTAGGGAGCGTCAATCATACACGGTGTACTTGCTAAGACTGATTTTATTAACTACCTTCACATATACAAATATAATAACATGACAATTCCCTTTTCTTTAAAACAAAAAACAAAAAAAAAGTCTTTTAGTTACATTTTCAACTTTTTTTTTACACTTTTTCCTAAAATTAATCTTACATGCATTTTTATTATTATTATTATTTTACAAATAATTCAGAACTCAATTACTTATACATATATTCAATTATACTTATATTCAAGTTTACTTTATTCAAGTTTATTAATAAATTATTTCTAGCAAATTTAATTTTATTTTAGTATGTATTATTTACATTCGTGAAATTCTGTATATTGTATAATTAATATTTCATTAGTTATTCTTAAATTCATATCTTGTTATGTTAATGTTCCATACTTAGTTCTGATATAAAAATTTGCTTCAATTATTATATGTTTTCTTTTTATAATTTTGGCTCGCGATACATTTTCTATATTTTATTTACCTACACATGACTGAATAAAGTAAATATATAATATTGGGTAATTACATAGTTGCATGCTTTACGTTGCTCAGGATCGGCGATTATAATTTAACAATAAAATAGTTTAAACTCTGATTTGCAAAATAAATCAAGCAAACACAATATTTAATATACATAGGTGTGAGACAAAAGTAACAATTTTTTTTTAATACAGTATCACATTTCAAATTAGTGCATCAAATTTTTTTTTTTTTTTTTTTTTTTTTAATGTTTTGTTTCTATAGCATGCACACCAATGTTTACACATAGTTACACTAAAACAATATAATTATTTGTAAGTTACTTTTTTTTTTAAATAGCTTACGTAGGTGCTGGGTATCCCCACCGATCAGGAGGTCTCACTTCCCTGCCAAAACGAGTACGATAATATACATTATTATTGATATTTACATTACTTTGAATTGATTGTGCGTTTTGATTGGAACTGGAGCCGTTGGCATGCGCAAGCGCGGGCGACTCGGTCAGCTGTGCATTGTTTACTGCTATGTCGTCATAATCAAAACAGGTTTCTAGTGACCTATCTACGCGATGCTGTGAATCAACTATTATATGCTTTCTGTTTCTTCTTAAGGTTCGGCCTGATAACAATTTTACAACATAAGATCGCATTCCCAGCGGTTTAATTACAATGCATGATACCCAGTCGCTGTTTACTCTGACTTTGGCCTTTTGGCCAACTTGCAGTGGTTTTAAACATTTTGCTCTTTTATCATAGTATAATTTTTGTAACTGCTGTCTCTGTTGTAACCGTTCACCCGTGCCTTTGTGTATTTTGGGCTGAAGTAGCTTTGGTGGGCAAGGAATAATGCTTCGCAACTTTCTGTTATATAGTAATTCCGCAGGAGACGCGATTTCGGAACTGATTGGAGTATTATAATATTCTAGCAACGCCATATTGAAGTCAGAGCGCTCGTATGATGTCTTTTTCATTATATTTTTAATAGTTTGTATCGCTCGTTCTATTTGGCCATTAGACTGGGCATATCCTGGGGACGACGTTATGTGCTGAAAGTTCCATTGTTTTGAAAAAATTACGAACTTTTCAGACGAAAACTCTGGCCCGTTATCACTCATTACCGTTTCAGGTATACCTTGTCTCGTAAAAAGTCCTTTAAGCTTGTTGATAACGCATTCCGATCTCATTGATCGAAGTTTAAATATTTCTACAAATTTGCTAAAATAATCAATGACTATTAGAAAGGATTCATTATTGTAATGAAATATGTCTGTTCCCACTTTGCACCACGCCCGCGTAGGCACGTCGTGCGACATCAAGGGTTCCCTTGTGTTTTGCTTCCTGTGCGTAAGACAGGCCTGACAACGCGACAAATAATCCGTTAGTTGTGAGTTCATATTCGGCCAATACATTATCTCTCGAGCCCTTAATTTGCATTTTTCAATGCCAAAATGCGTAATATGAATTTTCCTCAACATTTCTGGACGCATGCATTGAGGTATCACTACCTTATTACCTTTCCAAACGATACCAAATGCCAGCGTTAGTTCGTCTCTGACGTCCCAGTATGGTTTCAATACGTTATCTACATCTACTTTGTGTGCAGGCCACCCACGTTTTATTTCTTTTGCTAACTTCATTAACTCGCTATCTTGGCGCGTGCACTTTTGAATTTCTAAAAAGTGTGTATCTGTCAACGGATTACTGGACGTTATGGCGCAGACCTGCGCCTGTGCATCTAAGTGATCGCGCGGGGAGGTCTCGCTCTCACCCGGTGCAACTGCACGCGATAGTGCGTCGGCGACGAACAGGTACTTACCCGGTTTATAAACAAGCTTGAATGAATACGGTTGGAGTCTTAGAAGCATTCTTTGCAATCGTGCGGGTGCATTTGCCAGTGGCTTATTAATTATACTGACTAGCGGTTTATGATCTGTTTCTATTACAACATCCGTTCGGCCATATATATATGTATAAAAACGTTCACAAGCGAAGACGCAGGCTAATAATTCTTTTTCTATTTGAGCATAAGATTGCTCGGCTTTTGAAAGCGATCTCGATGCATAGGCCACTGGCAAATTATTTTGAAGTATACAAGCACCCATACCATTTTTTGATGAGTCAACTGAAATAACGATCGGTTTTTCTAAATTATAGTATTGTAGCACCGGTGGGTTTATCAGATATTCTTTTATATTTTTAAAACATTGCTCATGGCGCTCGTCCCAATGCCATTCCACGTCTTTGTGTAGCAGTTCGCGTAGTAAAAAAGTTTTTTCTGATAAATTCGGTACAAATTTACCCACATATGTTACGAGACCCAAAAACCGTTCTACGTCTTTAACGTTTAGTGGCCTCGGCATGTTTTTAATGGCCGATACGTGCGACTCATCCGGTTTTATGCCATTTTTTGTTATTTTATGACCCAAATATTTCAACTCACTAAGACCAATTTTGCACTTGTCTCTATTCAGTTTGATGTTTATTTCTTGGCATCGTTTTAAAACAGCTCTTAAGCGCTGGTCGTGTTTTTCTTTTGTTTCGCCGTATATTAATATGTCATCAATAAATTGAATGACCCCTTCGATGTCATCAAAATGTTCACTAAGTTTTTTGTGAAATATTTCGGAAGCTGATGAAATTCCATAAGGCATCCTAAGAAATTTGTAACGTCCAAACGCCGTGTTAAATGTGCACAAATTTGTGCTA
The DNA here is from genome assembly GCA_947563465.1 of Archips xylosteana. Lineage (NCBI taxonomy): Eukaryota > Metazoa > Arthropoda > Insecta > Lepidoptera > Tortricidae > Archips > Archips xylosteana. Next base: position 9,020,407 of record OX387363.1, read on the forward strand.
TCCTCATGCAAAGCTACTTGCCAGAAGCCGTGTTTTGCGTCTAAGGTACTGAAGTAAGTGGCACCTGATAAGTTACTGATTATTTCTTCTATAGTAGGCAACTTAAAATGTTCTCTTCTTATAGCTTTGTTGAGATCCTGCGGGTCGAGACAGATGCGTAAATCACCGTTGGGCTTTTTAACCACCGTCATACTGCTAACCCAGTCCGTCGGTCCTTCTACTTTGGCGATAATACCCTGAGACAGCATCTCATTAATTTTATTTTTAATTTGTCCCTTCAAAGCGACAGGAAGCTTACGGGGTGCGTGCACTACTGGCTGGATGTTCTGATTTAATTCTATTTTATATTTTCCCGGTAAACAGCCTATCCCCTGAAAAACGTCTGGATATTCTTCTAAAATATTTTCATTCGATATTTTATTCTTTAAGTCTACGGACCACACCCTTTTAACTAAATTTAATTCTTCGCATGAGCTTCGGCCCAGAATGGGAGCAGAATCCGAGTCTACAACAATAAACTGTAGTATGTAATCCGTAGATTTATGTTTAAATTTAAGAAAACACGAACCTATCACTGAAATATTGCTGCCCGAGTAACCTTGCAATTTTAACCTCGTTTTGGTTAAATCTTTTGACTCGATCTTCATTGTTTTTAAAATCTTTTCGGGAAGCACATTGACATCGGCTCCAGTGTCCAGTTTAAAATTTATATTTACACCGCGTATCTTTAATTGCACTAACCAATCTTTAGAGTTATTATTATTAATGTTATGTTTTACCTGATCGGATGGTTCTTCATACACCTCGTACACTCTGCACATCCTCGAGTAGTGGTTCATCCGCTTACAGCGGACGCATTGCTGACCATACGCCGGACAGTTGTACTTGCGATGTACATTTCCACACTGCAAACAGCCACGGTTCGTCGGAGCATAAGACCACGTCCTGTCCTGCTGCTGCGCCCTCTGCTGGTGTCCACCGGAATGCCCTGGAGTCTCGTTGTGTCCGTGGCGCGCCCCTGACGTTCCCGCGCGGGGCCACTGTGCTCGTACGCCGCGTGTCCTTGGGCGCCTCGACGGAAACGATTTTGCCGCCGACTCATGTTCACTTCTTTTGCGGATTAAATTTATTTTAGAATCGTCTGGATGAGATTCGACTTTCCGATCCACTATTTCGTGTACGGTATGTTGCGCGTTTTCCGTTTTTAAGGTAGTTGCATGTTCTCTAGATAATTCTGCAAGGCTGCATATCTCCACGGCCTTTTTTAATGTTAAATCCGGTTCCCTTAATAAGCGCTCACGCAGCGTTCCATTTAAAAGGCCACAAATTAACCTGTCTCGGATTAGATCTTTGCACAAATCTTTAAACTCGCATTTTGCCGCCATTTTGTTAAGTTCAAATACGTATTGTTCAACTGACTCTGATTGACCTTGCTCACGGGTAAAAAATTTGTGCCGCTCAATGGTTAAGTTCTTTTTCGGGAGGAAAAATCCATCAAATTTCTTAAAAACCTCTTCGAGTGTTACACATGTGACTCCAAACTGGTCATATACGTCTCTGCACTTTTCTCCAATCACATGCAACAATATATTGATTTGCACTTTCACATCTTTCTTAGACAGTTCACAGGCTTCGTAATATATTAAAAATGCTTTTTTCCATTTGCCCCATTCTTCACTTAAATTTCCTGAGGTTACACTAACGATATTGTTCTCAAAAATAAACGGCCGCGGCGGTTGTAACATGGACTCCATTTTCTTACTATTAGTTAATTCACTATTTTCCTTCACACACACGTTATAGTTTTGTTTTGTTCCGATACTTTTTATTATAAGATATTATATTATTAATACTTTTACGTTTGAGATTAATTAGTTCTTAATTATCCGGCTGCGCCATGTTATGTAAGTAGGGAGCGTCAATCATACACGGTGTACTTGCTAAGACTGATTTTATTAACTACCTTCACATATACAAATATAATAACATGACAGTACCCACCACATTAATAAAACGAATTACAGATGCAAATTAACGACCAGATTTTGGGTTTGTTGTTTTGAATCATTTAATCCCGACCATAAAACCTAATTTTGGTGACAGATTGTTGAATTTATGATTAAAGGTTTTGGGTCATTATTCGATCGTTTCAACCGCCTCACTGTCGTGGTCACATTTTTACGAATAGGCTGTAGGTTTTGATGGTGTTTTTGGTTATTTATTAGAAGACCTGTACTTCTATCGGATTATGCTGTTTAAGTAGGTAAGCCATTATTGTTGTTTTTACACTATTTATTTTCTTCATACCTATTCGCGATTCTGCACAATATGGATTCCACACAACTGCAATTGATCACATTCGTTATTCTTCACAGTTATTACTTTTTTCTACTTCTGTACTTTTATCTGTTTTTTACATGGTCGCGAACAAATAAATAAGAACATACAATACAATAATAATGACTTCAGAAAAGTCTATAGGTACGTACTCTGTTCCCCATAACAGCACTTGTTTTTTTTTTTATATAAGAGGGGGCAAACGAGCAAGACGGGTCACCTGATGGAGAGCGATCACCGTCGCCCAAGGACACCCGCAACACGAGGGGAATCACAAGTGCGTTGCCGACCCTTTTAGGAATTGGTAAGCTCGTTTTTTAAAACCCCTAAGTTGTAACGCTCCGGGAATGTTGCTGCAGTAAGCTGATTCGATCTTCGTCGTGCGTCGTTCTGTCGTAGTATTGAGTTGATTAATGACCCTTTCTAACCAGTTTTTATCCCCTAAATGGATAATAAAAAAAAAAGAAAAAAATGGAGTGCTGCGAACGACAAAATTTAACAGCTTTAAACTACATCTAGAGTTGTACGCGTGTGCTTAGTAGAGTAGCTCAACTAATTTGCTTGTATGCACACGGCAAGGCATTTAAGAGGGTTTATACCTGCTGAGCTGGCAACGTTGCATTTTTGTTAGTTTTTCTCGATTATTCCATAAAAATTGAATGAAAATTAAAAATGTTTTGAATACAAATTGTTCTAATATATAAGTTAATGTGTCTACTGCAATAATAATTCGTGATAAGACTTTTATTTTCTTTAAAAACCGTTAGGTAACAATTTCTTCGTTTTTAAAGAAAATAAAAGTCTATCACGAATTATTAAACTAACAAAAATGCAACGTTGCCAGCTCAGCAGGTATAAACCCTCTTAAATCGGGCTCACTTTGCCTTTATAGAGCTAAGTAAGTCTTATTTCATTTGGTGTTTTTGAATTTTTATGGTAAGATCATAATAGATTCAAATGGTTTTAGACATTCTTATTTAGCTATGCAAGTTTCGGCTCATTTTCATCGATGATCGATCGATCACTTCTAAATAAATAAATAAAATAAATCGTGGGACGATTGTCACCAATTGACCTAGTTCCAAACTAAGCAAAGCTTGTACTATGGGTACTAGACAAGGGATAAACATAAGTACTTATATAGATAAACACATACTTAAATACATATTAAACATCCTTGGATGTTTAATAACTCTCGCACACAAACATTCGAGCACAAACATTCGTATTTGTCATACAAATATCTGCCCCGACCGGGAATCGAACCCGGAACCTCAAGCTTCGTAGTCAGGTTCTCTAACCACTATGCCATTCGGTCGTCCAAATAGCTAGCGCGCTCCACAATGTAACGAAGCTCTCGATAATTTCCTACTGAATAAATGAACTAGTTTGTGAAGATGTTTGGATATTTGTTACTAAATCACATAATAACGGCTCGGGATATAGATGAACCTTGACGTACGTATACCTACTTAATATCTCGATTACGACCACTTTAGCCTAGTTGGTAGTGACCCTGCTTACGAAGCAAGAGGTCCTGGGTTCGAATCCCGGTAAGGGCATTTATTTGTGTGATGAGCACGAATATTTGTTCCTGAGTTATGGATGTTTTCTATGTATTTAAGTATTTATTTATCTATATAAGTATGTTTATCGTCGTCTAGTACCCATAGTACAAGCTTTGCTTAGTTTGGGACTAGGTCGATTTGTATAAAAAAAAAAAAAATGTGGTCCGGTGGAATAATATTTTAGCTTTAAACAAGAATAGAAGGCACTGTTCAAGAACGTTGTGCTTTAAAAATGTTATCGTAAACTTTTTTCAGGGCAAATTCAAATGTTTGTTGTGAAGGTATTCTTACTCGGACAAGGCCTCGGGTGACATGGGTTTGTGAGGTAAAGGTTTTCGTACACTTATCAATTCCACACTACTGCGGCACCAACTCGGCTCAAACTTTCGGTTGAGTAGGGTATACTACCCAGTTATTACCCTTACCAGGGGGTTTCACTCCGCAGTTTAGGTATGATCGGCCGGCGCGCCTCCCGGGCAGTCGTATGGTAGTAGGTTGTCGCTCGATTTCGGTTCGCACGCAAGCCGCGTCGCGCGTAATTAAGCATCTTTTTTCTGTGATTTTTGCAACAAACAATGACTTCTAAACGATCTTATGATTAATTTACTTACTTACTAAAGGTAGTTTACTGAATTAAAACACACTGTTATCATTCTTGATTTATATACCTACCTAAATATCGGCGAGTGGGAACCCTGTGCTCTTGGTTTCGGATCAGTGGTGCCAACGGAATATGAGGGCCAATCAACTTTTAAACCGACACTTTGGGCGTCTCCTGCGTTACCAAAATTGTCTCTGGCGTTACCAAAAAATCGTACTTCCAACAAGATATTTCACGATTTAATAGGTTAAACTTACGTAGGATGGCATGTATTCATGTACACCATCTATTAAATTACAGAAAAAACATGTTTACTTACAAAAATCTGCAATTGTTTGAAAAATGTCGCGGACAGATTAGCGTCGGTATAAAAGTTGATTGGCCCATGAACGCTCTTATTTTTATTTATTAAATTTTTATACCTAAAGTTGACTTTTGTTCGAGAGTGATCCTTCTGTACCCTAGTACTATTAGTTATTCTGTGCCCTTACACCGCTGATTGACCACTTTAAGAAAACATTGTTGAGTGCTGCCTGTATATAGGGGAAAGTAACCTATATTGAACCGGCGCTTAAATTGGGCCACTTTCGTATTTCTACCAAATTACACTATTTATTTACACTGGCAACAAAAAATGAAGCGATGATGCGCTGTCATCGCTTTATTTTTTGTTGCCAGTGTAAATAAATAGTGTAATTTGGTAGAAATACGGAAGTGGTCCAATTTAAGCGCCGGTTCAATATAGATTACTCTCCCTTAATTTGCGTTTTATTAACATTCGCTTAATGGTGCTATGTTTATTTTATAGTTAAGTTGTGTAGCTATCAAACGCAAATGATGAAATGATAGACTGTTAGCCTTGACAATGTTTTTCTTAAACTGGTCAATCACTGGTGCATGAGGTGATCAGGCAACTAGGTGATCCACCCAATGGTCAATAGTGGACAACGTGCTGTTAACGAGTGGGCAATGTGTAGGCAATTGGGTCAGCTCATCTTCTAATATATAGTGCTCGCCAGTCGCAAGCGCGTAGTCGCTGCGGGGCCGACGTATGGGCTGGGCAACCCGTGCCAAATGGGCGAGTTGACCTGAAGTGGTAGGTACGAGGCGTAGTCACGCGTAGCTCACGCATCTTACACTACTTAAATACATAAATTTTGAAAATTTTACTGTAGGAAATACGACATAAGGCTTACATTTCGAGTGACTGCAGAGTTTTTATAGTGTGCTAAGATTATAAGAGAGATACGATATAAACTATTTCTCCATACAAACGTAGTCCCATGTGCCTCTACCATGAGTTACACTAGTTTACAGTGACCGTACTCGCTAGCGACGGCGTAAATGATTTGTATGGAGAATTGTACTTCCGTAAGTGACCGCTAGAGGCGCTGTACACAATTCTCCATACAAATCATTTACGCCGTCGCCAGCGAGTACGGTCACTGTAAACTAGTGTAACTCATGGTAGAGGTACTGTTTCCTCCTTGGATAATGACATTAGAGCAAAATGCCATGCACCTATTTTTTTCCATATTCGAATTATCATAAGAAGTGGGGGCCTTCAAAAACTATGAAAATTGCTCAATCTCGACGTCTTTTTCAGATTTTACAATAAAACGAATTACTTAAAAGCCTTAATCTAATTATTTTGAAAAGAATATTATTGGTAAAATTTTTGAGGAGAAAATTAAATTGGGGACGACGATATGCTGTTTTGATCAATTTTATGTAAGTACCTATTAACAGTCCTAGCTGCAGTAGACCCTTTCTTGCTGTACTTACGAGTACATATACGGAGGGGTTGCAGCAGGACAGCGATATTTAATGAAAATATCTAACTTTCAAAAGTCTCTCAGGGATCATTTCCTTTTAATACAGTAAATGTGTACGCGTACCTCTTCCATTAACTGCTTGACTTCCTTCTTGACGGTGGCAATGAGCCGCGCCTTCTGCTCTGCGCCAGCGTCCGCCGCCGGCATGCTCTCCTCCGACTCGCTCTCTGTTGGAACACCTCGTTACATTACAATACAGTTAGTAAGGCTCCAATGATGCGTTGCGTCGCGTTGCATTGTCGCATGCGACGTTTCAACGGATCGAGGGACAAGAAACGAAGCGGGGGGGGAGGGTAAGGGTGAGGCCACACGAGCGTAATTTTGTGAGTTGTGAGCGGCAGAATTTCGGTTGCGCCATACATTGTGTCACGTGAGGCCCGCATATTGTATGGCGCGAACTGAAATTCTGCCACTCACGACTCACAAAATTACACTCGTGTGGCCTCACCCTAATACCGCTGCGCTGTCTCTAACAGTACATTTTTGTCGTGCGTCGTATCGTCGTATCGTACCGTCTCGCTCGCTCTCGTATTAAATACTATTAGCGTGAGCGGGGCAGCACGAAACGAAGTTCGAATTATGCACTTCGTAGTATAAAGCCAGGTGTGGCTTACAATGCGTTGATTCGTCACGTCGCGATGACGCGATGCAACGCAACGCACCAGTGGAACCTCATCCTTAATCTTACTACCAATATTATGTTTAATAACAATAAGAGCAATAGAAATATTAAGCATCGTGTATATTTCCTTCCACAATCTATTCTACTATCATGCCACTTCTTAGCTAGGTACTTATTTATAAAAAATCCACGCGTTGTTATTCTAGGAGAGAAGTTCCTATTTCTAACTAAGAAAGAAAAACTGGAGTTTTCTGAATACGAAACGACGACAAAATAATTTGCCTGTTATTATACATTATGTATCTACCTAATTAATTCAAACTGCTGTGAGAACAATAATATTTAATACAGAGTTCTTAATAGAAGTTTTCCCTAGGGCAAATTAAAACAATGGAAAGTTTAAAACCCCTCTCATCATACTTTTCGAAGAATCGCTGAAAGCGCTATGTAGCAAGTATGAGTAGGTATTTAATAAAATGTTCATGAAAAGCCGCTTAGGCTTAAAAAAGTGTTCTCTTTTAAGTGCCAGATTGTGGAATCGCGAAACCTCAATTAGGTAGTTGACACCAAATAATTTCTAAAAGCAATTTTAATTAAAAAACACTTCATTTTAGCCGTAAAAACCAAATTAATAATTGATTAGGTACTTCAAGCGTTGCTTTGCGAAGGTCCAAATCAATGAACTAAAAACTATACTATTATACAGGGTGTCCCGTAAGTAGCTCTACAAACTTAAATGGGAGATAGGTGGGTATGTCATCTACCAAATATAAGAAAAACCCTTTGTACCTAAACGCTCACCGTTTTCGAGAAATTTCGATTTTTCTGATTTTTTGAAAATATATACCTACACGCACTAAGATTTTGAGTTGTGTTATTAGGAAAAATACATTTTTCAAAAAATCAGAAAAATTCAAATTTCTCGAAAACGGTGAGACTTTTACTAAGGTATTTTTAGGGTTCCGTACCCAAAGGGTAAAAACGGAAACCCTATTACTGAGGCTCCGCTGTCCGTCCGTCTGTCCGTCTGTCCGTCTGTCACCAGGCTGTATCTCGGGATCCGTGATAGCTAGAGAGTTGAAATTTTCACAGATGATGTATTTCGGTTGCCGCTATAACAACAAATACTAAAAAATGGAATAAAATAAATATTTAAGGGGGCTCCCATACAACAAACATGATTTTTTGCTCGTTTTTGCTCGATATTGATAACGGCAATAGACACTTGAAATATTCACAGAATATTTATTAATTATATATTTAAAAATAAATCATTAAATTAAAATAAAAAAAATATTTATTTTAAATATTAGGTAGATAACCTGCCCACCAATCTCCACGGAATCGTGCTTCATAAAAAGTATATCCTTTGAACGACAGACGTCGACGACGACGTCACTAAGGCGCAAGGCACACAGACGAGACGTGGAACGGAGGCGCGTCGCAGGTGCGGCGCCCCTAGAATCAGTTTTCATACTAAATGTATAGAAGCGTCGAGAGAGGTGGAGACGCGGCCTCGTCTCTTCTGTCTGCTGTGGATCGCGACGCTTCATTTAGTATGAAAGTTGATTCAAGGGGCACCGCGACTACGACGCGCCCCCGTCCGACGTCTCATCTGTGTGACTTATGCCTAAGGCTGACTTGCGCAGACCCGAGTTAACTATGTAACCCCGAGTTAAGTGCTAACCAAGGGCTAAGTAGTGTCAAAATGTATGGAACTGTCATCCATAAGATCATGATTTACCATATAATACAAAATTTTCTTCTTACTTAAAAAACGTAGACATTTGTATACATAAAGTACATGTAACTAGTTGTAGTAGGTGATAGATAAAAACCTTGATGTTTATGATATGCGAATGACATTCAAACTTAGGTGGTAAAGCATCTTGTTAAGGCGACGGGGTGGGCAAAACGCGCAAAACAGCCGTTTTTGACAAAGTTTTATGGCGGCAATACACATTGTGGAGATTTGAAAAATATATATAAAGTAAAACATATCTTGAACTAACTATGACGTAGAAAAAATATTTCACTATTCCTTTTTCAATAAGCCTTATGGATCTTGTCATTCATGTTGACGCGTGCCGTGGTTTTTATTACAATGTCAGTAATGTCTAATTTTGACAAATTCACGCGTCTTCGTGAATGGCAATATCCAGCAATATCTACCTATATACATGTTTTTTTAAACAACTTCAAAAAAGTAGGAGATTGTTAGAGAGCTTAGAGAGAAAAAGATTTATAATCATATTCCGATTATTCTTTTTGTCCGATAGGTCAACTATGTCTTAGAGGTAGTCTAATATAAATTTCATCACAATTAGTTAATTAATTATAATTTTATTCACATTTAAAGTAAGTTACTGTTTCTGTTTTAAGAAAGAAAAAGTTGTAATTAATCTCTATCAAGTTAACTACATTATAGATACCTACAGAGACTAGGTACCATGTTGACATTTAACAACCTACACAAGGGTGAGTAAGTACGACCGATATCCCGGTTAGTAGAGCTTCGCCCCGAAAACTCCAATATTTGTTTTGCATCAACGTCAAGTTACAAAGCTTTCGAAAGAAAGTAATTTACGCCTCGCCCCAGAGAAGTCCAGAAAGTGAGCTGGCAAACAATTACTCTCGGCCTGATGGAAAACGACACAAAAACCAGAGGTTTCTTTGTTTAAAAGGCTATAGGTATCCACACTTTTGAAGCATTCGTGTTTTTTTAGACAATTGAAAAAATCCTTTAGCTGTTCCTCGCGAGTCCGCCTGCGAAGAATTCGTTTATCGCTATCCCGCGGGAATTATGCGATTTTCCAGGATAAAAACTATCCTATGTCCATTCCCGGAACTCAAACTATCTCTATACCAACTAAATTTAATTTAAGTCGGTTCAGCGGTTTGAACGTGAAGAGATAACAGACAGACAGACAGTCGCATTTTGAATTTTAGTACGGATGGATTCATTGGGAGAGGGGGAGACAGCGAGAGAGAAAGAAAGAGACGGGCGTTTCTCAAGTAGAAACTAAAGCAACAAAAATGTGGATTCCACGCAATTGGTGTATTTCCTATTCATCTCTCCAACCACGAGAGTTTTTTTTTTATGGCCTTTGCATAATTATGTTTGTAATTTCTCTATGTTTATATCTTTATCTTTAATTTTACATTAAGATATCTCTCCTTTCTGAACAAATCTGTTTTACCTGTCAGTGGAAACTGTTTTTGGCCTTTGTAATAATATTTTGTATTACTGTACTTTGTAATATTTATGCTGTTTGTTTCCCAATAAAAATAAAATAAAATAAATAAAATATCATTAAAACTTAAAAAAAAAAAAAAAAAAAAAAAAAAAATAGCTCTCAATAATTAGATTTAGGTAGACTGAACCATCACTAGTCTTTTTAGTGGATTATGCCTCGGATATAATTATTATAAGTTACCTAAGGTACTGTAAACACTACAGTCATTCGATTGATGCTGGCACTCTAGTGCTACATTTGAATTTAAATTAAGAACATATCGAATGACAGTATTGAACAACTGATGACGAGGCGATTAGTCCCGGACCTTAGCCTGTCCCGAACGGACGAACCAGAAAAAAAAAATGACAGTATTGTAAAATTTATATGAGAGTTGTGATGTGGTTGTGATTGAGCGGACAACGAATAAAGATCTAGAAGAATCCTTGAATGTTTTAACTAAAAAGTAGTATAGTGAAGCTACACCCCGGGGCCCGACCAGGCCCCCACTGTACTTATACTAATACTATACTAATATTATAAATGCGGAAGTGTGTCTGTCTGTTACCTCTTCACCCTTAAACCGCTGAACCGATTTATATAAAATTTGGTATAGAGATAGTTTGAGTCCCGAGAAAGGATAATATAGGATAGTTTATCCTGAAAAATTGCGTATTTCCCGTGGGATAGCGATAAACGAATTCTTCGTAGGCGGAGTTGCGGGCAACAGCTAGTATACATATAATTTATGTTAAGTAATTTTTGTATTTTATGTGCGAAATTACATTAGAAATTTACCATGAGCTTTACGGTGAAGGAAAACATCGTGAGGAAACCTGCATACACATGCGAAGAAATTCAATGGTGTATGTGAAGTTCCCAATCCGCACTGGGCCCGCGTGGGAACTAGGGCCCAAGCCCTCTCATTCTGAGAGGAGGCCTGTGCCCTGCAGTGGGACGTATATAGGCTGGGATGATGATGATGATGAATTTTTGTAGTGGTAGAGCCATGTTGCAGCTAGCCGCTGAATCACGAATGGGCAGGCTCGTCCGGGGCAGTAGTTACCACCGTCTCACAGAACACCGCCGAGAAACAGCACTCCTGCTGCATTTCTTACGGTCAGTGAGAGCGGCGCCCAATACCTCTCCCCCTACCCTTCCCCTATTCCCTCTCCTTTTTTAAAAGACACGACAGATCAGTGACTTTATTTGAGTTGTTGATATTTATGGGCGGTGGTGATCATTTTCCACCAGATGACCCGCTTGCTCGTTTGCCTCCCTCTCATAATAAAAAAAAATCCCTATATAACTTAAATAAGTAAGTATATAAAAGAAAACAGATACGCAATGGAAAAGTTTCAATGCAGCATATTTATACAAAGAAAATCTTTGTCACGCTTCAATTAATTTGTAAGGGATTGACTTTGAAAGAAATTCGATTTCCCTAGAGCCAAGGATTTTATGTAAGCTTAGATGAAAATTGTACTTCATTCAATACGATTTGATAGAACCCCACCTAGTCCAACTGTATCCTATCCTATGTATTTACTAAATGTCTGTTTTCTTTCGCATGAAACTAAATATAAGTATAGTATAAATCTTCCCACGTGTATTTTTCGCTTCGAGCCCTTTATCTTTCAAAACAAACGGCATCGTCATAGTATTAAGGTCCAAATTTAATGTAATGGCTCGAAGCGATAAATTCACCTGGGAAGATTTATACTATACTTGTATACTTGTGGATTCTTTACCAACTGAATCGTCATGATGCGCTGTGGAACCTTTGCACAAAAAATATATGTGTGAAATTAACAGATAACAAGAGAATCAGATGTACAGTCAGTTGCAGAGAAAAGGTAGGGTCGGTTCCCTAACTTAAGTATCCACTTTTCTATACTAACTGCATATAAAAGTGGATACTTATGTTAGGGGACCGGGGTGTGGTTACCGCCGTTACAAGCGAGTACCTTTTCTCTGCAGCTGACCGTACAAAGAATGATGAAATAAAAAATGAATGATGAATAATGAAAAGATTAATTATGGATGAAAGATGTACTCGTACTAACATTGTTGTAATATCGCATCATCTGACAAAAAACATTATAACATTATAACACTTAGGTAGGTACTGAACGGATCAGGAACTAAACTAAACAGATACCAAAGAAAAGAAACGCTGGACCATGTGCGTCGGCTACTGCTCCGGTGTACGAGTCGTTGGAACCGTATTTGTTGATCAACTTCAATACGTAAAAAGTATGTAGGTATAAACCTAATGTAACGCGCAAATAAGTAGACCCAAAATACCCACAATCTACGTTGACACTGAGTACTTATCTCACAAATTGCGTACCTGCTTATAATTTGTATTCAAGAGGCAACAAAAAGCCGTCAAAAAGTTGGGGGTCCTATTTCCCTTAAAAACCTGGACCTTTTAGTATCATTAAGTATACGTCTGTCAACCGTTATCAGCCCGTTTCAGGATTTCAGCTGGCAAGCGTATCGTGAAACTCTCAGCCGGGTTTTGCAACGTCACTTTCTTTAATGCCTTAAATTGCTACTGAAATGCGCTAAAATGATAAGCGATGAACTGAACAGTATTAAGTACTTTATACCAGCTATTGCCCGCGAATACGTCTGTGAAGAATTCGCCTATCGCTATCCCGTGGAAACTATGCCATTTTCCGGGATACAAAGTATCCTATATGTTAATCCAGGTTATAAACTAACTGTGTGCCAAATTTCATCAGAATCCGTCTAACCGCTTTAGCGTGAAACAGTAACAAACATCAAAACATTCATCCACACAAACTTTCGCGTTAACAACATGAGTAGATAAGACTGACCTTTACATGTGTGAATCATTATAGATATGAATATGACAGATGACTTGAAATTCTGGGACTTTACAAAAGTCCCATAGCAATTCCAAAAAAAATCGTCGTGGGATGAATTTAAGTCGCATGAAGAACAGCCGCGCAACGGTGGATATTTAAGATTTTATGCTATTCCGGGGAATATCCAAATAAAAAGCACAGACCCTTATCAAAATTTTTGTTCAAATCTCTTTAGCCGTTTTAGAGTGAGTGAATGCTGAGTTTACCTTTAAGTAATGGTCACAATAATATATAAGTTCATTCTGTAAAAATAAATGAAATGTATGTAAATGTAATGTAATGTATGTATTGTTGTAAACTATTGTTGGTGAAACTTAATTTAAAAAAACCGGCCAAGTGCAAGTCGGACTCGCGCACGAAGGGTTCCGTACCATTATCTGTAAAAACGGCAAAAAATCATGTCTGTTGTATGGGAGCCCCCCATAAATAATTATTTTATTTTAATTTAATTATATATTTTTAAAGCGAATACGGTAGGAAACCCTATAAACGCACACAACACTTATAAATTTTATAACTTAGCTTTAGTCCGCGACTTCGTCTGCGATGAATTGTGTAATTTTCCAGGATAAAGGTATCTTATGATAGCACACATCCAAGTTATAGACTATTTGTGCGTCTAATTTCATCAAAACTCCTTCAGGGACATCGAGACCACTGAAGCTACGAATGTCAAATTCCATTGTAACTACCTAGTTCATTGTTTTTTGTAAATCAACCCCTTTAAGAGTGATAATTAAATAAGTGACGGAATCATAGAGCATTAATTTCGGAGACAAGGAGAAGAAAATCAATTTTAATTTATTTCTGCGTGGACAAAGTCGCGGGCAAATGTTAATTTAACTAATAAAGAAACCCAATGAAACTTGATTGAACGGTGTCTCATTGTACGCTCAAATACAAATAAAAACCGCACCCTCAGCCGATAACAACCCTCATCAACTTTGAAAAATACTGAAAGAACGATGCCGAAATTAATGCTTACAAGCTGTCACATTTACGAAAGATTAAAGTTGACTCATATTTTACGTCGCGCAGCTATTTATCTCGGCCCATATGAACGTAACACAAAGATTGATGTGTGTGACTGAAGCACTGAGTACGCAATTTTTCCCCCAGACTTATTCCTACAACCTTTCTTCACCCCAGCACCCAGGCAGCCTTGATGAGAGCAATAAATATCACATTACGTTGCGTAAGCGCTCTTTCAAGCTGCCTCACTCACTGTGTTTAGCCTAGTCAGGATTGAATATCTTGATACGTATGAATAAATTAAATGTCTTAGGATAAATTAGTACCAAAATAGATATGGGTAAGTTCTAGTTTCAACCGCTGTCGCTATTATTGTCGCATCTATTGAAGAAATGAGCGATAATAGTACAATAGAGAATGAGCGAATGATCGTACCTACCTCATTTAATTTACTTTTTGGGAGGAAATACCTGAAATCGGCCTGGGAAATATTTATCAAACATTCCTGTGTCAAATTCGGCGCGCTAAAGTGTAATAAATTGCAAAACTTTGAGATAAATCTGAAGCCTGTTCATAATTCACACCCACCTCTCTTTACTTCGACGTAATAATGTACCTACTACTTTGATCAATTATAACTGTAGATACACATTGCCGAACAAAATCCCCTTCTAAGAATGTCCGAACTTTTTTATTTGGTTGCGTAACAAATAAAATCATCACCTACACAGAAATTTGAACCTAGTCTTTACTACATTACAGTCGAATTTCGGTAGCGGCAAAACTCCACTTGACAGCTAAACTTGACAATTTCACGCAACGTTCTGAGAAAAAAGAAGGCCACTTTTATCAAAGTGGCGCTCATTTGGCTCGGACATTTTCGGGCGCGCGACTGTGGATCTACAGTTATAATTGATCAAAGACCTACTAAAATGTATTTGAAATAACCCTAGCATGAGACAAATGTGTGAGTGTGGAGATTTTAAATATCGCTTTATCAAAATGAGCTTCTAAATATATTGTGTTTTAAATTCAAATCATCCGGATGAATTTGATCGGTACTATATACGAGTAGGGTACCTTCACATAGCAGTCCGTTTTACATGTCCGTTTTATCGTATCGGTATTTATTCGGCGATAGACATTATGAAGGTTCCACGGAAAGAACAAGTCATAGTCATCTAAGTAACTATATTTTTGAGTTACAACAGTGTGAAAATTAGTCATCACGAACAAAGTAAAGTTTTTTGAAGAGGTGCTAAATACATTTTATTTCGACAGTAGTCTTCTTCTAGACCGAGAAACTGCAGCTGTTTTATTTTTATCTCCTATTGTTTACTGGAAATATTTTTTTAAGTGTTCGAGATGACATTTGTGAGATTTAATGACTGACAAGCGGTTCGTGCTCAGGCCCTATACTACGAAGCGCGAAATTCGAACTTCGTTTCATGCCGTTCCGCTCACGCTAATGGTATTTATTACGAGAGTGAGAGGGACCACACGATCCGAACTTCGAACTTCGAATTTCGTAGTAACCCCCCAGTACTTAGCAGAAATAGAAAAAAAAAACGAAGTCAATTGTCAATGTCAAATGAAATCTAACCATTTGCGTTTCGTTTACTTTGCATTGTCCAAAAAGCAGTTCCAAAATAATGATCAAAAATATTCAATCTTGAATCAATTATCGTGCATAAGTCGTGGAGAAATGCGGTAAAATTGTAAATCCGGATTTTGTGCGGAGGTTGTTAAAAATATTCCAAAAATCACACCAAAACACAAAGCAAACGAAACGCAAACGGTTTGACATGGACAAAAATGACAGATGACTTAGTTTTTTTTCTTTTTCTACTAAGTACTGAGCACGAACCGCTTGTCAGCCATTAAATCTCACAAATGTCAACTCGAACACTTAAAAAAATATTTCCAGTAAACAATAGGAGATAAAAATAAAACAGCTGCAGTTTCTCGATCTTCAGAACGCCGACTGTCGAAAAATAATATAATTAGCACCTCTTAAAAAAACTTTACTTAGCCAAGTGAATAAAATAAATATTATTTTCAAATATCCATATTTAATTCAATGGTAAGTCATAGGAGTTAGGTACTTTGCGAGCTCTACATTTTGAGATTAAAGTATCAATTTTCAAAAAAGTGACTAGACATGTTCTTTCCGTGGAACCTTCATATAGTTAGACTATTATATAAAGACATAGTTGTATGAACGAATTCACAATAGGTACATTACAATACTGGAATACTGTATACTGTGTGTTAAACTTACAAACCAACTTCAATCCAATCTTTATCCTCATATCACACATCGGTGATATGAGAAGATTATAAGAGTCCTACTTAGTCTCTCAAAGCTCAAGCACTCAAAGCTTTCTGATATCTGGATGTTGTTGTGAAAAGGATTTTATGAAGAACAAGCATTTGCGTATAATATTTTCCCTGAACTGAGGCAACCTTGCACACATCCGGGATAAGAAACGAGAACTTTACCTCCCTCGTGTTCCGACTTTAAGATGCCTCTTTGAATTTTCAATGACATCAGTTGGGGTAGGAAAGAGTTAAGAAATCACTCTAACTAAGGACAAGCTCTTATTTAATAGATTGTAGAAGTGATTGGTTGTTGAATGATTGGTTGTAGATTGTAGAATAGTACCTACCTATTCATAGAACTTTACCTTATCTGGCTAAAGCAAAATAGTTAATTGACAAGAAGTTAAAGATTTATTATTACTCAATCCAAAGCGAGCGGCTTTTGAAGTTTTACGGTTTACTTTGGTATTCATCAATAAAAATCACAAATAAAAATCTGGTCACGTGTTTCCCCTCTCTTCGAAACATGATGAACGGCAGACGATCCTACGACAGTACTTATATTTTATTTTATGCCTTTCCTTTACATTTCACTACTCCCGCTATTACTAGAAAATACACCCATATTAATGGCGATGAAGCAAATGAAAATAACAATAATACCTACCTGTAAATAACAATAATACCTGTTCTAGAACGCTCAGATTAGATAATCCTTTGTCTCAAACGTGTAATATGACAAAAGATTACGGCCGCCAGCCGCCAGTCCATTCCTAATTTTGAAGTTACGGGGTAAGAAATATAAACCGTGCAGGCGCCGCCCATTGAGATGGTGTTGATAGAAACTACTTACTCACTAAATATTAAGTCCAGTGTGCGGTGATGGAACTTGGCATCTAGAACGGTTAGAGCAACTCCGACCGAAATGGCATAAATTTAGTTTCGAATCATTACAAGTTGTATTGAATAATTACTACTGTACTTACTGCTAAAGCCAGAAACTCAACGATTATAGTTCTCAAATACTTGTTGCTAACTTTTGCGAGAAGATTTTAGTTAAACATTTTCTGTAAAGTCAAAGGCAAAGTCGAAATTCTTCATTCAATTTCGGCATCAATTGATGCTCCTATGAATGTCGAAGAATCTACCACCGGTTCAGAAAAACTCTGTTGAGAAGAATCCGGCAAGAAACTCAACAAGGTATATTTTTTTCAAACATAATTATCTTACTTACATTTTCAATAAATTATTTACATACATCTGAAGTATTTAATACAATTAAATTTTTTAACACAGTAGATACGCTATTTGAGACTAGGGATCGCCAATACGGATCGGAAGTATTTTGTAAACATCCCTGTCCATGAAAATCATTAATTTTATAGTATGTATACGCCTTATAGTATGTATGTTAGTATGTCTTCTTCACAATGGATTTGAATTTTGTATCAGTTTGGTCGGTTATTGTTTTCGGAATATTATTATAAAAACGTACGGATCTTCCCAGAAACGACTTTTTGGTTTTACCCAGTCTGAAAGATGGAACTTTAAGCTTCCCTGTGTTTCTAATAGCCTTTAAATAAATAAATAAATTAATAAATATCACGGGACAATTCACACCAATTGACCTAGTCCCAAAGTAAGCTTAGCAAAGCTTGTGTCATGGGTACTAGGCAACGGATAAACATACTTATATAGATAGATACATACTTAAATACATATTAAACACCCAAGACCCGAGAACAAACATTCGTATTTTTCATACAAATATCTGCCCCGACACGGGAATCGAACCCGGGACCTCAAGCTTCATAGTCAGGGTCTCTAACCACTAGGCTATCTGGTCGCCTTTGGCTTAGGTATCGATGTTAATTGGAAAATCACATACCTATGTTTTTTCTTACATAGGTACTTGATTATTTCAAATCTATACAACGACGGCAGAGTTAGAATACCTATTTCTTTGAAAAAGATTTTAAAGAATCGCGTGTCCCTAAGTTATAAATCGCTCTGATAACCCTATTTTGCAAAATAAAAATTGATTCGATATATGCAGCAGATTCCCATAAAATAAGGCCGTAGGAAATGATGCTATTGAAGTAGTAAAAATACACCAACCGTGCCATCGCCACATCGGTTAGCTGCCGTATCTTTCTGACTGCAAACGCAGTAGAGCTCAACCTATTCGCAATTGCTGTGGTGTGCGATCGCCACTGCAATTTAGAGTCCAGTATTATTCCTACCGGCATGATAAGCTTAGCACCCTAAGTTCCTGAGTGTCAACGATAGTTTTTTTTTTCACAACTACTAGCGAGGTACCTACTTCCTTATTCCATTCATAGTTGATATCGCTTATTCAGTCAGCAGCAGGTAGGTAGTACATATTTAGGTAGGGCTCTTCTGCCAAGATAATAGTTAGGAGGGTATTTAGCTCATCAACCGCTACTCGCTAATCCATTTTTGCTGCTGACTGTACATACGAGCGTGACTTAGTGACGTTACTACTTGTATTTGTTAAAAGAATACATATCGTAAGATAAGTAATAAGTACTTAGTTACTTCACGGCGACCAAATGGCTGTACGGGTACGACAAAGTTGACGTCGTTAAATTTATCTCTTTTCTACCTCTACTGGTTTTATATTTTTGGTAGTGCAGGTTTGGACGACCGAATAGTTAGGTTATTGGACAACCTAAGCTGACTACGAAGCTCTGAGGTCCCAGATTCGATCTCCGGTTGGGGTCGTTTTTATTTATGAAAAATACGATTTTTTTTAATCATATTGCTCTCGAGTAACTGTTATAGAAGCTTTGCTTAATTTGGGACTAGGTCAATAGATATAAATTATCCCATTATATTTATTCATAGTAAGTAATTCAAATTACTCTGTTTATTACCTAAAATTCAAATTGTTTGTCTGTTTGTACAAATCTGAGACACTTGTTGTGCCAGTTTCCTCGCGGCTCTATCCAACGCTAAGCGCAGTATTAGCAAAACAAATTGTATTCAGAATCGATAAGACGTATCGTGGATTCAGGCATCGAAGTAGTTACATCTTACATTTATGTTGGCACGTATACACTAGGTAGTTAAGGTACCACGTTGTGTCATTCTAAGAGACAATCGGTTATTCAGTCTACTGGAAGTTTGTATGACATAATAATATAGGGAAACGGTATTAGTATAAAGATATAAAAAAATCATCTAGGTACAAAACTTTTTTGATACCTACTAACGTGTTTTAAAACAGTACTTATCAGGTTTTTTTAAGTAAAACACCGAATCTCACAACAAAATACATTTAAGTACCGTAAAGTAATCAAGGTAGTGTATTAACCCAATTACATACAATTAAAGTTTCATTAGGCGTAGCTTTGTTATCGCTGAAAGCCATAAAAACATGATTGCAAACATCACATGGCCGATTTCCACCCACGCACTACCTACCTTATCTCCCTCCCGTCAAACTGAAGTTAACTTTAATAAAAACAAACAGTAATGGAATCGTTTTCATTATTTTTTTTCACATTTTTTTCCTACAGAATCAATTTAATAATTGACTAAAATTAAAACAAAATAAAATAAGTCAGGAAAAATATGAACTTACCTTTATTTTGAGCGGCCATTTTCATTTTCAGCCCATGAGCAGAGGTGCATATTTTTGCCCATAAATTCACATTGCTATCAATGTTTTCTTTTTATAAACACTGGCTGGTGACACTGTTGTTGACGTGACGTGTTAGTAACGCCACGGATGGTTACAAATGGCTTGTATTGTGGAAAAATCGATGTCGCGCCGCGCGCAGTCGGCGGTTCCACGCAGTGATAAAGGTTTGACTGGCTCAGCGTAGTATCATCCTTGTTGGTAGGTACTTTGGTACCTCCCCTTTCTACATAAATACATACATAGTAGCCACGCTTTCAGCTGATACCTACTTATTTGTAAAGTATGTAAGGTATCTACAAGTTTCGGCAAGTCATACACGCCGTTATCATAATTAACGTATACTATGTAGATGCTTGTGGGAGTAATTACATGGACGTGGAAATTGTTGCTAAACGTTCTAAGTGTGTAATACAAGTCGTTAATTATCACGGTAATGATATTTGAATTTTCTAACAAGACTTTATTGCTATTAAGCAAATAGCTGCGAACCAGTGAGTTGAAGACGGTAACTACCTAACAAGCTATGATGGTACAAATTAAATAAATACCTAGTCATGAAATACAATGAATTAGGTAGTTTTACAAAATTACTTTCACATTACAATACTTGAATTACTCGTTAGTCGTTAGTAACAAAACTTCAATTGGCTACTTTCCTAACTAGTCAGTCTTTTAGATTATCAAAAAATATTGGACACGTATTTTTTATTTTGTCAATTAAACAAAAAATTACGAAGATGTGGCGCGTTGAAGTTTCGCGTGACGTCACTTGTTCCTACACTTTGTATGAGCGTTTTAGGAACAAGTGACGTCACGCCTCGTCACGCGGAACTTCAACGCGCCATATCTTCGTCATTTTATGTTTAACTAGCTTTTGCCCGCGGCTTCGCTCGCGTGTACCATGAGTATTCCAAAGAACCAAGATATCAAGCAAGCAAGCATACAGGCAAGCATGCAAGCAAGCATGCAAGCCAGATGCAAGCAAGCATGCATGCACGCAAGCAAGCAAGCGTGCAAGCAGGTAGATACGGTCCTTTACAGTATTTCTTTGTATACAATGTTTTTCACTAATTCGGAAGCTGGCACTAAAAATCTGAATAACCAGAAAGAATAAACCTAAAGGTCTATACGTACATATGATATTTAAAGAAAATTCCAATAACTCCTAACCGTTAAGGAGTTTAACCTTCCATCATCAGCTCACCCGGATAAACTGAAAGAATACAACTATCGGTCTATAAGTACCTATAATATTTGAAAAAATATCCTCAACTCCTAACCGTTAAGGAGTTTTACCTTCCATCATCAGCTCATCTACATGAGATGATGTCTACCAGACGCAAACACTTAAATAGCTTGAGAAAATATATGAAAAACGTAATGCGTGCCTACAAAATTTGAGGGTTGCCCTCGATTTCCCTAAGATCCCGACATCAGATCCTGATTTGGTGACAATGGAACCAACTCAGGAGTATATTGTATTCTTTCGAATAAAAAAATAATTTTTATAAACGGTCCACAATTGATCAAGAAATCGGCGAACATACCTACATAAAAAAATACATGAAGTGGAATGCATGTAATCTCCTCCTTTTTTTGAACTCGGTTAAAGAGCCCTTTGCGGCCTATTTACAGTGTGAACTTATGAATTTTGAAATTTTAACTTTCTAAAAACCAGTAAAACGCAAAATCCCGTTTTTTCCCGTTCCCGTAAGAATTTCGGGAAATGCTTTCTTAGTGCTCCCCTACACTCCCCAAGGAACCCACTTGCCAAATTTCGTCTTTCTACGACCCGTAAAACGAAAAATCCCGTTTTTTCCCGTTCCTGTGGGAATTTTTGAAAGTCCTCTCACAATGCTCCTCTACACTCCCCAAGCAACCTACATGCCGAATTCAGCTTTCTACAACCAGTAAAACGAAAAATCCCGTTTTTTCCCGTTCCGTGAAAATTTTGGAAAATCCTCTCTCAATGCTCCTCTACACTCCCTAAGCAACCTACATGCCGAATTTCAGCTTTCTATGACCAGTAAAACGAAAAATTCTGTTTTTCCCGTTCCCGTGGGAATTTTGAAAAGTCCTCTCCCAGTGCTCCTCTACACTCCCCAAACAACCTACATGCCGAATTTCAGCTTTCTACGATCACCAAAACGAAAAATCCCTTTTTTCCCGTTCCCGTGGGAATTTTGTAAAGTCCTCTCTCAGTCCTCCTCTACACTCCCTAAGCATCCTACATGCCGAATTTCAGCTTTCTACGACCAGTAAAACGAAAAATCCCGTGTTTTCCTTATCCCGTGAGAATTTCCAAAAATCCTTAAAACAGTTTTTTACTATTATAATTACCTACTTCTATGTCAAACTTGAAGAGTCTAGTAATTATAGTTCATAGGATCCCGTTGAACTAAATATATAAATCCTGTTTTTTCCTTATCCCGTGGGAATTTTGAAAAATCGTGAAATTAATGTTTTAACTAATATAATACCTACTTGTGTATCAAATTTGAAGAGTCTAGTTATTATAGTTACTGAGACAGGGTCACTCGGAATCGAATTTATAAATCCCATTTTTTCCCGTTCCCGTGGGAATTCCCAAAAATCCTTCCTTAGTGGATGCCTACATTGTATAAGGTATCTATGTGCAAAATTTCAAGTCTCTAGATCCAGTTGTTTGGGCTGTGCGTTGATATATCAACAGTCATTTAGTTTATTTAGACATTTCAACCCCATCGCACCCCATCCAGGTAGATGGTATTTTACGTCCGCCACGTCGGATTTTAAAACCGTTGTTGTTTTCATAACCAGCGACCCGATAAACCATAGAAACAACACCCATGTTGATTTTCAGACTTTGTTACCCCTTTCCCCCCTTTTAGGGGTTGAATTCTCAAAAAACCTGAAACACATGTTTACTCATTTACCATTAGAAGTACTTCTGTGAAGTTTCGAATAAAATAGTCGAACTAATCTTGTTTCCCCATACAAACTTTGGACCCCCCTTTTCACCCCCTTAGGGAGTGAATTTTGAAAAATCCTTTCTTAGTGCACCCCTAGACCTTATAAGGAACCTACATGCCAAATTTGGAATCTCTAGGCCCAGTGGTTTGGGCTGTGCGTTGATATGTCAGTCAGTCAGTCAGTCAGTCAGTTTCTTCTTTTATATATTAAGATTGTCAAAAGAAAAATTACGTGTCTAATATTTTTTGATAATGTAAAATACGGACTAATAAGAATTATTATTTTTTTACCTAGGAAACATCCCTATTATTGAAACTGCAACTGTGAAACATTTGCTATTAAAATACCCGAAGGCGTTAAAACTACCAAGTAGTTTTATTGTACGGTCAAATGCAAAAATATACATGTATCGATTTAATCCTCTCATAACTATGTACCGATACAGTAATTCGACGATATAAGAGCTATGGGATATTTATGAGCAAGTTGTATTGTATGCACCCATAATTATTATACATGACTGTACATAAAATACTGATCGTTGATATTTTAATGGCTATGTTTAAACAACATCTTTTAATTACTCCTTTTTTTGTAAGCAAGTTAACGCTGAATACTGGCATCTTTTCTTTAAACATTTTTTCTCTAGATATGTTGGCCGTTTCCATACCTCGTCCTAGCACGGCATGATTCAACCATCACAGCATAATAGCCTGAATTAGAAGTGATTAGTTTACTGTACATGTATATGATATTGAAAATTATTATTCTTAAGTTCGTCAGTATCCGTTACCCGATTGCAGTAAGTTACTTTTTTTTTAATATTATGGAGTTTTCGAACGCTGCCTTTCTGGGGGGTTACTACGAAATTCGAAGTTCGAAGTTCGGATCGTGCGGTCCCTCTTACTCTCGTAATAAATACCATTAGCGTGAGCGGGACGGCATGAAACGAAGTTCGAATTTAGCGCTTCGTAGTATAGGGCCTGTCTTGCGTTTAGTTCGCTCTCGCTCACAAAAACTGACAGTCAGTGACAGTGACAGTGAGTGACAGTCGTGACATTACACCCAGGATATTTATTAAACAAAATGTTTATTTTTGCTTATTAATTACATTTAACACACAAATCTGATACTTAATAAAAATCAAAGATTAATACTTACGGAAAAACAAACTGCTCCTCTACGTATTGAAATCCGTTTGTGTATTCGTCTAGTGTAAACAATTTTTTTTAAATCAACATGAAGGATTCTAAAATGAGTTCTCATTTATCTGGAGGCAGATTAAATGTCGCTTTGGTCCAAGAGACTATGAGAAAAGACTTTTTGAACCTTCTTCAGCTCTGCGAGGGTCCAAAAGTAAGTAAATATCTGAAATATTTAATTCTACTTAAACACTTAAAGTGGGCTTACAAACTTATATTGTATCTAATACCTTTAAACGAGCAATTCTTGTATATATGTATATATATGTATATATATATATATATATATATATATAATCAGGATCTCGGAAATGGCTCCAATGATTTCGATGAAATTTGGTATGTGGGGGTTTTCGGGGATGAAAAACTGATCTAGCTATGTTTCATTTTCAGAAAATCGCTTTTACTCGTGTTTTCCGGCTATTTTTGTTTACATTAGAATATAAAGCTAAATTTCGCCGACTTCGAGCAGATCATAATGGCACATTAGAAATCGGGTGGTCGCGGATCCAGCCGACCTCGGTTCGATACCACGTTTTTTTTCAAGATTTTTAGTTTTTTTTTTAAGTTTATTTTTTATGAGAAAACGTCAAGTTTCTTCTTTTGTGAGAAAAAGTTACTTTTTTGTGAGAAAAAGTTATTTTTTTGCGAGAAAAATATACTTTTTTGTTAGAAAAAGTATTATAGGGAACGTGCAGTAACTATAGGCGGCAGCACTAATGCGACAGAAGAGACACTATGCGGACAGTAAAACAAACTTATCAAGGTAAAACATTCAAATTGATGGCACCCTTATGGCACCAGTTGGCAGCACCGTCTATGTGCACGTTCCCTATTGGGAGCACAGAACAGGAAAAGCTGGTTGTCTGTAAAGTCGGTTTACGGACGATAGTTTAACGTGACTCAACCTCCAGTGTTTTTGTCAAATATCTTGAAAACGGTGCATCCTACGGCAAAATCAATGAAATTTTCATCCCCCCTTTAATGCCCCCGCGCTCCCTCCCCCGCATCCCCTCTCCCCCCCTCTCAACCCCCCCCCACCCCTCCGGTGTATATAATCAGGATCTCGGAAACGGTTCCAACGATTTCGATGAAATTTGGTATTTGGGGGTTTTCGGGGATGAAAAATTGATCTATCTTGGTCTTATCTCCGGGAAAACGCTTGGTACCGAGTTTCTGCCCGAGCAGAGCTCGGTCGCCCAGGTACTAGTATACTATATGGGTATATATAGTATATTATGTATTATATGTTATATTTGACATCCGGCTGGCCTAGTGGTTAGAGAACCTGACTAGCTTGAGGTCCCAGGTTTGATTTCCAGTCTGGGCAGATATTTATATGAAAAGTATGAATGTTTGTTCTCTAGTCTTGGATGTTTAATATCTATTTATGTATGTTTAACCGTAGCTTAGTACCCATAACACAAGCTTTCCTTACTTTGGGACTAAGTCATAGTGTGAAGCAGACTCCATGCCACATCCATAGTAACATATAAAGCTCTTAATTGCATAAAATGACAACAATCAGAAATAGGGTAGGCAAACTGGTTTCATCTTGTAAGAAAAACAAATTTGGTCTTAAAATTAGTTCTTTTTCATTAAAGATGATGTTAGTATGCATTTTCTTGTCAAAAATAACTTAAAATTATAAAACTAACAATTTTTACTTATCATTGAGGTTAACCTATTAAATATTTTCCAAATAGCATACTAAAGGGATACAATGTTTTTTCACTTAACTTTCAGATAACAATATGGGATGAATGGCTGGCAGGTCCTATTGGGCTCTTGGCGCAATACTCTTTACTGAAGGAGCATGAAGTAGCCGACATGTTTCTGCTGAAGGCAGGGACTCTTCCCGTTATCTCTGTCAAACATATTGTATTCATAGCAAGGGCTAAGCTGTCACTCATGGATTTGGTAGCCGATTACATAATTTCACTCAGGTTGGTTAATTTGCCATTTCAAATTAAACAAGTTGAAAGTTGTTGACTTAAATTTGGCTTATGTAGATATGATGACTGTCCAAGTACAGTCAGCAAAAAGTACAGTTAGCTAAAAAGATTGTATTAAAAATTTAATATTAACAGAAACTTATATCCACTTATTAAAATTTGGAATGCAGTAATTGGGTTACCACATGTCAAATAAGGCATTAAGATGAAGATGAAGTATTTTATATTTCTGTGTGTGGTATAATGGCCTCTAAACGTAATGGGCCATGTACAGCCATCACTGCATTGCTATTGGCATCCATTGCCCACTGTACAGTCAAGGTCATAAATATAATATGTATTTTACCAAGACATCAAAAATATCATATAAGCTGTACACCTTATGTCACTAATTATAAGATTGGTGTTTTCATGTATTTGACATGATGCTTGTATAGATATTTATGCTTTTGACTGTAGGGTCAACAGCATAAATAAGTGGTCATTTCTTTACCTTGTTGTTTTCAATCGTTTGACAATTTTGTATGACATTTCAAACATGATGTTAAAGTGACAAGGTACATAAATGATCACTTATTTATGCTGTTGACTGTACAACAATAACAATGGCCTGTAGTGACCAATGGCTGTGGTACTCAATTCTCAATCTGTATCAAATGTGATACAATAAAAGTTTCTGAAGACTATTTAATTCAAAATGGGTTTTACGGTCAATTGTAACAACTGAAAATATGTTCTCATAATCATCAGAGCTAAACAGAGTTTCCCTGTGGAGTTCCACTTATTCTTCGTGCCCCGAAGAAGCGAGCTCTGTGAGAAGCACCTGCAGAACCGAGGAGTCCTGGTCAACCTTGCCATTCAGGAGTTCAAGTGTGATTTATTCCCATTTGACAGTGATGTCATGTCAATGGAGCTGCAAAATGATTTTAGGTAATCCTACAACTCTTTTTCTTCTTCTTTTTCAGGCTTTTTCTATCCACTGCTGGATGTAACCCTACAACTCAATCCAATACTGCTCCTAATCTTTTTTTTAATTAACAAAAACTGTTAATCATTGTATTTAATTACAATAATAATTACAAAGATTAATTAACTCCGCAAAGAAATGTTTAGAAATTACATAGGTATGTTAATTCAGGTTATAAAATATCTCAAGTTTTAGCGTTAAAGATTAATAAGCATCCACACATCCGTCTATCCATTGTTTATGATATTACTTTATTTATTAAAATTAAATTTAAATTCCTATTTATGGTGTCAATTTAGAAAGTTACTTTCAATTCAACAGAGAAAACTATTTGGAGGGGGATCCAACATGCGCGTACAAGGCAGCGCTTGCGCTTCGCACCATACAACATTTGTACGGGATCATACCGCGCGTCTTCGGAAAAGGAGTGGCTGCCAAACAGGTAGGTTATTTACCACACATATTTCGTTGTGTAGGAATCTGGTACAGAACTATCCATGATAGCCCCCGGTGGACGCCTTGGTTTGGCTCAGCCGGCCTTGCTTGAAGAGTATTGGTGTCAGCTTTTAGAGTTAGTTCCGGACACATCCCTACAAATAAGTTTCTCTATATCAGGGTTCCCAACCTTTTCTTAGTCAGAGACCACTTTTATATTATTCTTGTTAGCAGGGACCACTATTAGGTATACTTAATAAAAATAATAAACTGTAATAATCAAACTGAAACTTTAATAAAAAACTCAATAGGAAATTACATAAAAAGAAATTTAAAATCATTCGCGGACCATATTTTGGCTTCTGCGGACCACAGGTGGTCCACCGACCACTGGTTGGGAACCACTGCTCTATATGATGGAAATTAAATCATCACCATTATGTGATGATTGTCAGAAGTGTGATGACTTGACCCATGTGTTGTTAGAGTGTGTCCGGAATTCAGACTTGAGGAGAAGAGTTATTGGGGATTTGGGTTCCATCAAAATGGCCAGGTGAATTGTTGGCTGTCTGAGCCGTTGTCAGACAAAGCAATCAGCATTTACCATTTTATTGATATGCCCCTTGAATAGAGAATTGAGTAAGCACCCATGAGGCTGACATGATCACCAGGAGTGTTCAAAGCCTCAACAATAATAAGAAAAAAAAAAGTAGGTAGGCGTGTTGTATCGTAGTCAGACACCAACAAAAGTAGCTGCGCAGTGTACTTAATTGAACAGTCAGCGCCGGATCTAGGACATATCGAAACTGAGACAATAACTGCACCCCTTTTCTACAGCAGTTGAGATTAATTACTTCATAAATTTTACAAAACTGTCAGAACAAGATTTTTATGAAAAAAAACCGCGAAGCCGCGGGCATCAGCCAGTTTTCAAAAAAAAACCCACCTTTGCCCCTCCGTCACAGTGGTTTGAGGCTAAGCTGTATTACTTAACTTAGTTACACTGTACCTTAGCAAAAACAACGGGTCATATTTCATACAACATTGTGCAGTCGGTGCCCTAGCATAGATATCCACTTTTTTAAGCAGTTAGTTTGAGAAAGTGTATTCTTTTTTTCTCTTTTTTTATTATTGTTTTATGTTTTGTAATATTTTCTTTAAGAATTCATTCCACTTTAACATCTTAGCAATTATGAAGGGGAGGAGCTCTAAAATAGGTCTACCTATTTGGGATACAGGTTTTCTAGTTTTTATGAAACTATTGTAAAGATGTTGTTTTTGAAATAAATATTATTCTAATTATATCAGGGAACCAACCCTACATGAAGTAGTCCGTTATTTTCCCTCGTCGGTGTATTGGCTCATTGAATGCTTAATAAATCCTCCTCCCCAGGTGTGGGACTTGCTGTGCCGGCTGAACAAAGAAGAAGCGGGGGCTCCGCGCGGCGCCAGTACATCGTGTATCGACCAACTTCTGCTTCTAGACCGTGCCGTTGACCTCACCAGCGTCATGGCCACGCAGTTGACTTACGAAGGACTTATAGGTATAAACATAAAGTTGATCCCAAAGGTTTTAATCTTCTTAGGGAACCAGAGGATAGTTATGGTTACTTTGTGACTATTGGTGTAAACAGAGATGGGCAAAATCAATTCGGATTGCGAATAACGAATATGAAAAACAACATTATTCGTCGAATGCATTTCCACGATTAATTACTTAGTACCTGGGCGACCGAGCTCTGCTCGGGCAGAAACTCGGTACCAAGCGTTTTCCCAGAGATAAGACCAAGCTAGATCAATTTTTCATCCCCGAAAACCCCCAAATACCAAATTTCATCGAAATCGTTGGAACCGTTTCCGTGATCCTGATTATATACACCGGAGGGGGGGGTTGAGGGGGGGGGGGGATGCGGGGGAGGGAGCGCGGGGGTATTAAAGGGGGGATGAAAATTTCATTGATTTTGCCGTAGGATGCACCGTTTTCAAGATATTTGACAAAAACACCGGAGGGGGTGGGGGGGGGGGGGGGGTGAGTCACGTTAAACTATCGTCCGTAAACCGACTTTACAGACAACCGGCTTTTCCTGTTCGGTGCTCCCAATAGGGAACGTGCACATAGACGGTGCTGCCAACTGGTGCCATAAGGGTGCCATCAATTTGAATGTTTTACCACAGATTACTTAATAGTTACTTCGTAACAGATACTGCATCCCGTACAAAATCTTGGTACTTACCGCGATTGTAGCCACAGATTATACTACTCCGTCTCCTTAAGAATGTGTGCGTGCCGACAGTGACAAGGGCTGGCAGTTTGGATTAAAAATTTTTTCTACGTTGTTTTACCATTTTGTCGGGATAATTGCTATATATTATATCCATGCAAACTTTCTAGCACTAATATTCTTTAAGCTAAGCCACGGATGGACAAAGAGACAGACGGTCATGGCGAAACTATAAGGGTTCCGTTTTTGCCATTTTAGCTCTGGAATCCTAACAAAAAAGGATATTTATTGTAATGCGCAGAACACATTGCCATGCTCACAGTAACCTAGCGTTATACTAAATACGAAGGTCAACTTTCGAACTTCGCATCGTGCCATCCCGCTCACGCTTATAGCTTTTTATAGAAGAGTAAGAGGGACAGCACGATACGAACTTCCAAATTGTGATATTAGCTATTAATTCTAGCATAGTCATATTAAAATTTGCCCCCTGTTTCACCATTCACTTATAAAAGTCCAGGCGGCATATTTTTTCTGCGGAACACGAATGAACGTGCGTCGGCGCGCGCTTGTGACAACCTACTGGAATTTCGATCTTAGCAGATCGTCCCCGCGGTAGGTAAATATCGCGCGTAAGTACATGGCATGCATGAGGCCTGGTTTTACCTTGATAAGTTTGTTTTACTGTCCGCACAGTGTCTCTTCTGTCGCATTAGTGCTGCCGCCTATAGTTACTGCACGTTCCCTATAATACTTTTTCTAACAAAAAAGTAAGTTTTTCTCACAAAAAAGTAACTTTTTCTCACAAAAGAAGAAACTTGACGTTTTCTCATAAAAAATAAACTTAAAAAAAAACAAAAATCTTGAAAAAAAACGTGGAATCGAACCGAGGTCGGCTGGATCCGCGACCACCCGATTTCTAATGTGCCATTATGATCTGCTCGAAGTCGGCGAAATTTAGCTTTATATTCTAATGCAAACAAAAATAGCCGGAAAACACGAGTAAAAGTGATTTTCTGAAAATGAAACATAGCTAGATCAGTTTTTCATCCCCGAAAACCCCCACATACCAAATTTCATCGAAATCGTTGGAGCCGTTTCCGAGATCCTGATTATATATATACATATATATATATACAAGAATTGCTCGTTTAAAGGTATTAGATTAGATTAGATAGATAGATTGGGATACCTTATTAACTTTTCTCGAATCATTATTTGAAAAACGATCGAATCATTTATACGCGGATAAACTGTTCGCGAATAAATAATTCACGAATGAAAAAATAATGAATTATTTATAAAAAAAATATTCGATTAATGACCATCTGGGTGTAAATGGTGCCACTGTATTTTTGTTCGTAGACGAGTTATACGGCATAAAGGGCACTACGGCGACGTTCCCCGGTCACAAGTTCGTGAGCGCGGACGACGCGAGCCCCGAACTGAAGGCGCGCGAACGGCGGCCCATCATCCTCAACTCTGGCGACGAGCTCTTCGCAGACCTGCGCGACTGCAACTTTACCGCGGTCAGTACAATTGAAGGGTACACGGAAAGAACATATCTATTAGTAACTTAGAACTGTAAAATATTGACTTCAGGATATAATTATTCACATTGGCAAACCTTTTTCGACCCTTTATATTATTTATTGAATCAGGCGTTACTTTGCGGAGGTCCATATTAATGAACTAAAACAATTACTTTGCTCACCCGCGACCTTACAATAGTTACGTTTATGCAAGAAATGTGCGTTCATGCAGTTCCTCCACAGTTAGTTTAACATTTGGTAGCATAGCATACGGTTGTGGTAAGTCCGAGGATGAGCTCTGGTTGAGTTCGAAACGCGTCAGTGTAGCTTGGTGGTGGTGATAGTTGTGTTTATGTGATTTGTGTGTGTTCGTACAGTGTGGAGGTGGAGGAACTGCATGAACGCACATTTCTTGCATAAACGTAACTATTGTAAGGTCGCGGGTGAGCAAAGTAATTGTTTTAGTTCTTTATATTATTTTTAAATATTAAAAAAAATATCACGTCGCACGTCAGCGGTAAATATAATGCATTGTATAATATTGAAAATATTTGTGTATATTTCTTTGCCAACCATACTTCGATATGAAAACTGCACGTTGATAACGATCACTATTTATAAACCATAACTTAAATAAAACAGACTAAAACACCCCCCGCCTCCCCTACTACGAGGCAAACACGTGTGTTGTTCTGTGTTCAAAAACCGACACTGATCCGGATCGACGACAAGCTCTTTTGCAAGTTTACGCAAGCTAAGCCAAACACCCGTGTTCACACGCTTACAAGTGCTTGTGAAAGATTGTCGACACTTGGCAAGCATGTTAATGAAGCATAAAAGGTTGTAACCATCTCATATCTCACACAGGTGGGCGCAGCGCTGTCAAAGAAAGCGCGTGTCATCAAGAACCAGTTGGACGAGCGACATAATGACAAGTCGGTGCAAGAAATAAAGCATTTCGTGCTGCGACTGCCGCAGATGCTCGCCAACAAACAGTGGCTCGCCACGCACACCGCCATCGCTGAGTATATCAAAGAGGTACAGTTGCAACCTCACGGACACGGGTTTCTCATGATTGTACAGATCGATTCACAAGAGCTGGCACGAATGGATTGAACGAATTAAAGTAATGTCACTATACATTTTTGTAGGAAAATGACTGATGTATGTCATTTTCACAGTTGTGTGAAGTGTATTCAAATAGGTAACTCATCGATACTTTCATTCGATCCATTCATGCCAGCTCTTGTGAATCGACCTGTACGTGTCGATGTGCATTGTCTCTGTGTGCGTAAACTTAGGAGCGGTCAGTACAGGCCTTATTCGATTTTCAATCTTAGTTTCGAACTTCGTACATGTAGTTACCTGCCTTCAAAGAGTTCTAAGTCACTCAGACGGTACACACGTTAAGGCCACCACATACCGCAGCGCGGGGCGTGCGCGCGACGCCTACGGAGCGTGCCCAGCGCGTTCTATAACACTGAATAGTATATAAGGTGACACACGCCAGAACGGGCGCAGCGTATATGATTCAGTGTTATGCAACGCGCTGGGCACGCTCCGTCGGCGTCGCGCGCACGCTTCGCACTGCGGTCTGTGGAGAAGGCTTTAAACTACTGAAGCTAAACACTTGAAATTTGGCAGACATTTCATGAATTTCATGATGATTATAGAAGTGTACTGACAAGGGATGGGAAACTAGCCCGTTTTTTGTTCTTCCACGGAGTTTTTATTTTCTTTTAGACAACGGATTCGTTCGAGTTTCACGACACTATCCAATGCGAGGAGGACTTTTTGAACTGCATCGAAAACGAAAAAGTGTGTCCTTACATAGAGGACTTGATTGCTCAGAAGGCACCTCTTACTAAGGTAATTAAATTACTTTACTTTCATAAATATTATCGACTCTATATAAATAGGGCGTCCAAAACTCAACGATAATATGTTACCAAAAAAAAAAAAGACAAAAAAAAAAACTTTTGTTCTGCAAGTAGGCCGCAAAGGGCTCTTTTACATGTCACTTTTTTTAAACTACCAGCGCTTTCGTAAGGACCATCATTGCCAAGAAGAATGCGCCGCAAGAAACTTGGCAGGAAGTCATCTTTTCAATATAATAAATTACAAACTAAAAAAAAAAATACAAATATAGAATTAAATAAAAAAATAATAATTATACAAAAAAAAATAAAACAAAACAATACCGGGCAAGAGGTCAAGTTATACCAGTACTGAAAAAAAATACAAAAAAATGCGTGTCACTTACAAGGAAAGGTATCCTGCCCGGCTTCGATTTGATTCATTTTTAACCCCCAACACAAAAAGAGGGGTGTTATAAGTTTGACCGCTGTGTGTGTGTGTGTGTGTGTGTGTGTGTGTGTGTGTGTGTGTGTGTGTGTGTGTGTGTGTGTGTGTGTGTGTGTGTGTGTGTGTGTGTGTGTGTGTGTGCGTGCGTGCGTGCGTGCGTGCGTGCGTGCGTGCGTGCGTGCGTGCGTGCGTGCGTGCGTGCGTGCGTGCGTGCGTGCACTTGGGTTTCTTTTAGCTGCCTATTTGGAGAAATCGGTCTCCAAAGTACTGAAAATTTATTAATTCCTCTAAATTCTATAGATTTTTTTAAGCAAATTGCTAATTATTACTCATTTGATTATATGTTGGGAACATGAAAAAATAATGAGCTCGTGTTTTGTAATATCTACTCAAACTTATATTATCATTATCATAGTGATATATTTATTTGTTGAGCACAGGTCCTCCGTCTGATCTGCCTCCAATGCGTGACGGGGTCAGGCCTGAAGCCCAAAGTGCTGGAGTATTACAAGCGAGAGCTGGTGCAAGTGTACGGCCTCAACACTTGGCTCACGCTCTGCAATTTGGAGAAGTGCGAACTGCTCAAGACACAGTCTGGGACGAGGCAATACGCCGTTCTGCGGAAGGTAACTGTTCATAGTAATAGAATAGTAGTAACTGGGCGACCGAGCTTTTCTCGGGCTAAAACTCGAAAACATGCGTTGTTTCAGAGTAAAGACCAAGCTAGATTGGTTTATCGCCCCCGAAACTTATCATCATCATCATTATCATCAGCCTATGTTCGTCCACTGCTGGACATATGTAGGCCTCCCCCATGGCACGCCACTGAGCACGATCCTCGGCCACTCTCATCCAGCTCTTGCCAGCCGCCGAAACTCCCTGCATATAATTTCATGGAAATCGTTGGAGCCGTTTCCGAGATTCTGATTATATCGACGGTGGAAAGGAGAAAACCTTTAAGCGACATTTTGGATGAAATTGAGTTATACATATCGTTAAAATCAGCTTTTTTTCTGCATCGTTTGAACTACCTATATAACAAATTAGAAAGCAAAAGTTAAGCTACCATAGAACTTTATCATAGTACATAATTTTGTCTATTACAATCTATCTATCTCCATCGATATTATCCATGATTCTGCCAATGTCGAGCTTGATAAAGACATTATCGGTTAACCGTTGTTCGGCTATGGTAGCTCAGGAATCGAATTTGGTTGACTGTACATAGTTAAATGTCATATTTTGCAGACTCTACATCTGACAATGGACGACTCGGAGCTTGATACCAAAGAGAAAAGCTACTTGTCAAGCAAATACACGCCTTTGACTGTTCGACTTAGCGAGCATATTGCGAAAAACAAGGGGTGGACTGGTGAGTGCAACGTCCACTCGTATCTTTTGTGCAACTATGGTGGCCAATTTATTTTTTTACTAGCTTTTGCCAGCGACTCCGTCCGCGAAGAATAGTAGCCGTTTCGGAGGAGTTCGATAACAAACACAGTAACACGAGATTCTTATATATTAGAAGATTTCATTCAAATTTATGCGTCAAAATAATAATGATATTGTGAAAAAATACAGATAACTCACGACTATACTTCGTTTAATTTAAGGTTTGAATTAACGGTCAAATTGTAACACACGTTTCTCGGTATTTCGAACACAAATGGACTAAAAATACCTGCATGTACATTTATTAGCGGTATTTATTATGTTTTTACTATAGAAGTTAACACCATTTCAAATAGCTTCGTTGTTTCATTTAAACACGTCTGCAAATTTTACCGTGAAGTTTCAAATGTTAAAATTAATGGACTATATGATCGAGTTTAGCTTGAGCATGTGAGCATGTGATCGCGTTTGGCAGCCGCCGTGACGTGTGGCTCCGGGAAGAAGGGCTGCGGATTAGCCCGAAACATGTCGAGCTTAACTCGATCATAGACGTGAGTTATCCGTATTTTTTCACTATGAGTGAGTCTCACGATAGTTTTATGTTCAAATAATGACAATGTTTGAAATCACTTGGCAATAAATGTCAGTAAATGGAAAAATGCAGCTGAGTAGATATCGCTGATAGCTGGTAGTTTTTCGGAATTTATATGAGAAAATACATCTGAAATTTACCATGAGCTTTACGATGAAGATAAACTTGAGACAAACCTGAGAAGAAATTCAATGGCGCGTGTGTATGGTTCCCAAACCGCACTGGCCCCGCGTGGGAACTACGGCTCAAGCCCTCTCATTCTGAGAGGAGGCATGTGCCCTGCAGTGGGACATATATTATGATGGTGATGATGATATTTAAATAAAAGGTTTGACGATAAATCCCATCATAGTTTTTGGTTGTAACATAAGTCATCACATTCTACTTTGTAGTGAGGGCTTTCCGAGATTCAATGTACTTTCTAAATGTAGTTTAAGTACTTTCTGTAAATATAACTAAATGAATAAATAAACTTAGTCATACAGAAATATTTGAAAATACCTAAATACTTACAATGAGTCGAACATTATCAGCAAGTAATGAAGGCCAGAAATATATGCTGCTGATAACGAAGCACGCTACATAACGTAGATACAGTTACATTTGACTAACAAATTCGTTAGTCCAATTTAGCCTCTAACAAGGATAATGAATGACCTAATTCAATGGCCGTATCCTCCGCCGCCATTTGGCTCTGTTCCAAATAGCATTCCTCAAGTATATTTTTGACTTTAATCCTGTCGAATTTTCGGCCTTGGCTTCTGGGCTGATCTGTTCTAATAGTATTTATTACAATCTATACTTACTTACTAGCTGGACGCAGTGACCCGAAGTAGATCTTGGTCTCCGGCACCAGAACCTACGGCCCTCTGCTTGAGAGGCAATTGCTCAAACCACTTTTTTAACTCTCAGGTATTCAAGACATGCTACGGCTCCTCCCTGGTGCGACGGTGGACGAACTTCAAACCCTCCAGCCTCGCATGGCGCGCCGGAACTCTGCTTCAAGCGAAACCTCGTCCTCCCTCGAAAGCCCTCGGGTCATCCTGGTCTTCTTCATCGGAGGATGCACTTACCATGAGATCTCAGCGCTTAGAAGCATAAGCCAAATGGAAGATTCAAATGTTGAATTTGTTATATTGACAACCAAGTTGATTAATGGTACAACTTTTATAGAAACTCTAATGGAGGAATAACAATGAAAACTTTAGTTTTATAGCCAGGTTACTGACTAAGTGAGCGGCCTCGCGAGGCAGCTGCCAAAGATTCGAATTTATAAGTTTAAAAAATACAAAAGACTCCAAAAAAAACAATCTTGATTTAGTTTAGTGTTCGAAAATATGCTAAATGCGGCTGTCTTGCAATGCGACACTCTAAAAGTCAATACTCAATTAAAAACACTCAGATAAAACTGGAGGTAATTTCAAGAAAACGACTTACAAGCATAAACATTCCTCTAATTTTGTCCTTGAGTATATGTTAATCATTACAATTAAGTACCCTAATTTTTACTTGGAAATGCTTAAAAATGTATTAATTTTGTACTTTGATTATTGATTAGGTTACCAAAGTTGTGTATATTTTGTATTTTAGCTTATAAGTGAGAAATATTTATTGTCATAGCAAATGAAAATAAACTGCATGAAATATTTGTCTTTGTTTATTAAAATTTCATATTGATTAACTTGCATATAATATAAATTTTAATTTGATCAGTTTCATTAAATAATCATACAAAAATCCTGCATGCTTACTACCTATATTTTACAGTATTAAAGCTTTAGCGTAACAAAAATAATTTCGTACACTATACACCATGTCCATGATTATTCTCATAAATATTCATTACTCGTGTATTTTGTGATATTGGACTTCTTTGGTAGTGCTGCACTGACACCATGCTTCTTTGCGAGAGCCATTAGCTTGTCATTATCGTATCCCATCTCTTCCCTGTAGCATCTCAGCATGAGTGGCATTATTGTATCCAAAATGAATCTGAAATTCTTTTGAGCGTAAATGGAATCAGTTCCTACAGACAGCACCAATCTCGCATTAAATATGGCATGGGTGCATTCATCTAACACATCCATAAGATCCGGTGTCACTAGAGTCAGTCCCACTTTCTGTATGGTTATCACGGACTGTGCAAACCATATTGTACTACTAGACAAGTCCACCCATGTCTCATTTATAACATACTTAGCTAATATAAGGCCCAAATTCTCCATCTGTGACAAAAACTTCTGGACACCAGCTTTAGTGTGCATATTCACTGGGATCCATTTATCTTCAGCTACCTTGGCTTTCATTGAGTCAATAATTCTCTCCTTGTACTCTTTCAGAGCTTTGTTTATTGGGGTTCTAAGAGAACTGTTAAGTTGAAATCTCAGGTCCAGACCAAATTCACAGAATAAATCACATTGGTCTCTCAAACTCTGAACACATTCTAGGACAGAATCTAATGGGCTTTGAGGTGTGAACACTTGCTTGATGATTTGACTAAGAAGGGTTCGTAGCTGCATGCTCGCCCACACTACAAAAGCACTAATTTTATTCTTAGGAAATAAAGCTGTAAACTCTGTTAAGGCATCACTCAATGAGCAAAAGAAGACTTCTCCAACTTGCTTCACATACGTGTTGATGGAGCCTTCCAATTGAACACCTTTGATATGGACTTTAACGGTGTGGCTACAGATAGCCAGAAACAGCTCGCAGGCTTGACTCGTCATGTTAAACTTGTTAAGGATGAGCACAGGATACCGGGATGACTGCAAGCCTCCCCGGGGACTCCAATTATGTGTGACGTCCAATTCTTTTAACAAAACATCTATTAGAATTTTCTGTTTTTGCTCAATTCTTTTTAGAATGCCTTCCCTTTCAGGGTGCTGCTTAAATTCATCAGTGTTTAAGGATTTCTGTGCAGATACCATCAATTCATAAGTCTTTTGGAAATGCCTTTCAACTATGAGTACATCCAGCTCTTCAGTGACATCTGCAAGCCATTCTGGTAGCGGTGGGATCTGGGGTGATGGCAGCTCTTCTACGGACAGACTAGGGGACTCCAGTAACTCAGGCTTAGGCTTCTCTTCCTTCTTCTTCAGCTTAGAATTCTCTTTCTCAACATACATCTTCTTGGCAGTATCAAACTTATCCAACCAGTCTTTTTTAATAGCAAAACTGTGACATTGGAAGACCCTTGTATCAGGGAATGCTAGCACCTTGAAAGCTTGCCTTACATTACCGAGATCACGCACATTGACTACCGCTAGTGTGCTAATAGGGTAACTGGCCTGGAATTTGTACCTCATGGGACCGCGGCGGTTAGATATCCATGAGGTCAGCATGACACAATCACTGAATAAATATACGTGCATCCTCTGCAAGGCGGTGTTCTCTTCGGCGTCTATTTCTAATAGATCTCCTTCATGAATCAGCGTTCTTTCTGGCGCGTCTAGTAAATTCATACAGCCCTCTACTTTATCGATGATCGAGTTGAGTTTGATTTTGCGTTGTTCCTCGGCTCTTTCCGCCTCGACGTCATGCGTGTCGAGGGACTCGCGCGAGATGGTGTTATCGTGTCCCAGCACCGAAGTATGCGACAGCGTCGTGAGCACAGTCCGCTGCTCGCTCAGCAACCGCGACAGCTTGTACATCTCAGCCTCAAGGTGAGATATCTCTGTCGCCGTCTCGATGAACTGCATGTAATTCTCGTAAACATTTTTCTTCAAAGCACTAGCAGTTTCTTCCGCGAGAGTCTGAATCTTCTCCTTTTGCTGTTGCAGCTCCTCCCCTCCGACACAGGACCGGGCTAATTCCTTAACATAGCGGTCCGGCCCAAAGTCCGACTTCGCAAACTTGTCCATGTTAATATCAGACATGGTTTCGCATAAATATCAATAATATTACGGGATTAAATAGCAAAAAACTCGAGTTCACTCATCATTCGTTATCGAACGACAGAAAACGTAGCAGAGACATATTTCGAGGTTTAAATTAGCCTAAACGTTCAAACGTCAAACGTGTCACACGCCCCCTTCGTCCCGCATTCCGGTTTCGATTAAGCTGAAATTTCATTGTATTCAATTTATTTAAACAAAAATCAGGCAATTACTGTCACCATTCTTATACTAACGCAATTAAAGAACTAATCAGACTAATCATTCCTCATTAAAACTACTTTATTTTTGAGGAAACAACAAGCAAGCTGGCTTACAATGTATCATGGTGGTAAAACGCCTTTGCGAAACGTCATTGCGTTTTGTTATTGCTTCGTAAATTAAATGATGATCTCAATGGCACGATGGAATGTAAAAAATTTCGAGAACCGGTTTTGGTCCTTCTAACCAGACATTAACCGAATCTGTTCTAAAAACAAGAAGGACGGGTTATCCGAATATTCATTTTAAACTATTATCAGTTATCATTTAGTCGCTACAACCGAATTGAATGCTTCGAGCATGCGTATCACACCTAGCGTCTCTTAAAATATTACGCTATTCATTGATGGCGTAATCATTAGATTTGCATTGCATGATCACTGCGACGAATCCTAGCATTATAATTTATAAGCCTCCTCGAACGAAAGTTTTCATTAAACCACGAATCTACTTACAACTTTTTTATATATTTAAGTAGGTAAGTAATATAATTATCCCACTGATATTATAAACGTGAAAGTTTGTATGGACGGATGTGTAAATGTTGGTTACTCTTTCACACTGAAACGGTTTGACAGATTCTGATAAAATTTGGCACACAGATAGTTTATAACCTGGATTAATATTATAGGATACCTACTTTTTATCCTAGAAAATTGCATAGTTCCAGTGCGATAGACGAATTGTTCACATACGGTGTCGCGGGAAAGAGATCATCGCAAATAACACACAATTATGATAACTGCCTGGCAGTTTCTACAGATTTTTTTTTACAAGTTTATACTATTATAGCTATTTAATGCGCTGATGTAAGAATCGCCAGATATAAGGGCGGATCCAGGATTTTTTTCTGGGAGGGGCACAAGGGGCGGACGGGCAAAAAAATCAGCAATACCTAACTGTTAGAAATAAACTTGAAGTATCATACTCCACAGTACACAAAAATACCGTCTGGGGGGGGGGGGCACGGGGGCACGTGCCCCTTAAATCCGCCCTTGGCCAGATAGTCTAACTTAGATTGATCAGCTTAATAATACTACTTATAGAGTAATGCCTTACTCAAGTTTTTTATCGTAACTTACCATTACGGCACGCAACAATGGTGACGCATATTTCTTACTTAGCAACAAGTTGTTACCTTTATAAATTATGTATACCTAGCTCAAGTGATCTCATGGTCTTATATGGTATTGGCTCTTATGTCTATGTTTTGTCTTGTAGTGTTCTTCAAAGGTTTCATTTAACATCGACCCTCCAGAAGTTGCCATCGACATACTTACCTACAACAATACTAGTAGGTAGGGACTTAATGGATATTTTGTTTACCTGTATAAGTGATGAAAATGGCAATATTAGCCATGAATCAAAGTAAAAGACATGTCTATTAATTTATGTTTATTAATAAAATAATAACAAAAAATAGTTCCCATTTATGCTTACAGCAAATAGATGTCAATGCAAATTGCAAATGTTACAATACATAGACGTGGTTTTTCAGTCAGTAGTAGATTAGTTTTAAGTACTTACGTTTCGTCTAAAACTAAAGTAGGTATCTGATTGTTTTTGTAACCATATAAGTAAATAATATAAGATTACGCTGTACAATTTGAGTATGCAATTTACAAAACTGTCAGTATTCTTACATTAACTCGTACGTGCAGCACATAGGTAGGTACAGCATACAACTTACAAGGCAAGTTTTGTTTATGGCAGCGTTTTATCTTTAAACGTATCCCTGATAGAAATCTTTGAACGCCATACTTAGTTGGATACATATTAGGGGTTTTTTTTTTCATACAAAGCATACGTATTCCTATTTTTTTTCTGAATTTTTATGTCACAATAGGGCTTGAAATCGG
Organism: Archips xylosteana; assembly: GCA_947563465.1. Taxonomy (NCBI): domain Eukaryota; kingdom Metazoa; phylum Arthropoda; class Insecta; order Lepidoptera; family Tortricidae; genus Archips; species Archips xylosteana. Next base: position 9,062,030 of record OX387363.1, read on the forward strand.
TATCAAAAATACCGGTTTATACTGCTTGAGTGCCGGTATTGCCGGTCTAGTTTCAAGCACTAGTATCGAAAATACCCGTATTAAAGCGATATATACCGGTCTCAAGCTCTGAGGCCTTATTATCTAACGCAGTGTTTTTCAACCTGTGGGTCGCGACCCCCTGGGGGCTCGCGAAGCTTCTGAAGGGGGGTCGCCAGAGGTCGAGAGAACTTTAGTAAAAAAACAATAAAGATTATAAAGGAGGTCGTAATGAATGACTATTTGTAACACTGTAACATACACATACATACATGATAAAAAAGCGAAGGGTCGGGGGGTCGCAAAATATTTTTTCATACCAGGGGGGTCGCATCATGAAAAAGGTTGAAAAACACTGATCTAACGCACTCGCCATCACAATCGTTTTCACCAATTCTTTCTGTCGCACGGTATAGGATGAGGGTGAATGCGATCGCAAGCGTCAAGGCGTTAGACAATACGGCCTCTGCTTAAAGGCCACCACAAACCGCAGCGCGGGGCGTGCGTGCGCTCTATAACACTGAATCATATGTACGGTGACACACATCGCACCTCCGCACAGCGTATATGATTCAGTGTTATGCAACGCGCTGAGCACGCTCTGTCGGCGTCGCGCGCAAGCCCCGCGCTGCGGTCTGTGGAGGGCTTAAGCATGGCACGGTCGTATTTATGACTTAAGAACTGGTAGGCGTCTCATCCTTGATTTCTTTGCTGACTTCAGGGCTAACTTCAACCTTGGCTTCGTTGCTGGCTTCAGCAGTTTCAGCGACTTCACTGGCATCAGATTTCGGTGCTTCGGGATCGTGTTGGCCGTTCCTCTTGTATCTGTAGTAGCGTGTGGACGCTGCCTCGGAACGAGACTCGTAACAGTTCACCAGAGCATCACCGTTACGACCTGGGGAAAACGTGTGTGAGATAAGTAAATTTGCAATTTAATGATTTTAGGTGAGATAACTTGAGCTGGCGGGCTTTACGAGAATGACAGACGATATACTTAGTTAAAGGTTGGCGCAACAGTCAAGACAATGTAGAATCAACTAATTCCATTCCTAGGCCTCCACAGAACCTTGTTGTTATTCATCATCATCATCATCATCAAGACGTCCACTGCTGAACATAGGCCTCCCCCAAGGTTCGCAAACATACCGGTCTTCCAAGGCGTTCCCACAACCAGTTCGTCGTTCCATTTTGTAAGAGGCCTACCTACACTGCGTCTTATCTTCCGACTATACCATTCAAGAACCTTTTGGCTCAATTTGCCAGTGGTTCTACGAGCGATCTGCCCTGCCCACTACCACTTGAGTCTGGCAATTCTTCGAGCAATCTCGGTGACTTTAGTTCTTGTGCACGTTTCATCATTTCTAATGTGATCCCGCAGAGAAACTCCGAGCATAGCCCTCTCCATCGCCCTCTGAGTGACTTTGAGCTTTCTTACGAGGCCCATCGTTAGGGGCCACCTACTAGCGGTTGCCTAAATACTCTGCCTAAGGGTGTAATGGTTAATCCGGCCCTGAGTATCAGAGGAAAGAACGTTGTGGTTACCTTGTGGGCACGTGCAGACAGCGAGATGGCGGCGGCCCATGCAGACTGCGCCTGAGCCGCACTGCGTGTTGCCGAGGCACGGGTCCACGCACTGGAAGCCCACGCACGCCAGGTGGTCCGGGCACTGAGAGTCCAGCTCGCACTCGCCCTGGAGACAACATCATTCACACTCACATCGGGTCACAGATTGAATACCAATTGAAGAAGGAATGATTGACCTATTTGGTTCTGGGTAAGCAGACGCCTGCTTGTCTCTCTGTTATCTCTCATGTAGTCATAAAATTAGCGACTCCAAGTCAGCAAACTTAAAATTTACCTATTTAAATAGGCCGAAAGTTGAACAAGCGTCCCACACGCCGATTGACTAAAAAATATCGGCTGTAGACCCTTTAGTGTATCTCAACGGTTGTCAATAGTGTTTTTTTTTTCTTTATTTTTATTTCCAATACCTATTAATCAAATGTATCAAGATTATTAACTCTAAATCGAATCACATAATGCACTCCAGGGTCTCAAGATACAAGCTCAGCCTAGTTTGGGGTCCGCCAGACATCCCACTTGTGTATATACATGTGCTCTCTTTTTAAATTTAAATGTATTGTATATTGTTTTGTAATGTATTTCAAGGATTATTAGAAATAAATTATTATTATTATTATTATTATATCAAACATAGACCCCGGATCTTTGTGGCAATGACGTCACAATAGGGTAGTTTGGGGAGTAAATGGAACGGTGTTAATTAATACGAAAAACTAACTGGTTATAACCGAGTACATTTTATTATTTCAGGATAAAAGTTACCTAGTAAATTAAATAAATTAATCAATATTATTTTTTTGGTACATTACTGCAAACCATACATTTGTACGTTGAACTGGCTTTTGATGAATGAAAAGTGACTGAAGTGAAAATGTTATTATCACAGGTTATTATGTTCTACTGTTCTATTTCCTGAATGGAACTTTGCTTTTTACGGCCACTTACTTTTTATTCGTCAAAAGCCAATTTACCCTACAAATGTGTGGTTTACAGTTATGTAATAAGTATATCAAAAGATAATATTGATCAATTTATTCAATTTACTAGGTATTTTTATCGTGAATTACTTATTAAAATGTATTCGGTTAAAACCCGTTAGTTTTTCGTATTAATTAACTCCGATCCATTTACTCCCCAAACTACCCTATTGTGACGTCATTGCCACAAAGATCCGGGGTCTAAATACAACATAATAATCCTATTAGTGAAATGGGTTACTATCAAACAAACTCGAAATTCATGATAGACCGGCACTGAATAGAGATATACTGGAAAAACTGTTTTTAATACTCACTCGTTCACAAGACACGAGTGCGTTGCCGATGTATCCCGAAGGGCAGGTGCACACTGGGCGCTCGGCGCCGGTGCGGTCGTGGCCGGGGGTGCACTTAGCGTTCGCGCCACAGGGGTTCGGCTCGCACAGGTCCCCTGGGGAAGCATTAAAGAACCCTAAATAAAGGGATAAAAGTTTGCGTACGTATGTATCTAAAAATGCTAACGGCAGCTTGCGCTCAAAGTATTTAATGTAGTACCAGAGGTGAAAACAACCAAGTTGGATACCTGATGGCTACTACTAATTGCTGATCATAGTCATCTACGAATGGACAGGAATAGCCAGCATTGAAGAGCTATTTCGCTTGGACATGGTTAGAGACCGGAAACTGTTCGCAGAGCTGACGGCAGACCTCCAATAATGGAGAGCCATAAGAAGAGGAGAAGGCACAGAGACGTAGACCAAAAGACGAAGATGAACGTTTTTTATATAAAATAGGGGGCAAACGATCAGGCGAGTCACCTGATCGAAAGCAATTACCGCCGCCCATGGAAACCCACAACACGAGCTGAGTTACGGATGCGTTTCCGGCACTTTGAGAAAAGAGTAGGCTCGTTTTTTGTAGATCCTCAACTTATCCCTACCCACCCTACCGACCTCAACCCTACCCTACTCTAGCTATCGTTACCCTAACGGCTTGGGTAACGATAGCTAAGAGTAGTAGGTACTCTGCTGCATAAAGTATGCATAACCGGCAAAGCGGTGAACATTTTCTTTGTCCATTGCGAAGAAATCCAACGATGTGTGTTAAGTTTCTAATCCGCACTGGGCCCTCGTGGGAACCAAGATACCGCATTCTGATAGGAGGCCTGTGCCCTGAAGTATATTGTTACGAGCCGTAGGGTTCGTTAGATAGATAATACGCCTTTAACGTAAAACTAATTTAATTGAACAAAAAGGAATCACTTTCAACACTAAACTTATTCGTTTAAATCACTTAGTAATCACTTTGATCTCTCTTCGATGTTTATCTCTCGGTATCTCTTCGAAAACTGACTCTGTCGGCACCTTGTCTGCCTTTATATAGGTCCAGTGAATCGGTCCACAAAGTTCGAGAACATTCCAGCTAGAACTCTCTGGCACATACGTCTAGAATATTCCGGAAACAGGATCATCTGTCTGTCTCTTTCACGAATACGCTATGCTATCCCGCTCGCACACTTTCTAGAATGTTCCGGAACAAGATCGTCTGTCTCTTTCACACATATAGGCTATCCTTGTCACACACCTTCTAGAATGTTCCGGAATCAAGATCGTCTGTCTCTCTCACACATATAGGCTATCCTTGTCACACACCTTCTAGAATGTTCCAGAGACAGGTGGACTGTAACTTGGCCTGAAACGGCCTGAAAACGGGTTTTCAGGAAATGGTGTCATGTGACAGTTAGTGTCCTGAAACGGCCTGAAAACATGTTTCAGCCTGCTGAAAATAATGCTAACTTGGGGTAATTTCTGATTTACCGTTATGTGTTAGGACTTCTTCCAGAACGGCCTGAAAACAGATTTCAGCCTGCTGAAAACGACTGCAAGTGCTACTAATTTCATAAAAATGTTTTTACTGGTTTCCCGTTGACCCATCTCCGTAACACTGCCCCCTCCTTAGACATGCTCGTCCCGAGCATCATTAGATCCATTGAAACGTGCCAATCGATTCACATGCACAATCTTGGGCAGGTTCCTGGCGTTACCCATTTTCTTTATGCGATAAGTTACATCATTAATCTTCGTAATTATTGTGTAAGGACCGTCCCAATCAGCTTGCAGTTTGGGAGATTTTCCTTTACGTCTTACAGGATTATGAAGCCAGACGAGTGAGCCTTCTTCAAAGTTCACGTGATGCATCTTCCTGTCATATCGAGTTTTTGTCCTTTCACTCATTTTGCTTTCTGACATCCTGACATGTTCATGGATTTCGTACAGTTTTTCTCGTAATTCCGCGGCATAGTCTGTTATACTCACTGGTGAATCTGGGACTCTTCCGGTGATTATATCCGCTGGCAATCGAAGCTGCCTACCATACATGGCAAGAGCTGGAGTCACATTCGAGCTCTCATGAACCGCAGATCGATATGACAGTAAAAATAACGGAATATACTTGTCCCAATCCTTCTGATGGCTATCCACTAACTTGGCCAGGTGTCTTTTAACATTTGATTAAACCGTTCGACCATTCCATCTGACTGTGGGTGGTAAGGCGTAGTTCTTGTTTTGTGAATTCCCATTATTCGGCACATTTCTTGAAAGAGTTGGGACTCGAAATTTCTTCCTTGATCACTGTGTATCTCTAAGGGTACCCCAACTCTACAGAAAACCTCGTTCACTAGTACTTCGGCTACGGTCGTTGCTTCCTGGTTAGGAATGGCAAACACTTCCGGCCACTTTGTAAAATAGTCCATCACTACCATTATGTACTTGTTTCCTTTTTCAGATACCGGGAAAGGTCCAGCTATGTCAATTGCAATCCTTTCCCAAGGAGCACCAACGTTGTATTGCTTCATCCCAGCTCTACTTCTGGTCTGTGGTCCTTTTACAGCTGCACAAGCTGTACATTTCCGGCACCAGTCTTCTACATCCTCGCGGCAGTGTATCCAATAGAATCTTTCTTTTATTTTCATCAGGGTCCTTTTTATCCCTAAATGTCCTCCCGATGAACCACCATGAAACATTTCTAAGATATCACGGATCTTGGATCTTGGTACAACTAGCTGTAAATGGGATGCATCACCACGAGCATTTTCCCATTTTCGGCATAACACATCGTTGTGAAAAACCAGGCTATCCCATTGAGCCCAATAACTCTTAGTTGTGGTGCTGGTGTTGGCGATGTCATTCCACCGTGGCTTAGTATCGGAAGATTTCATCCAATCCAAAATTGGTTTAATGTCGCTATCTTCTTGTTGTGCCTTTTGTATCGCCTCCCCACACCAATCCGGACTAATGGTGTCTGTCCTGAGTAGCCTCACGTAAGCGAGGTCTTTTCCCTCGTGCCTCACGCAATATTTGCAATCAACATCACATGGCCGTCTGGACAGTGCATCTGCATTTCCGTGAGATTTGCCCTTGCGATGCTCAATCGTAAAGTCATACTCTTGCAGTTGTTCAATCCATCGAGCCACTTGTCCTTCCGGGTTCTTGAATTGTAGTAGCCATTTAAGTGCAGCGTGATCAGTTCTCAGATGGAACTTACGTCCAAGCAGATATTTGCTAAAATGTTGTAGCGTCTTTACAACAGCAAGTAGCTCCCTCCGAGTGACACAGTAGTTCCGTTCTGGTTTCGATAATGCCTTACTGAAGTAGGCTATTACTTCTTCGCGTTCGTCCTTAATTTGGGATAGTACTCCTCCAATGCCAGTCCCACTAGCATCTGTGTCCACTATAAATTTGTGCTCTTGATCAGGATAGCCTAGAATCGGAGTCTCACACAGGCGATTCTTGAGCTCTTCAAATGCAGCTTCACATTCTGCGTCCCACATAAACTGTCTTTTCTCTTCGGTCAGTCTGTGCAAAGGTTTCGCAATGTCAGCGAAGTTTTTCACAAATCTGCGGTAGTAGGAACACAATCCCAAGAAGGCGCGCACTTCGGTCTTATCTTTAGGAACTCGCCACTCTTTTACGGCAACTATCTTCTCTGGGTCAGTTCGAACTCCATTTTCAGATATAAGGTGACCCAAGTAACTAACTTCCTTTTTAAAGAACGAGCATTTCTTTGGGCTTAGTTTTAGATTAGCTGTGTGCAATCTGGTAAGTACTCGTTGCAGGTTCCTGATATGATCATCAAAATCCCTTCCAATAATGACCACATCATCCAAATACACTAAACATGCTTCTCCAATTAGTCCTGACAGCACTCTTTCCATTAATCGTTCGAAAGTGGCAGGCGCATTACAAAGACCAAATGGCATAACTTTAAACTGCCACAGTCCTTTGCCCGTGGAGAATGCCGTCTTCTCTTTATGACTCGGATCTATTTCCACCTGCCAGTAGCCACTTTTCAAATCTAACGTGGTAAACCATTTTGCCCCGCTAAGCGTGTCCAAAGTGTCATCAATCCTTGGCAGTGGGTAACTGTCCTTCTTTGTGATATCGTTCAAACGGCGATAGTCGACACAGAATCTCAGACTGCCATCCTTCTTCTTTACCAAAACCACCGGAGAGCACCAAGGGCTGGATGATGGCTCAATTACCTTGTTTTGCTCCATTTCGGTTACCATTTTCTGTATTTCACTTTCGTACGCGACAGGAACTCTGCGTGGTCGGAGCCTTATGGGTGATGCCGTTCCAGTCTCAATTCTATGTTTGACTATGCCAGTCCTTCCTAAATCTCCATCATTAATTGCAAAAATATCGGAAAATTGCCGTATTAGTTTCCTTGCTTTTACCATTTCTTCCTTTGACAAAGTCTCTCTGCACGCCTCAAGTATAGCAACCAGTTGTTGTTCGCTACTGTCATGGACATGTGAGCTTCCTGGAGCAATCGTTCTTTGAAAATCGTAGACACCTTTCGACATTGCACCTTTTAGGGCGATTTCCTCCAAGCCACATTTGAAGATGCCGCTTTCTAAGTCAATTTTGCAGCTATGGTTTTTCATAAAATCTAAACCAATGATGCAGTCATCTACTATGTCTGCAATCACAACTTTGTGCCGGTAGAAGTTTCGACCAATTTTGAAAGTAGCGACACCTTCTCCTCGAACGGTTATGTGCTGGCCAGTAGCTGTCAGGAGTTGAATATTGCCACGTGAGGTTGGGTATCTCTCGCCAAAAGGCTTCAGAAGCTGGTACCTGATTACGGTGCGCGAGGCTCCGGTATCTAAAGTTAACTCGCATTTAGTCCCATTGACTTCGCCTTCGATGACTAAAGTGTTCCCATCTTGAGTCTGAGAGATCATGATTTTTGGGGCCGTCCTCACATTACCGGCCAGCACCTGCCCCGCGGTCCTGGCGTTCATTCGTTTCCCTGCCGCATTTCTGCGGCAGCGCCGGTTACCACATCTGCAGCTCTAAAATTACTGTGATGGGTTTCCACATCACCTCTGGGGTCGTTCTTAGGGCATGAAAATCGCATATGCCCTACCTCCCCGCACGCATAACACGTAGGCCTGCTTCGAGGTTTCGCTTTGTCCGTCACACCTCGGACGCGGTAAGAGCGATAATCCCTGCGAACTGCCTCTACTTCTAATGCGTGAGCGAGTGCATCTTTTAAGGTCTTGTGATGACCGAGACTCACAGTTGTCTTCACTTCACGGTCTCTAATGCCATCTATAAATGCCTGCACTAGCATGCTGTCCACTAGAGACGGTGAAGACCGGTACGCCTTTCTAACCGACTTCTCAATTTCCAGGCACCATTGCTGCAGGCTCTCATTACCTAGCTGCATTCTGTCCTTCAACTGTGCTCGGTACACGTGTTCCAGGTGGGAGTCACCATAACGCGACTCTAGGGCATCCTTCAGGCGTTCTAAAGTCACTTCGCCAGTCATAGTGTCTAATACTGTCAGGGCTTGATCCCGCAGCCCTAACATAAGGGCGGTTACCGCTTGTTTATCGGTCCAACCGTTCGAATCGGCTACGGTCTCAAACTGGAGCTTGTAGGCCCCCCAAGAAGAAGTACCGTCGAATGGGGGCGCTTTTAGTTTGCCTGCAGGCGCACTAGAGGTCACAACTCCGTTAGACTTCAAACATTTTAGCTCCTTTTCCATACTTAAAATTTGCTTGTCGTGCTTTAAAAGTCTGTCGTCGTGCTCTTCTACCTCTGTTTTTAACTTCTCTATTTTCTCCTTGAATTGCACGCCGATTGCCTTCAAGTGCTCTTCTAAGAAAGCGCGAGTGTTCTCCTCTTGACGGTTAGCCAACTCCTCTTGACGGCGAGCCTGCTCCTCTTGACGTCGAGCCTGTTCCTCCATTAAGCTACGAGTTTCCTCTTTTTGACGGCGAGCTTGCTCCTCCATCATGCGTTGCATGGCCAGTAGCAGACTGGATTGGTCTGTATTTTCGCTTATGGCGCGGTTGTTGTCAAAACTTTGACGACGAGCGGCGTCACGTGCTGCTTGTGCCCGCGTCTGCATCGCTGGCGCTTCTCCACCGGACTCCTCCTGTTCGTCCCTCGGTGTTACAGGCATTTCTCTATCCCACTTCTGACACCAAATGTTACGAGCCGTAGGGTTCGTTAGATAGATAATACGCCTTTAACGTAAAACTAATTTAATTGAACAAAAAGGAATCACTTTCAACACTAAACTTATTCGTTTAAATCACTTAGTAATCACTTTGATCTCTCTTCGATGTTTATCTCTCGGTATCTCTTCGAAAACTGACTCTGTCGGCACCTTGTCTGCCTTTATATAGGTCCAGTGATTCGGTCCACAAAGTTCGAGAACATTCCAGCTAGAACTCTCTGGCACATACGTCTAGAATATTCCGGAAACAGGATCATCTGTCTGTCTCTTTCACGAATACGCTATGCTATCCCGCTCGCACACTTTCTAGAATGTTCCGGAACAAGATCGTCTGTCTCTTTCACACATATAGGCTATCCTTGTCACACACCTTCTAGAATGTTCCGGAATCAAGATCGTCTGTCTCTCTCACACATATAGGCTATCCTTGTCACACACCTTCTAGAATGTTCCAGAGACAGGTGGACTGTAACTTGGCCTGAAACGGCCTGAAAACGGGTTTTCAGGAAATGGTGTCATGTGACAGTTAGTGTCCTGAAACGGCCTGAAAACATGTTTCAGCCTGCTGAAAATAATGCTAACTTGGGGTAATTTCTGATTTACCGTTATGTGTTAGGACTTCTTCCAGAACGGCCTGAAAACAGATTTCAGCCTGCTGAAAACGACTGCAAGTGCTACTAATTTCATAAAAATGTTTTTACTGGTTTCCCGTTGACCCATCTCCGTAACAATATAAAGCTGGGATGATGGTGATGATGATGAAACTACTTACGGGCTTCAAAAGGTCTGCAGAATGTGAAGGGATCCCCAGTCATGTTCCTAGGGCAGGAGCAGATGGGCGTCAGTCCTCGCAAGTTGCAGTCAGCGTTGACGCCACAGACGTTGGTGCAAGGGTTGACGCAGGCGTTGTAGACGCAGGCGGGCTTGTAGCTCGGGCACTCGCCATCAGAGGTGCACTCAGGAGAGCAGATGCGGTAAGGGTCGCCGTGGTAGCCCTGGTGGTTAAGAAGAAGTTAGCTTTATAGCTCCTACTGCAGCTTAATGCTGAGTCAAATTACTTTTCGGCATCATTAACTATTTTTTTTTATTTAATCAGTGTATTTTCTGTTTTATGTCGAATGTCTATGTAGTAGTTTGTATGTGCGAGTAGTCTGTTAGTATGGGAGTAAACTAGCACCAGATATTTTTTACTATTGTAAAGCTGTTCAGTACGTACTAAGTTGGACTGTGGGGGAACATTTCAGCTCCATGAATCACAGCACACAAAAAGTGCATTTACTCGTCGCGTTTTGTATTGCACCTCCTGCTAAAATCCATTCCTTGCTGTTTTCCTTTATAAAATGGTTGCCTGGAAGAGATCGCTTCGAAGCGATAAGGCCGCCTATTGCTTGCCTTGTATATTGTTTGCCTTGTTGCTTGAACTTGTTTTTCTGTATTGTTTTGTGGTACACAATAAAGAATCATTTTGTTGTATTGTAAAGAAGGCTGTCCCTCCATCCTCCACGCCACGACTCGTGTGTGTCATTAGTAAAAGCTGTCTCATTCTGCTCCGCAGTGGGACTTATATAGGCTGGTGTGATCAAGTTATCTACCCTGCAACCAGTCTTGGTTACGTAAGGTGGAAGCGCACGCTCTAGGCGCGAAATTCAAAATTTTTACAGGTTTTATTTTATTGTAGGTAAACGGTGTAACTGTTTAACTTCATATGGTATTTGGGCTTGTAAAACAGTGTTCTTTATTTTATTGTATAAAGTTTTTAAGAATAAAACTATTAGCTTGAAATAAAAGTTGACAAAACGTTGAAAGTCCGAATTTCTATGTTTGACAACTTTTATATCAAGCTAACAGTTTTATTCTTAAAAAGCTTTACACAAAAAAACAACACAAAAAAAACACTGTTTTACAAGCGCAAATACCATATGAAGTTAAACAGTTACACCGTTTACCCACAATAAATTAAAACCTGTAAAAATTTTGAATTTCGCGCCTAGAGCGTGCCGTTCCACCTTAAGGCGCTTACCCTAGGGCACTTGCACACCGCGCGGTGCGCCGCGACTGTCTCACAGTCGGCACTGACTCCGCAGTCGCTGCAGGGACTCGTGCACTTGAAGTCGCGGCAGCTCTGCTGGGAACCACACTCCTGGTCTGATTCGCACTCGTGCCGGCAACCAGACAGGGGACTTCCCTAGAGACGAAAAAGTTATAAATACAGAAGCATGGTCGTTAAACTTGGCGTAAAGAATTTTGTAACTTATGGATACGACGTGATGATGAGTATGATGACGTTAATAAAAATTGTGTTTGAGTCTCTCAACTGAGATCGACAACATTTTGCTATTTGATTTATAGCCACGACGCAGCAAGCGAAATTTTATCCCGCTGTAGCGGGGCGTAAAAATTTTTGCAAGTAAAGCCGGAGCAAAAATCCTACAAACTCCATTTATCCTCTTCTTGAAAGTGCAGTAATGGAAGAGAAGCGTTTGGTAACTTCAAAAGTTTAGTCAACCCGGGGGGAATCGGGTTGTTAGTACCCTTCGCCACTGCGCTTCTAACGTAAGGGGCCTACGACGCAAGCGATTTTCTCCGGCGATTTTACGCACGCAAGAGCCCTAAAAGTGCGCTTCCATTGGGGCGAAGTTGAGCGAAAACATGGAAAAATGATCAAATACATTTGTTTAAACCTACACCTATCGCCATGTAATATGGAAATGTTATTGGTCGGTTCTGCAAGACCACTCTGCAGCGTCAATAGAAGTGCACCCCAAAGTTTGCGTTCTTGGCTAACATTCGCTTAACAACTTGACCACGACTACGCGCGACTGGGAACACGGAACGCTTTCCGTATTCATTGCGGGGCCGAGACGCTCACCGCCCAGGCCTTATACTTACTACGAAATTCGATTCTAGAACTTCGTATCGTCCCGTTACGTTCACGAATAGAAGAGTGAAAGGGAAGACATGATACGAACTTCGAATTTGATAGTTCCCCCCTGTGTGGCTCCTATACGTGGTGACACATGCAATGAACAGAGAAAACGACGCCACGCAGCCAGTTGCGTGCAATCGTGGCAAGACCGTAATCAAGGAAACAAGACGTAATCTAAAATGTTTTCCCGCCAACTTACTCTGTATCCAGGAAGGCAAGTGCAAATGGCCTGGTTGTTAGCGACATGGCACTTGGTGTTGGGTCCGCAAGGCGAAGGGTGGCAAGCTTCCTCTGCAATGTAGTTTAAAATTAGAATCATGCTACATACTCAAACAAATAACTAATTTCTTAACTATTTTTCCTGACAACAACGGTAATGATAATCTGGAGGTGTAAGTAAATTGGTTCTTTCTAGAATCTTCGTTACCTGGGTCGGCGATTCTGCAAGACGAGAAGGGATTTCCAGTGTAACCAGTAGGGCAGGTGCACACCGCGATGTGGTTGCGGACCTGAAACCAACCACGTTCAGGTAACTGCGTGATCAATTCATGCAGTACAATTTTGTAGTGGTAGAACCATGTTGTAGCTAGCCGCTGCATCACGAATGAGTCGGCTCTTCCGGGGCAGGGTCTTATAGAACACCGGCGTGAAGCAGCAGTACTCCTGCTGCGTTTCGTACGGTCAGTGAGAGCGCCGGGGGCCCAATATATTATAACAAGATGTCTGTTGAAACTTACGTCACAATTGGCATTGATGCCACAGGTGCCCTCACAAGGGTTGATACAGTGTTGGTTCACGCAGGTCTGGTGGCTTCGGCATTCGCTGCTATCTAAAACAAAACACAATCCATTCCTCGATCATTGTGGCAGTGTAAAGTCACATCCGTGAATATGTAAACTTATCCTAATTTCCAAAAGTAGTATCGTCGCTTCCGTGGCAAACTCAGGAATTCGCAATTTTGGCAAAAGGGGTTTTGATGCCAAGTCAAGTCATCAACAAGTACTTATGAGCGTCAAAAAATCTTCAGTCCAGAAAAACTCTAAGCTATCTTATTTCATAGCAGAGTCAATACACATCTTAACGAAAGTAGTCTCTCCTTTGGACATAAAATTAGCGACTCCTAGTCAGAGAGTTGTCCAGGCGCTCCAGACGCTGATGTAGACTTGACAAAAAATATGGGCTACAGACTCTTAACTTTTGCCATGTCCATAGGAGAGGAACAAAAAATGTAAATGACCCATACGCTATATGCTCCTCATCATCATAAATTGCTGAATATAGGCCTCCCCAAAGGCTCGCCAAACAGGTCTGTCCTGTGCCATCCGCCTCCAACGCGTTCCCGCAATCTTTATCAGGTCGTCGCTCCATCTTGTTGGAGGCCTACCTACACTGCGTGTTCCGGTCCGTGGACGCCACTCGAGAACCTTTTGGCCCCATCGGCCATCAGTTCTACGAGCGATGTGCCCTGCCCATTGCCACTGACATTTTCTAAATAACGTATACCTACAACGCAGTGTCATTGTTGGTGCCTGTGCCTAATATCGCGGCAGCGCGACGAACGGAGTGAAGAGCATAAGCGTGGCGCAGATATTTCTTTAGTTTTTAACCGACTTCAAAAAAAGGAGGAGGTTCTCAATTCGGTTGTATGTTTTTTTTTTTTTTTAACGTGTGTTACCTCAGAACTCCGTCATTTATGAACCGATTTGAAAAATTTTTTCGTTGTTTGAAAGCACATGCTTCAAGGTTGGTCCCGTTGTTACCAAAATCTAGTTCTGATGATGGGATCCATGAGGAATTGAAGAAACTCCTCAAAAATTCAAGAGAAACGTATAGCGATTTTAGTATTTTCGGTGACAAGTCGAGCATTTGCATTCAGAAAGTATCATGGAACTCTGTAATAAAACGACATAACCCTGTCGAGTTTTAAAAATAGAATTTTCAACATAAACTTATTTCGATGTCAAACTGATGATTTTATCCTACGCATCTATTTTATACAGAAACAACTAAAAAGCAAAAAATAATAGAGTTTATGTAGTTTAGTGTTCGTCGACTTACCGACACATTCGATCCTGATGCACTGCGCCAGCGGGTCCCCGGAGTACCCCGGCAGACAGGCGCAGACGGGCCGCACGCTGCCTTGCGTGCAGTGTGCGCCCACGCCGCACGTATGCGCGCCACAATGGACCTGCGATCAAAATTATTCATTAGCAAACCCTGAAACATTTTGGCAATTTAACTAAAAAAATATTAAATTCATGGAATGCACTGCACATATATTTTATACTGTACAGTTTTCACCGTAGGTACGGTCAAGTACCTTAATTCGACGACATAAGAGCTATGGGACATATTTATGAGCAAGTTGTGTGTACCCATATTTTTACACTTGACTGTACACCTCCGTACCGTTACCGTACCTATTTGTTTTGAGTTAATGTATTGTATTGTCCAGCAATAACTGAACTACTTAAGTAGTAAACACTAATTTTGTATCTCGTTTAAAATTTCACAATAAGGAAACAAAATATAAAATAAAATTCATTAGTAAGCTGTATTATTTTTTTATACAATATATAGGCTTGCGTTTGACCACAATCACGCCTGTAGGAAAGCAAAGATGAGGCCTACGATGGATCACGCTTGACTGGTAAAAATTATTACATTATTGTTTACAGTAGTAATTAAAATAAAATTCCTTGCAAAGCCTAATAATGTGAGATGTAGCATCATTATAATAAATAGAGGTAAGTACCTGGTTGTCGGAGATGGAACGTCCATGCTCGTAAAGAGAGCCCAGGTTGCGACCATAGCCACTGCGGTAGTTGTAGTAGCTTTGAGCTGCAGGAAATAAAACACATAGGGTGAGTGGGGGTAAGATGAAAAGCAGTGTAAGATGAAAAACACTTGGGTACTACGAGTAGTTTTTCATCTTACACTGCCCCCACTCACTATACTTGAATTATTTTGTTTAGTAACATAAATTACCGAGCTTTGACGCGAAGCAAAGACCAACTAGAACTAGCTAGGTATAGTATAAATCTTACCAGGTGAATTTTTCGCTTCGAACCATTACATTAAATTTGAATCTTAATACTATGACGATACCGTTTATTTTGAAAGATAAGGGCTCGAAGCGAAAAATTCACCTGGGAAGATTTATACTTTATACTATAAGACAAATATCTCGCTCTTACGCTAACGCATTAATAGATATTCATATCAGAATCCCCAATTAAATAAGTATGCTAATTACAGCGTCATTTTCCGAGGCGCACTAATGAACAACGGATCTTAATGTTTTTATTTTGGTCCACTAAAAAGGAACTACGTGGGTGTGGTGTCCAACATCCTTAATCCTTATGAGGCAGAATGAGTCAAATATCGATTTAATGATCCGTGAAAATCGAACAAAAATAGAGCAAGTTTCTTCGCAGTGATTGCTCTAACAATAAATCAGTAAGACCTCGGGGCAGCCATATTCTAATGCAAACATACGCCTACATCTGACCCTATGTCCTTGCGGCCGTCAGTAAGTAAAGTACTAGTAATTGTTTTGTTATACATAAAAGATTAGGTTAGCCGCATATAGGTACAATGTTTGTGGGCACCAACTTTCCGTCCCAAGAGCCTCAAGTCAATTACAACATGCTAAACATGTCCTTTTTCAGACGAAGGGTTTTATAATACTTTCCATAAAAAACAACAGGGTAACAGCTTGCCTGGAAGAGATCCCTAAGATGGATGAATTTTTCTTTTAATGTATTTTAAATATTAGAATATTATTGTTGTAGTTACTGTTTAGCATTACACCTCATACATTACTCATGAACTCATGAAATACAATTTCATATAACTATATAACACTCTAGAGATTAGCATGAGTTGGTGTATCTGGTGTTGCAGACATTTCCACTATGATGACTCTTAATGGATAGCTGTTATTGGCCTCATATGATGTAACCTTTTGTATGTGGGTGAATTGCAAAAAAATTGTACGTAACACAAAGGAGTATTCACACATTTGTTACACAAAAATGAAGGCTGTTACACAAAAAAAATAGTAAGGAGATGTTCATATGAGTAAAAAGTCGACATATATTTCGAAGAATAAAAAAATAACAATTTATATTTTTTCACAATTTTGAATCTTTTGGCGTTTATTCATAATTAATTATGAATATTCGGTAGTATTTAAGAAGGTACGGTCAAGTGCAAATATATATATTAACAAGTTAATAAGGTGTCAAAAATATCTTTAAAACTCTGTCATTAATTGTAAGGTTGATGTTTACATACGATGACTGTATACATTATTGTTGTTTTCAACTGTACTATTACTATAACAGAAGAAAATTAAATCTGCATATTTTAATTCTATTATTTTGGGCGCTGTCGTACGCCTATTCAACGATGAAAAATTTTGTTGAAAAAAGTTGTGTACTTTTGAGGTTTTCCATTTTTTATCATACCCATAGCTTGCTCAAAATGGTAGGATAGCCACTCTTTTAAAAGTTTTTGCAGTATTACGTACTTAGTTTTATAGAAGACTGTAAAAACTGCCTGACATTGCGCCAGACCGGGAGTTGTGAAGTTCGAGAGTGGAGGCCTTTGCCCAGCAGTGGGACACTACGACAGGCTAAAGAATAATGTGAAAACTACATTCATTTTAAACAATATTTATTCAAAAAATTTGTTATAAATCAGTCAAAACAAAAACAATCAAATAAAAGTCTTCTAATAGTAATAAACAATGATGTAGTTAGGTGACAAAAACTACAGTTAATCAATATATGATGTACATTACCATGTAAACTTCCACCGAAAATTGGTTTGAATGAGATCTAGTTTGTCTGTCTGTCTATATCATTAACCAATCCACAATGATCCCACACTGCGCACATTTTGCTTAGGAGCAGGGGTCTGCTAAGACTGGATGTTAATAGATACATATATATACCTTTTTCACACACAATTTAATGTTTTTTTTTTATCTCTTTTTATATATATATATATAATTTATTTTTCTTTTGTAATTTTATGTGTTTTGTTTTGTGTGTGATATAAACTTTTTTCATTCATTCATTCATAAATTTGTACGGAACTCTCGGTGCGCGAGTCCGACTCGCACTTGGCCGGTTTTTTAACATTTTTGTTTGGAGCTCTACAAAAGGCATTGTATTAATTGAGAACTGAAGAACCCCCTCTTATTTTGAAGTCGGTTAAACTGCCAATGTGAACGAACCTTAGCCTTAAATTTTCTGTGTAACGTTACACAAAGTTACACAAAGGTATCAAAAAATGAAGTCGCAAAAACTTTCAGCACGTGTAAGAATGAAATTTAAAATAATTCTGGAATTCGCAGATATTAAGCCTTTAGCCGAGTAAATTTACTATTAGATTTTGTTAAAACGGCAGCAGAAAAAGAAATACTTAACGGTTTTAAACAGGTTCCAAAATTAAATTTATTTTTTCCCAAATACTGGAGCGCACTTTGTTTGCTTCGCTGCCACGAAACCAATATGGCTACCGACGCGTTCATTCGCGTCGGCATAGAATGAATGTTGCCAGACCTAATTATTATTACGGATGCGTTCAAAACTACGTTTAAAAGCATTATATGGCGTTACACAGGTGGTGTTACACAAAAACTCGAAATCTGTCCCCGAACTTTAAAATTAAATTTACTTAATGAAATTATGTCGTATTCACCTAAAACCCATATTTACGAGGATTTCCATTACGTATTTTAAACACCTTGAAAATTTTTATAAGCCGATCCAATCAAAAAACAAAGTTATGATTTCTTGTTTATCGAGTGGTGTAGAGAGGACACATGCAATTTGTATGGGAGAAGAAATACGATTTTTTCGTTAATGTGACTTTATAAGTACTGGA
Source organism: Archips xylosteana (assembly GCA_947563465.1). Taxonomy (NCBI): domain Eukaryota; kingdom Metazoa; phylum Arthropoda; class Insecta; order Lepidoptera; family Tortricidae; genus Archips; species Archips xylosteana. Next base: position 9,079,964 of record OX387363.1, read on the forward strand.
ACAAAGTAACACGGTAAAACTGTACTGATCGTATTAGAATATAAAGTACACTATTAGAAAAAGTTACTAGAATTTAAATAAATTAAGAAGAATATTTTTTTATACACGTTTGAAGTTCGAGGACATTTAATTTTTATGAAATGTACACTTTTTTTGCAATTCACCCATGTTTCTTTTATTAATTTAAGGCTGTTGTTATCCTGAATAAATAAATAAATAAATTAATGTAGCTCTGTGTGGCAATAATGTTTGCTTCTGTATTTTTTGTATAATAATGAATAATGGTTCATTCATTACGTACGGTGATATGCCGCCCTAGTCATACCATAATTTGTAGACGTCTAAAATACTGAACAGAAATAAGTGGTTCTGATGAACTACCTAATAATACTAATAGGAATATTTAAGTAATAAATAAAATACATAAATAGCATTTTCTCAGAAAGTTAAAGTACCTATAAAGTTACCTAATTTTAAGCATAATTTTGTTTGGGCTTTTAAGGCGCTGACTCATATTTATTTGTTTTATTTATCAATAACAATGTATCGCTTATACTCGATAAATATATACAGAGTGATGTTATACGTGGGTTGGTTCCGCGTGGTCAACAATTAACCGACCTTGACTTATCTAACACACCTGCAAAACTTACTTATTTATCTCATAGAGATATAGGAATATAAAAATCTTAAATCTGACCACTCCACAGAAACTATTCTATCTAAGTCAGCAATCCTTAAAATGTTTGAGTAAATTTGTCGAAATAACCTGAAGCATTTCAGATTTTTTGAGACTGAACACTAGTGAACGCTCCCGACTGAACTATGAAATTGGTGGTGCTTTACTCATTTACTGCATTGATATTAAATATAAGTATAAGTACCAACGCCTTTTGAGCATACTAAGTACCCAGTGTGGCTTTGATTGAAACAAATTCAATTTAATCTATCTAAATTCTAAACCACTTATAAAAGAATAACGTGTCGGACTGATTGACTGACTGACAGACGACACACAGCCGAAACCACTATAGCCAGAATTTTGGCAGACATATTCCTTGAGGATCATAGAGGAGCACTAAGAAGGGGTTTTTGAAAATTTCTACAGGATAGGCAGCTACGCCTTTGGGGCAAAGCCGCGGGCATAATCTGGTTCCTAATCTTCTAATATATAAAAATCACGTGTCACAGTGTTTGTTATCGAACTCCTCCTAGGTAGTAGGTATATGGCAAAACAAAATTTGCGGGGTCAGCTAGTATTTTAATAAAACTTCGCACATAGCTTGTAGGTATAATTCTTTGTTTTTTTTTATGGAAGCGTTGAAAATCGCATTAATAATCTAATAAATATGATAACAATCGAATTAATGAACTCTATTGAAATATCAAATCAAACAAAAACTATTAAGCTACGCGGCGGTGCCGGCGGTTTCGCGTAGGCAGGAAGCACCTATTATTCTCGTATGAAAATGTTAATGTTTTTATGAGACGATCTAATAGATTCATCGCCTACCTACTGGCAGCTTGTCATACTGTTTAAGGAATTTATGGCTGATCTTTAACAGTCCTTTGTTGTCAAGCGTTCGTTGCTAAGGTCAATGGATGGGTAAATAACATGTTCAGTTTCGCAAAAAAAATGTTATGGCGGATATCTTATAATGATCACCACCTTGGTGATAAAATGGCTTTCAAATTTTATGGAAATTATAAGTAAATAAATACAGGGTGTTCCAATCTCAACGGCAGTCTGGTATCGGGTGAGAGGACAAGTTATACCAGTTTTGGGAAAAGTAAGAACTCCATGTCACTTAGTTAAGTGATAATCATCATCCCAACCTATATACGTCCCACTGCAGGGCACAAGCATCTCAGAATGAGAGGGTTTGGGCCGTAGTTCCCACGCGGGCCCAGTGCCGATTGGGAACTTCACACTCGCCATTGAATTTCTTCGCAGGTGTATGCAGGTTTCCTCACGATGTCGCACATAAATTCCGAAAAAAGTCAGAGGTGCGCGCCGGGATTTGAACCCACGACCCTCGGCTTGAGAGGCCATAGCATAGGTCAAACTGCTAGGTAGGCCACCTGGGCTTAAGTGATAGATAATAGATGAATGAAACTGTAAGAAGGATGGCACACCGTGTGCGTGCATCTAGTAGGCACCTACGCCATTTTTCTTATACAGTTTCATGTATTACAACTGGTGCGTGTGCGATACCTATACGTTTTCAACAGCTAATTATTTCGACATATCGCGTTCAGCCACGGAACATTCTTACTCTTACATTACACAGTAATATAGTTGGGCTAGTTGGTTTGATGTAAAATTTCTGTAGATTTTCTTAACTTACCGTTAACGCCCATCTGCAGGCACGCGACGAGCACCAAGGGTGCTATGACTAGCAAATGCCCCACCATCTGAAACACGGATAGTATTATAAAATGGAATCCTTTAATATTATAAATAGGTCATACACGCACAGCATAAGAAACAAAAGTTGTCTCTTCTGTAGTCATAAAATTAGCGAATCCGAGTCAGTAAAGTTAAGATTTATTTAACCTTTGCAACGCTTTGTCAAATAATAAATAAAACAGCTCTCACTAATACGCCATGACATCGGAGTATCAAACACGAATTTGAACCCTACAGAAATGCATGTAGGTAGATATCGCTCTGCACGACGTGACTGATAATATCAGCCGTTGGCACGCGGCGGACACGACGTACAAATACGCGTTCTTGAATCTACATAAGCACGATGACGTCTGTACACGCGTACGCCTACATATGTACATCGCGCGCGCACTCTTCTGGATTCGGGCGGTTTCCGGCTATCTGCGCCTTGAGGGGTGGGGTAATTCGAATCGGTGCGGGGCGGACCGTTTCCATTCTGTACGTCAGTACTATTATATATTCTGTGCCGTTGGCGTAGATCCTGCGGTGCGGATATATGTGTCATTGGCGTCGAAAGGTTAAATGGGCGAACAGTAAAGTTGACCAGGCGTCCCACATGCCGATGTAGACTTGACTAATATATTGGCTAAGTAGGTATACACCCATAACTTTTGCCATGTCCGCAGGAGAAACGCGAATTAAAAAATATGTATGACCCAAATATGAAAGTTGCTCTGTCCATCTATCTGTTACTTTTGATTTAGATGAAATTTTATTGGCCGCAGCCATTATGTATGAACAACATTTTCGGTCTCTATATATATATTGCGCGTGCGTGCGCTCTGACCGCGCGGACCGCACGCTCAGTTCCGCATATCTATACAAAATGTATATGTAGAGATCGACAATATTGTTCATACATAATGCGGGCTGCGGTCAATTTGACCTGACCGCGACCGCAGAACGCATTCAGTGTGACAAAATCCTTTAGACCCTGTGAATTCAATTCAATGTCAGTTATGCGACTTCAAACTTTAAAAATGTATCTACATCTACATCTACATCTACACTAATATTATAAAGAGGAAAAATTTGTACCTATTTTTGTATGTTTGTAATGAATAGGCTCAAAAAGTACTGGGCCGATTTAAAAAATTCTTTCACCAATAGAATGCTACATTCTTCCAATTTGACATAGGCTACATTTCATTTTGAAAAAAATTAGGGATCCTTGGTAAAATTTGAACAATGTAACCGAAGGTGTAGAAAAATGAGTCTTAAAATGTCTTTCGTCGAATGCGCTGCCGAAACTATTAGCGATAGAACAAAATAATGTACAACAATATTGAAGAACATCATAATGTCTACAAAAAACTCCGCGGTAGCATATGTCCAACTATTGTAGTTATGTCACTACAACAACTTTTTTCATTTTAAACATTAATGAAAATGCTAACCAATGTATAATATAGTTGTACCCGTGCGAAGCCGGGGCGGGTCGCTAGTCATACATAAATATACTAATCAACGTGACTTATTGTTTATTTTTTCTTATATTGGAGGTGTCATAAAAATTGCAAACCACTTATTTTGGTCGACTTTACTACGTTTCAGCGCTATGCATACCCTACTTATACTTATCTTAGGGCGAATCAGCACCGTAAATAATACTGAATCGAAGCGGTCGCCCTAGGGTCCGATTTTTTGAACCACACTACTCGAAAATACCATTCGAAAGTGGTGAAAAATTATCCCGATTGAGAGACGAGTAGGATAGTAGAAAATTGCAGCTCCAAGTAGGTAACAAGTTGTCAACTACTCGAAAATTGAATTTAGGCCGTAAAATCAGCCTTGGTCTCATTACAGCATGTAGGCTTGCATACTCATAAATGTAGTGAAATGATGACTCAATTCAAAAAAAATCGGACTCAATACAAACAATGATGATCACATTAAGACTTGTCTATATAGACAAGGCACATGTATTCAGGACTATATAGTGTGTTAAAATTCACGCATGAATGATCGTAACGGAATGACGTCAGACAACCATATAAATCGATGAATGAGTGCAGCTCCTTATATGTAGGTAACCTTGCACGTGAGGTAGCGGAGGCTTAAATGTTTCTAAATATAAATTTAACATTATTTTTGTTGATTCTTTTTTTTATCTGCCTTTTGAGTGACAAAAAATCAACAAGTGAAGCAAAAGCTTGTACCAAAAATGATTTTTTTTTAGTAAACAGTGAGCCAGGGGACTCATTATAGAAATCATAAATATCGCTCTAAAATACCATTCAAACGAGATAAAATCTGGGTAATAATTGTATAAACAAAACTGCAGATCTAACAAAATTTTCGTAACTTTGTAATTTTCTATTACGACTACAAAAACAAAGTGTTTTTACAAAATCATCACAATATTTCACTATTTTTTATGTATTTTCACACACCTATATTTCTTCATTTCATTTATTATTAGTTTTATTTTAATTTATTTAGTTTCCTCTTTCAAAATAAAAATCGAAAAACTATTGCGAAAATGTTCTATTGCGACAATGTAGGATAGCTACGTGGACCACGAGCCCTACTGGGATTACAGACTTCCTCTCTTTTGTTTTATAACAGAATATTTTCGGCTATACCTAGACCCTTAACTTTTGCAATGTCCACAGGAAAGACGCGAACAAAAAAATGTGTATGACCCTTAACCTTTTTCTCACTTGTTATTTTTATTAAATATATTAATTATATCTACCTTAACGATTATCACTTCACTCGATCACAAGCACAATTTTCGTTACGGATTTAATTTCGAGTTCGTTTGTCACAGCACACGACACATCTGCTCTGTTCGCTAGAGGAAACGAACCTCGAGGACTTACTCCTGCGTCCTTATAATATTGAGTGCGTGCGCCTACGCATCTACTAAGTATACAAAAATCTTGATCTTATTGCTATATCCGACTTGGTTTCCCCCGCGGCGCGAAATAATAGTTCTGCGAACAAAATAGTCGCAGTTTTGGCTTCCGCCGCGCCGTTGTAACGAACGACGAGTATTTTGAAAGCCGCTAGTCGGGCTCACACTAAGCAAATCTATGCCTATGAAAAAGTGGCGTGACTGAATGACTGACTGATAGTCTAGACAATGCTATGCCTAAAACCCTCCCACTGAAGCTAGAGACTTGACATTTGACAGACATATTTCTTGAAGATCATAGAGGTGCACTAAGACGGCATTTTTAAGATATTTCCGAGGATAGGAAACAATATGTTGTGGAGTGTTTCACAACATACTTACTTAGGTATAACAGTTTATGTTTTAAACTGCGTTAACCCTATGAGGTTGAAATTTTGAGGCACTTACTAATTTTAAAAAGTATTTTATAACATGGTAAAGTCCTTTTAACATTCTTGTTTGTGTAGAAAACTAATAATTACTTGCACTTAAGTAGTTTTTCGAACTTTTTACAGCGCTTTCAAGCCAAGTTTAAATTGTTTCTCAATTTAATTACTTTATATTTCGTTGTATGTAGTTACAAGAGAATGAGTCAAAACATTCGTATATTTAGGCGCTTGTTAGAGGTTGATTTCGGTCTAAGATACCTATTTAAGTTATTTTATGCGTTGCCTATGTCACGGCATAGCGTCATTTTACTATTACTATTGAAACCGGATTTAGCCAAATAAGTACAAACACACCAAGTGGTTTTAACACTATGAGTTTAGAAAGGTGTAGGTATTACATTGTTGGTAAGTATATAAGCTTACTAGCTCCGTCTGCGAAGAGTTCGTTAATCGCTATCTCCCAAGAACTATGTACTACTACTCCCGGGACTCAAACTATATCTTTTTACCAATTTTCATCTAAATAGGTTCAGCGATTTAAGCGTGAAGAGGTTACAGACAGATAGACAAACATATAAACAGAGTGACCGACACACTTTCGTATTTATTATATTAGTATGGATACACCTTATTATAACCTAGTTAAAAGTACATTAAAAAATTGTCATTTATATCAGGCTCTAATACTAGAGCACACACACAACGTGTCTCTACTCTCTGGAAAAAGACCGAAATCCTGAGTTGAGTTCCTTCTCAGGAGTGTTCTACTTTTGTAAATTTATTACATAAGATTTTTTTTTTTTCAAAATATAGGTACAATTAATACCCACAAAATATCAACAACAAGTAGGAACATACTGTATCAGGTTGTTCGCAATGAGTTTTGTGGTTCAGAGGTTGATCAAGTTAAAATACTTTTTAATTACCTTAAGAAAACCTAAAAAAAACCACAGGACCTGGTAATTTTTTTTTAATGTAATGTATAAATCTAATAGGTAGTTCGTAAATCAGTCATTTCTCCGTTAATACGGTAGCGTTTGATGCGAGGCTTTTGTACATAGCTTAGAAATATCCTAATCAACACGTCCTATTCGTCTATGTCCAGAGGGTAGAAACGTACCGTTGTAATAGGTATCAATATGTTTATTTTTGGTGTACAAAGATTGTTCATGTTTAATAAGATGCTTAAAGATTCTCTTTATAGTAGAGGAGCCCAAGGAGATTTCGGGATTTACTCAAGCGCGTCAGATTAACATACAGGGGATACCTTGTACACACGGTTAAGTACCTCTAGCAAATATGTTGTTTGGAAATCATGTCCGTGAAATAAGTATCATTCGGATATCTCAAATATATTTAATGTGGAGCAAAAATGCAACGACCCGATTAATATTGCGGGAACGCGTTGGATGCGAATAGATGTAGCGGATGTTTGGCGAACCTTGGGGGAGGGCAATGTCAAGTAATGGACGTCTTTCGGCTGAAATGATGGAAGATGAAGATAAGAGCAAAAATAACACATCGCATTTGACTGAAGTCCCATTGACGAACACAGCATAATAGACGCGGCGGGCGACGGGCCGCTGCCCGCCGCGGGTGGCGGGTCAGAAAGACCAAGGCCTTACAAACTGACTCTTTGTTATTGCTCATCAATTGTAACATGGTTTTTAGGGGTCCGTACCCAAAGGGTAAAAACGGGATCCTATTACTGAGGCTCCGTTGTCCGCCCGACCGTCTGTCCGTCTGTCACCAGGCTGAATCTCGGGAACCGTGATAGCTAGAGAATTGAAATTTTCACAGATGATGTATTTTGGTTGCCGCTATAACAACAAATACTAAAAATGGAATAAAATAAATACTTAAGGGGGCTTCCATACAACAAACGTGATTTTTTTGCTCGTTTTTGCTCGATATTGATAGCGGCAACAGAAAAACACACACAATATTTAACAGAATTTAATTTTTTTATTTAGCTCGAAGAATCGCTAGACTTAAGTGGCAGTGGGCAGGGCACATCGCTCGTAGAACTGACGGCCGATGGGGCCGAAAGGTTCTCGAGTGGCGTCCGCGGACCGGAAGACGCAGTGTAGGTAGGCCTCCAACAAGATGGAGCGACGACCTGGTGAAGGTAGCGGGAACGCATTGGATGCAGATGGCACAGGGCCGATCTGTTTGGCGACCCTTGGGGGAGGCCTATGTTCAGCAGTGGACGTCTTTCGGCTGAAATGATGATGATGAATTTTTTTATTTAAGTGTTTATTTTCACAGAATATTTAATTATATATTGACTTTAAAAATAAATCATTAAATTAAAATAAAAAAAATATTCAAGGGGGGCTCCCATACAACAAACGTGAAATTTATAGATAATTGTACGGAACCCTTCGTGCGCGAGTCCGACTCGCACTTGGCCGGTTTTTAATTATTTTTTTATCACAGGACAATTCACACCAATTGACATAGCACCAAAGTAAGCTAACCTGGTGTTATGGGTACAAGGCAACCGGGATAAACATACTTAAAAATATTAGATATTAAACATCCAAGACTCGAGCACAAACATTCGTATTTTTCACACAAATATCTGCCCCGACCGGGAATCGAACCCGGGACCTCAAGCTTCGTAGTCAGTACCACTACCATGAGTTCACAGTGACCGCACTCGATAGCGACTGCGTAAATGATTTGTATGGAGAATCGAGCACGGTCACTACAAACTCATGGTAGTGGTCCAGGTTCTCTAAACCACTATGCTATGCCATCAGGTCGTCTAAATTTATAATGATTTTCTAATGATCTTTTCCCGGTACTGACTAGAAATAACTTATCGATCGGCATTGGCCATCCTCATCCAGCTTAGGATATTATATTATCATCATCTAATCTGTCTTCTTCCTATATCTTCTTTCTAATATATAAAAATCTCGTATCACAGTGTTTGTTATCGAACTCCTCCGAAACGGCTTTTTTCCAAAATTTTTAGTCTAAGTATTTTTAGCTTCAAGCACAGAATATATAATAAATATTGCTTTGCAACCATTTTAACCCAGTCAATGCTGCGGCCTTATAAGTACCTACACCATTGCTATAATTGCTAGACTGATATTTTACTTCCCTCGATAAATTAAATTAAGTTGATATTATAATAAAAAATATATAAATTGGGATTTATTGCAGCATTAACTAAATATCATCTATAGATCATCCTGGCATGGAAACAGTCTTGTTTTCGTATCAAGCGATCGTTATGGTCTTCATTAAGTCGATCAACCCACGTCGATTACGTAATATTAAGTTTGTTTTTTCGCACGATATCTATTAAATCATAGCCGAGAACACATTCCTGCTGAAGTCAATTCGTTGTACTACCTAGGTTCTGGGTAACCCACTCTATACTTCGTTTTTTTAGCATTAAGTAAGTAGAAGAGAGTGCTTACTTGACGTGTCATTTTATTGAAAAACACATTTTAAAAAAGTCACAGCAAATATGTAACAATTAGCAAAGACATAATAATATTACATTCTTTTGATTTCATAAGTAATATTTAGTTACTATTTTTTAAAAGAGTTTTTCAATAAGAAGACTCGTTAAGATTTTTTACCGTATTTCTAATGCTAAAAAAACGAAGCATATAACCGGTTAATTTTTGCATCACAAAAGAGCCGATCAATTGTAACGACGTGCGGAAATAAAGAAAGCATGGGTCGGTTTATCAAATCACAGAGCATTTACTAGGCAAGCGTGCTCCATCGTAGCCATGGTAGGCCTCATCTTCGCTTTCCATTAGGCGTGATTGTGGTCAAACGCAAGCCTATTGTATAAAAAAAAAGTTTCTGTATCAAGAGCTTAGGACACCAACCCCTAGGACTAAACCCTCCAACTTGCTTCTGTCACCGTATGAATCATAAGTAAGAGGTAGAATGTTAAAATTAAGAGGTCCTCACACAATAAACATGTTATTTTGTCTATCTTAATAATAATTGTATGGGTAAGGTAGGGCAGTCCTTTGGTGTGCGACGCGAGTCCCACTCGTACTAAGGTCGTAGGTCGGTTTTTGTAATTATCATGCAAAATGACTGACCTAGGATGCACCGACAATGGTGCGCTCACTGGGTTTGCCCATGGCATGTTCTTGAACGAGTTTAACCTTTGCAACGCTCTGTCACAGAATATAAGTACTCGTTAGTACTGTACAGAATGGACACGCTCCACCCCGCACCGATTCGAGTTACCCCACCCCTCAAGGCGCAGATTGCCGGACCCCGCCGGAATCCAGAAGAGTGCGCGCGCGATGTATGTAGGCGTACGCGTGTACAGACGTTGTCGTGCTTATGTAGATTCAAGAACGCGTATTTGTACGTCGTGTCCGCCGCGTGGCTCTGTCAAATACAACAGCTCTCACTCATACGCCATGACATCGGAATGCCAAACGCGAAGTTGAACCCTACAGAAATGCATGTAGGTAGATATCGCAGGCTCTGCACGCCATGACTGATATATAAGTCGTTGGCGTAGAACCTGCGGTGCTGATATATGTGTCGTTGGCGTCGAAAAGGTTAAAAGGCTTCGTTCTGTTACTTGGCTATTACGTTGCGTAAAGGGCTCTTGTGCCTCAGAATTTGTATAAGGATAATGAAATGTTTTTAACCGGTGGAGGACCTTTTATATTAAGTAACAAATTATGGGACGATTGACACTATTTGACCTAGCCCCAAACTAAGCAAAGAGTGCAGGTACTATGGATACTAAACAGCGGATAAACATACGTACTTATACAGATAAATACAAATTTAAACGAAAAGATTAAACTTTCAAATCAGAATAATAGCTTAAATAAATACATAAACATTCCAGACTCGAGCACAAACTATCGTATTGTTCAACCGGGGATCGAACCCGGGACCTCAAGTTTTGTAGTTTCTAACCATTAAACTTTAGACTAGCTACTCAGTAACTTTACTTTTGTACTTTAGAGTAACAACTCGGTAGGTCTGAGAATAGGTCGTAGGCTATTTTATATGGCAAAACAACGTTTGCCGGGTCAGCTAGTAATATATACTTAAAAAATAAATAGTTAAATTAAAATAAAACAAATATTTAAGGGGGCTCGCATACAAAAAACGTGTTTTTTTTTGCCGTTTTTATAGATAATGGTACGGAACCCTTCGTGCGCGAGCCCGACTCGCACTTGACCGTTTTTTGTCTTTTTAGTAAATCAAGATGAAAATGTTATCTTTTTAGGGTTCCGTATCCAAAGGGTAGGGTGTCCGTCTGTCACCAGGCTGTATCTCATGAACCTTGATAGCTAGACAGTTGAAATTTTCACAAATGATGTATTTCGGTTGCCGCTATAACAACAATTACTAAAAAACAGAATAAAACAAATATTTAGGGGGGCCCCCATACAACAAACGTGATTTTTTTGCCGTTTTTATAGATAATGGTACGGAACCCTTCGTGCGCGATTCCGACTCGCACTTGGCCGGTTTTTTTGAACCACAATCTCCGCAATAACCCAATATTTGAGCAACTTCGTCACAGACTGAGTTAGAAAAATAATTGAACAGCTTTTGCTCGCGTCCTGCGATTACATAAATGGGTGTCCCGTAAGTAGTATGACAAACTGAAATGGGAGATAGGTGGGTTGGTCATCTACCATATATCAAAAAATGACCTTAGTAAAAGTCGCACCGTTTTCGTAAATTTAGATTTTTCTGTATTTTTGAAAAATTTACACCCTGTATAATTAGTACCTACAGTCTAAACTATTTGATTTGTGACCAATCGTAGAACGTTTTCACAATAAGGGTCATATTGATTTTCCTAGTCAAGCAATGTGATGTCCTTGACATTTTCACTGAAAAGGTTCCACAGTGGGTCACAATCACAATTAAGTTGGTTCGACTATACCTACATACCGTAAAGATTAGCCGTTCTTTACACGTGCACTAACTCAACAACAACACAACTATAACTCTAACAATGTCGTGGGAGCATCCAATTTAATTTTGAAGTGACAAATTTCACAGTCAAGGTTATCAAGAGACATTTTCATCGTATATTTCTTAAATTATAATTAAGGCAACTAATCGATTTTTACTGGCCATCTGCTAAAGATCATTAAATTTGATTTAGAAGAACAACAAACGTAGGTACCTAACGGTGCTAACGTACAAATATTAGGATACCTATTTAAAAAATAATATTGGCCGAATAACGCTCATAATTATTATATCGACGGTGGAAAGGAGAAACCCTTTAAGCGACATTTTAGACGAAATTGAGTTATATACATATATCGTTGAAATCAGCTTTTTTCTGGCATTATCATCATCATCATCATCAGGTAAGAACACAAAGAATTCCACCCGCATGTTTCCTCTATTCGATCCTATTCTAAAACTGAAAATATCCTTCATTCGCTGTTTATATTAAAGGCTCGTTAATTATAGCACCAACTACAGTTTACAAAATAATACCTAGTTGTTATATGCAATCAAACAACTATAAGTACTTACATAATAATAATATTAAATATTTGGACGACATAATTAAAAAAAATATTTTGTTCTAAATTAATCTAGTTTCAAATGTCAAGAGTTTTATAGTCCTAATAAATGTCACAGTAAAATTTATGTGTGAATTTATTGTTGGTATTTTGAGACGTTTTGGGCATCCTGAGCCGGACACGTATCGTTAGGTAGGTAATAAAAAGTGTGATTATTCGGCCAGCTGGTTTGGTGGTTAAATCAATGCACAAGAAGATCTGGTCCACGTGTTCAAAATACCTACTGGCCATACATAGTAGGTAAAAAAATAAAAACCTATCTGAAAAATACTTAGGGTGGCCAAACGTAGTTTGTAGTTGTGTGTGAGTCGCGTTATTTCTGCTGCGTTCGTTTTTATATCAAAAGTCCAGTTCGTGTGACACGGTGACGCAAAATGAGTTTAAATTTAATTAAATTTATTTCCATAATAATTTACATTGCGTTAGGTATTAAAAAGTATGAAATATAGCCTCCCTCTAAAATCTTAATCTTACAAACAATACTTAGGCCCATACTACACGGGCGGTTTCCCGCCGCGGGAAACCGCTCGACGGTGCTGCGCAGTGTAGTTTACACCATACAACTTCCATATAAAATTGTGTCTAGTGGCGGTTCAGAAGCGGTTTCCCGCTGCGGGACAACCACCCGTGTAGTATGGGCCTAAGTATTAATAAAAACACAAATAGGACTTTTGCGTGAAAACAAAATAATAATTCATCATCATCGTCATTTCAGCCGAAAGACGTCCGCTGCTGAATATAATTAGGCCTCTCCCAAGACTCGCCAAACGGATCGGTCCTGTGCCATCCGCATCCAACGCGTGCCCGCAACCTCAACCAGGTCAAAAGATGAATCAAAATTACGCGACCGAAAATACTCGTCTCACAACTCAAAAAATAATTACGTTCGTTTTGCAGCTGAATGAAAACTTGGATTTATGATATTCGTAGAATTCACTGTCACAATAAAGACGAATATAATGTACCTTAACCTCATTTGTTAAAATGTATCAAAACACTGTGCAGTGTACAAAAAAAAAACTTATTTAGGAGGTAGGTACTACATCCACTCGAGAAACATAACCCTCCTTTCTGGTAACAGACAGGTAACAGTACCTTGCTATGTCTTAGGCATCAAACCGATCTACTTATTGGGGTTTTTTCACTCGGGCGGGATTCCTCTCTACTGCTACCACGACACGTGCAAGCATCGACTCCGTTTGTCGCCTATATACCTACATCTCTTTCTTACTTAAACAATAGAATAAAGAAGTACTGAACTCTAACAAAGCGAGCGAGTCACAGTCCTATACGCTAGCCGCTCTGATCCGCAGAAACTATAGTAGAGGAATGAAAAGGTTCGTCACTTTTCAACCTTAACTCGTGGACATAGAGTCGAAAAGTGACGAAACTTTTTATTCCGCGACTGTACATTATCATCTCGCACGTAGTTGATAGGATGATGATCTGATGTCGGATGATGGTAGACACCATCACAATAGTTTATAACTAGCTTCGCATAGCTAGAACTTTCGAAAACGCTTAGAACTTTGTAAAAAACAGAGAACTACGAAATTTGAAGTTCGTATCCCGCCGTCCCTTTCACTCTTCTACTAAATACTTTTAGTGTGAACCCATGGTGTGAACAGAACTGCACGATGCGTAGTTCGAAATTCAAATTTCGTAGTAGAAGGCCAGGGATTTCCCTTGGTATAGTCGCGGAATGAAATGAAAGTTCTTTTTGTTCTTAACTCGTTGATATAAAGTCGAAAACTAACGAACCTTCTCATTCCGCAGCTGTACATTTAAGGGCATGGAAACAATGTTCACCCACGCGGTAATCTAATTCTAAGTTCTGTGCTAAATCATAGTAATGCGGAAGGAGTGTTCATTGACACCACCAAGGTGATTGCGAATTTGTCATCCAAACAGCTGCTTATGTTATGACGTTGTAGATACTTACCAAAGTTGGCATTGGTTGCTTGTAATATTTTTCTAGTACCTATTTACAGAGGAGATTTATATAGAAAAATGTACAAGTAGGTTCATAAAATATGTTCATGATTTTTTTTTTTATATTTTATAAAAATAATAATAGTTTAAGTATGTATGTATGTAAACTCTTTATTGTACATAAAAACATAAAATTAACAGTTAACAATAACAAGTTAATTATTCTAAGTCTAAATATCGCCTTCATAGCCCATCTATTTGATTCCTTTAGGATAGGTAGAGCTTATAGAGTTTGTCAAGCGAGATGGATGTGTCCCTTGAAAAAGGCGGCATTTTCAAAATACTTTTATATGTGTTGACATATAAAAGATTTTTGAAAATTGCCGCCTTTTTCAAGGGACACAACTTGCTTGACAATCAAGGGTCGGAAAAGAAAAAACGACCCAAAAATAGGTCATAATTTAAATTTAAGTCGTTATCGTTTGGTCTTTTTTTACGCACTCAAACAAAAGACAAGTAGAATGATGGACGTTTTTTTATCCATGGTAATAATGAATGTAAAAAACATTTTTGTCTGATTCTTTCCCCTTTTGTTAAATTAATACTCTAATTGTGCACTAATTAATGACTATAATATTACATCATTCAAGAAATCACAATGCAGCACAATGTGTTTGCTAGTGTTTACAATTTACAAACTCTTTAGATGCTTAACGAAACGCAAACTACGCATAGATTGAACAAAACGCATACATGTGACAGAACAGCTGACCGATCTGAAAAATATTTATTTTGTTGACATCCCTCCCTTTCTTTACTCAAAATGTATTGACACCGAGCCATGCATGGTTTTCCAACCTGAAATAATATCAAATAATACTGTGAAATAAACCCAACACCAAAGCCGCCTCCATTACAAAAATGTCCGCAAGCAGGTTAGACGCAGTATATCGGAGTATTTTAATAACGAAATTTTTCACAAAAGGATGGGGAAAGCCTGAGAATTTACGAAGGTAAGCACGCAAACTTTTCTACCAAACAAATAGGTGCAATATTTTTAGTTTACGTATCATACTGATTTAATTTGTTCCTCTTATCAATCATGTTTACCTATTTATGTAATCTTATTTTGCCTTAAAGGTTATTCGAGTTTAGAAAAGTAGTGTCAAACCGAGATGAATGCTTCAAGCTTGTTGAAAGAGATTATCCTGTCACTATTACAAAGGTAATGTTTTATTATTATTATCATTTGCTCATTGTTATTATTTGTTTTCGCTTTTGCATGACCTAAACTCCAGTTTTCCAGTAAATGTTGCCAGCTCAAAAAAAAAAGTTTATAAAACTTTCTTTATAGGGGTGGTAAGCAGTACTATAATTTCAAATTTCTCCCATGCTCCTTTCCTAGAGTCATACCTTTATATTCAATAGTAGGGGGAAGGGGGGAGGGTTCCTAAACTGTATGTTGCAAGGCCCAGAGACCTAGCATCTGTCTCCCTAAGGCTTCACAAGATAGTACTCTTAGGTCATGGCATGCAAATATAGAGCAACACTCTATTTTCGTACATAAGCCCCTGTTCTATTTATGGTATCATTTTTAATATTAATGTTTTGCAATAACTAGGCAACATTGCCCATTAACTTGATGATCCAATTCTTCACCAAATCATATCCTGAAGCACCTGTAATAGCTAGAAACTTTCTTGCAGGAGCAAAAACTCTCAGACTGCACACTACTAGAGGGGTACTTTATGTCTCCGTTAGAACGGTACCTGCCGGGTATAGTTCCACAAGTCGCCCAGAATGCCCACTTCCAGGTATTGCTTCCCCTGCACTGGCCTGAGAAGGGTGTTAAACCAATGTGCCTGCATCTGGCTGGCACAGGTGATCATGTGAGTAATAATTAGACCCCGTTATCAAGCGGGCAGTTTGGTGGATACCTCACATCAGTGATATCAATAAAATACTTTTGTTTTAGATAATATAATTCTGGAGCTCCCAACAACGTCGAGACTTGGATAGTTTGTATTGCACATCACTAATGTTAAGTAGCCACCAAACTGCCCACTTGGTAATGGAGTTCAGTAATAATAATAGTAAAAATTATAATAAAATTATTTATTTATTCAGACAATCACATTCATGTTTTCAACCTTTACGATTCTCAGCTATAACTAATATGTTTTGCAAGGGGACTTGTAACTATAACCACATTAATGTGGTTGAAACAATGAGGTAATTTTAATAATAAGTAGTTTGTGATTAAATCCCCAAAAATATTAATAGAACATAGCAAACCTAGGGTGGTAAAATGAAAATGTATTGGTAAAGAAAGTGTATGGTAGTGGCACTAATAGTGGGTACGTATCAAAATATATAGGTAAAGTTTAAAACAAATAATGGACAAAATACATAATGGTCATTTGATATAATGCATTTTTCTTGGGAATTCTCAACTTTACAGGATTTTCATAAAATAAACCTAACCTAACCTAAACAAATCTGTAGATTACACAATTAAAAAAAATCGTTAAATCAATAGTTTCATAGAAAATTTTAGTATGTATTATGACCATTATGTATTTCGTCCATTATTTGTTTTAAACTTTATATATTTTGATACGTACCCCTAATAGTGATATCAAAGAATATTAAATGTCACTGTAAATTTTGTTAGGTTTATGAACTTTTGTGATTGTTGTAATGCATCATAGAAGAATTGTACTCCATGAGTAAATAGATTAAATTTGATTACCTACTGTTACCCATAATTTTATCTGTGTTCCTCACAAACATTGCGCTTTTCTGAGATCAAAATTAACTTTTGTTAATCAGTAATAAATAATAAAGCTTTCTATCTAAGAATTCTTAGAATGGGATCAGTAGTTCCTTAAAATCAAGTAAAGTTTACTTCTTTATCTCAATCTTGGTATAGGTTAATGAACAGTGCAGTTTTAAACTTTTTAGAATATCAAATAAAACCCCTAAGCCATCCTGAAGTTTGTACATATTTCGTAAATGTAGTATTCACAATATATGTATTGGTTAGGTGTCACCTACAATGCAGTAACGCTTATTTAATTAAGACAGCAATTTCTTCAATTGCCAATTTACAATGACTGTTGAAGGAATCTGAGGGTCAGATTCTCATACTCAAATGTTAGTTTGAAAGCGTTAAGCAAGGCTGGAATAACACACACAATGATAAAACTTAAAATATAATTTCATCATTCATTGACAAATTCACGTAACCACATCGAATTATCGCTTGCTAGCGCTTGGCGGTTACGCGATTTTACGGATAGAATACGAAATTATGTAAGCGCCCTGAAGATTAGGGCTTGTAACGGTGGACGTAATAATCTGACCTTGTCAACCATCAGCTTTAGAGGCTGAATGTTCCCCAGTTGACATGTTTATTTATTGTAAACAGTAAACAACTCGAAATGAATGCAACTTGGCGCTTAGCCAATGCATGCAACAAACTTGTAGTGTATTTGATTATGCGTTGATATATATACATATATATATATATACATATATTAAGAAATTTATTTTCTTAAATTAATAATAGATTAGTTGATAATTTGCGTCAAGTAGGTAATTTCACTACATCTCCAAATTCGTGATTGCACACTACTTCTATAGTTTGGTTATTATAGGAAGAGCTCTGACAGTTATAATTAAATCCATTATATACAAAACACTTTTATAAACCTGCACTTCAAACTTGAAAAATAAAATTCCAGTGGATTGTATATTGTTTTATTTAAGGGCAATTAAACATCGGCTGTCAGAGCTCTACTTATAGTAACCGTACTAATAAACTACCTATGAAACCAAATCGTCACTACTTTGAAAAAAGCTCGTATCTCAAATCAGTATGTAAATCAAATTGAACCTTAATGCACACTTAGTAAAGTTCACTTGGCTAGCTTAACGACTTTGAGATACGAACTTTTTTCAAGGTAGTGACGAAATCTAGAAATAGAATATTTACAAAGATAGATAGGTAATGTATACCAAAGCAAATCAAGGCTATGCCAGCCAACTCCACTTGTCATATGCGTACGTAAGCGAAAGAATAATAAATGAGGATAGATCGATATTGGAAAGGTGCAAACAATCGTGTAGGTACCTATTAGTTTTACGAAATTTGAAGTAACCGCAAAATGTTAAGGATTGTTACTAAAGCAACCTGGTAATCTGTTCTCGTGTTCGCTTCTCGCGATCTATCTCCCTGCAAGGGATGGGTCCTTGTACATCTATAAGCAAGTAGGTACTTGCTAAGCTTGTTAAGCTTTTATAAGGTAGGTACCTTAGATAACTAGACTATAGGTAGTTGAACATTTAAAAAAAAAATTGAACATTTATTTTACGAATCTGATTTGTAAAAGAAATGTAGGTAGGTAGGGTGAAATGAAGCCCAAATTTCAGTGTTCCAACGTCGGATATCACGCTGCCGCCGCATCACACTGCGGTGTACGGAACGGCGAAATTCGCTGCCAAAAAATGTACCATCGCGCGTCGTACACCCACACGGAGATGCGCAGTCAGTGTGTTACTTGCGGTTTTTGTATACAAATAATTCTACACTCAAAGTTAAAAACCGTAGCACGGCCATAATGTCCTTTTGTTTTGTATGGAAAAAAAGTAGTCATAGTAGTTCCCGCGAGCGTAGCCGCTGATATAGGGTATTAATAATAATAAATCCCTTTGTTCTGAATTGCTTGAGGATATAAACTTAGTGAATTAAATAAGCGAGACGTGTGAAGCATAGAAAAATTACGGTGTCTATATCCCGACCGGTTGTGGTGTAGGCTGTAGGGGTATGTGTAGGGGTGTGGTGTAGGGGTAGGGTGTAGGGGGGGGGGGGGCACGCAGCACGGAATGCTGAGGACCTGGGTTCGATTTTCAGAGCTGATCTTTTTTCTGGGTTTTTCTGTGCATCCATGTTTCAGTTCGTATTTAGTATGATATAATAATATAAGAATTAAATAAGTTAGAGCGAGTTGTCTGGTTAAAGAATGTCTCGCAGTATGATGTGCATCTTAGCATAGACCTCCTCCAACATTTTCCATTCGATTCTGTCTCGCTACCCTTCTCCATAGGTGTTCAGCTGTTAGTTTTTGGTCGTCCCCTCATCTCAGCTGTTGGCGTCGTCGACGTTTTCCATCTCGGGGGTGCCAATATGCGACAGGTCTTACTCCATTTATCTTGTGGACCTCGTATCATGTGTTCAGTCCATCTCCACTTTGATGATCTATTTCTATTAGTTATTATTATTATTAGCCTGTATTAGTGTCCCACTGCTGGGCAAAGGCTTCTCACCTGGACTTCCAACTCGCCCTTTCTGCACTTATGTCTGGCCAGTCGCCCAAGAATGTCTAGGTCATCCCGCCATGTCCGCCTTGGTCTACTGCGGCACCGATAACCATCTTATACAGTGGTGGTCATACAATTAAGAACGATTTGAAGTTTCCGATTTTTTTTTATCTAAATCATGTCATATGTCTAGTTGTGTTCCTTCTTAGAAGTAACAAGTTATGTTATAAAATAGCCACATGGATAGAGCAAACAGGATTAATAATAATAGTGTATAATTGCTAACATTTTTTTTTACAAATTTTATTTGTTCTCTATACTAATAAATTCAAATAGTAATGAAGCTGGACAAATAATTAAGAACGATTTATTAAACTGCTCGAGAGTTGTTTTATATGAAACTTAGATTAAATAAATCATATTAATGTGAAGTTGGTATAGAAAAAAAAGCAATTTAATACATTTGAACTAAAATTAATAGTTAGTAGCATGTCCACGGCTTTTAATTATGGCTTTACACCGGCGAGGCATTGAATCTATCAATTTTTGACATTTCGCAAGAGAAATAGAGTTCCATTCTTCTAAGAAAACGTCGTACAGCTCTCTCAAATTGCCACACTGTCGATTTGAAACCTTTTTCTTGACTTCGCACCAAAGATGATCTATTGGGTTAAGATCTGGGCTGTTGGCTGGCCAATCTAAGACTGAAACTGATTGTGATGTGAGGAATTCCTTAACGGTGCGTGCAGTATGCTTTGGATCATTGTCGTGCTGGAATGTCCAAATAACCGGAAGCACGTCTTCGGCATATGGTAACATTGTTTCTTGCAGTATATTTTTGTATTGGAATTGATCCATGTTTCCTTCTATCAGCCTAACAGGTCCAACGCCATGTCCAGAAAAGCACCCCCAAATTTTCACATTTCCCCCGCCATGCTTTAATGTCACTTTTGTGTACTTTGGGTCGAATGCTTTATTCGGAGGGCGTCGTACATATCGTTTTCCATCAGAACATACCCTATTTATTTTTGTCTCGTCAGAAAAAAGAACGTTTTTCCACTGTCTGACTGTCCAGTTTTCATACCTTCTTGCAAATGCAAGTCGGGCTTGCCTATGACATCGTTTCAACATAGGCACCTTCCTTGCTATCCTTCCGTTCAACTTATTTTCTACCAAACGCCTTCGAATAGTGCGTGCAGAGATTGCTGAAGGGTTGTTTTCGCCAAAATATTCTTTTCTCAACTCATTAGACCCTTTAAAAGGATTTTGTTTTGCCAAACGAACGATATTTCGATCATCTCGACGAGATGACTTTCTCTGTCTAGGTCCACGCAGAACGTTTGAAGTAGTTTGATACGTGGAAAAATGCTTTACGGCATGGAAAACCATTGTTTTTGAACATTGCAGATGGTCGGCTATCTTTTTATACGACCAATTCTTCTCGCGAAGTTTTATTATTACTTCTCTTGTAGATTTATCACAACTATTATTTTTCCCCATTGTTTTTATACGAAGTAATCACTTTTAAGACTTTAACAGCACGAAATGGCGCCAAAATTATACGAATAATAATCTACAACCACAGAGCCACACAGTGTTCTCTATTTAAATTTGAAAAAATAATAAACTATTCAGCGTTCTTAATTACGTGACCAGCCAGTAAGTACTAATACTAGGTTCAGATCGAATGTATAAAGTTTCTCTATTAATTTTTTAGCCAACAATGTTGCATAAATGAATGTACCGGTAGTACGGAAAAGTTTTGCAATACCGAGAGAAATAAAAAAAATACGGGCAATTAGTTATACTTGTTACTTTGAAAAAATCATCTCAATAAATAATCGTTCTTAATTATATGGCCACAACTGTATGTATACGTACACTCATCAAAAGTGCCTTGGGTTATTTTTTATCCCTAGACAGTTTTGAACATTTCAATTATTTGACAACCCTGTCAAGATATTCGACTTTGGACCGTGAATGTTACTAGAGCTGGTCTAGTTTGAAATGACGCGCTCCACCAATGCACTCACGCATAGGAGTCGAAACTCAATTCAAGCTACAATAGACTCTATTGTAGCTCAAATTGAGCTCCAAATCCCGTACGCAAACGCGGTGGTGGGGCGCGTCATTTCAAACTAGACAAGCTATAATTTGAATCGGCTTTCATTTCTGTTTGACGGCAAATATATTGCCGGTATCGATTTAAGAGGATACATTTTCAGACACTCATCAGAAAAAAATCCCTCGTATAAACAAAAAAAGGAAAACATAGGGGCATAGCTAAATCTGTCCTCTAATTATTTTTGAAAAAATAATTTTATTGGTCCAGTTTTCGAGAAGAAAACAGGACTACGAAATGCTGTTTTGATCAATTTTACGCGCCTATTAATGGTCTGAGCTGCAGTTGTCCCGCTCTCGCTGTACTGACACGGAGGGGTTCGGGCGAGACAGCGACATTTCATTAAAATAACTATTTCTCAAAAATCTCTCAGCCATCGTATCCTCTTAAGGGTTAAATACTAATCATTAGTTTAAAATTTGTTTCAGTTTTTTTGGCGGCGCCGTAACCTGATGGTGAAGCCTCTGATCAAGGAAGCCGGTATCGGCGGCATCATTCTCGAGAACCCCTTCTACGGACTCCGTAAACCTACCGACCAAATGTAAGACAAATTGTTACTTTTCCTAGCACGTACATCGTCAATACTTTGAAAGAAAAATGATATTTCATAATCAGAAAGTTTGTTACGTTCACCGACTTGTTAAAACGTAGGTAAAAATATGTCTCATGTACATAATAGGGATATTGACACCACCAATCAACTGACGTACTTTTTATGAGCTGTCAAAACACAATTCCCCCATAGAGTTTGAATGGCAATAGCAACTTATGAAGTCACTTGTTTTGAAGCAACAAAAAATATAATTTTGCAGTTAATCAAAAATTAATCTAATTTTCAGGGCTAAAATAAAGCATTTTTTACTGGAGTCGTGATTTCGAATTATTTTAATGGCGTCATCATGCATCCCTATTATGAGAGGATTAAATCGATACATATTTTTGCACTTGACTGTACCTATAGTAAAGCCACAAAGCTGCGAGTTGTGTAACTTCGCGGTAAGCAAATTATAAAAAAAATGATGACATCTCTAATGTCAAGGGCTTAACCTTTTCAACGCTCTGTCAAATACAACAGCTCTCACTCATACGCCATGACATCGGAATGTCAAACGCGAAGTTGAACCCTACAGAAATCGCTTTGCATGCCATGACTGATATATCGTTGGCGTTGAAAAGGTTAAGAGCGTGGTCCAATTAGTTTGTACAATTTGGCCGCTTTCTTATATTTGACTGTGCCATAGTCGTACGATTACGTTCTCACAATGACGCGTGTATAAAACCAAGATATATATTTTATTTTTCTTTGTCGCGCCACCTACGTTGCGTAACTCGATTTATTTACATCGCACTGGATGTGGGCTGGGAATGAATAATGCTATGATGAATTATCGAAATATGATAGATAACGTAAGGTGTGGGTCATTCAGATTCTAATAGCAATTTCAATTCTGTAGCACGCCAGATTTTAAATAAAATAAATCCGTGGATTCTTCATATTAACTAGCACTTTTCGCGAAGTGCTAGTTTAATATGAAGAATACACGGAGAGAACATGTCTAGTCACCTTTTGAAAATTGAGATTTAATCTCAAAATGTAGAGCTCCTCGTAAAGAACTATGGCTGACCATGGGATTAAATCGATATCTGAAAATAATATATATTTTTTTCTAATTTTCAAATCGGTATCTCATCTTTCCCTTATACCCTTCATAATAAATATGCAAACACTGTAAGGTGGGCTTTGATAGACCTGAGTTAACTACATAACACACAGTTGAGTGCTACTTAAAAGGCTTTAATGTATACTATATTACATTATAAAAAAATATAAAAAATAAAGAAACAAAAACATTTATTCGTGAGTTGCATTTTCGATTAACAAAAGAAAAATAGAAACATAATAACATTAATTAAAGTTAAGGCACTTAAGGGATATACCACTAATGTCTACGATTTAGCTAAAATTTGATTAACTATATGGTATCTCTTGTTTGCATAGCTCGATAATGATAAGATACGTCCTGCTGTGTCAACTCAACGTTTGTAAATTACTTGATTAGATTAACTATCTATAATCCTCCATCATCCTTTATAGGTCTGACGCTGCACTTGTGTAGGGTTCCTCACTGAATATAAAATACTCTAAACTATTCTATATATTCTATTCTACTTGACTGGATATGGAAAAACAAAGTAGCCACTATAAATTGGCAGATGCCCGGGGAGCCACTGCGCGACGCCGATTGCCTTTTTTTTATTATGAGGGAGCCAAACTGCAGGCTTATTGTCTAACGCTTCTGATGCTTGCCTTCGCAATCACTATTTCTTTCTGTCAAACGGTATAAGATGATGACAGAAAGAGATGGTGAAAGCGAAGGCAAGCGTCAGAAGCGTTAAACAATACGGCCTCTGGTCATCTGATGAAAAATTAACATATGTATATATCAACAACTCAACTGACACTCACTGATCTGTTGCCGGCCTTTAAAAGAAATATAAGGCCCTTTCTTGAAAGCCCCGGTGTCATAATAGTCTGAAAACACTACTGCTGGAAGTTGATTCCACAATTTCACTGTACAGTCAGGGTCATAAATACATACTGGGGACCTAGTGAAAAAGGGGCTAAGTCGGCAAAAATTAAACAGCTATTTTCTATTTTATGTGTAAAGGGGGTTAAGTCGAAATCAGCTGTTCAACTTTTGCAGAATTAACCCCTTTTTCACTAGGTCCCCAATGTACGTTACCACGATGTCAAAAATTATCTATTCACCTCTATGACGCTAATCATTTAAAAAATAAAAATAGTTACAAATACATTTTCATTCTAATCTGTGGCTTATAGCTAAACATATTGCTGGCAACACTGGCCTATCGGTTGACGCGTATCTATCTTCTGTCACGCGTGAGCTGGCTTGGAGTGCGGACGTGTTTTTTGGCGGGCCAATTAGGACGAAAAAACTTCGGGTGTATTTTAAGCCAGGAAAGTCCCACAAGTATTTAATTTTAACTGTAACTAATTTTCAGTTAAGAAACGATGTAGACAAAATCACAACACCTTATCTCTATTAATTTTGTATTTATGGTAGTGGGCAATGTCATGAACGTTTTACGTATGACTTTTTTCAACTTTGCCGAGCAAAATTTTACCCTTAAGGTTGTCACTAGTATGAAAATAAAATCATCATCATCATCATCCCAGCCTATATACGTTCCACTGCAGGGCACAGGCCTGCTCTCAGAATGAGAGAGGTTGGGCCGTAGTTCCCACGCGGGCCCAGTGCGGAATTTCTACATTCTAAACGGCCCTTACACTTTGACGACCAAATGGAATAGCGGTTATAGAACCTGACTACGAATCTTGAGGTCCCGGGTTCGATTCCCGCGTCGGGACAGATATTTGTATGAAAGATACGAATGTTTGCTCTCGAGTCTTGGGTGTTTAATATTTATTTAAGTAAGTATCTATATAAGTATGTTTAATCCGTTGCTTGTACCCATAACACAAGCTTGACAGTACCCGGCCATAAAGATTGCACACGGTCTTTGAAAAATGTCGGACATTTGCAGTCTTTTTCCAAAGACCGATGTGTTTTTTGTGTTTTTTTTGTGTGTGTGTAACACACAAAAAGAACACAAATAACACATCGGTCATTTGCAGAGTCTTTTTTAAAGACCGTGTGCAATCTTTATGGCCGTGTACTGCACTTACTTTGGGGCTAGGTCAATTGGCAATGTCTAAAAAAAAATATCACTGGTTTTCATATTTTTTTTGTATAGAAAAGTCAATTATAACAAACTAATTTCAATATTTTGTCATTTAGTTCACTACTTTTTTTAAAATTAATTACTGAAACTATTTTGGTTGATGACGTCAGATTGTAATTGAGAGCTCCCACACTGCCAAATTTCTAAATGTATCTAAATGCGTACGATAAGGTAACCCCTTTAATTATTTTTTGCGTAGTGGTACACTTTCACTTCTGTCACTTTACTGGCGCTGTCAAAGTGCTAGATGTCAGACAGCAGGTCCAAATCAAACTCCGTAGTATAATCCACGCGTAAAATTTTGAAGAATTCTAACCGCACAGAATAAAGTACGACTTGGACCAGTCACGCAATTTACACCAATGTCAATAATGTCAATTGAAGGTCATTTCTTATTTGGTATGTAATAAAGTCATAACATAATATTAAAATTAAATAACTACAGAAAACGGGTTAGAAAGCATTTATCTCGAAATGGTTTTCGATTTACTACACATTGCAAAAAAATAGACATCCCCAATTGGTATGAATAGTCCCGTGATATTTATTTATATTTATTTTATTACAGTTGTTTGGTTGTTGCAGCCGGTCGTCCCTGCACAACGTGTCGGACATTTTCGTGATGGGCGGCTGCCTGATCCTCGAGGCGCTGGTTCTGTTCCACTGGTGCGAGCGCCACGGGCTCGGCCCGCTCGGCGTCACCGGACTTTCCATGGGCGGACACGTCAGTACCACTGTTAAGGATACCACGATATCCGTTGACTTGAGACCGTATTCTCTAACGCGCGGGCGCTTGCCATTGCTATTGCCATCTCTTTCTGTCACCATCTTATACCGTTTGACAGAAAGTAATAGTGAATGCGATAGCAAGCGACCGCGCGTTGGACAATACGGCATCCGTTTACATTAGGGCGTTTTCAATTCGAAATGTAATTAAATGCAGTGGCATTTTTTTTCTTCAGAATTTCGTAGATTTAGGGTTTTCTTACTCAGAAACTAGAGCGCTTTGCTTGTGATGATGATGATCAGTTTTGTGACAGTACAAATACTGACAAAGACATTTTTTTCTGTATGAAAATGAATAGTACTCGTGATTGTTAATAAGAAAACCCCAAAATTCCCTCTTTAAAAAAAAGTAAAGGGTACAATTCAATTCAATACACACACGCACACACCCACACACACACACTATTATTATTAAAAATGCCCTTTAGCATGACATTGCGGGGCCGCGATGTTAATACCTTAGTTTATTTACACAAATTTTGCCGCTTTATCTAAATTAGTAAATTGTGAAATTATAGAGACACAGGATTAACGTCACAGTTCACTGCCATTTTAAGATTGACCAAAACTGAGTCATCACAAGCTTGCATATCTCTGTCCACAGATGGCGTCCTTGGCTGCTACAAACTGGCCGAAGCCCCTGGTGCTCGTACCGTGCCTATCCTGGTCAACAGCGTCCGCCGTTTTCCTCCAGGTATTATCAACATGTATCCCTTACAGTTCTGAGTAACCTCAAAATCTAAGTAAAATCTACTGGGAATGGAAAAAACGTTTAGTAATAGCGCTAAAGAAGACCTTGAGTTGATCAATGATCGCTATAAAGAACATAACAAAGGATCTTTTCAGTGTACTTTACTAACGGGATAAACACATTACAGGGTGTCATGTCACAGTCAATAAATTGGGACCTGTTAGAAGACCAGTACCTTTCCGACGGCCAGTATCGCGAGAAGCTCTCAAAAATGGTCACCATCGTAGACACGGCCTTCCTCGCCGGGAAAAAATTCGCTCAAACATACTCACAAACAGTCAAACCCAACTCAAAGCTTGACACCGCCTTCACGCACAACTTAGATATAACTTACAAAGAATCCGGAGATTCAAACGTGAAGAAAGATATTAGGGTAATCGATGTAACCAGAAATATTTTAAAGACAAGTCAAAGTCAACATACGCCTAAGGAGGAAGTGCCAATTGCGAAGGAGAACATACTAAAAGATTTGGAGCGATTGCTGGACGAGAAAAAGATCAGTCCTCAGCTCTTTGCTAAATTGACGTCGAATGACAAGTTTGAGTTGGACCCCAAAGACATTGAAGACATAAACAAGCTGAACGAAGGGAAGATTAAGGAAATACTGTTGAAATGTAAAGTGGGTGAGTATACATTACGTACGTGTACTTCAGGGTGAGGTTAAAATGGATATTATTATTTACTAGCTGATGCCCGCGGTGAAGTATTTTATTATAAAAACTTTGTCCTGGCAATTACGAACACAACGAAAAAAGAATTACTCGAGTTTTGCGCTTAGCAACACATTTGGTGATTCATTTGTATTAATATACATACATATAGATTACGTTAATTTTTTACCAGTTTTAAGAGTAGGCTTAAAGTGAACCTGTCAGTCGAGTATGCACAACTTATCTAACATGCCTACCTTGATTGCAATCCTAATACATTAAGACCGTGTTTTTATTTGAAGTATTTTATTATAAAAACTTTGTCCTGGCAATTACGAACACAACGAAAAAAGAATTACTCGAGTTTTGCGCTTAGCAACACATTTGGTGATTCATTTGTATTAATATACATACATATAGATTACGTTAATTTTTTACCAGTTTTAAGAGTAGGCTTAAAGTGAACCTGTCAGTCGAGTATGCACAACTTATCTAACATGCCTACCTTGATTGCAATCCTAATACATTAAGACCGTGTTTTTATTTCAGCCGAACTGAATGGAGATCCCATAAAAATGCAAACCGAAAAGTCGCAAACACAAACAGTAAAAACCGAAATAAAGGAAACTAACGACACAAAAAAAGAAATTACAAAATTACAAAGCGGAGAATCTCAAGTCATCAATTTAGTGCCAGCCACAAGAGAGAATGTCGAGACTAAATTAGAGAAGACTAAAAGCAAACCTTGGAACGTTTCTGAATTGACGTCAGATTTTTGGACGAGCCTGCCTTTCGTAAGGAGTAGAAGCGGGAAGAAGATAGACTGGAGCAAAGTGCACTGGAGAGATAGAGAGGCACTGCAGTTTATGCGGGGCATCATGGACGAGTGTACGCATTTGAGCAACTTCTCCGTGCCATTTGACACTTCTTTGATTATTGGTAAGTGAGGTTTTTATCGTAGTTTTTGCTAACTTTATTATTAGTTTCTAGTAGATCCATCAAAACGTCTGTTCCGTAATTAAAAAACTATTATTAAAGTAGGCTTAGCCTCGTAGAAAACACTTTCCCAAAATGTGCACTTTCTCTAAAGATGCACATTTTAGAAGGGTCACTTTCTCGGAAGGTGCTTCCCAATGGATACATTTTCTTAAAATATTTTTGTGCATATTATATAAATAAACGGCCGTCTCATAAAC
Organism: Archips xylosteana; assembly: GCA_947563465.1. Lineage (NCBI taxonomy): Eukaryota > Metazoa > Arthropoda > Insecta > Lepidoptera > Tortricidae > Archips > Archips xylosteana. The sequence continues at coordinate 9,108,797 of OX387363.1, forward strand.
GTGTACATTTTGGGAAAGTGAGCTTTTTGAAAAAGTGGACTTAAATGTACTTATTGGGCAAGTGCATGTATGATAAAGTGTGCTTTCGAGAACATGCCCTAATTGAGAAAGTGTACATATTGCCGCAAGTGGACTTTTAGAAAAAGCACACATTTTGTGAAAGTGAGTTTTACGATCCTAAGCCTTACTGTAGTTATTTAAATAAATAAAATTATTTGCAGCGGTATGCGCGAAGCACGATGCGTACGTGCCTCGAGACGACGTGGGCACCCTGGAAGAGATCTGGCCGGGGGCTGAAGTTCGCTTCGTGGACGCCGGTCACGTTTCCGCATACATACTGCACCAGTCGCTATTCAGGTAACACTAACACTGGGCATGTGTTATTGTAACTATACGCTTTTCGAGGCAGTTGATTTTGCTACTACATACTATCGCACGGGTATCCACGGGTATTAACAAATATAATTTATATACATTGGTTTTTGTGCGAAATAGATCCTGACCTAGCGACAGTAGCCGTTAACGTCATAATCAAAAAACAAACTGCCTTCGAAGGGACTGATAGCGGTTGAAACGCCCGTGGAATCACCTTAAACGACTTAGAATTCAGAGCCATTCGGTCCCAAGCGGTTGCCTCGCAAGATGTTTAGAGATTCATTTGTCGGGTCTCCACTGACACGGGACTCGCGAGGCAGCCATTTTGGGCGTGATTTTGAACCTTGTGTCGAACAAAATTATGCCTCATGCGCTAGCCTCGCGAGCTCGCTCAGTGGGGACCCAGTTATTGGTTAGGGGTGTCGCATTTTACTTACATTGACATTAAAATTTAGTTTGCGGTCGACAATCACAGCTTTAATCATAATTTAATTTACATAATTTTCTTTTTAATTTCATTTACAACATTTTCATAAAATGGAATTTTAAACAACTGTTCTCCTCCGCAGGTCTTGCATAGTAGAAGCATTCGAGAGGTCGAAGAAACGGTGGAAAGACGGCAAACACGTCGACTGACGATAGTTAATACTACACTCGATAACTTACACGCCACCTAGCACAATGATTTCGCATAATGGGACTAAAGGTTTAATTGCTTTTGTCCGTGATAGTATTGGGGTTCTAGAGACACCTTATACTTTAATGTATGTTTGAATGTCAGGTGGAAAACTGACGCGTCATTATGCTCAACCTAACACGTGACCAAACAGACTCCGTATTGTCCAACACGCAGTCGCTCGCAATCGGATTCAACATATCCTGCTCCTTTCCTTCACTGGGCGATGAGAAATAGGTGGGGTCTTCACCCTCATGTTGCCAGTATTCCCAAAATACGCACAAGCTCGCTCTTCCTTCATCAACCAGCTAAAGGGTGGAATTCCCTTCATGCGTCTGTGTTCCCTGAACACGTTTTATGGTCTAGGGTGAATAAGCATTTACTAGGCAAGTGCGCTCCATCGTAACCTCATCTTCGCTTTCCATCAGGCGTGAATGTTGTCAAACGCAAGCCTATATTGTATAAAAAAACATCTTTCTATCCCAATCCATTACCTTTTTACAGAAATGAATGAAGAAAGAAGTTGAAGCGATTATGATTCCGAATGCGTTAACAATACATATAACCTTAGGTTTGCTATCTTGTGATTGCGTCCTATATCGTACCATGAAACGCAGCTAAAACGAACTCACGCAGTGTTGCTCGTCCTTTTTTTACTTTGGCCTGACACTGCAGTGTCTGATAAGAATTGAAGCGTATGGACAGAAAATAAAAGTTACTGCCCGTTTTACCGCCGGCAGTAGTAACTAACTTTTCAAATGACAGCTAACTATGAATTAAGATTTAATCAAAATATGCAGTAAGTAAAGACAATATTTTCATATTGATGTTATATTGGTCCCATATGCTCGGACTGATAATGAGAGATGGCCAAAAAACACTAGTCTCGTTTAGTTTTCAATGGCGACACTTTGTTATACTTTTGATTGCAAGACTTACCGTGACTTTGAAATAGTGACTAATCAAAACAACTATCATGCTAATTTCCAGCCCATAGTTCTAATCTCGTTGAACGGTTATAGAGGCTTGATTAGATAATCTTATACTTTAATAAATTATTTAATAACCTCAAGAAAAATTATGTGACGATATATTTGTCTTGCGTTTGCTCTACTATGTTAGTAGTAAGATTTTGATCTATCTGTTTACCCAATGGAAACTTTTTTCAAACATTATTTGTTCAACTAAACTCTATAAATGTTATGCCTAAAAATATTTCAAGTCAAACTAATTTAAAAAAAAAACACCGAATTGCCTGCTGGTGGAAGACTTCAATTGAAAATTTATGCATATGGAACATGTTATAAGGTTGTATTCTTCACCTGTGATAAAAATTATGCTTAGTTGTTGGTTTGACTATCTATAATATACCAGTCAAGACAAGATACTCAAGAGGTATAAGGGTTTAGTGTCGTCCCCAACTATCTAAGGGCATGTTGAAAAAAATAGTTTTTGAGTGTGATGATTGCAGAGGAAACGTTTGATTTAATTTTTAACGAGGCGGGCGATGTAAGGGTTTAGACCTCTGACTTCAGAGTAGAAAGTGGTCGAAAAGAGGTCCTGACTAAATTGCATGATAGGTGTTCTGATAGCAAAACATGCACGTGTATGTATAGCTTTATAGCAAATTATTGTACAAATTAGCCATAAAATGAGCTTTTACCTATTGTGATCAAGCAAACAGTGATGCGTTGCTAATAATTTTTATAATATTTCTGTGGTATAATAGCTCAATATCGTGTTAAAGTTTAATTATTCAACCGGTATATTTTATTAGATTATAACAAATTTTAGATATTATGGATATGAAGAAAAGTAAATAACAAAAGCTTTCGTGTTTTCGCGAAACAATCCTAGTTGTTTACTAATTATTTAAAGCCCCAGTACAAGGTAGTGCATGCGCCTCTTAATTTATTGTTAATAGAAATCATTTTCCGTTACAGTTTTGCTTTTACATAGTTTTACTGGAACAGTGTGTACATAAACTATAACTATTCTCTTTTGAGCTGCAAAGTTATAATTTTTATAAATAAATATTTTTACGTTTAAAATTGTTTTATTAGTTATGATCTTGGCTGTTATCACAATACGTGGCACGTACGGTTCGATACTTATTTATTTGTTTGTGTCGCCTAAATTTATGCAAATTGTCATAATGTGCGTTCTCTGAATAACAGGTAAAGTTAAAAATTAAGTAACTATTTTTGAACACTTAGGGATTGATATATTTTTGAGGGAAATTATGTCAAGGAGAACGCTAATGCCGAGTAGTATCTAGAAATCAAAGGACTTGCGGGAGAAAGGAAAAGGTCGCAATTGCCGCCAAGAGTGAGACTTAGTGATAATAATGAGGCAAGTTTGATATGCATCGACACTTGATATTTAGACAATTGACGAGATTTAATTTTTTTAACACCTTAAAATTACTACAGGAATCGAAAGAGTTTTGCCTCCTAAACACGGAAAAATATTAATTATAATTTATTTCTAAATATTTAAAAAAATATATCTGAATTTACCAATACTACCACGGAATAGATTATGTTCCCTTTGCCCTTTTCACCAGAAAAAAGAACTGTAATAATTTTAAATTTGACAACAACCTCAACGTCGTTACATCACTTTTTTTTTAATAGAGACTAGACAAAATTAATGGGTCTATTGTGTGGTAAAATGTTATTATAAATTAATTAATAATCCTAATGAAAAAGTGGGAAAAAAACCGCCAAGCTCAAATGGGATTGGGCCGGGCATGTGTGCCGGATGCATCCTCAAAGGTGGGCGCACTCAGCCACGTGGTGGGTGCCGCACGACGGTTACCGGCGTCGAGGCAGGCCCAGGCGCAGATGGCGAGACGACCTGGGCCCAATTGCATAACAAAGTACAACTTATATTACAAGCGGAACTCCCTTTCTAGTTAATATAACAGAAGCGAGAGTTCCGCTTGTAATATTAGTTGTACTTTGTTATGCAATTGGGCCCTGGATGCAGAATTAAACGATTGGCCAGATTTCGCTCTGGACAGGGAGCTGTGGAGGACCAGAGGGGAGGCCTTTGCCCAGCAGTGGGACACAATTATAGGCTAGTAAAAAAAAAAAAATCCTAATGAAAATTTCAAACTATCAGCGTCTTTCTCTTTCCAAACATAATACAGAGAACGAATCAAATTTAGCCTTAGAAATATGAAATCTTGTCAATTCTGATGAGTGAATGAACATAATGAAATTTTTAAATCAATGCATGGACCCACAGTATACTAGGACAACTTTATATTCAAGAGACGAATGAAAAACGTTGCGTAAAACAAATATGTAATCTTTTAATCTTCATCAATCACACCGCAGCATCGAAACAAAATAAATATATCTCGGAACCTACCATTGTTGAAAACCAAAAAAAAACCGCCGCTAAAACTTAGCCAGTCCAGTGCTGGATATTACAAGATAAAACAAAAATAATTAAAAATAAAGCGTGTAAAAACCGGCTACGCTTTGAAACATTGCGAGAGCACTAAAAGCGGCCTAGTAGCTAGGTTACCACGGATAGCTAATATAACCACTGTGCGGCGAGCCTCTCGGCCGCGCAATGAACAGAGAAATCGCTCGCCGCACCGCCAGTCGCGCATTATCATGTCCGGGATAGACTTGACAAGAGACTAGTATTGTCTACCACATTCCTATTTATTTAAAATATTTTTATTATTTAGGTACTCTCGTAATCTTTTTTAATAGTAGCCAACATAATACATCTTACGATTAAGTTCACATTATATGATCAACACTATGCGTAGGTAATACAAAAAGAGTAGAAGTGCGTAAACAATTCATGTTAACCACTTCATAATGAGACTGGCTCCATAGTTATACAGTTATGTTTTAAATCTAACTAGTAATTCAGCGTCATTAAGATTTACAACTAGACTTAATTAGAAGTGTTTATAGAAATTAAAATAAGTTATATCTAGTTTATGAAGCTAAGCTGTGCTTCATTAAAGGTATGAAAGTCACTGAATTATTAGACAAATTTAGGTTTAAATTAAACAATCACATCTGAATCTACACGCGGTATGATAAGATCAACCAGTAGCTAAATTGAACGAGGAAGTGCGCTGTCCCACACAATCAAACCGAATGCGCAAGACAGAGCACTCTCTTGCCCATTATAGTCGCAGATTTTTAAACCAGATCGAATGCACGTAAAATCTGCTACACGAGATGACAATTCTGTACAATACGTGTAACGTTTTCCAGAATTAAAGTAGCGATTACTTGCCGCTGTCTTGGCCAGGTGCGGGCTCTATAATGATAAGTTCTAATAAAGTAGGTGGCGCAAAAAACCACTTCTATTAGCTTGTTTATATGCCTAAGATTTGTGTATTAAATAAAAGTGCGTATCGGTATAAGACAAGCGCATCGTTTTTTGGGACATAATTATTACGGAATGGTTCAAACGTAGTCACCTCTATTCGTTTATTGACTAAAATTGGGACGTTAGCTATTAAAAGCGACCACTAGGATGTGGTCATGCAATTTTCAACCTGAGATTCAGTACTGGGGTAGTACATTTTCGAATAGGAAGTTATTTATTAAAGCTTTGTATGCAACACCAGCAGGCTTATTGTCTAACGTTTTTGACGCTTGCCTTCGCAATCACTATTTCTTTCTGTCAAACGGTATAAAATTATGACGGAAAGAGATGCTGAAAGCGAAGGCAAGCGTCAGAAGCGTTAGACAATATGGCTATATACTGAGTACTGTTAGAACCTTTTCATTCTAAATTGCCGAGTTTAAATGCTGCTTGGAAAATCAATACAAAATTGTGACAAAGTACCGGATTATTTGCAAGATAAAAATACGGATATAAAAGATAAAATGATCACACCACTCGTAAAGTTCTATTATAACTTTCATTTTAAAATTTCGAGCTCTCGAATATTTTTACAAAATCTGACTTTATCAATACGTATAATCAATATAACGTGTAAGTTAATGACTGCGGTTGAAACGTTCCTGAGCGAATCTTTGACATTTCTAACGCCGGTGGTAACGATTAGAAACCATAGATTCCCTGGTTGTTGATAATAAATTATATAATCATATTCCCGCTCTGCGGTCGTCCTACGCCGTTTAAAAGTTAGTTCACCATTCATAAAATATCTAAAGATACACCATTATTCATTGTCGCAAGTAATAGACAAGATTCTAATCACGCATCCATTCCGTTACTATAGAATTCAATGTAGTTTTGTTTTACTAAAGGGTATAGAAACATAAATGTGACATTTTAGGCTAGAATCGTGCTTATTGTTTACGTCAATTATGTGGGTCATTTCATTATTCAAGTGTTTGTTCCGAATCACTTTCGTGGATACGTTTTTATAGAAATAGCAGAAGATCGTGATACAGTTTCCAGTTATTTGGTAGAAGTACAAGACCTCTAATAAATAACCGAAGACGCCATTTTTTGAACAACTCATTTGTGGATGTATATTGTAAGAAAAATTGTAATCTATTGTTTAGAACTCGTTAGGTAGACTCAAAAAAAGAAACATAAAAGAGCACTTAGCGGCCTACTTACAGTAATAAATTTCTGATTTTGATTTTCCCGTCAGAATCTACAGCCATTGCTTAAAAAAATGTGACTACGAAAGTGAAGACGTTGAAACGCTCGAATAATGACATTTATGGATTCTCTTCACATTCATTCCGTATCTAAACGCGCATGCGCGTGTTAAAATTCGTTAAATATTCCTATGTAAAAAAGGGGAGAGTTATCTGTAAACGCTTACGTCTAGTGCTAGTTCTATTTCTTTAGCAGCAGTGATCTGAAGTCGCTGTTGCTGAGCGGCCGCGAGTCGCCGTTGTGGGAGCCGTTTGCGGGGGCTTTGGACGTGGACGGCTTTTGGAGCACGCTCGGAATGAAACTGCTTAGTTGCGTTCGTCGCCTGGTAACAAAGAAAAAAGTTTCTAAAATCGAAAAAGTGTTTTGACTGAGCTATACTACATTTTTTTAGCATTAGAAGGAATACCTTCGATCTTGACGTGTCTTTTTATTGAAAAACACTTTTGAAAAATAAATCACAGCAAATATGTAACAATAGCAAAGAAATATGGTCATTAACATTGTTTTGGTATCGTAAGTAATAGTTACTATTTTTTTTAAAGCGATTTATAATAAAAAGACTCATCAAGATTGTTCTCCCTATTTATAATGTAAACTAGTTGACTACGGAACCCTAAAAAAAGAAGTATAAGGCCCAGGTCGATCTGATCCGAAAGCTGTGGTGGGTAGCAGCCAGTCGCCCATAGGGTCTAACTAAATTTTAATATTATAAAATGTTACTAACAAATTATGGATGTAAATCTGAAATAAATAAATTATTATTATTATCGTGAATTTTCGGGACTGGTCGTTCTCGCCCATCGCGCGTCAGAACGACAAAGGCTTAGTTTTAAACCAGTATCTCATGGCTTGTACAGACTTATTTTAGTATCAAATCATTAAATTACTGTATACTCCTACACTTTCACATAAACCAGCACATGTCACACAAGCGGCGGGGTACATTTCTCGAAGAACTGATGGCCATTGGGCCAATTGGGAATATGTTCTTGAGTAGCGGCCATGTACCAGGGCAATGTGTGGGCCCCCAACAAGGTGAACTGTTGGCCAGGGGAAAGTCACAGGAGACTGATGGATGTGGGCGGCGCAGGACCAGTCAAGTGGCGTTCTTTGTGGGACGTCTATGTCAGGGGTCACCAAATGCAGTCCCATTTTTGTGCGGACCGCGAGAACACAAAAACTTGCACTACAGAGTTACTTCAAAACTTCTACGAGCCCTATGTTCCTAACGAGGGATAACCGGAATGCATCATCATCACAGAGTTACTTAATTTAATAAAAATGTATCCCCCGCATTATCTTTGTAAAGGTCGGGTGATGTAACGAGCTAACAAGCGAGAAAAACTTCAACTTTCAGACAGATAGTCCGCAACAAAAATGTCATTTATCTCATTGTTATGTAAAAAATACCTTTGTTTTTCCGTAATTACATTTGTTTAATAAAATATATTTTTCTATAAAATGTTATGCGGACGGCGATGGTCATTTCTTAAAACGGACCCCGAGCGAAACAAATTGGTGACCCCTGGTCTATGTCCGTCCAGCAATGGACGTGTTTCGCCTGACGCTGATGATAAAAGTTGTTGGTACTCACATGCCCCCTCCCGCGTCCCGCTTGGGCAGGCCGAGGCTGGGCCCCGGCGCGTCTCCGCGCGGCGGCGGCGCGCTCACCGCCACGTCTATGTTCCTATCACCTACAAGCAGCCCGTTCGCCTTTTCGACCGCTGTGGCTGCTGACGCTTCGTCTTCGTAGTCTATGTATGCTAGGCCTTTTGGTTTGCCGTCCCTATCAAAAAAAAATGCTGTTTAAACTTCGAAGTGTGCAAAAGGCATTGTTAAATCCATACTAATGTTATAAATGCAAATTGTGTGTCGGTCTGTTACTGACTGTTACCTCTTCACGCTACACCACTGAACCGTGGGCAACAGCTAGTTATTTAGCAATAGTTTATTAGTTACTTCCAGATGTTGCCCACGACTCTGTCTGCGAAGGTTTCGTTTTATCACTATCCCGCGGGAACTACTCAATTTTCTTTTGTCCTTTTCCGGGACTCAAATGATCTCTATAACAAATGTCATCTAAATCGGTTCTGCTGTTTAATTCGAAAAGGTAACAGACACAGTCCGACAGGGTTACCTTCGCATGTACAATATTAGTAAGGATTAAAAGCTAAAAACTCGGAAATTTTACTTTTCGATTTATCTTTTTGTTTACGATTTTTTCGTTAGATTTATTTTCTATATTGTGTCGAAACTAGAACACCAGAAATGTATAGCTAGCGCTAGGAATCGAACCCAGTTCATCATTCCTTAATGTGCTTGCTTAATGCAACCCGAGCAGTTGACATGTAAAGCGATGATTCTTTTTCATTGCAAACTAAACATTGAGTCAGTGTGCTACGTTACTCTATACAACAGAGTTCGCCACCTCTATCTTCCACACTTAGTGACAGGGTGACAACTGCCAAAGCTTTATGGCAGTTGTTTCTTGAAAATGTATTGTGATTTCTATTAACACAGTTGGCAATGAGCCAGCTGGTAAGTAAATATTGTGTCAAACGGGAGTGTTCAATGTATCACATAGTAACTATTATCCTATACTTACACGCTTGTCGCGACTTGGCCAATATCTACAATCTCCAAGCCTTTACAAACGCTTGAATGCCATTTACACACTTGCAAGTGCGTGTGTTCAAAAACCAACACTGGCCCGGATCGTCGACAAGCTCTTGCAAGCTCACGCAAGCCAAGGTAAACACCCCAGTTCACACGCTTGTGCTTGTGAAAGGGTTATCGAAACTTGGCAAACGTGTAAATGTAGCATTAGGTTTTCTGTGATTGAGGTCATAATAGGGCATTTCTATTTTTCGTTGTACCAAAATTAAGAAATTTTTAACAGGGAGTTAAAATTTGTCCGTTTGGTTACGAACTATTTCAAGTCTTTACAATAAAAAAAAACGTAACAAATCGGACAATTCTTCACTTCTTGTTAAACATTGTTAAACTAGTCCGATTTGTTGTTTTTTTTTTTATCGTAAAGGCTTGAAAAAGTGCGTAACCAAACGGACTAATTTTAACTCCCTGTTGACAATTTCTTAATTTTGGTACAACGAAAAGTAGAAATGCCCAATAATCTGAAACCACTCACTTAAACGTGACAACCCGGACGTCGCTCAGCTTGCCGAACTTGTCAAATATTTCAGTAAGGTGCTCCTTAGTGCAATGCGAGTAAGGTAGGTTCCGGACGAATAATTTGTTCTTCTCCGTTGTGGTTGCGTATTTGAACGCCCCTTTTGATTTGGAGGCGGAGTAGCGCGAGAGGAACATGGGTCGCCCGTCGAGAGGCGTCCTGTCGTGCTTTACCGCCTCGTCTACCGCTTCCTGTGGACAAACGAATGTTCAAAGCATGCGCTGCCGCCTGTCAGACTCCGAGACTTCTTCAGGCGCCACAAACGCTGATGTGCGTTCGAATGTCTGCCAAACTATGACGGCGGCATCAGGCAAGTCATTAAATAGATATGCGTTCCCGGCAGTGAATGCGACCTTTTGAACGCCACACATCGATTTTGTTACGAACATAATTAATTCTTATGCGGATGCGGGTAGGTTAATTTTTGTACTACCGCATTGTCGTCTAGCCGACGCTGGCGTTCATAAGGTTAAAAATCAAAGTTATCTAAATATGTAAGACCTTTTTCTACTCCGGTACCAATTTTAATCCGCGAATTATAATTCCACAAACAATATCACAAAGACCCCCTTTTAGCGTTGTTTCAATACTCTATTGTCTATGATACTCACTACTTAATAAAAAAAGAGAACAGTTCTATACATAAAACCGTAAAATCTAAATAAAAACTTATTTCAAACGCGTTATTCAATCCGAATCTTTTTGGAAGACCTTCTTGAAGTTAAACGCACAAAGACACCATATCATAAAGACTATCATGGACTGTAGACGATACTTACCGGCGTGGTGTACTGACAATAACAGATTGAGCCGCCGAATTGCTTTACTCCGGCACGCACTCGCATTGACGCCACCTCGCCGAACTCTGACAGCTTGGCGCGGAGATTCTGCTCGTTCACTCTGTATTTAAAAAAAAAAAAACTTTCACAGATTGTCACTTGTACTTTAAAAAAAGCTCGTATCTCAAAATCATTTAGGTTCACTTCGTCCACATTCCCACTTTGTCAACATTCCCATTTCGTCCACATTCCCATGTCGTCCACATTCACAAGACACCCACATTCCATTTATACCGAACAGGATTACGGTGAAATAAAATTCAGCCCTTACGCACTAGCAAACAACCAGATGTAGGTCACCAATAGAAATATGAAATAATAAAAATTGTATTTCATTTTTTTATTCTACTTCAGATTTTATTTTACGCGTGTTAGTTAAGTTAGGAATGTTGAGGAAATGGGAATGTTGACTAAGTAGGAATATGGACGAAATGGAAATGTTGACAAAATAGGAATTGGTCGATTTGGGAATTGATTATGGACGAAATGGGATTGTTGACGATCTAGGAAGTTGACAAAATGGGAATGTGGACGAAGTGAACCTAAACCAAAATCGATAATCTAGCAAGAGAACTTTACGAAGTGTGCATCAAGGTTGAGTTTGGTTTACACATTGATTTGAAATAAAGTCAAAGTCAAAATTCTTTATTCAATTTAGGCATCAATATTGACGATTACATACATCTAAAGTATTTAATACAATTAAATTTTTTAACACAGTAGATACGCTATTTGAGACTAGGGATCGCCAATGCGGATCGGAATCATTTCCAAACATCCCTGTCCATGATATAGTCATTAATTTTATAGTACGCCTTAGACAACTGAGATACAGGTTTATACCTAGTTCAGTAGTCAGAGACTTCATAAAATTATGTTCATCTCTGTTTGGTTAATAAAGTATTATTATTATTATTATTAATGTCAACATGACATTTGCAACAAAAAGCTTCAATCCTGGTACGAAATTCAGTTTCCTTAACTGTACCTAATAGCGCTCATATTTTGGTTTTAGAGACATCCAATATAAGAGTTACAAGGCGGTAAACAGGTGAAGCGATTCCATGATTAGCATACTGACTTGAAATCTAAGTTGCTGACGAAGAGCGTGCAAGCTTCGCGGTTGCCGGCGCGGCTTACGCCCTCCGCGCTGTCCGTACGCTGCCGCTTCTTGTCTGTGTCTCCTAACAACATAATACATCAAACTTCGTAATAACAAAGAGTAAACGACAGACGTGGCGTGGATGATATTCCCTTTGCCTGTCCATAGAAGGTTAAGTAAAAAAAATTTGCTGCTATTTGACGAAACAAACCACACAGCCACGCATATACGTTTACTTTTAGTTTACCACTGACAGATGGCTTGCCTTCATTTCATTTCCAACTTTAACACCATACAAATAAAGTAGCTATTGCAAAATCCGCAAACGTGGGTAACAGTATTCTAAAATTGGCTTTATTTGTAGGTCGTTAAAGTTGAATATGAAATGAAGGCAAACCATCTGTCAGTGGTAAACTTTATGTAATTTTACTGTACATTTCAGAAGAATCATTGAAAGCATGAAAGGCTCACCATCTTTCCCACCGTCCTCTTCGTGAGATCTCTTCAAGCTGCCACTTTCCCCGACTATCGTTTTTTCATCAACTTCCACAGCGCCGTCCTTTTTCCTCTTAGCCCCACTCTCTGCTGTGCTCTCGTCAGACTTTCTCTTTCCTTTCTTTGGTTTGTCGTCTTCTTTCTTCTTTTTCGCATCGGTTTTGGATTTCTTGTTCTGCGTCTGTTTGCCTTTCTTCTGATTCGTCATTTTGTCTTTCATTGCTTGGTAACTCTCCCGCCATTCTTTTAGTTTGGCCTGAAAAAAACAAATAATATAAGATAAGGAAAATACCTAATAAAAAAAATTGATTTCATTACAGTTACCGACAAATTTTTAGGAAGCGCTAAAACGAATTAGACGTCTTTTTGAATTACATGCGGAAACTTATCCCCGCTCTATAATGGGTTTACATTAAAGAGCGTTTATTCGAGCGTTCCAACGGCCTCATTTATCTGGTCACATTTATTAAGAAATGGCTGTTGATTTCGATGGGGCTTTTGGTTATATAGTAGAGGTATTGTACGTCTACCAGAATATAACTGGAAACTGGGTCAGAATCTTCTGGCATTTCTTAGAAAATATGACCAAATAAATAAGGCGGTTGAAACGCTCTAAACTAAAATATGTAACATTCGCTGAAGGTGTCAGTAGCAGTCATAAAGCAAATTTTTCGAACGATATCTGCCAAATAGTAATAGAATAGTTGTATCAATGGTAACAGTGGGGACTTTATTGCATGGAATGACATAGCACTGACTCTCATAAAGTTTGTCGGCATCACTGTTTTATACTCCCTTCTTATTACTATCATCATCATCATCATTTATTTCGTCGTGTTCTTCACCTCAATAAAGATTTTATTCCATGACAGGTAAATAATAAAATTCGGAGTTTCTAGCCAGTGCGAATAGCACAGCTCGAGTACACTCGAGGTCTATCAACGTCACACAGTATGTTGCACTCACCTCGCACAGGTCGGCGCACTCGCGCGCTGTTCCCAGCTGGCCGTAGTCCCGCTCCAGGTCGGTCCAAAGCCGGCCGCGGCCGGCGGGTAGTCCGTCACGAACCGCAGCGCCCGCCGATGCAACTCGCGCCTCTTATTCTCGGAGAGCGAAGACTCCCAGTGACACTCACGGTCTATCTACGCCTCCCAGTAAGTTGCACTCACCTCGCACAGGTCGGCGCACTCCCGCGCTGTTCCCAGCTGGCCGTAGTCCCGCTCCAGGTCGGTCCAAAGCCGGCCGCGGCCGGCGGGTAGTCCGTCACGAACCGCAGCGCCCGCCGATGCAACTCGCGCCTCTTATTCTCGGAGAGCGAAGGCTCCCAGTGACACTCACGGTCTATCTACGCCTCCCAGTAAGTTGCACTCACCTCGCACAGGTCGGCGCACTCCCGCGCTGTTCCCAGCTGGCCGTAGTCCCGCTCCAGGTCGGTCCAAAGCCGGGCCGCGGCCGGCGGGTAGTCAGTCACAAACCGCAGCGCCCGCCGATGCAACTCGCGCAGCTTATTCTCGGAGAGCGAAGGCTCCCGGTGCGACTCGAGGTTTATAAACGCCTCCCAGTATTTTGACATTGTTTTGTTCTCGCCGTATTCTGAAAATAAAAGAAAGAATGAAAATAAAATTAGTCATTATCCTTTTTCAAGGCAAAGTGCATATTCTACAGAAACATTAGAACTTGCTCTCTTTACAATAATGGTAGAAAAACAATTAAATTTGTTTAAAATATGCCTTGCTTTTAAATTATCCCTGCGTAAACAATATAACACAACGATTAATTTTCCTGTGGCGTATCTAAATAGACGGCGCCTGGAAAAGGGTTAAAAGTGTTTATAAATGTGCGTTTTTCTGTATGGTAGTACGGCAACCCCCAAGCTTATCCTTTGCTGGCATCATCACAATAAGCTCATTTCCCAATCGTATTGTCTTGGAAAAAAGGGCAGTGTAATAGAAAAATAACCACTGCAGCACCGTAGGGGGGCTACTACGAAATTCGAAGCTTGTATTGTATCATCCCTTTCACTCTTCAGTTTAATGCCATTATCGTGAACAGAACGGCACGATACGAAATTCGAAAATAGAATTTCTTAGTATAAGGCCAGGTATGCGAGGAAGCAGAGCGGTGTGCGAGGACAAAAAGTCCAATATGATGGCAATGCTGTGCGAGCCTAGGAAAATAAAGTTTATTGGTGGATTGTTCCTCGCGGATCGCTCCGTGTTTCGGCACATCTATTGTGGATGCACAGCCTTAACAAGTAACGTTTCTGCTCACTGAATATCTCTTCAAAGATCTCTTTCCCCTGTTTGGGGTCCTTCATCCGGTTGTATTCCAGCCGCGCCCAGTACAGTGGCACTTCGCAGTCGTTAGCCTCTTCGCCCCACGTCTGTAAACAAGACATGTTATTACTTAATCAGACTGACCGGAACAGTACTTACACGGGGTCTATAATGACTCCCATAAAATTTTAAGTCATAATGTATCATTAGTCATAATCAACGTTAGACATACAGTGATTTATTTCTGAAACAATTTATTTTTCGGAATTGTTATAAAACAAACCTAACCTAACCTACTGCATTCTATAAGATGGCATTTAAAAAAGTCCTGAAAAAAATACCGTTTCAGAAATAAATCACTGTATGACTAACGTTGATTATGAATTTATGACTAATGATACATTATGACTTAAAATTGTATGGGAGAAAAGGGGCACCGTACTTACACGTTTCAAAAAATTGTGGTATACTATACTATACTAAAGAGCAAAAAGAAGGGTCACTCTTCTTGTAACTTTGTATGGACAGTGGCCCGTTATTTACTCATCAGTATATTACTCACTCAATCATCTACCGCAGGGAGGCGGAACATGATACCGGCCAGTGGCGAAGGGTGCTAACAACCCGATTCCTTCCGGGTTGCCTAAAATTTTGAAGTAATCAAACGCTTCTATTAATAACCCGTTGTTTGTAATACAGGCATACTCTTCCCTAATAAACTTAACTTTTTTTCAACACGATGCAGAATCAAAACGCAACGTAATACTCTCACAAAAACGATTCATTCACGATCTCTAATAGTAAATGCCGGTCGGAAATATCAGAAATTGTACACTCAGACATTTAAATAATTCATTGACAAACACCCACACCACTCCAGGAAACATCGCGTATTTATGCTACTTAGATAACCCGGGATTAAGCGGCTTATTACATTTAAAAAAAGACTTTGTGTGTTGTGCGTAAGGCTCACTTTCACTTTGCCTGCCGAAGCCGCGAGCCGCTAGCCGTGAGCGGCTTCTTGGAACATTTTTGGCGCTACGATCGCCTACTTATACAAAATTACTGCAGCGAAATGGAACGTAAAATATCGATGATTTAGTGTAAAACAAAAACAATTATATTTTATCTGCTTTTATTATTAAGGTTTATAAACTGGCGAAATTAATATTAGATTAGAATTTTATAAAATAACACCGTCACTTATTGGAAATAATTGTAATGGCAACATTACGATTGATTTGTCATTGATTACAAACTTAATATTTCGTTTCTTGTTGTGAAGTATTATTATTGTTTGTTAGTAGTACATATATTGTTTTAATTTAATAAAAAATGCATAGCCAGATTAGTGTTGATGCTCGAAACCAGTGAAATTTCGTAATATCGGATTGTGCAAACTTAGTGTCAAGTGGTCAGTTTAATTTATATTTTATCTTCGGTCGGACTCGCTAGATAAACTATTTTGTATTTACTAGGCTTAATAAAAGTAGAAAAGGCTCCTTAAATTAAAACTGATTGTGGATGCGAATTTGTTGAGTGACGATTTTAGAAGTTATGTCCTAATTTTCAAGAAGAGAATAAATAAAAAGGGTAAGATAAAGGTTAGTAGTTTTCGCCAGAGGCGGCGCTGGGTAAGGGCGACGTGGGCCACCGTCCTCGGCCTCGCGGTCTGAGGGTCCTCGCGCCTCGAAAGTTTCCCGTTTTTTGCTCATTACATCCGTAATCTAATGTGTGGCGCGCCATCACAGGGCCTCGCAAATTGTGTCTTGTCTTGCCCACACCAAATTTAGGTCCTGCGCCGCCACTGGTTTTCGCTACGGCTTTACCTGAAAAAAATTTCACGCTTCGCCACTGATACCGGCGATAGGCAACCGTTCCGAACTAGCCACATTTCACAACAGACCATATTCTGCACGATCCTATTTATTATAAAGAAATTGGTCCTTCGAACCGGATATAAAATCAGACTTTTTTATTGTACCTCGGCAAGAGAGTCCCACGCCAGGCGGAAGGTTCGTCGCAGTCGCTCCACGTCGGGCTCGTTGTCAAACGCGGTGACTCGCCGGAGCGCCTCCAAGTAACCGAGCCAAAGCGCCTCCGCCTGCTTATAGGACTCCATGCCTTTTGATAGCGCCGTCTCAAATATTGATTTCACCTGGAATTCGTAATATTAAAATTAAAAAGTACAGTCCCAAAAATCACTTAAAAAAATCGGCATGAATTTTGCTTTATTCGCGTGCTAATAGCCTCCTGAGGCCCACGAAAATATTGTTTCAATAAACTTTGTCACTTATGAGGTTAAAGAAACCAGAGTCCAAAAATGTTATTGTTCTCAAAAGAAATTACATTTCGCTTTGTACAGTCGCGGAATGAAAAGGTTCGTCACTTTTCGACTCTATGCCAACGACAAAAGGTCGAAAAGTGACGAAACTTTTCATTCCGCTACTATACAATGCAAAGACATTAACTTATAATAAGACACTTGTTAGATAACATGAAATTGACCTCGTCCTGCCCAATGTGCTTGATTAAGGACATCTCCATTTCAAAGGAATTTATATTATTCTAAATTGGAACATTTTATTTCATTCGATCTGAAAAGAAAACAAATTCGAATCTTTTTCCTATTTACAGTTGATTCACATTTTACTGACATATTTGCTTGTATGGTGGGCAGGACGAGGTTAAATTGAGTAAGACGGGTAGAAATAAAATGAGATCGATCTCGCAAGTACGCAGACTTGCAATGTACAGGGCCGTAATCAGGTGATCGGAATTTTCCTAAAGAAACCGCAACAAACCTCGTCAATCCCTTTCTCCTCGTGCTCAGCCTGCTGCATAGTCAGCAGCCAGAAAGTCGCGCGGCGCGGGCGGCGGCGCGTGCACGCCGCGAGGACGCGCGCGTGCGTCGCGCGTGACGAGTGCGCGGCCGAGTGACGCGCGTACGCGTGCAGGAGGCTCGCGCACGACTCGCACGAAACGCACTCGTACGTCGCGCGGTCGTAGAGCACCTGAAACGTGGTTGCGTTACGTCCAGCCACGATGTAAAATGGTGAATCCACTTTTTCTTGGCACCCGTTGCTATGGTTACAAAAACTTTGTCTGATGAACAACCTAAGCATTTTCACGCGACTGTCGAAGGAGGGTTGTGTTTTTCTAGCGTATGTGTATATCATTCTTTGGCACGCCCTGCACCACGGCTCAATGGAATTTAAAGTGTGAGGTGTCATTATTAGTCATATCAGTTGCGAGAGAAACAGGGTATATGCATATTTTCCCGGAATTCCCATGGGAAAGGGAATTATACAGGCGGGTTTTTTTTTCATCTAGTATTGAAATTAAAGTTATTTTATGAAACGGTATGAAGATGTCACTTAAACAACTGGGGATTGAGTAAACAAAGCGAAAAAGTAGATTCACCCATAAGTTAGTTTATACAATACATAGGGTACTTGACATCGTAACAATATTTTTAAGACATCACTCGAATAAAAAAAAAACAATACCACTAATTTAAAACATACCATATTTTTTTTTAATAAATGATGTCACAGGTCAGTATTACAAAGGCCAATCACAAATGAAAAAAAGTGGTACCTTGAGTATTCCATTACTGTCGCAATCAGCATATTTCTCTTCTTGTGACAGGTCCTTCACCTTATCAATGTATTCTTCATACACTTTGATCTTTTCTTCGGGATTTCTAAACAAAAAGTATAAATATTAAAGAAAAGTGGTGCAACCTACCAGTACTACAACGCCTGCGACGCCAAAAGTTGGGGCCATCGAACATCGATCAAACTAAAGTGACCAATGAGTGTGCCTAAAGTTCAATTTGCTTTTGACATCATAAAGACATAGCATGTAGAGATGGCTTGTGTATTCTACAGTGACATTTAAAGGTTTTATAAAATTCACAAAAGAAGTCTTCTAAAATATAAGTAGAAATGCCAATGAACCAAGGTGATTGATGTATGAATGTAGGAAGTGTAGAGAAATTACAACAACTTACTCTGTCGTCAGCAAGCGGTCTTCGTAGGGCGTTATTTTTTGCAAGTAATCTGTTGCTGCATCGTGTTGCTTTTTAACCTGTGACCAAATGTCTTTTGTGACATATACACGGTGATTTTTAATTAGTGATCGATCAGTATTCGGTGACGATCAAGTCGCAATTACGTGTAACAAAACGTCTACTTTTTTACATAAGAAAGACAAATATAATTTTGATTTTATGTATTCCGCAATCAATTCTTGTCTTTTCCTTGTCAATGTTTGCCAATATTGCAATAGTAAACACTATAATCGTTCACAATGTTATGGAAAAAAATTTTCATAAATTTAACAAAATCCAAAATAAATAAATTTTAAATTTTTTTTTTAGTTATCTAACTCGTATTTTACTACAAAAAAGCTTGAACATGCCAAAATGGATATCACAGACACCTTTCGTCTCTCCTAAAGTTTACGAGTAACAAAAATATATTTAACAAAAAAATCTACTTAAAAGAACTACCTAAGAACGGTATTTTTTCTTTAAATTTGAATGGGACCAAATTGGAAGGGAAGTATCATCTTCCAAACAAAAAATGTATTTCCAACTAGAGCTCCAAGGTAACAGACATAAAAAAACAACCGAATTGAGAACCTCCTCCTTTTTGAAGTTGGTCAATCTCGTATAAAGACCATAAATATTACACAGTACCTTATCGACATACTCCTGGCCGTGCAATTCGGCAGCCGCTTGCTGGAAGCGCGGCCACGCCTCCTCCCCGTTGAGCAATGGCCGCGTGACTATCTCCTCCAAACTCCACACCACTCGTTCACGCTGCTCCTTGTAGTCAGGGTCGTCGGCACTACAGAAAGTTAAGCCAGGGATTTATTAGCAGAGATCGGAATTTTCACGGTAAAACATAAGACTGTCGCAATCAAGCTAGTGCTAGAACCAATTTTTTATCGATATCGATAGTTGTGCAATAGAAGAAAAAAACGGTCCACTAAATAAAAAATAGTACATTATTGTCGTGGCCTGGAAGTAGGCAATTGCTGGCTGAGTATGAGTATTAAACGGACGAGCTTGCGAGTCCGTTTAACTAATACGAAGCCAGCAATTGCTATTCCAGCCGAGACTAATATAAAGCTTTTCTCAAAAATGGTGAAGGAAAAAAATAGAATAAACTTTTATTAACTTAAATAGGTACAAAGAATTGCAAATCACTTAAAATTAAATGTAATTAAACCCTTTCCCACCTTTTTTCATTAAAAAAAACTGCAGGTGTATTTTTCTACCGAACACACCACAAGCTGTTTCAAACACAATAAAAAAAAGTCTGGAGTTCCAACAAAACAACTGATACCGGTCATTTGAATTGGCTGTATACGAATAGTGCCAGCTTATTACCATGGCCGTTTTAACTTTTTAAAAAGTTTGCGACTCGACAATAATGGAATTTGTATGCGACATTGTTGTCGAGTTTATCGAGCCTGCAATGTTTTTAAACTCTTTAATTTTTTTACTTTACTGACCACAAACTATGCATGTTCTGATATATGTAAAGAATAATGTCAACTTTTACGGATATCTTTGAGAAAACAGGGTACGTATCAAAATATATAAAGTTTAAAACAAATAATGGACGAAATACATAATGGTTATTTGATATAATGCAATTTTCTTGGAAATTCTCAACTTTACAGGATTTTCATAAAATAAACCTAACCTAACCTAACCTAAACCAATCTGTAGATTACACGATTATAAAAATTCGTTTAATCAATTGTTTCATAGAAAATTTTAGTATGTATTATGACCATTATGTATTTCGTCCATTATTTGTTTTAAACTTTATATATTTATATATTTTGATACGTACCCGAGAAAACATATTTAATACAGAATTTTAGGTCCTTATGGAAAACAATCACCGCCGCGCGGCGTCCACTTATCAGTGCGCGAGTCATCATTCCTGGTCGGTTTTTTTTCTGTTCGGCGCCTGTACCTCATAGACTCGAGCTGGGCCTTCTCCAGCTCGTGCTTGGCGTCCCAGAAGAGCTTCCCGGAGAGCGGGTCGGGCCCGGCGCGGCGCAGCACCTCGGCCAGGTGCGCGCGCGCCGCCGCCGCGCCGCCCGCGCCCAACGCCCACGAACACCACTCGCTCAGGATCGGAATGTCTGGGTTTAATAAGAGTGAAAGGTGTTTGTCGTCACAACTGTTTACAATATTTTTATACTAAATACACACTGAAACATGGATCATCATTTCAGCCGAAAGACGTCCACTGCTGAACATAGGCCACCCCCAAGGCTCGCCAAACAGATCGGCCCTGCGCCATCCGCATCCAATGCGTTCCCGCTACCTTCACCAGGTCGTCGCAAACAACTTGGCCGGCGGTGAAACATGGATACACAGAAAAAACCCAGAAAAAGAGACCAGCGCTGGGAATCGAACCCAGGTCCTCAGAATTCCGTGCTGCGTGCTTATACCCCTACACCACCACTGGTCAGGAGTTAAGACACAAATGTTCCCTATATATCAACACGGGCTACTGCCCGCGACTCCGTCTGCGAAGTATTCGTTTATCGCTATCTCGCGGGAACTATGCAATTTTCCGGGATAAAAAGTATGTTATATGTTAATCCGGATTATAAACTATCGGTGTGCCAAATTTCATCAGAATCCGTCAAACCGTTTTAGCGTGAAAGAGTAACAAACATCCATCCATCCATACTTACAAACTTTCGCGTTTATAATATTAGTAGGATTTTTCAGTTTGTCTTTCTAGTCTCTTAACGTAGAGACACCTAGCGACATCTATGTTTCATGTTCTCAACGAGAAATGTCAACACTCCTTCGGAACTATCCGCTCACCCGGACAAGAGATGTCGCTCTTAAGCAATCTTATCAAGATTGGTTTTTTGGAGTATTTTTGTATTTTTATATTTAACTCCAAATTTTACAATAGTTGCGACAATTTGTCCATGTATATATTCAAAGGAAGAAACTAACTGAATGTATAACCAATGAGGGATATAAGTTTTACAACAAGAGTAAAACATGTGCAAGCTAAAAAA
Source organism: Archips xylosteana (assembly GCA_947563465.1). Taxonomy (NCBI): domain Eukaryota; kingdom Metazoa; phylum Arthropoda; class Insecta; order Lepidoptera; family Tortricidae; genus Archips; species Archips xylosteana. Next base: position 9,130,443 of record OX387363.1, read on the forward strand.
CACCATAACACATAACACAAAATTGTCAGTCATTTATTGTGTGTTGAAATGGCAATGGGCAGGCTATATAGAGCGCAGAACAGATGGCCGTTAGGGCCAAGAAGTTCTTAAATGGAGAACTGTATTGGCAATCAACATGTCCACCAACAAGATGGATAGATGATTGATAAAGGCTGTAGCTTCACGGTAGATGAAAGGCGCTTCCAACTGTAATGATTGGGTATCCATGAGGCCTATGTTCAACAATGGATTTCCTATGGCTGAATTGATGGTAATGATCATGAATTGATGTTCACATTTTTCGTGTTTAAATGTAGCTATAAGAACTCACTTATGGCACAGAGACGTGGCCGCTAACAATGGGCCTCATAAGGAAGCTCAAAGTCACTCAGAGGGCAATGGGGAGGGCTATGATCGGAGTTTCTCTGCGGGATCGCATTAGAAATGATGAAATCCGCACAAGACCTAAAGTCACCAACATAGCTGGAAGAATCGCCAGACTCAAGTGGCAGTGGGCAGGGCACATCGCTCGTAGAACTGATGCTCGCAAAAAGGTTCTCGAATGGCGTCCACGGACCGGGAGACGCAGTGTAGGTAGGCCTCCAACAAGATGGAGCGACAACTTGGTTAAGGTTGCGGAATCGCGTTGGATGCGGATGGCACGGGACCAATTTGTTTGGCGAGCCTTGGGGGAGGCCTATGTTCAGCAGTGGACGTCTTTCGGCTGAAATGATGATGAATGATGATGATGATGATAAGAACTCACAGTAGCAATCCAATGAAGCTTGTCGGAACAACTCAACCAACTGTTCCTTAGCTTCAGCGGAGTGCGCCAGGGTCTCCTCAGTTTGGATCCGCAACAGCCAGTGCTCTGCCTTTAGCATGGTCATCTGTTGGAGGCGATCGAAGGCATTGCGCCAGCGATCAAGCTCAGACAGGCCCCTGCAATAAAGGTGACATATGTTAGTGTGAGAAATTAGTACAGTACCTACCCAGCACAGTAAGAAGAATCAAAAATCATATTTACCTCTTGCTCACATTTATGTTGAATAAGCGAGAGGCCAATATAATTTTGGGTTTCACTTACATGTTGGTATGATTATCTAGATTAGTAACATCACAAAGGGGTACAGTACTGTTATATACGTGCAATGCACCCACATTAAATATTATTTGGTCTGTTTAAAATGTTTATATAGATAGATAGAATTATAAATATTATTGTAGACTTTAAGTGACATTTAGGTAAATACTCTTTATTCATTTGACATTTTGTAATTATTGATATACTTATGTATGGTCAAGTGCAAAAATAAGTATTGATTTAATCCTCCCATTGTTACATACCTTAATTCGATGACATAAGAGCATGGGACATATTTATGAGCAAGTTGTATGCACCCATATTTTTACACTGGACTGTACTTTACCCCACCGGGGTCCGTGTGGATCTTTATTTTTTTGTAACACTAGATTTAATACCATGGTTGTAATTAAATAAATTAATTAATTAATTTACCCAGATTGGTGACAGTTAACAAAAGGAGGTAGAAGGAAAAATCCACCCCTGTCATCTGGTCCTTGCTACGTAGTTAATGTGCTCAACATCCAAAATCGTAAGTACACTCTATGTTAAATAAAATAAAATAAATTATGATGATGATTATTATGATTTTGAGTCAGATGGAGCAAACATACTATATCGAAAAAATGGTTATTGTGATTATTTACATTTGACCCATTGAATTTCAACACAGGTGTATGCAGGTTTCCCCACAATGTTTTCCTTTACCGTAAAGCTCATGGTAAATTACAAATGTAATTTTGCACATAAAACCACTAGGCCACCAATGCTTTTTACCCAACTGCGAAGAAGGAAGGGTTATTTGGTGTATGTGTGAAGTTCCCAATCCGCACTGGGCCCACGTTGGAACTAAGGCCCAAACCCCTTCATATTGAGAGGAGGCTTGTGCCCTGCAGTGGGACGTATACAGGCTGGGATGATGATGATGATGATGACATTTGACCCAAGTGAAGTCAGGTTTTCAACTAATTCATATCATTTACACCAACAAAATAAACATATTTATTCAATTAACAATACAAGATTTGTGTTTGAATTATTACAGCTAACAATACAATAACCCAGCCCTTATCTAATAATTACATTCTACATCCATCAAATATTTCATCAACGCTAAAAAAGCACCCTCTTAATAAATATAGTTTAAATTTTTCTTTGAAAGTATTATATTGTACAATACCTTTCAGTACTTACTACATGAAGTTTATTGAACAACTTAACAATCTGGTTCCTAGTACATTGCTTCTCTAGCTTTTAAGATATGTGTTTGTAATTGTGGTCCAAAAAGTCCCTACATGTGTAGTAAGGATGATTTTTTAGTACACTTCAAAATCTTACCACAGGGCCTGAATAAGCTGAATATGGTCATCATAGCTGTATGGATCTTCAGCAATTCTTCTCTCCAGCTCTGCCACTTTCCTCTCCAGTACCTCTTCATCATCATCATCCTATTTAACAAGAGTACTTCCATTAATAAAAAAAACTTAGATCAGAGAATATGCACAAGTGTCCAAGCAAACTACACACCAAATATGCTCATTTTTCAAAGAGCAGTTCCAAATAACTTTAGTGTTAGCTTAACCCTTTATAAGGCCCCATTTATTGGAGCATACTACCATAGAATCAAAAGCAGCTATTGAATGTGTATAGTCGACCAAGAATTTCCTTTACCACCCTAAGGTTCAATGTCAGTTGTACGGCTTAAAACATCAAAGGCTATTTTCACTTACAAGTCAATGCGACAATCAGCCTTATTGTTTTTATTCTGATGTAGGAACTGTCATTAAAAATGGTAAAGCACTTACTTGGTCGACTATACCTTGCAAAGGATATTTTTAAAGCTAGTCATATTTTCAATAATTACAATGGAAATTGTGATGTATAGTGTAATCAATAAGGTTGAAATTCCAACTCAATAATGCATGTGGTTGCTAAATCACCTCTGCCTTATAAAGGGTTAATTTTAGCTTTAACCCTACTCTTATTCTTTTCAATGCCAAGTCCAGCCAAACAAAACTACGTACTTCAAACCTTGTCATTGGTTCGAGCATCAAGCATTGAGAACCATTTCTTGCTGTATGGGAAAAACCAGTTCTTTCGATTCACTCCATACAAAAAAGAGCCAAAAGAACGGGTCTCAATGCCATAGTCATTAGGTCAAGATCACTTTGATGTTATACTTTATGATGCATATAACTATTGTTGGTTTTGAAATGGTTAAGCAACAATCCCCAAACCAAGAGAATCCATACACTGGTGTATTACAAATAAATACCTGGCGGGTCCCAGAAATAAGTAGGTATGAACCATAAAGGTCCCTAAAAAGGTATTTACATATAGCAACTGATATAGCAAACCCAAACTTAATAACTTACTTTGGGTGAGTTGCTATTTGGGAAACTTTGGGAACCATTCCCCGTAAAGAAATAGCCAGGGAACACAGTCCAATGGAGAGAGTCTAAACTTCAAGTTAGTGAAATTAACGGTCTCCAAATGTACATGTAAGGTTTTCCTAGAACCACATCACCAAATGCAAGGAACCAAATTTAAATAAAACATTAAATCGGCTGTAAATACGCAATAGTACTTGTTATGAGTACATTTCTCTTTGTCATACTTATACTTGTATTGCATTTTTCAACTGAAGTTTTTCTTGTATCTTAACATCATACTTCTAGAAGTCGCTGTTGCGGCACCACATGAAGCCGAGATGTATGATAGTGCGAAGTCGCTTTTATAAAACTGTACGAAACCCACATTAAAGTAGCTCTTTACAGTTTTATTGTGCCGCGGCGGACAACCCGTGCCGAAATGTATGCGCCCTTGATCAATGTATCCGTCAAGGATTAAACAAGCGCATTATTTGAACAATGCTCGTAAAACCCAAGACATCCCAAACCAAGTACTACTGAAAACAAAGCTGCCATTCTCTCTAAGGATAACAAAGCAATCCACATCTAAAAGATGCAGGTAATTCTTTGAAGTAGCGCTTTGTTTGTTATTATATTTTTAATTTCAAGACAGACATTTATCGAAAGGGAAAGCAAATTGAATACTTACTTCAGAGTCGTCGGAATCTTGGTCTGCGTCATCCTCCTCCACCACGACCTCTATTTCATTCTCCTCCTCAGACTCATTCCGCACTTCGTCCTCTACAATGGCCATCGCTATCCACGGCACAATAACCAAGTAATTCTTATAAGAAGTTTATTTATTTTCGCACTGTAAAATTTACACACAAACGCTTTATGGCATGGCGGATAATCTGTCAAACAAAAATTTGAGTAGATTGTGTCAATGTAGCCAGGTAAGAAAAATATAAATCCCAAAAAAAATTATTCTATGAAATTACAATTTGTATTACGGTCGATTTTTTTTATGAATTAGCCGTGGCACTAAATGTGGTAATAAATTGTAATAAACAATAGGATTAGAAAACGGAAAAGAACTAATTTTTACTATAAATGAATTTAAATTTAACACATTTCTCAGTAACAACCTCGTTTTATTAAGAACATGATGCGATGTTCAATAAAACGAAATAAAGAATTAGTTTCAGTATAAAATTAAATTGTAATTTCCATATTTCAATCTGTCATTAAATTAAATTGAATTATTGAATTTATACTAAAATTGTCAAAAGAAATCTACCTTCACCATTTTAATATTAGTCTCTGTTACTGTTTTCATTGATTATTTTATTGAATATATTAAATTTTCACCAAAGAGTATTGCTAATACTACTAGCTTCACCCTCGAGACGTTTCAAAAAAAAGTGCATAATAAAGGGCTTTAATTAAAAGAAAACTTAAGTAATTGATTCCTTTGTGTAACGAAAGCTATCATTAAGGCCACAACAAACGGAAGCGTGGGGCGCCGACGGAACGTGCCCAGCGCAGTCAATAACACTGAAGCAAATACGCTGTGCCGCGCTGCCCGTGTATGTCACCGTACAATTGATTAAGGGGCTGTTTCACCACCCATTGATTAATTTTAACTGACGGATAGATGTGATACCGTCTCCATCTATTCGAACAAAGCAAACAGAGACAGCATCACATTTGTCCGTCAAATAAATTTAATTGATGGATGGTGAAACAGGTGGTTAGTGTTATAGAGCGAGCTGGGCACGCACAGTCGGCGCCTCGCGTTTCAGGTTTGTAGTGGCCTTTATAATTTGTACGACTAATTTTCGTTACACAAAGGATGTGATCGTGATTTTGTTTTCAGAAAGCCTAAACGCGCTAAACGCCTTTTTGAGTTCTTAGGCTTTTGTATCTACTAATATTACAGGGTAGGTCGCAACTAAACTTTTGTATATGCATGTCTGACTCGCACTTGAGTTTTTATGGTTATATAGGAATATAGGAAGGAAAAGGAAAGCATAAAACTCTCTTCAAATGTTTCATGTATTTAATTAGAAAAAATATGATTGCATAATAAAATCAGAATTATCATTTTTAAAAATTGAGGGACAGGCAACGCAGTGGATATTTTAATTCTGCGTTAATTCACGTCATATTGTGCTCATTGTGCTTTCATAGATTAATTATTAAATTGATATAAATGACTATTTCATCGTCATGTTGCTCTTAAACCTTTGGCACCGATAATTTTAGGAATTTAATTCATAAACCTAGCCAATCTTAACCTCTACTTACGTCAATAGGAATTAGGTTATAAAAAAATCTGACATGAAAATGTAATCGAAAATAAATGCACCACTATGGAATTAAACTTCAAATGTAATACATTTGAACTTATCTTAAGTACTAAATAGATCTATACGTCCTACTAAAATATATTCGTATTTATTATTAGGCCCAAATCAAAACTATGCGTTGATGATTAAATTCACCTCTAACATGATTGTGATAAAGTTAATATTATTCCTGACAACTCTATGGTAATTAAATTTTTTGTTATTTCTAATATTTTATATTACCATCGGAGATTCATTAACCCGAGGCCCAACAATATACTATTGCCGCTTCACGTATGCTTCTTCAGCCTTTTATTTGACACTATAATCGCAGTAATTGGCTAAATAATAAAAAAAGATACAAATATTATTAATAATAAAATAATATGACTGCTAATCTAAAAATAATCGATTACAATTCGAGTATAATGCGTAGAACATTAAAATCAGTCACTAGTAAAAAATGGAATAATACTTAAAATTTGAGAGAAGTAATACAATTGAATACTTGAAATTAAAGTTAGAAAATGGCACAAGATGGTAATGCACGCGAGACTAAGTCCGATGACTTTTTGACTAATAAAACCTTTTCTATCCAATCCATACAGTCGTATTTCGTCTATTTATTCTTCATCTATGTCTAATCTTTCTTTACTAATAAAATCGGCTTCTGAATACAGCTGCAATTTCTTATTACGAAATTAATACCTACAGAAATTTAAATATTTTATAATAGTAGGTAGTAGCCTAGTAGGCAGTCTAAGACAATGGGATACGAGTACAGGTCGCAATCAAATGCACCGAAACGACGGAGAAGCTCAAGGCCATTTAGATTTAATTTTTTCCGCGCATTTCATCAAATAAAGAGATTGTTTTGTATTAAATTCTATCGTATTAACAAGAAATTGTAGCAATCCTTGTTTCCATTTTACGAATAAAACTCAAGTGTCTATTCTCTTCTGAGTAACATATTAACACAATGATGATTAAGTTAACACGACTCCATTGTCAACTGACATTCATGTTTTTGATCACCTTGACAGCAGCCGAAACAGTTTTTAACCCTTCGGATGCCTTGTACCGGATCCGTACCCAATTTAAGGCTTTCTTTTTGTATTTTTTTTTAAATCTGTATTATTGGATTTATATGAAACTGTTGAGGCTAGAATGCACGACTTTTTTTTTTTTTTTACTTTCGGCATACGAAAGGTTAATATACATTGCAGCTGAACTCAACAGCAAAGGTTCAATAATTTTAGTTCGGAACACAGATACAGATAATTCCACATTAAAATGGCTGTTAATAATGAAATACTTAATTGGGATGCACCAAAAAAAATAACCTATAGTTTTTATATTTTTTTTGGAAAGAATAGGATATTTTAAGACACCATTTTCATCGATTTTGAATTTGGTTGAGTATTTAATTTTTTATATTTTTTTTTAGAAATACGTTGGATGACGTCACAGTGTGAGAGCCACGTTCCATAGCCTAGAAAAATTCAAGTCGTACATAACATAATCTGTGGCACTACCACGGCACTACTGAGACCCTACTACGAAGTGCATAATTCGAACTTCGTTTCATGCCGTCCCGCTCACGCTAATATGATTTGACACGAGAGTGAGAGGGATGATACGATACGAACTTCGAATTTTGTAGTAGTGCCCCTGATTTGTCTTGTCACTCAATATTACAAGCACGGCTTAGGGTCCTAAATGAACCATGACAAAATAGTTTTATTTATTTCTCTTCTTTTAGCTTCTATTATTCCTGTTTGTTTAATGGTGTGATAGTAAATAGATATTTTTTATTAAAATCTGATATTTAAATTCTTTTATATTTACTTGTAACGTAGTAATTTAATAATTAAATTTGTAAAAATACATTGCGAGTATTGTATACATTTCGGACTTTATGATAAATGACAACTGTTTAAAGCCAGGTGTGCATCATGTGATTAAAGTTCTGTCTTTGTCACTCTTTGCTATTATAAGCAGGACAGCAACATTCCAAACTGTCAATTTGCTTTAGAGTGTAGACCTGCTTTATATCTGCCTTTGTGACGATTCACTGCAGGGGTCAAATGAAGGTCATTACTTAAATTTTCTTTATTTAATTCAGATTATCATATTTTTGGAATCTGATTTCTGAAAACGCTTCACAAAGCCTATTTCTCCAAACGGTTTTCGATTTATTATACGTTGCCAAAAATTGGGACATCCCAATTGGAAGATTTCACGTCATTTATAATTTGGAACAGCCTGTATCACAATAGGAATATTGCTTCTTAGAGTTTACAAATAGAGAGAAATCTATCGCTCGATATATCGATATCTAACAACTATAGATATTATAGATCTGTCGACGTACTGTAAACACGTAGTGCGTCTTAGTAAGTCAGATCGAGAAGTATTCAAGAATAGGTTCATTGCCCAAGGACCGTAGCTGCATATACGTATACTTTAACTATATGCGGCAATTACACTACTTATTTTACTTAATGAGTTCGCTGAACTTGTTTCAAACTACTTAGGCCAATGAACGTCGTCTAATTAGTATGGCCGCCTACTGGGGGCCATATTAAGGCGGTGACAGCTATCACTCGCCGAATGCGGCCGAATACCGTGTTCTCTGTTGCATGCGCAGATCGACTTAGCGCATTCACTGCCGGAAACGCATATATGCGCTTTCGTGAAATTCGCCTAGTGTGCCGTCACAGTTTTGCAGTCATTTGAACGCACATGTGCGTTTGTGGCACCGGATGAAGTGTCGAGTGTGACAGCCGGCAGCGAATGCGTTAATGCAATTCCCGAATACGCGAACAAGTATAGTGAATGTGCGAGGAGTAAGCTCAGCCAGTGAAGAGCTCGATATGTAAACAAAAAAAAAAACATTATTTTGGTTTGAATTGTTTTAACTAATTGAGATTCTTGCGATCTTCTTGTCACAAAATGTTTAATTGGAACCAAAGTTAGATTCTTTTACGTTAAATAAGTGTTTTCTGATTGTATGGGTATGATGAATCCAATTAACGCATTCACTGCTGTCACCAAATATAGGTATGCGTTGTCATGACTTTCACCGTCACAATCCTGTAGCCATTTGGACGCTCGTGTGCATTTGCGGCACTTCAACAAGTCTCCGACCGATCTGACAGCCAGCAGTGAATGTGTTAAAAGCGTTTATACCTGCTGAGCTGGCAACGTTGCATTTTTGTTAGTTTTTCTCGATTATTCCATAAAAATTTAATGAAAATTAAAAATGTGGTGTATACGAATTGTTCTAATATATAAGTTAATGTGTCTACTGCAATAATTATTCGTGATAAGACTTTTATTTTCTTTAAAAACCATTAGGTAATAATTTGTTCGTTTTCACACATTAACTTATATTATATATTAGAACAATTCGTATACACCACATTTTTAATTTTCATTCAATTTTTATGGAATAATCGACAAAAACTACAAAAATGCAACGTTGCCAGCTCAGCAGGTATAAACGCTCTTAAGCTCCAAACGCACAGACAGCGGAGGCGTGGCGGTGCGGTAGCGGTGACGGTTGTAATATTCTAACTTATATGAACGTGTTCGCGGTACGGTACCATGGACAATGCGCTTTATTCTTACATACTGTGATTATTTCAGTAATAATCGTCATTTTAATCTATTCAAGTAAACACGAGTCTTGAAAATACTTCCCGTCTGATGACTTCTTCCAATGAATCGCCGTGTTATTCGCTGAAGGATTTTAATTAGAAGTGACGCAGTACGGTATTACGCGTAGTATTGAGTCGACTACGTTGCAAACGCCTGGCAACTGTACAGCGGAATTAGCCGCCAACTGCAAAGAAAAAACAAAAATATATTGTACTTTTGTCACCACTGTCGTACTGCTGGGTAGAAAGCGTAACAGCTCAAAATTATGCACAATTTAAATTTAGTGTTTCTAGAAATAAAAGAGTTTTTATCAATCCCAATTTTTTCAATAAAAGCTTGTTACATTTTGACGTCAAGACAAATAAAGAAGGTGTAACTGTAACACGCTTTTATTAAAAATAATGGGGCTGTGATATAAACGCAAAGATTTAATACATGGTCTATTTTCTTGTCAGAATTAAATTATTTTTAACTTTTTAGTTCTTTTTAATAAAAGCTTGTCTTTAAAAAAGTTTTTTTTTATTTTAATTTTATTTTACTTTTTACTTAGATCAATTATAACTGAAGATACACATTGCCGAACAAAATCCCCTTCAAAAAATGTCCGAACTTTTTTATTTGTTTGCATAACAATTAAAATCATCACCTACACAGAAATTTGAACCTAGTCTTTACTTCATTACAGTCGAATTTTGGTTGACACTTGACAGCTAAACTTGACAATTTCACGCAACGTACTGAGAAAAAAGAAGGCCACTTTTATCAAAGTGGCGCTCATTTGGCTCGGACATTACCGGCGCGCGACTGTGGATCTACAGTTATAATTGATCAAAGACTTTTTATTTAGTATTTGTGATAAGGGATTATGCGTAGGTCATAGCGCGTAGCAGTGATTTTCTGTTCTGTAGTTCGTAGGAACGCGTAGTACGCACACATACGTGTTATTTTGATCACTTATAATATAACGCTACTTATACTATCTAGGATCAAAGTACTCATCAAGACAAATGAAACGAGTCCAAACTCGACGGGGTTGTGTCATTTTATTATGGAGGGCCTTTGGCTACCTTCCAGGTCCATTATCAGACCTCGGTTACCATCTAAGGATCAAAATATTCGTCAGGACGAATTAAACAAGCCCAAACGCGAAGGGTTGTGTCATTTTATTACAGAGTTCCTGTGGCCACCTTACAGCTCCATCATCAGATCAGCTCCATCTCATAATAATATTGCATTGTCACCTGATTTACACATGCATGCATTTCAGCTTAATCAGAAATCGAGAAGTGGGTCAAATTTAACTTGCAAGATTTGATGACACACAGACAACGAGACAGGTGAAGGTAAATAAAAGCTTGTAACTTGTAATATAACTATAAATTAAAAATTTAAAAAACCCCCAACGCAATTATGTCACTCGTATGTTTGAACATTAAGTCAATGCCTGTTATGCGTCTAAGATCCCTTCCGCAGCTAACAAAAGAGCTGATAATTTTGAAACGGCTGAACCGATTTTGATGAAACATCTAAGAACCATCGCCAAGAAACCTGCTTTCTATTAAAAAAAACCGCGTCCAAATCGGTGCACCCGTTTAAGAGGTATGATGCCACAGACAGACACACACACATAGCGGTCAAACTTATAACACCCCTCTTTTTGTGTTGGGGGTTATAAATTAAGTCTAGTTTACCAGGGCGCCGCGTCGCGTCGCGCACTATGCCGAGGTGCCGCCCGCTTGCAGTTGCATCTGTCGCTGCATCTGCTCGAGCATCTCTTGCATGCGGCGCAGCTCCGCCTCCTGCGAACATACCAACAATCATTACAGTCCCAACACAAACAATTATTATCTGTAAGAGCCATCAGGTCGATTCACAAAAGCTGGCACGAATGGATTGAACGAAAGTAATGTCACTTTGACATTTTTGTAGGAAAATGACTGACGCATATCATTTTCATATTTGTGTGAATTGTATTCAAATAGGTACAGTAAAATTACATAAAGTTTACCACTGACATGGTTTGCCTTCATTTCATATTCAACTTTAACGACCTACAAATAAAGCCAATTTTAGAATACTGTTACCCACGTTTGCAGATTTTGTAATAGCTACTTTATTTGTATGGTGTTAAAGTTGGAAATTAAATGAAGGCAAGCCATCTGTCAGTGGTAAACTAAAAGTAAACGTATTGTTACACATAGATACTTTCATTCGCTCATTCGATCCATTCGTGCCAGCTCTTGTGAATTGACCTGTACTGACAATTGGCGATCGTATTAAAAGCGGAGCAAACGCGCAGCGTGTTGCCCGCAAGCACGCAACGTATTCGCCGCGAATGCGTACAATACGTTTACTTTTAGTTTACCACTGACAGATGGCTTGCCTTCATTTCATTTCCAACTTTAACACCATACAAATAAAGTAGCTATTACAAAATCTGCAAACGTGGGTAACAGTATTCTAAAATTGGCTTTATTTGTAGGTAAACCATCTGTCAGTGGTAAACTTTATGTTATTTTACTCTAACGTTTTCGTCGCGGGCGCGCAGCGCAGAGTGGACAAGGTGCTTAAGTACAGGGTTTTTTTTTCGAAGGTATTGTCGAAGGGTATTGTGGCACAGAATATATAATAGTACTAACGTACAGAATGGACACGCTCCGCCCCGCACCGATTCGAGTTACCCCACCCCTCAAGGCGCAGATTGCCGGACCCCGCCGGAATCCAGAAGAGTGCGCGCGCGATGTATGTAGGCGTACGCGTGTACAGACGTCGTCGTGCTTATGCACATTCAAGAAGGCGTATTTTGTACGTCGTGTCCGCCGTGTGATTGTGGCTAAATCAGACCCTGTTTGTTTTATATACATAAATAGATATAAGATATATTTTAGTAAAAGACAATACACATACACATACCTTTTCGCGTAAAGCGCGCTCGCGCTCGGCTGGGTCCTCTGTAGAGCCGTTGCTCATTCCGTTGGAGTCGGCTTCACTCAATCCGCTCTCGGTTGACCTGTGTATAAAGATCATACCACGTGTATTTGGGTGAACCAACTTTCTTGTGTTGTTTACTCTGTCCCCGGTTGTTCAAGTGCCATCTTCATACTGTTTCATAGAAAGAAGCTGGGATTTTCTAAATCTTAACGATACCGAGCGAAAATAGAACCAAACGTTCGATCGGATAGTATTTGGTTAGATGACTTGTAATGGTACAGTCAACCAAAAATATGGTCTACCACCCTACCCTGAAGTTCATTTGCACGTCATGATACAACGAAGTCGATTTTCTGTTGCAATAAGTAATATGATGACAGTGACTGTCCTAATAACTTCACTCAGTTAGAAAAGTCAACCTTAGCGATATTTAGATCTCACAGAAACTTTTGTCAAAACTGGTAGGCCACTTTCTTGGCCGATCGTACAACAGCCTCAGAAGTAGCTGAACACTTTAGTACTTTGTCGCAATAACCATTTGTACTGTGAATTTTGAAATAAGCACGTTAGTGAAAGTGACAAAGTACTAAAGTGTTAAGCGATTTCTGAGACCGGCCGTACTGTGTGTACTTACGTGTGACGCTTCGGCACCTGTCCGTTGCGCGCGAGTCTCTCCGAGCGATAGTTCTCGTAATGCACCTCCTGCGTCACTTCTTGCAGATCCTGCATGTGTGTGCTGTAACATTAAATAAATAATAAATAAATATTAGGGGACAATCTTACACAAATCGACCTAGTCCCAAACTAAGCAAAGCTTGTACTATGGGTACTAGACGACGATAAACATACTTTATAGAAAGAAAGAAAGAAGGCATTTATTCACTTTTACAAGACACACAAATACAAGAAAGTACACACAAATTCATACAAATAAACAAAGTTCACAAAACAACGAAGTAATAAATACACAGATCTGCATGTGTGTCCATGCAAAAGTGAAACGGTCGCTGACTCAGCATTATGCTGAGGCGTTAGACGCCTGCAGCGCTGATTTTCTGCCAGAACCGTCTGTGACTCACGGAACGATACACAAATATACTATATAAACTACTTAATAAAAAGATAAATTAATAAAATGATAATGAATTAACAAATAATTTAGATTTATTATTGCGTAGCATAATATGTAAATAAATAAATACAATAAAGAAAAAGTAAACTGCGAAAACATAACCCTGTAAAACAACAGGTACTTTATATGTATAGATAAATAAATACAGAAAACATCCATAACTCAGGAACAAATATTCGTGCTCATCACACAAATAAATTAGGCAGTTGTCGTATGAGTATTACAATACAAGATTTTGTAACACACACATACATGTTGGGGAGGTAACCTAAATTTTTTTTTTCAAGATTTTATTTTACCTATTTTTCGCGTGATTAATACATATATTACCCATGGTTGAATCAACTTTTTTGTGCCACTCGTTGCTATGGTTACACAAATTTTGTCCCTTGGACAACCTAAGCAGTTTTCTATGAAACAGTATGAAGTGTCACTTGGACAACCGGGGACAGAGTAAACAACACAAAAAAGTTGATTCACCCCCATGCAAAATTACAGCCAATTTCTCAATAATTTCTTTTCCAGATGTAAGGTATATCAACAAGACATTTGCTTTGAAAGGATTCCACCTCCTGATACTAGGTTCAATGGCTTCAAGTGTTGATTTCTGACTCATCGTAGAACGTTTTCACAGTAAGCGTCATAATGATTTTCCTTGCCCAGCAATGCAATGTCACTGTGACGTTATCTGTGAAGAGGTTCCATCAGTGGCGAAGTGTACTAACAACCCGATTCCCCCCTGGGTTGACTAAACTTTCGAAAATACCAAACGCTTCTTTTTCATTACTGCACTTTCAAGAAGAGGATAAATGAGGTTTTTAGGTTTTTTTAGGTCCAGCTTTACTCGCAAAATTTTTCACGCCCCGCCTTTGATCAATTATATTTGAAGATACACATTGACGAACAAAATCCCCTTCAAAAAATGTCCGAACTTTTTTATTTGTTTGCATATCAATTAAAATCATCACCTACACAGAAATTTGAACCTAGTCTTTACTTCGTTACAGTCGAATTTCGGTTGACACTTGACAGCTAAACTTGACAATTTCACGCAACGTACTGAGAAAAAAGAAGGCCACTTTTATCAAAGTGGCGCTCATTTGGCTCGGACATTTTCGGGCGCGCGACTGTGGATCTACAGTTATAATTGATCAAAGCGCCCCGCCACTATTCCATAGTGGGTCAGGGTTCAGTCGGTCCGAGCGTACTCACATGAGCATGGTGCGCAGTTTGATGAAGTCGCAGTGCTCTGGGTTCTCGACCTCGACGACGCCCCACGGGTACAGTCGGCCGCGCACGCGCCGCCCGCGCACTTCCAACTGCTGCCCGGCGCCGCATACGGCGAAAGGCACCGCCTCTTTCAGTTGGCGGACCTGGACATTGGAATTTAACCCTTAGATGCATGGTGTGTGACGTCTGATGATTGACGTGTAAGTTTTCCTATTAAAATATCCTTTCCTTTAAGTTCTCCTTTGTACTTTTTTGTATTGTTTTTATGTCTTAGAATTAACATGTATAGTATGTACTAGTTGATTTTTTTTCATCTCATGCAATTTCAGTTTTAAATTAACAGTAAGTAACAATGAACTCAAAACAATTACTTTGCTCACCCACGACCTTACGATAGTTACATTTATGTAAGAAATGCGTGTTCATGCAGTTCTCCACCTCCACCCTGTATGAACACACACAAATCACAAAAACCCAACTATAATAGGTTTTAGACCGAGTACGCACTATAAGGTTAGCCGCGGCGATTTACCTCACCGTCTCTTTCTCAAGTGATACTCTGAAGAGGAACCGCCACGGTAAACCGCGCTGCTAACCGCATAGTGAATAGTGCGTCCTTGCACTTGGTTCATCAACATGATACAGTAAAATAAAGTTTACCACTGACAGATGGTTTGCCTTCATTTCATATTCAACTTTAACGACCTACAAACAAAGCCAATTTTAGAATACTGTTACACATGTTTGCAGATTTTGTAATAACTACTCTATTTGTATGGTGTTAAAGTTGGAAATGAAATGAAGGCAAGCCATATGTCAGTGGTAAACTAAAAGTAAACGTATTGTACGGCGGTTGATACGCTCCAGAGCTCCACCTTCATGTGTTTCCAACGCAACTAACCTGTTCCTTGTAATCCTCATCTTCGTCACTATCGCAGTCTGGAAGCGGATAGATCTTAATTCCTTCGCGCTCGATCTCTTCCATTACCTGCAACAATAATTATTTAATGACGCATGAAGCGTTGGTACTGTCCTTAATTTTAAATTAAAATTAAAATTTTTAATACTGTAGATTTTTATATGTTTTATCTTTCTTTCTTCAGCGATTGGGAAAGAAAGCTGAACTTCGCGTATCTTGCAAATCATCATGATGGGCAAAATAGCCGAAAAACGAAATGTCGGGAGACGCAAAATGACATGACACCGTGACATAAGTGAACGGACCAGCATCAATAAGGTAGAACAGCTATTTATGTTGGTTATTGACTGGACGAGATGTAAGGAGGTGACTGTCAATCTTTAATAATGAAATGAAGTGGTACTATAAGAAGACAAGAAGATTTAATTTAAAAGTTCATCAAGAAGTGCAATAAAAAACTTAAATCTAGTCCGTTTTTTTTCCTTTAACTTTGACATATTACTTGGTACACTTACAAAAACTACTGGTAAATCGTTTTTTCCAGTGTCTAAAACTAGTGCATATATCATCAAAATCCGTTCCGAGGTTGCGTGATTGAGCAACATCCAATCATCTAAACATCGTCACAAACTTTCTCATTTATAATATTTGTAGGGTAGGTTATGTTATGTATGATATTTGAAATGTTACTAAATTGGAATAAACACTTTAGACGCACGGTTTAAAGTGGTTATTTCAACTTCGTAGAATTTCTAGTTATATCTCTTGGTAGACTTACCCTAGTCTTAAGCCTCTGTACTTCCTTCTTGGTTAGACAGTCGGCCTTAGCGATGACAGGCACGATGTTCACTTTATTGTGCAGCTGCTTCATAAACTCGATGTCTAGAGGCTTTAAACTGCGGTGCAAAAAAATATGATTTAGGCCCGTAAATTGTACCATTTAGGAAATTGTACTTATTGGGGCAATTGTACTTTTTGCTTCTCAGAGGGTCGTGATATCGAGCCTGGGCTTGCAACTCTTAACATTTTCAGATTTTGCGCGCGCAATTTTTACATTTAAAATTTGCCATGAGCTTTACGGTGAAGGAAAACGTCGTGAGGAAACTTGCACACACCTGCGAAGATCTTCAATGGCGTGTGAGAAGTTCCCAATCCGCACTAGGCCCGCGTGGGAACTGCAATCCAAGCCCCCTCATTCTGAGAGGAGGCCTGTGCCCTGTATATCTATAGGCTGGGATGATAATAAATAAAAATAAATAAATATTAGGGGACAATCTTACACAAATCGACCTAGTCCCAAACTAAGCAAAGCTTGTACCTCTACTATGGGTACTAGACGACCATAAACATACTTATATAGATAAATAAATACTTAAATACATAGAAAACATCCATAACTCAGGAACAAATATTCGTGCTCATCACACAAATAAATGCCTTTACCGGGATTCAAACCCAGGACCTCTTGCTTCGTAGGCAGGGTCACTACCAACTAGGCTAAGGAGGTCGTTTAATGATGATAATAAATAAATAAATGCTTCAAAAACACGGTAGGGCCTTAAACAGAAGAATGAAAGTGACCCCACGATACGACCTTCGAATTTTGAATTTCGTAGTAGCCCCAGGCCCTATATGGGTTACTGCGGAACAAGCCAAGAAAAATGGAGAACCGACAGTAGGTACTATAAATTACAAACCCATGGCCGAAGGGCGAGATAAAATAGAAGCAGCAGTGAATGCGGTTGTCGACGATGTTGCGACGGTTGAGTCCGCTCTCGTCGCGAAGGAACCGCTCGAATTGCTCGTCGATGTATTGGATGATTGACTGTCGGCAAACATGGACATTAAGTGAATTTATTCTTACTTGTCTTAAAAAAATCGTTACAATTGGCTATGTTAAGTTTTTTTGAAGAGGTGCTAATTAATTCTTTTTCGACAGTCGTCGTCCAGTTCCTTGATCTTTAAGATGACGACTATCGAAAAAAAAAATACAATTAGCACCTCATCAAAAAACTTTACTTAGCCAATTTCATTGAAAATTATCGATAAATAGGTGTAGTCGACCAAGTAAGTGCTTTACCATTTTTTATAACAGTTTTTATCTTACGTCAGAACAAAAGTAATAAGGTTAAGGTTGGCTTGTAAGTGAAAATAGCCTTTAATGTTTTAAGCCAAACAACTAACATTGAACCTTGGGGTGGTAAAGGAATTTCTTGGTCGACTATACAACAAGATGTAGCTGCAATTGTCGCAATTGGATACTAAAAAGAATAAATAGTTCTCTTTCATATTTTTAGTTTATTTCTGATACCTACGTACAAGGTTTTTGTTGCATGCACGTTGTACATTGCGACGCTACCGAACTAGTTAGGGTGTGAAGAATTATGGAAGGCCTGTAATGTATTACTACTCGCATAATTTTACCTATTACGTGAAAACCTCGTACTATAGGGGCAAAAAACAATAATATACTTATATGTACATACTAGCTTTTGCCCGCGACTTCGTACGCGAAGACAATAACGTTAGTTGTTTGCAGAAAATTTGGCACACAGGTAGTTTATTACGTGGATTAACACATAGGATAATGCCAGGAAAATGAAAAGTTCAAGCGGAATTTGAATAAGTGAATTCTAAAGCCGAATAAGCCGCGGTGGCTTAGTGATTTGACTTCTGGTCTCTTAAGCAGAGGGTCATGGGTTGTAGCCCGGGCTTGGACCTCTGAGTTATTCCGAATTCGTGTGCTAAATTATTACGTTTGAAGTTTACCATGAGCTTTACAATGAAGGAAAACATCGCGAGAAAATCTGCACACACCTGAGAAGAAATTCAATGGTACACACCCGCACTGTACAAATCGTACTGGGCCCAAGTGGGAACTACGGCCCAAGTGTTCTCGTTCTGGGAGGAGGCCTGATTGAAACAGGCTTATTTTATCCCGGGAAAGTGCAAAGTACAGCATACCGCGGGATAGAAATAACTGTTTGGACCTATTTTGAAAATCAGAGACAGTGTAGCTTTTTATTAGTGAAATAATTTAAAACACTTATTTCTACCCCGTGGGAATTTTGTATTTTTCCGGAGAAAAAGTAGTATGTCAATCAGGGATAATGTAGCTTTCAAGTAGTAATTTTTTTTTTTAAATCAGCCCCAAAGTTGAATTTACTTATTTCGATCCCGCGGGATATTTGCATTTTCCCGTAGAAAAGCAGCCTATGTCAATCAAGGATACTGTAGCTTACTATTGGTGAAAGAATTTTTAAAACCAGCCCCAAAGTTGAAGTATTTCTATCCCGTGGGAATTTTGTATTTTCTCGAAGAAAATGTAGCCTATGTCAATTTGGGATAATCATATCATATCATATCATATGAAAGAAATTTTAAAATCTGTGCCAAAGTTTTATTTACTAATTTATATCCCGTGGAAATTTTTCATTTTCCCGAGAAAAATGTACCCTGTGTCAAATAAGGATACTGTAGGTACTATTAGTGAAAGAATTTTTAAAATCAGCCCCAAAGTTGAATTCAAATTTTTCTATACCGTGGGAATTTTGTATTTTCCCGAAGAAAAAGTAGCCTATGTCCTTTGGGGATAGTCGTATCATATCATATTAAAGAATTTTTAAAATCAGTGCCAAAGTTGAATTTACTTATTTCTATGCCGTGGGAATTTTGCATTTTTCCGGGAAAAATATACCCTGTGTAAATCAAGTATACTGTAGCTTACTATTGAGAAAAATATTTTAAATGCAGCCCCAAAGTTGAATTCAGATTTTTCTATCCCGTGGGAATTTTGTATTTTCCCGAATAAAAAGTAGCCTTTGTCAGTCGGGGATAGTCATATCACATAATATGTAAGAATTGTTAAAATCAGCCCCGAAATTAAATTTATTTATTTCTATCCCGTGGGAATTTTGCATTTTCCCGAAAAAATGTACCCTGTATCAATCAAAGATACTGTAGCTTACTATTGGTGAAAGAATTTTTAAAATCTGCCCCAAAGTTGAATCCAGATTTTTCTATCCCGTGGGAATTTTGTATTTCCCCGTATAAAAAGTAGCCTTTGTCAATCGGGGATAGTCATATCACATAATATGTAAGAATTTTATTATTTTGTTCAAATTATGTCTTGTTTGTTAAAAAGTCCCGACATTCAATTTATTTATTTCTATCCCGTGGGAATTTTGCATTTTCCCGGATAAAAAGTAACCTATGGCAATCAAAGTTAATGTAGCTTTCTAATTCTGAAAGAATTTTTAAAATCGGTTCAATAGTTTCAGAGATTCCGCTACAAACAAATAAACAAAGAAAGTTTAGATATTTCCCTATCCCGTGGGAATTTCAAAAAATCCTTCCTTAGTGCACCTCTACAATACTCAAGGTACATGTGTGCCAAATTTCAAGTCTCTAGCTCCAGTAGTTTAAGCTGTGCGTTGTCTGTCAGTCAGTCAGTCACGGTACTGTTTTATAAGTATAGATAACAAAGGAAAAAGTTCAGCAAAGCAGCGCATTTCATAGGTACAATCTAAATTTGTGTCTTTAATTGGGAATGTCTAAAAAAAATTACCAGTGGTTTTTATATTTTTTTTGTATAGAAAAGTCAATTATAAGGAACTAATTTCAATATTTTGTCATTTAGTTCTCTACTTTTTTCAAAATTAATTATTGAAACTATTTTAGTTGATGACGTCAGATTATAATTGAGGGCTCCCACAATGCCAAATCTACAGGGTGTTACATTGAACGTAGTACAAATTAAGTAATTCCGGCTCAGTTAACGATAGAGAACAAAATGCACGAATTGAGTAATTAAAATACTTCGTAATTAACTTTTGCTTATTTGCTAACAGAATAAAGAAATTAAAATCTCCTAGTGTTGTCACCCATCATGACGTCACGTTTACTTGACGTATCTATTCCTCAAGCTTTGTTATCAGTTATCAGTGTGTCAAAACATCAAAACAAATGATAAGGAGCAACAAGTGATATCTGTTAAAAATATTTTTTTATTAGAAAGTAAAATTAACTGTTAAGTTCAAACGTACTTCAGCAAGTGTTCGAAATGTCCACCTCCTTCCTGAACACATAGCTCTGCACGTCGTCGAAGATTTCTTTGCACTCTGCCGAGTACGAACTCGTTGGTTTTTACTACCTCAAACGCCTGGATTATTTTTTGGCGGAGCTCCAGAACAGTATCAGACTCTCGTTTGTATACCAGTCTTTTGAGCTCACCCCACAAAAAATAATCCAGTGGAGTTAGATCCGGGCTACGAGGCGGCCATTTCACTGGACCACTGCGTCCTATCCAACGTCCAGGGAACTCTTGGTCCAGGTAACTCCGAACCCGCAGGGAAAAATGTGCTGGAGCTCCGTCTTGTTGATAGTGCATGTTTTGCAAATTTTGTTCGGGAATTTGTTGCAACAGCATTGGCAACTCGTTTCCTTAACAACCTGGAATAATCTGCTAAGACAATATCTTGCACCCGTTGAAAGTGAAACGGGTGTAATCCTTCGGCATTCAAAAGTCTCCAAATAAAAATGTGGGTTGTACCAAATCGTGCCGCGGCTTCTCTGGTGCTGGCTTCTGGGTGGCGGATAAAATACCTAAGTACTCGTGTTTTAAAAACCCCTGAGTACCTTGGACGCCGGCCTCTACCTTGGGCATGAGCTGGGACCGTAAACTGTCCATAGTCTCTCAAATTCTGTACACTTGTGTTGATCAATTGACGAGTGGGGATTGAACTCTCCGGGTATCGCTCATGAAATAGTTCTTGTGCCCTCATCGTACTCTGCGATGTGAAATAAAGTTCTACCATCACTGATCGCTGAATATTAGTAAACGGATAAGCAGGAGGCATGACTTCTGTTTAAAATTAAACTGCGACAATAAAGAATCAAACGAAATTCTGGTTTGTTATGACAAATAACTTCAGTAATGTGTCAGAATGAATTTTACTCATAAATTATCAACCTAGGTAAGCAAAAAGGTAAGTGTTCACTACAAAACTAGATTCAAACTTTTTTCTTTTAACTCTCTAATTAGGGTAACCACGATGAGACCAAAAAATAGGAAAAATTTAAACAGCAATATTAATTAATTAAGATGACTTTAACAACACGAGACCTAGTAGAGGCGTTTAGCATCAGGGAGACGAAATTAAAAAACAAGAGTTGTATTACGTTCAATGTAACACCCTGTATAAATAAATGCGTACGATAAGGCAACCACTTTAATTGTTTTTTGCGTAGTGGTACACTATACACTGTGTCACTTTACTGGCACTGTCAAAGTGCTAGATGTCAGACAGCGGGTCCAAATCAAACTCCGTAGTATAATCCACGCGTAAATTGTGAAGAATTCTAACCACATAGAATAAAGTACGACTTGAACCGGTCACGCAATTTACACCAATGTCAAATGAAGGTCATTGCTTATTTGTTATATAATAAATTCATTACATAATATTGAAATTAAATAACTACAGAAAACGAGTTAGAAGGCATTTATCTCGAAATGGTTTTCGATTTACTATACATTGCAAAAAATAGACATCCCCAATTAAGTGCACAACATTTCTGTAGGTACCGCCAGTTAATCAATTAAGGTTAACAATGCAATGTCATGGCTATGTTCTACAAATTCTGCATATCAAGGTGCAATATGATTACTGTAGCAAGTTTGAAAAAGATAGAATTATATTTTTATAAAATAAAACCATGCTGAGCTGCACTTTACTAAATTCAAAATTCTCTAACCTGAAGAACTACTTTGTTCAATTGTTTTTGTCAATTAGGTATTCTTTACGAGTGCGAATTGAATTTGATCAATTATTGAGTAATAGATTTATCGTCACTACTTTGAAAAAATCTCGTATCTCAAATCAATATGTAAACCAAACTGAACTTTATTGCACACTCAGAAAAGTTCAATTAGCCAGATTATAGATTTTGAGATACGAGCTTTTTTCAAAGTAGTGACAATTATGCTTTTAACGCACTCACTGCCGGGAATGCATATATGCTTTTTCGTGACTTTCGCGTAGTGCTGCTGTCATAGTTTGGCAATCATTTAAACGCACGCGACAACGTTTTTAGGTTGCAGAAACGATGCCTCCGTTCAGTGTTTGGTCTGGAACAATCTGAATCTTGTCGGCCATTTTTTGTACAATACAGGATACTCACCTTCCCCGCTCTATATGTATATTTACGAAGTTTGTTTATTTGTAAAGAATAATATAAACATGTTTCAAATAAGGAATCCTAGACAAAGATTGTTGTCAAAATATGGTCATGACATAGTCTGCCCAAATTCCAAGTCAGCTCTCTACTCAAAAAATATAGTTGGAATGAGTGCCAGGCTGTATAATAAACTACCATTGGAGCTTAAAAGATTGCCACCTTTACCCTTTAAAAAGAAACTTTTTAACTGGTTAGTGGAAAAGTGTTTTTACAGTATGGCTGATTATTTAACTTTCTCGGAATATCGTAATTGAACGGATTGATATAATAATGATTTAATTATAATTAATAATTTAATTTGGAAATGTTATTTAATAATAATAATAAAGTAGGACATGGTTGTATTTTTATATTAGATTTGTAATTAGTTTATATAATTTGTAATTAATATTAAGTTGACATTGTACACCTCATTGAGGTAGGATATGAAGGACATTGTTATTGTTAATAAGACCTGTTTGACTCATAACCATGCAATAAATTAATTGATATTTGATATTTGAAGAAGTCTCGAGTTTGACAGCCAGCAGCGAATGCGTTAAATATAATATAATAAGCAATTGAAGTAGTTAAGTGATGTGATTGACCACTTACTTTGAAGCAATCGGTGTTATCAATAGCGTCCCCATAGCCGGGAGTATCAACAACGGTCAGTCTCAATTTCACGCCGCGCTCCTCAATCTCCACAGTGGAAGCATCAAGCTTCACAGTCTGGTTGGTTTTCTCTGTGACAAATTGTATGAAATTTTTCAAATACACTCCTCAAGATTGAATGTATGTAAACCCTTTATTGTACAAAATAAAGAAAAAAATAAACACTAATGAAAACTATTGAGATACATATACAAAGGCGAACTTATCCCACTAAGGGATCTCTACCAGTCAACCTTTAAGTTAATGAGAGGAGCATTTGGCAAGGGACCAACAAAAAGGGAGTGTCTGGGGACACATAGATACTTTTCTTTCATGACGTTATTATTACAAGCTTTTATTTGACTTGCAATGTATGTTTGTTGGGGTGGAATCTTTCAACTCAATTTTGAAGTAGATATTGTAAATCGGATGACATTGTAATATTATTTTAACATAGAGCTGATCTGAAGATGGAGCTGGAAGGACAACGATCATGCAAAGTTATAGGAAATCACATCCAACGCAATACTCTAGTAGTGTGGGTGTATGGTTGATGGTCAGGGTTAGATTTATAGAAGGTCATCCAGGCTTCAGCCCCAGAGCCACCATAAAGAAAAAGCCCTCACAATAGGGGTTAATAACCCTCCTTCGGCAGTCGGGTGAAAAGAATTTTAATGGGTCAGCAACTTTTCGTTTTTTTTCCAACAATCATTTTTCTCCTTTAGCTGGGTGCACATTTGTATCATTTTGCCGATCACGATCTTGCGTATTGTATCGAACTCGCGTATCCTAAGTATGGACGCTCGCTTTAGGTATACTGTATCACCAGCATCGTGGCGTGAAAAAATGCGTCCATACAATCGTAGCGTAGCAGCTATCATATCATGACGCCGTACCATGCTCGCGTATTCTAAATATGGATGCTCAGGGGCCTTCGCTCATTTAAGGCCGCACCTAGCTTCTTGTGCTAAAACGATTTTAGGTATTCTATGCACTCGTGTATGTGTGCGTGAGAGCGGCTAGAATCAAAGCCATGCGTAGCGTAAGCGCAAGCGACACAAGTTCCCCGTCCCATGGTCGAAGCAGAATTAACGCAACTAACTATACGGACAAGGGGGAAGCACGACGGCTCAAGATAGGTTGGTCAGACCAGACTGCGCGTGTATTTAGGTATTTTCATCGTATCACTAAAACAAATACATAATTTTTAAAATATAGCAACACTAGGCCTTAGAAAACATCTTGTTTTATTAACATTCAAAAGTCATGATCTGCCGTGCAGTATTTACGCGGTGCTAAGGATTTATATTATTTTTTAGAGACTTGTTTCGAAAAACACTGGTCACTAAAGTGAAGCCTTAAATATATTACACACGAATTTCAGAACTAAAGCTTAGCTAGTGATGGATGATACAGCAAGGGATTTAATGAATGCAATAAACGCGCCAAAAGCTTGGTAGGGCTTTTAAGCCTCCAGACCTCTTAATAAGGCCCTGGTGGTGGTGTTCATTTCCCATCACGACACCCAGTTGCTCGTTTGCAATTCTATATCATGAAATATTTTTTTATTTAATTAACATAAATCTTACCAATAGCATCAGGAATAACTCTCTCTGGATACAGATCCGTAAGGAACAAGGAATTGACTAAAGTCGACTTCCCGAGTCCACTCTCGCCAACCACCATGAGCGTGAACTCAAAGCCTTTCTTCACCGACTTACGGTGCACTTGGTTGGGAAGATTGGCGAAACCCACATAACCTGGGGTTTCTAGGTTGGAGAACTGTGAAGAAAGCAAAGAACAATCATTAACAGAAATGAAGAAGCAAGAAGATGGTTAAGAAAATAAGGGCCGATTTATAAATGTCTAAAAGTACAGCTCAAATTACGTTTTTGATATGTTTCTTATCTCATAGTTCTAATTCAGCACCATTTTTTCCACTTTCGAGTATTATTTTTACAGATGTGATTAAACACAAAAATAAAAATCAAAATGTTTATTCTACAAATAAGCCGCAAAGAGCTCTTCTTTTACATGTCACTTTTTTAAAACTACCAGCGCTTTAGGAAGGACCATTATTGCCAAAAAAAAATGCGCCGCAAGAAACTTGGCAGAAAGTCATATTTTCAAACTTATGATGAATACTTACAAATGAACTGAAACAATTACTTTGCTCACCGGCGACTTTACGATAGTTACGTTTATGTAAGAATGCGCGTTCATGCAGTTCCTCCACCTCCACACTGTATGAACACTGACAAATCACACAAACCAACTATCACCACTACCAAACTACACTGACGCGTTTCGAACTCAACCAGAGCTCATTTTAAGAGTAGGTACCACAACCGTACCGTATGCTACCAAATGTTAGACTAACAAACCAAAACAATTTTTTTAATTCAAATTGTGTGTTTTTGCGTATTGGAAAAGTGTAACTGGGTGAATCAACTTCTTTGTGTTGTTTACTCTGTCCCCAGTTGTCCAAGTGACACTTCATACTGTTTCATAGAAAATTCTGGGTTGTCCAAGGGACGTAACCATAGCAACGGGTGTCACTAAAAATTTGATTCACCCAACTACCTATTAAGAAAAATGCACTTATTATGCAAGTGTATTTATCGTAAGTGTGCATTGAGAGCCTACATAATGCTCCTTGCCATTCTAAGATCATCTGACAAACACTATTTTCACAATTCACTGATTCAACTCAATGCACTTCTACAGAAAATAAAATAACTGTTCTGAAATTCATTCTCATATAACAATGGCTTATTTTATACAAATAAATATTTTCTTTTAATCTTTTATTTTATTATTGAAATGAATCCACAAGATTTTATCAATGTGAGTGTACATTTTTTTGTTGTTTTTTTTTTATTTTTGCAACTTATGCTCAAAGACATAGATATATTTGATGTATGTTACTAAGGTGTCAAAAATACCTATACAACTCTATGCCACTAACCAAAAGGTTGATGTTACACAAATAATAATAATTTATTGCAGATAACTTAGATCCAATTACTCAGATTACAAATTGGACACAAAGTTTGTATAAGATATTTATATGCCTTTGATTGTATAGGCGCCATCATAAACATTGCAGCGCTTGAGGTCGTCAAATATATATCTGAACATGACTATATTGTCAATTGCATATATTTGAGCACCCTGACTGCTCCATGATATGATCCTCAAGGAATATTTTGCTAGCTACTAGGTAGGTTAGATAATTTGATTGAAGTTCCTTTCACAACACATAATGAATTTCGAAAAAACTTGCCAGTTTCAGGTAAATCAGAGTTTTGCTGGGGTCTATTTAGACTCAAAACAAATTAAAATAGTCAAAGAATTGTAATCGGATTAATATAATAATATTAAATGTCATGAAAAGTGAATGTTGAGCTAAACTTTGAGATTCTTACAGTTTTAGCATTTTTGGTACACATTGCACAAACAATAATTAAGTAAAAGTTAGAAGATTTTTTTTTCTACATTAATATTGAACTAGTGTACAGTATTCCCCACCTGTTGTTCACAATGGAAAATGACAAGAAACCACACCAGTTCAGTGTGATGTCAACCTTAATTTTAAGCTTTGAACCTTATGTCACTGTGTGAAGGTCACTTTGACATTGTACTCTGTGATGCATATATTTGTTGTTGATGTTGAAAAGGTTAAATATACTCTCAGCACATCATCAGCTCAATTACACAAGTGTTTTAAAATAAAATCCTGAATATCTCAACAGGTGGCTGGCTTAGCTTGAATGAATACCTCTCTAATGCATTGAGCGTCTCATGAACACCATTTGTTCTTCAACTTTTGTGCCGGTCACTACAACCACTACCAAGCACAAAAAGTGGACAGACAAATGGAGTTAAATGTTTTTCAAGTTTTTTTTTACTGTGGTTGAAAAACCTTCAAAGGTGGCACTGTATTACCTTGTAATACAGCCCATTGCTTACCTTGTATATTTTTTCCATGTATTTGTTTTTCTGTATTGTTTTCTTTGTGGTGTACAATAAAGAGTCATTATACTGAATTTTGGATCAAGCATGTAAAAGAAATTTACAGGGGTTTTCAATCAAAATAACCCAAACATTTGTTGAAATATTTCATACTTTATGCACCTATACTTTATTTATAAACTTTTTTTTTTGCATCTTGAATAATTATTACTGAAAAATGGTTTTTAAAAATTAATGACTACTTATAAAACCATAAAAACATAAATGACTATATCACATTGCTATTCAATTAATAGTAACTTGGTATACCTATTTAGGAATTGTATAAAAGCATTTTAAAATAAGAAGACAGGGCAAGTTTGTTTACCATACTTCTGATGCCAAAAAAACAGTGTTAATAAAGCTTAATCATAGGTATTAGCTGATTACCTCTCATATTTAGTTTTTTAGATTTTTTTACCAAATAACAGCAAAATATTCACTGGCCATATTGTCCTGATGGACAAAGCCATAATATTTTAAAAAAGTAACTATGGTACTAGCTGTGGAAATATCACATCAATCAACTACAGGTTTTGAATCCAAGAATAGTAGCCAAAAATAGCCATTTCAAAATATACAACAACTAGTGTAGTACATTTTAGTTAGTAAGTGAAAGCTCAATATTATTTTCCAAATTCACTTGCTCAGCCATCCAAAGAGCAATTTCATTTGTAATTTAATGTGATAGCAAGTAAACAGTATTGTTTCCTGGTTTGTAAAAAATACTAACAGTAACAAAACCAATCTGTTTTTGCCGCTTCATTAGGTATCTATTTATCAAACACTTAACACAGCATACACTCATTTAGTACCATTTACAAATAAAACATTAGTTGAAATTAAAACTAACAAGTTGATCTAAAGTCTGCAAACAAACTGTGTGAGATTTACATTTTATTATCAGTGGAGAGGAAAGTACATTCACGCGATAAATATTCCAAACAGTCGGCGTACAAACACTGACACACATCCGCACATAACTGTAACAAGTTTCACTCTTGGATACAGTAACATACTATGAGTAGGAATGATATACATTTATCCCTATGACTCATCGAACAAGAATACCATAATTCTCGTATAATTACGGCCAGAATGAGCTAAGTATAGTATTCACTAAAAAGATTAAACTAAAAGTAAATTAACAACAAAACTTACATTTTTTGTGGTGTCGCTAGACATAATCGTGAACTCGTTAGTGTTTAATGTAGACACAAAAACTACGTCTACCAGAGTGGTAGATTGAAATCGAACGTGGTTAATCAAAACTGCAGCAGTTACGGTTTTATTTATTACAAGTTTAGACACAAAAATATGTTAAAATGCACTCAGAAGTCGATAAAGAATTCGTCACCTCCTACCTAACGTCCAAATGTCTCTTTTTCTCCTACCTAAATAAATGCAAATACCCAGAATCCCCTCAAATCAAATCAAATCCTATCAAATTGCCGGAAATGTTGCCATAACTAAGCGACCATTTTCTAAGTCAATTCTATAGCTTACAACAAAAAGAAAAGCTCTGGTTACAGGTTTATTTTAATTAAGTAGTTAAGAAAGTAATAAAAGTTTAGGGTAGTATATCAAGTTTCAACAACGAATACATTTAATTGCACCTTTTCTTTTATTTTTGTTCATTAGAAATGAGAATATACCTAGTTATATGTACCATTCTGTAGTACTATTATTTAAGTAATAGTTTACAGTTCACAACATCACGCTCACGCTTAACTAATTGTAAATTGATTAAACAAAATATCAATAAATGTGATGGTATTAGGACTAATAGAACCCACACTTTTTTGGGTAAAATTATTAATTAGTAACATTGGATTGGGTCCGTATTGTAACCGCTGAAAGGCTCTGCTCCTATGGCTAGAAATACATTTAAAAAAAAACTATAGTACGTCCATGAAAAAAATGTACTGTTAGTGCTATCATTTATTATCATGAATTTAAAAATATTGATGAATTTGCAATTGCTTTAAGGTCAATATGAAAACCATATTTATAGAAAAAAGGTTTTTCTTTCGGACCGGAAACCAAAATTGACTATCAACGACAGCTGTCAAAAAAAGATTTTCTAAAACGTCATTGCTTCTGACCACAGAGCAAAAATATTATACGGAAAAATAGCGAGCCCTCTCAGCGGTAACTATTGTAAGCCTCAAATGCGCTTGACAGTAAGAGCAGTAGTGCCATCTTTTATCTTTGATCGACAGTACATTAGATAAACATAAGTACGCAGCTGTACAGTTAAACATATTATTTGTAGATGATGTCGCTATATATCGCGCTTTATAGGTGTAGGTAGCATAAAGAAGACTGGATGCATGAATTCGTACCAAAAAAAAAAACAATTTTATCAGAAACTCTTTTTGTGAAAAATCATACAAATGTACCACCCGAAAACACGTCGATTCTAATTCATCAGACATATAATGTTATTATACTTCATAGTGATGATGTAGAATCTACACTGTAGATGAATATTTCAAGTACTTCAACTGTCAATTTGATGTAACTTACCTTACCTCCCTCCTTCCTTCCTCTGATTTTGACTACGACTGACTTCTATCTCTAAGTAGTCTGTGGACATCACTGTAGTATTAGTAGTATTACATACAATACATACGTACACTGACTTTGACTGACTGACAGCCAGGCCAGCTCATTCGTTCAATTCAAAGAGTATTGTAATATTATATGAACAAGAGTGGCAACTCTATGGTCAAATATGCATGTATGGGAGGTGCTGCCGCCCTACGGCTGCTCAAGAACTAATGTGACGTTTCTATAGATGTATACCTATCTATATGTATATGTTGGTAGTGATGTACAGCTATAGATACGCGTACCTATAGCAATGTATAGTCAAGGATTTTAATTGATAGGCTAATTGCCACTATTCGTATTTTAGCCGTCTAATTCAAATCAGCATATACGAAGTATAAGCGGCTAAACCCGATTTGCATTATACGGCTAAAATACGAACATTGGCAAGTGGCCTATCAATTAAAGTCCTTGACCGTACAATTTGGTACGCCATGGCCATGGCCGATGAATGACAACTGACAAGTTTGACAAGTCAACCAAGATGGCCGCTAATTTAGTTCTTCGGCAAACACCAGAGATCGCTGTAGTCGCATGAAAAGTGATGATATATGTAAGTGTGCCCCCCCTGGTTCAATTCAAGTCAAGTTCAACTCTGTGCTGCTTTGCTTGCAGCAGTGTTTTGGTATTTCAATCAACTTCTATTTCATGTAGAAGACAAGTATTACAAGTAATCATTGTTTTATACGAGTGTCTTCCACAATGGACTCAGAAAGTGAGTTAGTTTTCTCCAAATATAATGCCTATAGCATGTTCATATTGTATTAATAGTTACGGAATTCCCATTCCCATAGCAGGGGCGCGTGATGTTTAGTCATACTGTTTTCAAACACGTAAACACGAAAAGGTGGCAATTTAAATAAATGTCAAGACAGTTTATTTTTGTTATTTATTGGATATCGTCTGTAATAACACCAATTACGGGCTAGGGACATAAATATTTTTAGTGCACATATTAAAGGAATCAAGACTAGTCATAATAATAGACTAAAATGCTCTGAAAATTATCCTGATGTTTAGAAGAATGATATAACTATATTTTTGATTACACAAGCAATGCAAAACATTTTTATGCATTGCTTATGTGTATGGGGTGAGTTTAAACACTTCTACACAAAAAAAAATCGTTACCCAATCATATATATACCATGCACACCCTCTGGCATAGAATAAAATAGGTAGGATAAGATCTATTAGTCGCAGGTGCAATGCATACATGATTGGGAAATGAGAAAATAACCCATAGGACATCCCTTACATCACAGTGCCAAATGACAAACTGTTTGTGATATGCCAACCTTTTGTTACTAGTTTGGATCACCTCTTAACATAAGGTTTGGTACTTACACAAAATGACACAAAAAAGTTGTTGATAATTAGTACAATTATGATAGCATTAATGATTTTGCCGTGGTGGCCTAGTGGTTTGACCTATGGCCTCTCAAGCAGAGGGTTGTGGGTTCAAATCCCGGCTCGCACCTCTGAGTTTCTCATTGCATATGCATATGAAATTTACCATTAGCTTTTGGTGAAGGAAAACAGTGAGGAAACCTGCATACACCTGCGAAGAAATTCAATGGTGTGTGTGAAGTTCCCAATCCGCACTGGGCCTGCATGGGAACTACGGTCCAAGCCCTCTCATTCTGAGAGGAGGCCTGTGCCCTGCATTGGGACGTATATAGGTTGGGATGATGATGATGATAATGATATTGAACTCAATTCAATACTTTTGTAAATGATCAAAAATATGTATACTTAAATTTGCATTATTCAATATTAAATGTAAACACATCTTTGATGTATCAACATTATCAAGCAGAGGTACATTGTTGACAAATAATGAATACTTACTATCTTGTTTAAAATTACTACATTCACATTTGTAATATGCAGATGGTATTTTGTTTTGTTATCAATCAATATCTATATTTATTTTTTGGTTAATCTTTTTATCTCAACATAGATATGAAACATAATTGATTTATTTGTTTCACTGAAACCTGGGATAGATTACATTACTAAGTTAAATATGCACCATTTTGTTATACAATAACCAATTGATACTTGAATTCTCATATTTAGATCCTACACATACACACATTACTCATTAGACTATAGAATTGATAGGTTTGTTTGTTGGTAGTAGGAAAATTGCTGTAAATGCTTTCCTTATTAACTAATAAATAATAATAATAATAATAAATAATAAATATTAGGGGACAATCTTACACAAATCGACCTAGTCCCAAACTAAGCAAAGCTTGTACTATGGGTACTAGACGACGATAAACATACTTATATAGATAAATAAATACATAAATACATAGAAAACATCCATAACTCAGGAACAAATATTCGTGCTCATCACACAAATAAATGCCCTTACCGGGATTTGAACCCAGGACCTCTTGCTTCGTAGGCAGAGTCACTACCAACTAGGCTAAAGCGGTTGTTAAAATACTAAATCTTTTTTGCTGAGTGTATTTGCCTATTGCTTACCGTATATATATTTTTTCCATGTACCTACTTGTTTTTCTGTATTGTTTTCTTTGTGGTAGACAATAATGAGTCATTGTATTGTATTTTTTATTAACTATACTTTCATTGTCTTTAAAACTGCATATCCATGCCAAATATCAAGTCAACACTCTGCAAGCGGGTGAAATTCTACTTGTTTGCTTTCACCCATACACACATGAGCACATGCACACTCATACGTACACCTGCAAACACACACTTACAGGTGAAAATAATTATTTATTTACTAGCTTGCAAAAAGGTCAAATTTCATTCTGCATCTGCTGAGGTTAATGAGCAGTAATTTGTTTTGTGTAGCATTTGTAAGCAATGTCTTCTAAAAATATGCCAATAGTATTTTTAGATAGTTATAAAAGTAAAATTTTCCAAAAGATCTTCCATCCACAATCAATCACTTACATTATACTTATACTTTGATCTATTATAACTGTAGATCCACAGTCGCGCGCCCGAAAATGTCCGAGCCAAATGAGCGCCACTTTGATAAAAGTGGCCTTCTTTTTTCTCAGTACGTTGCGTGAAATTGTCAAGTTTAGCTGTCAAGTGTCAACCGAAATTCGACTGTAACGAAGTAAAGACTAGGTTCAAATTTCTGTGTAGGTGATGATTTTAATTGTTATGCAAACAAATAAAAAAGTTCGGACATTTTTTGAAGGGGTTTTTGTTCGGCAATGTGTATCTTCAGTTATAATTGATCAAAGTACTTATACTACCTTTTATAATGAAAAATATGTCACCGTGTATTAATAATTAAGTTTCAACATAATTTCTTGTCTATTTTCAGCAAAATTGTTTGTAACAGGCAGCCTAGACTTGGCCATACATAGTCATCCAATTTATTTCAATAAACTCAGGCCTTGAAACAAGCCATTTAACTAATTTAATTCACATACAAACTCAATTAAGACCTGTCTAAATGAGTCTCATGTGAATTTCGTCTCTCTTGGTAATAAATTATTTATTTCCACAAAGTCTGTTTTTGCCCTTCTGGTCCTAGAAACTTGGAAAGGAAATTGAAGTCTGCTGCCATCCCGATCTTCCTCCCTCTCCTCTCCTCCTCCTCTCCTCCTCCCTCTCCCCTCGTCCAGAGAACCCCTCAGGGAACCTTGACTTGTAACGACCGGCGGCGCGGCGAGCGTTTTCTCTGTTCATTGCGCGGCCTACACGTTTGTTGCACAGTGGTTACCTGGCGGCACACGCAATAAACTGATAAAACGCTCGCCGCGCCGCCAAACGCGCGAAGTCGTGGCCGAACTGTAATTGCTTCAATTTTATTGCGATGTTGCTTGATTCTTCAAGTAAGTTCGTGAGATCACTACTTAAATTTTGTTGTGTACAAGTTTGTAACCTCAACAATGTTAAGCGACTCCATTGGTGTTGGAGAACCAAGAACCAAAGAAGCAGTTTATTAAAGAAATATATAAACTGATAGTGAAAGAAGGGGAATTTCTTGTGCAATCTGTTAAGCTGCAAATGCCCGGTTTTTTCAGTGCGACGTTCTCCGGACCGCATTTTTCCGCAAAACCGGCGACGCACCGCGCCGTCCCGCTACCGCTCTCTGTGCGTTTGGGTTAATTCTTTGTCATGAAGACGAAAATAAACGCTTGTAAAAAAAGACCAACTTAAATTAGTAAGGCGAATATAAATGAGTAAGGTTGACGTCTGACTACGATGACTAACCTTTTTAAAATCGTCGGGGCAGGATAAAATTCAAGTGGGTACTTTATCGGCTCGTCCTACCTAAAATGTATAGACCGCCATAAGAAACAGTTAAATTAAACCATCTATTTTATATGGTGGTCGCGGGTTTTGGCTTTCAAATCGTTATCATGGTAGGTTTCCCAAACTTTTCAGTTCGTAACGCACCTTACAGATTTAGTTAATTAGTACCTACCAGGCAGTTGCGCGCGATTCCGTCTGTGAAGAATTAGTTTCTTGCTGTCCCGTCGGGAATATGCAATTTTTGCTTTACCTATGCAGTAACTCATAATAATGTTAATCCAGGTTTTAAAATATCTGTGTGCCAAATTTCATCACAAGCCACCCATCTTTTCATCCAAACACATGTTATTATATTATAATACTAGCTTTTGCCCGCGACTTCGTCCGCGTAGAATTCCAATTTGTGGTAAAGCTTCTTCATCTCTTTCATTGTATAAAACAAAAATCCGGCACCGGCAACATCCATCATTATTATCATTTCATCATGAGTATCAGTCAGTGAATATTATAAATCCCGTTTATTCCCTATCCCGCGGGAATTTCAACAAATTTGTCCTTATTCTTTGCAAAATTACACTTATTTTTATCCCGCGGGTATTTTGCATTTTCCCCGACAAAAGTAGCCTATGTCCTTAAAGCTTTCTACAGATAAAAGAACTTTTAAAATCAGCCGCGTAGTTGAGTTCACTTATTTTTTTCCCGTGGGAATTTTGATTTTTCACGGAGAAAATAGTCTATGTAAGTAAGGGTTAGTGTAGCTACTCACTAATAGGTGAAAGAAATTTTCAAATCAGCCCTGAAGTGAAATTCACTTCTTAATATCCCAGGGGAATTTTGCATTTTACCGAATAAATAGTAGGTAGCCTATACCAATAAAGGATAGTGAAGCTTTCTATTGGTGATTTTTTTTAAACTCAGCCCCGAAGTTAATTTTACTATTTTCTATACCGCGGGAATTTTGCATTTATCCGGAAAAAAGCATCCTATGTTAACCAAGGACAGTGCATCTTTTCTATTGGTGTAAGACATTTTAAAATGAGCTCCGAAGTTGAATTTTCTTTTTTCTATCCCTTGGGAATTTTGCATTTCCCCGGAAAAAAGTAGCCTATGTCAATAAAGGATAGTGTAACTTTTTACTGGTAAAAGTTTTTTTTTTTAATCGGCTCGGAAGTTTCAGAGATTATCTATCCCACAGGAATTTCCAAAAATCCTGCAATAAGTTTTTTTGTTGTTATGGTCATTTTCGTTAATACTGTATTTGAAAAGATTAGTAATTGTAGTTATTGAGATATGGTCCAGTTGATTTGAGTACCTACATATATAAATCCTGATTTAACTTTATCCCGTGGAAATTTTCAAAATTTTTTATATTCGCTTTATATTCTAATAGTCTAATTGCATGCCCAATTTGTACAGTTTAGTAATCTTCGTTATGGGCATAGGGTCACTCTTGATGAAATATATAAATCCCGATTATTCCTTATCCCGTGGAAATTCCGGAAAATCCTTTCTTATCGGATGCCTACGTCATACAAAGAACACACCCTCCACGTTTTAGGTCTCTACATACAGCGGTTTAGGCTGTGCGTTAATCCGGCAGTCAGTCATTTAGGACTTCAGGACAAAGCATTTTATATGTATTTGCATTGCACCAAGCTTTTATGCGAGTTCAACAATGATATTTGAATACTCAATTCGATTTTATTCGAAAAAGGTTGAACTCGCATAAAAGCTTCATCATCATCATCATTTCAGCCGTAGGACGTCCACTGCTGGACATAGGCCTCCCTCATTGACGTCCAATCATTACGGTTGGAAGCGACTTGCATCCACCCTGAACCTGCGGCCTTCACCAAAACGTCCGTCCATCTCGTTGGTGGACGTCCCACGCTGCGCTTGTAAAAGCAAAAGCTTGGTGAAATGCAAATACTTAATACATATAATTAGCTATTATCAGAGATCAGATCAAGACGTGGTTGACAAACGTAGACAAAAATGGTTTGCAATATTTGAAGTTTCGTTTCGTTTACAATGTGTCAAAATAAAATGTAATTTAAATCAAAAGCACTAAGGAGTATTGATATCAACTTCGAAGCAAATCACCCCCAAAATAACTTTCTACTACTTTTTGACCCCGTCAAGGGATGAATTTCAATAAAATACGAAACACGTCTTCCATCAATTCTGTTAAAGAATGTTTATGCAAAATTTGAAGTAGATTGGACCAAGGAATCACGATGTCTCATACAAACTTTGCCCCCCTTTTTTACCCCCTTAGAAGTAGAACTACGGAAAATCCTTTCTTATCGGATGCCTACGTCATACAAAGAACACACCCTCCAAGTTTCAGGTCTCTACGATCAGCGGTTTAGGCTGTGCGTTGATCCGTCAGTCAGGACAAAGGATTTTATATGTATAGATTAGTGAGATTAGTTGGATTTCGTACTACTTAAAATACCTACATAATGTAACTGAATAACATCATGCATGACAAAAATACTGTAAGTAAGAGAAGCGAAAACTGGAATGGGCGGCCGCACACTGCGGAATCGGGCCCTGTGTAGCGGACCATGGCGCCACGGGGCACACTGGTAGCCCCTGACCTTGTTATTTTCTGCATTTAATATGTCTGCCGCGTACTTAGATATTACAAATGCGTTCAGCTCACGTCCATGTCCTTTGTAGACGCGCTAGACGTGCTGGAATACGCTTTCTGATTGCTATTGGATTCCTTGATATTCAGTAATATTATCTTTATCTTCTAATACGTAAAAATCTCGTGTCACGGTGTTTGTTATCGAACTCTTCCGAAATGGCTTGACAGATTCTTATGAAATTTTTGTCAAATGGCCTACCATTCTTAGAATAGGTCGTAGGCTCTTTTTATACTCCTATTCTTCCAGACGGAGTCGCGAGGAACAGCTAGTCTATCTGTAATATCGCTCCTTTAGAACAACACTAACACAATAACAACAAACAAAGTTTAACTGGACATGTTTCGGGTGTGACTTTGGGAAGAAGGGCAACGGATTAGCCCGAAACATGTCGAGTTAAACTTGTTTTAAGACGTGAGTGATCTATATGTTTTGTATGTTCATTATGAGTGAGCCTCACGGTAGTTTAATATTTAATATTTTTAGATCTTATGTGCTTTAATTTATGACTACTTACACTATTGTTTCAGAGCCCACGTTACGACGGCGAGTATTGAGTATACTTCCTTTCCTGCTAATAGCTGGTCTCGTGCTGGTTCCTGTAGGAATCGGGTTCTTATGCACCGTCAATATGGTATGTATAATCAAAATAACGAATTTTAATGATACTTTCAGATCAAAGTCCAATATCTCATAAACGGTTAAAGCATTTCTGAAGAAACTTATCTAAGAGCCACCGTAGTTACAACCACCGTTTCGGAATCAGTTCATGCGTTTGCAAGTTATGAAGCCACAGACAAATACACACGTCAATCTTCTAAGGCGCAAGCCACACAGGAGAGACTTGGACGGGGGGGGGGGCGTGACGCAGTCGCGGCGCCCCTTGTATTAGTTTTCATACTAATTGTATAGAAGCGTCGCGATCCAAAGCAGAGAGAAGAGACGGGGCGGAGACGCGCCCCCGTCCTACGTCTCTTCTGTGTGACTTGCGCCTATCAACCCTCTATTTGCGCCGGTGGTAGTTCAAAATAGCTAGACCTGAGCCCGTATTGTCTAACGCGCCAGCGCTAGTAGCGATGGCATTCACCATATCTCTCTACCTTCATCCTACACCGTGTGACAGAAAGAGATGGTGAAAGCGATTGTAATTACGAGTGCGTTAGACAATAAGGCTCAGTTTTTAGGGTTCCGTACCCAAAGGGTAAAAACGGGACCCTAATACAGAGGCTTCGCTGTCCGTTCGTTCGTCTGTCACCAGGCTGTATCTTTTGAACCGTGATAGCTAGACAGTTGAAATTTTCACAGATGATGTATTTCGGTTGCCGCTATAACAACAAATACTAAAAACCAGAATAAAATAAATATTTAAGGGGCTTCCATACAACAAACGTGATTTTTATAGATAACTAGCTGTGCCCGCGACTTCGTCCGCGTGGAATAGTGACTTTGGGTGGGAAGGTTAAAAAGTAGCCTATGTCCTTTCTCAGGCTCTAGACTACCTGTGTACCAAATTTCATTTAAATCGGTTCAGTAGTTTTGGCGTGAAAGCGCGACAGACAGACAGAGTTACTTTCGCATTTATAATATTAGTAAGGATTGTACGGAACCATTTGTGCGCGAGTCCGACTCGCACTTGGACGGTTTTTTGTAATTTTCTCTCTACTCATTCTTGTATGTCTCCGAAGGTTGCGAATTTGTATCACGTCGGGGTCACCAATGTAGGGGTATTGCGATAGATAGATCTCTCTCCAGGCAGATGTTATGCCTGGGGACCGAAGTCCGATGGATGATAGTTGGAAGTTGTATTTATGCAGCCGAGTTGAGAAACTTCGATAGTGCGTTGCAGGATGTTATAATTAGTTTCTTAAGTGATCGCTACATACTTGTTTCAGACGGACTCTGCAAAACAAGAACTAGAATATTTCCAAAATTGCCGAGATGAAGATTTTGAATACAAGTGCAATAATATACCCCCGGAATATAACAAATGCAGTTGCGCTGTGGATTTCCATACCACGCAAGATATCACTGGCGACATCACGGTTTATTACGAACTTGAGACGTTTGATCAGACCGAACCTTCTTACGCAATCTCAAGGTAGGAAAAGCAGTTTAGTTTTAGTGTTTGCGACGCCAGTTGTATACAGAACAGAAGCCTTATTGTCTAAAGCACTTTGAATTACAATCATTTTCACCATTTCTTTCTGTCACACGGTTTAACATGAGGGTAAAAAGAGATGACTAAAGACCAGATTAACTAGAGAATAGCTATTTATGTGACTGGTGCATAAGAGGCATTAAAACACGAGTGTGGTTTTATGAGACGAACCAAAGGCGAGTTTCATAGTAAGTTCACCCTTATTTTTTAGACCATCTGTGGCAGTGAAATAACTACCTTGATAAATTACCTAACTTTTACGTCATTTGCTCAATCGAGCTATGAATATTTGCGTTTTTGTAACCATTTTAAATCTATCAAAGTAGCCCCAAAATTTCCTAAAGTAACCCCATTTTACCGTGAATAGGTACCTAATTTAGTATTTTAAAATATCAGGTATTTTGAGAACGTGGTATTTTAGGCACGAGCGCTCTTATCATTAGTTCTGTATTCGACGTGCAGCGCATATTTTTAATGTTGTTAATTAATTGTTTTAGTTCATTAATATGGACCTCCGCAAAGTAACGCCTGATTCAATAAATTGTATGGTTTTTCCAGAGATAACGATCAGCTAACGGGGCACCCGAGCATGGTCCCGTCTATGAGCTGCGGCGACTTCCGCTACGATCAGGATAAACCAATATTTCCTTGTGGCAAAATAGCGGACTCTATGTTTAACGGTTAGTAAATTAAAAGAATTACGTTCTAAAAGCAAAGTAGGTACATCGTCCAAATCAAAGTTTGAATGATTCATCATCATCACCTGCGGAATTAATCTCGGTCTACGAAATAATTCGCATTCTATTCCTAAATGTATCTTCTGAATCTTTACGTTTCTTGAAAACGAACTCTCCAAATGATTGAATAAAAAAACCCCGACCATCAATTAGCTCCTTATATCCTTAAGGGGCTCGTCTTTGAGATACGGCAAAAACATGGTTTGGCGTTCTTGGAAATTAGAATAGTTACACGCATTATTAAAGCACCAAACGCACTGAAAGCGATAGTGGGGCGACGCGGCGCCGGTGACGGTTGTAATATTCTAACTTGTATGAACGGTTGTGCGGTACTGTACCGCGAACTCGTTCATACAAGTTAGAATATTACAACCGCCACCGCCACGCCTCCGCTGTCTGTGCGTTTGGAGCTTAAATGATATGATGGGTAATGCAGAACTTGGAATACAACTAGCAATTCTATTCTTTGAAATGTACAGTTAGTGAGAAAATTTAAACGGTTCGTAACTTGATTAAGGCTGCGTAAGGCAGGTTTGCGATGCGAGGGATGTGTTTTTCATGAACCAATAGAAACACTTCATTTACCTAGGACCTTTTAAATGAAGTGTTTCTATTGGTTCATGACAAACACATCCCTCGCAACGCATCCTCGCACAGCTCCGGTGGATACGCAGCCTAAGAACACAAAAATTCTACCTTAGCAATTCCCGCGATGAATTACATGAAGAATTGACACAGTTTATAGTGATATAATAAATCTAACAAGCACCTTGTCCATTCCAACTCCTTATTCAGATCTCTAAATATTGCCTTCCTAATTTCATATCACAGGAAGGAATATTTTTGTTTTTTTTTCATAAACGCACCCCAGTGGGAATAGTGGTAGTAATTTTGGTACATATAATTAAAGAAAGAAAAGAAGGACAATACGTTTATTTACAACAACACAGGACAACGTGACTGCTAAAGATAGTGTGTCATTGCGATTGTAAATCCCTTTCTTCCCCGTACTCCTTTACGAGTACATAACTCTGCTCGCGTTCCTCTTATGATGATATTGATGACACAGGCAATATGCAGTCAAACTATTTGATTTGTGACCCATCATAGAACGTTTTCACAGTAAGCGTCATAATGTTTTTCCTCGACGAGCAATACGATGTCACTGTGACATTTTCTGTAAAAAGGTTCAACAGTAGGTCACGATTCAGTTGGTCCGACTGTATAAGTGTATATCTCGGTGAGAATACTGGAAATGTATTATTTTGATGTGCGGGACTTATCCTGGTATAGGTACATATTATTATGTTAAAAGTTAAATCTTTAATTTTTTCCTTTTTTGCAGATAGCTTGACTTCATTGTCCCTGCAAGCAGATCCGGAGAAGCCTTTGAAAATGAACATAACTTACGATGGGTTATTGACTGAAGACACTATAACATACCTCAATCCACCTGCTGATGGTAATTGTTTTTTTATTTTATTTTTTATTGGCAGCACGTTTGCTAACGAATTTCAAGATTCAAAAGAGCAGTATTTCTTTGGTGTGCTAACCAAGATTTGAAAAAACTTAGCCTGATTTATTCATTCAAACCGTGGTGGCCTATGGCCTCTCAAGCAGAGGGTTGTGGGTTCGAACCTCTGAGTTTTTCGGAATTTATGTGCAAATTATATTTGAAATTTACCATGAGCTTTACGGTGAAGGAAAACATCGTGAGGAAACCTGTATACACCTGAGAAAAAATTCAATGGTGCGTGTGAAGTTCCCAATCCGCACTGGGCCCGCGTGGGAACTACGGCCCAAGCCCTTTCATTCTGAGAGGAGGCCTGTGCCCTGCAGTGGGTCGTATATAGGCAGGGCAGATGATGATGATGATGATGATTTATTCATGTACTTAATACGTTGTTTTACTCATGGACCACATTTCTTTTCCAACTTAGGTGCTGTAGCAAAATAATGTTACAAAAGCAAAATTTAGGGTTGTTTTTGGAACTACATATTTTTGCTCTAAAATACGACGTTAACCTTAGCCCACATTTACACTAGTAAGAAAAATTACGTAAGTTGAATTACATTGCGATGCCGTGAATCGAACGAGTTGGAAGTAGTCGTCTGAGCACTTCGATCTCTTTTTTTAGTGTGGGCGAACTTTACGAAACCGAAAAGCTGGCCGTCTGAAACCGGCAACGTTTGGGAAAAAGGGCCGAATAGTACTGGGGTTGAGGTACGTACTTCACAACTACTTGCATTATTACTTTATATATTGTGTCGGGGATAGTGCAGTACCGCGTAACTAGCACTGGTAAATACTGCGTATCTGCACAACACCTATACGGAAGATACGCGTAACTGGCATTAGTTAATACCGCGTATCTAAAAAAAGTAGCCAAATTAAGATTTCCCGCCAACGAACGTAAAACCCTGATTAGAAATGTTTTAAGCGTCTCCTGTAAAGTTGGGTGTTGTGTAGATACGCAGTATTTACTAGTGCTAGTTACGTGGTTTTCACTATGGGTGTTGTGTAGATACGCAGTATTTACTAGTGCTAGTTACGCGGTATTGCACTATCCCCGACGATATATCTATACACATAATAAATCTGTAACAAGTCGGTGTCTGTACATTGAAGATATTTGAGAAAAACTGTCACTAGGGCTATTTACTAGCGCAATAGAACCCAAAACAATGTTTTTTAGAATTATTTTCTGTTTGTCTGTGCGTTTGTGCGCGCTAATCTCAGAAACGGCTTAACCTAGAAGGATGCGGTTTTCACTGATATGTTGATATTTTCTTGAATTAACATTTAGTGTTTGTTTCATTTGAATCAGTTCACAAATAAGAAAGATACGTCTATTTGTCTATTTTAAGAATTTATAGAATAGTTTTTAGAAGTAGTGACTTGGGAGTAGGTACGGTGGTGAATGTGAACGCGGGTGTGCGGGGGGGGGGGGGGTTGGTGAGGGGGGTTTGGGGGGTGCTCGGGGGGGTAATTTTTTTATATCGAGGAACTAAGGAGAGCCATAATTGATGAAAAAGCAAATTGGATAAAAAAAATAAGCTGCCCAAATTACTAATTCCACGCGGACGGAGTCGCGGGCAAAAGCTATTATTAATATAGTAAAGAGGTAAACTGTATGTGCTTGTTTGTAATTATGTAGGGGCGTAATCTCTGTAACTACTTAACCAATTTCAAAAATTCACTAATGGTAAGCTGCACCATCCTAGATAAACATAGGCTACCATAGGCTACATTTTATCCTGGGAATGAGTAATGCAAAGTTCCCGAGGTACGCAGCAATTCCGCTTGCTAATCTTCTAATATATAAAAAGCTCGTGTCACGGTGTTTGTTATCGAATTCCTCCGAAACGGATTGACCGATTTTTATGATTTTTTTTCTCTCTATTTGGTAGGTCTGAGAATCGTAGGCTGTTTTTATGCACCTTCTCCTCGCGGACAGAGTCGCGGGCAACAGCTACTTTACTATAACACGGATGCGATTCAACATTACCTATAAATGAGCAATTTGTGTATATTCATTTTATTAGGTACTATGTTTGCTGCATTTTGACACTACTAATCAAC
Source organism: Archips xylosteana (assembly GCA_947563465.1). Classification (NCBI taxonomy): domain Eukaryota; kingdom Metazoa; phylum Arthropoda; class Insecta; order Lepidoptera; family Tortricidae; genus Archips; species Archips xylosteana. The sequence goes on from OX387363.1 coordinate 9,173,995, forward strand.
TGATATACACTGACGAGCAAAAATAAAGGGTCGGTTACAAAAATGACGATAACTTCAAAACCCGCTGTGATAGCTTTTTCGAGTAAAATGAGTTTAGTAAAGAGTTTTATTCTCAATTAAACTTTTTCTTGTGACGAATAAAACTCTTCACTAAACTCATTTTACTCGAAGAAGCTATCGCAGCGGGTTTTGAAGTTATCGTCATATCGTCGTTTGTAACCGACCCTTTATTTTTGCTCGTCAGTGTAGGTACTTTTTATGAGACTGAGACTTTTTAATTCCGCCATAGACTTTGGAGTGCTATATTAATCTCAAGTGGAAAACTATTTATTGAATTGAAGTCAGCTAAAAATCAATCAATCAATAATATTACATTTCATTGAAAGTTAATCTAGTTTTTAGGTTTAAAATAATGAGTTTTTGATCAGAATTGTGTCTTGGAACTATTGGTCAATTCAATGGTAACTCGTCAACAGCCCCATTCAGATAATATTTATTTTTAAAGAACCCTGCTTTCCGAGCGTGGATGAACACCAATTTGAAACGCAAGCCATTATGCAAGATCGTCGATAACATACTTCCCGCGGGACCATACAAGATTTACATTGATATATGTAAGTGAATTTTTATTTAATATTAAACTTTATTCATCAAACCAACTGTGAAATCAACTTAAAAAAAAAGAAAAAGGTTTATTCTTTCTTTAAAAAGACGGCAATGTAACAGATCAGTGACTCCCCTTGAGTTGTTGATATTCATGGGTGGTGGTGATCATTTCTCATCAAATGACCCGCTTGCTTGATTGCCTCCCTCTCATAATAAATAAAAAATACAATTTATGATAACTCAAAAGATCGATTCATATTTACTACAGACACCAAGCGTGTCAGACGGTTTACTAATGTTTAATGTTTTAATGTTTAATGTCTAACCTAACCTAACCTAACCTACAGAATAGTCCTGAAATATATCCTGAATAGTTTACAGTTTCAGAAAAAATAAACATTTGGGAAATTAATGAAACATTTGCCAAATGAATCATTTTGGGAACAATAATTTGTCAAACGGAAGTACACCGTGTCGGTTACGTGCCGTGGCAGACAAAATAATATTTATGTTTTTCTATACAGTTTGTAATAACGAATTCACATCTATCGTATCGTAACACACTGTGGTAACCGCCTAATAGATTATTACTTTTTTCATCAGTTTACCCGGCGCAGGCGTACAACGGCTCTAGGAAGTTTATTATAGAGGGTGTGTACACGACAAGTCGGCTGAGTCACGTCATTATCGGCAGCATCGCGCTCATAGTCGGAATCATCACTTTGGTCTTCTCTTTGGTGCTTATCTTCATTTCTAAACGACAAGGTATGTTTTTGAACGGAAAACAAAAGCTTTTTTTAATAACACAGTCGAAGTCATAAGTGGAGAGCTTGAAATTGTGGCAAGGCACCATCAAATATTTATTCTATTAATAGGGACATTATTTGAGCGTTTGTTCGGAATGACTTTTTGGATACATTTTTGTAGAAATGGCAGAAGATTCTGATACAGTTTCCAATAGGGATGTTGACACCACCAATCAACTGGCGTACTTTTTATGAGCTGTCAAAACGCAATTCTCCCATAGAGTTATGATGTCACTTATTCGCCAACTCAATCAACTTTTTGTTTGTTATTTGTTAGAAACCAAAAATCAAATTTTGCAGTTAATCGAAAATTTATCTGGTTTTCAGGGCTAAAATAAAGCCTTTTTTTACTGGAGTCGTGTCTTCAAATAATTTTTGAATGGCGTCAACATCCCTATTTGCTGGTAGAAGCGCAGGACCTCTAATAAAAAAATGTGACTACGAAAGTGAGGCGATTGGAACGCTCGAATATTGACCCAATAGGCAATAGGTATTCTTAGAATTTTCGGTTGGTTTAATGCTCTAAGACCGCTCCAAATAAACAGTTTTGTATTTCTATTACAAGCTTACTAGGATGGAACGAGAGATCTACGCAGCACTAACCTTCATGTACGGTACTGATATTCTACTTCTGCAGTGGCGTGCCTAGGGTATCAAGCTATGGCAAGCCGAGAGATATGTTTTATTATAATTTAATGTAGGTAAATCCATCTTGTTGCCGCTTTACTCTTCAGTTTGGACAAGCTTACCAAAGCACACTTCATTCTATTTTTTTTTTAAGTTCACTCATTATATTGTGCCGTTTTTTGCCCAAATAAACATTAATCATTAAACATTCTATTACTAGACAGAATTTTACAGACTGCACTGTACACCGCACTAAAACAAGAATACCTATTTATTTTGTAATTGCATCAAATCACGCATTTTACAACGCCTTGCATGGCCCACGATTCGATACAAACAATCGTGAAGTTAGTCATCTCGCCCGCGCACTCGCGTTCCAAACCAAACGCAACAAACTTCACACCGTAAGCCAGATTCAAAATTGCAAAGAAAGTGCTATATATGCAGCTATACATAGATATTTGCAAAACTAACGTTTTCCTAAGTATGAAGAGAGCGCTTGGAAGCCACGTAAAAGCCCACAAGAGCGAGCGAGATGTCATGCTATTTATAACGTCGCTACTATCGCCGTTCAGTGCCGCCGGGCCGCGCAGCGGATTTGTTATGCAATTCTTGGTATTTTACGTAAAATAAAGCGCGTTATTATGAAAGTGATTTTTATTTTTAATCTTGATTTGAGATTTAAAAGGCAAGCCCGGCTTTTGGGCTTCTATGTAAGGATCGCCACTGTACTTCTGTAATATTTTTAGTAACTATGATTTTCTTCGCTTGGACACTTCTAGTATTTCGTTTGTGTGCAGCCAGGGTCTCTTAATTAAATTTAATTTTGATTCAGATTTTTGCAGTCCATAACGTTTTTCGTCATAATTTTTATAAGTCATATTGACAAAAGTCATAAAATAAAAAAATATAAATTGAAGTTCCGATTTTTACGGGTTATCATTAGTGTTAGTCATAAAATTAGTTAATCATAACATAACAATCAATGACACCATGTCAATGTCAATCAATGACACCGTGTCAGACTTTATTACCAAATTTTATTAAACTTAGGTTTTCCGGGTGGTCATAAAAAATAACGTAACACCACGGCCAATGCGGGATACCTATAAGTTTTGACGATTTGTTACTGATCTGTTTTTAAAACATTGTACGGTGATATGGAACCTTTCATGTACAAGTCCGACTCGCACTTGACCGCTTTTTTATTTTTTCAGATAAAGTAGCCTCAAGGCCGTCTAGTTATAACGCCTCTACTCTGCCAGTCTCTGACAAAATCAATCATGGACCTCATTCGAACGCATACGAAGATATCGGCGAAGAAGCGAAGTTAAACAGAAGTCATTGACTTGGTCACTAACTTAGTATTAAAAAAACTATTAGCAACGCGTGGCGGTAAGGGATAACAAACAGTAGTATTTATTGTTTTGTATGAAGTAACGACCCGCCAACGGGGCATTTATTTGAGCGTTTCAACAGTCTCATTTATCTGGTCACATTTTTTAAGAAATGGCAGTAGATTTTGATACAGTTTCCAGTTATATGGTAGACGTGCAGAACTTCTATACTAAAAAGGTTTAGGTACTTTACTAAATATGAACAAACATCAGCTGTCAACACGACCAAAAGTTATGGCGTCGGGGTCGGGTTAACCACCCAAATGCAATATTTGTAATTGAATTTGACGCTTCACATTTTTCACGTGCTTTTTAGTTTAGTCGCATAATACATATAGAGTTTGTTTACATATAGTAAAGTACCTAAACCTTTATAGTATAATTTATAACCAAAATATCTATCAAAATCTACAGCCATTAAAAAATGTGATCAGATGAATGAGACGGTTGAAGCGCTCGAATAAATGCCCAGCGAGTGCGCGGTACTATCGGCGCGGAGGCATTGCGTAAAGTCACTAAAATCGCATATTCATATTTTTGTATCGTTGGCCATATGATCTCTTTGTACTCGACTGTATAGTCTAATAGAAAAATATGAAATTACCATGGACCTAATGACGTTGGAATAAGAGCGTCTAGCAATGTCGATGTCATAATAATCTACGTATACAGTCATTGCGTCATATGTCGCACTCCTATATCAAGACTCTATAAACTCAAAATAATCAGCCATTTCTATTTAGACCCTCCTGAAAGTGAATTAGGTCTAAATTAGAACGGGTATTGTTTTGAGTTGATGTACTCTTCATCTAGGAGTGCGTTGTATACACCGACTACATAATAGCATAGAGGTATTTTTTGCCTAGTGAGAGATATTTTTACCGTCTTGGTCACATACATTTATATATTTATAACTTTGGCACATATTTTTGAAGCGTTGCTCTAGTACGATTTTTCACACACTGTAATATTGTAGTGGTTCGTCCTATTCAGTGCCATAATAGTCACTAGACTATTCGGAAAGCGTACAAGCTATATGTTGTAAAATACCGCGGGCGGATTCAACATTAAAAATAAAAAATAAATACCTACTGAAATTAAATTAGGTAAAAGAAAACTAATATGTATCTAAAAATCACAGGCTTCATTTATCCGCGTTGCGAACAGAATATCTTATTACTAAGTAGACTTAGTAATAAGATATTTATAACAACAGTTTTTCAAAATTAATTAATTATGTTGAATATGTAAAGGAATTCGAAATATGAAACGTAATTTAAGGGCCTAAGCACACGGCGTATTTTTAACGCGCCGTCGACGCGCGTTTTCATCGATAAAACGCGCGTCGACGGCGCGTTTTTTAAAAAACGCCTTATGCTAGGGGCCTTAAGGCTGTTCTAATGGAATGAAAAACGCGCTGTAAACGCGCGTTCCTAAAGCGCGCGTCGACGGCGCGTTCAAAAAACGCCTTGTGCTTAGGCCCTAATTGGCATAGCAATAGGACTTTCGTTATAAACTTAATTAAAATAAATAAATAAGGATTCCAAGAGGCCACTGGCACAGACAAGATAAGCTTGACTAAAATTATAAAACAAGTTTCAAATATAAGGTTGATATTTCTTTCTTTTGATATTTTTTACGGATACCTAACCAAAATCACGTAAGTCATTTAAATTAATTAATGGAATTGTTTAAAAAAATACTTGACAGGTTAGTTGCGAATCCTTTGTCCAGGGGCTACTAAAGGCCACAACAAACCGAGAGCGAAGGGCGTCGACGGAGCGTGCCCAGCGCGGTCAATAACACTGATTCAAATACGGTGTGCCGCGCTGCCGGTGTGTGTCACCGCATATTTGATTCAGTGTTATAGAGTGCGCTGGGCACGCTCCGTCGGCGCCCCGAGCTCCCGTTTTGTTGTGGCCTTTATAAGCCACTATAATATATATTTTTTCACTTGTGGCATAATACGTCTCTTTTCTACTGGGCACTGTAGTAAAGAACACGCTAATCGTAGTCCCTGATGGGAATGGATGAAAAAAAAACTTAGATAGGCTATGATATGTAAAAGGAAATTGTTTTATGTAATTTTCGTAACTTGTTATGAATTAGACTCTTCGTGTCTCTTTTTTATTTTCAAAGCTTGTTACGAATTTGATATAAAGAACGAAGGGGGATTTGTTAATTTTATGGATCTAGCTGTAAGACGGTAAGTGAACAATGTGCATTTAATGTGTGACTAAACTGTTTGTGCTGATATACTAGTGTTATGTATTATGTTATGTTCCAGTATTGAATAATTAAAACGTCAGATTCAAAAGAAAAGGTCATAAATGTACATCATCTACCTGTTTCTATAATGTCAAACTGCGTTGATAAAAAATATTCGATCTACTTTTTTATTTAATGCTGTACGAGTGGTAAAATCAACAACAAAAGTTATCTTATTTTATTTTTATTCAACATAATTTTGTCTATGTAAGGTACCGTAAGTCCACATAACTATAGTCCTAGCCTGCAACAATAGTCCAATTTTCGTCCTTATATTATCCTTAAAATATTGTAGCTTACGCTTACTGCTATTATTTCTGGGTATATAATTATGTTGTTAGGCCTGAAATAATTTGCTTTAGTCTAGCCATGTAGCTATCATATTTTAAGGATAATGTAAGGATGAAAATTGGACTATTGTTGCAGGCTAGGACTATAGTTATGTGGTTTCACGGTACGCTTAAAGATGCATTTTTAGATATCGCTTTTTATACATGTGGGGGGTTTTTTAACGCAAAAATAAAAGTAAAAGCTAATTTATATCTCAATTTAGTAGGTGGCAGAATATTGTCCTTGTAATTATTGTAGTTTGACATCAGTTTATGTTCGATGTCTATGATCATTAATTTAACGAAAAAATGTGCTAAATGTGGGTACTTATGTGTATAATGTTGATTTAGGTTGTATCCGCATACATCGTTGTACAATCTAATTATTGTTAAGGCCCTACCGAGCTTTTGGCGCATTTGATGCATTCATTTAATCTCGTGCTGTATCATTACTAGCAAAGCTTTAGTCCTGAAATTCAAGTGTAAGATATTTGAGGATTCACTCTAATGACCAGTGTTTATCGAAACGCGTTTATCTGTAGTTCGCTCGATGGAAAAAAAACCAAAGTAGTCTCTAAAAAATAATCCTTAATTAAATAAATCCTTAGTATGACGTAAATACTGCACGGCAGGTCATGACTTTTTGAATGTTAATAAAATAAGATGTTTTCTAGGGCCTAGTGTTGCTACGTTTTTAAAACATGTATTTGTTTTAGTAATACGATGGAATACCTAAATACAAGCGCAGTCTAATCAACCTATCTTGAGCCATCGTGCTTCCCTCTTGTCCGATAGTTAGTTGCGTAAGTTCTCGTTCGGCCATCGGATGGGGAACTCTTGTCGCTTGCGCTTACGCACGGCTTTGATTATAGCCGCTCTCACGCACACATACACGAGTGCATAGAATACCTAAAATCGATTAGCGCCCAAAGTTCAGTAGGGCCTTAATTATTTGCCAACATTTAAATTCAGTAATGCTATGAAATCATACTCCATTTAAATGTTCCGTCCGGGATAGTTATAGAAACTAACCGATATCTCAAATTAAAACCTTAACTCAATCCAGTTCTGACTTTTTAGGCGTTTTATATTTTCTGTCATTATCATTAAAAATATGTTTGTGGTCTCACTCGTTTGTATTTATTCTTATTTTATTTCTAGTTTATCAGTGAGAAGTGATTAATAACTACAATTATTTTAAATAATGTACCTAAATGTTGTTGTATTCTTGTCTGCGAGTAGTTGATTGTGAATTGGTTGAATATGGTTGAAAATTCAATGTTAAATTGATAATTATTTGTAGTTTATCAGTGAGAAGTAATAAATGTAATTATTTTAATTAATGCTAATGTTGTTTTATTCTCGTCTGTAAGCAGTTCTTTGTGAATTGGTTGAAAATTCAATGTTGAATCTATCTATACGTATTTAAGAAAAACTATTACTAGAGGTATTTATTAGCGCAATAGAACACAAAACAGTAATTTTTAGAACGTATGTCTGTCTGAGTGTTTGTGCGCGTTAATCTTAGAAACGATTTATTTAACCTATAAGGATGCGGGTTTACCCTAATGTGTACCGGTTTCCTTGGGTTAACATTTCATGCAATCAAAACAAGAAAATATCGTCAAATGTTGTTTGTGGTTTTGGAGTTTTTGTATAAAGAAAAGCAGATGATGAGTTCAGAGTCATAAGAATTATACTCCTCCCCTCTTCTAACTTTAGAATGGTACCATCAAAAATGGTATACGAACAGACAAACAAGGTATGTTACGTTTGTTATCAGTACCTCTACCATGAGTTACACTAGTTTGCAGTGACCGTACTCGCTAGCGACGGCGTAAATGATTTGTATGGAGAATTGTACTTCCGTAAGTGACCGCTAGAGGCGCTGTACACAATTCTCTATACAAATCTTTTACGCCGTCGCTAGCGAGTACGGTCACTGTAAACTAGTGTAACTCATGGTAGAGGTACAGGCTGATATAAACCTAAGTTCATACGAACGAAATCGCGGATACAGCTAGTCTATAAGAAGCAATTAATTCAGTGGCTGTCAAATGTCCGTCCATCAATAGTTCAATAGATAGTTAAGTTAGTTTTGCGGTCAGCGTCAAAAGTAGCTGAACACTTTTGTACTTTGTCGTAATAACACAATTGTCAATCAACTATGACGTTTTGCACCTAACTGTAGAGCGACAAGGTACAAAAGTGACCAGCTACTTTTGATGCTGACTGTACTAACAAAATTCACATCAATATAAGAAATGCGAAAATGACCATCTATCTGTTACCTTTTTACACTTAAACCGATTTCGATGAAAGTTGTCATGAAGATAGTTTGAGATTGCAACAGAGTGCAACGGACGAAGTACCACATAAAAGAATATATTAAATTAAAACTACTTGTAATAAAGAGAGTAAAAAAACAGATAAGATTTGGAATAAATAATTTTTAAAGATTGCTGCTGTATTCGTAGCGAAATAATAAAAATGCTCAAAGGTGCTGCTGTACTGTATGAATACATCATAACTCTTTGGCTTACCTGAGAAAAAAAGATAAAAAAAAAAACCAAACGTCACCGTGACGTCTGTCTATCTAATATCTACTGACCTGACATCAGCGTTTCGCGAAGAGTGCCGTTTTCCTGTTTCCTTATAAGTGGAATAAAAAGAAGAAACATATTTTATAGGAAACATTAAATTTACTAAATTGATGAGAAAGTAAACATGGCGTCTAGTGAGACATCGGAACCAAATGTGAAGTCTCGTCGGCCTGCAGGTAACACTCAGTCACACCTAGTGTCCTTGCCATATCGATTTTATTAGTTTACGTTATTATGACGAAGTTTTTTTGTAGAATCTGCCTTCAAGCAACAGCGCCTGCCTGCATGGCAGCCTATACTGACCGCGGGCACAGTTCTACCGACATTCTTCGTCATTGGAATAGCTTTCATACCAGTGGGAATTGGGCTACTTTACTTCTCAGATGAGGTAAGTGTCATAAATAGAATTTGTTTATCATTTAACTGACGCGACGCTTTATTAGCGCAATGGGAATTCACAAACAATTGAACTATCAGTGGATGTTTAATGCCATGGTCAACGGCTGACATTCAGTGCCTGTAAAAGTCTTTTAACTTGAGTATGTTTTTATGTTTCTGTACCTAAATTACTAAAGCTCTGCGATCTGTTCATCCATGTCTCGGGGCTGTATTTTTTGCATCATAATAATTAGACACTTGAAACTTCACAGATTTTGTATAACTTTAGTTTGTTTAAGAACTATTAATAAAAGTAAAGTATTAGTTTTATTTTTTTTTATTTATAGTTTAAAATTATTTGTGAGCCCCATAACACCCATAAGTAACATGTTGTTTGACATTTTTTTACTCAATCTTATAATGGCAAACTGTGCTGTTTTTTTATGGCCCTTGTGGCTGTAACACTCGTTAACTTTATGTAATTTAATTAACCCTTTCACTAACTACAAAACTACAATGTGAGAAAAATGGGCACAAAAAGGGAATAAAATATTTGTCTATGAGGAGTTAAAACAAGTATGTGTCTGAAAACATCAAATGGCAACTATTTTGCCTATACCAATGTGTGTGTGTGTTAAAGTATCTTTGTTTGATTTATTGAAAGTGATTTTATACTAATTTGAATTAATTTTATGATCTTACATGCACATTTAAGCAATTTAGTGTACAGGAATTGACCAAATCAGATTATAAAAATTTAAAAAATTTGGTTTTAAAATTCAGAATAAATGTATTTTAGTATCATTATTTATGTCAAATTTTGTTTCTTCTTTTAGGTCAAAGAGCATGTGATAAACTATACACATTGCTTTAGGGACAATGACCCTAGTAACACCACATGTGCCCAGTACATCAAGGATAACAACATGGAGCCATGCATCTGCCAGATGCCATTTAACCTCACTGAGGACTTCAAGGGCGACGTCTATTTTTACTATGGGCTCAGTAACTACTACCAGAACCATCGCCGTTATGTCAAATCCAGGTAATTTGGTCTCACAGCATTTTTATGTCTAATATTATCACAACTTTTATTTGCAGTTTGTTGCTCTACATTATTTTAACCTTTAGTGTACTTTATCTAAATTCTGTGAAAGGGACCCTTTAGCCAAGGCTCTGCTGGGTGCGGTTAGTGTATGCCCCCCATATTTATTAAACCCTAGACAAACGTGTAAAATAGTGTGGCAGTTATAACAAATATTAAGAATAAAAGAATCTGAAAAACTAATGTGGTGCCTATACAAGAAACATGTTTCATTCTGTGTTTTTGTCTTTGAACTTATAATACGTAGATGCACAATTGCCGCTCAAAAAATTAAGCCAACAAAGGAAGGCAAAAATCATCAAATTGCCATCTTTCACTCTCAGTCACCTAGTACCTAACCGTCAATACAGATTGTTATTGATGATGCCGAAATGAGTAGTGAAAAATGCAAAATGTACATTAAAAGGGCAAAAAAATTATGGAGTGTCATATTATCAGTAAGAATATCTGTGTAAACAAATATTGTTAACATTTTTTTATACAATTAAGCTATTTTAACCATATTTTTAAATTTTTTTGATTATCTGTCCGCACGTTTCCCTTTTACTCTAGCATCTGGTGCTCATATGCAAAACGAAAGTACATTAATGTTTAATACCAAAATAATGAAGCTCGCATATTTTGATATCGAGATTGTACCTTATTACAAACATTTAAGGTTAATTTTACAATACACTTTATTTTAGGTATTTTGTTTTATTTCTTAATACGGTTGTCAGGCCTTGTCATTCCATTTTTGGTAACAAAACTCAAGGTCACACTGATGATTTACGACGTTATGTTCTACTACGTAAAGTATATACTAAATAAAATACATTACTATACATTTACTATATATATCACTGCGCATGTGTCAGTGTTGTCATAATCATAAGTCAGTATTGTTGCGACGGCGACGATCTTTTAGTTTGATTTTATATAGGGAACGTGCACATTGATGGTGCTGCCAACTGGTGCCATCAATTTGACTGCTTTACCCAGATAAGTTTCTTTTACTGTCCGCATAGTGTCTCTTCTGTCGCATTAGTGCTGCCGCCATAAGGGAATGTGCACATAGACGGTGCTGCCAACTTGTGCCATCAATTTGACTGTTTTACCCTGATAAGTTTCTGTTACTGTGTCCGCATAGTGCCTCTTTTCCCGCATTAGTGCTGCCGCCTATAGTTACTGCACATTCCCTAGAGAACCTTGCATCTACGTATTATAATGATTGAAGGTTTTAGTACTAACAGTTAAAAAAAAATGTGTTAAATATGGTGTGGAAGTTACATAATAGTTTAACATCTCAATTATGATTGAAATTGTTGTTAGAATAGATAAAAATTAGGAATGTTCACACAAAACTAATGGTGGGCACTGATGTCAATCGCAATTCATTTAAACGCTTGTTTTTGTCGCAGGGACGACAACCAGCTCCTGGGGCGGCTGTCACTGATACCCTCGTCGGACTGCGAACCATTTGCCTACAATGCTGACAAAGTGCCCGTGGCTCCGTGCGGAGCCATCGCCAACTCCCTGTTCAATGGTCACTATTTCACACCACTTACCTATATAAAACCCTCTATCAAATGTTCACTAAACTTTAAGTAGCATTCAGCTTCTTATCACAATAGCAATTTGCAAGCGTGTTTACAACAGTTAAAAATATGCTTGTGTCCATCAGAGCCTCGTAAAGGTCGATTCATATAGACACTGAGCCTGTCAAACACGTGTTGTATCAGACACAGATAGTATATTCTTTTCATCTCTCATACTCGGAAAGTGAGGCAAATCATATCTGACATACGGGAGGATAGCTATTATTTTCTTCCCTAGGGTAGATATGAATTAAAAAAAAAAAGGCATTGGCTGTCAATGGAACACATGGTTATTCAGCCAAGCATTACGGCATATACATGGAATAATTAAGTATTGAGTTTTTTTTTCTTAATTGGTCATATTACAAACTTTATAATGCCAGTGAAATATTATTAAATTAAATTATTAATTTACATTAGTTTCTTATTTAGTGACTTAAACCAGAAAAGTTAGAAAATGTTAAGAAAAAAACACGGTAAACAACAATAACTTAACTCCTTGGTTCAAATCGGTTACTTACATATTTTATAAATAAATTTACTAAAATACCTACTTTATCTACTGTTTAAACTGATTTCATTGATTATTATATTGAACATTCTAAATTTGGTTAAATTAATTATTCTTTAACAATAAACTCCATTTAAATATTTCACAACGATCATATTGACCAGTTTAGACATTTTATTTATTTATACTTATATTTTCTTACTTTCCTTGTAGTCGAAATGAAAAGCAGAGTGTTTAACTCGGGAAAAACACCAATATCACCCTCGGAATATTGGCACCCTCGCTGTGCTCGGGTGCCAAGTAACCTCGTGTGATATTGGTTATTTTCCTCCCTTGTTGAACAATCTACTATTTCATCACACTTGCTCGTCAATGGTGTTATTCCATGCCTGTATACTAAATGACAATGGCCTAAATTGTTCTTAAGAGAGTTATGGATTTACGTACAGTTTTTCCTCCCAAGGGAGTTCTAACTTTAGTTTTAAAAATTGCAAACAAGTTAGTTGGTATGTCATTTCAGACTAAGGAGGTTTCAAGTCAGCCAACGTTTTATTTATATGTTTAAAACTTAGCTATAACCAAGGATGATTATAAACTGGATTAGCAATCGCCATAGTACAGATTGTCCGCAGAAAAATAGTTCGATTATTAAATCTAGATGGCGCTATTTTACTACACAAAACTTATCTACGCTTCATAAAACTTCGTTACTTTTATATTTTAAATTTAAATATCAAATAGTTTTGCAATAATTTTAGTAAGTATTTTTTTAACATATTGGCAGAATCTGGCCGTATGGCCATTCGAATTCTAAACACATTTTACATTATCTATGGTAGATGACTTGAAAAAGTGACAATCTGTATAGGCGGGTAGCCATTATTTATTCAATTTAATTGTTTATTATTATTTGTTCAATTTATTGTGTGTATCACGGGCAGTAATGGGATTACTACACTATTGCGCAGACTCGCTGGGCACGGCCCGTGTCTGCGCGGTCGTGTTACGATAGATATGAATAGACCTTTTCATCACACTTGCTCGTCAATAGCGTTATTCCATGCCTGTATACTAAATGTCAAAGGCCTAATTTGTTCTTAAGGGAGTTATGGATTTACGTACAGTTTTTCTTCCCAAGGGAGTTCTAACTTTAGTTTTAAAATTTTCAAACAGACTAAGGAGGTTTCAAGTCAGCCAACGTTTTATTTATATGTTTAAAACTTAGCTACATACCAATTTTACTACACAAAACTTGTCTACGCTTCATGAAACTTCGTTTTTTTTATATTTTAAATTTATATTAAATAGTTTTGCAATAATTTTAGTAAGTATTTTTGTAACATGTTGGCAGAATGTGGCCGTAAGGCCATTCGAATTCTAAACACAGTTTACATTATCTATGGTAGATGACTTGAAAAAAGTGACAATCTATATTGGCGGGTAGCCATTATTTATTTAATTTAAGTGTTTAGAGACAAAATAATTTCATTTTCGGATTTTTTTCCTCGCAGTGTGATGAAAATCATTGTGTGTATCACGGGCCGTAAGGGGATTACAAACTCGAGTCATTAAAAGCCCTCCGCCTCCGGCGTCGGGCTTCTAATAGGCTCTCGTTAGTAATTCCCTACTTACGGCCCTTGATGCACAATGTACTATTACCAGACGCAGTAGTAAATTAAGTTTGATTTTGTATCGCTATCATAAAAAGTGCGCACCGCAACGCGTTTCGGTGTTGAACTGACTCAAAGTGAGAAGAGAACAAATAAATCCACTTAATATAGGTAACGCCGTCAGAGTTGAGGCGAATGATTACACACACAGCTACATAAGCTACTGATTGCAAAAAAAGTAGTGAATGAATGAAATGAATGTGTGAATGAAAATGTGAATTATTATGATCTTAAGGTGCTACGCAAAACCTACGCAATACTATGCATATTAAGTATAATTTTTTATTTTATCATATAACCTATTTTTGAAATAAAACAATTTGAAACTGATAAGAAATATTCGCAACAAAAAAATCGGTATTTTATAAAAAGCGAAAAATATGCTTATCTGATTTTAATAAAATATTTTATTTTCTGTTTTGTTTGAACTATTTTCACTATTTTCTATTTTTTTATTATTTTCTTAAATAATTTATAAAGAAATAGGTTGAAGAAATTTTTAGTCAATCTTGTAATTCACTGTTGAGTCTGATGATCTTGCTATCGGTACGAATAAACGTCAAAATCCCGCTGTCATTACATGAGATGTGGTTGTGTGCGTGACCTCAACTCTGATGGCGTTACCTATACCTTTCAATTTGGTGCTCCCCTTCAATGATAATTATAACGCTCTTTTTAGAGGCTTTCTGATCTCTAACTTATTGTTTGTTTTTTATGTGTTGGCTTATTATTTATACAGATACCCTGACTGTGTATTCGGTGGAATTGAATAAAGAGGTACCTGTGAATCGCACCGGCATCGCCTGGGATACCGACAAGCAGATCAAGTTCCGAAACCCGCCCGGGGATCTTAGAATTGGTAAGCATTTATTAGTAGCGTGGAATGAATATTTTCGTTAGACAACCCGAAGAGAGTGGAGAAGCGAGAGTGAGGTTCTTCGGATGTTTGTGCCCACTGACGTTACATATAAAAAATTTCGGCAAGCCGGTGGGAATCGATTAGTTTCGGCGTCACGCCACTAGCATTTATAGAATACTTGCTTTAGCTCCCGACTACGTCCACGTAGAATAAGTAATTCATTATTTTTTTCGCAATAATAGGCTTTGTGAGTATGTTTATTGAATATTTAAATCTGTTCGACTAGCTTCAGATATCGAGTAAAAGTTTGTCCTTTTTCGAGTGGATGCCAAATTTCGTTAATATTGGTGCAGGAGCTGAGACGTCAAGAAAGACCACACATGCATAGAAACAAACTTATTTACATACTCTCATTGCCATGAAGAATGCGCCGCAAGAAACTTGGCAGAAAGTAATTCTTCAAAAGAAAATAAAATAAATAATTACAAGCGAGAAAAAAATATAAATTAGAATATAAAATTAAAGAAAATATTTTCAATAGTTTAGCGCATCAATAAATAAAAAAAGTTATAGGGATTTTTAATTTTTGTTGCAGCATTCGCCAATTTCAGTAAGCCGGTCAACTGGGCAAAAAATGTTTATGAACTGGATGAGGAAATACCAGAAAACAATGGTTTCCAGGTATGTTATATTTGCTCTAAACATATAAAGTTTACAGCTGTTGCCCGCGGCTTCGCCCCCGTTGTTTTTTTTTTTAAATTTCTTTCATAAGAAAAGGTTCCTGATAATAACAAACGCAACGAAAAAAAAGTTAACGAAGTCGGTCCTGCCGTTAACCCGTGCCGTTATGCCGTGACCAAGAAAAGTAGGCATGCATTTTTATAGGTACATATATTAATAGATATGGTTTTAGAAAAGGACACCAACTAACTCGTCTCTTTCCATGGGTGTCGTAAAAGGCGAGCAAGGGATCTGAGGCCGTATTGTCTAACGCACGGGCGCTCGCGATCTCATTCACGATATCTTTCGGTAGAAATCTATACCGTGCGGCAGAAAGAAGTCGTGAAAAGTATTGTGATCGCGAGTGCGTTAGACAATAAAGCCAGTTCTTCTAAAAAAATACTGATTCGTCATATTCCTAATTCGACATTTTCCTAACTGGTCATACACCCAACTCGTCATATTCCTGATTTGTCATATTCCTTACTCGTCAAACCATGTATGTACATTTGCGTGCACAAACTTTAAATTTTTTGTCATTTCTTTCGGACTCCGCCTTAAGTAAATTATTGTCTAATAACCGTAATATAAAGTATTAACGACACACACATTTGACTGTACAAAGACGAGTTAGGAATATGACGAATCAGGAATATGGCGAATTTGGAATATGACCAGTTAGGAAAGTGTCTAATTAAGGCATATGACCAATTAGGAATTTGTCTAATAAGGAACAAATATTTCCGAATTCAACTCCAGAATAACATAAAAATTTTAAGTTAATTTTTTCTCGTAGAATGAAGATCTCATCGTGTGGATGCGAACAGCCGCGTTGCCAACGTTCCGCAAACTCTACAGAAAGGTCAAGCACGACGAGTTTGGATTCGGCGAGGGGCTTGTGAAGGGCCTCTATACACTCAAAGTTGAATACAGTGAGTATACGAGATATACTCTTCACCATTCCATTAATTTCGAAGATTTCACAGCTGGAAATATAAATCGTCTGTCCGAATCAATGTTTAATCGAGTCAGGCCATACTTTGCCACATGTGCGAGACAGCTACGTCTGTGATGCACGTTACCCTCCTTCAAAATAAATCGACATATAATGGCACATAGACTATTACTAGCTCTAACCCGCGACTTTGTCTGCAAAGAATTCGGTTATCGCTATCCCGCGGAAACTAATTAATAAAACTATCCCATAGAACATATCTTTCGTAGGGTCTCAAATATCTTAGCCAAATTTCATTCTAATCCATTCAGCGGTTTATGCGTGACGATGTAACAGACAGTTACTTTCGCATTTGTAATATTAGGAAGGATATTTTATGTATTGTATCTATCTATTTATGTTTGTTTATCTTTAGCTTAGTACAGTCACGAGCTTTAATTTGGGACCCACTTAATGTTGACAGTCCTGTCATATTGTATAGGAATTCAAAGGATATTTTTTTCGAAATGGGTCCCAAATTAAAGCACGCGACCGTACTAGTAACACAAGCTTTGCTTACTTCGGCACTAACTCAATTAGTTTCAAGTGTCCCATATTATTTAACCTTTTCAATGCCAACGACACATATAGGTGTCACAATGTACATTGTCAAAGTAATCTTGACACAATGACATAAGATTCAAAGCAGGTTTACGTTTTGTCGAGGCGTGGCGTTGAAAGGGTTAATTTAAATTTAAATTTTATATTTTAGATGACCAAATGGCCTAGTGGATAGAGAATCTGACTACGTAGCTTGAGGTCGTGGGTTCGATTCCCGCGTCAGGGCAGATATTTGTATAAAAATACGAATGTTTACTCTTGAATCTTGGGTGTTTAATATGTATTTATGTATGTCCACCCATAACATAAGCTTTGGTTACTTTGGGACTAGGTCAATTAGTGTAAATCGTCCCGTGATATTTATTTAATTATTATTTAATTTAGTTCGTATATTTACGTAAAATTTCAGAATATCCCGTGACCGATTTCGACGGAACCAAGACGTTCATTATATCGACGACGTCTCTCCTCGGAGGCAAGAACCCGTTCTTGGGGGTCGCTTACATCGTGGTCGGGACCCTATGCCTGCTACTTGGGATTGTACTACTGGTCATACACGTGAGGTGCTCTAAGAGGTATGTCTTTGATACAACTTATATTTTTCAAAACGTGGGTTAGTAGAGTAAATCGCCAATAACTGGCCCCTTCATACTAAAAATGAACTTTGTTCCTTTACAAACAGAATTCAATTTAGTATAATGTGGCCAGTTATTGAAGGGTGGCCAGTAATTAACACCTTATACTAAAAAAATGAATTTTATTATGGGTGAATAGAGTTCATTTTTAGTATGAGGTGGCCAGTTATAGAACGGTAGCCAGTTATTGGCGATTTACCCTATACTGTTTTAAGCTTTCGTGATTTTCACTCATAACTATTACACTAAACGGGACTTATCACGCAAACAATATTTACCTCTACGTTCAGCCACATTGCAGCAGCCGTGGGCACTGATCACGTCGAGGTAAATATTGTTTTTTTTTTTTTTTTATGTTATAGAGGCCAGACAAACGAACTAGTGGGTCACCTGATGTTAAATGATCACCACTGTCCATAGACACCCGCAGCGCTTTACGCGATGCCAGTGCGTTGTCAGCCCTAAGGAAAAAGGAGAGGGAATAAGGGAGGGGGAGAGGTATTGGGCCCCCGGCGCTCTCACTGACCGTACGAAACGCAGCAGGGAGTACTGCTGCTTCACGCCGGTGTTCTGTGAGAGGGTGGTACTGCCCGGACGAGCCGGCCCATTCGTGATGCAGCGGCTAGCTACAACATGGCTCTACCACTACAAAAAGCGTGTTTGCGTGATAATTGTTTGAATGATAAGTCCCGTTTAGTGTAATAGTTATACGTGGGCAAGTGTTTTTTTACCTTCTTTTATACTAAAGCTGACATCGGTCATACGGTTCATCCGATGCCAAGAGGGCGTTCATAAAATACGTGAGCCAAATCTCACATCTCACTAAAGATGGGTCCAAAAATCACCAAAATCACCTCACGTAATTTATAAGCGATCCTAAGTGATTACCGCCGCCAATGAATAATTACAGCACCATCAGCAAGAAACGGCAGGCACTCATGTCATGTCATAGTTTATTTCAAATAGGGATAGTGACGCCATTAAAAAATAATTCGAAGACACGACTCCAGTAAAAAAACGCATTAGTTTAGCCTTGAAAAACAGATTCATTTTCGACTAACTGCAAATTTATATTTTTCGCTGTTTTAAAACAAATAAATAGTTAGTTGATTGAGTTGGCAATCAAGTGACGTCATAAGTTGCTATTGCCATTCACAAACTCTATGGGAGAATTGTGTTTTGATAGCTCATAAAAAATACGTCAGTTGATTGGTAGAACATCCCTATTTTATGCATATCTTCCAGAAAGTTCGCTTAAAAGCCACAGTAGAAGAGCACCATCCATCGAGATGGTGTTGATGGAAACTACTTCTCACGTTGAATACAGTGATAACATTTGAATGTTGAGCGAAGTGGCTGTGATAACTTTGGGCTTATACTTTATTAGTCTTATTACTAAAGAGACGTAAAATTCGCTTCTTAACTGAATCATTACACAAGAAGTTGTATAGATTCACGCGTTACTCTCCGGAGTTCCATGTTAAAATAAACGGAATACCTATTCTGCTCCTCTGCGAAGTAGTGAGGCCAAGTCATGCAAAATACAATAATAAAATACCTAAATGATGATATAATGATGAGCGATTGTTGATCCTACGATCATCAACAACCGCTGATGATGCTTCGGAGAGAAGCGATACACGTTTCCGGATTATGGTGGCGGTGGTTCTCTTGTTTGTAGGCTTAGTTACGTTTTCATTGGTATTTTTTTTAATATTGCAACTAATTAAATCGATAGTCCTTAGATTTCCCTATTCCACTAACTATCCTCACTCCAGATACATCCACAATCCTTGTTGTGCCCCCGGCGTCCTTATCCTGGATGAGTCCGCCAATAACAACCAATGTCGTCCGTAAGTCCTACAACTACTCGGAATAAACACTCAAAGACGATTACAATTGAACTGTGTTAGCGGGTCTCCATAGTTTGTCAGAATTTAATATACCATAATGTATCGTTTTCCATCACTTTCATTAGACATAAAGTGATTTATTTCTGAAACAATATTTTTTTCGAAATTGTTATTTAACAAACCTAGTCTAGTCTGCATTCTATAAGATTGCATTTCAAAAAATTCTGAAACAGTATGTTTCTATATATTTATGACAAGCGTTGATATGACAAGTGAAATTATGGCAAACTAAATTATGGGAAATCAAGGGATCCGGTGTTAGCAGTGGCGGCGCAGGACCTAAATTTGGTGTGAGAAAGACATATTTTGCGTGGCCCTATGATGGCGCACCACACATTAGATGACGGATGTTTAAATGAGCAAAAAAACGAGAAACTTTCGAGGCGCGAGGCCCCTCAGTAGTCGTCTATGCTTAGCGCCGTCTCTGTGTTAGTGTCAATTTTAGCTTGAAAAAATATTGAAAACGGAATGTGTTTAAGACCCATTACAATTGAGTGACGTCTTTGAGTGGGACTAAATTATAATTTAAGTAGTGTACAGTACGCTGTTTATTGAACGAGGTATAGCCCGGAGATAAAGTCTTCGGAAGCAGTACCTCGTAGTTAGTGTAAAGAACTTTTGCCATACTTACTTACGCCACATGTAGAATTTAGACGACCAGGTGCAGATTTAAAGCCTTCCACACACCGCAGCGCGGCGCGTATGCGCGACGCCGAAAAAGTGTGCGCAGTGCGTTGTATAACACTGATTCATATTTACGGTGACAAACACCGGCTGCGCGGCGCAGCGTACATGATTCAGTGTTATACGCTCTGTCGGCGTCGCGCGCATGCCGAGCACTTCGGTGTGGGTGGAAGGCTTTAGGTTACAGACCCAATAAAAATGGTGGTAGACGAGTAAATGTGTATCATAGATTTTAGATTGGCACAATGTGATAATTTTTTCGGAAACATTCTGACACTGGACTGACATCTTTGAACGTTGATTTAGAAAAACACTTTATTTGGTGACGGTACTACCTATATATTATTGCATTGTCATCGAGTCTACATAAACTTGGCGAAAAAGTTGTCAAATTCGGCTTTCGACAACTGACGAGATTCACTGTTATAATATATCATTGAAATTGTGATTTAGATAAAAATATTACGTTCTTCTGTCTCCATTATTTTTGTTGCTACTTTCAATGACAGCATGTATTCAAATATGATATAAATTTAATTTTAAATGATATTTGCTTTCAGTACAACTGAGATGATCAACGTGAACCCGAGGACGCCCTACTCCTAAACCAGTTTACAACAGTCATAGGCCTTAAGACTTAACTAAAGAGAATCGAACCTTCAATAACCGCCAATTTACTACTAAACCTTTTGAACGCCAGTGTCGGCTATAGACGACAAAACGGTAATACAAAAAGTAACCTACCCGTAACCGCATAAGATTTTTTTTTTAACAAAAACGATGTGTGGCGTTCAAAAGGTGGTCCTAGCGGTGTTTTTTTCATACAAATACCACTTCTTATTCTATTTGTAAAATATCTCTTAAATCGGTTCAAATTTGTATGATGAAATTGTGGCGCGCTAGACTTCAAATTTCGCCTAATTATTCACAATATTCAGTGCGAAGCAGTGAGTTTTTAGTTTTTTTTTTGCTCCGGCTTTATATACTTGCAAAAATTTTCACGCCCTGCCATTGGTGCGGAGCTACAGTAGTTCTTATCAACTAGTATTTAGAGGCGCGCGGTCAGTCTGCTTCGACGGCGACCCTTAAGACAATAGAGGATAGATTCTCTTTATTTATAGTTGATATTTGGTACAGTCACATCACGGGATTCTTGAGCCACTTCCCACTGTTCGTAATTCGATCGTGTAGTGATAATATGGTTTGTTGATGACAATATTCTTGTATCCAGAACAGAATACCAGAATCGCAAAATATCAGACTCGCAAAATACCAGAATTACAAAATATCCGACTCGCCGGATACTAGGATTGCAAAATATCAGACTCGAAGGATACTAAAATCGCAAATTATCAGATAAGGTAGAATACGAACTGCAAAATTTCAGACAGGTAGCATCAGGTATTTTGCGACGCTGGTATTCCGCGAGTCTGATATTTTGAGATTGTGATATCCCGCGAGTCTGATATTTTGCGATTCTGGTATTCTGTGGGTCTGATATTATGCTACTTTGGGATTCTGCTCTGGAAGCATATTTTTGATGTCTGTACTGCGAGTATATGTGACTCGGCCAAATTATGAACCATAGCAAGTGACTTAACATTCCCGTGGTGTGATGTAATTGTACAAAGTAACTTATCGCTTAATGTAATGGCATTTTGCCGCTATCTTATTTGTTTTTGATTTGTTATAATTGTAAAAATCAAGGAAAATTAACGAAGATGTATTATATTGTATGTATTTTGGTTTAAAGTACGACATAAAACAGAAAAAGCGGTTAAAAGAGAAACTAAAATTTTACATGCGAAATTGTTGCTGTAAAAAACGTCAAAAATGTCAGTTACGTAGGAATTAAAGACCTCGTCTGATTTACTGTCGTACTATAAGTCTATGTATTATACTACGCTTGAACAGTTATAAGTAAATCAAGATAAGAAAATCAGGGAAATCTAGTTTCAACAATTGCACTGGGGTTGCTAGTGATTATTTTAATGTGACCCGTATAAAAAATGGCACTAAAAGGACCAATGGTTTGGACTTCTGTGCGATAGCCTAAGTTTCCTTAGGTTTTTCTATCGTAATTTACTTACTTTTAACTATTATTAATTTGTTGAGGCTTAAGAAGCTCGTGGTTAATCTATGTGTTAGTTAAGATTTTTTTATAAGAAACAATTTAAATAATTCGATACTGTAATGCAACTGCTGACTAAAATTGCTATTTTATTACATTTGTTGTTTGTTGTAAGTATTTAAACCTGTTTCAAAAAGTTAGTATTCCTGATACTGATTTCAAAAGATATGCTTAGTTTTAATTTGTCTTTTCAACGTCAACTTTTCTTACTCGTCGCATATTCGTCAACTATAAACAGTGTCGGTACAATCTACTAACATAGTTTGGAAGACTATAGACATAGGTACGGTGATGTTGGAAGCACAACATCTCTAGAGAGCATTAGGCAACGTTGACGCTTAAAAAATTTAATTTAATTACTTAAATAAAAAATATTCTTGAACGTTTCGTCATGAATTTGCTTTTTCTTCGTGCATTTCCGATCATACTTACTCATTTCAGTCTACTTTAGTTTACGTATATATTAAAGTGATACTTACCTGCGATTTATTTTTGTTAATTTGTATTTTATTAATTAGAAATGTTTTTATAAATTAGTTTCTTAGTATTAAATTATGATGTTAAGACGGTTAAGAATTTTATTATGTACGTGATAAGGTTGAAGTGCCTTCTCATTCACAGTAGATGCTTCTGTGCAACTTTTATGCATCAATTTGGTAATCAGTAAAGTACTAAAGTAAGATTTTATTATAGGTATCCAAACAGTCATATCTCATAAAAAGTATTTCAAATCTGAACCTTAAAAGTATGACTTTAGGGCGTAGATATCAACTCGAATGCATTTACCTAAATACGTGTAGTTCCAAATGTTTGGCATTTTATTATTCTTGAAAATTATACTTCATTATATCTTTTAAATTTATATTAAATTATAATCTAGGCTAAATTGAACCTTATGTTTACGCGCGTAGGTTCCTTTTACAGTGTACTCGCTCGTTCATGTTGAAAATACCGATCCCCTTATTCATAAACCTATTTGTATAATATGCCTAAATTACACTTTTTCCGGATTTGGCATAAAGAAAAATGTCATAGTGACAGATATCGCTTAAGGTAAGGGTATTAATAACTGGATAGCCGCATTAAGGTCTAAGTTCGATCCCCTGTCGGGGCAAATATTATGTATAAAAAATGAGAATATTCGCTATCGACATTTGGATGTTTAATATGTATATAAGTATTTTATCCGTTGCCCAGTACCCTAGTACCCTGGGACTATGTCATTTGTCCCATGATGTCTATTTATTTATATTTCTAATAATAATTTTCTGTTGGAATGCCAAAAATATTTCAAAATGCAATACTTAAATTTATCATCTGTGTCAACCAAAATAATCACTTAAATATGATCTTAATTTATTATTTAGTTAACAGTATTTAAACCCAGACTAAATCTCTGGTTATTTACTTTTTGGGATCAAAGGAAAACCGCAGATCACTAAAAAAATAACTAATTACGCATATGAACATAATAACACATTTACGTAGATTGTGGCGCCGTTGGCATGTCCATTTTGAATATTTGGGTGAATCAACTTTTTTATGTTGTTTACTCTGTCCCCGGATGTCCAAGTGACATCTAGATACTGTTTCATAAAAAATGCTGTATAAACGTCTAGCGTTGTAAAACTAGTTTAACCCCTTGTATGCAGGAAGTGAAAAAAATCGTGCATCCTAGTCTCAACTGTTTCATATAAATCCAATGATACAGATTTAAAAAAAGTACAATAAGATAAAGCCTTAAATCTGGTGCAGATCTGCACCAACGCATACGAGAGGTTTCAAATTAGTATGCCGAACGCCCGCTTGATGGCGCTGTTCCCATCGCTGCATCGAGCAGGCAATATTTTATAAGGTCAGCTGATTTATGTAAATTTTATCTTTTGAAGGTAGATCAATAAATGCATTCAAGTGCAAATAAACCTTGTTTTGACATTTATAATCTCCTCAAAACCATTGTGCGTCGTAAACAAATTCTTAGGTTGAATAGTTGTGCAAGCATAGCAACGGGTGGCAAGAAAAAGTTGATTCACCCCTTTACACATTTTTTTATTCTTTTTCACGAACGGTTTGAGATATTGTGTAGAAAGAGTAAGTGAATGTTATCGTAATAACGCGTTAGATGACAAGGTATCAAACATTACATATATCCAAAATGAAAATATGTGCCTCTAACAAATAGATCGATTTTGAATAAGCTGAAAACAGTTTTAATGATCATTCGCTGCTTTTCTAAAACAACGTCCTAATCTAAAAAACTACGGTGTGCAACTTAATACTTTAATTTAATTTTTGCGAATAAGGTGTATAATTACACAGAGTATCATTTTATCATTTCGAATTAGTCCGTTGTTTTAGAAAAGCAGCATATATCTTTAAGAAGTAACCACAGATGCTGGTCGGGGTTTGCTAGATCTCTAAGCGGTACATTGTGTATTGAATAATTTTAGATCAATGTTATTATTATTAATGTATTAGAACTTTAGTTGTTATTCATTGAATAAACGTTTAGATAATTATATAGGTACTTATTATTTTAAATATTTCAAGACCCTGTATTACTAAAGCCTCTGTTGTCCGTCCGTCCGTCCATAACAGGGCTGTATCTTTTGAACCATAATTTTCAGTGTTTATAACTTATAACTATGGATGCCATAACAACAAATAATGAAAATAAGATAAAGTTCAAAATTAAAGCGAATTAGTGTGTGCGCCTGGCACGTACTTGATTTGTAGGTGATTGATTGATTGCGAAGGCAAGCGTCAGAAGCGTTAGACAATAAGCCTGCTGTACCGTCGGTACATTGCATAGCTCGAGCTGCGCATCTTCCTCGCATAGCTAGCTCACGGCTGCACATCTTCGTAGCGCATCTTCTTCGAATGGCTATATAGCAAGGATGATATAGACTGGATTGGCAGTCGCCATAGTACGGATCGGCCGCGGTTTTTGTAGTTCGATTATTAAATCTAGATGGCGCTGAAATATAGCCAGAGGTTTTGAAGGCAAAACAATAAGTCTACAGATGTTTCATATCACATATTATTTTTCAAAAATATTGCAAATTTTTTCAAATACATTTGCAGTGATATGAAATATCTGTAGTCTTATTGTTTTGCCTTCAAAGCCTCTGGCTATATTTCAGCGCCATCTAGATTTAATAATCGAACTACAAAAACCGCGGCCGATCCGTACTATGGCAACTGCCAATCCAGTCTATATCATCCTTGGTATTATTGCGTAGTCATATTCTAACATTATATCAAGTAGGATTACTTATGTACCTATTAGATTAAAACTTCTAATCATTTATTATGATTGACTGTTCAACATAATCTGCTCTCGCTTAGTTACGAACTCAACTACCGATACGCCAGATTAATCGATATAAAGCGTAAAATCGATATTATAATTTTATGTTTTATCATTATCAAGTAGCGGATTTGATTACTTTGGACAAAACCGCTCTAAGCAATGATAGTGAAAATTCACTTGGACTAACCACTTAATTGCCTATGTAATAATGTTTTGAATTACACGGATTGTTATTTATCATCTTTTTGTTCCAAACGGGACAAATTTAATAACACCTGTATTATTTAAATATCTAGATAAGAGAAATTAACAGAGGCGTATTCGAAATTGCTGAATTACTTAAGGTATTTACAAATTTGACAAATAAAAATGTTTTTTTACACACAATTTACTTAAAAAACAACTTGTAAATAAAGAAAAATATTTATTCGTGACATAATCTTAAATTATATTGTCACGAAATGGTACCAACTCAGCATGATGTGGGCCGTAGGTACAGTCAAGTGTAAAAATATGGGTGCACACAACTTGCCCATAAATATGTCCCATAGCTCTTTTGTCGTCGAATTAAAGTATAGGTATATAACGATGGGAGGATTAAATCGATACTTATTTTTGCACTTGACTGTACAGCTGACGCTGATCTTCCGTTGGAGCCATAATAACTAATAAGTATAAAATTTAGAAATAAGGAAAAAAAGCAAAGGGGCATATCTGTGTATTTTTTTCTTATTAAATAGGTATTTACAAACAATCACTTGTTAAATTGCATCAGCTATGTTTTAAGGACAAGCGAACAGGCTACTGTTTTGAGTCTATTTATGTTGACTGACAGCGCATTCATCATTTTGTCGTACTTAGTAGAGCAGCCAAGCAATTTTCTTCAATTACTTTACCGAGGCCAATGGACGCTTTGATCGTTTTGAACCTATTTCCATTGCATTTAGGACGCACATATGACGTTTCTTTAATATGAATGCAGATAGTGATACCTACACAGACCTATGGATAAATTGTGTCCATTATTTTCATGTAAGTAATATGAGAACTTTATAAATATAGTCCATTGTGTGTACCAGTTCCTACTATAAGAAGAAGGTAATAATTAACAATACAATAAAATTACATAAAGTTTACCACTGACAGATGGTTTGCCTTCATTTCATATTCAACTTTAACGACCTACAAATAAAGCCAATTTTAGAATACTGTTACCCACGTTTGCAGATTTTGTAATAGCTACTTTATTTGTATGGTGTTAAAGTTGGAAATGAAATGAAGGCAAGCCATCTGTCAGTGGCAAACTAAAAGTAAACGAGATGTATGTACATCCCCTTTATCTTGCTTCCACCACATGCACAGAACTTTGTCTGGCGACACATACGAGTACTTAAAAGATGTGATCATGCAGAGTGGCAATAGGTATAATAGACAAAACCTACATTATTAGTTATAGGTACCTATTCGATATCACCTAATTCGCCAACACGTAATATCTCAATAAATACAATAAAGATTGAATTTATCATGTAATCTTTCCGATACGCATATGATTAAGGATTACGTTTATTAGTGCTTCTCACGCTTGCAGCGGAGGTGTGTGGCGGTGGCGATGTATAAAATAGTGGTTTGGGCGTGCTTGCTGGCCGCGGCGGCAGCTCAAGATGACGTGTTTGAACTTAACATTATACACTTCAATGACTTCCATGCACAGTAAGTACAGTATTTAATATTACCTCACTAGCGTGCTAGCCTAAAAGCCCGTGAACCCCAGACCTTCGTTATTTTGTTGCTCCCAACACTGGTAAGAACGATGGACCATTATGAAGTTTGGGTTATAATGGCTTTGGCAGATAAACGGTACCAAATGTGTGTAAAATACCGATCTATTTTCGTCAAATTATAAAGTGCCATTTTTTGGTATTAGGTACCTTCAGATAATATTATTAAAAATCATGTTATTCATTGCCAGACACTTAATATCGTGGCAACCCCTTGATAGGGTGCACTAGCGGCTATAGCATTTAAATAAAACGTAAAATACTTAAAACATTGTGTTTACTTGTATAGGAGAAAATATATAATGACACCGTACATCAAAAGTAAAAGAACATAATACAAATTCAAATTAAATGCATCATAGACAAGTATACGTGGACAGCATCACGACCTTCCAACACCTTCTCCTGATGTCCACTCATGTTGCCGAGACACGTTTCTATACATGCATTAATCTTGCACAGTGTCTTTCAAACTTTACTTTTGACAATGGTTTTGTCATTACGTCAGCTAACTGAATTTCTGTGGGACAGTAGCTGATATTTATTAAACCATGCACGAAGTGTTCATGTATAAAATGGTACCGCACGTCTATGTGCTTCGACCTTTTATTGAAGGATCCAGACTTCACAAGTTGAATCGAACTTTGATTATCAACATGCAAATTTATTTTTATGTCCAAACCGGTTATTTCTTGTAATAGAGATTTGAGATGCAATGCCTCTTTGCAACAGTCTGCTGCGGCTATGTACTCGGCTTCAGTCGACGATAGCGCTACTATAGGCTGCCTCTTGGATGCCCATGATATTGGTCCATCAGCTATCATTAGCACGGAGCCAGAAGTGCTTCTTCGCGTCAATGGGTCTCCAGCATAATCCGAGTCGCTGTAAGCATCGATGTTCTCTATCGGTTTGTTCCGTTTGAACAAAATGCCTTTCTCTTTGGTTCCCACTAAATATTTGAATATTTTCTTGACTTTTGTGACGTCTTCTCTAGTGGGGTTTTCGACCTTCCTGCTAACTTGATTGACCGCTTGTGCGATATCTGGTCTGGTTCTGGTAGACAGGTACAGTAAACTTCCCACTGCTTCCCTATAGGGATATTCCTTCTCCTGGGCAGTTTCCTGTATCGACTTTGAATCGCTACTTGCGGGCGTGTCACAAGGTTTGGCATTTTTCATGTTGTATTTTTCCAGTACGTCATTTATGTAGGATCTCTGAGTAAGAATTATTCCTTCTTTTGAGTTTTTTATTTCCATACCCAGATAAGTACTTGGATTTTCATTCTTTTTCATTTCAAATTTGGTTTCAAGTTTCTTCAAAATAACTTCGATCTTTTTCTTGTCTTTTCCTATGACAAGTCCGTCATCAACAAATAGTCCGATTATTATTGACTTATCTTCGTTTATGAAAACGCATCGATCGGTTTTGATTGTCTTGAAGCCCAAATCAAACATCGCTTGGGTAAAAGTTTTGTTCCATGTAAATGGAGCTTGTTTTAAACCGTACAACGATTTTTTTAATCGGCAAACTACGTCAGTAGTATTGCAGTTAGTCTCATAGCCAACAGGTAATTTCATATAAACTTCATCTGTTAACTCTCCGTATAAGAAAGCTGTCTTGACGTCAAATGTCATGAAGTAGTAAGATTTAGATGCGGCAATGGCTAATAAAGTTTTTAATGCAGATTGACTTACTACTGGGCTATAAATGTCTTCGAAATCTAGATTTCCTTTGTGCTCGCATCCACGTACGACTAATCTGGCCTTGTACGTACCGTCATCTTTAATTCGAAATACCCATTTGTTCGACAGTATTTTGTGTCCTTTGGCTTCTGACTTGTCAACTAATACCCAGGTGTTATTTTTCTGTAGTGATTCCATTTCAGACTGTATTGCCTTCTCCCAATTTCGTCTGTCGGTGCCAGTCACAGCTTCTTTATATGTCAGTAAAGAGCAGTCATAGTCGTCATTGTTTTCTGACGTAAACATGGTCACGCAGCGACTTAACTCGTAATCTTTGGTCCATGCTGGTGGTCTCACGTCTCTTTGTGGTCTTCCACTTGAGGGAGATGGTTCATCATCAACAGGATTTTGACTAGATCTGGAAGGAAGAGGGTTAAGCTCCTGAAAAGGTAAGTTATTATTAATTTTGTTTCTTATTTCTGGTATTTCAATTTCAATTTGTTCTGTTTCAGGTTCTGGATTGACATCTTCGCGTTTCTCAGCAGGAGTACCGCCATAATGCATCTTTTCGATTACTTTTACATCTCTGCTGATAACAACATCATTCCTTTCGGGTATATAGATCCTAAAACCTTTTGTATATTCCGCATATCCCAAGAATACTCCTTCTGTGGCTTTGGCTGTGAATTTTCCTCTTCGGTTTTTGTTCATTACAAACGCTCTATTTCCGAACACGTGTAGGTGATTTCCTGATGGTGTTCGACGTACCCATTTCTCATATGGCGAATTACCTTTGAGAGCTCTTGCTGGGCTTCTATTTATCAAGTAGTTTGCAGTATTTACTGCTTCTGCCCAAAATTTTGCAGGGATATTGGAATCTAGCATCAGACATCTTGCTTTATCCATCAGCGATCGATTTTTTCGTTCACTCATGCCATTTTGCTGAGGCGTGTAAGGTGCAGATAGTCTTCGGCTTATACCGTTATCTTTGAGGAATTTGTCAAACGCTTTAGACCTGTATTCGCCTCCATTATCAGATTGAAGATTTTGAATTTTCTTCTTATGAAACAGTTCAACATAGTTTTTATATTCCTTGAATTTGTCGATTACTTCGCTTTTTTCTTTTAAGAAATATACACAGCAATATCTTGTATAATCGTCAATAAATGTTACGAAATACTTTGATCCGGCCATTGATTCATTCTCAAATGGGCCACATACGTCACTGTGAATTATCTGGAGCACTTCGGTAGAGATTATTTGTCCATGGCTTTGGAATGGTAGAGTGGAAAATTTTCCTTTGATACAAGTCTCACAGGTACCCAAAGTTTTTTCTTTAAAGTCGAGTCCTCGCATCATTTTATTTTTAACCATTTCTTTTAGGTCTCTTTCATTGACATGACCTAATTTCTTGTGCCATTTCATAATTTCGCTTTCGTCACTAGGCGTGAAGTTTGCTGTCTCTTCCGGTTTATCAAATTCAAGATAGTATAATCCATTGCTTCTGTTAGCTTTTAATACAGTTTTTCCGTCTTTTGTGACACTGGCTTGTTCCTTTTCAAATAGAACTTTATAGCCATGATCCGTAATTTTGCTTGCAGATATTAGATTATTCGACAAATCAGGTACATATAATGTGTCAGAAAGACTAATTTTATAGAGTCGATCCTTTGTATACAGTTCGGCTTTTCCTTTCCCTTTAACTTCGGTCGTATGCTTTTCTGAAGCTAGCCTTAGAGTGTCAGTCGCGGGGATTAAGTTATGGAGTATACTTTTATCACCCGTCATATGTGACGTACAGCCACTATCAAGACACCATAAATTGCCATTTGATTTCGACGTTCCTGTTGTTAAACAGATGTTACATGTCTTTTCTTGACCTTTAGTTTTATTGGGGTTATTGGGTCTCTTCTTAAACCAACAAGCTTCTGTGGAATGCCCTTTCTTATTACAATTCTTGCAAAATTGTACCTTTTTCTTCGTCTTTGCGTAGAATGCTTCTGAAGTCTGAGGTTCACTCGCTTCGGTTTGCCTTCTTGCTTCGTATTCTTCTACGATTTTTACTTTTAAATTGTCAGGACTTGGCAGGACATCTCTCGACTCAATAGCCGTTCGGAAGCTATCGAAATTTGTAGGTAAACTGTATAACATCATTATGCTTAATAACTCTGGATGAATTTTGACATCCATGTCTTCTAATTTACCTACTACGTCCATAAAATTACTGAGATGGTCTCTCACATCTTCTTGTGGAGTCATTTTCTTCAATACTAGTTGCTTTAATAGCGTAGCCTTTCTTGCCGGTCCTGAACTTTGATGTACAGACTTTAGTTTGTCCCATACCTCCTTGGATGTATTACACCCTTTTATTTGTTTAAGTTCTGGCGGAGATATAAGTAAAAGTAGCTCTGACCTTGCCTTTAAGTCTTCCTTTAGGAATGCACTCTTTTCATCGGCAGTCGCGGTTGCCGCTAACGTTTTTTCACCACTAGCGTATTCCCACAAATCGTATCTTATGAGAATCGCCTGTGCTTGTAAGCACCAGGTATCGTAATTCGATTTTGTCAACGGTTCTATGCTTCTAATACTCGAGCTCATTTTAAATTTTTTTATTTTCTCATTTACTTACGATTTTAACTATGCTTTTTCCATTTGCCACTAGATATTCATCCAACCACGCTCTGCTACCACTGATAGGGTGCACTAGCGGCTATAGCATTTAAATAAAACGTAAAATACTTAAAACATTGTGTTTACTTGTATAGGAGAAAATATATAATGACACCGTACATCAAAAGTAAAAGAACATAATACAAATTCAAATTAAATGCATCATAGACAAGTATACGTGGACAGCATCACGACCTTCCAACACCCCTTGCCTGCATTGCTTATTCCTAAGGTCTCAAACTATCTCCATATCAAAATTCATGTAAATCTGTTCAGCCGTTATTGCGTGATTGAGTAACGAACATCCAAACATCTTCACAAACTTTTACATTAATAATATTAGTAGGATTAATAATGTTTTTATTAAACAAAACCACAACGTTCAGCTTCGACGAGATCAGCCCAGCGGGTACAATCTGCAACCCATCCGAAGCGGCCTGCATCGGAGGCTACGCCCGGCTCTACACAGCTATCAAAGAGGCGAAAGAGGCCGAGCCCGACTCCCTCGTGCTGAACGGGGGTGACACCTTCCAGGGCACCATCTGGTACAACTTCTTGCGGTGGAACGTCAGCCAGCACTTTATGAACTTGCTGCCGCATGATGCTCACGTGAGTCGCAATTTTTATTTATGACACCCTGGGCTGCGCTAGGTTCACGGACCGGAAGACGCAGTGTTGGTAGGCCTTCAACGAGATGGAGTGACGACCTGGTTAAGGTTGCGGGAACGAGTTGGATGCGGATGGCGCAGGGCCGGTATGTTTGGCGAACCTTGAAGGAAATACACGATATTATAATCATCATCATCATCATCCAAGCTGGGCTGTAGTTCCCACGCGGTCCCAGCCGATTCCGCGTTGATAGATTTGGGGAGACCCTAATTATCAGTTCTGTGGTGCCAGCCGTGCCAAATGATTATCAATTAATCATATTATAATAGTTCAATTTACCCTATCCCACTGAAAAACAGCGTTGTGGCTTGCCTCAACATTATGCTGAGTGGGGCTCAATTTATACTATTCGATATTTATTTGTATATTTCCTGTCAAATGTATTTTTATTCTGTGTTTGTATCGAATATGTGTAAATAAACATCTCTCTCTCTCTCTCTCTCTCTCTCTCTCTCTCTCTCTCTCTCTCTATTAATTAAACAAATGCATAAATGAATAATTATTGACTATTGAGGGGTAAATACAGGGTCATTTTCGGCTAATTAATGTGATAAGCAGCGATATGAAAACTCAATTGATTTATGTTTTAAATTATGGCTGGAAACGATGACGATAATATTAATCGGGTGGATATTAACGATATCTCAACACGGAAACGCAATAGGGCTTGAGAATATTCACCAATTCAAGTATTCGGATTGTTTCGGTATCGATATCAGATGTGCCTCTTTATAAAATTCAGTAAAGTTGACAAAGTAAATTGGGAATGTCTAAAAAAAATTACCAGTGGTTTTTATATTTTTTTTGTATAGAAAAGTCAATTATAAGAAACTAATTTCAATATTTTGTCATTTAGTTCTCTACTTTCTTCAAAATTAATTATTGAAACTATTTTAGTTGATGACGTCAGATTATAATTGAGGGCTCCCACAATGCCAAATTTCTAAATCTATCTAAATGCGTACGATAAGGCAACCCCTTTAATTATTTTTTGCGTAGTGGTACACTATACACTGTGTCACTTTACTGGCACTGACAAAGTGCTAGATGTCAGACAGCGGGTCCAAATCAAACTCCGTAGTATAATCCACGCGTAAATTGTGAAGAATTCTAACCACACAGAATAAAGTACGACTTGGACCGGTCACGCAATTTACACCAATGTCAAATGAAGGTCATTGCTTATTTGTTATATAATAAATTCATTACATAATATTAAAATGAAATAACTACAGAAAACGATTTAAAAAGCATTTATTTCGAAATGGTTTTCGATTTTCTATACATTGCAAAAAAATAGACATCCCCAATTATGAAATACTGGGTTGTGTGCCATATAAGAGTGGAGATGAATACATATGAATATGAGTAGGGAGGGTAGGGTGGATGGAATGAAGGATTTCGACGACGGCGACGATTTTGTGTGAAGACATAACTAATTAACTGTAGGTATAGAGTTTTATGGGTAATTTTAATTGTATTTGTTAACGAGTATACTCTTAAAATTTCAAGCAGAGGATCGTAGGTTCAAATCATGGGCTCGCACCTCTGAGTTTTTCAGAATTCATTGTGCGAAATTACATTTGAAATTTACGGAAAAATTTATACCAAAGATTTAGTGCACCTACTAATAACCATTTTATGGACTCTGTCTAAAACAAATATTTCGAATTTTAATTTTACGGTAAAGGACAAACATCTTGAGGAAACGTGCACACATTTGAGATGCAATCAATGATGTGAGTCAATTTCTCGATCCGCACTAGGCGCGGTGGGAACTACAGCCCGTGCCTTCACGTTCTGAGAGGAGGCATGTGTGCAGTGGGACGTATATATATACTTCATTTAATTTAGAATTGAAAACCACAACATCATTATATTGCGGCTCGTCAACTATTTCTTACCTAGCAAATAGTACAGTACAATAGTCTGGGAGTCGCAAAATAAAATTGTTTTAATGTCACTTTATTTGCGTGTCGTCAATTGTTACTCTAGTACAAATTGCAAAGAGATTACAGTTCACGAGCCGCAATATAATGTTGTTGTGGTTTATAATTCTAAATTAAATGGA
This sequence comes from Archips xylosteana, assembly GCA_947563465.1. Lineage (NCBI taxonomy): Eukaryota > Metazoa > Arthropoda > Insecta > Lepidoptera > Tortricidae > Archips > Archips xylosteana. The sequence continues at coordinate 9,208,555 of OX387363.1, forward strand.
GTATAGGTCGGAGGTAAGATGAGGCTGTGTATTGCAGGTACTCGGCAACCACGAGTTCGACCACGGCCCGGAGGGTCTCCTGCCGTACCTGGAGCGCCTGAACGCGCCCATGCTCGGAGCCAACGTCAACACGACGTTCGAACCGGAGCTGACGCCCTTCGTGCAGAACCACGTCGTCTTGGAGCGCCGGGGGAAGAGGATTGGCATTATCGGAGTGCTTTTGCGAGTGGTATGACGATTACTCCCCTTATTCTTAACTAGCTTTTGCCCGCGACTCCGTCCGCGTGGAATTCGTAATTTGGGCAGCTTATTTTTTTTATCCAATTCGCTTTTTCATCAAATTATGGCTCTCCTTAGTTCCTCGATAAAAAAAATTACCCGCCCCCCGCAACCCCACCGCACCCTCCAATCCGCTCCCCCCCCGCACAGTAACCCCGCAACCCCCACACCCCCCCACACCCTAAGAGCCCGCACCCTCCACCCCCCCCGCACCACTCCGCACCCCCCCCACACAGCATCCCCCGCACACCCGCGTTCGTCCCAAGTCAAGCGTGCCTATAGAAGTTTTACTTCAAAAACCCCCGCACCTCCTCCCCCTCAACCCCCCCGCCCCCCCGGTGTTTTTATCAAATATCTTGAAAACGGTGCATCCTACGGCAAAATCAATGAAATTTTCATCCCCCTTTAATACCCTCAAACCCCCTCCCCCGCACCACTCCCCCCCTCAACACCGCCCTCCCTCAACAACCCCACCCCCCCGGTGTTTTGTAAAATATCTTGAAAACGGTGCATCCTACGGCAAAATCGATGTAATTTTTATCCCCCCTTTGAAGCCCCCGCACCCCCTCACCCCCCCCATCACTCACCCCCCTGGTGTTTTTGTCAAATATCTTGAAAACGGTGCATCCTACGGCAAAATCGATAAAATTTTCACCTCCCTTTGAAGCCCCCGCACCCCCTGCCCCGCACCCTCACCCCCGAGTGTAGCGTAATGATATATAGCCTTCCTCGATAAATGGGTTATCGAACACTGAAAGAATTTTTCAAATCGGAGCAGTAGTTCCTGAGATTAGCGCCTATAGAAGTTTTACTTCAAAAACCCCCGATTTTCAAACATTCTTCCGCTCCGCTCCGCTCCTATTGGTGTTAGCGTGATGATACATAGCCTATAGCCATCCTCGATAAATGGGCTATCTAACACTGAAAGAATTTTTCAAATCGGACCAGTAGTTCCTGAGATTAGCGCGTTCAAACAAACAAACAAACTCTTCAGCTTTATAATATTAGTATAGATAATCCATTTACTTTCTCGCTTCGTACCTCGTTCTCGTGTTCTGGAATGTATAATGTCGATAGAAAATAAGTACCGTTCTCTTTACATTTTCGTGGTGGGGTCGTGTTTGTCATGAAGTTCTTTGACCCGTGCCTGAAAAATCGTTTTCACGGCTAGAGGCAATACGAGGCGTGAGGTGAGTCGTGCATGCACGTTCACTTCTCGTGATTTGCCTCACGACTCGTCTCGTCAGTCTTGCACGAATGTAAATGGGTTATAAAAAGTTACAAAGTCGTAATGGAGCTGCGCTGTAACGATTCGATTCCTACCGGATTTCCCTATTCCCTATTCAATTACAACATTTCTTAAAAATGATGCCTTGTTGGAGCGTAGCAATAAAGTTAATTATCTACATTAAATCGGTGATGACAATATGGCAAAATTTGTGTACAGTCAGCCGCAGAAAAACGTGACCCCCTGCATCCTAAGTTTGTATGCAGTGGGAGTCACGTTTCTCTGCAGCTAACTATGCATTACAAATTACCCCGTTCAGTTCTCAGCACCCATCGGACAAGTGATAATGGAGGACGAAGTAGAAGCGATCAACCGCGAGGCAGCCATCTTGGCTGAACAAGGCGTCGACATCATCATTGTGTTGTCGCACTGCGGATACACCAGCGATCTGTAAGTATACTACAGCATATGAAAACTGAGCTTAGGAAAATGTCCGGAATACCCGAGGCTAGTTTTTCAAGCTAGGATCGCATGCTTAAATTTAAACCTCCTGCGGCCCAGGACAATTTTGTTTCAATGAATTTTAAACTTTATGTCACTTAAGAGCGAGTTCGATGTTACATTATAATTAAGCCCTATTATTAAAACTAATTCTAATGTGACATCGAACTTACTCATAAGTGGCATAAAGTTTAAAGTTCATTGAAACTGAATTTGAAGTGGGCCACAGGAGGATAAGTAAACCGCCTTAAGCTCGACCTGCAGTACAACCAAGTCTCAGTAAGCCATCATTGTTTTTATAAGGAAAGCCACTGGGGCGTTTATTGCAAAAAGGTTCTACGGCCGGTCGAGCATATAGTGGCTTACCTATAGTCTTATAAGCTAGCAAGCTAATAACTTTGACTTCGTGTAGACAGAATTGTTTCTAGCTAGTCTTTAGGTCTTGCCGGTGCTTCTGATCATATTCACTGTCTCTTTTTATCCTCATCCTAAACCGTGTGACAGAAAGAAGCGGCAAAAACAATTTACGTTCTGATTGCGTTAGACAATAACGCCCCTGTATAGCCTCGTCCTGCCCACCATACAAGCAAAATGCCAGTGAAATATGAATCAAATGTAAATAGGGAAAGATTCAAATTAGTTTTTTTTTAATCAAACAAAACAAGGTAAATGCAACTCTGTTCCAACTTAGAATGATATAAATTCCTTTGAAATGGGGATGTTCTTAATAAAGCACATTGGGCAGGACGAGGATAGGGGAGAGTTGGCATGAAAGGTACACGTATTGAAAGGGACAATTCAAATTTAGGAAGCTTCCTATTCTAGGAAATGTTTATTATTTAAACTATTGAAATTAAATAATTGTGATTAATCAAGTCTTGGTTTCGCATCTTTAAAAAAGGTGTATTTTCCCTTTCAAAAATGGATTGTTATTTTGAATTGTCCCTTACAATACGTGTCCCTTTCATGCCACATATCCCCTACAACAAACCAGAGTTGCTATAGGTAACGCCATCAGAATTGAGGTCACGCACACAACAACACGTCATGTAATGACAGCGGGATTTTGACATTTATTCGTACCGATAGCAAGTTCAACAGACTCAACATAGAATTACAAGATTGACTAAAAATTTCTTCAACCTATTTACTTTAAGAATAATTTAGGAAAATACATCTAGTTCATACAAAACGGAAAATAAAATATTTTGATCTATTTTATATTCAGATAAGCATATTTTTCGCTATTTATAAAATACCGATTTTTTTCTTGCGAATATTTCTTATCAGTTTTAAATTGTTTTATTTCAAAAATAGGTTATATGAAAAAATAAAAAATATAATATGCATAGTATTGCGTAAGTATTTCATCATTAGATCATATAACTCACATTTTCATTCACTCACTCATTTCATTCATTCCCTACCTTTTTTGCAATCAGTACTTTATGTAGTTGTGTGTATAATCATTCGCCTCAACTCTCGTGGCGTTACCTATAGCTTGCTATCATATAAAACTACCCTCTTGTATTCCGGGCATTTTCACAGGCTCAACATTCTTATGCCCGAGATTAACTAACTTTCATCTTCAGTAAAATTTCAAATTCAGTACGATTTTTCGTTCGTGAAAATGCATTTCCGAGGTGCATTGTTTAAACTAAACATGAAATAAGTAGGTACATCGTTGTTCATTTCAGGGCAATGGCAAGGGTGATATCTCCTGAAGTTGACATCATAGTGGGTGCCCATTCGCATACGCTTCTCTTCAACGGGGAAACTCCGAACGGAGACTTTGCTGCCGGAGATTATCCCACTGAAGTCGTGCAGACCAATGGACATCGGGTAAGAAAGTATAATTTTAAATTGCTAGACTGTGGAATCGATTACCCACCTCCATTAGGCAATCTCCCTTCGTGGTGTCGTTCAGGGAAGCTTTGAAGAAGATGTGGCTCACACCATCTCTTTAATATATTGGGAACACTGCTTATTTATTGTATGTATTCTGCATGTATATGGTAGTATATTTTTATTAGGTTTCTTTATATTATGAGTTTATGTATTGTATTTACTAAAAGTTGTAATGTAGCCTTTGCTTTGTCCGACTGTATTATTTTTATTTACTCTTTGTCGGTCCCTTACTAAATGCACCTTTCATCCACTCAAAGGTTGACTGGTAGAGATCCCCTTTAAAATAAGTTCTAAGATAAGTTCGCCTTTGTACATGCATTTCAACGGTTGTCAATAATGTATTTCTTTTTTTTTCCTTATTTTTGTACAATAAAGAGTTTACATACATACATACATAATATGGGTTGAATTTGTCTATATGTATATCCATCAAAAACATAAATGGGAAAATGGACTGGACCCAAGTTTTATAGAAAAATGAAAAGACTAAACAGACAAGTTAGAATAATATAAAGGTCAAGATTTGTTATTGACAGTTTTCATCAATAAACCAAATTTTTAGAAGAGTAGGCAAGTTATCTTGATCTAACAATTTAAAAACAGTTTCTTGCGTACCTATTAATACAAAGAAGAAAATTTGATTAGCCAAATCTAATACCTTTAAACGAGCAATTCTTGTATATATGTATATATATATATATAATCAGAATCTCGGAAACGGCTCCAACGATTTCGATGAAATTTGGTATGTGGGGGTTTTCGGGGATGAAAAACTGATCTAGCTATGTTTCATTTTCAGAAAATCGTTTTTACTCGTGTTTTCCGGCTATTTTTGTTTGCATTAGAATATAAAGCTAAATTTCGCCAACTTCGAGCAGATCATAATGGCGCATTAGAAATCGGGTGGTCGCGGATCCAGCCGTTCAAGAGTTCGATTCCACGTTTTTTTTCAAGATTTTTAGTTTTTTTTTTAAGTTTATTTTTCATGAGAAAACGTCAAGTTTCTTCTTTTGTGAGAAAAAGTTACTTTTTTGTGAGAAAAAGTATTATAGGGAACGTGCAGTAACTATAGGCGGCAGCACTAATGCGACAGAAGAGACACTATGCGGACAGTAAAACAAACTTATCAAGGTAAAACATTCAAATTGATGGCACCCTCATGGCACCAGTTGGCAGCACCGTCTATGTGCACGTTCCCTATTGGGAGCACAGAACAGGAAAAGCCTATTGTCTGTAAAATCGGTTTACGGACGATAGTTTAACGTGACTCACCCCCCCCCCACCCCTCCGGTGTTTTTGTCAAATATCTTGAAAACGGGGCATCCTACGGCAAAATCAATGAAATTTTCATCCCCCTTTATTGCCCCCGCGCTCTCTGCCCCGCATCCCCTCCACCCTCTCACCCCCCCCCCCTCCCCCCTCCCCCGCACATATATAATCAGGATCTCGGAAACGGCTCCAACGATTTCGATGAAATTTGGTATTTGGGGGTTTTCGGGGATGAAAAATTGATCTGGCTTGGTTTTATCTCTGGGAAAACGCTTGGTACCGAGTTTCTGCCCGAGCAGAGCTCGGTCGCCCAGGTACTAGGTATTATAAGAAAAACTTGTGAAATGTGAAAACTTGCCTTAGGTAGTTTACTATCAAAATGTGCATCATAAGTTATCATAACATACGAGTACCTAACTAGAGACTAAAGGCCTGTTTCATCACTCTATGTAAAGTTTTTGATAGCCTAAGTGCCAGATATTTTTGTTCTTTCGAATAGACAGTAGACAGCCATGCTACTATGGATGTCTATTACACAAAAATATCAGAAAGTTAATCACAGAGTTCCAAAACTGGCTCTAAAACTTTTACGTTTGACAGATTCTAGTGGTGCAAGCTTCGTGCTACACGCGCTACCTTGGCAACATCAAGTTGTTCTTCAACGCCGCTGGCACCATCCAGGGATGGGAGGGGATACCCATATTCTTGGGAACTTCTATTGTACAAGGTAATAGTCGTACTGAGAGACTGAGGTTCAATAAAATTAAGCTATGTTTTTATACGAAAAAACCGGTTGTCTGTAAAGTCGGTTTACGGACGATAGTTTAACGTGACAACGTCATAATCATAACAAAACATTCAAAAAACCAAAATGAAACCAGGCGGTCACCCATCCATGTACTGACCGCGCCCGACGTTGCTTAACCTCGGTGATTGGACGAGAAGATAGATTGTTGGAGAGAGATTGTTTCAGTTCATTAACCGGTGTTTTGTCTGGTACGTATCAAAATATATAAAGTTTAAAAATAATAATGGACGAAATACATAATGGTCATTTCATATAAAGCAATTTTCATGGAAATTCTCAACTTTACAGGATTTTCATAAAATAAACCTAACCTAACCTAAACCAATCTGTAGATTACACGATTAAAAAAGTGCGTATTTATAATCAATAGTTTCCTGGAAAATTTTAGTATGTATTATGACCATTATGTATTTCGTCCATTATTCGTTTTAAACTTTATATTTTTTGATACGTTCCCGTTTTGTCAAATATCTTGAAAACGGTGCATTCTACGGCAAAATCAATGAAATTTTCATCCCATTACCCGAGCGCTACTACTACATAAGATTGTACATCCTGGCGCGCGCTGCTCTCTTGTACATCCTGGCGTTCAAAGCTCTCTCTTGTACGGGACATGTACAGAACATGTACGGGACATTACGTTTACGTCATCCTTTTTCGTACGTGCAGCCGGCGTACATCGATTTATTAGACGTTGTCACGTCAAAATGCGTTTTGTAGATTCGTGCTCTGTACGCTTAGTATAAGTTTTACTTCACCAAAATACTTCTCGATCGTGTTTACGTAAAAATATCAATTACTATGGAATATGCCTCCGCGTGCGCGCGTCCATGTTTCCATAGAATTTAAATTTTTACGTAAACGCGATCGAGAAGTATTTTGGTGAAGTAAAACTTATACTAAGCATACAGAACGCTTAGTAAAAATTTCAATTCTATGGAAACATGGACGCGCGCGCGCGGAGGCGCTGTCCATGTTTCCACAGTAATTGTTTTTTTTACGTAAACGCGATCGAGAAGTATTTTGGTGAAGCAAAACTTATACTAAGCGTACTGGATCCCCCTCGAGCGACTAGTGACTACACAGCTTAGCAGTAGGTAGTGGAAACGGTCACATAGCTTCGTAGCGTGATTCTCAAATTCTCACAGCATAGCTACATTAGCACATCTCTGGTGAAAAGGAAAAGGTACCCTTTTTAACCCCCGACACAAAAAGAGGGGTGTTATAAGTTTGACCGCTATGTGTGTGTGTGTCTTGTTTGTGTATCTGTCTGTGGCATCATAGCTCTTAAACGGGTGAACCGATTTGGATTCGGTTTTTTTATTAGAAAGTAGGTTTCTTGGTGATGGTTCTTAGATGTATGTTTCATCAAAATCAATTCAGCCGAGCCGTTCGAAAGTTATCAGCTGTTTTGTTAGCTGTGGAAGGGATCTTAGACGCATAAAGGGTATTTAATTTATGTTCAAACCTACGTATGACATAATTGCGTTGGGGGGTTTTTAAATTTTTTAATTTATAAATATTTATGGTGTAGAAAATGCACCTTATGCTTCCAGCTCTGTTCGGGGAATCGGAGGGTATTTGGGGCTCCTCCACAAGGGGCATACCCATTAAAAACTACACGGATTCCCTCGTTGTCATTGTGAATGCCACGAGAGCAGCTAGTGACGCCGTGACGCCCACTGACCGCCCCGAGATGGGGCTCCTCTTATCGACACCGTGCAATGAGGGTTCGGCAAAGGCACCCTAATGGCTGGTTTACACAGTGCGAGCTAGCGTACGAGTCAGCCTTCCGAGTAGTTGCACTGCAGTAACTCGCACTGTTTGGACGTAACTTACGAGTAACTCGTACGTGCGAGTTGGTTAGTAGCTCGCATCCGAGTTACTTCAACATTTTTTGTTTTCACTCGCCTACTCGCCCGGTAGCATCTCGCACATGACAGCGGCTCGGCAGTCGCTCGCATCGTTTCATCGTTTGGATGCGTTTGGCAGTAGCTCGCCAGTGCCAGCCGGACAGACTCGCCTCGGCCACTCGACTCGGACTGGGCAGTAACTAGGTCTCATGTTGACAGCAAATGCGAGCCGAGCTACTGGCGTACGGGTAGACAAACCAAGTAGCTGTCTACTGGCCAGGCAGCAGCTCGCACTCTGTAAACCAGTCTTAAATTTACGTTGTCGGCAGACCCACTGATGCTTGAGGAGCTGGAGCCGTGGCGGCAGGAGGTGGACGCGGTCGGCAAGGAAGTCCTGGGCCGCCTGCTGACGCCGCTCAGCCGCAGTTGCTACTCGCGCGAGTGCAACATCGGCAGCTGGGCCTGCGACGGTTTCCTGCAACAGGTCAGTGGCTTTGGAACAGCTCATCACGAACTACCTAATGGTTGTGTCGTAGCCTATCGATTTCAAGCAGAAACTGATACTGTCAGTTGACATGAACGGGACAATTCACACCAATTGACCTAGTCCCAAAGTAAGCTAAGCAAAGATTGTGTTATGGGTACTAGGCCACGGATAAACATACATATATAAATAAATACATACTTAAATACATATTAAACACCCAAGACCTGAGAGCAAACATTCATATTTTTCATACAAATATCTGCCCCGACCGGTCGATATAATGTCGGTATTGACAGCTGATCTACGCTACTGTTCGACATTGATTGATTGGTGTGGTAGGCAGCGGTGCCAGATCTACGGAAAAATCCGTAGATCTACGGATTTTTCTTTAAGCGATTTACGGAATTCTACGGATTTTTTCGCCTGGACCTACGGATTTACATAAAATGGATATGGCAACACTGGTGGTAGGATTGGCTGTAGTAGAAACTCATTCGATGGCATCGGTCGACAATCGATCGATTGGTGTGGTATCACGCGTACAGTGCTGCTTGTCTACCAGTTTAAGGTCGAACAGTGAGCTATGGAGAGAGCTATAGGTAACGCCATCAGAGTTGAGGTCACGCACACAACAACACGCCATGTAATGACAGCGGGATTTTGGCATTTAGTTGTACCGATAGCAAGTTCAACAGACTCGACATAGAATTCGGCCATTCTCATTCTTCTGTGCACCTCTCTAATTACCGTGTAATTTTTTATAGCAATAGCGTCACAGTATTAGACGCAGTACACAGAGGAATAAGAATGGCCTGCCTCCTTTTCCCAGATCTGTGCGCTCAGTCTAATTACCGTGTCGCCTTTTTTAAGGATAAAAGCGACACGGTAATTAGACTGGTGCACACGAAGGGTGCACAGATGAATGAGAATGGCCGAATTACAAGATTGACTAAAAATTTCTTCAATCTATTTCGTTAAGAATAATTTAGGAAAATACATCTAGTTCAAACAAAACAGAAATTAAAATATTTTCATCTATTTTATTTAATGCGATAAGCATATTTTTCGCTATTTATAAAATACCGATTTTTTTGTTGCGGATATTTCTTAACAGTTTCAAATTGTTTTATTTCAAAAATAGGTTAAGTATATGAACAAAAGAAAAATTATATTAGGCATAGTATTGCGTAAGTATTTCATCTTAACCTCCTGAGGTCCGATGTCCTATTATTAGGACTTATTCTAATGTGACATTGAACTCAACTCATTAGTGAAAAAGTTTAAATTTCATTGAACAAATTTTGACGTGGGCGGCAGGAGGATAAGATCATAATAACTCACATTTTCATTCACTCACTCGTTTCATTCATTACTACCTTTTTTGCAATCAGTACTTTATGTAGCTGAGTGTATAATCATTCGCCTCTACTCTCGTGGCGTTACCTATACGCTCGGAGTTTCTCTTAAGGATCGATTTCGGAACGAAGTAATTTGTCAGAGAACGTCACCGACACAGCTGATGATGATGATTTTTGTTTTTCAGCTGATGGAGCGCGCACAGGGCTCGGCGTGGCACGACGCTCATGTCTGTATGATTAACGCCGGGGGCCTACGCGCAGCGATCGACCGCGGAGGTAAACGAGATGGACCATAAATTTACGATATTATGTATTACTGTTATGCAAGAGAAGTAGCGTGAGATACTTAACTTGGATAGCGTGCAAACGAAAAAAAGGTTTGCTACAATTATCATTTTTAATAGGTGCTAAAAATTTCTACTTACTTTGGAGGCCAATTTCTCCAAATAGGTTGAGTTTGGGCAGCTAAAAAAAAATGTGGGTGTGTTATTTTAGACTACTCTCTACCATATATGATAATGAATCAAATCTGAGTACCTTTCCTTGTAAGTAGGTCATTATACAGCCTCCGCTTTGGCCTGCCACGGCACCGATAGCCATGTCGAGTCATCCACCGAGTGGTAAAACGTGCCTCTTTGAGTGCATGCGGCAGACGTGGCAAGCTAAGTCGCATTTCGTCACTACTTTAAAAGGAGCTCGTATCTTTAATCAATTATATAAATTAAACTGAACCTTGAAGCGCACCATATAAAGTTCACTTACTAAGATTATAGATTTCGAGATACGAGCTTTTTTAAAGTAGTGACAATTTGAGCCGTGGGATAAATTGCGGTTAAGCCGTGGTGGCCTAGTGGTTTGACCTATGGCCTCTCAAGCAGAGGGTCGTGGGTTCGAGCCCGGGCTCGCACCTCTTAAGTTTTTTTTGGAATTTATGTGCGAAATTACGTTTGAAAATCACGAGTTATACCGTGATGGAAAGAAGAAATTAAATGGTGTGTGCGTAGTTTCCAACTCGCACTGGGCCCGCGCGGGAACTTGGCGCAAGCCCTTCTCATTCTGAAAGGAGGCCTGTGCCCTGCAGTGGGACCTATACAACGTGCCCACCAGGTTTCCGCGAGAGTCTAACCACTCATTCCTGAGGCCATATGGAGTAATAAATGTTATCTGGACCTGGGTCGAAATATGCTTAGTTTTTGAGATATTTCCATTTTTATGTTTAAATTTTACTATGAAAGTGGTGGAGGTGCTGGGATTGCGTATTTATTATGTATGAAAAAAAAAAGTTAAAAAGCATAATTCGACCTAGGTTCACATAACATTTATTACTCCATATGGTCTCACGAATGCGTGGTTAGACCCTCGCGGAAACTAGTGGGCACTTTTTATAGAGTGGGATGATGATGATGATGATAAATTACGGTCAATTGTTCTTGTACCCGCAGAAGTTACAACAGAGGGTCTGCTGATGGCGATGCCGTTTGAAAACTACGTGCAAGTATACGACCTGAAGGGGCAGTATCTGCTAGAAGCGCTGGAGTTCTCCGTGGGCGTGGCTCAGAGCGGAGACTTTTACAGTGGACGCATGCTGCAGATCGGAGGTAACAAATGTAACGGATAGTTATTTGGCCGTTTGATCTCATCGATGAAAACGCTGAAATACCTATCCACCGCAACATTTTGAGCGCCAGTGACGCCTAAAATCAATGTCAATTGAAATTGCGAAAAATGTAAATAAACCATTTTAATGAAATATCCATATTCTAGCACTTGTTTATTGTTTTAATGGTTTAGGATAGTGTTATGGTTTATTATTGATTAAATAACACACGGATTTAGCAGTATTTGATGAAGAAAAATGGAAATTAATGATATTTTGGCCGCTCTAAGCGATACTTCACTCCAAAGCAGCGGCTTCAGATATATAAGGCCCAGGTTCGGCCAAGGATGGAGTTTTGCTCTCATCTCTGGGCTGGCGCACCCCAATATCAGCTGCTTTCACTTGATCGCATACAGCGCAGGGCGTGCCGAGTTGTCGGCAACCCCTCACTCTCCGTTAAACTCGATGTTCTTGATCTCCGCAGAGACGTTAGCTCCCTTTGCGTGTTCTATAAGATCTACAACGGGGAATGCTCTGAGGAACTCTTTGACCTTATTCCAGCTGCGGGGTTCCATTACAGATCCTCCCGTCGTAAGCGTTCATTTCATCGACATCATGTTGATGAATGGCAGTCTTCGACGGTACGTTTTAAGCGGTCTTTTTTGCCACGAACTTGCAAAATCTGGAACGAGCTTCCCGCTGGGGTCTTCCCATTGAGTTACGACCTGGGTGCCTTTAAGAAGCGAGTGTACAATTTTCTGCAGGGCCGACAACGCACTGGTATCGCGTAAAGCGCTGCGAGTGTCTATGGACAGTGGTGTTCATTTAACATCAGGTGACCCACTAGTTCGTTTGTCTGGTTTGTTCTGGTTAGTGATAACATAAAAAAAAAGGTTTGTTTACATTGTTCGCAATTTCAATTGACTGACAGTTTAAAGTTGTCTAGAGCTACAAACGTAACGTGCAATAGGGACCCAATGCGTGTGTGCTCAAAGCTCAAATTCGCTTTAGCATTATGATGACGTGGCGTGTACGTCATGAGATGACTGAGTGCTACAGTGGGGTGTGAAATAATGTCTAAATGAATGGAGCTGACATTTTCATTTGGTTTTTAATTTGTCAAACTAGCTCTGTCAAACTAGCCTAACCATGGACTTAATACCTAACCAGGACTGAGTACTGCGACAAAAAGTGAGGCCGAAAAAAAAACAAACCAGAGAGTTGCATCTCGTTCTAATTAGGGTGATCAAGTAAGTACTGGTGCGAGTGAGACACAATTCTCTAGTTTCTCTAGTTTGTATGTAATCTCTCGGACCGCTGTCTCTAGTTGCCATTATTAAACTGTATGGCTTGGTAATATGGGTCACTTTTGATTGACTAATAAAAGTTACTACTCAGTCCTGGTTAGGTATTAAGTCCATGAGCCCAACCGTCTTCTTAAAATTCGGGAACAAGGATATTCGAATACAATTTTACTAACAAGTAATTTTGTAAAAACCTGTTTACACTCACAGGCATGCGCAACGTGTACAACGCGTCGGCTGCGGCGGGCGCGCGCGTCGCGTCGTCCCTGATCCGTTGCATCGACTGCTCCGTGCCGCGGTACGAGCCTCTTGACCCGGAGGCTACCTACAGAGTCGTTACGCAGAACTACATCGGCGATGGCGGCGGCGGTTACACGGTCAGTATGTTAGCTACTGTATAAAAATCGTTCCGTACCCGTGGTCCAACTGTAGTTTGTACAACTGCTTTTCGACGGAGCTCCGCCCTTGGACGGATCTCCTTTTTGTGGGTATTTTGCCCTTAGGGCAACTGAAGGTACCAAACGAACCTAACATACTTATTTTTGTATTGAGTGATTCAAAATAATGACAGCATTTTTTCCGGGTTGGACAAATTAGTTGGACCACTAACATGAAGAAAAAAAAACTAAAGCTGTGTTCGACTTCGCGCGGCAAATCATAAAACATTGGCTCGCACGACAGCCGCGCAGGATACCGTTCCGCCACGCGAGGCGACTCGAACACCGCTATTCCGTGGGAACTATACAATTTTCCGGGATAAAAAAAATAATTAAATAAAAATGTCGTTTTTTTCCCGGGACTCAAACTTTCTAATCTCTATACAAAAAAACATCGAAATCGATTCAGCGGTTTAAGCGTGAAGAACTAACAGGCCGACACACTTTCTCATTTATAATATTAGTCTGGATTTTTCACGAAGCACGGCTTTATCTCTTTAGGGGGGTCATAAAAAACCTTCACACCTTGCTTGCAATACGCCTACGAAATTATTACATTACCCTAAAGATACTCCATATCAGTGCCCATCGCAGTTAGGCTTTTTGTATTCAGTTTTTTGTGAAAACAGACTTATCCATTCCAGATGCTGTCAGAGAACCGTGAGAACATGCAAAACCTGAGACTTGACTACATGATGCTGCAGGATTACATTCGGCAGCAGGGCTCCGTCCTGCAAGACCTGGATGGACGCATCGAGATCGTCTACTAGACAAGGCTACATTTACAGTCAACCAATTTGATTCCTAGGCCACTATACAACGTGCCCACCAGGTTTCCACGAGAGTCTAACCACGCATTCCTGAGGCCATATGGAGTAATAAATGTTTTGCGAACCTAGGTCGAATTTTGCTTTTTATTTTTTCATACATAATAAATACGCATCCCAGCACCTCCACCACTTTCATAGTAAAATTTATACATAAAAATGGAAAAATTTCAAAAACTATAGCATATTTCGACCTAGGTTCAAATAACATTTATTACTCCATATGACCTCAGGAATGCGTGGTTCGACTCTCGCGGAAACCTGGTGGGCACGTTGTAGAACCTTGTCGCATTAACTAGGTACTAGATAATTACGTCAATGCGAGTTATCAACTTTCCGATCACAACATGCAATAAAACGTGAAGAGTTTATAAACGTTTTTGTCCATCTATAATAACGACGTAGCCACGACAAATTAGCAGATGCGAGTGTGGCGGAGACTCCATTGACAGCACTCGCTGCTGGTTTTACCCCCGCAAATATAGATGAACTCCGTTTAGAACAAAATGGCGCATGCCCTCTTCACTGGTTGTAAGCTCCGCCGAAATGTATGGAATAGTCTGCTCTAATCAGGGTTAATTCATTGTTTTAACCCTAGACCGTGCAAACGGCTCTAAGTTGTACAATTTGTGATAAAATAAAACTATTTAATCAAACAAAATCAACTTTATTTTGTTCATCGCGTTATTATGTATGTGTCTAGATAATACAGTTGCATACAAATACTCATTACGTATTTATTTATTTACAAAAACTCTGAACCCTAAATTAAATATCCCTGTTCATGATAGCTAATAAACCTTTTAAAATTAAAAAGTTTCATCTGTTTATTATGAAGACGAATGTCAAATTCATTAAAGAATAAAAATAAAACATCATTAAACTAAAATTAAGGTTTATAATCGTACCATAAAAGGGGATAGTAATAGAGATATTTTATATACATAATCTTAAGCAAAAATTATCTGTATTAAGTATCGTATAATGTCACTATGTGATAAATTGCATTTTAGTACCCTGAAGGTCCATAATTAAGTTAGCAAATAATTTACAAACTTAAAAAAAACACGAAATTACTGACAAGTTGTTTCAACGAATCTATTTAATTTACGTCTAAGAAGCATTTTATTCGTCCAAACTATTTTAGCGTCAATAATGTGTGTAATCAAATATTGTCAAGCCACTATTGAACTGTGCGTTGCCTTGAATTACGAATGGAGCTTATCGTCATACAACAACTCTTTCATAACTGTTGCTGGCAACACAAAGTTTAATCTTTATCATGTTGGCAGAACGTTATTCTCACTTGTTTCCGCTACCAAGGTGGTCGTAAGGGCGAATGGTGCTCGTGTCTAACAAATATTTCATTTCCTCCTCCTTGCAGAAAAATTGTAGTATTTTTCGAACCTTTCGAATTTCAAACCGGATCAAAGTTTGGAGCGTGGACTGTAGATTTTCGCGATGTTTTCCTGGGCTGATTCAAATGAGACGAAAGATTGATGTTCACCGAGTTTATTAATGACTTCAAACTAAAATACTGTACAATTTTATGCGAGGAAGAAATGTAATATTTGTTAGATACGAGCACAATTCGCCCTTGCGACCACCATAGGTAGCGGAAACAAGTGAGAAAAAAGTTCTGCCAACATGGTACAGATTAAACTTGGTGTTGCCAGCAACAATAACTATTATATTATATAATTATTATACTATAACGAAGGTTTAAAACAGTATAACAAGTCTTTCCTCTTAGCATTGGGCTAGTTCCACTTGCGGCACTTCTATGAGGGGCAATTCCTTCTTGAACTCCTCTATATTTGTTATGAAATCTGCGTTGTTTTCCGCAGAATCACCAATGGGTTCGGTGGCGTCCAAGTAAGTTAGGTTGTAACTCTTGGGCTGGTCGATTTCTGTGACATTACCATCTTTTGCTGATTTGTGGCCCATTATCTGAAACACGAAATGTTTGTCTCGAGTCTTTTTCCACGAGATACTACACAGCTATGCTGCAAGCATGTGAAACTACGTACGAAACTATGTGACTGTTTCCACTAATGCTAAACTATATGTATAGCAAGGATGATATGGACTGGATTGGCAGTCGCTATAGTACGGATCGGCCGCGGTTTTTGTAGTTCGATTATTAAACCTAGATGGCGCTGAAATATAGCCAGAGGCTTTGAAGGCAAAACAATAAGACTACAGATATTTCATATCACTGCAAATGTATTATTATCAGTGATCGGAACTCTGGGTGCAAAACTTTAACAAAACTTGCCAAGCGGGTATGAAACAGTGCTTACAGACATGAAAATATCAATAAACTACTGAAAATGTGAGATTTCGATATAGAGTTAAATTGAACACTAATCTGCCCATAATATTCTTATTTTTCTCGTTTGTAAATTCTCCTTAATGTCAGCTTTACAAGTTTTGTTAAAGTTTTGCACCCAGAGTTCCGATCACTTATTATTATGCAATATTTTTGAAAAATAATACATTTGTTTTGAAGGCAAAACATCTGAAGTCTTATTGTTTTGCCTTCAAAGCCTCTGGCTATATTTCAGCGCCATCTAGATTTAATAATCGAACTACAAAAACCGCGGCCGATCCGTACTATGGCGACTGACAATCCAGTCTATATCATCCTTGCTATATAGCCATTCGAAGAAGATGCGCTATGAAGATGTGCAGCCGTGAGCTAGCTATGCGAGGAAGATGCGCAGCTCGAGCTATGCAATGTACCGACGGTACAGCAGGCTTATTGTCTAACGCTTCTGACGCTTGCCTTCGCAATCACTATTTCTTTCTGTCACACGGTTTAAAATGATGACAGAAAGAGATGGTGAAAGCGAAGACAAGCGTCAGACAATACATACGGCCTCAGGACAATTTATAGCCCGCTTCCACAGCACCTACCACCAGTACCTACTATGCTATGTGGAGCAATGAATATGATTGGAATAGTGGATATCAAACGCACTCATAGCAACGTAGCATAACACATCTCTGATGGAAAGGCAGCCTTAAGTATGTGTTTATCTATACAGGATGTCTTAAAATTATTCTGGACTATTTCCATAATTAACTACATCTGAAATTTACCATGAGCTTTTACTATGAAGGAAGACATCGTGAGGAAACTGGCATACACCAGCGAAGAAATTCAATGGCGTAAGTGAAGTTCCCAATCCGCACTGGTTCCGCGTGGGAACTATGGCCCCGACCCCTCTCATTCTGAGAGGAGGCCTATGCTCTGCAGTGGGACGTATATAGGCTGGGATGATGATTTTCATAATTAGGAAATATTTTGGTACCATTTCCCATAATAAGGATCTTGACACCACCAATCAACAGACGTACTTTTTATGAGCTGTCAAAACACAATTCTCCCATAGAGTTTAAATGGCAATAGCAACTTATGACGTCGCTTGTTCGCCAACTCAATCAACTGACTATTTATTTGTTTTAAAGCAACAAAAAATCTAATTTCGCAGTTAATCGAAAATGAATCTGGTGTACAGGGCTAAAATAAAGCGTTTTTTACTGGATTCGTGTCTTCGAATTATTTTTTAATGGCGTCATCATCCCCATTACGATAAACGTATTACCTGCACCGAAACCTTCCTGAACTGGGACTTGTTTCCCGTAGAGAAGTGATTCTCCACCCAGCTCTTGATGTCCGACAACTTAACTTTCTCTATCGCCTCCGCCTTTAAAAAACAATAATTTAATATAAACTTAAGCTTCCATAGATATTGTATTTGATTTGAAAATGTAATTGGTGTTTCTACATACCTCCATGAAAAGCCGTTGGAACTGGTATTCCCTGCTCACAATCTCCCTCCAATTTCTTTCCACCTGCAATTTTAAATTAAAGTATTTGGGTCGATCAACTTTTCTTTGTCACTCGTTACTATAGTGACGGTCTTCTGAGTAACTCTTTAAACCGTAAGTTTATCTTATTAAAATTTGCCAAACATGCATTTTTGTGGTAGTTTTAAACCCCTTCTACAATTGGTCATCTAATAAGTATGTTAGTTAATGTGACACAACATTTCTTCTAATCAAACTACTACTACTTTTGTCCCCTCGCTGACGGGACAGAATAACAACAAGAAATAGATGATCCACTCATTTGTCAAAAAAAAATCTTCAAATATGAATAAAATTGTAATTAATGAACCAATTTTGATAAAGTATGTGTAGTGCAAAAGATACGGCGGTTGAACCGCAGAACGAACAGAATTATATTGCAAGAAAAAGTGGAGCCGCCCCAGTATAAGCAAATACGTTCAGAAAGCACGTGTATGACGCTAAAATCGTTTTTTCCAAAAACAAATAAACAGTATCGACGGAGCTCCCACTTATGAGTGTTTTTCGCTCTTCGGGCCGTTACAAACTTATCATAACCAAAACTACCTATATCTGTCGATGAAAATTGGGAAAAAACGCGATGGCGAAAATAAGCTTCAGTAAAAAACAATACTGGGAAAAAATGCGAATGGAAATTGTGCTAGGTACTAGGAAATAGAGATTCTGGTTGATTGATCTACTTTATCTAACCAACCAAGGTACCGACCTCCTCCTTGAGCTCATAATCAGTGGTGTGTTTTAATTGAACGAGCGAGTGCTTAGTGGCTTGTAGAGTGCGCTCGCTCAGTCGCCGCATGTCACGCGCGAACTTCTTCAGGAACGCCTCCACTCGACTGTCCACGTGCGCGACGCTACAAACATACACATATTATAATAATAGGTCCCATTCGCGATTCATAACATTGTAAGTCATAATGTAATGTTAGGCATAATGATCATTTGCCATAACTTTTTTTTTCTCTGAAACTGTAATTTTTTCAGGAACTTTGACGTGGCAATCCTGTAAAACTATCTATAGGTTAGGTTAGGTTTATTTTATGACAATTCAGAACAATTAATAAATTCAGGGAAAAAAAGAGTGATGGCAAAACATCATTATGGCGAACATTACATTATAAATAAATAAATATCACGGGACAATTCACACCAATTGACTCGGTCCCAAAGTAAGCTAAGCAAAGCTTGTATTATGGGTAGGCAACGGGTAAACATACTTATATAAATAGATACATACTTAAATACATATTAAACACCCAAGAAAATATCTGCCCCGACACGGGAACCGAACCCGGGACCTCAAGCTTCGTAGTCAGTGAACTAAAACAATTACTTTGCTCACCCGCGACCTTACAATAGTTACGTTTATGCAAGAAATGTGTGTTCATGCAGTTCCTCCACCTCCACACTGTACGAACACACACAAATCACATAAACACAACTATCACCACCACCAAGCTACACTGACGCGTTTCGAACTCAACCAGAGCTCATCCTTCGTAGTCAGGTTCTCTAACCACTAGGCCATCTGGTCGACTTTCAATATTTATGGATCCCAATGTAGATCTCGGTTTACATTTTAGTATTTCCCGATCCCGTGGGAATATCGGGACTAAAATTAGGCACCCACGCGCACACACAAACTTCCTTTTTTCTCTTCTTCACCATGATGACGGCTGTAGTAAGAAAAAGTTGATCAGTCGAAGAATGATTAAGTACCTAAACTTATCAGCTTGCGTGTTGACAGTAACGCTGAGCCCCAGGACTCCGAAAGTGTACCGCATCATACTGAACACGCTGTATCCGAGCTGTTCCTTAGTACGCAGCGCGTCGAACACTGGCTCCTCCATCACCATCTGATAAATAGACGAGACTTCTTAGAACTGGTGTGCATAAGGCTTTTAAAAAAGCGCGCTTTGGAAACGCGCGTTTCGGACGTCCCAAATAGCTGTATAGAAGCGAGCGTGAGTATTTGTACGCCCAATTCGGATCTCTTAGTTTTTAAAGCGCGCGCTTTAAAATGCCTAATGCTACTATCACGTTTTGTTCTATTTTTCGTATTTGTTTTGAGATGTTTTGTCCGAACTCTGGCGATAATTTAAGACTCATTTATGAGTTGAATAATGTAGACGTACATTGGAGCATATTGTAACGTCGTAAGGAATTATCTACTATACATTTATTAACACATGCCAAGAAGAAACTAACTTGAAGTTGTAGTATTTATAAAATGATTTAACGCAATCTTATCACATCATTTTTTTTATTACAATTCCAAGACAATTTTGCGATATTTTACAGATTTCACGCTCAATTAGTTCACATGACCGCATCGTTAAAGATGGCCGCATCTTAAGGCAACCTTTCCACGTAAGCTAGCCAGGAATATCGCTTATTAAGAAACAAAACAGTAAAAAATACAAGCTAAGCCATTGGCGGTGATCTATGGATTAATAGATTAGATGTATGATTAGTGTTTTCTATACTATGTAATAATAATAATATGTCTATGTAATATAATTTCTCTCAACTCCATCTTCAATGATCCTCCCTCATTTACGTAAGCCTTTTACGGAACCTTGTCTCATTAATCATTATCAATTACCCAACCATACAATTCTTAGATAGATGGGTTTATGAAAATAATGGAAAGAAGAATAGTAATAGTTAATGATATTTGCTGTAATCCCCCCTCAAACAACACACGGCTATATCTGAAACGTGCGAAGAGTCTAAAAGGGATATTTATCTTTTTATAACTTCAGAATATATTTTTTTTATTTTTTATTAATTGCTGGCTAATTGATAACTTCACACACACCATTTAATTTCTTCACAGGTAAGTACATATTTCCTCACGACGTTTTCCTTTAGAGTGGCGTGCAAGCCGCGATCTCGCTCCATCATAAAATCGCCGAAGAAAATCGCTTGTGTGGTAGAGCTAAATTTCAAATGTATTTTTGCACATAAGTTTTGAATAACTCAAGAGGTACTCTCTGTTTGTTGTTCGCTGTTCTGTACCATGACATTTTTATTTGGATGTCAATACAAGTACAGTCAATAAAAAACCTACCTATATTTTTTTACAACTTATTTTAAGTCTAACGGGATCAGATGACGTAGATTACTGGATACTAACCATGAGAACTTCCAGCGTAGCCGTATCCACTCTAGTGGTAGCCTCGCCCTGATAGTAGTTGGTCACTATACTGTTGGTGGAAGCGGGGTTGAGACTCAACACACGCACTTTGCGCTCGCCGCGCGGCAATTGATGTACTTTTAACTGAAAAATAGAAGATTATTGAACAAGAGACATGACATGAATGATGATGAATTTGTGGGAAGTGGTCGCAATAGAGACATTTTTCTCCAGGCAGATGATATGCCTAAGGACCAAAGACCGAAAGAAGAAACTTATAAATTTGATTTACTGTCATTAAATACAAATTGATAATCGTTCACTCGAAATTATACGTCAAATCAGAAAAAATACAATTTTAAATGCATCAGTAAGTAAAGTTGTCCATCCAGACTACTGACGAAAATGGAATCATATTCCTGTCTCATGGTAAAATTGTGAAAATTGATAAGGGCCGAAAGAAATAATAAGCAATTCAATTAATGATTGATTAAGTGAACAGACACCTTCTAGGCAAACGTGTACCATCTTAGGCCTCATCTTCGCCTTCCATCAAGCGAGATTGAGGCCAAACGTAAGCATATTTTTTATAAAAAAAAAAAATATTAAGCTTAATTCATTGTTTTTCACCACAATTGATCAAAATTCAAAATGGTCAATTCAAGAAAGTCATTTCTCATTTAGTTCTTAATGACAGTAAATCAGTTGTATTTGAGTAGTATTCAAAAAAATTGTACATAGTTCAGGGCTTAATGAAAACAAAATCACGATCCTTCCTCTGTGTAACGAAAGTTAGTCATACAAACTATATGGGTAACTTTCGTCACACAAAGGAATCAATTAAGTTTTATTTTAATTAAGTCCCTTAATTGTGTACAATTTTTTTTAAAGCGGCTCATTTATACACCCGAGTTGAGAAACTTTGACAGTGCGGTGTACAATGTAGCGGTTTCTCTAATTTATGCCTAGTTGGCGCTAGAGATAGCTAAAAACATTTCTGCGAATAGAAACATTAGAAATTTTTGACGTGACAACGTCTAATAAATCGATGAACGCCGGTTTGCCGCACGAAAAATGATGACTCAGTGTAACGTACATAACGCATTGTCCCGTTACGCTAGAGCAGATGAACGATCGGAGCGAGAGCGCGGCACGAGCGAGCGAAAGGCACAATCGGCAAAAGTATGCAATCATTTCATCAATGTTTTGTTATGACGTTGTAACGTTAAACTATCGTCCGTAAATCGACTTTAAAGACCACCGGTTTTTTTTTATTAGCAGTTTACTTACATAAGGCACCTCATTTTCCGAAAGTTCCTCCCATTTGATGGTGGATAGCACATTCTCGGATATCCGGACGGCCCGGTCCCACTCGATGTTGCCTTGCATTAATACCTGCATAGAACCATGAATGTTGTTTTAAACATATTTATTAGCAGCCATCGTCGAGATACTGTCGTCTCGTCCTGGCGTACGCACGCCTGATTTGTTGTAGAGAGAGAATTGTTTTTATGTTATGTTTTAATGTTAAATGAGGGAGTTTATACAAATTTTAGTCGTAGATCTCCTTCCCTCTCCCCCTTCCCCTATTCCCTCTCCTTTAGGGCCGACACCGCACTGGCATCGTGTAAAGCGCTGCGGGTGTCTATGGACAGTGGTGTTCATTTAACATCAGGTGACCCACTAGTTCGCTTGTCTGGCCTATCTAACATAAAAAAAAAAAAAAAAAAAAAAGATACTGCAAAAACTGGCTATGTAAATACATAATCTTATGTTCTGTTATTGTATTGGGCAGAGGTATAATTAATAGTAAAATTATGAGAATCTAAAATAGTAGCAATTAAAAAGTTGACGATCAAATAACAACACAATGGAGTAAGCGGCGCTTGCGGCAATATAGGTATGTAAGGAATTTTTCGAAACGGCTACGGAAGCCTATCCTGGGCGTGTCCGACACGCTCTTGGCCGGTTTTTTTAATAATGACGAAATATTACCTGCAAGTAGAGCCGACTGAGCAGCTGTTTACTAAACGCCTTTAGTTCTTCCAGCTTAATGTCGTGCACTACTGCTGCCTTGTCGCGCGGCGAAATGTACGGGTCCAGGAGTATGTTCATACGAACGTCCCTGCGGAATTCAATAAATAGGGTTTGCGCAAGTTGTCAACAAAGGTCGGATAAACTCCCGTCATTTTACTTTTAAGTGCACAATGACGACTGTTTAGAACTTCCAAGTATCCCTCGAAAATATTCGTTCAATCCAGAGATGTCGATAGAGAGAGAAAGTATGATTCGAGCCCGGACTTGCAGCTTTGAGTCTATCGTATGTAATTTATATCCGAAATTAGACTTGAAATTTATCAATTTTATCATGAGCTTTTCAGTGACAGAAACACTGCGAGGGAACATGCATGTTACATCTACAAAGCAATTCGATGCTATGTGTGAAGTTCCCAAGTCGTCTCAATTCCGAAAGTAGGAGTGTGCCTAGTAGCGTGACGTATACATGCTGTCGTAAAACTGATCGATTACCTTGTACTGGGCAAGAGTCAAGTAGATATTTTTGAAAAAATGTAAATTTTCGCTTAACTAAATTGACATGGATTTATTTTTTATTTTTTCCAGAACTAATACAACTCGGTGTCGCGTGTGGTAACAGGTTATTTACTTATTTATTCAGAATATCCTTGGCTAATTTTTAGTTTCCCAACATAGGTGTTAGGCAACGAGTTGCTGGAGGAGCTCAGCAGAACCGCTGTCGGTTGTCACGTGGCCGTCGTGTGTGCCAATAATCTTAGCTACGCGGATGACATGGTTCAGCTGAGTCCTTCCATCAATGGTCCACGAACACTGTTGTCAATTTGTGAACGGTATGCTGCATTACATGGCCTTAACTGTAATGTAAAAAAGACTGAAATAATGGTGTTTAGGTACGGTAAGTGACCGGATATTATTCCGACTGTAAAGTTAAATGGAATCGATTTAAAAATTGTAACTACTTTTAAACATCTGGGACATATACTAACTGACAGACTAAAAGATGATGAAGATCTTGAACGACAAAGAAGGGCCACTGCTATGCGGGGTAACATGTTGGCGCGCCGGTTCGCTCACTGCTCGGACCAAGTTAAAATATCTTTATTCGGGGCTTACTGTCAGGCGTTCTACACGAGCCACTTGTGGTATCGCTACACTAAAAAATCTTTCAGTAGACTCAGAGTGCAGTATAACAATGCGTTTCGTGCTATGCTGCGGCTACCGTGGCGCTGTAGCGCGTCTGGCATGTTCACCGTGAATAGGGTGGACGACTTTTACGCGGTCATAAGAAAAAGATACTGGTCTTTCATTGCGAGAGTGAGCGGGTCGGCAAACACCATTGTAAAGGTAGTAAGCGCGACATGCTACTTTGGCAGTGAAATTTCAATATTACATGTATAAGTAGTTAATTATTATTATTTAAAAAAAAAAATTGCATGTTATTATTATGATTTTAATTATTTAATTTAACTTATTTTATTATTTAACTGAGAATATTATTTTAATTTAATGTAATACTTTGAAATGAAATGATAATGTGTTATTGAATGATTGCAATATTAATTTTAAGTTTTAATTTAATTTTTATTTTTTAAATTGTATGGGTTCTAAAAAAAATGCCTAAATAAATACATTTATTATTATTATTATTATAGACAAGTATAAATTTAATTTTATTTACACTATGTCTACGTATTACAATAACTATAAGTGCAACTTATACATTTACACTAAAAATGTAATATGTCGAATTCCGGGTGCTGAGCATTTGGCGCACCTTAATTCCACACCACACGCATTGACTTGGAAACAACCTTATGTCTTTAGTAATAAGTCACAATATACCTTGTAATTATTGAGCTTTAAAATATCCTTTGTCAGGTATTCGAGAGCCTTTTTTGATTCTGTGGTAGTATGCTCCAATGAATGGGGCCTTATTAAGGATTAAACTCAGACAGCGTTCTAACAGCCGTCGTGAGCGCAGCAAAAAGTACCGGCCCGGCACTGACAGGCTACACCGCCACATAGTAACGGGATTATCGTTGAGTTTCGAAACTCCTGTACAGTAAAATTACATAGTTTACCACTGACAGATGGTTTGCCTTCATTTCATATTCAACTTTAACGACCTACAAATAAAGCCAATTTTAGAATACTGTTACCCACGTTTGCAGATTTTGTAATAGCTACTTTATTTGTATGGTGTTAAAGTTGGAAATGAAATGAAGGCAAGCCATCTGTCAGTGGTAAACTAAGAGTAAACGTATTGTATATCCGGAGATGATAATAGTCATTGGAACGGGTCGGTCGGCTCGCGCGTTTTCGCTACGCTACATACTTGGCCAACTTGTGCGGTTTGATGAGCACGTTGTGGTACGTGCGCGCGCGCACTTCACGCACCGCCTCGAACAGCGGCTGCGTCAGCGAGTCTGTGCTACTGGTCATCTCTCGCGTTATCAGCTCCACTAACAACTGAAAACAGAAAACCTCTATTTAGACCATGTTATCTAAAATCAATTAATAGGGATATTGACACCACCAATCAAGTGACGTACTTTTTATGAGCTGTCAAAACACAATTCTCCCATAGTGTTTGAATGGAAATAGCAACTTATGACGTCACTTGCTCGCCAACTCAATCAACTAACTATTTATTTGCTTTAAAGCAACTATAAATCTAATTTTGCAGTTAATCGAAAATTAATCTGGTTTTCAGGGCTAAAATAAAGCGTTTTTTTACTGGAGTCGTCTTCGAATTATTTTTAATGGCGTCAACATGCCTAAACGCTAACTCTCCTGAACGATATCCTAGACGGCGATACCAGTCTGGATTTGTTCTTTACTCCCGAGTCGTGATTTCTCATATTGGCCAGCCGGCAAGCGGCACTTGGTGTCTATTGTGACTTTAAACACTATAAATGCATGATTTAATTTATTAGTTTTTTGCCATATTATATTTACTTCTCGTTTTATATAATAAACATGTGTGGCTAGTCTGTAAGTGCTAATTGTGAGATTGTGAGATATAATAAATAAATAAATTTACAATAGACAATAGGCGGTCTTATCGCTCAAAAGTAAGGTTAATTAGAGGTTCAAAATCAGATATATCGTACTTTACTCCAGAGATTCTCAAACTTTTGTCTCGTGTCTCCTAATCAAATCTTTCAATTTTAGGTAAATCCCCTGCTTATCACAAAGTAATCGACTTCAAATGTGATTTTTTCGCGTACGCAGACTCCTTGCAGGTCTTCGTCGAGCCCCCAACAAAAAAGTAGCCGAAATAGGTAAATCATGGACTATTTTACAGATTCCACTTTTAAGTTTATCCTCAATCTCGCCCAAAATATATGGAAAAAAAGATAGTGACTATAACAATTCACACCAATTGTCCTAGTCCCAAAGTAAGCTAAGTATAGCTTGTGTTATGGGTACAAGGCAACGGATAAACATACTTATATAGATAGATACATACTTAAATACATATTAAACAACCAAGACCCGAGAACAAATATTCGTATTACTCATACAAATATCTGCCCCGACGCGGGAATCGAACCCGGAACCTCAAGCTTCGTAGTCAGGTTCTCTACCTACTAGGCCATCTGGTCGTCAAACTATTAAAATATTATTTAACGGTTACTTTTACACAATCCCAGCCATCCTACGCAAGAGGTCGGGAGTGTAAAGGCTGGCACTCACGTGTAAGTTTTCACTGTAACCGCTGACTTTAAGCATCAATCCCTTGTCTGCAACATACAGCGAATGTGATAGGTCCGCCATATTAGCAGGGTATACTTCTTCCTGAAATAAATACGTTATTTTAATATTCAACTACACAAATATGTTTACAGTTAAGATTATAAAGTGCTTAAGTCTTACTTTTAATCCTTGTTGTAAAACGTCCGTCCACAGGTCAAGAAGACATGAACTGCAAAAATACTAGGCTTTTTAATACTTCAAGGTGCACTCTATTCAAGTTAACGAGCTATACTTCATTTAATTTAGAATTGAAAACCACAACATCATTATATTGCGGCTCGTCAACTATTTCTTACCTAGCAAATAGTACAGTACAATAGTCTGGGAGCCGCAAAATAAAATTGTTTTAATGTCACTTTAAAGATAAGATAAAAGATAAAGATAAATTTATTAAAAATTTGATTTTTACAGAAATAACTTAAATAGGTACAAAGTTTCCTTATAAATCTAAGTAACTAACTCATGAGCCCGAACTAGGAAAACCTGTGTTTCGGACTGTAAGAACTAAAATATTAACTTTAAATAAATAATCAAACACACTGTGAAAAATGCAAGTCAAGTATTCTGTCAAATACAATTTAAATATAATTTAACCAAAAAAAGTACTTAACCTAAAATTAAAATCTAATAACAAAAGAAAGGCAGCAAAAACTATCTACTTTACAACTAATAATAATTTCTCTGTATCTTCGTACGACATATTTTGTAGTGTTTCTAAGAGATTTTTTTTGCATTTATTAAAAGTAAATTATATATGTATATGCATATCGCGTCACCTGTGAACTACTGTGACTTGTGTTTAATAGATTTATTATAAAATTAATTGCAGTTATAATAGGTAACTTGTTTATCAAACAGCTTAAATCATGTATGACATCTAATAAAATGCTTTATTTTTACAAGCTTTTATTTAGTTTCACCTGTCCCGTTGTCTGTCTGTCTGTCTGTAATAGAATCTTGCAAGTTAAATTTGACCAACTTCCAGTAGTCAGATTGACTTGAAATTTGGAACACTTATGTAAATCGCGTGACAATACAATAATCTAGTAGTGACATCCTGGTACTCCAGCCAGGATCGTCTCCGCAGGACGGAGCTCTTCAACAGTTAATAGCATCGACTTGAAATTTGGTATGCAAATGTAGTTTGGGTGACAATGCAAGTACAATCAGCAAAAAAAGCTTGTATTAAAAATGAAATTTTTATGGTTAGGTTATTACACTTTGACTTTGACTTCGAAAAAAATATTTTAACATAATGACGACTCCGTGGATTCTAGAACCACGTCGAGCATCCAAAAGTCCCAACCCTAAGTAATGCAGTACTCACTCTCTTGGCGACTTGAGACTAAGCGGCGTGATGAAATAGAAGTACAGCAAAGCTGTGGGAAAGCGGAACTTAAAATCCGGCTTGTACCATAGCTCCATGTGACGGTTCTTACGTAGCAAGTTGGGTTGGTCTAACCTGCAATAGAATTTATATTATTACAGATGAAGTGACGGTCAGAGAGGGGGTAGGACCCCCCACCCTTTCCTCTTTAACATGCTTGTAGTCACTAATATAAAAAACTTATACAGGGTTATTGGTAATTCGACCTATTCCCGTGAAGGGGTTATGGGGGAGGTCATTTGCAATCATTTTTGTCCCATAATGCCCTATGCAAAAATGAACCATTTCTGAGATAAATGAAATTTAAGTTTTTTGCAAAAAAAGTCGGAAACGCATCTTCAAAAATTTATTTAAAAAAAAGTTGGCCCTTTAAGTAAACTTTTTTTATTTTTTTTATGTACAAGATAAAATAGCTGTTTTTATGCAATATTAAAAGTATAATTATCTGTACACGTTTAAGAACGCAAGACCAAAAAGTAAAAAAAAATATGATTTTTTTATAAGGTTGTTCAAAATGAATGGCACAATAACAGAAAATTTTACTACTACATTTGGCGTGCAGATTGTACGGAAAACATGCACGTATTTCTAGCTTTCTATCAAGCTACTAAAACTATCATTTTTGTAAATGGTTGCCAGAAAAAAATAATCACAAAGGACGTAGGAAGAAAATCACGACCAAACATTTCTCAAAATCAACTCATCAATGAAAAATTTATTAAAAAAAAAGTTGACCATTTAAATCTTTTTTTTTTATTTGGTTGTGTACAAAATAAAATAGCTGTTCTTATGCAATATTGAAAGTGCAACTATCTGTACACGTTTATGAATGCGAGACCAAAAAGTAAAAAAAAATATGATTTTTATCAGGCTGTTCAACATTAATGGCACAAAAACAGAAAATTTTACGTATGCATTTGGCGTGCAGATTATACGTAAAACGTGTTCGTATTTCTAGCTTTCTAAAAAGCTATTAAGTAATAATATGATTTTTGTTAATGCTTGGCAGAAAATAATTAGCACAAAGGACGTAGGAAGAAAATTACGTCCGAACATTTTTTTAAATTAACTCACACTGAATCTATCAATAATAACTGTTATAAATACAACTAACAACAATAACTAATGTAAAATACCAAATTGAAACAAAAAAACAATTAAGTTTGAAATCCGACGATGTTTTTATTTTATTTACATTTGATACCCATCATAAATGTTCCTTATTTGTTGCAGTTGCTGACTACGAAATTTGTAAGAACTTCCATTTCAAATTATAAGAAATAAAGAAGCAATTTGAAAATGGAACTCCTTACTTTGATAATCTTATTAAAAAAACATTGTGTATTTTTGAAAATCGG
Organism: Archips xylosteana; assembly: GCA_947563465.1. NCBI lineage: Eukaryota > Metazoa > Arthropoda > Insecta > Lepidoptera > Tortricidae > Archips > Archips xylosteana. Next base: position 9,237,964 of record OX387363.1, read on the forward strand.
CGGCAAATTCGTTTAGTTAATGCACAACATTTTATTTACTAAGCAGATTACTATGTCTGGGATCATAATAATTACGAAAAATAAACACAGTTAATTATTTTTTTATAAGATTATCAAAGTAAGAAGTTCTATTTTCAAATAGGTTCTTTATTTCTCATAATTTGAAACAACAAATTTTAATTTTTTGTGTTTTTGTGCCATTAATGTTGAACAGCCTGATAAAAATCATATTTTTTTTTACTTTTTGGTCTCGCATTCATAAACGTGTACAGATAGTTGCTCTTTCAATATTGCATAAGAACAGCTATTTTATCTTGTACACAACCAAATAAAAAAAAATGACATAAATGGCCAACTATTTTTTTTAATAAATTTTTCATTGATGAGTTGATTTTGAGAAATGTTCGGTCGTGATTTTCTTCCTACGTCCTTTGTGATTATTTTTTCCTGGCAACCATTTACAAAAATGATAGTTTTAGTAGCTTGATAGAAAGCTAGAAATACGTGCATGTTTTCCGTACAATCTGCACGCCAAATGTAGTAATAAAATTTTCTGTTATTGTGCCATTCATTTTGAACAACCTTATAAAAAAATCATATTTTTTTTACTTTTTGGTCTTGCGTTCTTAAACGTGTACAGATAATTATACTTTTAATATTGCATAAAAACAGCTATTTTATCTTGTACATAAAAAAATAAAAAAAGTTTACTTAAATGGCCAACTTTTTTTTAAATAAATTTTTGAAGATGCGTTTCCGACTTTTTTTTCAAAAAACTTAAATTTCAATTATCTCAGAAATGGTTCATTTTTGCATAAGGCATTATGGGACAAAAATGATTGCAAATGACCTCCCCCATAACCCCTTAACGGGAATATGTCGAATTACCAATAACCCTGTATACATACTAGCTGGTAGCTAGTTACGCTCCCGCTGAAGTAGATTAATACGTGTTTTCCGTGGGATTGAGATATTTTCACGTGGTATAAAGTAGCTTATGTCACTCTACAGCCCTTCAAATAATAATATGGCCATACAAAAAATCACGGCAACCCGTCGCTCAGTTTCGACGTAAAAGAAGGACAAACAAACAGACTTTCAGATTTATAATATTGGTATGGATAATCTAAGCCTATATACAAAGCACTTATCACAAAAAGAATCTGGAATATTGCCTGTATAACTTCAACAATTACTAATAAAATTAATTGTAAAAGTTTTTCATGATTTTTTAATACACATTGATAATTGTTTTAGAACATTACGCAGGCCTTCTTCTTTGTATGTACGAACTCTACAGATACAGATACATACTAATCTTTCCAAAAACTCTCTTCTCTCTTCTTTTTTTTCTTTTCTTTTCTTTCTTTTTTTTTTCTTTTCTTTTTTCTTTGTAAACTTTCTGCCAACAAACTGCTATGCAGTTTGGCAGATGTATTTTAGCATAAGTATTTCTGTACTTCTTTTTGTGTAAATAAATTAAATTGAAAAAATATTGGGATATTCTCAGATGATCTTTTTCAGACGAAATACATACCTACATACAAAAGGGAATTTGTATAAAAAATGAAACTAAAACAGTTGAAAACATTGACTACAAGTATATCAAAACTTACCTAAAGTTATTAACAGTAGCGATCAAATCTCCCTTGGATAAAACAGTGGTTTCTTCTGGATTTATTTGCGACTTTTTATGTATGTCTTTCAACGAACTGTTTTTTAGGTCTAGACCCAGTTTGTTGGCTGCGTCTAGATAAGGCTGCGCTGGCGGTATGAGGTCAAAATTGGTTGTAAGATAAACGTTCTTGTCCGGCAGGTGGAATTGCGTGTATGGTTCCACGTTTAGCCACCGGCTTAGCCAGTCTAAGGGGATATCTGGGAACGAAATGTAAAGTGTGTCAAGTGAGTACAATACGTTTACTTTTAGTTTACCACTGACAGATGGCTTCCCTTCATTTCATTTCCATCCAACTTTAACACCATATAAATAAAGTAGCTATTACAAAATCTGCAAACGTGGGTAACAGTATTCTAAAATTGGCTTTATTTGTAGGTCGTTAAAGTTGAATATGAAATGAAGGTAAACCATCTGTCAGTGGTAAACTTTATGTAATTTTACTGTAGTACATTGCGGCGCTTAATCGATTGATCGATTGTTTACACGTTGGTAGCACTACAATATTCATTAAATGGTCATGTTTATTTACATGATGAATAGATTTATTTGTCAATAAACGTTACATTACTTTGGCGAAAATTTTGTTTTAAATAAAAAGTGTGTTTTATAAAAAACGCGACTACAAGTTCAGAAATCATTACACAGTCAGCAGCAGAAGTGGATGAACGGTTGTTGTGCTCTAAAATATCTTCACAATCTTTTATACCTTGGAAATAAGAGTCGTGTGTATATTTTGAGCACCAAAACCGCTCATACACTTCTGCTGCTGACTGTATTAACCACTTGTCCATCATTTTAGAAATCGGAATGTAGTTTCGTTAGTGCCTTTTCTATTTCTTTTACATATACTGTAATTGGCATTGATCACTTTTTTACAATGTGGTCTAATTCCAAAACCATTTCGATGAATAGGTTTATTAAATCATTTTATAACATTGTAGTAAAAAAATATTAAATGATCGTGTGTATTTTTGCAAAATAATGTTTGACCTTTGTTTGACCTTTCTGTGAGCATTAACTTTGAAATTCTTTGCAACAAGAAAAAAAAGCCGTCCGTCTAGTTTCTCTATACCTACTATTCTCTGTCACTTCGACGTAGTTATCATCTGTCAGTTTAAGGATACTATTTTGAAAAACATTCTTCGCGTTTTTCATATTTTAATAATGGATTTATACAGGAAGTGTTTCATTCCTACTTGTGGAAATGATTCTGTCAATAGCCCAAACAAATTAATTGTTCGCTTTAGAGAAGATTTACAAGAGAAGTGGTGCCGCAAAGTTGATTCAAAGTTTACAAGATGTAATTATTGTGGCGAGGATCATTTTAATGTAAGTATGGATTAAATCCGCTAAAGAACTTTCAAGGGAACACTTCTGACTATTTTATTTTATACGTACAAAAAATACTATAGCAGTAAACCGTTTTTTTTACCTATTCTCTTGTAAGAATCGGCAACTTTAGTGTTATTGTTATTGTAATGTAAAGTGACATTGTCAGATGACAACTAACCATCGATTGTGACACATTTTTTTTGTCATTGTGTCTGTGGTTTATACACAGATTCAGCCGCAGCATGTAATTTACGAGAAGTCGTATCTCAAATTTACAATAAATTATAAAAAAATATTGGAGTGGTGAATTGCTGAAATATTCAAATTAGTTTCTTATAATGCTCTATATTTTCGATAAAAAAAATAAAAAGGGGGTTTAGAAAAAAAGAACAATCCCAATTCAATAAACTGAATGAAGGAACTTTAAAAACAATTTTTATTTTTTAAAACTACCTTCTTTCTTGTACTCGGTGCCGAACCACTTCTCTTTGGAGTCGTATTGTATCTTGTTCGTGTGCTTGTTGGACAATATCATTATGTTGACACTGTCAGCGCGCATACACTCCAGAACTTCGCTAATGCCCTGTTGAAAAAACCAAAGTTTTATTTGTATGCAAAAACTTAGAACTTTAAGAAAAATAAACTACACTCTTCAACTAACACTCTTCAATGTTTACCTTTCATCTTGCTCAGAATGAATAACCCTTTTATGTTGTTTACCTTAAAAATATAATTTAAAAACAAATCATATTTTTTTAACAAATTCAATTGACATTTTGCCGTATTGTATTGTTAGCATGAGAACAAAGATTCATGTGGTTCTTGTTTGCACTATGCCTGAAAAAGGCTTAAAACACCGCTTTTTATCGTAGACAAATGAAAAACAGTCACAACAGTTTTTCAGTCTGTACAAGTTTTTTTTTAAATAGCGCGCAATACTAATTGCAAAATTTAGATTTAAAAAGTAAGACTAATAATTCGCGCCTATGTCGTTAACTCATCATTGACATGAACAGTCACTCTCCTTTTTTTATCTTGTGTAAGACCTAACAATGACAACAAAATAACCTGTAATTTTCAGTCCCATGCGGGCACTGACCTTTGGATCATATTTATAGTAGAGCCTGTCTCCTGTAATATAATGTTCCGGGGGATAGAAGTGCATGTTCTCCGCCAAGTTTTCCACGTAGTCCGCCGGCTGCGATTCTTCCTCAAACCGGAAACTCGTCTCTTCTATCGTCTACAAAGCAATAGATTAACTTTAAAACGCGTCTACTAGCGTCATGATCACGGGCAGACTCACCTCATGACGGTGGTAAACGCGTCGAAATATCAGGAACTCATATCATAATCATGAAAGACAATCACGGTCTACATTTCTTAGCAAATACATATGTGTAATATATTGAGCGTGGACCACTAAATAGTGCAATTGAGAAAAATCTTGACGCGAACGCTCTCTACAAACCAAAATAAACCTAGGCACGGCGTAAATATTGCACGGCAGGACATCGAGTATTTTAATGATAATAAAACTAGATGTTTCTAATAGCGTATACACTTTAAATTTTTAAAATATGCATTTGTTTTAGTAATACAATGAAAATACCTAATTACGCGCGCGGTCTAACCAACTTATTTTGAGCCACCGCACTTCCCCCTCTGTCCGTATATGTAATTAATTAGTTCGTTGCGTTAGTGCATAGAATACCTAAAATTAATTAGCGCTAGAAGCTCGGTGCCCCCTTAGTATATTAAGGCAGCTTAAAATTTCATAATGTGGATTATTCGCGGTAGTTCCTTCGAATGAACTATTGCGTTTTTTTTGCACTAGTTCCTTCACTGAATATGAAGGAAGAGCTACGTTTCATTTTTCGCCTTTGTTTCTTTGCCAGAACTAAAGGTGCTACTGCAACAGAAAACAAAGGCGAAAAAATAATCGCAGTTCTTCCTTCGTTTCTAGTGAAGGAACTAGTGCGGAAAAAAACGCAATAGTTCCTGCGAAGGAACCAAAGGAACTACCGCGAATAATCCCATAATGCGCTTTTACACTCTCGCGAGCAAGAATGCTGCCAATTCACTCTCAATTTATTCAGTTGTCGCTCGCACTGGTCCTCCCGCCTGGCGGCTTGCATCCTTTGGCTTTGATCATAAGACCGACAGTGAACGGAGCCAGAGCGAGGTGAAGCAAGGGACGACGAGAATAGGCAAAGCCGCAGTGTACACACTAGCATTCAATTTGCCTTGCCATGTCTTCTAGACTACCCGCCTACTGTCTTCTAGTGTATACATGAAATCATGGTTACCTATTTATGGTATGTTCGATGGGACTTACCCTTATCTCATCGTAAATTCTTTCCGAAGGTCCCAGTTTCCTTAGCATGTTGATATATGAAAATATTGCTTCCAAAACCTGCAGACGAAAAACTAAATTAAAATACCTAAAAACATATCCGGATATAAATCATATGAGATCTGTCAAATTGTTTACCTCATCGATATGGTCGAGTCCATCCTTCGTGAGCACGACTTGTGTAGAAAACAAACTGTACATTGATGTGTAGTCGATGCCACTTTCTGAGTTGCCAGTATAGATGCCTAGTGCCCATACTCTGTATAAAAACAACATATAAACCTGTACTAGGGCTTCAAGTCTCAAAATTCACCACCGTGACCTATGTATGATATTTTCAATCTACTATTGTATTTTTTTGAATTGTTTACATAAACACAAAACTACAATTTAAATACCTATCCAATGATACCCCACACTATAGGATTAGTCGAGAAAAAAAAATCGCCCCCAGTTTACGTCTATGGGAGGTACAATAAAAAATTTTTTTTTTTGTTTTTTTTTTTATTTAATCACTTTGTCGGCGTCACTGATATATATATTCATGCCAAATTACTGCTTTCTAGTACAAACAGTCTCTGAGCTTAGCCGCGGACGGACAGACAGACAGACAGACGGACAGACATGGCGAAACTATAAGGGTTCCTAGTTGACTACGGAACCCTAAAAAAGAGTCGTACAGTTAGGATTGTCATGGAAAAATAGTTTTTTTTATATGTGACCGGTATTAATATGGAAGTTACAGTTAGTAATTTAACAGAACTAATGGAATAGAAATAGACAAATTAAAAGCAGCAACAATTGAGTTACAAAAATGAGCACTTACTTCTTTCTCAAGTAAGATAGCAGACTGCCTTTCCCCTCGTGCCCGAGAAGGTAAGAGATGTACTGGTGTGGTTTGGACTCATATTCCGATATAAGGGATCGCATACACCACGTCAAGTGCACCTGAAATGAAACACAGCTTAAGAGAGATAAGTAAAACTCAAAAAAACGGGAACAAAATCCCGAAATCTGAACCGTTAAGTCTAGCTGTCTACATGACTTTTTGCACTGGTGTTTTTCATAAAATATAAACAACATGCACAGATCTGAGAAAAAATTCAATGGTGCGTGTGTGTGAATTTCCCAATCCGCACTGCGTCCGCGTGGCCTTGCAGTGGGACGAACATATATATTGGCTGGGATGATGATGAATCTATGGCCACTCCGATAAGTCTAACGTATCATGAAAACTTGGCTATATTTACCTCAGTAGTATCGCTGATAGGTTTGATGTAGTAGATGCTGCGGAACTCTGGTGTGACGCGGTCCGGCCTGAACGAGAACTGGCTGAAGTCGTCTGAATCCAGCTTGTTAGTGGGCACTTGTCCAAACGTGTTCACCACGTATTGTTCTAAGGTGGGGAGGTCCATGCGAGCCTGGGTGGAAATTTAAAAAGTGAACTTGTTACATTTTTTTCTCGCAATTTTTTTTTTTTATGTTTGAGAGGCCAGACAAACGAACTAGTGGGTCACCTGGTGTTAAATGATCACCACTGTCTATAGACACCCGCAGCACTTAACGCGATGCCAGTGCGTTGTCGGCCCTGAAAGGGAGAGGAAAAAGGACAGGGAATAGAGGAGGGGGAGAGGTATTGGGCCCCCGGCGCTCTCACTGACCGTACGAAACGCAGCAGGAGTACTGCTGCTTCACGCCGGTGTTCTGTGAGAGGGTGGTACTGCCCCGGACGAGCCGGCCTATCGTGATGCAGCTGCTAGCTACAACATGGCTCTACCACTACAATACAATACTACAATACTATATATTTCGTATGGATGCCAATAACACATTTATTAAAAACCTCCGTTTCGGTCCCAGAGAACCGGTAAAGGAATATCTATAAATTAAAAATTTTAAAAACCCACAACGCAATTAGTGCACACGTAGTTTGAAAACAGAGTATATGCTCTTTATGCGTTTAAGATTCCTTCTGCAGCTAGCAAAAGAGCTGATAACTTTTAAACGGATGAATCAATTTTGATGAAACATATTAAGAACCAAAAAAAACACAAAAAAAAAACGGCATCCAAATCGGTCCACCCGTTTAAGAGCTATTATGCCACAGACAGACACACACACATAGCGGTCAAATTTAAAACAACCCTCTTTTTGTGTCGGAGGTTAAAAATACCGGTATTAGCATCGAAAAATAACGGTTTTCTATAATGGTTCTTACACGTGAATGCGACGTTGCCGTTTAGTGCGATCAAGTGAGCCGTCGGGTTTTTCTTTTCAAAACAGATCTACAATGTTAATAAATATTTTTGGGGACTTATCACGAACAACTACTTATTGCTAAAATTACCTCGTGTCGACAGGTCGACTCGTGACCACGGCCGCTGCAACGTGGACGAAACGTCGAGCTGATTTTAGCAATAAGTACTTCGTGATTAAGTCCCAAAAATATTAGTTACGAGTGAGTACCGCGAAAGATTAAACATTAGATCTACAATGTTATTTTTCACTTCTCATGCTCGTAAAGTTCGTATTTATGCTGGATGTGAGATACATAAAATAGCTTTATATGCTCCAGTGCATAAAGTAAAATCTTCGTCTAAGACCAAGGCAATCAGGCGCAAACAGCCACAAACAATAGAAATTTATAAAATAAAAGTTACTTGTTTTTTTTTTTCATAACCGGTATTTTATATTACGAAATTAATAAAACTAGGCAAAAATAGTACATTATTATAGAAATTCCATTGCATGAAAAATAAAAATTTGTAAATTAACACTTATTTTCAACGTTGCTGTTTCCTTGCAATCGAACTGAAAAGCAGAGTGTAAAACTCGAGCATTAAACTCATGTTCCCCTCGACGTGTCTATCCACCCTCGCCATACAAGCTCGGGTGGCTATACGAACGTCTCGGGTAAAATGGCTCGTTTTATTAACCCCCGACACAAAAAGAGGGGTGTTGTAAGTTTGACCGCTATGTGTGTGTGTCTATCTGTGGCATCATAGCTCTCAAACGGGTGAACCGATTCGGATGCGGTTTTTTGACGTGACAACATCTAATAAATCGATGAACGCCGGGTGCAAACACGAAAAAGGATGACTCAATGTAACGTACATGTACTTACATGTAACGTGCATGTACGTTACATGTAAAGGTGGTGGTGGTGAGGGGGGTGGGTGAGGGTGCGGGGGAGGGGTGGGGGGGTGAGGCGGGCGTGCCGGGGTTTCAAAGGGGGATGAGAATTTCATTGATTTTGCCGTAGGATGCACCGTTTTCAAGGTATTTGACAAAAACACCGGAGGGTGGGGTGGGAAGGTGCGGGGAGGGGGTGCGGAGGCGGTTTCAAAGGGGAGGTGAAAATTTCATTGATTTTGCCGTAGGATGCACCGTTTTCAAGATATTTGACAAAACACCGGTTCTCGTCCGATCACCGAGATTAAGCAACGTCGGGCGCGGTCATTACTTGGATGGGTGACCGCCTGGTTTCATTTTTGTTTTTTGAATGTTTTGTTATGACGTTGTCACGTTAAACTATCGTCCGTAAACCGACTTTACAGACAACCGGTTTTAAATTTGAAAGCAGGTTTCTTGGTGTTCAATATTAGTTCAGCAGTTTCAAAGTTATCAGCTCTTTTGTTAGCTGCGGAAGGGATCTTAGACGCAGAATGGGCATTTACTTTATTTTCAAAATATGTTGTGACCAAATGGCGTCGGGGGTTTTTAAATTTTTTGTACTATCTTGTACTATCTACTATTTTATTTTACAGTGGCAAGTGCCACAGGTAAGTACCTGAACGGCGACGGTCATCCGGTGCGCGCTGTAATGCCGGCGCCGGAAGTCGTGCGCCGCGCGGTGCAGCCGCTCGTCGTCGGCCACATCGTCCCGCAGACTCCTGAGGTTGCCCCACGTGAAGGTGCGCGCCGGGTGCCCCGCCGGGAACAGGCTGGAGAGCAGCTGGTCCTTGCGGTTCGAGTCCGACGGGGACGCGATCGCGAACTCTGACCAAATACAATTAATTACCAATAAAATCACTATTTCTTTCTGTCAAACGGTATAAGATGACGACAGAAAGAGAAGGTGAATGCGAAGCCAACCGTCAAAAGCGTTAGGCAATACGGCCTCTGGTGCTTCAAAGTTAAGACTGTCGGGGAAATTTGCTGTGGATTTTAAAAGAGGTAATATTTTTTTCGAGTTTCATTAAATGTATAACTGTTGTTTTATATTACGAAATCAATAAAGCTATGCAAATGTGGTACATTATTATTATAGAAAATGCAATGCATGTAAAATTGAAGCCTGTAAATGGTTTTCAAGGTTGCTGTTTGATTTCCTTGCAATCGAAGTGAAGAGCAGAGTGTCGAGCATTGGACCCATTTTTCCCTCGACGTCTCTGTCTACCCTCGCCGTACCGGCTCGGGTAGCTATAGGGACGTCTCGTGTGGGATGGCTTGTTTTGTGTTCTTGTTACTTGTGCCTAATTATTGTACGTGTCAATGATACTTAGCACTGTTTGTTTTGTTGTTTAATCTTTTGTTGTATAATTATTTTAATTAGTAAGTAATATTTTGTTCTCGATCCTCTGGGCAGCGGCAGAATATCAGTGTTTACCCGTCGCTTCATACCAAATCAGTGACGATTTTTGCCCAGATCCGATCCGGATGCATTCGGGACACATGTCCCGTGTCTCACTTGAGTTTGGCGGCCTTTGCCCCCACATCGACAATCTGAGTGCTACCCGTATAAAACCTCCATGCGTGCGATAAATGCGATACGATACGATTTTTCTTTGATGTTTTTTGAGGTGGCAACCCTAGTTACTGACCGGACTCGATGGCCTCCCGCTCCCGCTGCATAGCCTCCTTCCTCATGAGCGGGCTCACAAAGAACTGGCTGAACATATCCATTGCGTGAGGAAGGTGTTTCTCTTGGATCTCGAAGTAGAAGGTCGTCACCTCGCAATCCGTTGACGCGTTATCGGACCCGCCTTTTTTCTATTAACAGACAAAATGTACATGTAATTTATTTACGCTTTTAAATATAGCCGCGGTGACATAACTTCACATTGTTTATAAACATTTAGCTAAGGACTACAGCATTAAAAGTGACTCAATAATTATTGTCTGCGACAGTAGGTAAGTAACTGTAGAATCATTGAAATGGAAAAGGCTCTTTTAACACATTTACGAACACCCTATATGCTACGTATTGATCGTCACGGTTGTAAAAATATAGTCTATCCAGACCACTAAGGGCCTTAAATGTTAAGCCCAGGTGGAGAATTGCTTGTGATTGTCCACAAACACTTTGCTGGGAAGTGACAATGACAATGCAATGCTATAATACCAGCGTAACTAAATGGCTCAACGATTAATGTCGCGACTGTACAGATGTTCAATGTCAGCGGAAATGTGAGCGTCACTAAAGTGTCGCTACGCTAGAGGAAGAGTCTTGCACTTTCAATTCTGAGAAACAAGAAATTTATCTTTTTAAGTGGACGGAGGTCTCTTTGACATTAAATTGTCCCAGACGCATTCATAGTCAAAATTTTAAATATCTTTATTTAATTAAGGCTACACAACAAGGACTTATGAACGTCGAATAATCTAGATACCACCGGTTCGGAAATAACCCCTGTTCACTTTGATCAATTATAACTGTAGATCCACAATCGCGCGCCCGAAAATGTCCGAGCCAAATGAGCGCCACTTTGATAAAAGTGGCCTTCTTTTTTCTCAGAACGTTGCGTGAAATTGTCAAGTTTAGCTGTCAAGTGGAGTTTTGCCGCTACCGAAATTCGACTGTAATGAAGTAAAGACTAGGTTCAAATTTCTGTGTAGGTGATGATTTTATTTGTTACGCAACCAAATAAAAAAGTTCGGACATTCTTTGAAGGGGATTTGTTCGGCAATGTGTATCTTCAGTTATAATTGATCAAAGCCTGTTCAGAAGAAATCGGCAAGAAACTTAACGAAGTGTTGCTCATCCACCCGGTATTCGGCAGTAGTCGGTCTACATTAAAAGGCTGAGCCTCACTGTCTTTGCCAAACCATCAGAGCTATGTGATGCTAATCTAGCCCCATAGATTCTACAGGCTATGTAAATGCATCCACCCCATTGTCACTTCAATACACTACATTTTAATAAGATTTTTACGCTTTAATTCACAATCCATCATTCACTTCAGCTGAACGACGTCCACTGCTGAACATAGGCTTCCCCCAAAGTTCGCCAAGCAGATCAGTCCTACGTCATCCGCATCCAACGCGTTCCCGCAATCTTAACCAGGTCGTCGCTCCATCTTATTAAACAATTTAATTATTTATCTAGAATAACACCAAAGTGAACATCAACCTAAGAGTAATTTGAAATTCTATTGGTAGAAATGTTTGTTACATAAAAAACAAAGTGAGACCGGTAAAACTACGCCTCGCCATTTTCATACAGTTCAATACCGTTGCATGAGTGGCAGTAGCGGGGTACCTTAACAACGCTATTTGTTTCGGGTGGTCTAACAAAAAGTATTTACTTCTTTCACAGTCTGATATAGCGACTTACCTTAATGAAAGCATCGAACTCGTTCTCCTTCGGATACTTCTCGCTGCCCATGAAGACCATGTGTTCAACGAAGTGTGCCAACCCTTGGATGTCAGCCGGGTCGCTGTAGCTGCCCGCGCCCACGCAAAGCGCGCACGCCGCCTGATGACAAAAAGTTAAACTATAGCGTTCTATTTAGTATAGTAAGGTAACCCGTTTAGACAGGGCAATTATACGTATGTGGTGCGGTGTGAAGCAAGGCTGCGTCCCTACGAACGTTAATTCGCAAGCCCCAATCCTTTCGACCTTCGACCTTAAGGGCCTACCGAGCTTTTCGCGCTAATCGATTTGGGGTGGGCGATTTCGGGTGTGGGGGAGGCACGATTACTCAAGCAAGATAGATTGATGTAGCAACACTACGCCCTAGAAAACATCTTGTTTTATTAACATTCAAAAAGCCATGACCTGCCGTACAGTATTAGCGTCGTACTATGAATTTATTTTATTTTTTAGAGACGACTTTGGATTTTTTTTCTATCGAGCGAAAACTATAAGTAATCGTGTTACGATAAACACTTGTCATTAGCGTGAATCCTCAAATATCTTACACATGAATTTCAAGACTTATAGCTTTACTTGTAATGATACAGCACGAGATTAAATGAATGCAATAAATGCGCCAAAAACACGGTAGGCCCTTAAAAGCCCAGTTTAGATATGGATGAAAACTCGTACAAGTTGCATTACATTGCTCAGCCGTAAAGTAAACGGGTTTGAAGTGGTCAATCTAGCGTCAATGTAATGCAACTTGCACGCGTTTTCTTGCAGATTTAAACTGGGCTTTAGCTGTAAGTAATGGGCCACTTGATCTACGAGTATGTTTTGAGTTTTAACTATCATAGTCCTGTGACGGTAGTAAGGGGATTGCATGGTTGCATCTTATCGAAACCGAATATTACACACAACAGTCAATGGAAAAAACAACGACACGCGAAGATTCGACTGTCACCAAGATATTTTGTAAAAGGCCTAAAAAGTTTTAAACGTAATTTAATGTAAGTATAATCGAAACTGCCACGGTGTTTGTTATCGAACTCCTCAGAAACGACTGGACCGATTTTTATGAAACTTTTTTCTCCTTATTCGGTAGGTCTGAAAATAGGTCGTAGGCTATTTTTTATAGCTACCCCTATTCTTCGCGAACGGAGTCGCGGGCAACAGCTAGTCTTAATATACATAAAAGAGTAATCTAAGTAAATTCTTTATTGTACGTAAGACACAAAACAATACAAAAAACAACAAAACAAAAAGTACTAAGGCGAACTTATCCCTTAAAAGGGATCTTTTCAAGTCTCGAGCCTAACTTACGCGAAATTCCCACGTGATAGCATTCGGCAGCAAGAACGAAGCCGTGGGCGCAAGCTAGTGTAGTTATAATAATCGCGAGATCATCAGAAAATAATGCTACATTTCAGTTTTAATGATTGTATTTAGTATTATTTAAATTGCAAACACGTGTTGCCACGTACAGGAAAAGTTATTTAGTACGAGAAGGCCTTCATAAACCTTTTATAGAGTTAATGTGTACCACGTGAGCAGGTACGATGCATTGTTAAGAAGAATAATTTATTAAGCTAGCTACCCTACATTGACCTTTATGAAACACAAGCCTTCATCTAATATATATAAAAATCTCGTGTCACGGTGTTTGTTATCGAACTCCTCCGAGACGGCTTGACCGATTTTTATGAAACTTTTTTCATTGTATTCAGTAGGTCTGACAATAGGTCGTAGGCTATTTTTAGGGTTCCGTACCCAAAGGGTAAAAACGGAAACCCTATTACTGAGGCTCCGCTGTCCGTCCGTCCGTCCGTCTGTCACCAGGCTGTGACAGACGGACCTGGAACCGTGATAGCTAGAGAGTTGAAATTTTCACAGATGATGTATTTCGGTTGCCGCTATAACAACAAATACTAAAAAATGGAATAAAATAAATATTTAAGGGGGCTCCCATACAACAAACGTGATTTTTTTGCTCGTTTTTGCTCGATATTGATAACGGCAATAGGTAGAAGCTTGAAATATTCACAGAGTATTTAATTATGTATTGACTTTAAAAATAAATCATTAAATTAAAATAAAAAAATATTTAAGGGGGGCTCCCATACAACAAACGTGATTTTTATAGATAATTGTACGGAACCCTTCGTGCGCGAGTCCGACTCGCACTTGGCCGGTTTTTTTATAACTATCCCTATTCTTCGCAGACAACAACAACAACAGCTAGTACTTTATATTATATGATATCTTAATATATAAAAGAAAAACTGACTGACTGACATATCAACGCACAGCCCAAACCACTGGGCCTAGAGATTCCAAATTTGGCATGTAGGTTCCTTATAAGGTCTAGGGGTGCACTAAGAAAGGATTTTTCAAAATTCACTCCCTAAGGGGGTGAAACGGGGGTCCAAAGTTTGTATGGGGAAACAAGATTCTTTCGACTATTTTATTCGAAACGTCACAGAAGTACTCCTAATGATAAATGAGTAAACACGTGTTTCAGGTTTTTTGAGAATTCAACCCCTAAAAGGGGGAAAAGGGGTAACAAAGTCTGAAAATCAACATGGGTGTTGTTTCTATGGTTTATCGGGTCGCTGGTTATGAAAACAACAACGGTTTTAAAATTTGACGTGGCGGACGTAAAATACCATCTCCCTGGATGGGGTGCGATGGGGTTGAAATGTCTAATTAAACTAAATGACTGTTGATATATCAACGCACAGCCCAAACCACTAGACCTAGAGACTTGAAATTTTGCACATAGATACCTTATACAATGTAGGCATCCACTAAGGAAGGATTTTTGGGAATTCCCACGGGGACGGGAAAAAACGGGATTTATATATTCGATTCCGAGTGACCCTATCTCAGTAACTATAATAACTAGACTCTTCAAACTTGATACACAAGTAGGTATTACATTAGTTAAAACATTAATTTCAGGATTTTTCAAAATTCCCACGGGATAAGGAAAAAACGGGATTTATATATTCAGTTCAACGGGATCCTATGAACTATAATTACTAGACTCTTGAAATTTGGCATAGAAGTAGGTAACTATAATGGTAAAAAACAGTTTTAAGGATTTTCGGAAATTCCCACGGGATAAGGAAAAAACGGGATTTTTCGTTTTACTGGTCGTAGAAAGCTGAAATTCGGCATCTAGGTTGCTTGGAAAGTGTAGAGGATTGAGAGAGGACTTTCCAAAATTCCCACGGGAACAGGAAAAAACGGGATTTTTCGTTTTACTGGTCGTAGAAAGCTGAAATTCGGCATCTAGGTTGCTTGGAAAGTGTAGAAGATTGTGAGAGGACTTCCCAAAATTCCCACGGGAACGGGAAAAAACGGGATTTTTCATTTTACTGGTCGTAGAAAGCTGAAATTCGGCATCTAGGTTGCATGGAGAGTGTAGAGGAGGATTAAGAGAGGACTTTCCAAAATTCCCATGGGAACGGGAAAAAACAGGATTTTTCGTTTTACTGGTCGTAGAAAGCTAAAATTCGGCATGTTGGTTGCTTGGGGAGTGTAGAGGAGCATTGAGAGAGAACTTTCCAAAATTCCCACGGGAACGGGAAAAACGGGATTTTTCGTTTTACTGGTCATAGAAAGCTGAAATTTGGCAAGTGGGTTCCTTGGGGATTGTAGGGGAGCATTAAGAAAGCATTTCCTGAAATTCTTACGGGAACGGGAAAAAACGGGATTTTGCGTTTTACTGGTTGTAGAAAGCTAAAATTTAAAAATTCATAAGTTTATACTGTAAGTAGACCGCAAAGGGCTCTTTAACCGACTTAAAAAAAGGAGGTTATGCATTCCACTTTATGTATTTTTTTATGTGGGTATGTTCACCGATTTCTCGGTCAATTGTGGACCGATTATAAAAATTATTTTTTTATTCGAAAGAATACAATATACTCCTGAGATGGTCCCATTGTCACCAAATCAGGATCTAATGACGGGATCTCAAGGAAATCGAGGGCAACCTTCAAATTTTGTAGGCACGCATTACGTTTTTCATATATTTTCTCAAGCTATTTAAGTGTTTGCGTCTGGTAGACATCATCTCATGTTGATGAGCTGATGATGGAAAGTAAATCTCCTTAACGGTTAGGAGTTATAGGAAGTTTCTTTAAATATCATATGCACGTATAGATCATTGGTTGTATTCTTTCTGGTTATTCAGATGAGCTGATGATGGAAGGTATAACTCCTTAGCGGTTAGGTCACACAACACCTTTACAAAATACTATAATATGTATAATATCAATGCTAAGTAGGTACACAGCGCTTCCAGTTACTCAAGTTTCCGTAGAAGGTAAGAAAACATTGAATTATACCTAATGCAGGACAGGGGAAAGTAATAATAGGTTTTATGTTATTAACAAGCCTGGTTATTTGAGTGCACGCTTTCGAATTAGTGAAAAACATACATAAAGAAATACTGTAAAGGACCGTATCTACCTGAAGTTTAGTCGGGCTTGCTTGCACGCTTGCTTGCACGCTTACTTGCACGCTTTCTTGCACGCTTGCTTGCTTGCGTGCATGCTTGCTTGCTTGATATCTTAGTTCTTTGGAATACTCATGGTACACGCGAGCGAAGCCGCGGGCAAAAGCTAGTTGTCATATAACCAAGCCAAGTGTGAGTTAGAAAACCCGCCTTTTGCTTTAGCACTGTCAATAAATAACACTCATATATAGGTAGTATAAATCTTCCCTTGTGAATTTATCGCTTCGAGCCCTAATCTTTCTAAACAAACGGTATCGTCATAGTATTAAGGTTCAAATTTAATGTAATGGCTCGAAGCTAAAAATTCACCTGGGAAGATTTATACTATACCTACTGATGATTGAGACCACATTCTGTAAGTCATAAGGTCTAAAATTAATAAAATGTAATTACATTGCATATATCCTTCCTTTTCGTCCTTTTGCAAAATAATGGCCTTTTAGGTGTTTTATTTTTAAAACATTTGACATTGACATTTATTCGAGCACTTGTTTACTATCTACCTATACTGTTTGCGAGTTGCATGGAACATGAATAATCAATTTGTACTGATTTTTTTTGCCAGCTTATACTTAAATATCATCGCCGCCTACCCAGGAATGCCCAGGACATTCCCACGCCCAGGGCCACCTAAGTCATTATCAACAAATCCGCCATAGGACATCCTCTGTTGGATTTTAGCCTCCCTCATTGATATCGAATCATTAGGTACGGTTGGAAGCGGCTTGCATCCAACACGTGAACCTGCGGCCTTTGCTAGATCATCCGTCCATCTCGATGGTGGACGTTCCCACGCTACGCATGTAACCTAAGTCGCGAAAATTTAAATTAAGAACCAACAGTATACCGGTCTAACTGGCTGCTTTAAAAACCATCTCACCCCAACAATAAAAAACTGAACTTTAAAAGTACCTAAGCAATTCATTGCCACCTTTTCACATAGTTTAGTACCTACGCGCTTCGGTTTCTGGCTATAATTCGAAAATGGATATGATCATAATTTTTAGTTTTCTCCTAAAATATTATGCATACCTCCATGCTAAAGTTGCGAATGTGCTACTTTGGCAAAAAATAGATTTTGATTTTGAAGGTGTTCTAAGTGCACAAATGCACAATTTCTTATTTTTTTTGTATCTGTATCATTAACCTTACAAACTTACAGTACCAATTTAAATGTTTATGTTAAAATGAAATAAAAAAAATTACACTTTTAAAATGCTCCCCAAAAAAAAATATTTTTGCAGATAGGTGATTTTGGCTTGGAGGTGGAGATGACGACCTATTCATAACTTTAAAGCATGCCTACTTTCGTTCAGATTACAATAAGGCGAAATGGAATAACACTACGTCTTCTATTTAATATTTGAGCATCACAGACAAAATAATTCCGCGCGTATGTTTACAGCATTATTTGGTGTGGCGTGTTACTGGGAAGTGTGTCGCGTAACAACCTCAGAATACAGGTATAACGTACGACATGCTTGGCGAATTGCGTAAACGGTAGCGTAACACCCATTAGCTATTATGGGGCCATTCATATGTGCGACTTAATAGGTAATATTGTTTTCGAGAAATTGACATTTTATATGCAAATTTCAAACAACTAGTAAAGTTAATTTACTCTTTATTTTTAATCTTACAAATATTATAGAAACGAAAGTTTGTATGCATGGATGTATTGATGTTTGTTACTCTTTCACGCTAAAACAGTTAAGACGGATTCTGATGAAATTTGGCACACAGATAGTTTATAACTTGGACGAACATGTAGAATACTTTTTAATATAATATAATAATTATTCGCAGATGGAGTCGCGGGCAACATCCAGTACACAAATAAAACGCGTAGTAAATCGCAAGCGGCTGGATTTGAATCCATTAAATTCTGTATTTTTTTATTTGGTTTAAATTTTCACTTTGGAATTAAAGTACTGAGCTGTGATCTGCTTTGAGTTGTTAATTACCCTTGGGTAGTTTCCCAACAATAGCTATAGAATAGCCAGACCGAAACAGATGAGACAGGACGACTTAGAGGTCACTCAAATCAAACAGGATGGCAAAAACAAGCGTGCTCCATGCCTGCCCCAGGCAGTAAAAGCAAAACTACAGTACAACTAATTATGGCGATTTAGAAGTTTAAAAAGATCGAAATGACTGCCTCTAATATCATCTCTTGATGTTAGGGATATGCATGATAAAGAATTGCTAGGTATATCCTTCTGAGTCCGACTTTTTCTAAGCGATGTAGTGCTTAAGACCCAGATGAGAGTCCTAACTTTTGTAATTTTGGAAAGTGTTAAGCATATTTAAGGTTCTTTATTCATTAAATAATTTGTACTTTACATAGTACATTCGGAAGTGATCCTTACAATTAATTCTTCTTTATAAAGTACGCTGAGACTCACGAGATTAAATCTAGCACCAGTTGATATTTTGCTTATTTATTGTCTAAGGGGCAAGCGCTCGCCACCGATCTTGACTTTCTTTCTATCACCATCGATGGTGATAAAAAAGATGGTAGGTATAAACGATTCCAAAGGTTCGTGCGATGAAGAATATTTGGATCGGGTTCATGAATTATACTGGCGGGCGAGAGCAGAGTGCGAACAAGCAAAATTACGATAAGTGGCGTTTCCAATGATATTACGTGTTTCTATTAAACGCTGTTATCTAAGGAACGTGCGCGGCCGTGGTCTCGTTTCTATTTATCCCTGAGGAAACTAGAAAGTTTTATATAATTATGTTTATTTAGCTATCCGATTAAAAATATGTTTAATTAGAATATTTAAAAAATGGACTACATGAAGTCACGGCAACGTTATTTAGAATTCAAGAGTTATTTAGAATTTATATTATGCATAATACTATAAATGTATAATATAACTAGCCTACCGTCCGCAGCTTCGCCCGCGATAAATTAATTTTCCCGTAGGAAAAGGTATTTTCCCGTGGTGCAAAGTAGCCTATGTCACTCAGTGATAATGTAGCTTTCTAACGGCAAAAGAATTTTTGAAATCGGTCCAGTAGTTTCGGAGCCTATTCAATGCAAACAAACAATCAAATCTTTCCTCTTTATAATATTAGTATAGATGTATAGATATGCGCTCTTGAATTCAAATCATGCACATATTATATACTATCGCTTATAACAAAGGAATGCTTGCGGTGGCAAACAGTCACAGCTTAGTCACGGATCTACTAAGCACTGACAAAACTAGAAAAAGTAACCATAAGAATATTCACACAACTAAAATTTTCTACCTAACTACTCGCAAACTACGGTAATCGTAATAAGAAATGCAAGGCTGAATATAATTCTACTGCAACTTCCTCGCAACAGACAAAACAACAAATAACAATTCGCTTCAGCTACTCTCGCTACCATGGAAATTAAAATATACCGTGGTAAAAAATAATAAAAGAAATCATCGAGATAGTGATTGTGAAAAGGTTCCTAGATGTACGCGGTTCAGTTCGAGCATGAATGAATATTGAATATGGCATCAACGGTGATTTTTAATGGCGGTAGATTCATGTGTCATACCGTGTAACAATGGTTAGCTAGCGGAATATGTAACATTCTCGCACATTTCTTCATGAACGCGATAAAATGGCGTTTGTAGTGTTTGTAGCGACCCACCTGTCGAGACGTACAGAGTTAATGGGGTGGACTATTGCTAAACTACACATAAATTATATTACAGATACAGCGGATGTCAAAGAATGTTAACAATTCATAATACATACAACTAGCCATTAGAACTGGTTTAATCGAAATTCTGGGATTTTAATAAATTCCATTTAGGTTGTACGAAGACCACTCGTGCAAAGTGCTTTAAATTTAGCGGGTATAATCTATTAATATATAAAAATCTCGTGTCGCGGTGTTTGTTATCGAACTCCTCCGAAACTGCTTGACCGATTTTTATGAAACTTTTTTCTCTATATTCTGTAGGTCTGAGAATAGGACGTAGGCTACTATTCTTTGCGGACGGAGTCGCGGGCAACAGCTAGTCTAATATATAAAAATCTGGAGTCACGGTGTTTGTTATCGAACTCCTTCACAACGGCTTGACCGATGTTTATGAAAATTTATTCTTTATACTCGGTAGGTCTGAGAATAGGTCGTAGGCTACTATTCTTCGCGGATGGAGTCGCGGGCAACAGCTATATTATCCCTATATTAAGCCTAAATATCATCCAAGTTCTAGATTTTAGCGTGACGGAATAACAAACACGCACATCGGCACGCGCACACAAACTCTTACACCCAACACTCGCTCTATCTCGCAAACTTTAGTTTTGGTAATTTAGTAGGATATTTAATTTAAACACGGCAAAATAGAAATACACCAGGGGCGTAGCTACCGCCGTATATGCCGTATCAATTATACGGGGCCCCCGGGCCACGAGGGCCCCCGACGTGCTTAAGCAAAAATTAATCCTTAAAAACTTCCCAAATTTTTTATTTATTTCAGAAATGAAAAAAGTCAAAAAAAAGCAAAAGTGTCAGATAGATAATTATGATGAATAAATATTTCTTTTAATTTTATACAAACATTTCTTTTTCTTTTGTGAGAAATCTTTACATGTCATAAGGGGCCCCCAAACAAATTTTTATACGGGGCCCCGCCAAGGCACGCTACGCCACTGGAATACACCAACACCATCTCTTCTTAGGCATCCTTTCTGCAATAGAAATGAAGTAGTGGTGCCAATTGGAAAGTTAAAGTTAACCAGTTTAGTTGTCAGCTACGTTGTATAGTCACCACTAGCACTGTACAGAGCATGAAACAAGCTCTCTCCTGACTTCTAAGTTTGGGGCCGTGTGTGTGTGTATAGAATTGAGCCTTTTGTCCGCACTGACTGAACTATCTCGTATAGACCCATATTAATCCTTACTTCATTACTAATATTATGAATATAAATGCGAAAGTAACTGTCCGTGTGTCTGTCTGTTACCTCTTCGCGCTTAAACCGCTGAACCCGATTTAGAAGAAATTTAGTATGGAGATAGTTTGAGACTCTGGGAAGATAATAGTTTTAATAAAACCAGAAAATACAACTTTTTTTTAAATAAATAAATTAATTGTTGAAATAAAAGATTGCAAAAAGACAAGCACCTTCGTGTTTTAAAGTTTTTCTTTGTGTATGCCAAATATGATCAGTATACTATTTAATGAGCACATTCTTTTCGAATTGCCAATTCACACCCACACATAATATACTGCTATTCGCTGTATTCTTTTTTCTTTAACTACACAAATTATATCTATCACGTTTGAATTCTTCTCCTTTTCCTCCTTAATGCGATACCACGCTCGTATATGAGCATTATACGTAATTTATTTTAAAAACAAGATACGTTCGCGAATATGATGACTGATGAGGATGACTTAACGAAAAAACAAAATGATAGCATACTAATTAAATAAACAATGTATATCAATAATCTACCAGAGTTGTTTATTTAAACAACCTGCGAAACTAGTTTTAGTGAAAGCATGTAGGGAAACATAATCTTAATTATTCGTGAACATAAATACCTACGACAAACATAGTTATGGCTATAAGAATTTGCATTCGGCCCCACAGCAGCCATACCATAGCATAACAATTTCTAATGGTGGGCGCACTTCTTTGTCGCGACGCTAACTGCCAGTATCATCTTTCTCATAACGGCATATAGCATGCCCTGGGCCCACGACCTCACGGGGCCCCCGCCCCAAGACAGCTCTCCTAAGTGCCTAATCCAGGGACCACCAATTGATTTCTTCAGAACCCAGTTTTTAAAATAAAATTACCATCGCGGTCCGTCTCTTCTTGAGTTTATTAAAAAATGTACCTAATTAATGTACAAAAGTTACTTCGATCGTCTGTTGTCGAATTGACAGCAGCAAGGACAAAACGCGAGATACATTTTATCAACAAATTCTTACTCCTATGCCATTCAGACGAATGCATGTCAACTCGTACCTACGATCATTTCGGCCGGCATAGCGTAAGGGCTTCGCGGAACGTTGCCGGAGCTGAACATGTTAAATTACGTAATCAGTAATACAAGTTACTGTTTATTTAAGGTCCCCACAAAATATGTCGGTAGAGCCAGATCGGTAGGCCCTAATCGGTAGAGTCCCGGCGCGCATTGAAAGTCGGACGGACTGCAGTCTGCGAATTAGCGTTGGGGGGACGCGGCCCTACCTACCCCGCACCCCACCGTGTAGGTGCCTCGTCTAGACTTGTTACTGCGCCATGGCTATATTAAAGCTTCTGTAAAAGTATGATGTATTCTTACTGTCATGCAGTTTAACATTCATAGAAGGTTCAAGCTCAGTGAAGCGTAGACTGACTGTCATCAAAGCGTGACAAACAAACAAGCAACGTGTTGAATAACTGTAATGGTCTATTTAGTATGAAGGTCGAATTTTTAGTTATACAACTTTCGATGATAACTTGATGGTTCATGATCATAAGTTTATTGTTTTGCTTTTAGAATATTTGATAGAATGCTTTTAGGTTTTTGGTTTTGATAGGCTATGATAATAACGCATGCTGCATGTGAATTTGTAGCTGTATTGTTACATCTACCAAAATGACCTATGTTTAACAAAATTTAATGAATGAATTTTGAAGTTTTGTGGCAACCGCGAATATAGGGTATTTTTTTATATTACATGCCTTAAATGGTGAAACAGTACAGGATAGGCAGAGAGGTAAATTCTGTATTTCAAAAATATTTTAAATAAACTTCACAAGAAATACAGAAACATCTTTAGTTTTTTTTCTGTTTTTCCGTCATAATCCAATACAATACAAAGAACAACAAATCAATACAGTGCATATCAATTAAGTGTTTTTTTTTCAGAATACCATTTAGAAACTGAAACAAAATAGGTTTGATAACAAATAGTCAGGAACAGACAGGGACAGAAAATATTATTGTTATTGAATAATTATTAAAATGATGTTAAAATAAAATCGGTGTACATTATGTTAGTTAAGAAAAAATATAGCTCTGTTCATTGGATAATTTTAATAGTGACAAGTTGACAAAGTCCTTTCATCAACAGTAACCTATCCATACACTGCAAGATGCATGTTTTATGCTGTCAATAAATGGTGCTCTAGGGCCTCTGAGACCATAATGCATAATGAAAGGTATTTAAAATTAACTGTTTCACTACTCTTGGTAATTTAACACTATCTATTTAGAATCTAATAAACTCCTATAATTTATAATTTAGATGAAAAAAATCACATTTTGTATAATCCTCAGTTAGAATAACATGCTTATTATTATGAAAATTATAATTATTTTGTTTTGAGTGTCACAAATTTCCAAAACCCTTTAAATGTATGTGTAACTTGTTCTTGACTCCTAATTTCGACAACTACTATTATCACCATTAAATGCATAGTAGTGGGTAAAACTCCTTTGATTTTTATAATGAATAATGATTGATGCAGCATAAATATATGTTCCAATACACAGCAATATACAGCTCCCTGAATAAAGTTAAGTACAAATAATAATTATGTATTTAGGGTTCCACACCAGTAAAGGGTGCTAACAGTAACTATTACTCTATCTATTGTATTACTGTGGCTGCTACAACAACAAATACTAAAAATAAAATAAAGTTGAAAATTAAAGGGAGTAGTCATATAAAATACGTTTTTTTTTCAGCATTTTTGATCTGTTCTTTTATCATTTTTGACTAAACTATTTTTAAAACATTGTACAAAGTCATTATTCATATGTATCTACATCTCGGAATGTTAATGGACATAATGATTATTAATGATTAAAGAAATTATAAAGTTCAATTGAAGTCAAGGTTGCTAGTGTAGATCTTAGGTGAAGGTCAATATCAAATGCAGTAATGTGATGAAAAGGCACAATGAACTCGTACATAAAAGAATTGTTGCCCAACAAAAGTTTTGTTGTAATGACCGTTATTTCAGATGACCTACTTTTTTTTTCTGAAAAAACACTGAAGAAACAATGTTGCAAGTCTGAAGTCGGAATGATGTTGAGAAACATGGTGTAATTAAATCATAAACTTTTCTAAATACAAGCACCTTTTTCTTTTAAAAAATTTTGTTTTATGTTTTCTTATTCAAGCTTAGCTAATGTCAAGCAATGCAGATTCAAATAATATTAACCATCATAGTTTAAGACAGTTAAGTTTGACTGATCTAAGATCGCATTCTCCAAGCAATTTCCTAATTCCAATCCAATTATTTAAATTTACTTACAAGATTTAAGGCAGGCAAATAATATAAAGTGGCATTGATAAAAAAACTTTTAAAAATAATGCAGTGTTGAGGATAGTGCAAATGTACTTAACTGGCATTGGATAATTCTGCATATCTATCAAATTTTGCTAATTTCCAACTCTTATTCCAAATTTCTTAGATTTAACAAATATGTTGTAGTGGTAGAGCTATGTTGTAGCTAGCCGCTGCATCACAAATGGTCCTTTTTTAAAGGCAGGCAACAGATCAGTGACTTTTTGAGTTGTTAATATTTATGGGCAGTGGTGATCATTTTCCATCAGATTTGCTCGTTTTCCTCTCTCTCATAAATAAAACAAAAAACATTTCAAATCAAATCCATTTTCAACCATTATTTTTGTACTCTTTTCAATAATTAAGTTATGTTGTTAAATAAATGACTATGTATAAAATCACTCACCAGTTTCTCTTCATCAAAATCATTTCTTCTTTTAGTCTCATGATGGTCACTGGCTGCCGAGCGCTCAGAGTGAGCCCCGTCACTATCCGGACCTGAAGACTCATCCGAACCACTGCTTTCCTCTTCACTAGAACTTTCACCCGCAACTGCCGGCTTACTCGGGTCCGAAATCAGCAATGCTGTTAAACCATTTTCTAACCTTATTGTTCTGAAAATTACATTAAACAATATAAGTTCATCGTACAATTCCCAATATATTACGCGAATGTTACAATCGCTTTGTTTTACTTGAAAACTAATAAGTAACCACAATGTTTTAGGAGAAATTGCGCAAAACGCGTAATTGGGAGCAACCCCAATAACTTTGAATATTACTCGAAGAACAGTCATACATATACTAGCGATAAAATAAAAAACTTAGAACAACGTATTATCCACGCATATATAAATAAAAATCAGGGCCCTCTTACTTGTATAGCTTTTTATCAGCTTCAGATTTGATGGGTTCGGGGAGTACTTCAACTTTCTCCTTCCTTGATAGATTAATCGTTGGTTTTGAGCGGCTATTGACCACTTTCACTTCAGGCTTGAATTTAGGAGCTCTGTGAAAACCACTCCGTTTAGACATGATGACCACACTGTGTTTTGGCTGCAAATAACCAGATGTTTTTTGAATAAAGATGGACAAGAATTTTGACATTTATTGCCTAAAGCATGGTGAAGGGTTGCTAGAAAAGAAAAACAAATAGATATCGGGTATTTACAACGACGGTTATTAAACATATTCAGCCATTAAAATTACATTTATTGCTAAGAATATGATACTTTAAATTACAAGTTTATGCGTTATTTTGTATGTATGGACGTAATGCTTATATCGCAAAAAGTAATTTTGTAATTTATAATGTTGGTATAACCAGTTTTTATTTTATTTTTTCCAAAAGTTCATAAAGATTCATCTTGTTGCACTATCTGTGGGGATTTAAGAGTTGCCAGTTTAGACTTTTTATTTAATATTAGGATATTTAAGCAATCACTTGTATAAAAAGCTTCAAATGGAATGTAAACATAATTTATAGCCGTGGTGGCCTAGTAGTACATAATATGGTTAATGGCCTCTCAAGCAGAGGGTCGTGGATTAAAATCCCAGCTCGCATCTCTGAGTTTTTCGCAATTTATGTCCGAAATTACATTTGAAATTTACCTTTACGGTTAAATGCAATGGTGTGAGTGAAATAGGAACTAATCCGCACTGAGCCCGTGTGGGAACTACGGCCCAAGCCCTCTCATTCTGAGAGGAGACCTATGAATTGCAGTGGGACGTAAATAGGCTGGGATGATGGCCGACCATAAATAAATCTAATTAAATATAACTTTAGTTTTAAACTCAAACAAACTGTGATCAAAATCAAAATACTGGGAACCACAAAATATGAATTAATTTACATCGATTTGGCATCGATTGTTGAAATAAAATTGATACCCCATGAACAGGAACTGCTAATATCGATACCGGAAATCTCAAATGGCGTAAAGGACAAAAATGCGATAGGGAAAAAAAGCTGTATACGATGGCATTTAAGACTTATTTTCGCATTTTTGTCCTTTACGCCATTTGAGATTTCCGGTATCGATATGTCGCAATACTTTACGTTATTAATACTCGTAACATAACATACGTAAACAAAATGTTCAAGTCTTTTTTTTAACCATTTCCATTGGCCCAATTGTGTTAGAATTACAAGCAAAGCTCCCGTGACAATAATTGAGTACTTACCATCCATTAAAAAGAAAGAAAAAAATACACATTTTAATACAACTGATAATTACTTATAATTTATGTTTTCAAATAGGAACTTTAAGGTTAACTGGAAGAGATCCCTTTAAGGGATAAGTTCGCCTTTGTACATTTGTCTCTCTTGTTAACTGGTAATTTTCATGTTTTATGTACAATAAAGAGTTTACATACATACATACATACTTGTTATGATCATATTGATCATTCCTAATTGATTTATTTTTTGTATGCCAACCGTTCGCCTTAGGTTAGCAAGTTGTTTGTTAGCATTCTTACATAAACGTGGGAATTTCAGAGAGCTATTAGGCAACACTATCTGTAGCTGCCAGCCAATGTGTCAGTGTCATGTCATGTCATGTCAATCAAAAGTTTGTATTTGTAACGCTTTCCTTTCGGCTCTTCTGTAAAGTTTTACAGAAATCATTTGATTTGGCCAAACATACCGCATAATATTCGAAAGAAATAGTTCAAATGGATGAGTCTTATTCAGGAAGTGATGTTTCGTTGTCCCCTTCACAAATACTGGAGCGATTACATGTGTTGCGACAACTACAGTTGATGCAGCAAGGTAAACTTCAAAAACAGCGCCTACAGTATCAGGAATCACCGCAAAACTCCACTATAACAGAAATTGTGAGTCAGTTCAGCCAAAGTACGAGTTTTAGTACGTTTCGGAGTTTACTTGAGAATCCTGAGGACACTTCTAATGATGTTACTCCTCGACATACGAGTAATAAATCACCTCAGGTACAACCTAATGATCTTATCGATGGGGTTTCTGTACTTAATCTATCACAAGAATCGGAATTTGTTCTTCAATCTCCTTTATCCAGTAGAAGTAAAACATCTGTTTCATCAAATCCGCCCAGTAAGAACACATCTGGTAAAAGTACTGAAAGTCAATCTTTACTTGCCAGGAAACAAATATCTCTGGATGACATGCCCATACTGTCCCCTAAGAAAGATTTTGAAGCACTTATTATAGAGAAATTGAAAAATGAAATGAATGCACCTAAAACCAAAATATTAAAGAAAGGAAATGATCCATCTTGTAAAGGCAAAAAGCCTTTTCTTAGACGGGGAGAAGGGATGGCACGATTTGGGCTTAAAAAAAATGATATTGTTATACAAAATACACATTCCTTGCCATGGAAGCAAAATTCAACCAAGAAGTTACATGTACAAAAAAATCCACCCAATATCAATATAAAGAAAAAAGTTGAAGTACAAATTGTGGTTGATGAACCAAAACCATCAATAAATGCCAATGCAAACCCACAAAAGGCTGAAGACACATCTAAACTGACACCAAATATTAAGGTTGTATCTAAAAATACTGCACAAGAAAGTAACAGCAAACAATCAACTGTCCACTCTGTTGACTCTAGTACTTGTGAGATTCACTCTTTCAAACCAACATTTCCACTAATACAAAAAGAAGTAAGAATACAGCCTCCAAAAGGGAAACACCCCTTATTGGGTAACAAAGGCAAAACTTGGGCAGCAGTCCTAACTAAAGAACAAGATGATTTTTTAAGGCAGCTTAAACAAAGTGATTATTACAAGAATTTTACCTCACCAGCTAAAAGTGTAATATCAGACATCAGCTGTGATGAAAATCTTATGGGGTTGAAACATGATAGAGAAATTGCAGAACAGAACATGTTTGAATTGCTTGAGAACAAGGTTAATCATGATAGTTTTGATATAGACAATTCATTTATTGGAAGATTTTTAAATAGAAATATGAAAGGTCTGAAAGGTATTGAGTTAGAGTGCTCAGGTGAAAGTACACCTCTGATTATGCAGAAGTGCTTGGCCAATAATCCTGAATTGAGGACAATTTTTCCTAATATGCATAGAACAAGAAATGAAAATTCACAAAGTGATGCTGACACATGCATCAGTGAATATACAGGATGTTGCAATGAAACATGCACTTCTGCTTCTAGCTGTTGCTCATGTATCACTGTAGAGGAAACCAATAACTCTCACCAAGTCAATACCAAAAAAAATCAGAAAAATGCTGACCAACATGACAAACCAAGAAAATCAAACAAAGAGGTTGAAAATCAGCCACAAAATGAGCCCTGCCAAAATGACAATGACATTCTGAAAGCTGAAATGGCAGAGATGAATGCTAAACTAATTGCTACAAGTGACCTATTAAAGGATAGACTCAAGGAATTAGAGGATGAAATAGAAACTTTTAGAAAGGAAAACTCTAATTTAACGAAAATGCGTGAAGAAATCGACTGTGAGAAGCACAAGTTTTATGAAGAAAAATCAGCTTTTGAACAAAAGTTCAATGAAGAGAAAATTTTGTCTGAATACTATTTAGCTGAAGAGAAAGATAAATTGAATAAACAAAAACAACTGTATGAACGACAAGTTAGAGAGATGAGAGGCAGACTGAATAAAAAAGAAAAAGATGAAGTTATTAACTTAAAAAAAGAAATAAGTGATTTAAAAGAGGAAATAAGACTCAAGGATGCAAAGTCTACGACTACTGTTGCAAGACTTCGTAATCAACTAAAAATCATGGAGAAAGAGAAAAAAGAATTGCAAGAAGAAGTAGAGAAGTTGAAGAGAGAAAATCGTAGGATACAACATAGTAACGACATTACTCGCCGAATGTCGAATATCAAATACCTGGAAGAAATCAATAAGAAATTAACCAACATGAAGACAAATAATACACAATCGCAAGTTGAACTGGACAGAGATGTCAAATACAAAGCATTTGAAATTGAAAGGCAAAGCAGAAGCAGAAGAGTTCAACCTACCGTTCAAAATCCACTTAGAGCTAGAGCAAAAAGTGTTCCCAATCTCAATGTTACCTCACGATATGCAAAATACTTCAGTCAGAGAGATGTAGTGAGTCCCACAGAGAGAAGTCAAACATTAAATATAGAAACATATCCTTATGAAGAACCAGATAGAGACCTCTCTGACAATGAAATAGAAAGTATAAAAGATATTGAATCTATTAGCAGCAGGGACATGTCTGACAATGAAGGTGAGAACAGCTTAGAAAAAATATACATGGAGAGATTTCAGGAACATTCAGGACACAGTGATCAATCTAATATGGCAAATAGGTCCAAATCTAGCCAATCCAGTTCTCGACACAGTTGTGATAAAAACACAAACGAAAATACTGATGCCTTCTTCTTTCGTAGATCTGATTCTACATCAAGTTCAACTAGGAATTCAAAATCGCCAAATGAAACTTACCAACGTAGTGGGTCAAATATAAACAGATCCAAATCGCCAGTGTCTATATTAAGCCATAGATCGTCCAGTGGTCGCCAATCACCAATAAACATAAGCAGAGAGTCCCAGAAACCCGATTATTTGTCCAGTTATTCAAGATCCAATTCTCAAAGCAAATCAAAGTCACCAGTGTCAATACTTAGCAACCATACTTCTAGCAGTCAGAGACAATCCACCATAATAAATAGAGGCCAATATGACAACAGATTGGCTGTTAGCCCTGAACCAGCTGTGAGCAAAAGCAGTCTAACAAAAACAGAACTTAAACCAACAGAATTGAGGAAACTAGATGGGACTCGAGAACTGAGATTCCCAAATGGAAATATCAAGTATTTATCAGCTGATGGAAAGTATAGCAAGTTTGTTTATTACAATGGTGATGTTAAGGAAAATTTCTACAGTGAAGGCAGGATAAAGTATTATTATGCTGAGACAAAAACATGCCACACAACACATCCGGATGGATTAGAAGTCCTGGAATTTTCTGAGTAAGAATTAATTTAACTGTTTTAGATACTTGAATCTTATTCTTTGATTTGAATTAGCGTGTTCCTTATCTTATAATTAAGTACCTTGATGAGTCAACACGTCAACATTGTGAGGTGTCGACTCGTGACCACGGCCGCTGCAATGTGGTCGAAACGTCGAGGTAATTTTAATACATAGTTTGCGACTAAGTCCCGAGAAATATTAGTTTCAGTTATCAATTTTGAATGGCGATTGGTATTTGTCTAGTTGAAACAACAACTGCACAAAGAGGGGGTTGTTTTATATTGATAGTATGGTATCTTGTATGTATCCCACACATGTGATGTGTCTACGATTACGCCGCGCCTAGTGCGAGGAACGACGACGATATTGTTAAAACTATATAAAAATTTCAGTGGCCAAGTAGAAAAGCGTTACAAGGACGGGTCATCAGAGATCCGACTGCCCAACGGCAGCATCCGTTACTTCGACCCTAAGAACGAGCACGTGCGGGAGGAGTGGCGGTTCCCGGACGGCGCCACCCTGACCGTGGCCGCTTCCGGCGACCGCCGCGTCGTGTTCGCCAACGGACAGGTCGAGGTGCACACTAGGGATCATAAGGTGAGACTTTAGTAAATAACTATAAATTGAAAATTTTAAAACCCCAACACAATTATGTCACTCGTATGTTTGAACTTTAAGTCAATGCCCATTATGCGTCTAAGGTCCCTTCCGCAGCTAACAAAAGAGCTGATAACTTTGAAACGGCTGAACCGATTTTGATGAAACATATCTAAGAACCATCACCAAGAAACCTGCTTTCTAATAAAAAAAACCGCATCCAAATCGGTTCACCCGTTTAAGAGCTATGATGCCACAGACAGACAGACAGACACACACACATAGCAGTCAAACTTATAACGCCCCTCTTTTTGTTTTTTTTTTTTTTTTTTTTTTTTTCTTTTGGCTTTCACCCTTGCTTTTTTAGCAAGGCGTATTTTGCCAATGTCGACGTAAAGACATGACACACATGAGGAGACTGTTCGGTTTAAGAAATTTTGATTTTGGGGAAGGAATAGACAGGAGACCTAGAACAAATAACACGAGTTATGGACGGTACACAGACAACATATAAGACGATCTTACAAGTTTTTTTTTTTTTTTAATTGGAGGGAAATGGTAGTTAAGCATGCTAACACGAAAGGAATGAAAAGTTTGGAAGCATAATATATTATATAAGAGAGGCATGCTACAGTAACTACAGCTTAATGTTGTGGCACTGTATGAATTTTATTAAAACTTTTAGCAAGGGAGAGTCCAAGAGAGAAAGAAGTGACAGGAAGTCGATAGGTCGCGGTACTTCCTTAGGTAACACATCATACAAGGAGTATGTTAGTTTACTGCAGTTGAAAAAAATGTGATCCAGGGTACCTTCGTCAAGACCGCATTCGCATAGGGAGTTATCCCGCACCCTAATTTTTGACAGGAATACCGGAGTGCAGACATGACCCAGACGGAGTCGACAAATAGTAGAAGTGACCCATTTATTAGCTGAGCGGAAACGGTAGAACCAAGGTTTGTGAGGTGTTGGGGGTTAAAAACCATGACACTTAGTCTTTCATGACAGGTATTTTATACTTCTGAACAATCACGCAAGAAGTTGTTGAGATCCAACGCTCGAAAATTCGAAAAAAAGCAGATATGCACAAATATCAACTATTTTGAAATAATTTTTCGTATGTTCGATTTCAAAAATCGGTCCTCAGAAGTCATAATTTCGTTTGCTAAAGAAATCATTATGGACAGAGGTCATATTACCTATCCGATAGGCACTATCGCATTCGCCATGTCTTACTGTCACCATCTTATACCGTTTGACAGAAAGAAATTGTGAATGTGTTAATAAGCGCTCGCTCGTTAGACAAAAAGTGTACAGGTTCCACTGTGGTAGTCGATTTACTTAGTTTCTTTGACTGTCTATGGCTTAACAATGTTTTGCAAGACCATGGACACTGCATCGGCACTACTGGTTATCAATACCAACAACATATATTTTTCATCCTCATGAAAACAACAAATATTTATAGAGATAAATAAGTTCAACAACCTATTCCATCAGGCGGTCGCAGTCGGTAGCTATCTTCCGGAGTCGCTTAAGGGCGTACTGGCTTGACAGTTCCTCTTAAATAGAGACAACCTCTATTGTGTTCTCTGTTTAGTGTATATGCGTATATTAATGTATGTAGTTTTTATGTAGGTAGTCTATTTGTGTTGATATGATATGTATTAGTCTATTGTATTCATTAAGTATATAATATATTAGTGTGTAGTTGCGTGTATTCTTTGTATGTATGTGTATTGTTTATGTTAAGTATATTGGTTTGGGTTTACTTTTGATTTCGACTCTTTTTTATTACTCAGCATTGTATGCCTACTCTTGTCTCTGATGTCCTGTCAATCGTTCAAAGGTTAACTGGAAGAGATCCCTTTATGGGATAAGTTCGCCTTTGTACATCTGTTTTTCTTGTTAACTGTTATTTTTCATGTTTTACGTACAATAAAGAGTTTTACATACATTTTTTTTTACATATTTTTTCCAGCGGCGTGAATTTCCTGATGGTACCGTGAAGCTGCTTTATAACGATGGCACTTCGGAGACCCGCTATGCTTCCGGCAGAGTACGTATCAAGGACAAGCATGGCAACCTCATCATGGATTCAGTGCCTGGGTAAACGGAACCAGTTTGGACAAGATAATGTGTTCACCAATAATTAAATGGGCAGCGAGGTGCGCGGCGAGGGATGGAGCTCAATCACAGAATAATAGTTACTATGTAACAGATTCGACTCGCGTTTCGACAGCCGCTATATTCACCTACCAGCCGGCATACCGCGAACCTTGGTTGGTACAGTACAACTAACATAACTCACAAATGTACCTGCGCAGAAGACGCGTTTTAGAAGCGCGGGAAATGGCGCTATTGGTGGGTTGCTGTAGCCATGTTGGTCAGCCACCATACTTCCGAGTGAGTTACGTGAATGAGATGGATAACAGGTGTACTGTAATTTGCACCTTGTAACTATATGATATAAGACTGATTTAAAGTATTAATCGTATTTCGGCATCGGAATAGTTTGTTTGTTCGTGTCTGCGCCTGTCTGATGCGCCATATAAAGTGCGTACTACTGGCAACAGTCACGGAGTGCATTGTCGAGTAACAACTTCTAATTACAGATGACTCTTATGGCCTCTTAGGCTGCTTGTCTATTGGTGCAAAGCGAGGTAGCGGAATGGTGTGGTGAGCGAGTTAAAAATCCACCAATAGAATTTCATAAAATGTCCGCTTCTCTTCAGTGAAAATAATGCAAATGTAGTTCAAAAAATCATAAAACTGGGAAGCGGAGCAAGGAAGAGGTGCGGGGAAGCGGGGTGGAGAAACGAGCGCGGGCTAGCTCCGTGTATGGAAAAACACGATTCGCAACTCCGCTCGGCATTACCTCCTCGCTCCGCTTTGCTGCCTCGCTCCTCTCCAGTGGTCAGAGGCAGCCTTAAACCAGAGATGTGGGTGACTACTAAACTTGCGGGTTCTACTTACGTAAGGTCTACCACCATCTTACTTGCTGATACCATGCATTCGCAGCAGTGCTGCGCTGCTATGTGCGGCGAGAAGAGTAAGACAGCCGGTGTAATTAGCACATAAGATACTCTACCATGTTGTACATCTGCAATCCGCTGGTGTCACGATTGTAAGTCGGTGGCGGTGTTCACTTGCCATCAGGAGACCAAGTTTGCCGTTTGCCACCCTAATTCATACAATTAGACTCTACCATTTAGCTGGCGACGTTATACGTCTTCCAATCACGTGTAATTTGAAATAAGTTTTGTTAAAAATTTAATTTTAAATGCATGCTTTTTCGCTGACTGTACTTTTGGTTGACTTTACTTGCATTGTCATCCAACTTGCATAAGTATACAAAAATTTGAAGTGAATTCCACAACTGGAAGTGGGTCAAATTCGACTTCCAGGATTTGACCCGTACATACATACATAGTACCGTATATACATGCCACTTGCACGGTCGGTTAAAAAATTAAATGGTTAATGGGTTATGGATGACATTTCTATACATTTTGACATTAGTTAACCCTGGGATAGCATTTAACTCGGAGTTATGTAGTTAACTCTGGTTCGTGCAAGTCAGTCTTACTCATCTTGATCCAGAAGTTACAAGATAAAATTAGTGTGAATAATAATAATGTTTTGTATTTTTTTTATATTTATACTTACTTTCTTTGAATGTGCCAACATTGTTTGTAATGAATTTCTAAGCTTAAATTATATATTACCTAATATTGTAAGAACAGAAATTTAATAAAAAACCGTTTTTAATATTTTTAATTTAATAAATCACAATACTACAATTTAATCCTTATCAAGTTATCACAAACTACGTACTGTCTTGCAGCAAATTGTCTACATCTACAAAAAAATCTTAGTACTTCTATTTTAACAATTGTCATCGTCAATCTTTCACTGTCAAACTTTTCTCTACATTGTTGTTGTTGAAATAATATCCAAAATCATTCAAGCAGACTCACATGGACTCGCTGCTACAGTCAAAAGCATAAATATATGTTCCCAAGGTGTCCAAAATATCCATACACCTTAAGGTTGATGTTTACTTATATTTGACGCGATGAATGTATAGATATTTGTCTTCGACCACTTTGACTGTACTCATGTATTCTCGCGTAAAGATTTGGTTGCATCATGCCTTTAGAAAACTTCGCGGGCAAGCTCTGCTCTGAGTCCCCATAAGTGTGCCGGCCCTAACTATTTATTGCTATTGACGCCAAACATAGACCTAAAGGCTAATATTTGGAATTAGACCATGAACATATCATTCGAAACTGGTAAAAACTGTGTATTGTTACTACTCTTATTCTAATTAACCCATAAACCATTTGACAACCCTGTCAAAACAAATGATTTTGGGCAGTCAGTGTTGCCATTTTGAATCGGCATTGATTTCTGTATGAGGGCAAATATCTTGCCATTACCCACTAAAGGGATAAACAATTCTATACCACTTTCGAATGGTACTTTCACAGGCGTGTTAAGCAATCGGCCTCTGGTTACCGTAAATTACATACAGCTTTTAAAACCAACAAAAGCCATCGTTAAATAGAAAAACTGTACAGTTGGCAAACAAAACCAGTCAGTATATCCAAGTAACTGTACAATGCATGTCATTTTGCTTTGGCCTACACTTCATTCTTTCGCCAACTATAATTTGCTAATAGTTTCGAGCTCCTTGTCCCTTTTGGCAAACTTAACACTCATTGATAATATCTAGGCACCTGACTATCTAATTTGGCGTCATAGAAAGGTGGAGAGTCAGTGACAGCTATTCTAGAATACAGACTCGGCAAACTTCTTGAAGAAGGAGCATAAGCTAATTTAAACCTTAACGGTAGAGCCGATTTACCAACCACATGCATTGCTTTGGAAATTCAACGTTATTGCTTTTGTAATAAGTCACAATATCCATTTCAGTTATTGAAAATTCGACTAGCTTTATAAATATACTTTATCGGGTATGAATTCAATAGCTGCTTTTGATTCTGTGGTAGTATGCTCCAAATGGCTCCAATAAATGGCGCCTTATTAAGGGTTAGAATAACTTTAGTCATGCACTACAGCGCAAAATGCTTAAGAAGTTTGCTGGTATCTGTACCACACATGTACAGCTTGCTATTACTTGTGCTAGTATTATATGCGCGAACACATCATAGTGGGGGAGAAGGGAGGGTAACCGCATATATGTAACAAGATGCATGGATATTTCTGACGCTTCATATTACTGGCTCTGCATTGAATAATTTCAACTGGCTGTTATTTGGTATCGGGCTTGTGAATTGGGCTTGGGTATGCCTTGGAGCTGGAAATTGATTGGCTTCATGTGGTCTTCAGTGCCGAAAATTTTCTTCAGAGCCTCTCTCGCAGCCATCTCTTTAGCTGTGCTCACATTTTCTCCGAAACCTGGAAGCAATAAGAGATTGTGTTGTTTCTTTATATTCGCTGGAAATAATGATTAAAATCCTAAATTTGTGTGATCACTTGATTTTCCTAGCATCACTTAAATATTGGTGGATTGATTGGGTGGATTTGTTTCCTCACATATCTCTAGTGGATGTCCAATTTTAAAGTAAAGCTTTTTATAGATTGTCTTATATTAATCATTAATCATACATTACATACCTGAAGATATCATCCTCTTTTCGACATAAAGGCCAACTCTGTAACAGGCAAGCATTGTGTTCTTGCCGACATCTCCAATCAATCGGGGCTCCACTTCTGCACCTTGGCTAGCTAGGAGCCCTGTGAGCGTGGCCCATGGATCCTCGATATGCCAGTATTCATTAACATCTTGCCCTGGAAAAATAATGCATAGGTGAGAAAAATTAGAACTGGAACCTCTTGCATGTAACAGAAACATGCCTATAGCTAATCCGTTTAAATAAGTCCTCGCCCGTGCGGTACAAGGGCTGGAGGTATAACAACAGGGGACCGGGACAGGTGCGGGCGGCAAGCGCGGCTCGTGTGCCAGCCGCCCGCACCTCTCTCGGCCCCCTTTGTCGTCTACCCCTGCCTCTGTACCCCGCGGGCGAAGACTCATTTATACAGTTTAGCTATATATTCAATAGACAAGTTGACATTCTAAATTAGAAATATGACTTCCATTTCAGTTATGAACACCTACTGTACACAAGAAGGGCCTTTCTTAATTATAAAAATTAAAAAAAATGTGGTAATCCTATAGTTTCAGTATGATTCCTAATGGGTTAGTATTCAACTTTTTCCCAAATACATGTTACTTAAAACTTATACATATTGTGTAAGTTTTAGTATGCTACATTGAATTCACGAGCCATGTCAGGTCAAGTCTTTCCTTGGTGTGAACTAATCTAAAAATAAAGCATGCTAGGACTTCTAGTAGTCAAAATGTTAAGTATGTATCACAAACCTTGCAGCTGTGAGATGACAAAGTCCCTCACAAAATGGGCTGCCCTGTCCTCTCCAGAAGACTGCAGAAGTGCCCCCACCATAGCTTTGAATGCTGTGGCTAATGTATAGCTGTCAACTGGATATTCCTGCACAAAAAAGTTACATTTAATGCAAACATTTTTAAGAGAATAAAACAAATCTTACAGGCTCAGTAATTGCAAAAGATAATGCAGTGGCCTTTAAGCCATGAAAAATCGTACTGGTTAGAAGGATTTAACCTTTTGAATGCTAGCATTTTCTATAAACAACAATATGATAATACAAAAATTAACCTACCAACATCCACATTAGAATCAATTTTGTTTGTAAGAAAAATAATGCATGGCATTCAAAGGGCATTTATTCAATTGTTTCAACCGCCTCATTTATCTGGTCACATGTTTTGAGAAATGGCAGAAGATTCTGATACAGTTTCCAGTTATGTGGTAGACATACAGGACCTCTAATATACAAGGGAAAACCTCATCAAAATCTACAGCTATACATATTTTTAATGTGACCACATGAACGACGCGGCTGAAACGCTTGAATAAACCCGCAAAAGGTTATGGGTTGGATGAAATATAAAAGTAATAACAATCACAAAAGCTATGATACAGATCCATCCTGGTGTCAAAGGGAAAAAATAAGCAGTGTGTCAAATGGCTCACAGATCTTCAGGTTTACTTACAGCAGCCAGTATAATATCCTTGGTGCCAAGGTGTGTAGAAACATTGGCTAGAGTGGCTTCACTGCTGAGGTGCTGCCGGACCCCTGCCACACCTTCCAACGGGAACTTCGGCAATGCAGCTTCAAGATACAATTGAATATACTCCTTCATAAATTTTTCACCTAGAACATAAATAATGAAGTTTGTTACAAAGAGTTAAGGGTCACTATTCAGAATTTTTAGTGTTTTTTCCTTTTACTGTCTTACAAATATTATTAAAAGAGATAATGCAACACTTTGTTGGAATTGTAAATAGGGCTGACTACATTTTTAACACCCCTTATGCAGAAAGTGAAAAAAATTGTGTATTCTGGTCTTGACTGTTCCAACGATACAGCTTTAAAAAAAATACAAAAGGAATGCCTTAAATGCATGGATCTGGGTCTTAAGCATACGAGGGGTTAAAAAAAAAAAAAAATATATATCATGGGACATTTCACACCAATCAACCTAGTCCCAAACTAAGCAAAGCTTGTACTATGGGTACTAGAGGACGATAAACATACTTATATAGATAAATAAATACTTAAATACATAAAAAACATCCATAACTCAGGAACAAATATTCATGCTCATCACACAAATAAATGCCCTTACCGGGATTCAAACCCAGGACCTCTTGCTTCGTAGGCAGGGTCACTACCAACTAAGCTAAAGCGGAAAAGGAAAGGGCTAAAGCCATATAAGGATGTATGCTTACTTGCGGGTCAAGTAACTATCACTGTAAGTTTTATTTTTTTTTATGCGAGAAGTAAAAATAACCTGCATTCTACTCTCATTTATCTCAAATGAAAATAGGACGATGCAGGCTTTGAGTTGGCATTGATCCGTGCTTTTACGTGTAAGTGTAAGGTTAAGAAACAAATTACCTACCTTCATCAGCCAATACCCTATTGTCCTTCATTTTCAAATCGAATTCCAACTCTTTCTGCTTCATTTCCTCTTTAATAACATAAGTTCTGTCAGTAAAAGCCTGCAGCAAGAGATCTGAATCGAAGTCTTCATTCAAGCGCTTTCCAAAGGCATACAATTCTGCCTCTAAATTCCATTCAAGAAAAGTGTTTCTTGGATTTATCTTCTTGCCCCCAAGCTTCTTCTCCCGTTTTTTCAGTTCCCTGAGCGTTGGAGCTACCCATCGGTGAATTTTTTGAGCTGTAATAAAGATTTTTCAATAAACATTCATGTATTACAGGAATGAAAATATATTTACATGTATATGTGGTACCTTGTCTGGCCACGGGGCATATTCTTACTGTTCTCGTTAAAAGCGGCACGCAAAGCTTAACGAGAGCCATTTTTATTAAATATAAACAAAGATATATCAATCCTTAGAACATATTTTTATTCTCCCTGCCTGACTGACATAATATGACAATAATTTATTTTGAGGTTAATTTACAGATAGCATAAATACAACTGTAGCACAAAAGTTATATGAGTTTCGCTAGATAGTGATAAGTGAAATACAGGTTAGCCAACAGAACTTCATATTTTTTTTTGAGGCCTACAGTATTGTTGATCGAAGCCTACATGCTTACATAATCTTTGTGAATAGAACAGAATTAAATTTTTTATCTAAGATAATACTTAGCTTTAAGACTTTAAACTTTAGCTACTATACTTATTAAATCTGTACTCAGTATTGTAATGTGATTAAGTATTGGTGCAATGCTAAAGTGATTTCTACTAACTACCTTACATAAAATTCATTTGAATATTTTCTCTGATAGAGGTAACGCCACCAGAGTTGAGGCCACGCACACAACCACATCTCATGTAATGACAGCGGGATTTTGACGTTGTGTTGACGTTTAACGACAACACAACGTCATAATCCCGCTGTCATTACATGAGATGTGGTTGTGTGCATGGCCTCAACTCTGGTGGCGTTACCTATACAATGAGCTGAACAAATTTGGTGGCAGTGCCATGAGAGTCATGCATTTAAATGCTTTATTAATCTGGTGATGCATTTAGATGTAGAGGTAACGCCACCAGAGTTGAGGCCACGCACACAACCACATCTCATGTAATGACAGCGGGATTTTGACGTTGTGTTGACGTTTAACGACAACACAACGTCAAAATCCCGCTGTCATTACAAGAGATGTGGTTGTGTGCGTGGCCTCAACTCTGGTGGCGTTACCTATAGCAATACTAACATTAAGAATAAAAAGTAATTCTTGTTTTTCTGTTAAATTTTCACCCTTATGCTGTTAAGCCAATTTAGATAAAAATTTGGTTTGGAAATGCTTTCAAACCGTGGGAAGGAGATGAAATAGTTTTATTTTTAAAAATCTATAGTTCACATATGATAGTGATAACCAAATTTTTACAGACAAGGTCATGGCATGGGCAACAGCTACTTTTAAATAAAACAATGCAGTTTAAAAATTATTTATTTTTTGTACGACTTATACAGCTTACTATGTGGTCATCAACTAAACCACAAGCTTGCATAAAAGCATAACAAATAGTTGAACCAATAAATTTGAAACCCTTTGCTTTCAAGGCTTTGGACAGACTTTTTGAAATGTCCGTGTCTGCTGGAATCTCCTTATGATTTTCCCAACAATTAATTATTGGTTTATTGTCTACAAAACTCCAAATGAATTCAGAAAAGTTCTCACCATCATCTTCCAATTTTAAAAAGCTTTTAGAATTATTTACTATTGCTTCAATTTTCCCCTTGTGTCTCACAATACCAGGATCACTTGAGAGCTTTTCTACATTCTTAGCCGTAAACTTTGATATTTTTAAAGGATCAAAATTATGGAACACTTCACGGTAATGTTGCCTTTTCTTCAAAATAGTAATCCAAGAAAGACCAGCCTGTTGGCCTTCTAAACAAAGCATTTCAAACAGTTTTTGACTGTCATACTGGGGTATACCCCACTCTTCGTCATGATAGGCGATGTACAGAGGATCTTGGTTGAGCCACCCACATCGTGAGACTTTCAAATTAGTATCACCTGTTCCGTGCATTTTTGTAGCACGAACTCACGAAGTTTAGGAGAAAAACTTCTAAACTTAGTACAAAAATATAACATTAACAAATAAAACTTAAACTAGTAATGATTATTAAAAAAGTGATGCACTGAATTGCTTGAAATAATACATTAATGTAGCAAAAACAATAACGAAGCGTTGCACTGGAAGATTAGAATTCCTATCCTCCTAATACCACTTTCATTCAAATTTGTTTTGACAGGGGAGGGGAGGATATTTTTTTTTTGTTCTAAGACAAAGTATGGTTAGACTAGTTCTATTTAAGACGAACAAAAAACCGTCATATGTCTCTTTCTAGCACATGCAAAATCTCACTGTGAAAAAAAGAGTGAAGCATAGACAAACACCGCCATCTTAAACGTCAGTGTGTCAAATTCTGAGTCGCCGTGGTAGCCAGCTGGATACCAACGTTGTTATCAGTTTTCCCTTGTTTTTATGTGTTTTATGCCATTTTGAAGAGTGAAATTTAGTTAATTTCATATCACTATAACCATGGCTTGTGTGGCTATCGGTTGCAAGAGTAAAATGGGTGTATTAACATTGTTTGTTTGATTTTTTTGGTCTTTTTTCTGGGGTTTTTTCTGTGCATCTATATTTCAGTTTGTATTTAGTATGAAAAACATGGTTTCACGGGATGACCGTAAAAGTAATAAAAAATGAAGTTTGAAAAATAAATACAAAAAGATACTTCATACCAAACTTGTAAAAGTTGGCCCTGTAGCGCCATCTCTTGGTCCGGGTGGGCGGTTAGCTCCTTAGCTCCAAAGGAGTGTTAAAGTCTCTTGATAGAGGGTGTAACATAGATGTGCTTTTATCACTGCATAAGGTGATTATCTAACAGACTGAAATGTACGATGTGTAGAAAAGATTCGTGTCTAATCTCTAGACCAGTGGTGGTGTAGGGGTTTAGCACGCAGCACGGAATGCTGAGGATCTGGGTTCGATTCCCAGCATTGGTCTTTTTTCTGGGGTTTTTTCTGTGCATCTATATTTCAGTTTGTATTTAGTATGAAAAATATTTAAAATTTGTCTTTTCTAATATTCAGATATTTGCTATGCTGTTGTCCCTTCTGGAAACACTAACATTTTTTAACTCCGATTGATTCTCTCATTAAAAGCCAGATACAGGCACCTATCAGTTGCCCTCAACTGTCTGCCTGATAATGTAAATAATAATAATAATAATAATAAAAAATAT
Source organism: Archips xylosteana (assembly GCA_947563465.1). NCBI lineage: Eukaryota > Metazoa > Arthropoda > Insecta > Lepidoptera > Tortricidae > Archips > Archips xylosteana. Next base: position 9,280,654 of record OX387363.1, read on the forward strand.
TTAGTATCCATTGTTAATATACCTACAACTCAGCGAGCATTCTTGGACCCAGACATCCCTTCTTATCCGATACGGTGGGCTTGGGATCCGCATAATTTCTAGTGTTGCACTGCCAGCTTTCCTATCATCAGTCCACAGCACGTCCAACCTCGTAGGTAAAATTCTAAAGGATTGCCATTCAAACTACGAGACGACAGGTTTGGTCGATGCTAGGAATGCTTGGCTTATTATGTATGGCTTGTCCGCGTCAAAATCTTCCCATCTATCCAAATTTTCAATGGAGCTGGGACGACGTACTTTGCAAATTTACTTATTCCGAAATTTTAAGTTCCAGCTCAGGCCTAGATCATGCAAGGCTTCTGGCTGTAGGAAGGAAAGAATCTGACGAGTGGCTTCATGCCTATCCTTCTTTTAATACTGGAATCTTCCTGAAGCCTGTAACCTTGCCAATTGCAGTTGGGCTGAGGTTGGGTGTTGCTTTGTGTTCTCGACACCGTTGCCCCTGTGGTGCCAATGTCTACCAAATGGGCCATCAGAGGCTTTCCTGCCAAAAAATTGCAGGCCGTTTTTCCCGGTACGCTGGGTTAAATGATATTACTCGCCGGTCTCTTGCCACCATAAACGTGCCGTCGATTTTAGAACCCAATGGCATTGCGCGGGATGATGGTAAAAGGCCGGACGGTATGTCTCTGATTCCATGGACGATAGGTCAGATTTTAGCTTGGGACACAACCTGCGTCGACAGGTAACCTAGCCCCTTCACACTTCCAGGGTACAACAAAAAAGCTGGCGCAGCGGCGTAGGCGGCCGAGAGCAGGAAAATATTAAAATAGCAATCTCTGTTCAGCATACAATTTCGCTGCTGACGGTTTTGAGATGAGACCCTGGGTCCTTAGGGTGCCGGCGCACATATTATATGAATCAAAGAAGTTCAAAAGCGTCTGGTGACACTAATGGAGACCAAAGCGAGAAGAGCTGGCAGCTCTATGTCGCTCAACGAATCACCAAAGCCATTCAACGGGGGAATGCTGCCAGCCTTTTGGGCACCATGCCACGGGGGCCTTTTATACATTTAATTTAGTAGGTATTAAGTTAGATCATGTATTTAGTTTAGATATAGTTAAGTTTTATTAATGGTTATTTTTTCTTAATAATACATGGTGATTTTTAATCGGTGATCAGGAATAACAAAAAGTTATAAAGTCGGCCATACTGAATAACTTTTCCCATAACCAATACGAAAAACGGGAAAAAAATCCGTGGTTCTATTCATGGAGGCTGGTGAGGCCCTGCAGTTTTCTATGAAATAGCTGATTTTTTCACCCCGACTTTCGTATTGGTTCCAGGGAAAAGTTATTCAGTATGATCGTCTTTATCGCTTTTTGTTACTCCTGATCACCAATTAAAAATCATCGTGTATATGTGTATTCTTAGTTTCGATAAATAAAATTTAGTACATGATTATGAACAATGTACCTAAGTACCTAATATTTGTTTAAAGGGTGAAATCAAAATGGTGATAATTATAAAATTAGGGTTTCTTAATCAGTTAATGCTGGACCATACGATAAAATTTAGGATTCAATTACAAACTCAATGTATGGAATGGACACCTCAAATTAAATAAGACTAATTAAAACCAATGAGCTAGTGCATTATATTAACTGAGTAAGAAACGCTGGTAAGAAACACTAATTTTGTATTACCATTTAAGTAGATTTTAACCTGTATTCGGTCTAAATTTGGCATTGTAGGAACACATTATATTAATACTAGCTGTTGCCCGCGACTCCGTCCGCGAAGAATGGGGGGGGGGGATAAAAAATAACCTACGACCTATTCTCAGACCTACCAAGTATAGAGAAAAAAGTTTCATGAGAATCGGTCAAGCCGTTTCGGAGGAGTTCGGTAACAAACACCGTGACACGAGATTTTTATATATTAGATAACAGAGTGCTGAGGCGGCTCATATTATTCAAGTGCGGTTGTAACTACTGTACTAGGATAAGTGTATCAGTGAATGAACACTTAAGGAAATTTTCGACTTTGAGAATTAATTTTAGGCAGTTGGGCACAGTTTATTTAAAATATTACTTTTTGTATAGCACAACCAACTACGCTAGTTGGCTAATATCATCATTATTCAACAGTATTACTGCACAGTTTGAAGATATATCACTATTTAAGTGAAAAAATGGAAAATCACCAGTGAATGAACGCAAAATTCTAGTGAATGAACAAATGAAACCAGTGAATGAACAACTTAGAATATGATGTTTTGTTATACTATAAATATACAAAAGCGAAGTTATATTAATACATCTACATTCAATATACTTATTTGGTCGATTCCATGTTCTAAAACAATTAAAATACAAAAATAAGAGTATTGTTCATTCACTAGATCTTGGAAACTAGTAAATGGACTAGCTATAAGTGACATAGTTCATTCACTGGAAATCTTGAACCAGTTAATGAATCTATATTTTACGTTTGTTCCAATACTGGCCTTTCGGTAGATAATATATTAGTCTTTAAAGCTTAAAAAAAACATACCCAATGAATGATAGATGGCGGGGACAAAAGCAGTAACACATCAGAAGTATAGCAGCTTTCGTTCTTCCTTAATACTGCTCCATAGAAAAAATGTACAACATACGTACGTCCACTTTACATCGTCGCCATTTCAAAACTGTTGCTTAGGAGTCGAAGCAAATTTACCAGAACCTGACAAGTAAAGGTGCTAGTCGAAAAAAAAATACGAGGCGTGGTAGAAACGTACCAAATTCTTATTATTTCAAAAAATTATCGTTTTGTTCATTCACTGGTACGCTTACCCTACAATGTTAGTCGAGTCAGCATACCCTACACTCCCTGGGGCCGCAGGTACTAGAGTCAGTAGTCTCTAGCCAACCACTATGTAATAAAATAATGTGTAAAACGCAATAAGTACTTAAATGGAGTCAAACCTGAAATATGAAATATCATTTGGCGTGACATCAAAACATCTGCCCTTAAAGCATTAATTTTAATAAATAATTACAAGAACTTAATTTGGGAAAAACATTTAATTTATTTATCAAGATTAAACTGTGATTTCAAATTTAAGTTTATATTTAACAGCCAGGATACTGAAAACAGTGTGACCAGTTTAAAAAAAAAACATATTTATTTTATTGGAGCTGCTTAATCTGCAAGTAGATGTCCAAGCACATGAAAGTGGCAGTGCGCTCGTTTATCTTCAGCCTCAACTGAGCAGTGCCATACCACAGCGACTGCACCACTGTGTGCATTATTGCATCGGGTTTGAGGTCTTTGAACTCGTAGGTACCCTTAACAGAAATATTTAAACCTTAAGTTAAGGTTTCGCCACAACTGGATGCGTTTTGCGGTCTGCTCAGCTCATATCCATCCATACAAATATTATAATTTTTAATTAATTATACCTATATCAATGCCAAAGTAACTCTTGCTGTCTGTTACCTCTTCATGTTCAAACCGCTTGATCGTTTTAGATGACATGCTTTGATCAATTATAGCTGTAGATCCACAGTCGCGCGCCCGAAAATGTCCGAGCCAAATAAGCGCCACTTTGATAAAAGTGGCCTTCTTTTTTCTCAGTACGTTGCGTGAAATTGTCAAGTTTAGCTGTCAAGTGTCAACCGAAATTCGACTGTAATGAAGTAAAGACTAGGTTCAAATTTCTGTGTAGGTGATGATTTTAATTGTTATGCAAACAAATAAAAAAGTTCGGACATTTTTTGAAGGGGATTTGGTTCGGCAATGTGTATCTTCAGTTATAATTGATCAAAGATGACATGGGACATTAATCCCGAATTATGAGTGGACTGTTACCGCAGAACGCAACCAGGGGCTAAAGTCAGGAACGGCCCAACTCGGTTTGCGAGCGGTAATTCAATCGTTTGCGAGAGGATAGAGATGGGCTGAGCTTGGGATGAGCCTTATTTTCCTGTTAATTCCCTGTGTTAATAAATAAAACAATAGGGCTCTGGTGTGGGACGCTACATGCGTTGATACTTTCGCTCTGTCCCACATCAAGGCAACTAGCTCACAAGCCGGCGCTGCGGCTGATCAGGCCCAACTCCTCAAGCGCCGCAAATACTCATCTTTATTAAAGGATTACGAGTTTGCTGCGCTTGCTGTTGAGACCTTAGGGCCTTGGTCAGCCGACATGAAGTCCTTCATAAAGGCCCTTTCTTCCCGGTTGGTCGACACCTCTGGGGACCCAAGAGCTGGCGCATATTTATCCCAGCGGATCGCACTTGCGATCCAAAGGGGTAATTCGGCCAGCATCATGGGAACCCTGCCACAGACAGATCTTTTGGACGGGGTATTCTTTTTATAATTTCTATTTTTATAGTAACATGTACATATTTAGTTAATTTTTCTTAGTTAAGTTATCTTTATCTTCTTTTTAGCTGTTAATTTCATGTGTTTATGTTTTTTTTATTTTATTTAAAATTCCATTATTATTGTTAGTAATGAATATAGGTATAAATAAATTAAAAAATCATAAAAAAAAACAATAAATAAATAAATAAGGCTCATCCTAAGCTTAGCCCAAACCTCTCGCAAACCAGTAATTTTTGGCGTTCCTGAATAACAGTTCATCCTCTCGCAAACGATTGCATTACCGCTCGTAAACTGCGTTGGGCCATTCCTGAACTTAGCCCCAGCTCCAATACTCTATCTCCAGCCAAAACAAGTTGTTATAAAGATGATCCGGAATATTTCAGCAAGTGGTTGAGCAAGTTTGAATAAACAAGTAAATAAACAATCTTCTGCTTCTTCTCTTTTCTGTAATCTCTGTATAATATACAAGGTGACCTTAGCCTCTGGACAAATAATGAAACCATGAATAAGACTGATAGGTACTTAGCAATATCGTAAAATAGTTGTTTGCTTAATTAGACAAAGAAACAAAAAAATTCTATGAAATCATATCATCCAAATAAACGCTCCTCTAAAGTGTACATTGAAAACCGTCAGTTTTTCGGTAAATGTTGGACTGATTGTTATGATACTTTGCAGTTTGGTTTTAAATATCTTGCTAAACCAGTAGTATTAGTATTTGTCCAGAGGCTAAGGTCACCCAGTATATAAAAGGCAACAGTTACTGACTGATCTAGCAACGCACAGCTCAAACCACTGAACGGATTATGCTGAAATTGGCACACAGATAGACCTATTATAACGTAGGCATCCGCTAAGAAGGGATTTTGCGGAATTCCCACGGGATAGGAAAAAATGGGCTTTACGTTTTCGCTTCAAAGTGGATATATCTACGTAACTATAATTATTAGAAACTTCAAATTTGGCATGCAAGTAGGTGATTATGACAGTAAAAAACTAATATTAGGATTTTTGTAAAATCCCACGGGTTAAGGAAAAAACGGGATTTACATATTCAATGGGACTATATCGCCGTAACTATGATTACTAGACTCTTGACTTAAAATACAGTATAAATGTGAGTGATTATAACAGCAAAAAAACCGATTTCAGGATTGTTCGAAAATTCCAACGGGATAAAGAAAAAACCGGCCAAGAGCGTGTCGGACACGCCCAAGGTAGGGTTCCGTAGCCATTACGAAAAAATCAAGTAATATTTTTCTAAGGATTTCGTATGTATACGGAATCATCCAAGTTTAGGTATGTTATACCTTAGGCTACTATTGACTCTTAAACTACAAATAATTTCCAAGCAATCTTAGCCGCTATAATTTTCCTAGTTTTGATATATTTACTACCATTCTGAATTTTTTCAAATTTTTCCACCCAACAGTTTAGATTTTAGAGGGGGGGGGGGGGGGGGGGTCGATTTTAATGAAAATTTTCACTTTAAAGTTGAATATTTCGCAAACAGATCACTGAATAGAAAAATCATGTTAGCAACCCCGCAATGGTTTTAAAAGACCTATCCAACGATATCCCACACTATAGGGATAGTCGGGAAAAAAAAATCACCCCCCCCCCTTTACGTCTATGGGAGGTTCTCTAAAAAAAAAATATTTTTTATTTTTTATTTTACCACTTTGTTGGCGTGACTGATATGTATATTCATGCCAAATTACAGCTTTCTAGTACTAACGATCTCTGAGCTTAGCCGCGGACGGACAGACAGACATGGCGAAACTATAAGGGTTCCTAGTTGACTACGGGACCCTAAAAACGAGATTTAAGTATGTACCTATTAACTAACTGATATCGATGATGATGATGATGACGATGGATTTTAGGATTTTTGCTTTATTGAATGAGAAATATGAAGAAGCTTTGCTTACCACAAATTTGAATTCTGCTCGGGGCTCGGACGAAGTCGCGATCCGAGTTAAAGCTAGTCTTGTATATAATGTCTTTTAGGGTTTTAATGGCAGTTGATGAATATTACCATACATTGGTCGGTGTCTAAAGTGTACGACGACAAAGGCGTGACTATACACCTTGAATAAAAAAAAACACTAAAAAACCTTTACATGGATGTCCTATCAGACTAACTCTACCATCTGCTGAATATCCAGGACTCATTTTAGCTTATGTATTGTAGGTAGGTACGGTCAAGAAAACTGAATAGATAATGCCATTTGAAGCAGTGGTGTAGCGTGCCTTGACGGGGAACTGTATCAAATTAGTTTGGGGGCTCTCCCGGGAAGCACGAGATTAAGTGCCATTGTGGATAACATTTTACTAATTATTGCTTACATACGTTAGGGGCCTCTGTAGCCCGGGGGCCCGTATCATTGATAAGGCTATACGGCGGTAGCTACGCCCCTGACTTGCAGCGAAAAGGTCCATTTGTAGAAGAATCAGTTTCAGAAAGAGTATTAAAATAAGAGTGAAAGAGACAGCACGATACGAACTTCGAATTTCCAATTTCATAGTAGCCCCCGTACACGTGCGACTGCCAGAGAAACAGGGGGTACTTACTTAATAGTTCGTATCGTACAGTCAGCAGCAGAAGTGGATGAGCTGTTGCGGTGCTCAAAATTATTTACACACCCCCTTATTACCTTGGTAGTAAAACCGTGTGCAGATCATTGGGAACACCAGAACTGTTTATTTACTTTTACTGCTACTACCTTCCCCCTGACTCTCGTGTGTGAAATCTATATGGTGATACTTACAAAATAGGGATGTTGACGCCATTAAAAAATAATTCGAAGGCACGACTCTAATAAAAAAACGCTTTATCTTAACCCTGAAAACCAGATTAAATTTCGATTAACTGCAAAATTACATATTTTGTTGCTTTAAAACAAATAAACAGTTAGTTGATTGGGTTGGTGAACAAGTGACCTCTTAAGTTGCTATTGCCATTCAAACTCTATGGGAGAATTGTGTTTTGACAGCTCATAAAAAGTACGTCAGTTGACGTGTCAACATTCCTACGAGTATTATAATTATAGTGTTTCTTATGCAGTTAATGCTGGACAACATATACACCTAATGCATTAAATAACTCAATGGGGGTTATCTATTTTTTTGTAATGTATGGTACCTACCTAAATCGAAAACCATTTCGAGATAAATACTTTTTAAATCGAATTCTGTAGTTTTTAATTTTTAATATAATGTAATGCATTTAACGAATAAGCAACGACCTTCATTTTTTGACACTGAAATAGATGTCGTGAAATACAAGTTGTACTTTTATTGTGCGTGGAATAGAATTATAGAATGCAAGCCGTTTCCAACCGTAGTGATTGGGTATCAATGAGGGAGGCCTATATCTAGCAGTGGACGTCCTACGACTGAAATGATAATGATGGTGAAATTAATTTAAATAAATAAATAAATATTAGGGGACAATCTTACACAAATCGACCTAGTCCCAAACTAAGCAAAGTTTGTACTATGGGTACTAGACGACGACAAACATACTTATATAGATAAATAAATACTTAAATACATAGAAAACATCCATAACTCAGGAACAAATATTCGTGCTCATCACACAAATAAATGCCCTTACCGGGATTCGAACCCAGGACCTCTTGCTTCGTAGGCAGGGTCACTACCAACTAGGCTAAAGCGGTCGTTATTTAATTTGGAAGTGAACTAAATGAAAAATATTGAAATTGGTTTCTTATAATTGACTTATCTAATACAAAAAAAAAATGTATAAAAACCATTTGTATTTATTCTAGACAATCCTAATTGTTAAAATTAGTCTGATAAAATTTAGGAGTCTATAAGTACTTAGTTGAAATTAAATCACGACTCAATGTATGGACACCTCAAATAAAATTAGACTAATTAATACAAATGCGTTGGAGCATTATATTGTGGGTGTATGCTGGAGCATTAACTGAGTAAGAAACACCCATTTTATATCACCATTTTGATTTCATCCTGTATTACCGTCAGGGTAATGGCACGGGTAAGTATTACAATACCGAAGTACGAAAGACCGAATGTATTAAAACATCGAATGGGTCAAAAGACCGACACGATTTTTTTCTGAAACCGTTTACTTTTTAAGATTATTATAAAACAAACCTAACCTAACCTAATGGGCTCTGTATGATGCCGTTTTAATAAATTCTGAGAAGTTTACGGTTTCAGAAAAAAATCGTGTCGGTCTTTTGACCCATTCGATGTTTTAATACATTCGGTCTTTCGTACTTCGGTACTGTAATACATACCCAATGGCACGATACGAAGTTCGAAAATCGGACTTCGTTATAAGGCAGTGAGTGATTACCGGTTTTATTCGACAGGTATGGTCATTGAACGATATTTTGGCCGTTTTCAAGATAACCTCGGCGACCATGTTGTGGCAATTCTGGTTCTTCATGGCAAACACCTTCGTCTTTTTGTTTCCTTCCAAGTAGTACAAGACGGCACTTAACTGGAACATAAATGTGTTAATTTAATATTAATATTTAGCTGTAGTGCTGTTACCACCGCAACAGCTTATCTTAGATATATAACATGAACCCCTTGGGCCTTACTAGGTACAAAACATTTATCCTCAAGATACATATCAAAACACACACGCACACACACACACACACACACACACACACACAGGCACTTGCATTTATATAGAATATTAGTGGGATCAAAGGGTCCTTAAACCTTGAGGTCCTTGATAATTCGTAAAAAACTGATGGTGCCACGCAGCGTAGTGTTATCTTTTCTGGTGTATTTCGTTATGTTCCACTGGAACCAGTCGAGTTGCTGCGCACAGCTCGAAGTGTTGCTGATCACGGCTTTGTAAGGACCCTGAGAAGAAACATGGAGAACAAAGAATGGTGGAGGGCCATCATTAGACAGTAAGAAACAAAAGTTATCTCTCTCGTGGACATCAATTTAGGGACTCAACAAAGTTAAGATTTGTTTAAATGGAGCGAATGTTGACCGGGCGTCCACACGCCAATGTAGATTTGACTAAAGAATATTGTCTAAAGACCCTTAGCTTTTGCCATGTAAACAGGAGAGACGAACCAAAAAACCGGCCAAGTGCGAGTCGGACTTGCGCACGATGGGTTCCGTACCATTATCTATAAAAACGGCAAAAAAATCACGTTTGTTGTATGGGAGGGAGTCCCCCTTAAATATTGGTTTTATTTTAATTTAATTATTTATTTTTGAACAAATATTTAAGTGGGCTCCCATACCACAAACGTGTTTTTTTTTGCCGTTTTTATAGATAATGGTACGAAACCCTTCGTGCGCGAGTCCGACTCGCACTTGGCCGGTTTTTCCAGAACTCCAGACCTATCGCTCGCCCGGGACCAGATTATCGTTGAGTTTTGGGACACCCTGTATATTCAAAATGAAACCTCACTTACCTCATCAGTACTCAAAAGCTGCGATACGACACCATGGATCCTCAAAAGTACCAAAAACACTGCTAATATTTTCGTAATGAACATTTTGCACTCGTTGGAATCTGCACAAAAGTTCGTTTTTTTTTAACAAATCTTATTTTCTTGTATTTTTATCTACGCGTATGCAGGTAGAAAATACATAAGACTAGATGCTTAAATCTGAACGGATTAATTAACTGGATTAAGAATATCATAGACATTAGGACAGGGTTTATCAACTTTGTCTGTCTGTTACCTACCTCTTCACACTCAAACCCACTGAACTGAAGCGATTTACTTACATGAAATTTAGTAAAGAGCTACTTTGAGACTGGGTGGGACAAAGGATTTTTATACCGAAAAATTGCACAGCTGTTGCGGGATAGCGATAAGATAAACGAATTCTTCGCAGACGGACTCGCGGGTGTTTACCCATGGTTTGGCTACATGTACCATGAGATCTGGCAATTTACTAAATATTTCAAATGTTTAGGCGGAAGGGGCAAACTGGGGCGCCCCTCGGGCGGCAGTTTCAGAGGGCGCCAAAATCATAACATGATACGATTAAAAAACCGGCCAAGTACGAGTCGGACTCGCGCACGAAGGGTTCCGTACCATTATATGGGCGCTTTCAAAAAAAAAGTGTACCCTTTCGTTTTTCTGGAAATTTTGGAAAAATATGGTTTTTCCTACTCAGAATCAAGAGCACAATCGATTCAAATCATTTAAAAAATGTCCCCATTTTTTCCTAAAAAAATTTATGAGTCAGTTTTGTCACGCTCATGCTGAATGTTGCAAAAAACGTCGCAAAACTTAAATTTTTTTGGGGGCATTTTTTTTAACTATCGGAATCGATTGTGCTCTTGATTCGAGTAGGAATAACCATATTTTTTCCAAAATTCCAATAAAAAGAAAGGGTAAACTTTTTTTGAAAACGCCCATCTATAAAAACGGCAAAATAATCACGTTTTTTGTATGGAGCCCCCCTTAAATATTTGTTTAATTTTAATTTAATTATTTATTTTTAAAGCAAATATATAACTAAATATTTTGTGAATATTTCAAGCGTCTACATGTTGCCGTTATCAATATCGAGCAAAAAGGAGCAAAAAAATTACGTTTGTTGTATGGGAGCCCCCTTAAATATTTGTTTTATTCTGGTTTTTAGTATTTGTTGTTATAGCGGCATCCGAAGTACATAGTCTGTGAAAATTTCAACTGTCTAGCTATCACGGTTAATGAGATACAGCCCGGTGACAGATGGACGGACGGACGGACGGACGGACGGACGGACGGACAGCGGAGCCTCAGTAATAGGGTCCAGTTTTTACCCTTTGGATACGGAACCCTAAAAACTTGCTCCACAAAGCGCCTAGCGTGCGGAAGTCTGGTTGGCTATCACGTTTCTGCCCCGATTCGAAAAAAATCTTAGATCCGGGGCTGTTTAAAAATAGACTAAGTAAGTAGGTATAATATTGTTATTTCCGAGATCCAGCTATCTTACATTCCAAATTTATATAATTCAAATTCATCTAGCCGCTTTAGCGTGTAAAAGTTTATTATGCAATATAGGCTTGCGTTTGACTACAATCACGGTTGATGGAGAGCGAAGATGAGGCCTACGATGGAGCACGCTTGAATAGTAAATGCTCATTCACTCTAGACTTGAATTTAGGGGAATAAGCAGGAAGAAGGCAGTAACACACAAACGCATGGCTTTGGGCTTAAAACAACTGAATTTCATAATACCTTATTCACTACCCCTAATTTTCAAATTGCCATGGGCTCATAATACCTAAAAATAACTAAAATTTCAAATTGTCTCATCTTAAAATTTGAAATTTTAGGTATTTTTAGGTATTATGAGCCCATGGTAATTTGAAATTTAGGGGTATTAGTGAATAAGGTATTATGAAATTTAGTTGTTTTAAGCCCAAAGCAACGCATGCAAGAACGAGTACGATTGTCATTCCAATACTTTAAGCGATCTACAGTCTTACAATACTTATAGATACAATCATCATCATCATCGTCATCAGCCCAGCCTATGTAGGTACGTCCAACTCCCACTGCAAAACACAGGCCTCCTCTCAGAGGAGGTTCCCACGCCGGCCCAGTGTGGATTGGGAATTTCACACGCACCATTGATTTTTTCGCAAATATATCGTCACTACTTTGAAAAAACCTCGTATCTCAAATCAATACGTACCTTCCTACCTGTAAAGTGAATGAATTATGTAGAACCCAAAAAACACTCCGGAAAAATCGAAACTGAGTTGACGGTATACCGAGGACGATAACTTAATTTTGTAGCTAACTCTACGTACCGTATGTAGGTATTATAAGTACAGTCAACCAATTTTATTCCTGGGCTTCTTCTATTCAATGTGATACAAAATTAGCATATCTAATTCAGTTAACGCTGGGCAATATAATAAATTTAAACAAGTTAGATATACTTACTTATAAATAAATAAATAATAAATAAATATCACGGGACAATTCACACCAATTGACCTTGTCCCAAAGTAAGCTAAGCATAGCTTGTGTTATGGGTACAAGGCAACGGATAAACATACTTATATAGATAGATACATACTTAAATACATATTAAACACCCAAGACCCGAGAACAAATATTCGTATTATTCATACAAATATCTGCCCCGACGCGGGAATCGAACCCGGGACCTCAAGCTTCGTAGTCAGGTTCTCTACCTACTAGGCCATCTGGTCGTCTAAAATCTTTTTGTATTTATTTTTTTAACTTCTTTTTTTGTTACTTTTACGGTCATCCCGTGAAACCATATAATACTTATAACATAGATGTGCGCTGTATCACTGCATAAGGTGATTATTTAACAGATGACGATGTATGTGAAAAATTCGTGTCTATTCTCTAGACCAGTGGTGGTGTAGTGGTATGGCACGCACACGCAGCACGGAATGCTGAACACCTGGGTTCGTTTCCCAGCATTGGTCTTTATTCTGGGGTTTTTCTATGCATCTATATTTCAGTTTATATTTAGTATGAAATATATAGTAAATTTACTCAAATTGTTAAAATTGACCCGATAAAATTTAGAATGTTCAATATGATCATCATCATCATTTCCGGCATCCCCATTAGGATCCAAGTTGCTATTGAGTGGATCTTATCCATAGATCGATGGATCTTAAGGACATGCCCATCATTTCAGCCGGAAGACTTTGACCAGGACGTCGCGGATTATTCGCGATTATTCCTTTGGCTTCCTTCACAAGAGACGAAGGAAGAACTGCGTTTATTTTTTCGTCTTTGTTCCTTTAAACTGAAGGTGCTTACTGCGATAAGGAACAAAGGCGAAAAAATAAACGCAGTCCTTCCTTGTGAAGGAACTAGTGCAAAACACAGCATTAGTTCCATCGAAGGAACAGGCAAAGGAACTTTGCGAATAATCCGTTGTCGCTCCATCTTGTTGGATACCTACTCTACTTCTTCCAGTCTGTGGATGCTATTTTAAGTGATTTGCAAAAGAATAACTTAAGTAAGTATTAACACGTTCACTACGGCAAAGAATCTCAATGACTTTATTTGGGTACGACATGGGGTCTTTTAGATCCGATGCATAACAATACTTTATTGCGTTAACGGGTCAAAGAGACCCGTTGGGTATGCTCTTATTTAATTGTGATTATCTACATAGTTATGATGATTCATGCATATATATTTAAAACAACATATTCTTACATAGTCAACCTAGTCTATCTTCAAAACGCAGGTAGATTCACTGTATGATTTGATGGAAAAACAAAGAACAATCTGTCGGATCTTTTAGACCCCATGTCCGCACTGACTGTTTACAATATCGATATTTCTTTAGTGTTGCGGGTAGAAATGAAATGTCGATATCGAAAGTAATTAGTTTTTATTAATAATGTTATAATTAACAAGATACAAAATGTAGCATGTATAATCAGCACTAAATGTTTTTAGTTAATTTTAATGTTATTTGTGACGTCACGTTGAACTTATGTGATACATTATAACATATTGCCAGTTAATGTAAATATTATTTGTAGTAATATTTTGCCCACCAATTATGACTTATTCTGACAGGTAAATCCTCCTTTTTCCTTTTTATGGTTCGTTCTTATCTTTTTCACACATAAACAATATTTTCCTCGACCGCTTCATGATCGATAAATCAATCCACCCACACACTTAGACTGCACTAGCTGAACTAGGCTGTTATCTATTGCGGCTATCGGGTCACCGGGCATCGGATCTTTAAGACCCGGTAAACGCACCAGATGAAAATACTTTCGCACTGGTCGACATGGGGTCGAAAATATCCGATGAGTGTTTTTTGCGTAAATTGCCTATATTTGAATAAACATTGACAAGACACTCACTGTCCCTTTTTTACTTACTCAAAATACAGAGATATCTATCCCGCTCCAGCGTTCAGAACAGTAATTTCATCCCCGCACCGGAGGAAAGTTCTACATCGGATACATTCGACCCGATGCCGTAGTGAACGTGATAAAAGATGATGTCTGCTAGCCTAAGCCTGCAGCATCTCATGCGTAAACCAATGGCAGTCGAATTGAAATTTCGGCATTCCCCAAAAAGTCTCAGCGGAATTCCCAAAAATTACATCGTGCTCTCCATTAACGTTACAATATAAAACACCCGCGCCCATGTCATCAAACATAGAGCGGTTCGTATAAAACGGGTATCGGGATAGTAGTCTAAAGCGTGTTTTTCCAGACATCAAATCCATCAAGCCGTTTTAACATGGAGTAAAAAAGTTTTCATCACTTAAGCTCTGAAAGTTAAATACTTGAAATCCGTGTTGTAAATTAGATTTACAATCTTTAGGGATGTAAGTAAATTTAAAAATCGAATGGTGCTTCTTGTATTCACGAACTAGTAAACAAGGAGATTGTAATGCGTAATACTTAGGTACCTCCGAACTTCCATGCTGGCATAATGCTGCTGGCCAGTGCTGGCTGAATGTGCCAAAGCCAAAGAGCGCGAGGCCATTAAAAAAAACCATAGACGGTTTGACGCGATAAATTTTCTTCCACTCTGTTACAAATTGCGTAGGTATACATTTTTAACATAACGGTTTTTCTTTATTTCCTCGCATTTTTGATGAAAAGTAGAGTGTTCAACTCGAGTGTAAATGATCAATTACACCCGCGAACTATAAGCACCCTCGCTCGCTTTGCTCGCTCGTGCGCCTAAATATCTTGGTATTGATCACTTACGATTATTTACCAATCTATTATAGGTACTAATGTACTCACAAACTTTTGCATTTTAATATTATGCAGCATTTACAATATTAGTAAGATAGCAATGCCTATCGAACGACACAAATATCACAATGACAAGGATTGTGATGGGATGGCTATGAATCAAATTGGTCGACTGTACTGTACGTCCCGATTTAGACAAAAAACCAACAATTATTTGTACATTAGTTTCACGGCAACTACAATTTAATAATGTACATCGAAATGTTAATGTCCGCCGAAGCGGATGACTCGAGTGATAAAAATCTGATGAATTTATTCCTAACTATGTAATTAGTGCGTTACAAAACGCTGCAAAGCTTCTCACGTCATGTACTATACATATACATGAGGGTCAAACAAAATTGGCTATTTCATTAATTACCTACACCACAAAGCACCTATTTGAGAATGGTTGGTAACCCTGACTTTGAAGCGGGAAGTTTCGTAGTCGATTCTCATGAGACGTCTGTTTTGCATACGAAATCGAGATTTCTATCTATCTGTTACTTAGCTCGAGAGCCTAGGCCACCAAAAACCGAAGCGGGCCCGGCGCTCTGTACGTATATATTATAACACTGAAACATATACTCAGACACACACCGACGGCGGGCCGATTCTTGGTGTTATACAACGCGCTGGGCCTGCTCCGTCGGCTTTGCGCGCACGCCCCGGCGCTGCGGTCTGTGGTGGCTTTCAGTATAGTACGAATTTTTTGAGGGACACCAAATAAAAACCCAAACATCTAAACAGCTTTTTACTAAAAATGTACCTACTGTTACATTTGACAAAACACAGATTAAACAGCATGGAACGTCAACTCCTGCGGTTGTTGATGAACACTCGTACGGAGCTGAAGAAGCCTCTCTTCTGCATCCTGGTGACCGGCAGGATGGTGTGGTTGCTGTAGAATGACGCTGACGTGTCGTAGATTGACGAGCTCATCTCTACCGCCTGCAATAAGTATGGCGTCATTGACATTGTCAGTGTCTCTTGTCACAAATGGGCACTTTTCTAATACTTATGACGCAGATTTAAATAAATAAATATCATGAGACAATACACACCAATTGACCCAGTCCCAAACTAAGCAAAGCTTGTACAGTCAATGACTTTAATTCATGTCATGAGCCACCATAGAACCTTTTCAAAGGAAAAGTCATAACGATTTTCCTTGTTAATTAATGCTATGTCACTATGACGTTTACTGTGAAATGGTTCCATGCTGGCTCATGAATTAAAGTCCTTGACCGTACTAGGGGTACTAGACAACGGATAAACATACTTATATAGATAGATACATACATAAATACATACATATTAAACACCCAAGACTCGAGCACAAACCTTCGTATTTTTCGCACATTGTATTACTATTGCCAGCGCGGACCGCGCAAATTAACAGGCTCCCTATCTAGGGTTGCCAACTATACTGTTAAAAACAGTATTATACTGTTTTTCACTACATTATACTTTTTAGAGCGGTTTCGCACTACGTCCGATCCGAATCCCATCCGAATCCGTGAAAATAAGTTTTGGAACAATTTGTATGGTAAAATCGGATGAGGAAATCGGATTCAGTGGGTAAGCTCATCCGATTTTACCATACAAATTGTTCCAAAACTTATTTCCACGGATTCGGATCGGATTCGGATCGGATTCGGATCGGACGTAGTGCGTAAGTAACCGCTCTTACTGTTGAACAAAAATAAAGTATACAAAATACTGTTTTTAGCATCAAAATGCCTAAAACTAAGCACACACTAAGTTGCCTCATTTATTTTAATTGTGGAGAGACCTGTGAAGGTTTTAAAAATAATACTAATACAAGAAGCACTAACATGTCCTTAAAACATAAAGAGCACACTGTTCATTTTTATAAAATACTGTTTTTTATCCTTTTCACATCTTTATATACTTTATTTTTTGTAAAAAAAGTTGGCAACCCTATCCCTATCCCATGAGACACATGCCTCATGGGTGACTTTACTGGTACGTCCATGAGGCACATGTGCCTCATGACTTTATGAGCGTCTAATGTCATTGTTACTATGGGGACGTGTCGAAAGAACGCTGCACATTGTATCGGGACAGGGAACCTGGTGTGCTGCTGAGATATAATATCTCTGGAAGGGTGTTCCGCAAAGGATGTGCCGCGGCACACGCTGGTGTACCGTGGGCATTAGTTGGTGTGCCTCAGAAAAATAATATCTCATAAACCTAAATAGACGGACGGAAGAAAAATACTTAAACAGATGTAAATCACGCTGATTCACATGATTTTTCAATTAAGGTGTACCTACCTCCAAAAATGTTTGTTTTGCTAGGTGTATCTTGAACACAAAAAGTTTGCGGAACGCTGGAACAGAGGCTTGAAACGTTAACGAATTAATTAATTAGAATTTTTAGTTAGCTACCCACGTTTCAAGCCTCTGTTCCATCTGTGTAATTACTAGACGAAATACTTAATAGTTTCAAAGTGTCATGCATGAGTGACACAAAAGGCGAACAATACTCAAGTAGGTAGTATAATGCAAGTGTTCAACTTACTCCAAGCGAAGAGTTGATGTGATAGGAATCAATAGAACTGTTAATACTGGAATTTTTGTGCACTTGACCAACGGGGAACTTCGTATCTGATACCCTGGACGCTCTCATGACCAGGCAAGATATCAATCTCTTTAGGAACGGTTTCTTGGGTTTCAGTTCGTAGTTCACCGGTTCATTAAAACATTTGAATCGAGTTTCGGAATGTTCGCTGCCGCCCTCAGGGTACAGTGAGTAAGCAGAAGTCCCAAGGTTCGGAGTGAGTGGCCTTCGACGTCCTGGAAAAGCGGAAGATGCAAAAGTTAGAAAGAAACAAATATTTTTCGTGATATATACAAGTGGTCCAAAAATCGTAAAAAGAAACAATAAGAACAAGTTATAGCGATATGGTCCTAATTCAGCAGTTAGCAGTATATGTATAATCAGCTTCGCGATCGGTGCTGATGTTTCGTTGGGATAGTCAATGAATGACGGATGTTTTTATAGATACTGTTGAACACAAAAAACAACTAACAGATTAATATGTTCTAACAAGCGCAAACTTATACGTTGTCGGTTTAACTCCACTAATATGGAAGAGCAAGCTGCTCATCAGAAAACTTGGTTTGACGTATGAAACATTTATAGGGTATCGTTCATTGACCCTTGAACAGCCTAGACTCTGGGGACTTATTTTGAAACCACACCACTCGATAATGGTAAGGATCCGAGTTTTGCTATATTTCTATTTAATTTGAAATTTGAAATGTGCTACCAAGCACCATATTAAAATAAAATTACAATGTCAAATAAATACATAATTTAAATGTACAGTACCTGGGCGACCGAGCTCTGCTCGGGCAGAAACTCGGTACCGAGCGTTTTCCCAGGGATAAGACCAAGCTAGATCAATTTTTCATCCCCGAAAACCCCCAAATACCAAATTTCATCGAAATCGTTGGAGCCGTTTCCGAGATCAAAACACCGGAGGGGGGGGGGGGTGAGAGGGGGGGGGGGTATGCGGGGGAGGGAGCGCGGGGGTATTAAAGGGGGGATGAAAATTTCATTGATTTTGCCGTAGGATGCACCGTTTTCAAGATATTTGACAAAAACACCGGAGGGAGTGGGGGGGGGGGGGTGAGTCACGTTAAACTATCGTCCGTAAACCGACTTTACAGACAACCGGCTTTTCCTGTTCTGTGCTCCCAATAGGGAACGTGCACATAGACGGTGCTGCCAACTGGTGCCATAAGGGTGCCATCAATTTGAATGTTTTACCTTGATAAGTTTGTTTTACTGTCCGCATAGTGTCTCTTCTGTCGCATTAGTGCTGCCGCCTATAGTTACTGCACGTTCCCTATAATACTTTTTCTAACAAAAAAGTAACTTTTTCTCACAAAAGAAGAAACTTGACGTTTTCTCATGAAAAATAAATTTAAAAAAAAAACTAAAAATCTTGAAAAAAAACGTGGAATCGAACCGAGGTCGGCTGGATCCGCGACCACCCGATTTCCAATCTAATACCTTTAAACGAGCAATTCTTGTATATATGTATATATATATATATATATATATATATATAATCAGGATCTCGGAAACGGCTCCAACGATTTCGATGAAATTTGGTATGTGGGGGTTTTCGGGGATGAAAAACTGATCTAGCTATGTTTAATTTTCAGAAAATCGCTTTTACTCGTGTTTTCCGGCTATTTTTGTTTGCATTAGAATATAAAGCTAAATTTCGCCGACTTCGAGCAGATCATAATGGCACATTAGAAATCGGGTGGTCGCGGATCCAGCCGACCTCGGTTCGATACCACGTTTTTTTTCAAGATTTTTAGTTTTTTTTTTTAAGTTTATTTTTTATGAGAAAACGTCAAGTTTCTTCTTTTGTGAGAAAAAGTTACTTTTTTATGAGAAAAAGTTATTTTTTGCGAGAAAAAGTTACTTTTTTGTTAGAAAAAGTATTATAGGGAACGTGCAGTAACTATAGGCGGCAGCACTAATGCGACAGAAGAGACACTATGCGGACAGTAAAACAAACTTATCAAGGTAAAACATTCAAATTGATGGCACCCTTATGGCACCAGTTGGCAGCACCGTCTATGTGCACGTTCCCTATTGGGAGCACAGAACAGGAAAAGCCGGTTGTCTGTAAAGTCGGTTTACGGACGATAGTTTAACGTGACTCACCCCTCCACCCCCTCCGGTGTTTTTGTCAAATATCTTGAAAACGGTGCATCCTACGGCAAAATCAATGAAATTTTCATCCCCCCTTTAATACCCCCGCGCTCTCTCCCCCGCATCCCCTCCCCCCCTCTCAACCCCCCCCCACCCCTCCGGTGTATATGTATAATCAGGATCTCGGAAACGGTTCCAACGATTTCGATGAAATTTGGTATTTGGGGGTTTTCGGGGATGAAAAATTGATCTAGCTTGGTCTTATCTCTGGGAAAACGCTTGGTACCGAGTTTCTGCCCGAGCAGAGCTCGGTCGCCCAGGTACTGTGCCATTATGATCTGCTCGAAGTCGGCGAAATTTAGCTTTATATTCAAACAAAAATAGCCGGAAAATACGAGTAAAAGCGATTTTCTGAAAATGAAACATAGCTAGATCAATTTTTCATCCCCGAAAACCCCCATATACCAAATTTCATCGAAATCGTTGGAGCCGTTTCCGAGATCCTGATTATATATATACAAGAATTGCTCGTTTAAAGGTATTAGATAGATAGATAGATTAGATTAGATAGATAGATAGATATAAAAAAAAACTAATGAAGCCCCGAGTTGGCTTGGCCTAGGCGCAAAAGTGCCCATCACTCTCGCCGCGTTAACACGTTGAATAGCGCTGGACATTTGGACAAAACAAGGAACGCACGCACCCGCGCGACCAACGGACTCCCTCTCCTCTCCTTAATTCGACGCCCTACGAAGGCTTCGGTCGGTTTACGCAATAAGCCTAAGACTAAAATCTATTTTGTTGCAAGACCATTTAAATGCCGATTTCGTAAGGGTGAAGCAAGACGAGCGTAATTTTTTGATTCGTGAGCGGCGTAATTTCGGTCGCGTAATTTCTACTAAGTACGTTCGGTTTCATACAAAACTCCTGTTTCGTTCACACGGCGACGCGAAGTGAGTTTTACACAAATAGGACTTTTATAAGAAACCAAAATTACGCGACCGAAATTACGCGACTCACACAACTCAAAACATTACGCTCGTCTGGCTTCACCCTAAGGCCCATACTACACGGGCGGTTTTCCCGCCGCGGGAAACCGCTCGACGGAGCTGCCGCAGACCGTCAAACTACACGGAACGCGGTTTACCGCTGTCTTTTGTTCATTTCAACATGGATCTGCCAATGATAACTGCGCTTAATTAATAATGTAACAATTTGAAAGGAAATACGTTAATTTGCACGCTTTTGGTTTCATAAAATACCTAGTTAATATTCTTTTAAAAGCGTTTTACTATAAAAAAGACACGTCAAGATTGTTTACCTTATTTCTAATGCTAAAAAAACGAAATACGTACGACGAACGAGCGCCCTCGCGCAAAGCCCCGCGCCGCGCAGAATGACGCAATAGCGGGAAACCGCCCGTGTAGTTTGAAGCGGCAGTTATCAGCGGCGGTTTAACGCTGCATGCGGCGGTCGAATTTCTCCCGCCCGTGAACCGCGGCGGGAAACCGCGCAGTGTAGTATGCAGCATACAACTTCCATATAAAATTGTGTCTAGTGCGGTTCAGAAGCGGTTTCCCGCGGCGGGAGAACCGCCTGTGTAGTATGGGCCTTAGGCACACTACACGCTACACGGCTACACTACACGTATTTCATATATCGGAGCTCTATACAAATATAGGTCTAACTAAATATTTTAAGCCAAGGATAAAAATGGAATAGCAAAAAATGATTAGTATTATTAGGTTGCTCATTAATTTGTTAATTCCATTACTATTATTATTATGTTGGTACGGCATTCCCCCTTCTTCCACGTAGTCAAACTTTTTAGTCCAACCAGTTTGACCACGAGGAATTATGTTTCCTTATTAAATAGTAGCCATCTATACCTTGACAAACTCGTACGCGGCGCTCGGCGGAACCCTGTCGCAGGGAGCCTCTGCTGTCCTTAACAAGATTGTTTTTAATAAGTGCGGCAAACGCTGACTGAGGCAGGGTTCCGCGGAGGGTCTCGCACGAGCTTGTCGGACTATACTCATAGAGTTTGAACTTTTTCATCATGGGACCCACGTTTCCAACCCTATTTCGTAAAATAAACTCACCTTTAAAAATAGTGTGAATTGAAGTTGCATTTTTTCGTTCTACTTTTGGACTGTTTTGATTGGCAGTCTGTTTTTGATGCACCTTATGCGGAATCGGTGGAGGTGTGTGCGTTTCTGAGGACGAAAACATCACTCGCTTCGTGTACTCCACTCGTGCGTAGTGTATCTCAACAGACGATGCAGTTTTTCTTGGGTATTCATGAACACTTTCCTTTTTAGTTCGTTTTCGATGGCAAGCATTGAATAAGACCGTTGTTTCAAATTTTTCCGCACCACGACCGTCCTTGTTCGTAAAGACATTTAAAAAGGGACTTTCTTTACGAACCGGCGCCTCATTAAATACCTTTATGCTTTCTCCACCTTTAACAGCTTCCTGAACCTTTTGATTGTGTCTGCTTTCACTGCTCCTGACTTCATTGGGCTTTACGAATTCTACAATTCTAGGCATAACAGGAGCACGTTTTCTAGATTCATAACTTTTAAGAGACTGATTTACATTTAATGAGTTTGGAATGTCAGGTTCAAATTCATCATCGGTTTGGGTTATTTTGTTGAAGTGAAAAACGTATTCATCTTTGGGTTTTGTCTTTATTTTTCCGACTGAAACTAAGCTGCATTTTGTGCGTCTTTCTAAACAGTTCTTTTTAAGTAATATGTGATAAATAGTTTTTCTGACTTTAGCATATTGTTGAGGTGTCAAAACTATTGATTTCTGTTTGTTTCGCTGGTTCAGGCGTAGAAACAACTTGATGCTTCGATCTTGAATTAACTCTTGATATGGAGAATTCTTATTTTCTAGTTTAGTGCAGTTTCCAGTTGTATTCTCGCAACCAACACTATGTTTTGATATTGGCGAGGAGTATTCAGGTTGAGTTTGGCTGAAATCAAATTACTGTAGTTAGGACAGCAGTTCTATAGAGTTGTCTTTATAGAAGTGTCTTTAGAAATAAAAAAAAACCTAGGACGTCGGAACAAGCAGCGAAGGAAATCTTGACTGTCGTTCTTTACCGGAGTATCCCTGCTCGTCTAGACCAAAAAATAAACAAAAATAAATTAGATAATGTTGACGTAAGACACATATGATTAGGGATCGGATGATAGAGTGCAAATGACATAAGGAACAGGACTAATGGAGTAGACTCAGTGTTATATTTTTTATGCAGCCGACAAATTCGTCAATGACATCATAGATAAGATTATTAGGTACATAATTATTTTATCGTTATGAAAAAAAACTGTGTAGTAGCAGTAGTGGACGTCTAACGGCTGAACGACGGCGATGATGATGATGATGATATTTTTTTATTGCTATTAGAGTGGGTACATTTTATCCCACCCAATGCGAATTATTTGTGATTTTGAGATTGCATTTTTTAAAGCGACTGACAATACAATTAATGTCTTTATAGCCTATTCATTAGATAAACACTCTATCCTCTCTCTTATGTAGAAATTTTATCAACGACAAATAGACAAATCTGTCTACTGCAAAAAAAATGTAACACAAATTTCTACTCCATTAGTTTTAGTTCCGTTCCTTACGTCATTTGCACTGAATCGTCCGATCCTTACATATGATACAGGCACAATAATTTAAGAAAGAAATTCATGATAATTTTGAAACTTAAGAAGATTTTGCCAGATAATAGATACGTACTTAGAACGTACCTATTGTCCGATAAAACAAGTAATTATGCTGAAGTGGAACTAATAAGGTTTTTCTGACAAACAAAATATTGCTAGATGGCGTTAATAATTTAAGTCAGGTTTGGAATTGGCTCACTTAGTTTTAAAACAGTCCCAAACATGACACAAACGTCAAAAAACCGGCCAAGAGCATGTCGGACATGACCAGAACACGGTCCCGCAGCCGTTACGACGTGTACCTACCTACTATCTGTATTCAACAAGAAAATTTTTGCTAAGGATGGAACTTCTTAAGCACAGTCAAGGAAACTGAATCGCATTGCAGGGTGGAACCTTTTCTCAACCGATTTCACGATTATTTCTTTAGCAGATGTATGGAAAGTCAACATGACATTTGCAATAAAAAGGGTTCACCCTGGTACGTGATTCAGTTTCTTCGACTGTACCTAGTTATATTTTACAGATCAGGCTGCTATTTACTCTTTAACTACTAATAATTCTCAAGCAAACTTAGCCGTAACAGTGGTTCTTGTTAATTTGTTATATTTACTCTCACCATGATTTTTTTCAAAATTTTCTAACCTACAGGTTTAGCTTTTAAAAAGGGGGCACTCGATTTTAGCAAAAATTTGCGTTTTAAAGTTGAATATTTCGCAAACTATTTACTGTATTGAACAATCGTCTTCACAACCACGTAATGATTTTAAAATGAATACTCATTGAAATATTCGATACCTACCCCACAATATACTCGTAAGGTTAGGATAGGTCTATGGGAGTTACCCTAAAAACATTTATTCTAAGCCGCAGATGCACGGACGGACAGTATTCTATAAGTTTTCCGTTTTTGCCATTTTGGCTACGGAACCCTAAATAGGCATGGATTAGACTATTAACACTATCACGTGATAGACGCTCATCGTGATCCTTATCACAACATTGTTGATGAGTATCGCAGTATTGTAAAAATTATGAAGTTAATTTCCGGATGATTTAAAATTCGCGATAATATTGTCATTAACAGTACCTATCGTGATATTGATAAAGATAAGTCTAATCCGTGCCAAGTGGCCCTCACGATACCAACGCCCTTTGCTATTAACTACCACACACGTGCAAGGCGACTCCATCTGTGCGACACTTTACCGCAGTTGCTAAAAATATTAAGGTCGTTCTTAGAGAGATATAAAAATAATAGGGTAATAATTAGGGTAGTTACCCTACCCTGCTGAGAGAAATAACGTGGTTGATTTTTTTGTGTTCACTAGTTGGTGGTACATTAATCTTTTTGTTTGAGAAAGGGTGTGCGAGTTCACTGACTCTACATACTTACTTTGAAACTCGTTAGCGTCTTGTGTAGCGTTTGTGATGATGAGTCTGCATTTGATTATTTATAAAGAATAAGAAGAATAAGAATAAATTTATTGATGCAGTTAATTAATTTACATTTTATGAATAAATTGAAACAATACAAAAAAAAAAAATATGGCACTGCGACAGACTTCTTACATAAAACATTTTCCCGTATCACCTACACTAGGCTAGGCCTGTCCCGTAGAGTGACACTACACACTTTACCAAATAATGTAATAAATCATGCGTAAAGGTAAGGCATCTTATAATCTAAGTATATATTTCAAGTAACTATTATAATTTTCTTTTAAGCTTAAATTTGACAGACAATACAAACAATATCCAAAACCATAACAAAAAATGGCACCGTCGGTGTTAGAATAACTAGGATGGATCTTTTGAAATGTGCATATGCGTGAGTGTGTATGTGAGTGTGTATGTGAGTGTGTGTGTGTGTGAGTGTGTGTGTATGTGTGAGTGCGCGTGCGTGTGTGTCTTTGCGTGCGTGTCTGCGTGTGAGTACACGCGCGCGCGTGCGTTCGTGAGGGTGGGAGTATGAATGGTCTTGCAGTAGTGGGTGTGTATGTACTTATTGTCAGGCTATAATATTTAGTTTTACAATTATAACGATGCAATCTTTTCCGTCTCACTATAGTTCAACGATTTAAGCCATTTAAGGACCACGATTTTAACCTCCCTAGATGACATAGTTGAGATTTTACAAAGTTTATTTACTTTCTTATATACAAAAAGACGCAGATAGGGACCAAGTCTTTTACGAAATTTAGAGCTCACTTTTGGTAACGGGACCACGAATGTACGTTTATTAAGCCGTTCGTCATAATCAGGCAAACTTGTGACAGCATCGTGAGCCATTATGTGGGAGCGGAATAGGGAGGGTTTCTGCATGAAAGCACGTATGTGTTTCACAAACGCAGCTGCCTTGCACGTGTAGTAGCGAAGGAGTAGGTCCCATTTGTTCTATAGAACTGATATATTCGGTACTATTTTGAAATTTATTACTTCATGATTTCACAGTTCTGTAGAACAAGTGGGACCTACCCAAAACGTCGTACCTACATAGTTCATTTATATGTATAGACATCTGCAAAGTAATTGCGGGATTCAGGCGGCCTGAATCCCGCAAAACAAATCAACAAATAAATCATCTTATCTTAATCAATAAATTACAAAGTATGGTTTACTGTTTTCTCTACATTTTTATCTTCTCAAAAGATTTGTCGTATTTCGATGCTGAGAAAGCTACGTGTACACCGTGTTTTTTTTTATTTCCGTTAAATTCGACACGTTGTTGCTCTGCTCGGTACATTAACAGAAACTACCTATATACATATATTGATTTTGGTTAAAATCGAAAAAAAATGTTAGTTTTTTATGAAAAACATATTACAGTGCAGAAGGTTACACAAAAGTTAGTGTCAATTATGACATTGATGTGACACATAATGAAAGAGAAAGTATGTAATGTCGAACGAACTCGCCTCAATAATCTCCTTGTAGCGAATAGCTAGGTATGAATGGAAAACTGTTATACTGACGAAATTTAAATGATAAATAGTAATACTTAGGACGTAATGAAAGGCCTTTTATACTGGTTCAGCCATTAAATTAAATTATTGAATCTCTCAAAAATAGTAAGAGTTAAGACACTAGTTTCTTGGAGAAACTAGCTCTATTTGACCTGAATAATCTTCCCTTAAAGTTAACGGAAGTCAAAAAAACACGGTGTATAGCTAGTGGCATTCGGGAAGACGCATGAAATTGTCAAAATTTGACATAAGAACTACGATACGACGGTTTGCAATAAGAACTACGGCACGCGTCATCGTGAACGCCTCGATCTTGCTCGATCTATCTATATGGAAAAGCATAAATAAAAAAGTTTTAAACTCGCCTCCGAAGGTTTTTGCATTGGTGGTTTAAATCTGCCTTTATCTATTCCCAGCAGCTCCCTTATCTCCCTGTCTCTTTCTATGGGGTCGGAAATCGAACAGTCGTCGCCTCTGAAGTGTTTCAGCTGGACTATCAATGAAAACTTAAAATTTGTTAGCAGTTCTTTAAAAACAATTAGGTTTGATAATCGTACCTTAATCACCATTTACTGTCCAAAGCTAATCTACTTTTCCGAACCGTGTACTTTCTTAAAAATGTATACGCTCCCAAAACTTGCCCAATAAAACTTCCCAAATTGAACATTTTCCCGAAATGAAGGCATTCAACAGAAGAGCAGCGAATATTTACCTACTACGAACTTTAACTCGCGCTCTCTTTCTTTATTTGGTTGGCGTATCGTGATCAGATCAGGTCAGATCCTACACTTAAATATAATTAAGTACACTTGTACATTCAATATTACAATTCGGTTACTAATATAATGTTCGTGCATTAAATAATTCAACATAAAAACTTAAAAAACACATTGTTACCTAAGTACTTGGGGGCGACGTCGTTGGGAACATCTGTATTAGTCGATATATGTGTTTGGGTAATTTTAGCGACATTACTGTTTCTATCTTCACGCCTGTAACGTCCATCATCTTCACAACACTTCCAAATAACACAAAATGGGTATTTATCAACAACTGGGGTTATAATATAGGTACCTGTGAGATATTTCGATGCTGTCCCTGACATTCAATTTTGAAGTCATATTTGGTGGACCGTTCTGTAACTAAATCATAGAGTTATATCTATCTAATACCTTTAAACGAACAATTCTTGTATATTTTTTTTTCAGGGATCTCGGAAACCGGTCTAACGATGTCGATTAAATTTGTTATGTGGGGGTTTTCGGAGGCGAACATTGATCTAGTTTGGTCTTATATCTTTGAGAAAACGCATGTTTATGTTTAGTCCGACCGAAACTCGATCTCCTAGGATTTAATAGTGAGTAACGGATTTTAAAGGATAGAAACGGCAGTGATGGATCATGTTTAAACATGCATTGTTTCTGTCATTTAATTAGAAACGAAAGCAGAACAGCACACTCTCTCGCCATCTTTGATGGTATTTGTAAATTTGGCGTAAGAAAGTAGGTGTTGTCAAGGTCTATGCAAAACCTTGAACGAATAAATAACAAGAGAGTAAGTAAGTATTGCAAGAAGAATCTCTCAATTAGATACCTACCCCATCAAACATAAGGGTTTGTGAAAACGATCTCTTTCGCGGTTCATTTTCAGGCGGTACAAATAAAAAATTCTCTAAAGACGTGGAAGCTTCATTATCCCCTGGAATGACTGTGACGTTATTTTTAATAGACTTTCTTACAGTCACACCTGTATCCATTTCCCCCTGGCTGAACTTCACATTGTAGTATTCTTTATCACCGTCAATATTTACGGTGACGGTAGAAACGTTATGTTTGGTATTTAATGCTGGGTTTTCTTTAACGTTCTTTTCCATCTGTGCTGTGTATTTTTTCGTGAAGTCATCCACCAAAGCTTTTTTAGCTAGCATTTGATCCGTGTTGGTTCCTATTGTTACGTGCTCTTTGGGTTTCGGGCTGCCTGGCCGCTTGCTCGGGCATGAGGCTTTAGGAGACGCTGGTCGAGACTTTGGTTTTTGTTCTGATTTCTTTTTGATCATAGAATTGGCTTGGAATACGTTTTTACTTTGAAACTTGTTCGTAATCTTGGTCTTTTTAGTAGTACCAGAAGATGTGGTCTCACGGACCACTTTCTTAGAATTGGAAGCGAAAACTTGCGTTTTCATATCTTTATCTCCTTTTTCTTTATTAGAAACTTTTATAGGAGAAGGGGAACGGCTGCGACCCGCCGCTTTCTTAGGCTTTGGATCTCCTGGTTTATTTTCAGCATTGTATACCTGCTTCACTTTTTGACTATAGACTTGTGGTGAAAATTGATTTATCAATTCTTGACTAACGCCGACTCTATTTATATTATTAAAAGGTTTTGGTTTAATTTTCTCGACTGACTCGTGTTTAGGATAAACTGATATTATGACTAGGGGACTCTGGCATTCCTTGAGTTCAACATCTTCATCCTCATCTGATACACAAGTCCCATTGTCGGCAGTATTAACACAGTGGCATTGTACTACTTTATCATAGTTAACGACTTTCTTTGTGGGTTCTGATTTTCTGTAAATAATATCGAAATCGACTTGTGTACCTTGAGATGACTTCCTGAAAACGAAGAAAAGTTATCATACATATTACAGTAATTAACAATCAAGAAATGTCTTAGTCACTTACAGTAATGTAGGTAGTAATAATTCTTATAAATAAATCTATACTAACCCTAATAATGTAGGAGTTGCGGGGCATGGAACACTACATACATTTGCTTGACTGACTGAATCACGTTGAATTCTCGATGGCCTAGAAAAAAATTACCCACATCTAATGAAGCTTTAATTGTGTTACTAAAATGACTACAACGAAAATGTGTTCATTATAGTATTTTATGCAACGGCTGTATAAGTGAGGTCTTAAAAGGCGAGTGACGTGAGTTGCGATACGAGCGAATGCGAGTATCGCAATGGAAGACGGCACGAGCCGTTAAGACCAAATTATACACCGTTGCATACAATATTTTTTCTACGACTCGACTCTGCTGTTCTGGACTGTACCCTATTGTAGGGTACAGTCGGGTACAGTAGGGTAAAATAGGGTACAGTAGGGTACAGTCGGGTACAGTAGGGTACAGTCGGGTACAGTAGGGTAAAATAGGGTACAGTAGAGTACAGTCGGGTACAGTAGGGTAAAATAGGGTACAGTAGGGTACAGTCGGGTACAGTCGGGTACAGTAGGGTAAAATAGGGTACAGTCGGGTACAGTAGGGTAAAATAGGGTGCAGTCGGATACAGTAGGGTACAGTAAGGTACAGTAGGGTAAAATAGAGTACAGTCGGGTACAGTAGGGTAAAATAGGGTACAGTAGGGTACAGTCGGGTACAGTAGGGTAAAATAGGGTACAGTTGGGTACAGTCGGGTAAAATAGGGTACAGTTGGGTACAGTCGGGTACAGTAGGGTAAAATAGGGTACAGTCGGGTACAGTCGGGTACAGTAGGGTAAAATAGGGTACAGTAGGGTACAGTCGGGTACAGTAGGGTAAAATAGGGTACAGTTGGGTACAGTCGGGTAAAATAGGGTACAGTTGGGTACAGTCGGGTACAGTAGGGTAAAAAAGGGTACAGTCGGGTACAGTCGGGTACATTAGGGTAAAATAGGGTACAGTCGGGTACAGTAGGGTGAAATAGGGTACAGTAGGGTACAGTCGGGTACAGAAGGGTAAAATAGGGTACAGTAGGGTACAGTCGGGTACATTAGGGTAAAATAGGGTACAGTTGGGTACAGTCGGGTAAAATAGGGTACAGTTGGGTACAGTCGGGTACAGTAGGGTAAAATAGGGTACAGTCGGGTACAGTCGGGTACAGTAGGGTACAGTCGGGTACAGTAGGGTACATTCGGGTACAGTCGGGTACAGTAGGGTACATTCGGGTACAGTCGGGTACAGTCGGGTACACTAGGGTAAAATACCCTATTTTACCCTATTGTACCCTATTTTACCCTACTGTACCCGACTGTACCCTACTGTACCCTATTTTACCCTACTGTACCCGACTGTACCCTACTGTACCCTATTTCACCCTACTGTACCCGACTGTACCTTACTGTACCCTATTTTACCCTACTGTGTCCGACTGTACCCGACTGTACCCTATTTTACCCTACTATACCCGACTGTACCCAACTGTACCCTATTTTACCCTACTGTACCCGACTGTACCCTATTTTACCCTACTGTACCCGACTGTACCCAACTGTACCCTATTTTACCCTACTGTACCCGACTGTACCCTATTTTACCCTACTGTACCCGACTGTACCCTACTGTACCCTATTTTACCCTACTGTACCCGACTGTACCCTACTGTACACTATTTTACCCTACTGTACCCGACTGTACCCAAATGTACCCTATTTTACCCTACTGTACCCGACTGTACCCTATTTTACCCAACTGTACCCGAATGTACCCTATTTTATCCTACTGTACCAGACTGTACCCTACTGTACCCTATTTTACCCTACTGTACCCGACTGTACCCTACTGTACCCTATTTTACCCTACTGTACCCGACTGTACCCTACTGTACACTATTTTACCCTACTGTACCCGACTGTACCCAACTGTACCCTATTTTACCCTACTGTACCCGACTGTACCCTATTTTACCCAACTGTACCCAACTGTACCCTATTTTACCCTACTGTACCAGACTGTACCCTACTGTACCCGACTGTACCCTACTGTACCCGACTGTACTCTACTGTACTCTATTTTACCCTACTGTACCCAACTGTACCCTATTTTACCCTACTGTACCCGACTGTACCCTATTTTACCCAACTGTACCCAACTGTACCCTATTTTACCCTACTGTACCAGACTGTACCCTACTGTACCCGACTGTACCCTACTGTACCCGACTGTACTCTACTGTACTCTATTTTACCCAACTGTACCCAACTGTACCCTATTTTACCCTACTGTACCAGACTGTACCCTACTGTACCCGACTGTACCCTACTGTACCCGACTGTACTCTACTGTACTCTATTTTACCCTACTGTACCCGACTGTACCCAACTGTACCCTATTTTACCCTACTGTACCCGACTGTACTCTATTTTACCCTACTGTACCTTACTGTACCCTACTGTACCCGACTGTACCCAACTGTACCCTACTGTACCCTATTTTACCCTACTGTACCCGACTGTACCCAACTGTACCCTATTTTACCCTACGGTACCCGACTGTACTCTATTTTACCCTACTTTACCTAACTGTGCCCTACTGTACCCGACTGTACCCTACTGTACCCTACTGTACCCGACTGTACCCTACTCTACTCAACTCAGCAGGTCTAAACTGGGCTTTAGTGTTGAGTGTACCCTACATTTAATATTATGTCGCAGCTAGGTGTATCGTAATAACGACATTACGACACAAGTGCTGTTATGGCGAATAGATTAAGTATAGACTTTCTGAAGTCATATTATCTATGTTCTTATATATTTGTTCGTGACCATGTAAAAAACAGATAAAAGTACAGGAGTAGGAAAAATAAATAAATATTAGGGGACAATCTTACACAAATCGACCTAGTCCCAAACTAAGCAAAGCTTGTACTATGGGTGCTAGGCGACGATAAACATACTTATATAGATAAATAAATACTTAAATACATAGAAAACATCCATAACTCAGGAACAAATATTCGTGCTCATCACACAAATAAATGCCCTTACCGAGATTTGAACCCAGGACCTCTTGCTTCGTAGGCAGGGTCACTACCAACTAGGCTAAAGCGGTCGTTCAGTCATTCTTGATGATGGCTCACTGTGTAGGTGTACTCATCGACGTTTCCGACCTGTATACCTATGTATAGTCGACCAAGTAAGTGCTTTACCATTTTTAATGACAGTTTCTACATCAGAATAAAAACAATAAGGCTGATTGTCACATTGACTTGTAAGTGAAAGTAGCCTTTGATGCTTGATAGCTTAGGGTGGTAAAGGAATTTCTAGGTCGACTATACATCCCAATGATGGATTCTAGCCCTCTTTCCGAATCGTTTAAGGAGCCGTGCAGATTGCGTGCCGCGCTTACGATTGGTTTGCTTCCCCAGTGCGTCCAGGTTTACTCACGATATTTTCTTTCATCGAAAAGCTTATGATAAATTTCAAATGTCACTTCACACATATATTTAAGAAAACTAAAAAATGCGAGCCCGGGTTCAAAAATAACATATAATTCACATCGACCATGAAATTTACCTGAAACATGTTATCATCGAGGGCCTGAAACAAAATATTTTTGAAATTAATAATACAAGCCACTTCTTAATAAAAACTAAGATCATGTGTATAGGTGAAAAACTTAAGAAAGGCCCTTCTTGCAAGAACTTAAGATAACGGCACAAATCATGGACATGTTAAGCCAAGTAGTACCCAGTAATGACAGCAAAGGTTCAATGCCTTAAGCCCACCATTCATAAATGACCATCAATTATCTG
This sequence comes from Archips xylosteana, assembly GCA_947563465.1. Lineage (NCBI taxonomy): Eukaryota > Metazoa > Arthropoda > Insecta > Lepidoptera > Tortricidae > Archips > Archips xylosteana. The sequence continues at coordinate 9,313,648 of OX387363.1, forward strand.
AGCGTAGTGTTGATAGTTTAAAAAGGTAGTGTCCGTTTCTTTAAATTTTGTGTTTACGGAAGTAAGTGTCCATAATTAGTGGTTACTTACATGGAACTTTTTATTTTTCTAACTTTAAATATGTCAATCCTTCTATAGGTATCATTACTGCTGTACTACATGCAGAAGAGAGCTTTATACTAAAATTATCTTACCTTTTCTCATCTTTACCCCCAGTCAGCGTCACCGGCAGCAAGGTACAATCTGCCGCTTGGAATTGCGTTGGAACTACAACAATCACCACGGTAAGCAAATGATTCAATGAAAATGGTCTGTGAAATTGTTTCAACAGCAATACTTACTCGGCTGATCGTCCAGAGTAGCGTTACACCTTAGCACGTAGCTGTCATTTCCTGTGAGTCCGAGACGACCCGAAATTCTTATACGACTTTTGTGAGGGCGGCATTCGTCACACAGTTGTTTCGGCTGCCGTGTTATTACTCCTTGCACGGTAGTTTGTCTCGATAACTTGGATACCGACTCGTCCGATTGTGTATTGCTGTCACGTTTCGGTTTACCTTCCCCCGAGTGTCTTCGCTTAGATAGTACTGGTTTCGGTTTTGGGTTATTAAGACAAGGGCAGTCATGAAGGCACGGGTCGTCCTCGTAGTCAGCCGAAACCTCCCTGTCCTTTTTCGGTACAGAAGTACTGGTGTCGATATATCGTTTCATACTAGAATGAAAAAACTCCCTTGACCTTTCACAGTCTCTGACGTAATCAGTACGTGAAGCGTTATCACTTTTGTTGCGTTTTCCTAAGCATGTGGTGCCATCTGGGCCTGCACAGCAGGTCTCATTGTTCAGTGTGTTTATCTGGTAGACCTTTTCCCTTTTTCGGCCAGCCACGACGACATACACGTTTTTAGTGTTGATGGAAGCGTCTGGGTTTGATATCTTGTACGGATTTTTCTTCCGTCTCCTCTGCGTGTTGGCAACTGTTTGGCTTTGCTTTTGTTTGTTTTTTGGAATTACTGTGACTTTAATTAAGGGTTTATTGTTTGGTGAAGTGTACTTTTCATCAAAATCGCCATACACGTTATTCGTTCGGAGAATATTAGTGAAACTGAGTACCGAATGGTCATTGAACACCTGTAACAAGTTAGCAACAATTAAGTGAAATATACTTAATGTGATTTTTCATTGAATTTAGGATACTTAGGTTTACTTTTGAAAATACCTACAAAAAGTTCTAACAAAAAGTCGGGCTTATGAAAAATAGGTATAGGGATATCCCGGGGTGTGGCAATGTTTCTTATTTACTAAGTAAATTTTAGACGAAAACAAAATAATTAAAAGGAAAGGAAGAGGAAAAGAGGGCCAAATGCAATAGTGGGGCAATTCTAACTAGATCTAGTAACTTTGGTGTTATTTAATAAATAATATTTAATTTTTCAGTTACAATAAAATAAATCTGGCTAAATAACATGGACAAAAGGTCAAAAGTTCGCACATTATCTGGACAAATTCTGGCGTTAACTCTACATAAGAGTTGTAAAGTACAGTCAAGTAGAAAAATATATATACGTTAAAAAGGTGTCAAAAATATCTATCCAACTCTATGTCATTAACCATAAGGTGGATGTTTACATATTTTGACCCGACGACAGTTATGTAAGAAAAATAAAACGCATTTGAAATATGTAATTGAATCATGCAAACCTGTCTTTCTGTTGTTTTCTTTAAAATCAGTGATGTAGAAGACTCTACTTTTTTTCTATTTCTAATAGGCTCTTTTCGCCGGCTTAGCTTTTTTCGGACTCCCTTGAGAAGGCAGTAACACGGATTGTTATCGTCAATTGATGTTCTTTCTCTGAACAGATTTCTATTTGGATCTTTGACGGGAAATTTTATGAAGTCCCATGAATCTACAAAAATACAGAATTCAAAAATAAATGTACTCATAAAACATAAAATAAAACGATTCAAAAATACTATGGACCTATTATTTCCGAAGACAAGCTGTTATAGTCCATTTCATTAATTTTGAGGCTACTTAGTTGGAAAAATCGCAATAATGCTAGTAAAATTGTATCGAAATAAAATTTTGACGCCCTTACGGTGCCATTTCTTGTAGGAATGACCTGTCATTGTCACTTGGATGTCATTAGTCATCGACAAGTCTCTACGCAGGTTAGCAAAATTAAAAGGATTTACACCTACTTGAGATTTATCAAGTGATGAGATGGATCTTTTTGCATATCTTGGCAGATTGACGTTCTGACTATGCCTATTTACACCCTGTTACAGATGTGTCATATTATGTCGTAATCACATGTCAAATCAAAATAAGCTTTATTAATTGATCTGTGTTTTTGTTGCTCGAATGATTAAATTATATACCTACATCTTAGATTTTTATCGAAATTGCAACATATTAGGAAATTATTACAAAAATGTACATGAATACCTATGTACATGATTAACGCTCTTCAAGTGCTCTTTTAAATAAACCCAGGCAGTGATCGAATCGTCCAAATATGTCACCATCGTCAGCTCCTGTAATATTGTCGGATCATCTTAAGACTGGAATGATCATCCCAGTGTCTAAAGAGACATTCTTTAACACTAAATGGGTATCGAAGGAGCCATTGTGCCCATATGACATGCTCTACCACCCTCCCGATTACAATCCCAAGGCTACAAGGTCGGATCGCACGGAGGCCAAGATTACTAGGAAGAATATATGGGATCAGGTGAGAGACAAGGAGACAACTGTCTGTCTGTGACTGTCTGCTTATCCACTATATAATTAATTGTCTTCTCTTAACTAGGTTAGCTGGAAGAGATCCCTTTTTAGGGATAAGCTCGCCTTTGTTCTCCTCTCTGTGTACTTGTATTTTTATTTTTATGTGCAATAAAGAGTTTACATACATACCTACATATAACTCTTCTTAATGCGGATGGGTCATATCATACACAGTGTAATCTAAGAAACAAAAGTTGTCTCTCCTGTGGAACTAAAATTAGCGAATCTGAGTCTTTGGTAGAGGCGATTTAGCGACCACATGCATTGACTTGAAAATTCAACCTTAATATTCTAGTAATAAGTTACAATATCCATTGTAATTATTGAAAATACTACCTACTAGCTTTAAAAATACCTTTGTCAGGTATGTATTTAGATAGCTGCTTTTGATTCTGTGGTAGTATGCTCCAATAAATGAGGCCTTATTAAGGCACTGGTCCCACCGCCGGCGAGTGAGATATGAACTATCGACTTTTTTCTAGCACAAGAAACGAACAAAAGATGATGTGTATTATTGGATGTTTTCAGTGGTTTTATTTATTATTATTTATTAAATTTTATATTGCACCACCTGCTGAAATACATTCCTTGCTTTCTTTCTTATTTTTTTTTTTTTTTAAAAAATTTGCCTGGAAGAGATCGCTTCAAAGCGATAAGGCCGCCCATTGCTTACCTTATTTCTTGTTTTTCATGTACTTGTTTTACTGTATTGTATTATTTGTGGTATACAATAAAGAGTCATTGTATTGTATTGTATTGTAAAGATAATCGCTTCCGCATAAATAAAAGAGAGAGATATATATTTATAGTTCATCGCTCGCTGTTCACACACACTGCCGGCGAGGACACTCTCCCACCCAACCCCGGCGAGTAAATATATATCTCTCTCTTTTATTTACACGGATGTAATTACCTTTTGTTCGTTTCGTTTAGAAAAAAGTTGTATTTTTTTTATGGAATTGGAGGGGGTCAAAAATAGCCGAGATTGTCCCTATATAGGTAATACATATGTACATAACATACAATCACACCTCCTTCCCAGCAAAGGGATAGGCAGAGGCTATTTGTTTCCACCTGCTACGATCCTTCACATATCTTTCGCTTCCACAATACTCATTTGACTCATTCATTAGTTTTTTAGGGTTCCGTACGTCAAAAGGAAAAAAAACGGAACCCTTATAGGATCACTTTGTTGTCCGTCTGTCGGTCTGTCAAGACCCTTTTTCTCAGGAACGCGTGGAGGTATCAAGCTGAAATTCATATCAAAAATTCAAGTCTACTGTCCCTTGGAGCTGTGAAAAAATCAAACTTCTAAGCCAACGCAATCAAAAGATACAGCCGTTTACGCCGCAAATTTTCGACACTCGCAAGGGAATCAAAACCTACAGGGTATCCCGTGAACTCAGAATCTTGAAATTTGGTACGAAGCAACGTCTTACCTATAGCACAGATAAAGGGAAAGTAGCAAAAAGCATAAATTTTTAGTTAAATCATATAATCCCGACGAACTAATCTAAAATGATCCCACATTGCGTACATTGTACTTGGAAGCAAGGCTCTGCTAACACTGGATTATTATAGTTAACAGCTGTTGACCTAAAATTTTGTACGGAACCCTCAGTGCGCGAGCCCGACTCGCACTTGGCCGGTTTTTTCATACATGCTCGCCGGTTTCCGGTACTCTTGACCTGACGCTTCTTCAAGACATCCCCAATCTGATCAAATCTGATAGGTAATAATACTAATAATATAATAAATAATATTTTTTTCAGGAATATCACAAAGGAATAGCCTCTACGACGCACTTCCAACTTGGACGCCCGAAATGGAAGACCGCCGATATACCAACTAAGCAATTCGTTAGAGCCCAAGGTAAAACACGTTCTTATTCTGTGGATATGATTTCAAATCGACCTCTAGAGCAGCATTTCCCTAACTGTGGACCGCGTTCCAACGGATAATGAGTGGGCCCCAGAAATAATAAGGTACTTATAAGAGTCGTCTTCAAAAAAAATATACGTAGTAAAGCGCTGAAAACAAAATCACGATTGTTTCCTTTGTGTAACGAAAGTTAGTCACACAAACTATATGGGTAACTTTCGTTACACAAAGGAATCAATTAAGTTTTGTTTTAATTAAGTACCTTACTTGTGTACAATTTTTTTGAAAACGACTCATAAGCGCTGCAGGTCGCTAAAAAGATATTAGCATGGAGTAGTGACTCCACACACTAGATAGTGATAATGGTAACGTCGGGTAAACGGGTCCCAAATTTGGTAACTTTTTTAGATAACAATATTTCCTGTGAAAAATGACGTCTTTGCTTGTCCATTTTTGTGTTAGAGAGGCATTTTCAATTTATAATGTTTAATACTTTTTTTCGGAATTAGGTAGTTTTCAGGTTTTCTTGCTCAGAATCAAAACCGTTATTGAAACAATATCCCTAATTTTCCGCACAATTTTTTGTACCAGTTTTATGACGAGCCATAATAAATTGTATATTAAAAATAAGTCATAAAACCGACTTTAAAAATTAAGATTTTTTTTTGTAAAAACGAATAGGTACTTAGTAAGACTTAATAAGAAACCCCAAAATTTCCACATATAATAAAATCATACACTTTAAATTGAAAATGCCTATAAACTAAAATGCGCGTTACCATCCCGTAATAAGCATACTGTTTCGTTAATCTTTGTTCTCTGGGTTCCAAGGAGATGGAGTGGAGTTCTCAGACGACATGCAGGGTCCACAATAGGGTCACATTTTTTTCTATTCAAGCGAATAGAGGTATCGTACTTTTGGGGCCCCTGTGACGTCTGTGCCCTCGTGTGCCCTTATAACAAAGACTCTACTACTGGTTAAACCTTTTCTCAGTTAACTTAGGACGTTCCGCTATAAAGACGTCTTACAGTGGGTCACGATTCAAGTGGTTCGATAGTACGACTTAACCATTTGATGCCTTACCAATTGTAGAACGTTATCACAGTAAACTTCGTAATGATTTTCCTTGTTGGGCAATACGATATCACTGTAACATTTTCTGAGTTAAGATTCAACAGTGGTACACGATTCAGTTGGTTTGATAGCATATGACGCATGGTTGACTACGTTGACGCTTTTATCTATACACGTTACGATGCAAAAATAAAATTCGTATCAGTCTGGTTTTGATTAAGCAAATCTATATATATAAAAGAAGAAACTGACTGACTGACTGACTGACTGACTGACTGACATATCAACGCACAGCCCAAACCACTGGGCCTAGAGATTCCAAATTTGGCATGTAGGTTCCTTATAAGGTCTAAGGGTGCACTAAGAAAGGATTTTTCAAAATTCACTCCCTAAGGGGGTGAAAAGGGGGTCCAAAGTTTGTATGGGGAAACAAGATTAGTTCGACTATTTTATTCGAAACTTCACAGAAGTACTCTTAATGGTAAATGAGTAAACACGTGTTTCAGGTTTTTTGAGAATTCAACCCCTAAAAGGGGGGAAAGGGGTAACAAAGTCTGAAAATTAACATGGGTGTTGTTTCTATGGTTTATCGGGTCGCTGGTTATGAAAACAACAACGGTTTTAAAATCCGACGTGGCGGACGTAAAATACCATCTCCCTGGATGGGGTGCGATGGGGTTGAAATGTCTAAATAAACTAAATGACTGTTGATATATCAACGCACAGCCCAAACCACTGGATCTAGAGACTTGAAATTTTGCACATAGATACCTTATACAATGTAGGCATCTACTAAGGAAGGATTTTTGGGAATTCCCACAGGAACGGGAAAAAACGGGATTTATAAATTCGATTCCGAGTGACCCTATCTAAGTAACTATAATAACTAGACTCTTCAAATTTGATACACAAGTAGGTATTATATTAGTAAAAACATTTATTTCAGGATTTTTCAAAATTCCCACGGGATAAGGAAAAAACGGGATTTATATATTCAGTTTAACGGGATCCTATGAACTATAATTACTAGACTCTTCAAGTTTGACATAAAAGTAGATAATTATAACAGTAAAAAACTGTTTTAAGGATTTTCGGAAATTCCCACGGGATAAGGAAAACACGGAATTTTTCGTTTTACTGGTCGTAGAAAGCTGAAATTCGACATGTAGGTTGCTTGGGGAATGTAGAAGAGGATTGAGAGAGGACTTTCCAAAATTCCTATGGGAACGGGAGAAAACGGGATCTTTCATTTTACTGGTCGTAGAAAGCTGAAATTCGGCATGTAGGTTGCGTGGGGAGTGTAGAGAAGCATTGAGAGAGGACTTTCCAAAATTCCCCCGGGAACGGGAAAAACGGGATTTTTCGTTTTACTGGTCGCAGAAAGCTGAAATTCGGCATGTAGGTTGTTTGAACAGTGCAGAGGAGCATTGAGAGAGGATTTTCCAAAATTCCCACGGGAACGGGAAAAACGGGATTTTTCGTTTTACTGGTCATAGAAAGCTGAAATTTGGCAAGTGGGTTCCTTGGGGAGTGTAGGGGAGCATTAAGAAAGCATTTCCCGAAATTCTTACGGGAACGGGAAAAAACGGGATTTTGCGTTGTACTGGTTGTAGAAAGCTAAAATTTCAAAATTCATAAGTTTATACTGTGAGTAGGCCGCAAAGGGCTCTTTAGCCGACTTCAAAAAAAGGAGGAGATATGTTCACCGATTTCTCGGTCAATTGTGGACCGATTATAAAAATTATTTTTTTATTCGAAAGATTACAATATACTCCTGAGATGGTCCCATTGTCACCAAATCAGGATCTGATGACGGGATCTCAGGGAAATCGAGGGCAACCCTCAAATTTTGTAGACACACATTACGTTTTTCATATATTTTCTCAAGCTATTTAAGTGTTTGCGTCTGGTAGACATCATCTCATGTTGATAAGCTGATGATGGAAGGTAAAATTCCTTAACGGTTAGGAGTTGAGTATATTTTTTTAAATATTACAGGTACGTATAGTCCGATAGTTGTATTATTTCAGGTTATTCAGATGAGCTGATGATGGAAGGTATAACTTTTTAACGGTTAGGTCACACAACACTTTAACAAAATACTATATATAATATGTATAATATCAACGCTTAGTAGGTACATATCGCTTCCAGTTACTCAAGTTTCCGTAGAAGGTAAGAAAACATTGAATTATACCTAATGCAGGACAGGGGATAGTAATAATAGGTTTTATATTATTAACAAGCCTGGTTATTTTAGTGCCCGCTTCCGAATTAGCGAAAAACATTGTACAAAAATATAAAGAAATACTGTAAAGGACCGTATCTACCTGTAGTCGGGCTTGCTTGCACGCTTGCTTGCACGCTTACTTGCACGCTTTCTTGCACGCTTGCTTGCTTGCGTGCATGCATGCTTGGTTGCATCTTGCTTGCATGCTTGCTGGCATGCTTGCATGCTTGCTTGCTTGCCTGTATGCTTGCTTGCTTGATATCTTGGTTCTTTGGAATACTCTTGGTACACGCGAGCGAAGCCGCGGGCAAAAGCTAGTGTAAGATAAAATAGTAGTATTTTCAGTGACTGGTAATATAGTCATCGTAATGAATATGTTAAAACTAGCAGGCTGCCTGGCTTCGCACAGGTGTAGAAATAAACAGAGAAAGACAAAAAGGCGGATTTTTAAAATCACATACCTCAAAAGTACCATTCGACGGTGGTGAAAAATTGTGCATAATCAAGTAATATGAAATAGAAGTAGATTGATAGAAAATAACTTTTAAAGAAAATAAAGAAAGAAAATACATTTATTTACAACAACACAAGACACATATATTTTAACAAAAAATAATTTTTCATCTCTCATACTCGGAAAATGAGGCAGATCATAATATCCGACAAACGGGAGCAAAACTATACTTCGCCATATACATTACAGTATATTATATTAGTATAGTCGACCAAGTAATTCCTTTACCACCCTAAGGTCCAATATTAGTTGTATGGCTTAAAACATCAAAGGCTATTTTCACTTACAAGTCAATGTGACAATCGGCCTTATTGTTATTAGTCTGATGTAGGAACTGTCATTAAAAATGGTAAAGCACTTACTAGGTTGACGTACATTGTGCATTAAGGGCCGTAAGGAGGAGATTACTAACGAAAATTGTATATGAAATTTTTGTTTTCGTTTTCCGAACAAAATGATTTAATTAAAATATCTGTGACTTATTTTCCAAAAGTGTATTTCAATAAAAAGACTCGTCAAGACCGCTTACCTTCTTTCTAATGCTAAAAAAAGCATAGAAGTATGGAATACGAGCTGCAGCCTGCGACTCCGTCTGCGAAAAATTCGTTTATCGCTATCCCGCGAGAACTATGCAATTTTCCGGGATAAAAAGTACTTAATATGTTAATCCGGATTATAAACTATCTGTGTGACAAATTTCATCAGAATTCATCAAACCGTTTTAGCGTGAAAGAGTAACAAACATCCATCCATCCATCCATCCATACTTACAAACTTTCGCGTTTATAATATTAGTAAGATAATTTATAAGAACTTGTATACTTAGTCGTACCTACAAATTTTCATGAATGTCGCATTTTATGTATATACTAACTCTGCCTTTGTTATCTATTGCACGTCTTTATTATTTGTTTATGTTGTTGTTTATGTTTGTATTCTCCATTTTCAGTGAAGAGCGAAAATCCCCATATGCGTATCTACCACGTGGTTGAATGGGCCGTGCTACTCAACGACGGGAAACCCAGCCTGTGTGACTGAATCACGGGAAAAGCAGTTTGCAACCGGGAAAAGTATATTCAATTGAGCAAGAAGACCCAATGATTTTGGAACAGACAGAAATGAGAATAATAACGTCTATCGCAAAAAAACAGGAAACGTAGTTCTGTTTACACTAATAGGCAATGCAAAGTTGATGGAAATACAAATTCTCGTAAAGGAAGTGCATACGGATAAGGATATTACCCTATTAGTTAAATTATGGGCATATTAATATATAGAAAAGACGTGCGCCAAAAATTAGGCTTCGCATCAGTTTACGTTCTGTCTGCTAAAACGAAACAACGCAAACTGAAGAAATATAACGGGAAAAATATTACAAAAACTAAACGCGGAAAAAAACCTGATATTAAAGATTATTTAACAACAAATGAGCTAATTTATTGTCTCATATCTAATCAAACGCGGGAGGATTTAATGATGAACGCCAGATTAAATGGATCACGATTGTAAACAATTAACATTCGGTGTAGTAAAAAGCAGTTATGATAATTATGTTATTTAAATGTTGCGTGCAAGTTAAATTACTCAGCACAATTTAATCTTTCACACCTTTCCTTGGTTGTAAGAGAACATATTTATAGCGGAAAAACGCGATAGCTTCTCATTGTTTTCGGGTGCATATGACTGGGTGAACCCTTGAGGTCGATATCCTTAAATATAACAACCTGTTTTGTGGACGGCGCGGACTAACTGCTGCAAGAGCGTACAAAACTTGACGTAAGTCCTAAATTTCTATATTTTTGTACATACTTAGGTACACTTAGTTCTTTGAGCAACGTTTGGTTATTTTTATTACTACCTAACGCTTTCTTTAAAAAGAAAACCTTTGATCTTCTACTCATAAAAAGGCAGTCAATGGAACATATACCACATCCGTATTCAGCTTATAGGTAATTATTGAGTTTTTTCTTAATAAGATATAACAAATTTTGTAATGCTAGTCAAATATTATTAAATTACTAACTGTTGTCCGCGACTCCGTCTGCGAAGAATAGGGTTTATAAAAAATAGCGTACTTCCTATTTAATTCTCAGATCTACCAAATACAAAAAAGGATCGTTTTCAAAAAAAATGGACATAGCTTAGTGAGAAAAAAATTAAGATCGCTTCCTTTGTGTAACGAAAGTTAGTCATACAAAATTTACGGGTAGGTAACTTTCGTTACACAAAAGAATCTATTAAGTTTTGTTTTTATTAAATCTCTTAGTGTGTATTTTTTTTTGAAAACTACTCAAAAATTGATGAAGCCATTTCGGAGGAGTTCGATAACTAACACCGTAACACGAGATTTTTATATATTAGATTTACATTAGTTTCTTATACGTAGGTACATAGACTTAAAACAGAAAAGTTAAAAAAATCTTAGGAAAAATAAACAATCGATAAAAGAGAATGGTGTATATCAACACAGCCAAAACTAAAAAACTAAAAAAACTAAACTCCTGGTATTTGGTAACTTAGTAATTTTACAAATAAATGGACTAAAATACCTACTATATCTACTTTTTCTGTAATATTTTGAAGAACATATTTTTTTTAATTAATTATTGCTTATCAATAAAGTCTATTGAAATATTTTACAATGACCATGTCGTCGATACGACAGCCTCGGGTTCACAGCTGGGGTGTGCTGCAGCTTTCCTCTCGGTGGCGTCGGGTTTGAGAAAAGAAACAACGCACATATTCGGTAGTGGACTGTATTCGGTTGGATCGTATCGCAAATCGTAAATCGAGTTAACCGTGCCGGTAGCGCAGCCAAAGTCGTCAGGTATACTTATGCCTAGTCAAGAATAGCAAAGCCAGGTCGAATGCTCGGTATCGAATAATCGGAGTCAGGATTCGGAACGAGGGTCGAATATTCGTAGGCGAATGTTCGGTGTCGAATCCATTGCAAGGATCGAATGTTCGTGGGCGAATGTTCGGTGTGGAATTCGGTGCAAGGGTCGAATATTCGTAGTTGGGTTTGGTTCGCTGGGTTCTCTTCTTGAAGTATCGCAAGTGGCTGCGGACGACTAACTGCCTAGACGGGCGAAGGCGCTTCCTTTTATAGTTGTAAATCAAGAACACTGCCCTCGCCATATTAACTGTAATTCCCGACGCGTTTTTGATCGACGCGCCGAAAATTTTCGGTATCGGGGGGCCGGTTTATCGCGATTTGACAGATTTTAATCATTCTTATCGCTAAACTTCGGGTAAGTCGTTCCCTAGCCCATGCATATCGGGATTTTGCCCTTTATTATTATGCATAGGCTAGGGTCGCAAAAATCATCGCAAAATTTTATTTATTCGAAAACTTAATCTAATTAAATGTAATTAAAAGTTAATTACATACTAATTACAACTTAATTAGATTTTAATTACTAATGGCGGGTGGCTGTTCGCAACAGACCACATAGACCTATAGACCTATGTTTAAAAAAAAACTGATTTCCTGCTAAAGCAACAACCATGCAGTTTAGATATTTTTATTTATTAATTTTTTTTACTTTCTTTGTTACATTAATTAGAGAAAAACAGTAGATGACGATGTATCCCACTGCAGTGCACAGGCCTCCTCTCAGAATGAGAGGGCTTGGGCCGTAGTTCCCACGCGGGCCCAGTGCGGATTGGGAACTTCACACACACCATTGAAATTCCTCTCAGGTGTGTGATTTTCTCACGAGCACTCCTCACGATGTTTTCGTTCACCGTAAAGCTCATGGTTTTCAAATGTAATTACGCACGTAAATTCCGAAAAACTCGGAGGTGCGAACCCGGGCTCTGCTTGAGACCCTCTGCTAGAGAGGCCAAAGGGGTACCATGGCTTTTGAAATGGGTATAAATACCAAGTAAGTACGTCGGTACCGCAGAAAACTTTTTATAGGGTACCTTATACGTAAAGTGGGGACGATTTTTTTAATTTGTCTATGTAATTTTTACGAGGCCAACGGAAGACCAGCGCTGGCCGTGAAGTCGGCGTTGTAGTGAGTTGCAAACATTTCGTAATAATTTGATACTGTTTCTTTTTTTGGGTTTATGTTGTAATCCCGATGTGACGAACATTTTTTTTTATTTAACCCATCGTTACTCCTGAAAATCCTGAAGTACATAGGTGGAGTCGACCAAGTACATAACCATTTTTTATGACAGTTCACGATAAAATCAATAAGGCTGATTGTCACATTGATTTGTAAGCGAAAATAGACTTGGATCGTTTACAGGTCGTACTTAAAAAAAAATACATAATTAGAGGCTTTAATTAAATTAAAACGTAATTGATTCCTTTGTGTAACGAAAATTACCCATATAGTTTGTATGACTAATTTTCGTTACACAAAGGACGCGATCGTAATTTTGTTTTCTTTAGCCTATAATATGTTTTTTTTTTTTAAAAAACGACTTAAGTCATACAACTGACATTGAACCTTATGTAAAGGAATAAGAAAATAAAGTAAAGGATTTTTTTCTTGGTCGACTATAGCAATAATTGAATAGGTAGATATGTTAGAGGTACTCAATTAAGTATGTAGAAATTTGTATGTAAGTAAGTAACCGTAGTTATATTTTCAAGGGTTTTTAAGATCCGAGCAAAATTTTCATTCACCGCTGTTCAACCCCCGCCCTCGAGTACTTTTCTGGGTTTATCATTATCAGAGAGGACATGTCATGGAAAAACTGATCCAATTTTCAAGACCACTAATTTTATATCTGTTTATCAATTTGCAGATTTTTGTGATTTACTTGAAAATAGTTATTATGTTCACGTGGTTTTCCACCTTACATACATATATGCTCAGCTACATCTTAATTAAAATAGTTTTTGCTAAATACCTCTTTACTTAAGTATTTAAATTTTACCAAATGCATTAATTTGAACAGAGCAGGTAAAGTTGTTTGCTGGAACCCGGAAAGCTATTGTAAGGCGTAGAATATATAGCATAAATCTTTCCAGGTGAATTTTTCGCTTCAAGCCATTACATTAAATTTGAACCTTAATACTATGACAATACCGTTTGTTTTGAAAGATAAGGGCTCGGAGCAAAAAATTCACCTGGGAAGATTTATACTATACCCGTAGGTGCTTGCCAACCAACCAACTTTTCATAGAGGAGCGAAAAATAACTTTGAAAGTAAGCCCAAAATGTTGTAAAGTTGTTGGTAAAACGCTCTTTGGCTGCTAGCATTAACTTCCTAATACAGTTTCAAAATAAGCAAAATTTTTCACCATTTCTATAATTTTACTTTTGTGGATATACCATCCTATATATTTTTTTTATTTTTTTTTAGTATAATAATGTTTTTTTATAAAATTGTACACAATTAAGGAATTTAATTAAAACAAAACTTAATTGATTCCTTTGTGTAACGAAAGTTACCCATATAGTTTGTATGACTAACTTTCGTTACACAAAGGAAGCGATCGTGATTTTGTTTTCATCAAGCCCTTAACTATGTACAATTTTTTTGAAAGCGACTCATAAGCCGTGGGGACCTAGTGGTTTGACATGGCCTCTCAAGCATAGAGTCGTGGGTTCGAGCACAGGCTAGCCCCTCTGAGTTTTTCTAAATTAATGTGCGAAATTAAATTTGAAATTTACCATAAAGCTTTACGGTGAAGGAAAACATCTTGAGAAAACCGCACACACCTGAAAAGAAATTCAATAGTGTGTGTGGTGAAGTTTCCAATCCGCACTGGGCCCTCGTAGAAATTGCAGCCCAAGCCTTCTTATTTTGCGAGGAGGCCTAAGCTCTGCAGTGGGACGTATTAGAGTCGTTTTCAAAAAAATTGTATATAGTTCATGTTGCGGCAGTAACGGCCACAGACGATGACCTTGTATGGACATTGTCCGCCTACAGACGTAGTGCCACAACGCGAGGTCTTTTTTTGTATGTGTGACGGAGACAAACTTGTGTGTACCATTATGAGTGCTTGCTGTGGCACTGGCGGGTTTGTGTTACATCCAAAAACGGCACAGAGTCATAACTCCCTATAAATACTATGACAAATATTCGGCTGTGGACGGAGTGCCACTTTTAATGAAAATTAAATTCACGTCTACAGACGTAGTGCCACATTACGAGGGTTTTAGTTTACGTCTCTCGACGTACTGTCCGTGAACGTGTTAAGGGCTTAATGAAAACAAAATGACGGTCGCTTTCTTTGTGTTACGAAAGTTAGTCATACAAAATATATGGGCAACTTTTGTCACACAAAGGAATCAATTAAGTTTTGTTTTTATTAAGTCCCTTAATTGTGTACTTACACTTTTTTTGAAAACGACTCATTATAGGATGGTGTATGTAACATAATTTTTATTATGTAAGAACCAGGGTCACCGATATATCCGAACGGATAAGCTCGTTAAAATGGCAATAGGCAGGCCATATAGCACGCAGAACAGAAGGCCGTTGGGGCCGAAAAGTTCTCGAATGGAGACCATGGGCTGGCAAACGCAGCGTGGGACGTCCACCAAGGAGGTGGACGGACGATTTGGTCTTTACCGCTGGTTCAAGTTGGATGCAAGCCGCTTCCAACCGTAGTGATTGGGTATCAATGAGGGAGGCCTATGTCCAGCAGTGGACGTCCTACGGCTGAAATGATGATGATGAAAAGTTAAAAACAAATCTATTTGAGCAAGGAACGATTTACGAGGTTGTTTCTGTGAGTACCTAACAATATGTAAAATAAAATTCAGTGTATAACAAATTGAAATCAGTGACCACTAGAAGTATGTAAAAAATTACCTACTTCCAACTAATTGAAACTAAACAATCCCTACTCTCTACTAATATTATAACTACTAAAGTGTGTCTGTCTGTCTGTGACCTCTTCACGCTTAAACCGCTGAACCGATTTAGATGAAATTTGATATGAAGACAGTTTATAACCCTGGGAAAGACGTACGTAGGATAGTTTTATTTCGGAAAATTGCATAGTTCCCGAGGGATAGCGGTAAGCGAATTCTTTGCATACGGAATCGCGGGCAACAGCTACAACTAAATATAACATAATCTATACATATAAAATCCTTTGTCCTGACTGACGGATCAACGCACAGCCTAAACCGCTGATCGTAGAGACCTGAAACTTGGAGGGTGTGTTCTTTGTATGACGTAGGCATCCGATAAGAAAGGATTTTCCGTAGTTCTACTCCTAAGGGGGTAAAAAAGGGGGGCAAAGTTTGTATGAGACAACGTGATTCCTTGGTCCAATCTACTTCAAATTTTGCATAAACATTCTTTAACAAAATTGATGGAAGACGTGTTTCGTATTTTATTGAAATTCATCCCTTGACGGGGTCAAAAAGTAGTAGAAAGTTATTTTGGGGGTGATTTGCTTCGAAGTTGATATCAATACTCCTTAGTGCTTTTGATTTAAATTACATTTTATTTTGACACATTGTAAACGAAACGAAACTTCAAATATTGCAAACCATTTTTGTCTACGTTTGTCAACCACGTCTTGATCTGATCTCTGATAATAGCTAATTATATGTATTAAGTATTTGCATTTCACCAAGCTTTTGCTTTTACAAGCGCAGCGTGGGACGTCCACCAACGAGATGGACGGACGTTTTGGTGAAGGCCGCAGGTTCAGGGTGGATGCAAGTCGCTTCCAACCGTAATGATTGGACGTCAATGAGGGAGGCCTATGTCCAGCAGTGGACGTCCTACGGCTGAAATGATGATGATGAAGCTTTTATGCGAGTTCAACCTTTTTCGAATAAAATCGAATTGAGTATTCAAATATCATTGTTGAACTCGCATAAAAGCTTGGTGCAATGCAAATACATATAAAATGCTTTGTCCTGAAGTCCTTAATGACTGACTGGCGGATTAACGCACAGCCTAAACCGCTGTATGTAGAGACCTAAAACGTGGAGGGTGTGTTCTTTGTATGATGTAGGCATCCGATAAGAAAGGATTTTCCGGAATTCCCACGGGATAAGGAATAAACGGGATTTATATATTTCATCAAGAGTGACCCTATCCCCATAACGAAGATAACTAAACTGTACAAATTGGGCGAGAAAGTAGACTATTAGAATATAAAGCTAATTTCAAGAATTATGATAATTTCCACGGGATAAATCAAGATTTATATAGGTACTGAAATAAACTGGACCCTATCTCCGTAACTACAATTACTAAAATTTTCAAATTCAGTATAAACGTAAATGGCCATAACAGCAAAAAACTTATTGCAGAATTTTTGGAAATTCCTGTGGGATAGATAATCTCTGAAACTTCCGAGCCGATTAAAAAAAAAACTTTTACCAGTAAAAAGTTACACTATCTTTTATTGACAAAGGTTATGTTTTTCCGGGAAAAGCAAAATTCCCAAGGGACAGAAAAAAGAAAATTCAACTTCGGAGCTCATTTTAAAATATCTTTCACCAATAGAAAAGATACACTGTCCTTGGTTAACATAGGATGCTTTTTTCCGGATAAATGCAAAATTCCCGCGGTATAGAAAATGGTAAAATTAACTTCGGGGCTGAGTTTAAAAAAAATCACCAATAGAAAGCTTCACTATCTTTTATTGGTATAGGCTACCTACTATCTATTCGGTAAAATGCAAAATTCCCGTGGGATAGTAAGAAGTGAATTTCACTTCAGGGCTGATTTGAAAATTTCTTTCACCTATTGGTGAGTAGCTACACTAACCCTTATTTACATAGACTACTTTTCTCCGTGAAAAAGCAAATTTCCCACGGGAAAAAAATAAGTGAATTCAACTACGCGGCTGATTTTAAAAGTTCTTTTACCGGTAGAAAGCTTTAATGACATAGGCTACTTTTTCTCAGGGAAAATGCAAAATTCCCGCGGGATAAAAATAAGTGAAATTTTGCATAGAATAAGGACAAATTTGTTGAAATTCCCACGGGATAGGGAATAAACGGGATTTATAATAGTCACTAACTGATACTGATGATCAAGGAGCGGAATTTCTCATAGCAAAAATCAAACATCAAAGGCATTGAACATAAGTTTTATCGACTATCGATAAATATTTCAGCAATTAATAAAACAGAAAATAGTAGGTACTTTTAGAATAGCACTTTTTAAGTTAATTACAATTAAAATATAAAACAGAAATGCAACGAAACTAAAATCTAACCTTCATTCAAAATAACAATCGAATCTATTTCTGTACTAATCACATTTTCTTCATCTTCTCTGTAGTAATAGAGAATTGTCATAATTTATTCTATATTGTCACCCTTTAAATTGGTCCTGTTATCATTGTAGATCCAATTATAGTTTGAGAAAGAGTGTTCTACCTCGGTTGATATATTTGTAGTATTCAGTTTTTGCTATAAAATCGGCATAGTCGCGAATTAGGTCATAGTCCGGAATCCTATCTAGTATTTTTTCGAGTTTTAGTTTCACTTCATTACATCCACACCACTCAACGATAATCCTCACATGGTCTAGTATTAAGAAAGAGTCTATTAATGCTTAATAGCATATTTAATAGTGGGAACTTATTTAATTTTTTTTTCTAACTAACCCAACGTGATTTATTTTAATACGGAGTTGCAAGTCGCTTATCAAAGAGGTCAAATGTTACAGAATAATTTTAAAAGGCGATGACTAGCGAAGAGTCGATTCGATAACATCGATAGCTGGAATAGTCGATAAAACTTATGGTCAATCCCTTTGATGTTTGATTTTTGCTATGAGAAATTCCGCTCCTTGCTGATGATGATGAAATGATAATAATGATGGATGTTGCCGTTGCCGGATTTTTGTTTTATACAATGAAAGAGATGAATAAGCTTTACCACAAATTGGAATTCTACGCGGACGAAGTCGCGGGCAAAAGCTAGTGTTTAGATAAAAATTCGTAGAAAACTCGGCAGGTGTTATTAAGATGTAAGTCATCGTCATGTAAGAAGATTGTCTATGTCTATAGTTACCTCACAGGATACTTTCTTTTCTGGTCTGTGAGTTACGTAGGTAGTATGTCCTGTAATGCCAGGATTATTTGTGGGTCTCAGTCTTAACTTAAATTATCTAAGGTATCAGTGTTTTAACTTACGGAAACAAACAGTAGAATATGAAACTGAAGGGCGAGTGATTTATGACTAGATCAAGCCGCGGGCAACAGTTATTAGCCGGAGAGCAGATGACGAATTCAGGGAAGGTATTTTAGGTACGTTGAAATAACAAAAAAAAACATATTTTATCAATGTGCAAATCTAGAATCTCGAGTCTGGCAGAGCGCTTGCGGTTATTTCGCTTCTGCGCAGTAATTATATGACTTTTGCAAAAAATTAAACTAAAAAAATATGTTTTTCACTTCTCATGCTCTTAAAATGTTACTTTAGTCTCTGCATATCGGGACTAAAGCTCTTTTTTGATCTCTAGGGATTAAAGTAAATTTTTTTTAATTGACTATGGAAACCCCTAAACTGCCAATCACGGTGTTTGTGAATGAAGGATTATCGCCATTTTCAGTGACTGGGTATAGACAATTTTAAAGCTTTCCATAGACCGAAGCGCGCTGCGGACGCTCCGTAGCGCCCTGCGCTTCGGTCTGTGGAAGCCTTTAGGGCGTGGAAATAACCTCAATATGACAACTGTATAAAAAATATTTAAAAATTATAATTTCGTGAAACACGATGAATAATTACGAATTTTTTTTAGTCCCTTGTTGAACAATCTACTATTAGGTAACTTGGAATTTTATTAAAATCTTATTTTTGGAAGTATATAATCCAGAAATTAAATAACTAGACTATTTTGTTGGTTTTAAAGTATGACCTGATTTTTGCAAAAATATTTTTAGGGTTCCGTACCTCAAAAGGAAAAAACGGAACCCTTATAGGATCACTTTGTTGTCCGTCCGTCCGTCCGTGTGTCCGTCCGTCCGTCTGTCTGTCAAGACCCTTTTTCTCAGGAACGCGTGGAGTTATCAAACTGAAATTTATATCCAATACTCAAGTCTAATGTCCCTTGGAGCTGTGAAAAAATCAAATATCTAAACTAACGTAATCAAAAGATACAGCCGTTTATGACGCAAATTTCCGCATATTTTCGAAACTCGCAAGGGAATCAAAACCTACAGGGTACTTCCCGTGAACTCAGAATCTTGAAATTTGGTACGAAGCAAGGTCTTATAGCACAGATAAAGGAAAAATTGCGAAAAGCATAAATTTTTTTGTCTGTCTGTCTATATCAGTAACCAACGCACATTTTCGACACTCGCAAGAGAATCAAAACCTACAGGGTACTTCCCGTGAACTCAGAATCTTGAAATTTGGTACAAAGCAAGGCCTTATAGCACGGGTATGTATTACAATACCGAAGTACGAAAGACCGAATGTATTAAAACATCGAATGGGTCAAAAAACCGACACGATTTTTTTCTGAAACCGTAAACTTTTCAGAATTTATTAAAACGGCATCATACAGAACCCATTAGGTTAAGTTAGGTTTGTTTTATAACAATCTTAAAAAGTTAACGGTTTCAGAAAAAAATCGTGTCGGTCTTTTGACCCATTCGATGTTTTAATACATTCGGTCTTTCGTACTTCGGTATTGTAATACATACCCTATAGCACAGATAAAGGAAAAATTGCGAAAAGCATAAATTTTTTGTCTGTCTGTCTATATGAGTAACCAATCTACAATGATCCCACACTGCGCACATTTTGCTTAGGAGCAGGGGTCTGCTAAAACTGGATGTTCATAGATACATATAAATTTGTATGGAACCCTCGGTGCGCGAGTCCGACTCGCACTTGGCCGGTTTTTTTTATTATACGCCTAAAATACCTATACTATAGGCATTCTAAAATTTTTATAACATGCTTATTAATTAATATTAAAAATACTTGTAAAACGCCAGACGAATCCGTCGGTTGTTAATAATTTCCTGATGCAAACAAAAATTTAAAAGGAGTGCGACAAGAAAGTCTTATGCTTATTAGACTTGAGAGAGATAGTTAATCGAGGCACCCCGGCAGCAACAGCTAGCAGTGGCAGGTGGCGGCTAGCAGTATTTTTTTTTTATTATTTCAACGTGCCTAAAATACCTTCCCTAAATTCGTCATCAGCTCGTGGGCTATAAATGTTAATATGCTTTAAACTTTCGTGATTTCAATCGTAATTCTTAACGCATTTAGGATTTCACTATTTTTATTTGCTAAAATTACTTGCCTCGAAGTTTCGGCCGCACTGTAATATCAGGAGTAAGAAGTCAAGTGTGGTAAGAAAATATAAATAAATGAATGATATTTTTTTTGTTTAGGGCTGTCAAGTAGCAATTGGCGGCTAACTGCAAAAACTCCACACCATGATATTAGCCCCAGAGGTAAGTGTACCTAGGGCGTTTATTCGAACATTTCAACCGCCTCATTCATCTGGTCACATTTTTTAAGAAATGGCTGTAGTTTTTGGTGGGTCTTTCGCTTATATATTAGAGTTTCTGTACGTCTACCATATAACAGGAAACTGTATCAGAATCTACTGCCATTTCTTAAAAAAATGTGACCAGGTAAATGAAGGGGTTGAAATGCTCGAATAAATGCCCCTTAAGTTATGCTCTAACGATAATATGTACATATATATGGTAATCTATACATATAAAAAATCTGTAACAAGTCGGTGTCTGTACATTGAAGATATTTGAGAAAAACTGTCACTAGGGCTATTTATTAGCCCAAAACAATGATTTTTAGAATTATTGTCAACAGACAATAATTCTAAAAATCATTGTTCATCAGACAAACATGTCTGTTTATCTGTTTGTCTGTTTGTCTGTGCGTTTGTGCGCGCTAATCTCAGTAACGGCTTAACCTAGAAGGATGCGGTTTTCACTGATATGTTGGTATTTTCTTGGATTAACATTTAGTGTTTGTTTCATTTGAATCGGTTGACAAATAAGAAAGATATGATACTTTCTGGGTTTGGTGGGGGGGAGGGGGTAATTTTTTTTATATCGAGGGACTATGGAGAACCATAATTGACGAAAAAGCAAATTGGATAAAAAAATAAGCTGCCCAAATTACTAATTCCACGCGGACGGAGTCGCGGGCAAAAGCTAGTATATACATATAAGTATATCCTATTGTGATTTACGTACACAACCAATCAACTGACGTACATTTTATAAGCTATCAAAACACGTTTCTTCCGTAATTTTTTATAACAATATTAGGTATGACGTATTTGCCCTTAACGGCCTACTTACAGAAATAAAATTGGAAAATTGGATTTTGATTAGATTTTTGAAACATTCTTTCTCAAGTTCATAATTCGTGCTTAGCATTGCAGTTGTCCTCTGGACAACGTGCCATCGACACTCCCGGGCTCTCCCATGGGCGGGGGTGGCATCTACCTCTTCATGGTGCTGCTTGAGAAGTTCCTACAAGGCCGATGCGCCATCAACGACCCCTGCCGGCGAGTGCATTCCGTCGAGCAGACGGACCCGGAGTACGATTTCATCGTGGTTGGTGGAGGCTCAGCGGGATCTATCGTAGCTGGGAGGCTGAGTGAAGAGAAACAGTTTGACGTGAGTATCACATCGGTAAGGTCAACGTCTAGATAAGCGATCAGGATCACTATACGAGTCGTTTTCAAAAAAAAATGTACATAGTTAAGGGGTTATTGAAAACAAAATTACGATATCTTCCTTTGTGCAACGAAAGTTAGTCATACAAGCTTTCGTTACACAAAGGAATCAAAAAGTTTTGTTTTAATTAGATCATTACTTGTGTACATTTTTTTTTAAAAACGCCTCGTATACCTAGATATTTTCTTAGCACGATCTGTGGTTAATTTTTGACATATTTAAACACTAACCATACTTCGTTCATGTCAGGAAAATATCTAGGTAGTATAGTGAACATTTTTGCGCCTTGTCACTTTACAGTCTTTTTCAAACAAAAAGTACAAATTAAGGGGTTTCTTTAAAACAAAACTTAATTATTCCTTTGTGTAACGAAAGTTACCCATATAGTTTGTATGAATAACTTTCGTTACACAAAGGACGCGATCGTAACTTTGTTTTCATTAAGCCATTAATCTACAGTTTTCTTGGAAACGACTCTCATGTTTAAAAAGCCATAAAATAAATTATGTAGCGACTGAAAGCGCGTTTATATACCTATAGCCTTTTAATGGGTAAGGTAACGAGCTCTGAGAGTCTAGGCTGCTGAATATAACTAGGCTTGGGAGCTAATGAGCTTTATAGGCTTTTAGCCACCAAGGCGTCAAAATCGAAGCCAGCCTTAAAAAAAAGCTAAAAGGCTCGAATCCTTTGGAACACTAGTGGAAGGAGGCTCACACGCCAACCTCATCAATACATGACCAACATTCAACTTGAAATAAATCCTCCTGCAATGGAAATAAATCCCCATTTATCGACTAGACGGTTTGTCCCGTGGTGTAAGAGCACGTCACTTCAGTTTATTTTGTGGCGGTCCAGATATTTGTAAATATAGGTTTTTAGGTTTAGATTAAAGGCCACAACAAAACTTGAGCGCGGGGCGCCCACAGAGCGTGCCCAGCGCGGTCAATAACACTGAATCAAATACGGTGTGCCGCGCTTCCAGTGTGTGTCACCGTATTTAATTCAGTGTTCTGTCTGCGCCCCGCGCTCTCAGCTTATGGTGGCCTTATCAGATAGTTTTTCATTAAACATGTAATTCTCCAGGTGTTGCTACTGGAAGCCGGCGGTAATGAGCCACTGCCAGCCCGCGTACCAGGCTTCTACAGAGCTTTCTGGAACGATGCGAGATTTGATTGGAGCTACCGCACTATACCTGCAGACTACTGCCTTGACCAGGGCGGCCTGGGCTGCAATTGGCCAAGGGGCAAGGTTCTCGGTAAGTAGAAGAGCGGTATCATGCGTAACTACAGGGTTATTTTTAATTCACTGACATCCTCTTAACCCTGAATTCCTATCGCTCAAACAAATGTTTTTTGTTTTACGACTTTTTAAAATGAAGCACTTTTTTCCCATACAAATACGCAGAGTATCGTAAAAATAAGAGGAAATCTCAAATTTTCAAAACGTTATTACACCAAAAATATTAAAGTTATGACAAAAGCCGTAAAACAAAAAAACATTTGTTTAAGTGGTAGGAGTTTAGGGTTAAAAGGATGCTAGTGAATTACAAATAACCCTGTATAGGTACCTACTTCGTTTTTTTTAGCATTAGGGTAAACAATTTTGTTGAGTCTTTTTATTGAAAAAACGCTTTTAAAAAAATATAAACTATTAAGTTAGTACTTATGAAATCAAAATAATTTGCAATAACCATATTTCCTTGCTAATTGGTACATATTTTCTGTGATTTATTTTTCAAAAGTGTTTCTTACCTTCTTTCTGATGCTAAAAAAACGAAGTATAGTGGTCCATAAGATCGAGCATTTCAGTGCGATATTTAAAGCCTCGGAGTTCTTTTTAACCCCCGACATAAAAATAGGAGTGTTATAAGTTTGATCGCTATGTGTGTGTGGCAGTGGCGAGGCGTGATTTTTTTTCCAGGTAAAGCCGGACGGAACAAAAGCTAACAAAAATCATACCTCATTTAGTACTAGGTTATATTCTTGAGAAATAGTACTTGCGTGTAGGTAGTAATTCGGTCCATAAGATTGCAGCATACTTATCCTTTCACTGATATTAGTATCAAAACAATATGTTACTTATACATGAATTAGACACTGAATTATAATCAGATTTTAACCTGACAGACGATAATATGTACGATTAAATTTCACCAATATTGCGTATCAACACTGATCTAATATTGTGTTTTATCTTAAAGTTTTTCACATTAATTATTTACGACAAAACACTGAGCGATCGACATGACATTACGTAATGTTGCCATTTCAATAAATACCACACCACAAGCAAATCGACCGCGCTAGCGGATCACGTCCGGCACGTTCTATGGCTCCGAATCGTACATACAGTGCCACATTCCGGCAGCGCGGCGCAGCGTATACGATTTGGTTTTGTGCAGCGCGCTGAGCACAGCCTGTGGCGGTTTAATTTTGTCAGTTTATAAATCTTATTATATAAATAGATAAAATATCGTACTTTTTGTTTTACACTAAAACTCGATATTTTAAAATTCAATTTCGCTCCAGTAATTTTAAATAAGTTTACGAATGGCTGTATGAATGTCAATTCCGTCGGTTATTCCAAGTGGGATAAATTAATTAAAAAAAAATCTTCTGTCAAAGTGAAATTAAGCCTTATGCGCAATACAGAAAGTCTTTTTTTAAATGTGATAAGCCGATAGAGACCGGCTTATTTTGAGCCTATTCCATGCGTATTCTTACAGTAGACGCTTATGTAGTGAATCTATGGTTTTATGAATGAATATTTACATGTGTGAGTGTAAGATTCCTGACGGCATACTGAATTTATGAATGACTGATTGGTCTTGTGGATATTTTGATGCGCTTTGTTACTGCACCATTTTGAAAAATACTTAAAAGTTTATTAAGGAAGAGTAAGTCTCTATACAAACAATCGGTTACTAAGAGAAGCGTTTGGTTACTTCAAAATTTTAGGCAACCCGCCGGGAATCGGGTTGTTAGTACCCTTCGCCACTGGTGTGTGGGTGTGTGTGTGTGTGCCTGTGTGTAAGTCTGTGGCATCGTAGCTCTTAAACGGGTGAACCATTTTGGATGCAGTTTTTATCTTTGAAAGCAGGTTTCTTGGCGATGGTTCTTAGACATGTTTCATCAAAATTGGCTCAGCCGTTTAGAAGTTATCAGCTCTTTTGTTAGCTGCGGAAGGGATCTTAAACGCATAATGGGCATTTACTTTATTTTCAAACATATTTCGATGAGGGTTTTTAAATATGACATGACTAGCTGATCTGACAGTAAAATTGCGATTGCGGAGAACTGTTAATTTTAATAAGCCTCAGTGGCGAAGGGTACTAACAACCCGATTCCCCGGGTTGACTAAACTTTCTAAGTAACCAAACGCGCTTCTCTCTTATTACTGCACTGCTTTTCAAGAAGATGATTTTCAGATTTTATTGCTCCGGCTCTACTTGCAAAATTTTTCATGCCCCGCCGCCTAGTCTTAATAAAAGGTCATACTTTTATTAATACTCCGGCTTGTTTTTAAACACAAGGCTTTTTAAAGTTAAACCTTTTTTAATTCCGTAACCTTGTGTAATCATTTAGATACCAACATGAAATTATGTCAAATTCAAAACGGGGCAAAACTTCACGAAAATGGAAACTGCGACTATTCTTTTGTCTAAAACGATTTCAGACACTCTTCTCTTAGACCTAAAGTTATTTGAGTCTCAAAATTTTGAAAAGGTCTATTTATTTATTAAGGTCTTTTAATAAAATAGCCTAATGGCTTTTAAAATCGAGTCGAGGATATTAAAAACAACTAGGCTTGGAACTAAAGAGTTTTTAGGCTTTTGCCTTGTAAGCATCAAGAAACGCAAAGAAATGGGCTAGAAAGGTTTTAACCTTTTGGAACACTATACGTAACTAAGGGCCTGTTTCAAAATTCTCTGTTATGTTCCTGATAGCTTAAGTGTTAGATATTTGTATTCCCGTCTCTGTTTATTTTACATGAATAAACAGAGACAGTGTGCAACTAAATAGAGAATGGTGAAACAGGCCCTAAAATTTAGGAAGTAAGCTCTCAATCATTACTAATATTTCTAGGGACTTAATCACAAACTTTTAATTGCTGAAATTACCTAGACGATTCGACCGCATTGTATCTACCGTGGTGGGTGTAATAAGCTCTCACTTCTAGACCGGGAGATGGTGACACAAAATACTAGGTCATTTGTACCAGTATGGCGGGCGGTTCTTCAGGGGTCTAATTACGTAATGACAAAAAGGAAAATGATGGTCACACCTACGCGAACATGATAATTTAAAAACAACAATTCAACCATTTGTACCAAGCTAATTTTTGCACAGCTAATAATCGTCGAGTAGCCATTCACGAAAATCACCATGCCATACTTTTCTGACGGTTCCAAATGGGTGCCATACCGCGCATAGGAGTAATTTTTATTTTTTTTGCAAAACGATTTGTACCACACTAAAACTTTTTTCAACAGTTCTCCGTATGATTATAAATAGAAGACTGATAATGCCATACCTGTGGGAGGTGACGAATGTGTACAATATTTTTTCAAAATTCTATTTTTTATTCGTAATTCAAATAATTTGTACCAGTATGGCACTAATGTTTCCTGTAAGTTTGAGGTTTGAAAAATGTAAATACAAAATTTCAAACATGTTGTATAATATTGTACGGCTACCACCGCTCGAAAGATTTCTCGAATTGAAGAGGTTTTTAGGTTCCACACGTATTTTACAGTCGTATTTTTAAAACTCGTCGAATAAATAAGTTTTTCAAGTATGGCAGCACTTTTCTCCTTACTAGAAGTATGGTAAATATAGTAACGGTCACATTTTATCAAGTACTTTCCAAAAATCCAAATGCAATACTGGTAGGTACAAATCGTTTTGCAAAAAAATAAAACCGTCAGAAAAGTATGGCATGGTGATTTTCGTGAATGGCTACTCGACGATTATTAGCTGTGCAAAAATTAGCTTGGTACAAATGGTTGAATTGTTGTATTTAAATTAACGTGTTCGCGTTGGTATGGCGGGCTGTAAGTCACACCCCAGAGAAGTATGGCATTACGCTACCGCCTTCTGTTTTTTATCGACTATCGGGAAATGAGTACAAGAATATTTGTGGAACAAATCGTTCGATTTTCGTTGTTTATCCGACACGTTCGATTAACGCCCACGCGATCGGGCCGCCGGTACCAGCGCTATGACCATCATTTTCCTTTTTGTTATTACATAATTAGACTCCTGAAGAACTGCCATACTGGTACAAATGATCTAGTATTTTGTGTCACCAGCTCCCGGTCTGTTCATTAAGCATTTTCATTCAAAAGGGTCACGTCCAAAAAGTTATTGGCTTTCGTTATATTAAATACTTACATGCATAATTGTAATATTGCACCGTAGGTGGATCAAGCGTGCTCAACGGGATGATGTACCACCGTGGGCATCCCGCCGACTACGACGACTGGGTCGCCGCTGGCGCCGAGGGCTGGTCCTGGGAGGAGAACCTGCCGTACTTTGATATGACTGAAGGCAACAAACAAATCGGCTCGCTGGTCAGCTCGAAATATCACTCGGACAAGGGCCCTTTACCGGTTCAACAGGTAGGTTCAACGTCATAAAGTGATCACTTTTGTATACCTTGACACATTAACGTCATGTTCGAAAAGCCATGCGAAATTATGTAAT
This sequence comes from Archips xylosteana, assembly GCA_947563465.1. Classification (NCBI taxonomy): domain Eukaryota; kingdom Metazoa; phylum Arthropoda; class Insecta; order Lepidoptera; family Tortricidae; genus Archips; species Archips xylosteana. The sequence continues at coordinate 9,341,459 of OX387363.1, forward strand.
GAACTAATGACTGAAAGCGACAACGTACAAAAGTGATCACTTATTTATGACGTTGACTGTACGCAGAACATTAGCTCTGTATACCTATCTAAAATAAAATAAAAAATAAATTATTGCCATAGCATAGGTACCTACTCCGATATATGACGAACAATAACAAAATCACAAATTGTTATTCATTTACATATTTACACATATCCAGTGATGATTTTCAGATTCGTCCCTTTAGCGGAGGCTAGTTGTAATATAGAAAAAAACGAATGCATGTGCAGTGCAAGCGGTCTTTTGTTTTAAATTGTACGGATTCGTGAATAATCCGATGTCTTGCCTCAATTATGGACGTTTGTTTCCAGTTCAGATATCAGCACCCGTTCGTGCATGAGCTTCTTTCGGCGATCAACGAGACGGGCCTGCCGATTATCGCAGACATGAACGACCCCAATACTCCTGAAGGGTTCAGCATTGCGCAGGCGTTCAATGCGTAAGTTAACTTTTTAACACAAAAAGAGGAAGAGGCTCCAGGAAGAGGCCACCTTAGTCCTCAGGATAGGCAGCGCATAGACCACTTGTTTGGTTGCTTTATGCCATTGGACCTCGGTTTTTTAATGTGGAAATATGGGGGTTATCTCACTCAGAATCAAGAGCGCTATTGATTTTGATGATAAGAAAGTCCCTAATTTTCTATACAATTTTTTTGTGTCCGTTTCGTGACGAGCCTTATAAACTACGTAAAAAGAGTCACAGAATAAGTAGATTATACTTCTTAAAGTATCAGTTGAAAATTAACATGCGCGGTACGAAACCAGGGCTTGCACCATCGACGCTTCGCGTCGTCACTAGGTGTGAAGAAGAGCTAATAAGTACTATTCGTAATTCGAATTTCATTGTTTCATTGTTTAAAACGGCACGATACCATACCTGGGGGGGGCTACTCCGAAATTCGAAAATCGAAGTTCGTATCGTAGCGTTTTGTTCACTCTCGTATTAAATAAATGCTACTAGCGAGAGCGGGGTGGCACGATATGAAGTTCGAATTTTGATCTTCGTAGTATAAGACCTGACCATAAGCGTTTTCTCCCCCAGTGAAGGTCAGCGTTGGACCACAGCGCGCGCGTATCTGAAGCCGCACAAGCAGCGCCCAAACCTCAGCGTGATGCTGAATGCGCAAGTGACCAGGGTGCGGTTTGAGGGTACCCGCGCCGTGGGCGTGGAGTACGTCGACGAAAATGGGAACCTGTGTGTCGTCCGCGCTAGGAAAGAGGTAAAGTTTAAGTATATTCTGCTTTTCTCTAGATACTTATAGAAAGTTGCGGCTACCCTTGTCGGAATAACCGGGCTGAAAACTAGCGCTACCCATGACCAAGAGTAGCACTAGATTTTAAGTTATTTTCTCTTACACTTAGGTAGGGATACATTTTTTTCTTGTGCATTCGTCCCCCTTGTTCTATCTATCCCTACCGCCATGTCCCCCCAGATAGTGATATGTGGAATATTTTTCCTTTTTTCCGGGATAAATGAGACGGGGGTCCATCCTACTGAGTATGGTATTGTTAAATTACTTACTAATTTAACATAAATATATCTTTGAAAAAAAAAAACGGATTGTTCTTCGGTTCATAAATCCATTCGAGTTTTGCAAGAGTGAAGTGTTCCCCTATTAATATCATATTGCCTAAGATTTAAATCATCTAAAACACAAATTAAATGGCAAAATTATTAAATCTCTGGTTGCCAAAGCTGTGTAATGTCTCACACACATTATGCTACTTTGGCGTTCGACCTGATCATGAGGGGATTATTCTTATTCTAGATTATACTCAGTGCAGGTGCACTGAATAGTCCGCACATTCTTCTCCACTCCGGTATCGGCCCCGGTAAAACGCTGAACAAGTTCAACATCCCGCTGCTAGTGGACCTGCCCGTGGGGAAGAACCTGAGGAACCACGTCGGCATGACTCTCTACTTCATCCTCACCAAGCTGAAAAACACTAGGGCGCTTGACTGGAGTGTTCTGGCTGAATACTTGTTGAATGCTGAAGGGCCTATGACCGCCACTTCTATTACACAGGTAATGAACTTATGTTAGCACTAGCTTTTGCCCGCGACTCCGTCCGCGTGGAATTAGTAATTTGGACATTTTATTTTTTTATCCAATTTGCTTTTTCATGAATTATGGCTCTCCTTAGTTTATCGGACGGGAACCATTTTAGTTTTGGATACTGTGATAACGTCGGACAATCAAGTGCCCACTTCCACAATACATGACCGTAAAAATAATTGCCTAAGTTTGTTTGTTGTCACGCAAAGGTGTAAAGTACTTAGATTAGGTACCTACTTACTTACGCTTCGCAATTACGGACGTTTCATCATGACTCGCCTTCCCATATCCATGTCATTTTAGATCGTAGTGTTTTTCGCAAGTCTAATTTGGCCCACATTAGTACGTGTATCTAACGATTTGGTTTTCTATTAGTATAAAAATTCCCCAATAACATAAATAATGGACGTTTCCTCTATATTATAAAACTTCATTTAGGTACTTGGATGGAACAATTTTAAATATTTAATCCTTTAAATAAAACGCTGTCATGTCCAAAATGATACGCTGTCTTAAAGTAAGTACATTTCTAAATTTGAACATTGACAAAATTTCAAACCAAATTATACTTAAGTTTACTTAGTTAAAATAAACCTAATGTTTAAAAATTAACTTTGAAGACTGCGTTGCCTCTTGGACACAGGGGGTAAATACATCTAGCACTTTGACAGCGCCAGTAAAGTGACACTAATTACACAAAAAATAATTAAAAGAGTTGCCTTATCGCTTATCGTACGCATTTAGAAATTTGGCTGTGTGGGAGCCCTCAATTATAATCTGTCATCAACCAAAATACCTAGTTTCAATTAATAATTTTGAAAAAATTAGTGAAGTAAATGAAAAAATATTGAAATTAGTTTCTTATAATTGAGTTTTCTATACAAAAAATAAGTATATAAACCATTGGTATTTTTTTTAGACATTCCCAATTCGTCTGGTTGGGGTGGGTGGCCTAATCAATCGATCGTGATCGATCTGTCGATTGGGACTATTGGTCCGATCGATCATGGCAATACAGCAATCTTTTGAAAAATATACATAAGTACTGATTATCTAATCGGCAAATCACACAAAGTCTGGTCTTGGGGTCTAATGAAGTTATTAGCCTGCCACCTTTGCTAGGACGGCCGAAATTTTTGCAGAGCAAAATATCATCAATGAATCTCTACTAGCAATCAAGATGTAGGCATGGCACTGGGAATAGGAAGCTTGGCTAGCGGTTAGGGTATTATTAAAAATACCTTTTCCTACGGGAAAATTAATTTATCGCGGACGAAGCTGCGGACGGAAGGCTAGTACGTAATAAAGACGTAATTATACTTACGTATGTCATCTATGTTATTCATTTGTTTTTCTAGTTGACAGGTCTGCTGTATTCGTCAATGGCGGACCGCAGCCGCCACCAACCCGACATCCAGTTCTTCTTCAACGGATTCTACCCGGAGTTTTCCGAATCCGGGGTCGTCGGTGAACTTGCCGAGCCAACCCACGTGAACATCACGTTAGTTACATGATTTAATTCCTCCATCTTCGTTTACCAACACGGACGTCCAGGCGGGGGGAGCGTCTTCATCTATAAAGTAGTGTATTCCATTGCGCACGAAGCGTCATATCATAACACATATTTTCTTATACGAATTGCTAAGGAATGGAATTCGCTCCCGCCTTCTGTATTTCCAAATAAATACAAATACAACCTAGGGCTCTTCCAAACTAAAGGGAATAGGCCAGAACCAGTGAGATACACCTTTGGCCTCATCTGCATTTTTCATTAAGTGGTCAATCACGGGACAGTTTTATGTAAAAAAAAAGTTAGATACCTACCTATCAAATTATCCGGTAGTAGGCATCTATCAATCTGGAAACGTCCACTCAGTGGCGTAACTATACCATCTGAGGCCCGTGGCAAATATTTTAGGTGGGACCCTCGCAGTAAAAATCGTCACGTTTTAATTTAAAAAATGTTATTTCTGAGCGCACGGCCTCTTGGGCCCGGGTTTTGCTAGCTCTGCCGCCCTACGTTACATTAGCGTAAGCTGCATGACATCAGCATCCATTTTAGTTGTCGTATGCTATCTTAAATGTACGGACAATACGGGCTCTGGTAATTAAATTCTGGTGATCCGGCCAAGATAGTGTCCGCTGAACAGAACTCTTGACTAGTACCTATAGCATCAATGAACTGAAACAATTACTTTGCTCACCCGCGACCTTAATAAGGTCTTAACGTCGCGGGTGAGCAAAGTAATTGTTTCAGTTCATTAATTGAACCTCCGCAAAGTAACGCCTGATTCAATAAATTAGTAAATAGCATCGACTTTAAACTTGGTACGGATATGTAGTTTGGGGGTCGTTTTCAAAACATTGTACTTAATTAAGGGATTTAATTAAAACAAAACATAATTGATTCCTTTGCGTAACGAAAGTTACCCTTATAGTTTGTATGACTAACTTTCGTTACACAAAGGAAGCGATCGTAATTTTGTTATCATTAAGCCTTAACCCTTAAAAAGGTAGAGGCGATTTACCGACCACATGCATTGCTTAGGACATTCAACCTAAAGCGGGGTTTACACGGGTGACTAAAGTCGCACGATTTTTGCCGCGCGGCTAAAATCGACCGTCTAAATGGCAAATTTTCCGTCCGAATTGCCATTTAGACGGCCGATTTTAGGTAGATTTTAGCCGCGCGGCAAAAATCGTGCGGTTTTAGTCACCCATGTAAACCCCGCTTTAGTTTATGCCACGCGGCGGACACGACGTACAAATACGCGTTCTTGAATCTACATAAGCACGACGACGTCTGTACACGCGTACGCCTACATACATCGCGCGCGCACTCTTCTGGTTTCTGGCGGTTTCCGGCTATCTGCGCCTTGAGGGGTGGGGTAATTCGAATCGGTGCGGGGCGGACCGTTTCCATTCTGTACGTCAGTACTATTATATATTCTGTGGTTTAGAATAGAATAGAATAGAATAGAATAGAATAGAATTTAATTTATTGCCACAACATAAAGTACAATATAGAAAACTTATTAGGTAGGTACATAATTAATTAATATTAAAAAAAAAACTAAACTAAAACTAACACTGTGCCATTAGTTGTGGCAAAGGGGATGCACTCAGCATATGCTGTGAGTCAGGTGCCCACAGGAGGCCCCGACTGGCACAGCGCTGATTTTCAGTACACCCCCTTAATAAATCCCTGTTGTCAATCGATGGGTGCCGAATGTTGAAAGCAAGTTTAAAAATAAAAAAAAAAAATAAAAAAATTTAATAAACAAAACAAGATAAGGGAATAATACTAATTGTAGGTACAGTCACAACACGGGCCCGTCGATACACGCAGCTGGCGGCCCGACTCCCCCGTGCTGCCACTGTTCCTACTGTAGCCGACATGCACCAAAAATACTAACTAACAGGCTTGCAGCGCTGTGCAGGACGTGGTCACGGTACCCCTCCCCTAATGGACATGCTTCAAATTATATCTGTCGATTTAATAATAAAATTATTAAATCGACAGATGACGTTTATGCATTCGATAGCTGCTTTTGATTCTGTGGCAGTATATTCCAATAAATGAGGCCTTATGAAGGGTTAATTATGTACGTTTTTTTTAAAAAACGACCCTTGGATAGCAATGCAGTCAAAATCAACAAAAAGTATATTAAGCAAAAAAAAGTTTGTACCTACAGTCAACCAATTTGATTCCTGGGCCACTATAGAACCTTGTCGCATTAACTGCTAGATTACAACGTCGTGCGGGTCAAAGGATTATCAACTTTCCGAAGACAACTTGCAATAAACCTAAAGAGTTTATAAACGTTTTCGCTCCATGACATGAGAGGAAAAAGAATTTTTGACAGACGGCCAGTGACCATTCAAGTTATTAATACACAAGCAAACTCCTATAACAATCATTATCGTTGACACACGTTCGCAAAGATCGAGTTTGTCATCATGACATACATCACGCAATAATCACTGTCGTAGAAGATAAACAAATTGATTCATTTTGACATGGTTCTATAGTGGCCTAGGAAAGGAATCAAATTGGTTGACTGTACAGTAGAATTTTTTAACTAAAATGTCTTATCTACTATATCTTATTCTAGCTACATACTTACAATGTGACTGAAGTCCATCTGTCCAAACTCTGGGTCTTTAACTAGCGTCAGATTTTGTTTTATTTATTATTATTGTTTTATTGTACTTCTACCCACAGAAGAGAATTAACCTTCAAATCTGACTCATTCATACATCTTTGAAACATCTGCATTATATTTGTTTTTTTTTTCTCCAAGTGCCAACGCGGCTCTGCTGCTGCCGCGCAGTGTTGGCTGGTTGACCCTGAGCTCGCCAGACCCTCTGGACCCGCCTGTCTTCGACCCTTGCTACTTCTCTCACCCTGCTGACATGGTCATGTTGAAGGATGGCGCGAGATACCTACAAAAAATTGTTAATAGCGACGTAAGTTAACTAGATTATGCTGGTCCGAAAACCTATTTAGTTTAGACCTGCAAGAAAAATTGAGCATATTGCATTAAGTACATTGCGGCGCTATGCTATGATATGCACCACCTCAAACTCGTTCGCTTTTAGCCTAAGGCCCAAGTATCCCGGAATTTCCTTTTATCCCAGAATATAGGTTCCGCGGGATGTTGATACCTACTTTACCGTGAATTGTAGGTACACAGGAAAAATCGCGAGCAATAGTACTAGCACAGAATAATGAGGGTTTTCTATGAGAGGCTATTTGGCGCTAGTATCGTCAGGTCCGTTTGACAACTTTGACATTTGTTGTATGGGTGTAACGTCAAATAGACCTTGTAACATAGTTAATTTTTAGTCATATCTCAATCTAGTGATTATGATTTATTTTTAAGGAAATGGGTTGCGAGCCTCCGAGTCTCACGCGTGTCAAACATTAAGTTAACGTTCTCTTCTGTATTTTATCTTTGGCAATCGAATGAATATAATTTGTTCCTTCATTCGCGCGGCGTATGGAGATCGGGGCAATAGTTATATGCGCCGGCGCGACCGCCCGTCACCTGATTCACTGCCAGTTCCCAGCGCGAGAGGACGCTCGTCCTTCGTCTCGCACAAGTGAGTCGTGTGTAACGTCTCCGCGAAGGAAAATTTATTTAATTTAATTTTAACCACTGTACGCAGCCAAACTTGACAGTTTACCTTTGAAACACAATAATTGAGTAGAATCAGTGCTTAATCCCGAGTCCGGGGACCACGTTACGGGTACCGGTACCAGTGGAGTGGGTCCGCGCATTACACCGTGGGCCTGACGTCGCGTTTCTTCTCGTCGGAGCGTCGCCGAGCGTCAGGGGAGTACTGCGCGAAGGGATTAGCAACCACGAATTTCCCGCTATAATACGTATTTAGCGTTTTTAACGTAAAGACCAGTTCGTTAACTTTCCTTAATTAACGGGTTCCCATCCGTAACGGACACTTTTCTGGCCGTTACTTATTTTAAAATTACCCCTTTCACGGACACACTCTTTGTCCATCGTTGGGGGTTTTTGTGTATAAAGTTTTCTTACTAGCAAGAAACCGGACGGGCATCGAACCCAGCCCGTATTAAAGATCATTGTAAGATAGTTCATTATTTTTCTTAGTAAAAAATTGTAATTTAAATTGTTCTCCTTGGTTCTCATTTATTACAAACCACGTATAGGTGACAACCTTACGATACTAACGCCATCTAGCGATATTCCACCTGTCAGAAAACCCTCATTGGGTTGATAAATTATATCAACTCCAATATGTCCACCCAATGGTGATTCTTGATTTTCTTGTGAAAATAGAATGAAATAATGAAATAAGGATCGTATTTCCATGTCATTTATTGCGGACATGTTGGAATTTGATATTTATCAACTCGCGGGACCGCATTAGAAATGATGAAATCCGCGCAAGAGAACTAAAGTCACGGATATAGCTTGAAGAATCGCCAGAGTCAAATGGCAGTGGGCAGAAGTAGAATTGACGGCCGATGAGGCCGAAAGGTTCTCGAGTGGCGTCCGCGGACCGGAAGTCGCAATGTAGGTAGGCCTCCAACAAGATGAAGCGACGACATGGTTAAGGTTGCGGGATCGCGTTGGATGGTGCGTCGGCGCGTTAGACAATACGGGCTCAGGTCATCGCTCCACGTACTTACAAAAAAATTGTAAAATTAACCAATAAATAACTAATAAATTAAAACTCGAACGCAATTACAACGCAACGGCGGAAGACAGTGCTGGTTTTTAACTAGCGACATGCTGAGTCGGGACCCTTTTTGTAACAGCACTAATAATTATGTATACTCGACCAAGAATTTCCTTTACCACCCTAAGGTTCAATGTCAATTGTACGGCTTAAAACGTCAAAGGCTATTTTCACTTACAAGTCAATGTGACAATCAACCTTATTGTTTTTATTCTGATGTAGGAACTGTCATTAAAAATGGTAAAGCACTTACTTGGTCGACTATACCTATGTCTATTATGTCTATGTTTGTACTCTTATTTTTGCCTGTGTACGTGTTTGTCTTTCTTTCTTTCTTTCAATTAAGGGTCACATATTATGTTTGAAATTAAAGTAAATGCCCATTATGCATCTGTGATCCCTTCCGCAGCTAACAAAAAAGCTGATAACTTTGAAACGGCTGGACCAATTTTGACGAAACATGTCCAAGAACCATCACCAAGAATTCTGCTTTCAAATAACAAAACCGTATCCAAATCGGTATACCCATTTAAGAGTTATGATGTTACAGACAGACACACACACTTAGCGGGTAAACTTATAACACCCCTTTTTGTGTCGCGTGTTAAAAAGTAGTTTGTCGTCCGACGGGTAAATGAAAGCTTGTGAACCAGACAGTTAGCAGGTACCAAGGATGATATAGACTGGACTTAGATTATTTATGCACTAGATAGAGCTTTGGTGGTATGGAAACGTCCCGTAAACTGTTGGCTTATATGTCATTTGCCAATAGTAATATGCTAAAATCCCCAAACGCATTGTCGAAATTCCCCACGTGTGGGGAATGAAAAATTGTGGGCCGAGTGACTTAGTTTAGAGCTGTTGCGAATAATGAATTGTAGGAAATTAATCAAGACTAGCAGAAACTTGATGTCAAATGTCGCGTATTTGTGTTCATACTTAAAATCCCCTCATTTTCCCCGAATTGAAGCTCTCCCCACACATTCCCCAATCAGCTTCACTTTCCCCACATTTTGGGGAATGTGAAATTAACTGGTATCATTGAACACGCACACAGTGACAACCGGAATGACGTAACGCGATCGTAATATGAAGCTGTCAAATGGATTTGTGGACGTTTTGTATCGCAATGTTTGCTACTGACGCTCCATCTAGTGCATAAATAATCTAAGAGACTGGATTAGCAATCGCCATAGTACAAGATCGGCCGCGAAAAAATAGTTCGATTATTAAATCTATATGGCGCTGACATATAGCCCGAGGGTTTAGAAAGCAAAACAATAAGACTACAGATGTTTCATATTAATAATTTAAATATTTTATTTATTATATATCGTTTTGCTTGCTGCTCATGTGGTCGGCCGTGTCAGTTGTCAATGTCAACGCCATGTCAAAATATAACGCCCTTGTGTTGGTACAGCTCAAAGAGTATTGTAATATTATATGAACAAGAGTGGCAACTCTATGGTCAAATTTGCATGTATGGAAAGTGCTGCCGCCCTACGGCTGCTCAAGAACAAATGTGACGTTTCTATAGATGTATACCTATCTATATCTATATGTTGGTAGTGATGTACAGCTATAGATACGCGTACCTATAGCAATGTATAGTCAAGGATTTTAATTGATAGGCTAATTGCCACTATTCGTATTTTAGCCGTCTAATTCAAATCAGCATATACGAAGTATAAGCGGCTAAACCCGATTTGCATTATACGGCTAAAATACGAACATTGGCAAGGTGCCTATCAATTAAAGTCCTTGACCGTACAATTTGGTACGCCATGGCCATGGCCGATGAATGACAACTGACAAGTTTGACAACTCAACCAAGATGGCCGCTAATTTAGTTCTTCGGCAAACACCAGAGATCGCTGTAGTCGCATGAAAAGTGATGATATATGTAAGTGTGCCCCCCCTGGTACAGCTGCACGATCATAAGGTTGCGTTCACAATTAGACACGGTCCGATCGTGTGTGCAGCGAGCAAATGACGGCCTCACGGTCCCACCGGAAGACCAGCGCTGGCTCTCGAGCCGGCATTATGCTGAGGTTGATCCGTTTCGTGATAGCTGCTTTATGTTGTAATCTTAATGCCTTTATGCTATTGTTGTTATGAATAAATGTTTTTTCTTTCTTTCTTTATATTACTACAAATGTATTATTTTTCAAAAAAATTGCGTCTTGTGATCCAGGGGAAAGTCGAAGGCACTAGGCCACGAGGTAGATCGCCTATGAGATGGACAGACCAGGTCAAAGCTGCAATAGAAGGACCACTACACGCAAGCATAAGGAAGGCGGCTGTCAGGGAAGAATGGAGGCGTATTGTTAGGCTTGCTACCAGCACCTAGAAAATGATGACTACGACCACACTCTGTCAAGAGTGAAACGACGAAGAAGAAGAATACATTTGCAGTAATATGAAACATCTGTAGTCTTATTGTTTTGCTTTCAAAGCCTCGGGCTATATTTCAGCGCCATCTAGATTTAATAATCGAACTATTCTGCGGACGATCTGTACTATGGCGATATGCTAATCCAGTCTATATCATCCTTGCAGGTACTTAAAAAAGGCTACGGCATCGAGTTGGACAGCGAGTACGCGTCCGGGTGCGCGGGCGCCGGCGCGGAGTGGTCGGCCGCGTGGCTGGAGTGCATGGCGCGACTCCACACGGACCCGCAGAACCACCAGCTCGGCACCGCCGCCATCGGGCGAGTCGTCGACACACAGCTTAGGGTCTACAAAGTCCAAGGTGCGTGGTCGTTCAATACCGTAAAGCAGCCAGTACCACAAAAAATACAAGTGCTACAAATCGACATAATTGTTAACTTTCTCGTACAATAACTATAAATTAAAAATTTTAAAACCCCCAACGCAATTACGTATGTTGGAACATTAAGTCAATGCCCGTTATGCGTCTAAGATTCCTTCCGCAGGTAACAAAAGAGCTGATAACTTTGAAACGGCTGAATTAATTTTGATGAAACATATCTAAGAACCTTTGCCAAGAAACCTGCTTTCTATTAAAAAAAACCGCATCCGAATCGGTGCACCCATTTAAGAGCTATGATGCCACAGACAGACACACACATAGCGGTCAAACTTATAACACCCCTCTTTTTGTGTCGGAGGGGTTAAAAAGAGACAATTATGTAGAATTTGTAGCACTTGTAACGTTTGTCGTATCGGAGCGGTAGTTTGTTGACGATCTCACTCACTCATTATCATTCCAGAGCATACATACCTACGTCTCACTGCAAGGATTTTATATGTTTAGGATGCGATGTTTTGACAACCATATAAGCGGCCCTATTTTATTTAAAAATTTGGTAGTTAATAAATAGTTCAGCATCGATGATGGGAATCGTCTAAAAAAATTTGTTTCCTGTTATACCGCCCGATACATGCCGCCAATAACGCTGTTCGCACTGTTCTGGGTCATGGCATCCCGCTAGCACGTATCGTTGTTCCCGCCGCCGCCCGTTGTTCCCGCCGCCGCCGGCCGCTCAAGTAAATTCGCGCGCGTTGTCGCCAACCGCGGTGGCTCGTGGCGTGCTCGTGGCACGGTTCAAGCGTCTCTTTGGATTCGTTTCGGCCTAACGGCCAACTCACGAGCGAAAAAACTCTCTGAACTATCTCGTAAAGCCCAGTTTAGATCTGCAAGAAAAATCGTGCAAGTTGCATTACATTGCGAGGCAGTAAAGCGACCGAGATTGAAGTGCTCAATCGAGCGCCGCAGTCTAATGCTACTTGCACGATTTTTCTCGCAGGTCTAAACTTGGCTTAAGAAACTAAACTTGTCTCTCCCGTGGACATAAAATTACGGTTGAAAACACGTCCTTCAGATTCCACTTTCGTCAGAAGCAGTTTTTTCTTATAATTCCAGTTCAGTTTCGTCAGGAATGTCGGATGTGGATAACCTCTATAATGAAATGACCCTTTCGTCAGATTATTCCTAGTTAATTCACCCAGCCATAATTCAGTCCAGAAAATAGATAGGCTAGGTTAGATAGGTAGTTTCTTCTACCCGAAGGGCGAACCGCCCAGAACTAGAAGCCCCGCTGCGGGGCTCCGTCGAATTTGTAGGTTTTAAGTGAATAATGGATGAATAAATCCTGGGTGAATAAAGTCTGATCAGACGAAAGCGGAATCTGACGGACGCGGAATCATGAGAATTGCTGTTTCGTCACCAGTTTTAAAATTCTGACCTATACGGAAAAAAAGAAGTGATCTGACGAAATTAGAATCTGACGGACGTTTTCTAAATCAAAATTACGTACTCCAAGGCAGTAAACTTAAGATTCATTTAAATGGACCGAAAGTTCGCCAGGCGCAGGCGTCCCACCCGCCGCAGTAGACTTGACAAAAAATATTGGCTATACTTGCCTAAGCCCTTGAATGTTGCCATGTCGACAGGAGAGACACAAACAAAAAAATGTGTATGACCGAAGTCTATTTCAGGCACTTATGTATGAGCTGATTATAGTATAAATCTTCCCAGGTGAATTTTTCGCTTAGAGCCCTTATCTTTCAAAACAAACGGTATTGTCATAGTATTAAGGTTCAAATTTAATGTAATGGCTCGAAGCGAAAAATTCACCTGGGAAGATTTATAATACTTATACCTAATGACTCGTTTTTCTTCCTCCAGGATTGAGAGTGATCGACGCATCTGTGATGCCGACGCAGGTCACTGGCAACCCACAAGCTCCTATCATGATGGTCGCCGAGAGAGGAGCTGCTTTAATCAAAGAAACATGGAAGTATAAATGAACGTGACGCAAAAACGACAAGAAGTCAGAAGAATGCGCAAAATATGTTGTTTGTTTATTTTAATACACTTTTTATTATGAAATTATATTGACGTTTTTGTTTTAAATAAACCTATCAACCACTAATTTTTAGGTAGGTATTCGTATGGGAATTCCCGGAATTTTAATTCAACTAACTACCAGATCTAAGCGGTTTGACCTATGACCTCTCAAGCAGAGGGTCGTGGGTTCAAATCCCGGCTCGCACCTCTGAGTTTTTCGGAATTCATGTGCCAAATTACATTTGAAATTTACCATGATCTTTACGGTGAAGGAAAACATCGCGAAGAAATTCAATGGTGCGTGTGAAGTTCCCAATCCGCACTGGGCCCGCGTGGGAACTGCGGCCCAAGCCCTCTCATTCTGAGAGGAGGCCTGTGCCCTGTAGTGAGACTTATATAGGCTGGGATGATGATGATGACCAGATCTAATGGTTCACGCGAGCTTATAGATAGATAGTCATTTAGGGTAATCTTAATCTTTCATTCACCATCTGTGGTAAATCTGTGTTAAAGTTGTATTGACAGTTCAAATTATTAGTATGGTACCTTTATTTTGGAGAATATGACCAACTAGCTGTTGCCCGCGACAAACTATCTTCACACCTATATTCATGTAAATCCCTTATTGCGTGATTGCGAGTAACAAACATCCATACATCTTCACAAACTTTCAGACTTATAATATTAGTAGGATAGGATAAGTAGGAAACTAGAATGATCGCGTAAGCTGCGTGCGTACGGACTGCGCGCACGTTACGCGTACCCTACGCGAGCCCGGGTACGCGTGTCCTGGAACGCCATGTCCGTACTTGCAGCTACGCGTACAGTGTACGCGTACATAGCGTACGGACATGGCGTTCCAGGACACGCGTACCCGGGCTCGCGTAGGGTACACGTAATGTGTGCGCAGTCCGTACGCAGCTTTAGATTTCTCAATGCAGATAGACTTTCACTTGTTTTCGTTTTAGTCTCTTCCGTAATTATGAACGTCAAATAACCTTAAAAATGGGCCCAAAAGGTTCTCGAATGGCGGCCATGGATCGGAAGACGCAGTAAAGGTAGGCTTCCAATAAGATGGAAACACTACCTGGTTAAGGTTGCGGGAACGCGTTGGATGCGGATGGCGTAGGACAGGCTCGGTGCAGAGGAGCCTCATCTCGGGGCGGCCAGTGGGCGTCGAAGTGTCTCTAAATGCTCCCGTGGCGTTCGCAGTGGCAACAAGGGATCAGTGTGGTTTTTAGTGGGTAGGCCTCATGTGAGAGAGCTCTACATACCCTCTGCTTCCCCGAACCGAGAAGAATGCATAAAAAAGACCAGTCTGTTGGGCGAATCTTGGGGGAGCCCTATATTCAGCAGTGAAGTCTTTCGGCTAAAATTATGAATTTTAAAAATAACCCCTTCAATTTGATTTCCGAACTATTATTAATTTTAAACCAATTACATCATGATGATAGCACGAGTATAAAATTAGTTTTCGATCTCATTAATGAGGTAAAGATTGATGAAGTGCATAATTAAAACAAAATACTTCGGAAGATGGTTTATTTTATTAGTTTAAGACAAAATAAATACATACATGATTACATAGAGGCTAAATACACGCGTGTTAGATTACCTTGAAACATAATTCATAATTTGAAACGATAACACTCTTAACTTACAATATAATTTCATTTTCAAACAAATTGTTTAATTCTAGGAATGATAATAATAATACTTTAAGCCGATCACCTTGCGGTGTGTAGTTTCTACTTTATAATCGTAGTTATTGGAAATGTTCAATATTCAACTCAGCCAAACTTAGCAGTAATGGTCCAAAAGTGGAATTATTAATTTCAGAGAAATGCATAACATATTTATTACAAACGCAACAAATATAAGTACTAGACTTTAGCACCGCAGTACTTTCGAGATTTTTTAATCCATAGTTTATCTTACAATCTACGGTTACTTGTCTTACAAAACTTTTTTAGTTTGGCAATATATAAAAATCTAAGTGTTTTATTGTTGGCAGGTGGTTATCATCAACACCTCGTAATCCAATAAATAACTCCAGCTAAATTTAATTTGAGCACTTTAATATTTTAGCGCCAAATTGTAACCTGGAATGAAAATACAATACGCTCGTTGAATTTATAGCACTTTGGTGTCAATTAAATCGCTTGGCACAAGAACAAGTGCCAAAGAAATCATTGAAAGCGTCAACAAGGATTAAATTAATGAAATCCAACCTGCCAACATAATAAATATGCTATTCAGACCGGTTTCATGTCAATGTAGCGTTGTGCTAAATGTAGAATTGTGATTTTGTACTTCAGACAATTAAGCAACAGTTTTCTTTACTGCTATAGACAATAGTGACGTAACGAATATTCGCATTTGCCGTTCGCAATAGATTGTGCAAATATTTTGCGAATTTATTTGGCATTGAAAATAAATTATTTATTTCAGTCATTGTAGTCAAAGAACTTTTTACTGAGAAATCAGAAAAAAAATAATCGTTTACGTCAGTTGTTACGCCTGTATGCGAAATAAACAATATCTCAAGGAAGTAAAATTTCATAGAAAAACATTTACTTATCAAAATACGAGATGGTAATTGCATACTTTTGACGCTGAATAAAAAAAATCTATATTCGCGAATGTTGTTAGTATATCGAACATTCGTTACATCATTAATTATGGTTTACTTTTGACCATAATATGACCAGACGCCGTATTGTCTAACGGCCGGTCGCTTGCCATCGCTTTCAACATCTCTTTCTGTCACTATCTTATATCGTTTGACAGAAAGAAATAGTGAATAGCCGGGTCTCCACTGAGCGAGCCGCCTCGCGAGGCAGCCATTTTCGGTACGATTTTGAGCTTTGTGTAGAACAAAATCATGCCTCATGCGCTTGCCTCGCGAGGCGGCTCGCTCAGTGGAGACCCGGCTAATGGGATAGCAAGCGGCCGCACGTTAGACAATACGGCATCTGATGTGAAGCGATGTGGTCTAAGAAAGAACATTTTATAGCTACTAAGACATCATTGACAAGAAACCGCACCACGGGACATGATTACTGCTCATCTTTGTCCTTAGCGCCGTGCTTCAGGATACGGGTGAACTCGACATAGTCGAATATCCCGTCGCGGATGGGTGCTTCGCGCAGCATTTCGTCGACGTCGTCGTCGGTGAAGCGGTCGCCCATCGTGGTCAATAACTCTCGGAGGCGCTCCTCGCCTATCACGCCGTTGTTTTCTTCGTCGAAACAACTGAAAAGTTTACTTGTTACTTTTTGGAATGTCAGAATTGAGAGTGCACAAGGAAATGGGAATGTCTAAAAAAAAATACCAATGGATTTTACATTTTTTTTTTGTATAGAAAAGTCAATTGTAAGAAACTAATTTCAATTTTTGTCATTTAGTTCACTACTTTTTTCAGAATTAATTATTGAAACTAATTTGGTTGATGACGTCAGATTATAATTGAGGGCTCCCACACAACCAAATTTCTAAATCTATCTAAATGCATACGATAAGGTAACCCCTTTAATTATTGGTGGTACACTGTAACTAGTGTTGCTTTACTGGCGCTGTCAAAGTGCTAGATGTCAGACAACGGCTCCAAATCAAACTCCGTAGAATCCACGCGTAAATTGTGAAGAATTCTAACCACACAGAATAAGGCTGCGTATCCACCGGAGCTGAGCGAGGATGCGTTGCGAGGGATGTGTTTGTCATGAACCAATAGAAACACTTCATTTAAAAGGTCCTAAGTGAATGAAGTGTTTCTATTGGCTCATGACAAACACATCCCTCGCAACGCATCCTCTCACAGCTCCGGTGGAAACGCAGCCTAAAGTACGACTTGGACCGGTCACGCAATTTACACCAATTTCAAATGAATGTCATTGCTTATTACTACAGAAAACGACTTAAAAAGCATTTATCTCGAAATGGTTTTCGATTTACTATACAATGCAAAAAAAATAGATCCCCAATTACTTAGCCTAAATCATGTCTCGTTAAAAAAAACTAACCCGAAAGCGTTTTTGATGACATCCTCAGGATCAGTGCCCTGCAGACGCTCCCCAAACAGCGTCAGGAACATGGTGAAGTTGATGGGGCCGGGCGCCTCATTCATCATGCCCTCCAAGTATTCTTCTGTCGGGTTTTTGCCTGTAGATAAAAAAAAATATATATAAATGTCCAAAATTTAAGGTTACTGGTACGAGAGGTTATACCATATCTGAAAAAAATATTTTCAAAAATTCACGTCACTTAAGTGATATGATAATAGTCACTTAACACTTCACTTTTAGTATTAACCCCTCGTATGCTTAAGACACAGATCCGTGCCAAATTTAAGGCATTCTTTTGTATTTTTTTTATCTGGTTTTTATGAAACAGTTGACTCTAGCTAGAATGCACGATTTTTTCACTTCCCGCACACGAGAAGATAAACATTTTCAAAAAAAAAATTTTTTATTGTTTTTAGAACTATCCTAACTTGCCCTCTCGCCCGGTTGGTACATACCAGGTTATCAATGAGTTTTGAGACACCCTGTATATCAAGGGACAATAAAATTATACTAACAATAAAGCAAGTAATAAAGTCCCAACATCTATTGTTATTGCTTCTAGCGAGATACATTACAAACCTAACAAAAATAATAATAAATAATAAAAATAATAATAATAATATATTTATAATCAGGTTTTTTCGCCCGTGTGGGAACTATGGGCCAGTGGCGAAGGGTACTAACAACCTTATTCCCCCTGGGTTGACTAAAATTTCGAAGTTACCCAAAGCTTCTCTTCCGTTACTGAACTTTCGAGAAGAGGATAAATGAGTTTTAGGTTTTCTTTGCTCCGGCTTTACTTGCAAAAATTTTCACACCCCGCCACTGCCAAGCACTCTCATTCAGAGAGGAGGGCTATTTCCTGCAGTGAGATGTAAATAAGTTGGTAATTGTACTAGTTGGATTTCACCCACTTCAAGATTCAGATTGACTTGAAATTCTTGAAAATAAGAATAGTTAAGCAGATTGGTTGACAATTCAAGTACAGTCAGCAAAAAGTATTCAGAAAAGATTGTTTAAAATATGACATTTTTACAAAAATATTTGTTTTTATAATTACCTGTCTACAAACTTAATGAGATCAACATTAAAATTCTTACCAAGAGAAGCAAGCATGTCATGCAGGTCATCTTTGTCAACAAAGCCATCCCTGTTCTGGTCAATCATATTGAACGCCTCTTTGAACTCAGCAATCTGAGCCTGGTCAAACATGGCAAACACATTGGAAGTGGCACGTTGTGCGCGCTTCTTGTTGGTGCCGCGGCGTCCTGCTGTTTTGCGGGATGACATTTTGATCTGGAACATTTACATTAGCATTTAAGGAGATATGGAACATAATTATGCAGAATAGGCACACAAAGACGTCAAGTTGCGGAAAACAGCCTGCTATCATGGGCGTAGCCACGGTGGGGCAGGGTGGGGCGCTTGCCCCACCCTGGCTCGGACCTGTAAGGCACCTAAACAAACCTAAAAAATTAAATTTTGTATGAAAAAATTAACCGGGCTAAGATCCCGGGTATAGTTAGCTAGTTACATTATAATTTTAGACTGCTGCCCCACCCTGAGCCCATGGCTGGCTACGCCCATGCCTGCTATTAAGGGTCTCCCCAAGTCTATTGACACAGAATCGGCTTCAGCAGATTGGAAAAACCTTTATGTTAATGCAATAAGAGGGAAAAAGACGTTGATCAGCTTGGCTCCATTCGGCCCACGTAGTCAAGCCGATCAACATCTTTTCGCTCCTATTGCGTTGACATAAAGGATTTTCCGATCAGCTGAAGCCGATTCTGTGTCAATACATTTGGGGAGACCCTAAGGAGATATGAAAGTAGATGCCATATTAATGTAGCATAAACTGGAAGAAAAGACAATAGTATAATATTTAATCTTACTCAGCAACTCCAAGTCAAGTACAAGTGAGCAAAAAAGTTTGTGAAGTAGCAAGAAGTATACTGCTGGCTAGATTTGTTTTATTAATCAGATTAGGGATAGTGCAAATCTGCTTAACTGGCTGGATAATTCCGCATATCTGATTAATTCAGCCAATTTTTACTTCAAATTCATTAAAATAAAACAAATATAAAGTTAAAACCAACTCCTGAAACTACATGTAATTATGTGGTATTTAATGTATGGTAGATTAGCAGATTTGCACTATCCCTGACAAAATTTTGATCTAATCTAATTTATAAAGAATCTTCGGAATGTTATTACATAAAGACATTATAATGTAGCAAAAGTAAATGATAAAATTAAATAATGATTCAAAGAATAAGGATACATTCTACCAGTCCATAACTAAACAATAAACATACATCAATGGGACACCTAACAGTAAGTATGGAAGGTACACAGTTACAGTGAGTTCTTTACAAGTTACTTAGTCACTAGGTAAACTTATTAGGGTATCAGACATTTTTGTTGCTTTTTATATCATTTTAATTAATAAAAAGTTACTATACTATTACGGATTAGGTGATAAGGCGTTTACCTGTAGGGTGAGCGGGACGTGCAATCGCGTTGTTCAAACTCAACACAATGAGAACGCTGGACAACCGCAACACCTCAGAGTTTATAAATAAAATCTAATGAAGCCCACACCGTGTCACTCAACCTATCGTCACCTCAAATAACGAGAAAGTGACTCATGTAATGTAAAGAGTATTGCACAGTTGCGTTCTCCTAAATGTGGGGCATACAGTGTCAAATACGGCTAATACCAAGGATGTCCATACATGGACTTGCCTTTTAACTTTTATCATACGCCACCTGTTTCTCAGTTATGATTTTATAAACGTGGAAGAAAAAGTTATATACTTACATGGCTCCTAATTACACGTTAACGAGGAAAATCGGCCGTTTTTAACGGAATTTGATTGGGAAAACAACTTTTGGTGATTGAAGCACTAATTTATGACTAATCGTTTGGTTGGTGTTACCCTCTACCCTTTTTCCTTCTTGTCAAAAATAAATTAATAAAAATGAGTGTATTTTAAATTATAAGTGTACTAAAAATAGGTACTTATTCATGTTCGCCACCATAACAAAATAATTCTGGTTTTTACTTAGTGTAAGTTCTACTTTTTTGTTTTATCTGTAAAGCTGTCAATGCACTCGCAAACATGTAAAAAAAAAAACCACAGATAAAATCAAGTTTACTTTGGAAATTTCGTGATTTACGTAACGTAATGTAACGAACGGAAAGAAAAACAATAGCTGTCAAAATTATTATCTTTTTATTTTACGACGGATACTAAATTTTGGTATCTTCTCAAAAATGAACACAAACCTGTAATAATCTCCTGTGTAACTTTAAATTGTAAGTTTTTTTAGCTATTTTAATCGCTTCAACATGCCAAGGTATTTTGTCATACTTCATGTTTAAGAATCACATGTTTTGCTTCTCATGTTATGTTATTTATTTTTACTGTTTTTACAGATGCTCAACCAAAGTAAAACCAGACTTTTAATCAACGTAATAAGAAAGATTAACACTGCAACAGCGGTTCTCGGTAACCACTATGATGTCCTTGGAATTACACCGAGGGCTACACAAAACGATATCAAATCAGCTTATTATAAATTGTCAAAAGTATACCATCCGGACAAATCAAGTGTAAGTAAAAGAATGATGTTAATTATAATCCTACTCGTAGGGGCTCTGCCTCTGCTCTGGTTCATTCAAAGTATATCCTTAAAAATATTATTTTGTTTAGTTCAATTAGTTATGGTATTGTTATTATGTTACTTCTGAAACACCACTGGGATCAAAGACTTGGCAGCTTGCTTGCGCAACCTATCAGCTTTACAATACAGAAAGGAAATGTTTTTATTTAATTATAGTTGCATTGCAATCATAGTACATCCTAAACTACTGAAGCCAGAAATTGGATTTTTTTTTTATGTTGTGGGGTTGCAATAAGAAGGGGTTCATCAAAATTGTCATAGAACAAGAATTAGTTTATGAAGAATTAGTTGAATTGTACATAAACATAACTTAAAAATAACTAACTCAAAATTAGGTATTTGTTTGCCTGTTGGCAAAGGCCTCCCCCAACTGTCTCTATATGTATTGTTCACCTATAAAGTATTAATTTGAAGTGAATCAGTTTTAAAAATTTCAATCGATTTTGTACCATATTGTAAAGAGAGCAAGGTCAAATTTTTGCATAAATTTACATGATTGAAAAAAGGGTTAGTTCTAATTAGTTTAATGAAAGGTTGATATCAGTCAATAGCATTTAAAGATAAATTCTTAATTTGTTATACTATAAGCTTTAATTATATTTTTCAGTTTCATTAACCAAATTATGATTTCTGCCTACTTATTTGTTTATCATCTTTTTCAGGATGAAGCATCAGCTAAGAAATTTAGAGCAATAACGGAAGCATATGAAGTACTAGGAAATATTAAATTAAAAAAAATGTATGACAAAGGTACATTCTTTTGTAACTATCAATTAATAGCGCTGTCAGTAACATTAGCTTTTATCAAACAAAAAATAGATTTTGCTAATAATGACCCTTTCAACGCCACACCTCGACAAAACGTAAACCTACTTTGAATCTTATGTCATTGTGTCAAGATCACTTTGACACTGTACGACGTACAGTGTACGTAGTGACACCTATACGTGTTGTTGGCGTTGAAAAGGTTAATAATGCAAAAGGAGACTCCCACATAGAGTTAAAAAAAAATACTACTTGCCCAATTTTTTGCATATGGCAACATTTTTTCATCTACAATTTTATGTGGAGTTAACTCTGTCCGTGTGTCTGGTACATTTTCATACCTAAACTGCTAAACTCATTTTTAAGAATTTTGGTAAAGAGAAACCTACAGTCAAGGAAACTGGATCACTTACCAGGGTATACAGGTAGCTTTTCACTGGCTCTTAGACCAATACGGATTACCCACGTCTCAAAATGAGTTTAAGTCGACATAGGTATTTCAGGCTAATCCGTAGCGAACTTGAGTGCATGTTTGGCAGAGCCGTAGCATGTTTCTCCGAGAGGATGGGTTACAGATTAGCCCCAAACTGTTGAGTTAAACTCGTTTTGAAACGTGAGTAATCTGTATTGTTTCACTTCATGGTAGGTAGTTTCATGTTTAAAGAGAGTAATTTTCTTTTAATTTACTCTGCTTGCCCATGCCAATGCCGGGTTGGATTTGTTTTAATACTTTTAATTCTACTTAGTATTTTGTAATTTGTATTTTGTATTCTAAATAAAAATACTCAAAATACTATATTTTGTATTTTATATTTCAAATACCCGCCTTAAAAATATTTTGTATTTCGTATTTTAAATACATGCGAGATAGTATTTTGTAATTTGTATTTTAATTAAAGCAAAGCAAGTATTTTGCCCAGCCCTGAGGGTGGAACCTTTTTACAAGATTTGGCATATGTATTAATATCGACATGACGTTGGGATTTAAAAGGGTTCACCCTGGTACGTGATTAAGTTTTGTTGACTGAACCTTCGAGGGCATAGGATACGTTTTATCCCTGAAAATTGCATAGTTCCACAATAACCGGATTATACATATACAGGGTAATTTTTTAATAAGTTTAAAATTTTAATATTTGATACAGTGTTGTTAAAATAACAAATTTCAGTATTTTTCGTTATAATTTTTAACATTATATTTTTATTTTTAATAGTAACTCGACCAATTTATTGGATGAATTGCTATGAACAACCCAAATTTCAAAATGTAAAAAAAAATCCAATTTGGTGCAGTCAATCGGAAGTTATGCGATGTGCTTAGCAACACATTCAGCGATTCATTTTTATATTATAGATACTGAATCACTGATTTGTGCACTGATTAAAAAATTACCCTGTATATGTATATGCAAATGAAGCCATGAGCTACAACTAGTACCTAAGCAATATTTATTGCTTGATATTTATATTGATCTTTAAAGATCACTCACAAGCTGGTGAACAACTGCTTAGTGCAGACTCCAAGACCTTCAAGTAGTTATACCAGTATGTTTTTTTTAATTAGCCTGATTTTTTGTCTCATGTTGGGCAAAGGCCTCTCCTCTCTTGCTCCACTCTCTCCTATTAAACGCGTGTGCCCACCTCCCAAGTGACAAATTATCTAAAGCATTAATTAGGCTTATTATTATTATTATTATCTAAAGCATTAATGTTATAAATAATTTGTCTAAAACGTTATTTATTATTCTTTTTTTTTTTTTTTTTTTTAATTCACTGTCTTGATTTCTGGTGTTCATTGGGTGAATCAACTTTTGTGCTGTTTATCTTGTCCCGGTTTTCCAAGTGACGCTTCATACTTTTTTATAGAATCATGCTTAGGTTGTCCAAGGGACAAAATTTGTCAAAAGGTTACTTTTGAATGCCAGCGTCGGCTATAGACAATACGGTAATACGAAAATTAACTTACCCACATCTGCATAAGAATCAATTTTGTTTGTAACAAAAAACAATGTGTGGTATTCAAAGGGTATATTTGTATTATTTTGTTGTAAGCCACTTTTCATACCCATATATTATTGAGAAAACTTTTGTATTTTATCAGGTCTCCTTACTCGTGGATCTGGTACCCGAATGGAATACCAGCCAGAGCCGGAACCCATTGACCCAACACTGAAGTTCTACAAGTCTCGTGCCTCAAGGCATGTGGCACCAACCATGGATGGAAAAATACCTATTTATGATTTTGATGCTTGGTGAGTGGATGATCTGCCCTTATTCCTTGTCTTTATAAAGCGAACCGCTAATCCAAATCTCGGCTTTCCAAGTCCATGGATTTGGGCTAGGTGTTGATGAGTCAATCAGTTATTCAGAACTTTTCTTTTTAAAAAGTGATGGATGACCTTAGTATCTAGTTCTAGAATAGGCAATACCTGATAGTGTTATAGAATATATTACATGATTTGTGTACATTGCACAACTTTTAATTAACCTCCTGATGCCCAAACTATTTTTAGGATGTATGTAATAATGACCCAGTGTCCTGTTTAAACGCACTTGTACTAGTAATCCAGGACTTCAATTATTACAAAATCATTATGTACTTTAACTAGCTATTGCTCGCGACTCCGTCTGCGAAGAATAGGGGTATAAAAAGTAACCTACAACCTATTCTCAGACCTACCGAGTATAGAAAAAAGTCATAAAAATCGGTCAAGCCGTTTCGGAGGAGTTCGATAACAAACACCGTGACATGTTGACCACTTTAGCCTAGTTGGTAGTGACCCTGCCTACGAAGCAAGAGGTCCTGGGTTCGAATCCCGGTAAGGGCATTTATTTGTGTGATGAGCACGAATATTTGTTCCTGAGTTATGTATGTTTTCAATGTATTTAAGTATCTATTTATCTATATAAGTATGTTTATCGTCGTGTAGTACCCATAGTACAAGCTTTGCTTAGTTTGGGACTAGGTCGATTTGTGTAAGATTGTCCCCTTATTTATTTATTTATTCATGAGATTTTTATATATTAGAAGATTAGTGCGAGGCCTGATTTGACGAATTTTTAAAATTTACTTGGGTTGAAAGTAATATTATATTTTACATTCCTGAAAATACGACGTTGAGATGATTTAAGACACTACTATCATGTTAGTACTATAATAGTAGATTACAACAGGGTTAGAAGAAAATATATTATTGTCCTTTTCAGGTCCAAAAACCATTACGGGACTGTATTCAAGAAATCGCAATATGACAAAGAATTGCTAAAAAAGAAGAGAGCAAAACAAGCTGATACCGTACATGCTAACCGCCAGGAGGCAACTATTTACCTGATATTTGCATTGACCGGCCTTTTTGTGGCTTTGGTGCTCCGCGGGAAGTCCGAATACGACTTAGATAACACACCACATCGTCAGAAAATAGAGCCAATAAAAAGTGATGATGTAGTTATTGACAATGTCAATGCTGCAAGTGATAATGATAAATCTTAGTTCAATATTATAGTTTTGGGCAGACATTTAGGTGTGGCTCAAGGTGATCTGCAGTTCTAATGATTTCAGTAATTATGTAACTAATAACCCATTTGGTGCACAGCACAATTTTTATAATCACACATTAGCTGAAATATGCATGCACCTCGTAAATCTGTGCGTATACCTATGTATAAAGCGAGTCAAATTCTGCCACTAAATAAAGCGAACAAAGCTGGTGCGTAAAATGAGATGGAATTTAAATCGCTTTGTTAAGAGATTTTACTTTCATGTGTCTTGGCTAGACTCAGATGCGGCTCATGCCAATAACAGTAGATTTAAAATAATTTGGCGTTAAATAAGCCCCGCATAAAATATTTCTTGTAGCCGCGTTGAATGGGTTAAAAGTATATTTACGTCTGTCGAAACTTAGTAATTTAAAATGTGCTTTGTATATATTGTACATATCTACAGTACCTCAGTTATTCATAAGTTGTGATACAGATATGAATGACGAAATAACACCAGCTTGGCCCACAAACTAAATCATGAGGAGATAGATGTAATGTAAAGAGTTAGAAAATAAAATGTTTATTTACAGTTTCCGATTATTTTTATTGACATTATTTCTATTTATAAAAAATTATAGTGCTATAATTCTAATAAAAACATTTATCCAATGCATATAAACAACATTGTATGAAGACTGACAGACAGACAAAATTAAAGCTTTAGCCATCTCAACTCAGAAACATTACTTAACTTTTACGTTTTGCCCTCACAGCAAATATATTGATGCCAATTTACTTTTCTATATTTATTCATTACACAAAACTATAGTCTCTAGTATTTCCTATGTAAGCACCAACATGTAGAGTACAATTTTAAAATAAGAGATGAGACTGATGTGTTCCTTTAAAATCATTAATTTGTGTAGTACATAATAATCTGTATATCATGATCATGATTAAAAACCTGCCTCTGTTTATAGCTAAGGACGACTTGAATAAGAGTGTATATCATGGCAAGTTTGCCATTGGAAGTATACTGTCATCAGATCATTCAATACATACAAACTATTCCACTTTCATAATATGACAAAATGTTCTTGATTTTTTAAATTGACATACACAACACAAATTGAGTTTATTGTTACATCTTTTTATTTCGCCAAAATACAACCAATGGCATAGTTACCAGGTTAATAAATAGCAAAATCACATTGAAGCTTTAAAAATGGTTGCCGTACATGCCAGGCATAGGCATATTTAGTGGGCCCATGGGGTATGGCACACCGGGCGCACTTTGATTCGGTCCATAATTGGGATAGGGTAAATATGGCTTTGATAACCCATTTCCGAACGAATTCCGCCCCCCTGTCCTGAGGAGTTCGCTCATTTTTTCCGCTTTGAACTTCCGTAGATGCATTTGTTTGCGGATAGGCTCAAAAGCTTCTAAGAATTGCTCTCCGTCATATTTCTTTCCAGAGAGATACTCCTGTGCTATCTCCTCAGATTGTTCCTCTGATTCTGCCGCCGCTGTTTGTAAGAGTGCCAATGTTGTGTCTGGTGAGATTCCAGCCGATTTAGTTTCTGAAAAAAATATTAATTGCTATAACCATCACTTTTGAACTCTATAGTTATAAACAATATAATAACAGGATAATCATAAATCTGCAGAGAACACAGCTTTAAAACAAAAGAACTCTGTAAAATAGGTAAGCATTAACAATATTGCTGCTTGCCTCAATAATGAGTTATATTTATTTGTTTCTTGAATATTCAGGGATTGCGGTCTACTAAAATGTTTCTGACAAAGCCAGATCTGCAGTGGCGTAGCATAGCGTGCGGGGGCAGGGGGTCCATAGCCCGGCCGCATACAGGGGAATGGGGGCAAGCACCACGATTAATAGGGGGAGCGGCGGAAAACGTTGCCATATGATTGCAGTTCTGGTTACCTTATGTGACTATCCATAAAGCTATGGTGTAGTGTAGACAGAATAACAATAAACTTACTGTATTCCTCAAGGAGCTCCTGAATGCGGCTGCAGAGCGCCTCACCCTCTTCCGAGCGCTCGCGTACCTGGGCTTTGAGTTGCTGCAACTCTGGCTCCATGCGCAAGTTAAACTCGGCTAGGGACCTGTTGCTCACTATTTTCATCTCCTTTTCGGTTTCCCAGTCTTTAACCTACATGTAAAATGTATGTTAGGTCATGTTATTCCTGTGTGGGCATTATGTTTTTAAAGTGTCCTATTTACTATTTTTTAAATGAGGAAAAATTTGAGAGAGAGAGAGAGAGAGAGAAAGAGATTTATTTACACATATTCAATATATAGAAAAAATAATTATAATTTAGCAGGAAAAAATTGAATAGTATCAAAGATGATATAGACTGGATTAGCAATCGCTATAGTACAGATCGTCCGCAGAAACATAGTTTGGTTATTAAATCTAGATGGCGCTGAAATATAGCCCGAGGCTTTGAAAGCAATGTTACATATTACTACAAATGTATTATTTTTCAAAAATATTGCAAAATAATAAATTTGCAGTAATATGAAATATCTGTAGTCTTATTGTTTTGCTTTCAAACCCTCGGGCTATACGTCAGCACCATCTAGATTTAATAATCAAAC
The DNA here is from genome assembly GCA_947563465.1 of Archips xylosteana. Lineage (NCBI taxonomy): Eukaryota > Metazoa > Arthropoda > Insecta > Lepidoptera > Tortricidae > Archips > Archips xylosteana. The sequence goes on from OX387363.1 coordinate 9,369,213, forward strand.
TATTTTTCCGTGGCCAATCTGTACTATGGCAATTGCTAATCCAGTCTATTTCATCCTTGATAGTATAAATTGAGCCCCACTCAGCATAATGTTGCGGCATTTGGGGTTTTCTTATTTAAAATCACAAACGCTATTTATTTTATAAAGAAAAAAAACTGACTTTTTTTGAAGTCAATTTTGTGACTTTCTCATTTAGTTTGTGGCTTGTCACAAAACAGACAAAAAAATGTATGTAAAATTAGGGACATTTATTTTATCAGGAAAATCAATAGCACTCTGAAACTCTCGACTAAGAAAACCCCAATATTTCCTCATTTAATAAAAGTAAGGGCCTACGCTAGCTGACGCGGACGCCCGCCGCGTGCGCCCGCTCGCGGGTCTAAAATCTACGTAAAATCCGTCGTGCGCGCGTCTTATTTTATATTAGACGCGCGCAAGACGGGCGTCCGTTCTGGGTAATCCGCGTCAGCTAGCGTAGGCCCTAATTGGTGCACTTTGAAATAAAAATGCCTAAAGTTGTAAACATTCAAACCCAAGTTTTAACTTTGCCACAAATACAGTGTTCTTGTGTTGTTTACAACTGAAATAAAACGCACACAAATTCAATTTAAATTAGATGACAAACAAGTCTTTCTCTGTTGAAATTCCTAAAAAACGCATTATTATGCTATGTTGTAATATAGATGCATTTTTACCTTGAATTTGTAAACAAGAATATAGTATGATGTACTCATTGTAACTATCTAGGACAATGACTGACTCATAGAGGAAGTACTTGTCAAAACAGTTACGATGTGAAGTGCTTAGTAAAGCCTATGCTTGTTAATGCACTTTTAGGTAGCTAGGTACGCTTGTTATACTGACCTGTTTTACATCTTTAAGGACAGAATCAAATTTCGTGTCATCGTTCAATATTTCTTTCAATTCATCTGTATTGAGATGTGCCAGCAATCCCATTGCCGATGTGTAGTCGGGTTGAATCATTGTTGGTTGTTTTGATAAGCTAGCTTTCACTTATGAAATACGAGTTAGTCTACACTTTTACTTGGTTTATGTAAAACTTCGTTTTTTATGGTAGTTGTACGCATAACTTATACATATTTCAGGATAAGACTACTAGATTCAATTATTTTCAGAAACCAATACGAATCTCCTTTGTGAATTGACAACAATGACAAGGGTACACAGACTAATAAGAGATACTACGCAAGAGATACTATGCAAGGGTAAGATAAGATTGTCACTGTCAAAAGCAGAGATAAGTTTTTTATTATAAAAATAAAGCTTGCTATACAACAGCAAGCATAATTACTGTATGGTATAGTCAAGTTTTGTTTTCTTTACATTTATATTATTACTACTTAACATGACAAGAAGCCCAAATTGTTCAAAAATATGTAATTCAGTAAATAAAGACTGAACCTCATTTAGATTTTTTAAAATTTTTCAGTATTTGTTGGAGTACCTTGTACTAACAAACGCTAGAATAAAAAAAAAAAACAAGATATATCAACACAATAAACAGTGGAACATAGAACCTCCTTCTTTTTGAAGTCGGTTAATAAAGTGAAGTTAACAAATACTGAATGTATAGTACCAATACCTTGCTCTTTGACTGAATGTCAAAATGACAGATACGTACAGTGTTCGTAAATCGTGAAAACAAAAATGTTTACAAGATTGTTGTAATAATCATCAAAATTATGTTAATTTCATGATAATACTAAGTTTATAGCATATTCTATTTATTTGGAACATAAGCTTCCTACATTCTAGTCAGAAATGTTATTAGTTAGCTCATCTTACGACCTCGACTCTCTGTACAACTTTTACGTGCGATTTTTAGCCGAAGCTGTGTTGTACCTGCGAAATTTTGCATTGTATATAAGTTTGTGGGTTTTGGGTTATTTGCTGGTATGTTGCGTGGTGTATCGTCGGTACGCCCGGCGACTGCCGACACGAACGCGCGGGGCGCTACGGGCAAAGAGAGTTTTGGTCGTTGTGGCGCACCCGGATGATGAGTGCATGTTTTTTGGACCAACTATATTCAGATTATGTGAGCAGGGAGCCGACGTGCACTTGCTTTGCTTATCAAACGGTAATAATCTGGAAAAAAAAAACTATCTTAAAGCTATCTCTAATTTCTAACGCCTTTTCGGTAACAAATCATGACTTTTTAAAACAACTTTTAAGACTAACAATTTGCTTTTTTTAAAGGCAACTATGAAGGTAAAGGCCAAGAGCGTCGTAAAGAGCTATGGCTAGCATGTTCCGAGCTAGGAGTACCAGAGCAGAACATTTGTCTTATAACAGACACAAGACTCAAAGACGGGCCAAAAGTCCAATGGCCTGTGGCTGTCATAGCTAAGCTTGTACAGCATCAGCTGGAGGCGCTAGACATAGACACACTAGTCTCATTTGACAGAGGAGGGGTGTCGTCACATCCTAACCACTCAGCAGTATTCTATGCCATTGCTTATATGTTTGTTGAAAAACTTATGCCTAAGAGTAAGTGTATTATTTCATAAAAATTACAATTTCATTGAAGTTACTTAAAATTAAAGTATGTGGGTTATTGTTGTGTTATTTAAAAATACTAGCTGTTGCTCGTAACATTGTCTGCTTTCTTTGAGAACTTGGATAGCAAGTGTTAGCATTAACCTGCAGTAATGTAGCTTCTTTCTTCATTAATGATTTTTTTATTTGGTTCAGTATTTCACAGTGGCGTAGGGTATTAACAACCCGATTCCCCCCGGGTTGACTAAACTTTCAAAGTTACCAACGCTTTTCTTCCATTACTGCACTTTCACAAAGAGAATAAATGGGGTTGTAGGTTTTATTTTGCTTTACTAGCAAAAATTTCCTCGCCCCGCCACTGGTACTTCAATAGATTACCCCATTTACCCCTACATATATATTGTACCTCTTACTTACCATATCTACATATGTACCTTTTTAGTATATTATTGTAGATACTATATAAGTTTTCATACCTTGTTTTTGTTTCCAGGGTGTACAGTATACACATTAGATACAGTAAATATATTAAGAAAATACTGGGGCTTCTTAGACCTTCCACTTAGCTTTGTATTGTCTTCCAAAAGGTAAGAGTAATTCATTCTTAATTCAAAGTTCAATAATAATATAAGCTTTTTTTTGCTGAATGTACTCAAGCACCATGGAACCTTGCCATTATAACATTTACGTCATTCAACAAGCATAGTTATCTTCTTCTTCTACACAATGGGGCTTTCTTTTAAATCTACTGTAAATATACTAGGTTTTTTTTAGCATTAGAAAGAAGGTTAGCAATCTTGACTTGCCTTTTTATTGAAAAACACTTTTGAAAAATAAGTCACAGCTAATATGTAACAATTTGAAAGGAAATATGGTCATTTACACTCTTTTGGTTTCGTAAGTTTATAGTTACTATTTTTTAAAGCGTTTTTCAATAAAAAGACATGTCAAGATTGTTTACCTTATTTCTAATGCTAAAAAAACGAAGTATAGTTTTGATATAGAGAGGACTCTGAAACATTCATTTTTGATGTTACATACTAGACCTCTGATTAACACTAACACCATCTATATTTAGTTTTTTAATTTAATTCATATGGCGCTATTGAGCAGAGGTCAAAATGAATAGTACAAAAACTTAACTAGCTACAGAGAATTCTTGCCCAAGCATTTGTAAACGAGCAATCGCTGGCGCCGGCGCGTAAGCTTTATACGCTCGGCTCAACGTTCACACTACTCGAATATTCGACGCCGAATGCCCATTACACGAGAATGCTCTCAGTGGGGACGCTCTTTTAATGGAGTGCGATGTACTTACTCGTCCTTGGTTGGAACCATAGATTAAAAATCGCAATTGGGTGAATCAACTTTTTGTGTTGTTTACTCTGTCCCCGGTTGTCCAGGTGACACTTCATACTGTTTCATAGAAAAATGCTTAGGTTGTCCAAGGGACAAAATTTGTGTAACCATAGCAACGGGTGGCACTAAGAAGTTGATTCACCCAATTATCTACTAAAGTATTTTATGTTTATTTTACAGATACTTCCTTCGCTGGACCGAGAGCCGACGCATTGTTCGCGCCATGAAACGCCACTCCTCTCAGATGGTATGGTTCCGCCATCTTTACGTCTTCTTCTCTCGCTACATGATCATCAATACTCTTCGACGCATCAGCCTTGCGGACATAGAGTTAGAGCTCGAGGTTGACGACTGAAGTTAAAATACAATAAGGAAAATCAGTCCCATCTTAATCTTAAGGGCGCGCGGCTCAATTCCCTCCCTACGGAGCCCATGACACATTCACTGCCGGCTTTTATCAACGCCTACGACGGATATATACGTCACAAAGTACAACGCCAAAGCGATCTTCACGCAATCTCATAAGGTTCAAAGTAATATATTATTACAACTAAGCTTGGCGTCGAACAGGTCAACTTCTGTGAGACCCCGGACTTCGCTCAGTGCCTTAATCGCATATTAGTAATACATTAACGTTATATGAGCTTACAGTAGCGTTCAAGGGGGTACAGTTAAAACACGACCTGTATTTGTCGACCCGGAATGAGCGACGGTAATGCACGACCAGATAATTAACCCTCGTGTTATTGCCATAAGGGCCTGAATTATCCGGTTTTGTTTTAACCGCACTCCGTTTAAGACACTACCCAGGCCCGGGTTAACCATTAGGCAGGTTGTAAATTGAATATGTTTCATACAATGAAAATTTTAATAAAAAAATTGTATTGCAATAAAAATAGATCTAAATGTTTTTCTTCGATGCATGCTGTGATTTCATTTCATTGAATTTGAACTTGAAAAGAGCTGGTACTTTTCAAACGGCTGAAAAAGGGACCCAAGAATTGCATTGTGTCCATACACAATGCAATTCTTGGGTCCCTTTTTCAGCCCATGCCCGCCCAGACATGGTTGATCCGGCCCTGCAGTAGGTACGGAAAGTTCTCAAATTGTATGAACTCATATGCGTTCAAGGCAATGAATGTTGAATGTGTAAATTATCGAGACAAGAAGATATTGTCGGTCTTTGCTTAGTAAAAGGGCCACGTAATTTTAGACGCCCCTACAGCTCCGCCACGACTTCCCGCCCGGCCACGACTTCGCGCGTTTGCACGTTTGGCGGCGCACGAAGCGTTTTATCAGTTCATTGCGTGTGCCGCCAGGTAACCACTGTACGGCGAGCGTCTCGGCCGCACAATGAACGGAAAAAACGCTCACGCTGCCGCCAGTCGCGCGAAGTCGTGGCCGAGAGGAGATGCCTAGTTGAAGCCTAGTTGAGAAAGATGCGTGGTCCTTTTTTCTATTTCGCTCAGCGTCAAAGTTGCTTGGAAAGGGTTGAACATATTGGCAGAGGCTTCGCGACTACTCTTTGGCTAGTGCAGTTGACATTTTCTCTCTTGTCGCCGAATACTTCTTTATTATGCTACATAGATTACTTAGAAAGAAACACAAAGGGATTTTTTTCTGATAGGGGCACCGGGATTATTGTGCAAGAGGGTGTACTTGAACCCCCTGGTATAAATGAAAATACACAAATCAAAATTTAAATATAAGGATATGGTGCACGCTCCTAGATGAAGAGCCGGTGCATCTTCCTGAAAATAATGCAGCTGGCAGCCATTTTTGGAATAACTTGTGCTGTTTTTTGTAACGTCATATTTTCTTGATTTATGATTAGTATGTACATAGCTAAGAAGTTAAATATTAAATGCACAGGTTTATGATGTGCCATATTATTAATGGGGATTGTTGATGGTTAAACGAGTATTTTGAAATTTTTGCAATCTTACATTACATCCTTATTACATCAATGTAATTTACGATGACAGTGGCGCCCTCGTTTAAGTTCAAATTATTGTATTCTTGTAGAGTACAGATTTTTCGTTCGAAGTCAAATGATTGGCGTTGACGATGCCTTTGTGATGCATCATAATATCTATACTAATATTATAAAACTGAAGAGTTTGTTTGGTTGAACATAAAATAAATAATTCATAATGTGCACATGGTGTATTTTTACACCGCGATGAAACCAGGAATGGAATGACATAATATTTTTGACGACCGATACCCCAATGGTTAGTGAACCTGACTACGAAGCTTGAGGTCCTGGGTTTGATTCTCGGTCGGGGCAGATATTTGTGTGAAAAATACGAATGTATGTGCTCGAGTTTTAAATGTTTAATATGTTTTTATTTATATACTTAAGTATGTTTATCCACTGTCTAGTACCCATAGTACAAGCTTTTGGGACTAGGTCAATTGATGTCAAACGTCCCATGATTATTATTATGTACTTATGTTCAAATGTATATAAAATTACAGACCTTTCAAACTCGCGGTCTTATTATGATTTGAAATTGAACAAAGTAAGCAGAAATTATTTGCACAAAAGTCGCAGTGAAACATATACAAATCAACAAGACTGAATGCTAAACTAGTTCTCACTAGCTTGTATTTCTGTCAGTACAGTCAAGGGCAAAAATATGTATACACTTTAGTACCTTGTCACTTTAACCACTGTGACAGTTCATATATGGCAGTTCAAACATGACGAAAATAGACAAGGTACTAAAGTGTATACATATTTTTGCCCTTGACTGTACCAAGAATAGGGATGTTGACACCACCAATCAACTGACGTACTTTTTATGAGCTGTCCAAAACACAATTGTCCCATAGAGTTTGAATGGCAATAGCAACTTATGACGTCACTTGTTCGCCAACTCAATCTACTAAATATCTATTTGTTTTATTATTTTTTATTATTATTGAATTATTTTATAATGGCGTCACCATCCCTATTGAATAACGTAATTTGAAACATGTATGTTCTCCAATAGTATGCTGTGGTGTATAATGTAAAACACAATGTTCAAATTAGTGCTAATGCAGATAAATTATTTGTATAAATCTTAGGGTCTAACCAAACCAATCGATCGATCGTCGATCGATGGCATCGGTGTGGTAGTAAGGCGCATACTACACGGAGCCGCGCAGTGTAGTTTGCACCATACAACTTCCATATAAAATTGTGTCTAGTGGCGGTTCAGAAGCGGTTTCCCGCGGCGGGAGAACCGCCCGTGTAGTATGGGCCTAAGTATGGATCGACGTCCCACCATCAAATACACTTACCCATATCGAGCAATTGGAATTCGGGCTAGAAATGGGTTGCGCGTGGGCCCCGCAATGTATAGGTATCGTAATTCGCGCGAAATTTCTTACAAAGTGTAAATAAGACTACGTAGTTCATCCTTGTATAAAATATCAGTTATGATTACTTTGTTTAGTTTCTAAAACGAGCCCTGATATTTGATTACTGTTGATAAAAATGTGCATTTTTACCCAGCTATGCAGCTTTATTATTGCTTCTAAAGTCAATTGTGCAATATGCATAGGTACTGTCAGTACCTTACTATAAGATGGTTGTTATTCATATTAATTTTATGAATATTATCTATCGCCTACACTGTTTTTAGCAATAAAAAATCGAAAACTGTTTGTTAGTTTTATCACAGATTACTTAATAGTTACTTCGTAACAGATACTGCATCCCGTACAAAATCTTGGTACTTACCGCGATTATAGCCACAGATTATACTACTCCGTCTCCTTAAGAATGTGTGCGTGCCGACAGTGACAAGGGCTGGCAGTTTGGATAATTTTTTTTTTCTAGGTACATGTTGTTTTACCATTTTGTCGGGATAATTGCTATATATTATATGTATATGCAAACTTTCTAGCACTAATATTCCCTAAGCTAAGCCACGGACGGACAAAGGGACAGACGGTCATGGCGTAACTAAAAGGGTTCCGTTTTTGCCATTTTAGCTCTGGAATCCTAACAAAAAGGATATTTTATTGTAATGCGCAGAACACATTGCCATGCTCACAGTACCCTAGCGTTATAATAGATACGAAGGTCATTTTTCGAACATCGCATCATGCCATCCCGCTCACGCTTATAGCTTTTTATAGAAGAGTAAGAGGGACAGCACGATATCCCAAATTGTCATATTAGCTATTAATTTTAGTATAGTCATATTAAAATTTGCCCCCTGTTTCACCATTCACTTATAAAAGTCCAGGCGGCATATTTTTTCCGTGGAACACGAATGAACGTGCGTCGGCGCGCGCTTGTGACAACCTACTGAAATTTCGATCGCAGCAGATCGTCCCCGCGGTAGGTAAATATCGCGCGTAAGTACATGGCATGCAGGAGGCCTGGTTTTATTGTTAGAATACTTCCAAAACATTACTAGGATTAAGGCTTAGGCCACACCACACCAAATCGCTCTCGTGTCGCAGTGCGGCCTCGGCCTTAGCGACACTAAACCTAATCCACTTGACAATATTGTAGTCATGTTAGTAATTTTTTGAGCACTTTATCGATATAATTATTATTTGAGGCTGATTACAAGAGGAGGTCCAAACTACAATATAAACAAATCATTAAATGGTTAATTTATTTTTATTTTTGTTGGCCTCAAAATATTCATTTTACAACAAATGTTATCATTAATTACATAATACAATACTTACATTTCAATGCGAGAACTCGTCAAAACTTTTAATAATTAGCTAAACATTTAAAATTGACAATTTTAGCTTTCTATTTACGTACTGTGGAAATCCCGACCGCTACTCATAGACAGAACTATACTTTATAGTAAACACCGATTAACTTCCCGATCCGATTATTTCTGGAAGTAGGACTATACGATAAGCGTAACTAAATCAAATTTAACATGCATTAACTATTTCATTTAACTTTAATATTATGTCTAGCACATTAAAGGACATATCGATAATACTTTCGTTTGATTAATAGGCGTTAAAAAAAATAAAAAGATTGCGTCAAGTGTGTACTTATTTTATTTGGTAACTGCAACAACTAAGTTATAACAATTTGAAAGAAGCTAGTTAGGCTCGAGAAAACACCACGCCGCTGTGGTCCCTGAACTATCGAGTAGTAATCAAGTAGTACGGAGCTACTAACGATAGAAGTCGCTGCTATGATTGGTCCTAAACAGTAACCTACAAAATATTGTCATGGATTAGACAGGGAAGATAATTTTGCATTATTTTTTTAAACATCGAAAACATTTCCTTATCGTAATGAGGAACAAAATTGTGCTCGTCTCCTTCCTTCGCAGATGGACACAAATACATTTTAAGTACATGTTAAAAATTGCAAAGTTTAAAAAACATTAAAATACACAAGCTCTAGACGTTGCTAAAAGCGGGTAGCGACAATCGTTACTAATAAAAGACTACTCTCAAATATATATCACGCTGTATTTGATGTAAAACTTATTACAACAAAAGTAAAAAAAAAACTTAATTAAATAAAGTGCAATATCAATAATAAGCAAAACTAAACCCCGGCCCTCGCGAGCCGAGGAACAGCAATATATAAACACGGCCACATAATACATTAAAATAAAAAGGAACAGACATAAATACAACTGACTCCATCACTGAGAATGTGGATAAAACAAATAGAAACAACTCAGCCATTGTACTAAATCTTAAATACATTAAATGTTGGCCAATTGTCGTATGCATGCGGCTGCATAACAAGATACGACAAAGAGAGCTATTTCAAAACAATGGAAATTATACAGCGGCAAACGATACTAATTTTATTTAAATGTTACCATTAATAGAATCTGGAATGTCACACAAATATTTAAAAATACTGATTTGTAAACCAACAAAATCTTACAATACAAATATACAAGCCATCACTATATTCAAAGGTGTTGCAATCTGAACCCAAAATTATAAATAGAGTAACAATATAACCGTAGTTGAACCATAAAACTCATAACATGCCCTTGTCACCGACGACCTATACCGAATAAGTTAGTGCGCCACAATTCACCTTGCAACACCCCCCATATTAATTAAATAACCAGACTACTATTTCACATGAGCTCTCGTGTTGCCACTTCAATATTGCACCGATTAAATTATTTCGTAGACGTTAGTGCCGAGACTAAGTGTACCGTGGCGTAGACTTACTAAATGTGTTTAAATTATCACTATTATCCACAACAGACATTTTTTACTTAAACTGTTTCCTTGACAATCGTTTTTACCATGAGCTCAGAATTTTATTGATAATCTCGTATCTATTTTAACAGCATCATGAATTCATGATAAAACATTTGTTTACTTCCAAATCGCTACCGAAACTGTAGCTCATGATAAATACATTAAATTACCAATTCTCGTTGCAATTGAAGGAATAGTTATCCAAAACATTGTCTAGAATTTTAATTTGTAATTATTAATAGGTAACGACAACACTACCTGTAAACCACTGACTACATCGACTTATTAGTTACTCATTTAAATAGTTATCTATAACCACATTTCAATGACATTATTTTTCTAATGGTAATCGCATGCCCGCGGGGGTACTGAGATCGCAGCGTGACGGGCTCGTCGATCAACATCATTTTATGAGTACAATAATTAAAATTTCAATTAATTTATTTCAATGTCACAATCTCAGTAATTCTCGCGGGCAAAGTGAGCGTTAGGAGACCCGCCGAGGTCCCACTGTTCACAAACCATCCAAAAAAAGAACGGAATTATGCATCTCATTTCCCTTTCGGACGGTCGTGGACTGTGGAGTATGGATATTGGGCTGTGGAATGCCGACAACGGACTTTAGTTTTGGCGATGTTTACATCACATTGACAGAGTGATGTTTTAGGCTAAATTTATAACTAGCACTAGGGAATCGTGAGTATTGATTATGAATATTTATGATGTATTTTAATTTATACTAACTGATTAACCTGAAGTTCCTAATGTCCGCTAGTGCCGCCCAGCATTGCACAAATTAATAATATCAGCCAAAACTGTACCTCTTGCAACTAGTATTTGTAACGTACAAATTATTATGCTTAGGTGACGTTCCCTAGTAAAGTCAGGCGTGCTAATCCTTCACATGTCCATTCGCCGCCGGCTCTCACACTCAAGACTTCCTCAAGTGCTTGCTGTAAACGCACCAGTGCGTTCAAATATCTGCAAAATCGTGACAGCGGCACTGGGTGAAAGTTATGCAAACGCATATGCGCACGATGTGACTTTTGGAACCGTTTAATGTTTTAAGTCACTCCTTTAGCCCTCGTGTACGTAAGCGATAGGTACGAGTCCGTGTGACTTTTAAGGGAACGCATCAAAAGACATAAAAGTTTAATAAGTATAATGAACGAAATACATAACGATCACTAATTCGATACAATATAATTTTAGGTGAAACTACTAACAAGACGAACTTTTTCATTGTGCAATTCGCAGATTGGTTTAAGTTAGGTAACATAACAATTGTGTTGAAAATTTCTTAAAAAATTGCATTGTGTGAAATCTTCGCATAGCTAACAATACCGCACAAGTCAGAAACTGACCATGTGACGCTTTACATCCAATTCTGTAACAATATTGTACAAAACGTCAAATGCCCAATCTGACTCGTGCAGTATTGTTAAGCAACGAAATGATTCTTATGTATTTTATCCATTAGTTTCAAACTTTATGTATTTTGATGCGTACCCGACTTGTTGACTGGTTGTCGGCCGGCGGTCCCCCTGCCGCATGCCGCATGCCGCACGCCGCACGCTTACTCGTTGTCGGCGCGCATACCGCGCACTTCGCCCTCGCGCCGCAGCCGCTCCAACTCCTCTTTGGTGCGGTCTTCGATGGCGCGGATGTCCGCCATCGTCATTCCATGCCAATCGTCCATGGAGCAGAATACTTGTCTGGAATTATACAATTAAAACTTATGAATGAACTACATGGAATACACAGAATGATTCTGGTGACATAGACGGGATCAGCCCAGCATATACGTAACTCAGATCAAATCAATCAAATCAAATCTAATAGTTTATTTGTAAGAATACAGTTAGGATGATGGTCAATACATTTTGTCGTACAGTGTATTCAGCCCTTTGGAGGACATACAAATATTATCTTATACTATAATTCAAAATTTAAATAATAATAAAATAAAATAAGTCAATAAAATGTCAACTGATTCTAAACATTTAAGTCAAATTAAAATAATTACATTTCCTATGCCTAAAAAAAATTTAACATTTATCATGCATTGTTAATATTTACTCTAAGACAATAATCAATTTTAGTAAATGTGAGGCTTATAATCTAAATATTCTTTTATGGAGTAAAATGCATTTTGTGTTAGAAAATGTAACAGACGTTTTTTAAAAAGTGGCATTTCAGATTCTCTTATAAAGTCTGGTAAGTTATTAAACAATTTAGGTGCCATGCCAAATGCACTTTTTGAACGTAAAGCTGTTTTTCAGTAAATGTATAAAAGCAGTTTTCCACCATACATACACAGAATCACGCCTCCTTCCCTGCAAAAGGGTAGGCAGAGACTATTTACATAACTCTTTCGCTTCCATGACTAGTAGTGATTGCTTCCATGACTAGTAGTGATCGCTTCCATGACTAGTAGTAATTACTTCCATGATAAGTATTTTCAAGACGTTTCTTCAACACGTTTTGCCACCATATTTACGTGAAATATTCTTGTTTGTTAACTAAAAAAATTACATTTTACCACGTAGTCATCGACATTATTTTTCGTTAAACCTAGAAAAAACCAGTATTGTAACTTACGAATATAAATTGAACTCACCTATGGAATATGGTGAACAACCGCCGTTCTGATTTTTGGATGACGTTTTCTACTTTGCTCTGTAAAAGAAAAATAAAATATCTCTATCCATGATTACATTGATAAAAGTATTGAAGAAATAATAACTTGTCATGGTGATGGATCTGAGTGATGACTAATAATAATTTTATTCCGGAACTAAATTAATAATATGTGTATCAATATAAACTTGCAGTAGTCAAATATGTTTGTATGTAAAACTCTATATTGTAAATAGAACACATGAAATTAACTGGTAACAAGAGAAACAGATGTTCCCTTCCAGTTAACCTTTAAATGATTGACAAGACATCAGAAACTAGAAGTATTTCCTTTGTTTCAATATTCTATGAAATGCAAAAGATTGTTTATTATTACTAATAATAATAATAATAGCGCGTATAGCCATCCTTAGCTACCACGTCAAGTGTTAGGTAATCATTTCGACATAACAATGGTTCTTTTATATTTTGACCGCCTGAATATTAATATTTTTGTAGGTTTACGTCATTTCATGTAGGTATTCAAGTTTAAGATGCGTTTTCTGTTCGACCTTTTTACTACCACATTTGTTTTTCGTCAAATGCTTTCTAAGCTATAAAACGAATAAAGAATTTGACGAAAAACAAATCTGACAATTAGCTAAACTGGTATCAGAGCCTAGAACGGCATCTGACCAAATTAAATCTGACAGTAAACGAGTCTTACGGGGGAACGGAAGGTAAATAATATTATCTGACCATTAACTAAACTGGTATCGGGCCCAAGAACGGCATCTGACCAAAACAATTCTGACAAGACACGAGTCTTACGGAGAACGCACAGTAAATAATATGATCTGACGATTAGCTAAACTGGTATCGGAGCCAAGAACGCCATCTGACCAAAATAAATCTGACAATAAACGAGTCTTACGGAGAACGCACGGTAAATAATATGATGTGACGGTTAGCTAAACCGGTATTGGAGCCAAGAACGTCTGACGGATCACAATGTGATATCCGGCTCAAAGCTATACTCAAAGCACTGTCTTTGATCAGGAACAATGGGATGCAATTTGTAACAGTAGAGACCAACCTGCAGTCCGAACCACTTGAACTCCGCAGTAACAAGCTTGTAGCACGTCATGACGGGTTTGGCTTCCTGCTTCCAGTTGGGCCCGACCAGCGGGCCGCGGCCGGTCTTGACGGACTTGAACTTGGTCGGATCAGTCTCCGGCTTGTAATCTGCCGTGGGCAGTGGATCATTGGCAATGTCGATGTGGACGACCTCACGGGTTTTTAGTTTCTCGGGCGATAACTCGTGCACCTGCAATTTTGTAAACAGAAGGGTTTAGGTAACTCAGGATACAAGAATATAAGGTTGCTTAAAATTATTCCATTCAAGCAGATGGTTGGATTAACTTGGTTTTACGTCGCGTGTTTACGTCGGCGTGACCCGTTAAGGTTTTGCCATGGCTTATGCGCTACGGAAGGCATGGCATGGCTTGGCAAAAACGTCTAGCGATAAAAGTTTTACCAGCAAACGCTTCTGGTGCCCAAAGTTCAATATCTTATTTCGTGTTCGAATGCTTATAGTGGAAATTTATGTAACGTGTTGTAGGGGTAGGCCACAATAGAACGATCGTCTGTAGGCTGATACCCGAGGCTGGTTTTGTATTATTTTATTATAATGCTTGGGGACCGAAGTCCCGGCCCGGGTGTAAGAAGTTGTATTTATTGGTGTCCGACTTTTAGAAACGTCGATAGCGCGATGTAGAATATGATTCACGTCACCAGATCTAGCTACTCAGTTTAACTATCCGATGAATAGGTGGCGCTAGGGTTGCTACAGTTTAATACTCTGCATACGAATTTTTATTTCGACATGACGCATTCCATAATTCTTCGTTCGCTTCACCTAGCTTCTACCCATGTATTTTAAATCGTTTGACGTTAGCATTAAAACTGATTGAAATTGGCGTTATCCAACTTACTTGTTGCTGCAGTTGAATTACGCTGAGCGTTACACAATTATGACAAAGGACATGCGTTAAACAATATCTACGTTCAAGTAGTTAAGCTAAGAACTGCGGTTAATCACTGTCGCGAATGAAGTAACCGAGAGCCGTTAACTACCATTGTTACATGCAATTACAGGTTGACTGACGCTATTACAAGGACGTTCATAGGGCATTTTAGAAAAATAAACGTTATGGAATTGAAAAATATCGAATACCTAACATTTATTTGCAGTATGGTCATTTAAATTATGCAATTTGGAAGGAGTCAGATTTACCGATCTCCGGTACATATTTTATGATTAAGAGAACAAAGCAGATTATAGTATTTTACAGATACAATTGGGAGTGGTTTTTGGTAATGGTAAAGTTCAGTTCAAATAGTGAAGCCTGCAGTGCAGAACCAAATTGAATGATTTATGTTGCGTTGTAAAATTTGAACTCGAAAAATCTTAATTCGCTATACCATATAATAATAATGATAATAGATTTTTATTAAATTTCCATATCGTGATATCACTGCGGCCATAAATGGTGTAAGCGTTATCTATTATTACACTATATCAGAAGCCAAGGTCGGGTATATTTGTATAGTCGTACGACCGACTATTTTCTTTAACCCTGATAAGAACTAGCTATGAGTTTTTCTATAAACAGGGACCCTAGACAAGACGCCTTTAGCAGCGTAAGCGCAAAACGCTTCGATGGAAATTCTACTTAAACACAGTGGAAAAAAGTATCGCCCTAGAGAAAAATACCACAAATAATAAAGATATCAAATTATACTCACAGTTGTCAAAAGTTTATTTTTGTAATTTTAATTCCATGAATGTGGTAGGTACTGATTAAAAAAAAACCTTTTTTTTTTGGGTTGGAACATTTTTTGCAAGTTTTTTTTAGACTTCCGTGCGTCAAAAGGAATAAAAAGGAACCCTTTCATTTGATTAAAACCTAACAGAACTACAAAATTATAATGTCTCAACAGTCAACATAGTCAAGGTCATTAATATACTACCTATATGAACGTTACAAAGACTTCAGAAATATCTCTTCACCTTTATGCCACTATTCATAGGGTTGCGGTTTATATTTAAATATATTTGACTTGTTAGGTGTATAGATATTAAATTTGATGCCCTGTACTGTACAAGCAAGTGTGACTTGCACATGCATTCTGGTTTTAGCTACGTACGCACGTACGCGTGAGACTAAACTAGCGTTTTCTAATTATAAGAGGGAATCAGGAAAATATATTGAATTTCACAATACACTGTTTTGTTTGTTATAATTATTATTTATGGCTAGTTGTAAGAAGTTGAAGGGTCACTTACGTTGTATTGGTCTCCGCCGTCTGGTACGTGTAGGGACTCTATGCAAATGACGAAGTTGTCTTTCATGTAGCCAGGGTTCTGAAAAACGAATCAGCATGACAGTGTAAAACAATAAAAAATAGATTAAATTCTTAAGCCCAGATTTAGATCTCGTATGCTTTAACAAGGCATTATTTTTGTACTTTTATTTTAAATCTGTAAAATTGGATTTATATGAAACAGTTGAGACTAGAATGCACTTTTTTTTTGTCTTAAGCGATCATTGACACTTGTGAGGTTGTGATAGATAAGGTTTGCCAATAGATAAGGCATTCAAGATTATTGACCGCAACTAATAGAACTCGACAGAGTCCCGAGTGCCAAAACACTCTCGTTTGATCACCATTGTCCCATCGTCATCGCCAGTCGAAAGACTGGACATTAGGACATGCTGGATATATACCTCCCCAAAGAACCGAAACACCGGTCCTGCGCCGCCCGCATCCATCCAGGTCATCAGTCCACCTTGTGTAGGGGTAGGGCCTACCCTCGCAGCGCAATCCCAATTCAATTTTATTTTTGGCAAATCGGTATAAGGCGTTGGTGGCCTAGTGATGTGATGAGATTTCGGAATTTATTTGCGAAATTACATTTTAAATTTACCATGAGCTTTAGTGCGAAAGAAAACATCTGGACACACCTGAAAAGAAATTTATTGGTGTGTGTGTGAAGTTCCCAACCCGCACTGGGCTCGCGTGGGGACTATTCTGAGAGGCCTGTGACCAGCAGTGGGATGTATATAGGCTGGGATGATGACGATCAAACCGGTACAAGATGGCGATAGAAAGAGCCTGTCAGTGTGATTGGAAGCGCTAGAGCGTACGACAAAGTCGTCAGTGTCACCTGTCTGGCATCATACAAAAATAATTCGACAGCATAAATGACGTCTTACCGTGAGCACGGTCCGGCAGTAAGGGTAAGCGTTCCACGCTTCTTCGTGGACCTCCAGGGACCCCTTGGGTGCCAAGAGCCTGATGAAAGCTGGCACCTTCGACGCCAAGTGGTAAATCTTGTACGTGTACTGACCCGATGAGAACTTTCCGCCTGTTGATTAAGACTTTGTTAAATCACGTAGTATTAGAACTTATTTTGTGGAATAAGTAGTTATTTTATTATAATAGCTCTTCTAGTTAACGGGAGAAAGTTTTAAGCTGTTAGACTACCTAAGTAGGTAACAGAAAAAAGAAAAATCTTAATACGTGTACCCAGTTATAGAAAAAGTGTTTCGCCATAAGCAGTTGATTTTAGATAAGATTTCTTAGATATGCTGGGCCTATGACACGCTTCTATCAACAATACTATTGTTGTAGTGTTGATCGAACATGGCACGGATTATTAATCAATATCATCACGTGATACACCCATATCACGATCCGTATCACAAAATTACTGACGCGTAATGTAGTATCGTAAAAGTTCTGAAGTGAATTTCCAGCTGTTTTGAAATCCGCGATAATATTGATAGTCTAATCTGTGTCTATGACATAATACTCAAGATCCTTTTCATTAAAATGATACATCATTTTAACTCTCTTTTTCTACAGAATCAAAGGTTCATATATGACTGGTGTATTAATAAAATTACATTAAGTATCGGCTTAATAAAAGAAATAACTCAAAGTACAAATACATTGTTTTATCTTGCCACGCGTCAGTCATCAAAAATAGTATTGAATAGAAATGATTTTTTTATATGGATACAAACGTGCTATACGCATGTACCTACCTACGTCAGACGATATGAAAAGGATAAAACACCGATATCGTATCGTGACGTAGATCGCCTTACTTAATCGCGTCATCGTCGGCATATTGCGAAGTAATCGGTCCGGTTTGGCAACTCCTTTATCCGGCCACGAACGGGCACCGCAGAAAGGGATTTTTCTGTCCATTGCATGGTCAACACACTCATCGTGCTGCGGTTAGTTCGGAACAAACGCAACGTACTTGAAAATCTACCGCCGGTCGAGCTTCGTCGTGGCGAGGCCGACCGTTCTGCTTCGCTAATGTTAAGAAGTTCAATGTTCACGTCAAACTAGTTAGTATTAGATCTTAGGAAGGGAACGGAACTCAAGGTTGACAAATAGTGCAAACGTGTTGAGTTAAACCAGTTTGTTACGTTTTCTCGGTTTTGTCCATATTATGGGAAAGATATAGAAGCATTTAAAAAATAGATAAGTAAAGAATGTCCAGACAACACAAATGTAAGGGAATATTCTTGAATATACCTAATTATTATGAACAAAAAAATATTGTCAAAAGAAGGAAATAATAAAACTTGGAAATTTAGTACGATAACGTGAAAAAGTGAGGACACATCTTTATAGTCAGCCGTGCAATAAAAAAGCCTGGTTGCATACAAAGTTATCTTTAGATTTTCTCTTTCATTTGACCAAACTAATGTTTCGCTCGTAAATCAAAATGAAAATACTGTGATATAAGCATTAAAAGTTGTAGGTACCTAAGTCTACTCGGTCAATAAAAAAAAAATAACCTTGACATCCTGCAAAACCTGTATCCATATTATTGATATTTTAACTCGACGAATCACAAGTTAGTCAAAAGCGGAGGGATTTGAATGGGCTTCTTTTTACTTATGTTATCTAGTAAGTAAGGCGCGTGACGGTATCCGTCAAATTATCAGAGATACCTCTATTATTAGACTCTAATAGCAATACCATAGGCCCGATGAGAACGAAATACGGGGTCTCACTCTCTATCCTTATACTCGCGTTTAAAACCTTGTTTTTGCTCTTAAGTAAAACTTGAAAGTTTTTCCCTTGCCGTTCATTGTAGTGTTTCTTCCAAAAAACGTGCTCTCAGTTCGAGCAATAAAGCGAGTCGGGGCCGCGTATATTGTCCATGTTGTGGTTCATAATAAGTTAGCAACCACAATTTTAATAGTTTTACGTAAATTATAGCTTTACAACCGTTTACTTCGATCGTCGTAGAAGTAAATACGACTTAAGTCTGTCTTGTGGTAATTAGATACTGCTACAAAAAGTTCATTTTCCGCTCCATCTACAATTATAGAACATCAATTAGCAGATACTAGTACAGAATAGATACAAAGTAAGGTCGGAAGATCATTCAGCAAGAAATAAAGCGATGCTCTGCATTGAAATCGACTGACTGTTCGGTCATATAATTATAGGTAGGTGTTAAAAACAAATCCGTGCAACGACTGACTGTACGTAGAAATTCGCCACGCTACCATTCGATTCTTGCATTATCATGAGTTCACCTTTTCGTAGTAAAGATAATTGGCATGCATTGGCGTGATTGTGATAAAGTTACCACAGTAAGTAGAACATGATTAGAATAGTGCGAGATCTTCATTAAAATTATTAGAGGCGCTTATCTCCCCTTGTTGAACGGCCCGCCTGACAGCTCGCCCTCTCTCCGGCAAGCTGTAAAAGCCATCAGAGGCTAACAGCAACAATCCGTCAAAAAAAACCGGCCAAGTGTGAGTCGGACTCGCTCACGAAGGGTTCCGTACCATTATCTATAAAAAACGGCAAAAAAAAATCACGTTTGCTGTATTCCCATACCCCTTAAATATTTATTTTATTCTGTTTTTTAGTATTAAAATTATAAGTCCCACAAATCGACATAATCGATAACTTTGTCATACAAACAAAGTGACAATTATTTAGAATTGTAGCACTTGTAATGTTTGTTGTTGGGGCCTGGTGCAGATGTCGTCTGTACAGATTTAAGTAACGTAATAGAGGCTTTTGTTTTATACATACTTGGACGACCTTGTACTGGCTCAGAAATAGATCAAAGTTAACACAGTTGGGTATAAATGGAGTATCTGAGACGAAGACCTTCGGTTAACAAGTTTCGACGGCCGCCCAGCGTCTGCGATCAATGCCGAGGTCGAAAGTTGAAGTGGATAAGATACGCATAATGTCAAAAATTGTGACATCAATTTAGTTGAAAAACTGAAGACACAGTCATTTATGAGTATAAAATTCTAAAGTCTGTTTTTAACCGACTTGAAAAACCTCTCTCTCCTGGTAAAATTTAAAAATGAAATCCACACACAACACAAAAAAAAAGTAATTTCTATCATTAGTCGCTATCTCATATCTCATGCAAGAACTCTTTGTAAATATGGGGCGCCGTGAAGCGTTCCAATCGCCGTGTCCCGTGTGTTAATAAAATCGACTAATAGTACGTCCGTCAGCTAAAAATCCTAGTGCCCATCAGTTGTGGTGTAGTGTGTGGTCGCAAATTAGTTTTGGTTCATGGATATTATCCTTAATTTTTTGTAACAGACGGGATACGGCGGTTGAAATTCGCGGCCCCATCATATATCAAAATGTAACCATTGCAATACCGTCGATCTCATAAGGACACACGGAGCCCGTGCCTAGGCTCCCCGATCTCACGAGAGCCCCGAAAGTCGGACATATTCACTTAAAGACACGAACTTTGTATTCTTTTATTGCCAATGTCATTCGCTCATTTTACGTTCCAACTGGGCCCGAAATTCGTTGGTGCCTGGGGGGCTACTACTACGAAATTCGAATTTCGTATAATGTCGTCCCTTTCGCTCTTGTGTACCACACTATTAGTGCAAGGCCAAGGAAGATAAATATCGTTTACGCAGTGGCACTGACGTGTATCAGCATCCCTCTGATCATCCACGCGCTCTCTTGATTTGATCGTACTAATAGGTATAGTACAGCTCAAGTCGCCAGTCAATAAATCTTGTATAACTCCAAGGGTGTTTGTTATACAACCCGGTTTAAGCTTGACCCGCCGCGGGCATTGTGAAAGCACTCGACCTATTTTAATGAGTTTCTTATTCTTACATTCTACACGGATTCCTTTAGAGCTAGATGCTAGACTATTTCGGGACGAAAAATAAATTAAATCAGACTATAGAGAGAGTTTGAGGTATACTGCGTGCACTTACATTTCCAATAATAAGTACCTAATAGATTTTTGTGGTGCGAGCGACATCTCTAAAAATCACCTTAAATAACTTAGGTAGGTACTAAGGTGAAACACCTTGGAATAAGTAGGCTTGAAGACCACGAGGGCGAGCAAATTATGTGCGACATATAGAAAAATGTGCAAGTTACGAGCACCGATCCCGACTTTTGAAAGTTTTGAGCTCAATGGAGAATCTACCAACATGCCAAATGCAGCGGAAATTTGTCAATGTGATTTCCCGAATGTATCATTAGGCGGGGACCAATTAGACAAGCAGATTTTAGTTCTGGGTGGTGGGATTCGAGTGTTTCAACCGCCTCAATTTCGTGTTCACGTTTTCTACGAATCAGCTGTAGATTTTGATGGCGTTTTCGGTTATTTATTAGAGGACCTGTACGTCTAAAACATAATTAAAAAACTGTATCAGAATCATTTGCCAATTCTACAACAAAGTGTCCACGAAAGTGATCCGGAACAAACGCTCGAATCACTGCTGTCTCCAATAAACCACGGGCCTTAATAATCCTCCTTTCGGGTGGCAATCGATTTAAAGTATTAAAGCATTTCGTACCGATTTTTGTACTTGGGAGTTGCCAAGAAGTCTGCTGTTACCCATACAATTGTGTACGATAACGTAAGCCGATAATAACTAACAATAGATCGCGATATTGATTGCAAAAAACGTAAATTTTAACTGCAAACCAATGGAAGCATTAACAACTGTTCGACACCACATCTAACCAAACATTACTGGGTACAACTGAACAAACTGATTTGTCTCTGACGTCATCGACGAAACAGTAGCAGAGAACGTGGATTAAAATGGCGTTTAAATCATCACGTTAAGGTCGAAGTTCTTGGTCTTGTGTGCCAAGTGATGCATTCACATGTTTTTAGTGTTAAGATAATGACACAATGTTGAAGTAAGTATATTGTATAATCGTATGAATCACTCATGGAAGTATTAGTGATATTTTAGAATGTACGGGTTGCCGACTAGGGTTAAGATAAGATTCTTGGATTTGCCATCCCACTTCTACATACATATCTCCTCTATTATGTATACCACACGTTTACTGAAATGAGAAGGAATACAGCTGACAACGCAATTTGACTTAAACATTGCTAACGCGTGGCAAAATTAGAATAAGAACGTATTTCTTTAGAGTTCTCGCTTTTTATATCGCGCTATTTATTGATCAATATTCAACGTCAAACGTACAAAATCAATTTACTACCAAAGCTACCAATGACATGAACCATATGCCCGTTTAGTAAAAAAACCTCTTTCTTATTACATAAAAAAAAAAACAAACTTTCATACAAAACTGTTTATGACTTGTATCGCAACCATACCCAATACGCCAAATAAAGTTATCTATTACAACTGTTACCTCACCAGAATATCTGGCGAACCTTTTATTGTGTTACCAATTCGTTATCAACCGCGGCTATCTTACTGGTGCGGAATGATTGGCTAAACCGTTCATAATTTACAACACGTTTTCTAGATTAAATACTTACTTGTATGCAGCTATTTATTCACATAATGTTCCTCGAAACTAGCTAATAATGCGTGCAAAGTAAGCGACGACTAACTATTAACTACATAACAAAACAAATCCTAAAGCACTTACGCTTTTAAAAGTGAGCAAATCCTTCCATTAAATACATGAAATTACTTTTACAATAGGAACTTATTTAAGTATTACCGTAAGGTGCACAGAAAAAATTAAAACAAACTTAAAGTGCACCTAAATAATACAGTTCTTTTTATTCATAATCATAAATAATTGTCTATGGTACCAGATTCATCCAAACAGGTATCGCAGGTCGAACATTCAGATTCGTCAATTTTGACACCTGCAGCCTTTTTACTAGGACCAGCTAAAATAAAAAACATGCTTAAAAACAACCATGAGAAAAGTAAAAAAGAAAAACAAAATTAATCATGGTTAAGTCGATGTTATTAAGCGTACGATAACTTAAGTGTCTAGTTAGAAAACATACTTAATAAGTTAACCACATACTTAGTTAATTTAATGTTGCCATAAGGACTCTGCACACTAATGACATGACGCCAAGCATAACGTTAGTTTGTAGAGTCTTTTATGTATAATTTGGATAGTCCACTAGTCTTAACCAGTGTATTATTTTTTCACGCGGCACCGCTCGAAGACAAATCCGATTACGCCAGATAAAGCCAGCGGAAAATTTCAATAATCTTTACCTCTGTCTGACACTCTCCCTACTTATTCCTACAAATTAATTAGTGCCATATTAATGTAACAAATTGGCATTGGTACAGCAAATTGGCCCCTAGAGGATGCAGTCAGTCTTTCCTTTTGACTGAAGCAATCTTTAGAGTATTCGAACAACCATTCGACGCGTCAGGCGCATTTCGGACGACGCTTTACTTGTTAGCATTAATATAACATTATCATTACAAATACTACTACTACTACTACTAGTAAAACTAAAGACTCTGTCATTGTTTATAAATAACTTCTTTCGTCTATAGTGTAACCAGATTGTTTCCATTACGACGTGCGCCTAACATCTAACATGCAATGTCATATAAACAAAGAGATTAAATGTAGAGCATTCAGGATAAGGAAGTAAGTACGAAGGTAATATGTACAAAGACTTTGCCAATGGAATTTCGGCTAGTAAGCCTGAACAAGAAAAACTAATAGTATCCTATGAAGGTAAGATACCGCGTGATAGCAATCTTTGGTCTTCGAAACACGTCTTGCTCACCGCGAAGTTTTCAAGTTTACAGCAGGGAGATGGTTTGATTTCGTTAAGTCTAACTTTTAATTCTGAAAGTAGTATTCTGTAGGCTTTAACCAATCAGTGTTTCATCATTTGTTACTCTTCAACATCAAGTCTGGCACTGGACTAGAGTAAAGAAACAAATTTGAATTTTGAAACATGCGTTCAGTTATGTCTTAGATACTTGCGGTTATAGTAGCAGTAGTAGATGATCAAATTAGGTAATAATAGATAGGATTCCCTTTTCAGGACAGTACGAGTTGGTGTAGGTAGACTGTTAGACTGCTCGCTCAGTTACCTACTTCTTGTTGTAATTATACGCTCTGGATGATTAACCCTTAAACCATTTGACAAACATGTCACTACATTCGGTTTTGGACCGTAAAATGTTGCTATTTTGAATCGGCTTTAATTTTTGTTTGACGGCAAATAAATTGCCGGTATCGATTTAAGGGTTAAGTCAGTTAAGTCTTAATTTTTCTTTTGTCGTCCAGTGCGTCACTTCCGCACCACGTCAGTCAGAAAGAGATGACGACTTGAGTAAAGACAGCGCCATTTGCCATATCCATCGTCGTTTAAAGTGATAAACATTAAATCGCAGCGCAGTAGCCCTTGCTTTGGCAAACAAAGACTTACAAACGTACAATAAATAAGCCTATTAGTTACTACTTAGTACTTACTAAGCTTAGGCAAATTTGAGTAGACAGCTAATATGACTAATTCGCGTATGAAACTAAACATAGTTCTTCAGTTTGGGTCATCGTATGCATAGTATAGCCTAGGCGTATTGCAGTCCTAGCTCACTACATTACGTAAACGCCACAGAAAAAAAAGATAAAAAACAGAAATGGACTAGGCTTGGACTGATACATAAAATTATTTGTGCTAAATTGGCAACAACGCTTAAGGTCGATTCATATATTCAGACACCGAGTTTGTTAAACACATGCCGCGGCAGACAAAATAATATTCTTCTATACAGTATCTCCACTCCCCCTCCAGGTCCCCGAGGTTTAGCTCCGTCGTCAGGGCCGCGATGGACAGAAGCCGATGGAAACACATAGTTCATTCCAAGTGTGGACTACTTGTTGATGACCACGATCCTCAGTCATGAGGGAACGACTAGAGAGAGAGAGATACAGTATCTACCAGCGAAACGGGCCGTGCCTGGTCAGTATGGGCAAAGAATATTTTGTCGGCGTCTTATAGGTACGGCACGTGTCTGACACGCTCGGTATTTATAGATATCAATCGATCTTTATTCATTCGTCTTTGTACAGATTACATTAAGTACAAATAATTCCTTTTCTTCTACTACGTATTCTACCATTGCTACTATATTAGGCAGATTTCTATTCAACTTAGTACTGAAACTATGGAATAGAATAAACTCACCAAGTAACGGGAAGTCTTTGAAAGGTTCATTCTTTATGACTTCTATGCCCTCGCCTCCGCCCGTTTCATTTTTGGAGACCTCCGCCACGCAGTATAGTTGGGCCACTTGATACTGTTGACAAAAGAGTATATTTTTAATGCTATTCGATATCACGACTAAATATGCATATTTTTCACTATTTGCAATGCATCCCTTAACATTTACACTTTTAGCAATTTTAATTTTAAATGTAAAAGTGGCATATTAGTGACACGTTGCTAGCCTATCGCCTACAATATACCTTAACCTATGTCCTTCCTTAGTCGCATTTTACGACATCCACGGAAGAAATGGAGAGGTGTAGTGTAATTCAAAACCTGACACCATACGGGTACTAGCAAGTAGCATGGAAAAGATACACTGAGCGATACAAGCGGGTAGAAAAAGTGATAGCATGTTCCATACCCAGCTGCCTTTGCTAACACAAGAAGCTATCCGAACAGTTCACTAAAGTAAGCATCTTCTAAATACAATCGGGGTAAAAAAGGTTCGTCACCTTAAAGTTGACATTTCCTTGCACCAAGGCACAACTGTCTATTTATTTATTTATGTATTTCTCATGGAGAATCAACAGAGATAGAAATATGACAAAACAATTATTGTAATGAAGTTAACTAAAACAGTAAATCTAACTCTTTAACAATTCTCACCAAAACATATGCAGATAACTAAAAATAACTTGCTTAATTAAAATAACACTTCCTTACTGTATCATTCAAATGTGACGAAAGAAAACAATAGTGATGCAAAGAACAAAAACAACAAAAAAAAAAAGAAATGCGACGGGCAAATCTATTGTTAGGACATTTAATGGGGAATTTGATTGGGCACTATCTTAAAAACTTGAGTTCTGAATTGTTTCATGGACGTGTTGAAGATGTCGACAGAAACGAGTGACTTTATTATACGCAGTACATAGGCGGCGCAGTGGCGCACGCACTCCGGCCTTGCTCCCTGATGTGGGGACGGCGAAGAGGGCCACGGACCGTGTCCTGCATCGAGGTGGAACTCTTAATTTTATATTATTTAGTAAGTCCGCACTACTGTACAGACCTCGACAGATTTTATACAACGACATAGCATCTGATACACTGTGTCAGTTCTATCAACATTTTATTTTAAAGGAAACAGAATATGGCATTGACGTTTCCTATTT
This sequence comes from Archips xylosteana, assembly GCA_947563465.1. NCBI lineage: Eukaryota > Metazoa > Arthropoda > Insecta > Lepidoptera > Tortricidae > Archips > Archips xylosteana. The sequence continues at coordinate 9,395,625 of OX387363.1, forward strand.
TTCAAAAGGTACTAAGTGTCTATGACTTGATAACGGAATCAATTTAATAACTGTCTGATGAAGGTTTTCGTACCCTGCCTGGACTTGCCTGGTTAATGTTACTCGTATATTAGGATGTGGTATACTGGAATTGGTTGTTTACTCTGTCCCCGGTAGTCCAAGTGACATCTGCATTCAGTTTCATAGAAAAATGCTTAGGTTGTCCAGGAGTCAAAATTTGTGTAACCCTTAGGTGTAACCACAGAAACGGGTGGCATGAAAAAGTTGATTCATCGAATTACTTTTTTTAAACAGGCAAAAATAAAGGAAAAATAATTCGAAACCTTTTATCAGATACGCAGCTCAAATACACTTGTTGGCCGTCGCCAAAGTAACCTTGTCTGTGATTCATAAGTTAGTAGCGTGCCTACTTTGACTTTAAAACTGTCGCTATTTAGATTTGTACAGGTACCTATTAGTTTATAGAGTTTTTAAACGTTTATATTCTAGCTCTGCACTAAGCAAAATCCATCTCTCTCAGTTGGGAGATGTTCGACACAGTCAGTTATAATTTCACATGCGTTAACAAGTGCGAGGTCTCAATTGACCTTTTCCCACCGAGAGCTGCCTTGTTCTGGTAATTGTATTGTAATGCATAAAATTTCATTACGTTTTTGAAGAGTTGTTTTTTTATATTTTTTGCTCTAAAGTAAAATATACATGTTGAAGATAAGGCTCGGTCGGTGCTGGGTAGTAGTTTTTGTTTTGACTTAAGCTGGGCTAGTGACTAATAGTATCTATGACCAATTGGCCAGTAATCCTAATGGCGTAAATACATTTATGACCAGGATTCATGGCCATTAATTTATTACGTAAGACGATTTTTGCCAAAAAAATAAATTTTCGACCCCCCCCCCCCCCTGTTTAATATTTTTTACGTAAGAATCTGAAGGAAAAAATTAAGACACGTTTAGTTTGTTTTAATTTTTATTTTTCAAAGAATCTATTTTTAGAAACTTTTTTTTGTTTTGTTGTTTCTTCACTCATTTTTTGTTTCTTTACTTAATTTTGTGCATTTTTGCGATCTTACGTAAGAACTATCAAAATTTCCCTCCCATCCCCTTGTAAATAAATAAAACATGGTCGATCCACGTCTTCCCCTAAATCATCTTACATATTAAATGAATGGCACGATAGTGGAAGCTTTGCTCACGAGTAGATTTTCTTCGAACAATAAGTCCTTACTACGGTCTACGAACGATCGCAAACCTGGCACGGAATGACTAGTAAAGTGAGCGTGCTATTTCTCTCACTTGTCCCTCAGTGTGCCTCTCTCCTAATAGGCCAGTTCAATAAACACACACAATGTTTGGTTGCACAGACAGATAGTATGCCGGTCGGCCGCCAGTAAGACAGGGCCAACTCCGAAACGAAACGGCTCTACTTTGTGGTGGACCATGCAAGCAAACTATTTTAGCGGACGGATTGTGTACGTATATTGTATATTGTAGGCGTAAGAATATGTACCTATCCTTTTTTCACAGAAAATAATGTTTCTAGATGTATTACCTATAATCATTTTTATATACAACAGTTGTATGAATACTCGTACTTGCTTTACATTTTTTAAGGAAGATTATAAAGTTTTTTAGTACGGAATTCTAAAAATTTACAACATCAACGTCATTTAGAACCTAGCATGTAGGTGGTTAAGGTATTAGTTGAAATGACGAACAAATTGAATTAAAACTGTACAAACCACCGGAAAATCAATGAAAAAAATAATGTTTCTCATATTTATCCAAGGTCACTTCATGAAGGTTGAGTTAATAGTCAATGTAGTTAGTCCTCTAATAGGCAAACGATTTGTCTAATAGAGTTGTTGTATAAACAGACTTTTGCAATCGCGTTATTGGCTATATAATTATTATGACTCCCACTTCGTGAATATAATCAAATTTAGAGGGTCGAAAGTTGAGGTGGCTCAATAAGGGCATTACTAAAACCGACAAAAAATGATTAAATACTAGCTGTTGCCCGCGAATCAGTCTGCGAAGAATTTATTTACCGCTATCCCGCGGGAATTATGCAATGTTCCGGGATAAAAACTATCCAATGTCCTTTCCCAGGGTCTCAAAGTCAAGCGGTATGAGCATGAAGAGTTAACAGATAGACAAATAGACATACGTTCGCATTTATAATATTGGTATAGAGACGACCAGATGGCCTAGTGGTTAGAGAACCTGACTATGAAGCTTGAGGTCCCGGGTTCGATTCCCGTGTCGGGGCAGATATTTGTATGAAAAATACGAATGTTTGTTCTCGGGTCTTGGGTGTTTAATATGTATTTAATTATGTATATATCTATATAAGTATGTTTATTCGTTGCCTGGTACCCATAATACAAGCTTGCCTAGCTTACTTTGGGACTAGGTCAATGGGTGTGAATTGTCCCATGATATTTATTTATTTTTATTTATTTTATTTTATAGATTGATTGTTAAGTTAGTTTAATAGACCAGTTACAAAAAGTTGCATTACCTACATTGCGACGCTCGATTGAACACTACTAACTCGATCGCTTTATGGCCTTGCAATGTAATGTAACTCAACTTGTACGATTTTTACTGCGGGTCTATTCTGGGCGGTAGTGAGTGATAAAATCGCCAGTTCTAGTAAAACAGGCCGACAGGAATGGTTTATCCTCTCTGAGAATAGAGCAGCAGGCTTATTGTCTAACACTTCTGACGCTTGCCTTCGCAATCACTATTTCTTTCTATCAAACGGTATAAAATGATGACAGAAAGAGACGGAGAAAACGAAGGCAAGCGTCAGAAGCGTTAATTGGGTGAATCAACTTTTTAGTGACACCCGTTGCTATGTTTACGTCCCTTGGACAACCTAGAATTTTCTATGAAACAGTATGAAGTGTCACTTGGACAACTGGGGACAGAGTAAACAACATTAAAAAGTTGATTCACCCAATTAGACAATACGGCCTCCAGGCAGGATATTAGAACTATCACAAATTGCAGAAGGGGGTTTCTATGGTTACAAATTTTGTCTTGTGGACAACCTAAGCATTTTTCCATAAAACAGTATGAAGATGTCAACTGGGGACTTACAATTAGTAAACACGAAAAAAGTTGATTCAACCAGAAACTTCTCCCATACATTTAGTATGACAATAAAGTAAATACTGTAAAATTTGAAAATAGACCTAGGAGTTATAAATTTTATCGACATTGGCACATAACTGCAGTCTGTGACCATTGTCACTACGAAATCCAATGTTCCAATGTTAGAAGGTTTTGAAAATTTTAATTTCAACTAGTGACTGTAAAAGCCACAGTGTCACATTGTTATTTTAAATTAGGATATTTTAGTTCCCATTGTAAATGTAATGTGACAAAATGCCCTTCGGAGCAAAATGCACAAAACGCAAAATGTACACTACACGCAAAATGTAACCATTAGCAAAATCTACAATACCTGAGCGAAGCGATAAAAGACCTGGCCCTATACTACGAAGCGCGAAATTCGAACTTCGTTTCATGCCGTGCCGCTCACGCTAATGGTATTTATTACGAGAGTGAGAGGGACCGCACGATCCGAACTTCGAACTTCGAATTTCGTAGTAACCCCCCTGAGCGAAGAGGCATTCGGTCGCCGGGTGAAAAGCCTTTTGATGGATAACCCTCTGTATTCTTTAAGTGAGTTTTTGGACATAATTTTTTCTTGACATAATTTTTAATGTTGGTAATTATGTTTTAATTAAATTTATTTTGTTATGACGATCCCTATTGGAAATACCATTCATTTATAGTTATTTTTGTACTTTCATTGACATAATTAATTATTTGTTTTTGACAACTTCCACTTGGGGACGAATTTATTTTGACATTTGCATTTTATTGATTGTTTTTTCATCTTTGGTTATTTTTATTATTATATTGTTATGTTTTGTTTTTTTTTATAATTTTTTGACGATCTCAGCATAAATTCTAATATACTGACTTCAATGTATTATATAATGTAATTATTATGTCTGAGTGAATAAATAAACTAAACTAACTAAACCGTAAAAACTTACATTGCTTTGCCTTTTCATTATAGCTTTGCCCACCGCGTCACATTTCAGTAAAAGCGAAATGTACCAAAAATAGTTACAAATACACTTACATTCTAATCTGTGGCTTATAGCTAAACATATTGCTGGCAACACTGGCCTATCGGTTGACGCGTATCTATCTTCTGTCACGCGTGAGCTGGCTGGCTTGGAGTGCGGACGTGTTTTTTGGCGGGCCAATTAGGACGAAAAAACTTCGAGTGTATTTTAAGCCAGGAAAGTCCCACAAGTATTTAATTTTAACTGTAACTAATATTCAGTTTAAAAACGATGTAGACAAAATCTCAACACCTTATCTCTATTAATTTTGTAATTATGGTATTGGGCAATGTCATGAACGTTTTTTCGTATTACTTTCTTCAACTTTGCCCAGCAAAATTTTACCCTTAGGGTTGTCACTAGTATGTTATATAAAAGCCTATATACGTCCCACTGCAGGGCATAGGCCTCCTCTCAGAATGAGAGGGGTTGGGCCGTAGTTCCCACGCGGGATATTTTGAAATGATATGAAATAATACGTATTTAATTTTCTTTTACTGAATATAAACAAGCCTAATAAATTGTGAATATTTTTTTTCGGTATGCAACGTTCAACAAAAAAAAGGAAAAAATTAGGTGCCAGGGCCGTTACAACCAAATTAAAATATTAATATCATATTGGACCTTATTTAGTCGTAGTCGGGTAAAAGCAATAAGTAAAAATTGACAACCCTGGCATATCCAGGATTTTGTATGAAGGATTTCAAATTTTTTTTTTCGACTTTGCCCACACGATTTTGGAGGTAAAATATATTACTTAAAGGACTAATAATACGACACAACGTTGCTATGCCTATTCTAGATTATTAGACTTTAAGAATCATGACCATAAAATTGATAATCCCGAAGTTATATAAAAGTGTAAACAAATGTGGGCAAACTCGAAATTTTTTCAATATTTTGGCCCGCCTGTTTGAGGCCCGTTTTCTAGAGTACGGAAACTCATTTTAAATGTAGTGTTCTCATGGACACAAAGAAAAATATGTCAATATGTGAGTGCCACAGATAAAGTTGCACAATATGGACCAATTGACTCTAAAAAAAGTAAAAGATCGCAAAAAGCGGGCAAAGTTGTACGTTTCTACGGTACGCAAAATGTACACGTCGCATATTGTAAAACATAAAGTACATTATCAAAATGTACAAATCGTAAAATTTATTTATTTAATATTCATTTTCCGATTTGTACATTTCGCGAATGTATTTTTTGCTTTTTGTACGTCCTGCGTGTTTCACAATATGCGTTTTGCGTATTGTAGATTTTGCCATTGGTTAAATTTTGCGTGTAGTGTACATTTTACGTTTTGTGCATTTTGCTTTGAAACGACAAAATGTACATGGAAAGTCAAACAAAAACATTTGAGTAAACAAATTCCTTAGTTCTTTGCCGCTGGCTGATGTCACTGTCATGAAACAAAGTACAAAAGTACGAAAAAAAAACAAAGAAAAAAAGAAAGTACGTAAGTAAGTCAAGTAGTAAGGGGTTCCCAAATTTTTTCAGTTCGCGGCGCACTTTAAGGTTTCGTAGTTTGTCTCAGCGCCCCAAATAATTGAAAAAAAGAAAAAAACAATTTATTGCCTACAAGACGAGGAATATCGTCGGTTTAGGAACGTAAGTATCAATCAGCAAGTGAGCGTACATACAGTTTCACGACGCCCCTCTTTACCCTCTACGGCGCCCCAGGGCGCCGAAGCGCACACTTTGGGAACCCAAAAACCCTAAATACTAAGGGGTTCAGCTACTTTTCCAGTCGGACATAGAACATAAGGCCGTGTTCAAACCAAACTGACTGTCGGCCGCCGAATGTGAGCAGGCTCAACGTGAGCCCCAGTGTGAACGTTATTGGTACGGTATTTTATGTCGGCGACTACGCATAGCGTAATAACGTATTGTCGGTTAAGTGTGAACGAAAAAGTGATTATATGTATGGAAATACAATTGGCTAAGTAAAGTTTTTTGAAGAGGTGCTAATTATATTTTTTTTCGACAGTGGTCGACTTCAACACTAAGAAACTTCTGGTGTTTTATTTTAATCTCGTTTTATTTATTGGAAATATTTTTTTAAGTGTTCGAGATGACATTTGTGAGATTTTACGGCTGACAAGCGCTTCGTGCTCAGTACTAAGAAGAAATAGAAAAAAAAACGAAGTCAACTGTCGCTTCTGTCAATGTCAAATGAAATATAACCGTTTGCGTTTCGTTTGCTTTGCGTTGTCCAAGAAGCAGTTCCAAAAAAGTGATCGAAAGTATTCAATCGTGATCCAATTAACGTGCATAGGTCGTGGAGAAATGCGGTAAAATTGAAAGTCCGGATTTTATGCGGAGGTCGATAAAAATAGTCCAAAAATCACACTGAGCACACCAAAACGCAAAGCAAACGAAACGCAAACGATTTGACATTGACAGAACTGACAGTTGACTTCGTTTTTTTTTCTATTTCTTCTTAGTACTGAGCACGAACCTCTTGTCAGCCGTAAAATCTCACAAATGTCATCTCGAATACTTAAAAAAATATTTCCAGTAAACAACAGGAGATAAAAATATAACAGCTGCAGTTTCTCGATCTCCAGAACGCCGACTGTCGAAAAAAAATATAATTAGCACCTCTTCAAAAAACTTTACTTAGCCAATTAACTGCGTAACGCTCGCTCACTTTCGGCGGCTGACAGTTGGTTTGGTCTGAACACAGCCTAAGGTTCATTGATGATTGAATGTGACAATTGCATTGAAAATATGGTTGGTAGGTAAGTATAAATATAAGTTACCTATAATAATATAAAAATGTTAAGTTTACTTCACTTACCTCTTCAACTGTTAAGGGCAGCGTAACACGGCTGAGAAAAAAAAAACAGTTTTTAGTTATGTATGATATTATCTCTATTGTGACAAGCTAAAACACTGTACTTTGGAAAACAGTGTTATTTTCAAAAGCTCAAATTTTACAAGGTGCATAATGCTTATAACAGGCTTTCTCAATATACAGTGTTTTAGCTTTCATGATAGATTTTTCGTGACAAGCCAAAACAATGTCCTTTGAAATACAGTATTATTTTCAAAAGCTCATATTTCACTTGCCATAAGGTGCTTAATGCTATTAAAAGGTTTTTTCAAGATACAGTGTTTTAGCTTTTCACTGTTGATCTATTATAATAAAGTACTATAATAATAGTAAAATATGGTCTACCACCCTACTGTTTATGTTCATTTGCATGTCATGATACAAAGAGGTTGATTTCCCCTTGCCTTTGATCAATTATAACTGAAGATACACATTGCCGAACAAAATCCCCTTCAAAGAATGTCCGAACTTTTTTATTTGTTTGCATAAAAATTAAAATCATCACCTACACAGAAATTTGAACCTAGTCTTTACTTCATTACTGTCGAATTTCGGTTGACACTTGACAGCTAAACTTGACAATTTCACGCAACGTACTGAGAAAAAGAAGGCCACTTTTATCAAAGTGGCGCTCATTTGGCTCGGACATTTTCGTGCGCGCGACTGTGGATCTACAGTTATAATTGATCAAAACCCCTTGCAGTAATATGATGACAGTGATTATGATTAATGACTTCACTCAGAAAAGTCAACCTTAGCAATATTTAGATCTCAAAGAAACTTTTGTCAAAAATGGTAGACCACTTTCTTGGCCGATTATACTTTGGAATACAGTGTTTTTTTCAAAAGCTCATATTTCACTTGCCATGAGGTGCTTAATGCAATTACCGGCTTCCTCAAGATACAGTGTTTTAACTTTTTTATGATAGATCTTGGTAAGTATATAATAGTGTATTTTTTACAACCTGTTTATCTTGCAATTGAATTTGAACGATTTCTAAGGGTTGGATTAACTGGATAGGCTTGAAATATGGTACAGTTAAGCCGTGATAGCTTAGTGGTTTGTCCTACAGCATTTCAAGCAGATGGTTGTGGGTATGAGCCTGACCTAGCACCTCTGTGTTTTTTGGAATTAATATGTGAAATTACATTTTAAATTTATCACAATCAAAACATAGTGAGGAAACCTACACACAAATGAAAAGAAACTCAATGGTGTGTGTGAAGTTCCCAATCCGCATTGGGCCTGCGTGGGAATCACGGCCCATGCCATTTCGTTGTGAGGAGGCCCGTGTCCCACAGTAGGACATATACAGGGTGGAATGATGGTACAGTCAATCCCAAAATTATTTGAAGCCATAAAAACTTTGTCACTCTCACTTATTTGAAAAATTTCAAACTATCCCAGTATTGAGTAATGTAACAAAGAACTAAGGGGTTAAGATAAGGTATGTCTGTGATGGATTGTAGATAGAACTTCAATCACAATGCAATAATCAAGTACCATCAGCAAAAACAGGTGTGCTAAAAATGAAATTTACCTTATAAAATTGTTAGCATGTTGATGTATATTATTTATTCTCCTATTCCTGACTTTTTACAACAGAATAGATAGTATAGTGATTAACCCTTTTCCCTGTAACAATATCTATTTGTATTTTCTTCTTGTACAAAATTTGCAATGAGGCTTGAATTGACTATTTTTTTTGGTCTTGCCCGTTAAAGGGTTAAGCCTAAGCTGAGATATACCAGTTGTGTGATTTTGGAAATTATTGAAATATAATTAAAGTTCTTATTTAATTGGAAAAATTAAAATTGTATAATTTCGCAAAACATTCTGCAGTTATTCTTCTGAGAGAAGATTGTAACAGTTACAAAGAAAGTAAAGCCTTCACTTAAATTCTTCTCTTTTTATTGCCATAGTCTATACTTTTAGCTTAGATTTTATAGCCTATGAGTGTAATTTAATTTTTAGGGCATGATATTACCAATTACAAACATAAACATAAAACTACTGTGAAACTCCCTCATAATGGTAAAATATATGGATAACTCACGTCTATGATCGAGTTTAGCTCAACATGTTTTGGGCTAATCCGTAGCCCTTCTTCTAGGAGCCACATGTTGTGGCTGCTGCCAAACATATACATGCACAGACACATATCAAACACACATGCCACACACATCATCATCGATCATAGATGTGAGTTATCCATATATTTTTCCACAATAATTACTAACATTGTCAAAATAATTAGAAAAGTTTGTAATTGATGGATATGTAGTGGATATCATCATCATCATCACCAAAATACACTTTCTGCATTCTACAATATTAGACTTTAATTTCTTATCTACCAAAAATACATAATATTCAGCTACAATCTAAAACAAAAGTAATCCTTATAAAGTAAAAGGAAAAGAGAATGTAATGTTGATTAGATAATCTTATGACTAACAACAGTTTAATATCAATACACATACTTAAATTGCTCATATGCCTGAGTGGCACATTTGTTATTTAATAATTGAAAAATGTTATTTGGTACATTTTTCTAGATATTTGATATGTTTCATTCAATAACAAACCAGTTGTTTGACTAAATTACTACACATTCAAAAAATTAAATAAAACAAAGTAGATTTAAGTTGGGTTTGGTTCTTAAAAAAACAGATAATTAAAAAGATTAAAGTAAAAGTAGGGAGTCCACCCTGAGATTCCTACTATCAGGTAAAGGTACATATGGAGAATGATCAATGAAATCAGTCTGTTTATATTCAGAAAGTTATCACATCCCAGTTGAGGGACAGAATGTTGAATGGGTAAGATGCATAAACACTAAATCCCACGTAAAATTACACGTAGTCATAAAAAGAAGAGTACTGAATTCGAGATATTCAAAAACCGCTGAAATGGCCATCTGTCAGCTAAGCCTTGACCCAAAGGCCTGTCACTGTCAAGCAAATCCATTTCTGGTCATGACTTGATAAATTGAAATTTACGTCAATTAAAAGTAGTTGAGACTAATAGACTAAGTATCTTGCCGGTATCTACTGATAAGCGTACATTCCCCTAAGACCTGTGCCACGAATTGTGCAAAAATCGATTTATTATTCCGGACTAGACTTAACCTTGACAAAATGTACTTACTATTCTTTGATAAGCATCTTGTCTATTTATTTTATTTCACTTAAATGCACATTAGACCGAACAGTCCACACTCACGACCGATTAACTTATCACAGAACCAGACTTGAGCGATGGCCCGATTATTGTAATTTTAATCTATGACCAATCTTCTTCGAGCGAATTATGACAGGGCGCATGCTTCATGACGCAACGGATATTACGTCAACACGTTCCGATGTGTTCAGAATAAAGAAGCTTGTAAAAAATACAAGTGAGATGTTCTATTTTATTTTAATTTTTAGACTGTTATTTTATTTGTTTGTTTATAAGTTCCAGTTGTTTCTCATTTTTAATGTTTTTTTTACATTCATCGAGAAAGGTACACTTTGTGTCCCGAACAGACTGCAGTTTTGCAGAAAAAAGCGGATGTACTTGTCCGTGGTCATTAAAGTGACGTCATGCTGAACTGCGGGGGTGAAGTGAAGTGAGGAGGAGGAGGAAGTTGTCAGACGATTTAGTGTGACGCATGTAGGACAAACAATTTTTATTCGCACAATGAACCTTTTGCTTCGATTGCTAATCTAATTCCAAAGAAAATGCACTGAAACATTTCTATACGTTGACATTATAATTAAATTACTTCTTGTGCCTATACCTTTTGATCTTAACCTTAATCGAAGGAAATCAGTTCTCAAAATGAGTTTGGTAGGAAAAAAGTGCGAATCAATATCTCTATTGGAATCGAATAAAGACGACGTAATACCTAGCAGTATTACTCCAGAGGAAGTATTGAGGCTGGATAGGATTACCGACACATATCTGTGCAGCCCTGAGGCTAATGTATACGATATAGATTTTACGCGGTTCAAGATTCGTGATTTGGAGACCGGGACGGTGTTGTTTGAGATTGCTAAGCCGCCGACTGACTTCGGCGTAGATAGCGAGGGCGCCGAGGACGCGCCCGAAGAGCCCCTCGACCCGAACGCCGGGAGATTCGTACGTTACCAGTTTACGCCGCAGTTCTTGAAGCTGAAAACTGTTGGAGCAACGTAAGGCGTCATTAGTTTGTTTTGTAATATCAGAACTGGATTTGTATACTAACAGTCATAATATGAGTTAGATTCAGATACTTTTATTTTAATAAGATAGGAAACAAACAAGCAAGCAAGTTATATGATGGAAAGCAATCACCACACCTGATGGACATCCATAACATAAGTAGAATTAGGCTAATTTTTTGAAGATCCCTAAATTGTATTGGTCCAGTAATATTAGTGATGCTAATTCCAAAGTTGCATGGCAAGAAATTCCATGAAGATCTATCTGTGAATTCTCAATCAAATTGTAACATAACAACTCTTGAAAGGAGAAATTATCTAAGCAACATTTTGGTCTAAATAGAGTTTGAACTCAGAATGTAATACATAGTGCTTAGGTGCATAGTTGCTTGGTCAATTTCTCCTTTCAAGTGTTGATATTAATTAAAATTTTGTTTTAACAAATGATAATAAAAAATTGGTAAAATAGGTATAGGCCATATTGTCTAACATGCGGATACTTGCTATTGCATTCACTATTTATTTCTGTCAAATGGTATAAGCTGTTGACAGAATGAGATGGTGAAAGCGTTGGCAATCACCCTCGCATTAGACAGTATGGCCTCTAGTTAAATTGATTAACATAAAAACTGTCTGATTTTCAGTGTGGAGTTTACAGTTGGAGCCCGCCCTGTCAATCATTTCAGGATGATTGAAAAGCACTTCTTCCGAGACACTTTGCTCAAGACCTTTGACTTTGAGTTTGGATTCTGTATTCCATTCTCCAGAAACACTTGCGAACATATATATGAGTTTCCTACATTGCCACCGGATTTGAGTATGAACTATTTTCACTATACTGTATCATTATGTGTATTAAATTGGGTCTTAGAGTATAACATAAAATAGTAGTAAACAAATGAAAAAAGAACTACATAGAATTTTCCGTACAAAATTGGTGCTATGTTCTAGCATTTCACATCAAATGTTACAAAGAAAGTGGGATCCTCATATAATTTTTGCTCTTTTGTGATGTACTCTTTGCATTATATGAAAACAAGAGTGGCTAACTTCATTAGGCTGAAAATTTGCTGTTTACTAACTAGACTCTGTAATGTACCAGTTACATAATCACTATTTTTCATAATACGTATTTCTGCATAAATATGAACTTTCTTCCTTATCATGATCAACTAGACTAGACTAAGGCCTTGGTCGTTCTGACCCGCCGCCGCCAGAACGACCACTCCCGAACATTGACGAACACAGCAAAATAGACGCGGTGGGTGACGGGCCGCTGCCCGCCGCGGGTGGCGGGTCAGAACGACCAAGGCCTAATAGCTACAATTGACAAGTTAACCTTGACTAACCAGTTAGCCACTCCATTATACATGAAGAATATTTAAATAGTAGAATTGTTTTATGTAGATTTTTGAAGTGAAAACTTCTTAAGTGGCGTTGTGCACTTTTTGGGATGGGTAAAAAATGTTAAACTCGCGTCAGGACACGTGACCCTGATCGAAAATTCGTAAGACGGGGGGGGGGGGGGAGGGGGGTTCGTAAGACGGCACAACATTATGTTCTTTGATCAATTATAACTGTAGATCCACAGTCGCGCGCCCGAAAATGTCCGAGCCAAATGATCGCCACTTTGATAAAAGTGGCCTTCTTTTTCTCAGTACGTTGCGTGAAATTGTCAAGTTTAGCTGTCAAGTGTCAACCGAAATTCGACTGTAATGAAGTAAAGACTAGGTTCAAATTTCTGTGTAGGTGATGATTTTAATTGTTATGCAAACAAATAAAAAAGTTCGGACATTCTTTGAAGGGGATTTTGTTCGGCGATGTGTATCTTCAGTTATAATTGATCAAAGATTATGTTCAAGTTTTCACTTCAGCCGGCACTCCCGGAATGCAACCTGTTGTTTTTTTTAAGGCTGTAAATGAGCCCTAGGCAAGGGTACACTAACAGTTCAGTGATACCAGGGCTCAAGCTGTTATTGATCATGTTAGCAAGCTAAGTTTAACATTGCAGCTTTCTTTTTTTACCACACATCCACTCATTATTATGTCATTCTGCCACTGGATAGGATAACAACTCACTGGTATAATAACTCATTCACCACTGGGAATACTTTAATGCTTTTTTGTGACTATTCATTGCTGCCATCATTATATTTACAATTCAATTCAATTCAATTTATTTGCATAGAATAAGACAATTTTTACAGTCAATAGGTGTTACAGAGACTTAGGGTAGCTTATTCCGCTATTGGTATCTTTAATACTAGCATGCAAAATTAAAAATATACATAAAGTTAAATCTAGTTACATAATGTCCTGCTCAAAGATATCCTTAATGTCATAATAATTTTTGTTTAGCAATAATTTATGTAACCTAATTCCGAATTGACGAAGAGGGAGTTCCTGCATACACTTTGGCAGTCTATTAAATATTTTAATTAGAGATGGGCCGAGTACTCGTTTACTAATTTGCTGGGAGAAGGCGGGGATCCCCGCGACGTTCGCTCGCGGTGCCTGGTAGCGCCGCGCGAACCTGTCTAAACCCGTTTCCACGCCTCAAAACTTCTGTTTGTTTTAACTCGGCCGAGTACTCGGTTTGAGAAACTTTGAACCAAGTATACTCGGTACTCGCTTACTCGGTAAAAGTTGTACTCGGCGCATCTCTAATTTAAATGCACATAATGTAACATTGACTTAAAAAAAGCGCGGTCTTGGAAACACAGTCATAGACCAGTCGACTGTCATTTCTCCGATTTCTCGAAGAAATTTCACCTGCCTTTTTAAACAGATACATTTGTCTTTTTATAAATATACACATTTGAATGCATATTTATATTATATGAATGCCACATGTCAACAAATTTGTTGAGTAACATTTTATTTTACAAGCTTTCATTTCACTTGCAATATTATCTATAAGTAGTTTGGGTCACATCTTGGAAATCAAATTTAACCCAATTCCAGTGGTTGGATTGCATTGAAATTTAATACATATACAGTCTAAACCGTTTATAGCGACACCAATTACAACGACATATTGGATGTAACAACCAAGAAAAAACCCAACACAATCTTATATACCAAAGTAACACTGGTTACAATGACCAACCGTGTTTAACAACCAAATATTGCTGTCCCTTGAATGTTGTTATAAACGGTTTTGACAGTACATATGTAGGTTAAATGATAATGCAAGTACAGTCAGTAAAAAGTATAGTCAGCAAAAAAGATGTATTAGAAAAGAAATTCTTAAAAAAAAAATTATATAAGTTTGTGTTGCAATTAAGTTTTTAATTTGTTACTTATCTCTATTACAGTTGAGGAGATGATTGTCACCCCATTTGAGACATGCTCGGACAGCTTTTATTTCGTGGACAATCAGCTGGTTATGCATAATAAGGCCGACTATGCATACAATGGAGGTATGAATGACTAATTCTCTTTTCGCAACAAAACCCCCTTTTTCCATGATAAATTCTTAAATCGGCACTAAAAGTTTTTGAAAAGGCGTAGTTCTTACGTGTAAAACACATTATTTGCAATTTGAAAAATTCCAGTATTTAATACAAGGAATGTTTTTCCATACACTAAAAATTAAAATTGATCTCAAAATTTTGTGACTTTCATTTATTTTTAAAATATCTAATATCTTTAGGGAATTGAGCAATTATTGTATCACACTCTTAGATCAAATCAAGAGTCAACTAATTGAAAATAATCCACCATTTAATTTAGACCCTCCTGCAGGGGCGTAGCTACCGCCGTATATGCCGTATCATGGCCTAGTGGTTAGAGACCCTGACTATGAAGCTTGAGGTCCCGGGTTCGATTCCCGTGTCGGGGCAGATATTTGTATGAAAAATACGAATGTTTGTTCTCGGGTCTTGGGTGTTTAATATGTATTTAAGTATGTATCTATCTATATAAGTATGTTTATCCGTTGCCTAGTACCCATAACACAAGCTTTGCTAAGCTTACTTTGGGACTAGGTCAATTGGTGTGAATTGTCCCGTGATATTTATTTATTATTTATTATTTATTAATTATACGGGGCCCCCGGGCCACGGGGGCCCCCGACGTGCGTAAGCAAAAATTAATAAAAACTTCCCAAATTTTTTTTATTTCAGAAATGACAAAAGTCAAAAGTGACAGACAGATAATTATGATGAATAAATATTTCTTTTAATTTTATGCAAACATTTTTTTTTATTTTGTGGGAAATCTTTACCCTTCATAAGGGCTTCCAAACAAATTTTTATACGGGGCCTCGCCAAGGCACGCTACGCCACTGCCCTCCTGAAAGTAGATGAAGTCTAAATTAGAATGGGGATTATTTTTAGTTAGTCTACTCTTTATTTAGGTGTGCGTTATGTATAATTATTTTTGAATCTCGGAAACTGTTCTAATGATCTCATTTAAATTTGCGTGGTGGGGATTTTTGGCGGCAAACGATCGATCTAGCTTAGCGTGCTCTTACCTCTGGAAAGAGATCTGTTTTCGAGTTTTAATCTGAGCAAAGCTGAATGAAGTTTTGGTCGCCCAGGTACTTATTTTGTAATCTAAGAACTGAATAAAAGATATCTCAATCATTTCACTATGATGTGTTCAATATTAATGATTTAAAAAACGAAATTGTATACAAAGCTTACGTAATTAAATAACATTCCTTAATGATTATGAATGACTAGTAAATTATTTCTTAATTATGAACATGTATACATAAAATATATTAACAGGAATCAAAATAGCAAGAAATATTTGGAAAGCTTTTATTTGTTACTACAGCATTTGTTGTAAATTTTAAATTAGTTGACACCAGCACCCAATGTTTGATGTTCACCAAGTTTTTGTATTTAGTTTTATAAGAGCGTTGTTGATGTAAACCTTGTGACTTTATTCTGGTTCCCATGAAGGTTTATCAGAAAATCATATAGTTTGCTAAGCATATTGATTTCTTAAAAAAATTGCATGTTAGAAGAGGTTTCATAGCATTTTGATATGCACATTCTTTTTTTATCCATCTGACTTTGCTAATCAGCAGATTTGCTCGTTGCGCTTTTGTTATTTTATATTGGATTTTTGGCTCCTGCTTTACCAATCATGGAATCTTTATTCTTATGATTTGATGTATTGGAGTCGCCAGAGTAAAGTTACAGCAAAATTATACTTTTTCTCTAAATTAAGTAATGATGTTTTGCAATCGAATTATGAAGTTAAATTAACAGTTTTAACAGATCTGTAACAGAAAATGGAGCTGAGTGTTTCACATACAAATCAAATGATACTTATTAGAGGGTAACCAACTTGCTTAGATTTGTACCAAATTTAAGGCTGATCACGCATTGGCGAACTGTCACCGGGCTGGTAACAGCCGACAGTGCAGATATGCCGATAATGTATGACCTGAGAATTCGAACTCTCGCATACCTAATTGCCATAAGGGTTTCAATTATCAGATGCGTGTACGTGTCACGCACCAGTTGTAATGAATGAAACCGTAAGAAAGATGACACACCATGTACGTGCACGCATGTATTGCGCTATTTTTCTTTCAGTTTCATTTATTACAACTAGTGCGTGTGCACGCACACGGAACTGGTCTGCGCCGGCCTTAATTAGGTTTACCTACTTGTTCGTGTAAATCCGCCGAGTCTAACCCCTGTGACTTGACAGTGTCGTAGGCGATTTAAGCAGAGAGCGACAATAACCAAGCACTCCAATGGTACTAGTGCACTAATGGACAATGGTACACATGGTACTAATGTACTATTTGAATCATTTGATTTGGTCAAAACTGAAAATTCGATGCCAGATGTATTGCAACATTGACTTTATTTAAGAGAAATAGAATAACTTAGTACTTATAGATCTATGTTAAAAAAAATGTGTGCTTATCCAAAAACGTCTAGTCATTATTTGTAAGATAACTATATTTAACTTACCAAAATCCAGAATGGAATGAAAAGGCAAACAATAATGTTAACAACTACAGGGATTGGGAAATAGAAAGGGTAATTTATATTGAACAGATTGGTTATGTATGTATATGTATTGTAATCACTTGTTGTCAAGTGAACCATGTACCCTATGTAAAATTAACTAATTACATAAATGTGAGAGTGGTGATTGTACTAGATTATATTTAGGTTTCACTTGGCTGCCCATCCATAATTTGATGTTATTCAGAGACGAAGATGTAAAAATTTTTCAGTGTAGTCTTTTGGTGTTACAATTAGAAATACCTATCTTTAAAAACTACTTAAAAGGCGGTTACTTTTTTTTAGTAAACATTCTCCCCATTATTCATAAAAGTTATGCCTATGTCCGGCAAAGCCAAAGGCAAAGGAATGTTACCAGAATTATGAATGAATAGGTAATGGAATAAATGCATTATTTCAACTTTATCAAATCTATTCTATGAAAGCAAAATATGTACTTGTTTTAAGATCGTTTTGTAAATTTTCCATTCGATAACATAATTTTACGCAACTCATTTAAAAAAAAATTGGTATAAAAACCCCTTATTAATTAATAATATTGATCTATTTTCATGCCGTCCAAAAAACTTGTTGTAACAAGTACCCTTGCTTTAAATATTAAAATAAATAAATTAAATACGAACTAAACGTGTTCACTATTTGAGATTTTTTGTTTGGGTTTGGATGTTAGTCTGAATACCATGGCTAACAGATATACGAAGATAATGTATTCTTCATATTGTCACAGTTAATTTGAGTGTTTTAGCAAATTTTAGTGTGAATTAAACCTAAGTCTCGGTGCTTATTATCAAAAATATCTTAGCGTAAAAATCGGAATAAGCTAAAGGAGACTACATACTACGAAGGTCGAAGTTCGTGTCATGCCGTACCTTTTACTCTTCTATTTAACACTATTAGCGTGATACTACGGCTACACACATCGCGATAAAACTTCGTCTTCGGCCTACGGCGAATGTGCATGGCCACACTGCTATAGAGAGCAATGCCGCAGAGTTTAGTTTAGCAGCCTTTGATGTGCGCAAATTTACCGACAGCGTGGCGAAGGGTCTGCGGCTTCGGGCGAAGTGCCGAAGTATTTGCGAATATTCGGCTACATACATCGCGATAATGCGAATATTCGCGTTATCGCAATGTGTGTAGCCGTAGCTTCAATGCAACGGTACCATACGAAGTTCGCAAATCGAATTTCGTATTACAAAGCCAGGCCTTATACTACAAAATTCGATTTTCGAATTCGCATCGTTCTGTTTCGTTCACGCTAATAATACTAAACATAAGAGTGAAAGGGATGGCACGAGACGAAGTTCAAAAATCGGATTTTTTTAGTAGCCCCCGAGAAGTGTCTACGGGTATCAGACACGAGACGGCAAAATGTAAAAGGGGATTCTCGACGGGAGAGGAATTTGCGAACAAACAGTTCCGATAACTACGCAGAGAGGCTTGAGTACATAAACCACAAAATATTTAACTTAACGTAACTTAGGTAACATTATCCAATTAAGTTCACAAATCAACTGCCGTATTTCGGAGTTGGAACACTTGACGGCACTTTTATTGTATCTTAAATTAAAATCCTTGTTTACCATCTTTGATCAATTTTTACCATTCGTGTTGCGGAATATTCGCGGGGATTTAAGTGGGTCTAGTATCTACTTTTAAGACTAGAATGATGCAAGGGCATCGAACGACTATGAGCTTTAATTTAAACTACTCCTAGCCAGTAGAAAAGACTGGCTAACCATTAAGTTACACTTATACCATAAAAAATTAGGTATTTCTGTTTTATAAGTAGCTAGTCTTGGTAATGAAATACTCGCTAGCTGTTCTTGGTGTAGGTTTTAGCTTTTACATTCATTATCTTACTGTTCTGGCAGGAGAATATAAATGTTCACCCTTTTCAAAATAATTTAAAAATCGATAAGTTCACATTACAAATTACCTCTGAAAACTAACTAAAGACGAAAAGATATTAATTTCGTATAAAAATCAAAATGTAAAGATGGGATTCATTATTTTAATGTTATTTATAATAAGAATATATTTATCATATTTGTACAATGTCACTGACGTCACCACACTAGTTTTGTCGATGAAATAAAACGTTTGAAAATATTCGTTGTAATAAATATACCATACCCCTACCACTAACCCTACATAATAGGTAGGTATGCCCAATATACCTATTCTTGCAGGCTCTTTAGGTATTAACCTTTAATATGGCCCCATTTATTGGAGCATACTACCACAGAATCAAAAGCAGCTATCGAATACATACCTGACGAAGGATATTTTTAAAGAAAGCTAGTAGTATTTTCAATAATTGCAATGGATATTGTGACTTATTACTAAAGCCATAAGGTTGAATTTCCAAGTTAATGCATGTGGTCGCTAAATCGCCTCTACCTTATTAAGGGTTAAGCTATAGGGTTAAGGCACAATTGGACCACCCGGAACATGATGGATGAGTCTTAAAAGAGTTTAGACTTGCAAGAAAAACCGTGCAAGTGGCATTACATTGCGGTGCTTGATTGACCACCTTAGTCTCGTTCGCCTTACTGCCTCGCAATCAGGCGGGGCACACTTACATATAATATATCACACTTTTCATGCGACTACTTGGTTGACTTGTCAAACTTGTCAGTTGTCATTCATCGGCCATGGCCATGGCGTACCAAATTGTACGGTCAAGGACTTTAATTGATAGGCCACTTGCCAATGTTCGTATTTTAGCCGTATAATGCAAATCGGGTTTAGCCGCTTATACTTCGTATATGCTGATTTGAATTAGACGGCTAAAATACGAATAGTGGTAATTAGCCTATCAATTAAAATTACGCGTATCTATAGCTGTACATCACTACCAACATATACATATAGATGGGTATACATCTATAGATACGTCACATTAGTTCTTGAGTAGCCAGCCGTAGGGCGGCAGCACCTTCCATACATGCATATTTGACCATAGAGTTGCCACTCTTGTTCATATAATATTACAATACTCTTTGCTCGCAATGCAATCCAACTTGCACGCTTTTTCTTGCAGGTCTAAACTCGGCTTTACATTAGAGCGGTGGTATGTGATAGTGAGATCAGAAGGGACCACATTGTCTAACGCATTCACCATCTCTTTCTGCCGTAATTTTATAGTTTGACAAAAGGAGATGGTAAAAGCGTTAGCAAGCGCCCGCATGTTAAACAAATAAGAATATTGGTCCCATACTAAATAATGAGTCTTTAGGATATGGTTTATTTTATTAGGGACTGTGAAGTCTAAAGCGTGCATTACATACACCTAGTGGCCTATTCTTGACTTTTTGTTTTTATAGGCAAGGGGAAAGTCAACCTAATCTTGACTTTGCTATGTTACGTGAAAAAGTAAATAGTAAATAATGCTTTTCACGATTTTTTATAATGGGTACCTACTTCCAATCTTGCTATACGGGAATACCTATACAGTAACAGGTGTCATCGTAAACAGACTGCTTTTATATAATTAGAATTGGTAAGTAAATAACAGCTGTAACTTTTTACCTTAACTGTACTACTACTAAACTCAATTTTCGAGCATTTACCTACGGGAGAGTGCTTTCAGTATAATAAAAACAATCATCATCAGCATCCCACTGCAGGGCACAGGCCTCCTCTCAGAATGAGAGAGGGGTTGGGTCGTAAATAAAAACAATAAATTTAATTAATTCTTTATTTATGGCGTTTATAATCAAGTCAATCACTTGTCTGTAATTCTAATAGTAACAATTATAATCGTTTGTCTGATATTATTCTTCGTTTTTTTTTTGCATTAGAAAGAAGGTAAGCGATCTTGAAGTGTCCACAAATCGACCTAGTCCCAAACTAAGCAAAGCTTGTACTATGGGTACTAGACGACGATATACATACTTATATAGATAAATAAATACTTAAATACATAGAAAACATCCATAACTCAGGAACAAATATTCGTGCTCATCACACAAATAAATGCCCTTACCGGGATTTGAACCCAGGACCTCTTGCTTCGTAGGCAGGGTCACTACCAACTAGGCTAAAGCGGTCGTTAAATAACAGCAAATATGTAACAATTAACGACACATGGTCATTTACATTGTTTTGGTTTCATAAGTAATAGGTAGGTAGTTATTATTTTCTAAAAAGCGATTTACATTAAAAAGACTCGCCAAAATTGTTTATTTTATTTCTAATGCTAAAAAAAAACGAAGTAACGAAGTATAGTTGGGAGTTGGCTTGCTTGCTTGCTGAATACATGTGCTAAACTTATTTTAAGATCTTTCTACCTACTGTATTCTTACAAATAAATGTTTTTGAATTTGAATTTTGAAAGAAAATAATGGCCCTACTGGGCCACGTACCTATCGTGAAGCACAAAGATAATTTTAAAAGGTCTTTTTTTTTCCGCAACTATATTAAGAACTAATATGTATTTCTTATAATCTCAGTATAATAGTAAAATATAGCAAAGCTGAAGAATCTATTTGAAAGGCTTGAAACACAGTCCCAATAGTAATGTGTCAAGTACCTAATATGAATCCAGTCATAATAGAAAGTTTGCTCAATCAAACACTTATAACGCCTAATAGCAATATTTGCCTAAACAGACCGGGCAGTAATGTTAGGTAAACATGCTGGGTACGTATCAAAATGTATAAAGTTTAAAAGTAATAATGGACGAAATACATAATGGTCATTTGATATAAAGCAATTTTCTTGGAAATTCTCAACTCCACAGGATTTTTATAAAATAAACCTAACCTAACCTAAACCAATCTGTAGATTACACTATTAAAAAAGTTCGTTTAATCAATAGTTTCATGGAAAATTTTAGTATTATTATGACCATTATGTATTTCGTCCATTATTCGTTTTAAACTTTATATATTTTGATACGTTCCCAAACATGCTCCACCTCAATTTTTAAGGTTTTGTGTTGAGCAGCCATTACGATCTCTTATTTTAGGAAAGAACGATGTCCGTACGCACCGCTACAGGGCTGTCTATATTTCTCTCTCGATTGTGAGCAGTATTGTTATCAATTATCAACCAACATTTACCACGTATTTACCTAAGTATATTGTATTATCTCTTTATAAAACCCCATTTATTGGAGCATACTACCACAGAATCAAAAGCAGCTATCGAATGCATACACAAAGGATATTTCCAAAGCTAGTCGTATTTTCAATAATTACAATGAAAATTGTGACGTATAGTAAAATTAATAAGGTTGAAATTCCAACTCTATGCATGTGGTCGCTAAATCGCTTCTGCCTTATAAAGGGTTAAATACTGCTCTATTTCACGTTTAACTCGACCTAAAATTTGAGCATGAACAGAACAGTAAGGAGCTACCCTACTTGATCTACTAATACTGCTGTATCAGTCTTCAGCATTTAAGCATAAGTTAGTGCAACAGTTAAGTTAAGAAACAAAAAGATAGATAAGTAAATAGAATTTGAAGACAAAGTGAAAGTGAAGTGTAAAGACAAGTTATTTAATTAACGATCAAACAATTGGTTTTTGATAATCAATCAAACAGGTCTCAAGACAAAATTGAACCTGCTAATTGGAAATACATAGTAATTAAGAACCATTACAAAAATATAATTACCAAGCGAAATCATTAGTAAAATAGCAGCAAAACAAATTAGCGTAGGTAATTAGATAAATGTTTTGATACAATCGATTAAGACATTATCAGTAGTAGGTTACAAATAATTGTTGCTTCAACAAATTATGTAGTCTGAAATAAACTAGGTACTGTAGTGTATAAACACTACTTACCATACTCTTAGAGGTTAGAATCTACAGTGAGCTTTAACACTGCCGCAAATCCGGAAAAACATATTTCACACCAAACAGCTTAGCTAATTATCATAAACACAAGTCGATCTTTCACAATTGAGACCGCTGGTAACCTCTTTAGTCTTCTAGAAGCCACAACAAGACACTAAATATGGTGTGTTTTGTTGACATGTTTGTACCGAGTTCTTGATAACCACAAACCGAAACCTACAGGTCCGATATATCAAAATGACCGCAAAAATGCGTTCCTGGCGATGGTGATATCACTTTTCCGAAATTCGACAATTATTTTCCGTTCCATTTTCAATAATATTATTAATTTCGCGAGTTGACAGTTCGTTCTGAAACCTTGCCGCGCGACAGTCGAACGTAGCAGCGATATTCACTTTAAATACTATTAATTATAATGCTAAGCATCTCGGAGGAGATCCATTACGATGAATATGTCTTTTGGGCTAGGAAGAAGTGTTTAGCACCAAATTAACAAATAATAACAATAAAATTTGGTATTGATTTTATCGAAAAATCATAGGGTCTACTCGAACGGGAGAGGATGGATTGTTAGCGACGAGATATCTAAACGCCAGTCAGCCGCTGGATGTCGCCCTGAAACCACGTCGCTCAGGATCCAGTTTTTTTTGACGTCTCGCCCGTGGTTCCGTTTTTCCCTCCGTTCTTCTTTTGTACCGGACGCGAAACGTCATGGGACTGACTCCAACCTTTCATCTTACGATTGTTGCGGCCAGTGTTAGTTGTTTATGGTGCCTTCCGAGTGACGGCGCATCGTATGCGCAGTGTGAGTGAAGCGTGGGGGCGTTTTGCGCCCAGGCGCGTGGGCGCGGGGATCGTGTATCGGCATACCGGAGTTGCAGGGAGCCCCTACACGCCGAAGGATCAGGCCTGCACCCACAGGCGCGCAGGTGCCCTCACTCCACAAGGGCGTGCGCCGATTTGGAGCGGCCACCCGGATATTACTCCCTCTGCAGCGACGCCTGAGGCCCGTCAGCCCAGACTAAGCGACTTCGCCGGCCAGGGCTGAGGAGCCCCAGGGATTTTCTTCATGCACCCATTCTAACCGCTCGGTGGGCCTTGAGCCCCTCCAGCGATCTTCGCTTCTTCTACAAGCCTCCGAGTCTCCGCGTCATGCGAACACCTCCGTGAGTGCGTTTTACATTACCCTATGGCCATAGCGGAAACGCGTTTTTAACTTTGAACTTTAACGTCTTGACTGCCCGAGCAGTATCCGTCTCGCGTAGCCTAAGACTTCCATATAACCAAGGGTACCCTAACTGATGTTTCTTTAATTTAACCCGTGGACTTGATTGGTGGGTGCGGCTCCTCGGGCTCTTTTGCGTGGATGCACGCTGTTCTGCGCTGGTTCCGTGCTTTCTCTGCGCTCGATAATCCCGGACCCGAGGCGGCCGCCCTCGCCAACCAGGGCCACGGCCCGACCTAGCTCTTAAGGGAAATACATGTTCCACTGCGGTCTCACCGCCATGTAACACCAGTAGGGCTTCATTCAAACCTAATATAGTTTGTTGATTAGATTTCATTGTTTTTCTTGTCGGCTGAGTGACACCATATACCTTAAACTACACGGTCCTTGACCCAAAGGTTCAAGCGAAACGAGAGATATCCGGCAACTTCAGTGCTGAAGTGAGTATAAACAGTAATAGCACTCTTCCAAAAATAACTGTCCGTGTGTAAAAGAAAGGATCCCTTTTTGCCGTTGTTACGGTTGCCACCGGCCGTAACAGAGAGCCTAGCAGTATACAAATTCCCGACTTCAATTCTTTTTTTTTATTCTTTTTTTTTACACACGACAATGGCGCCCGAAGGAAAATTTAAAACTTACTAAGCTTGCTATATAATATGGTGTCTCTCTGTCCACATAGAACTTAGTTGATGAAATTTTAAATTTTACTTTAATTGTTATGGGAGCAAAGCACACCTTACCATAACATTCTTTGTTTTGACAAAGCTTAGTGAGAGAGTGAAGGTGGACTCATTAATCATTTTATTTTTTGTTCGGGTTGCACTGCTGTATATGTAAACACAGTGTCAACAATTATTTTTTTTAACAGTAGCACTGCAGCACTGTCCTAACTTAACTTCATTTATTTTTGAGTTCCCACCAAAACCTTACTCCACTTACTAAGATTTCATAACTTACACCTATTGGTTAGGTAACTATATTTCAAAATGGAGCAGTACCACGACGTTGCGACAGGCGATGAGCCTGAGGATACTACACAGCTGATAGCCCCACATTTAGTAGCTGCAGCACAGTACCGTAATATCAATACCGCGCCGCGAGGTAATCAACATCCGACCTATACCGCGTACGATAATCCTCAACCGGGAACATCGAAGGTGACACCACCACCGCCACCGCCACCGCCATCACCACCTATAGGCGCGCCGCACTTTAAACAGCAACAAACGCGATGGCCGATTCCCGATGAACGCGTTATACATGTATTGAAGGAGGATAATTTGCGGACGTGGAATTTGAAATATACAGGAGAGTCGGACGTCTCCGAATTTCTTTTACGGATTGATGACTACATGCGCAGTAGAGACATTTCTCAAACGAAAATCTTAAAATGTTTTTCGGATTTGCTCAGTGGTAAGGCTCTTGATTATTATCGGCAGGTACGCGACACAGTCACTACCTTGCCACAGCTACTACAGCTCTTTAAAAATTTCTTTTCACCAATAGATAGCGATTTTGTTCTGGAAAAGTCTATCCGCGACCATAGACAGACAGTAGGCCAGCAGTTAAGCCTGTATATCCTGGAGATGCAAGCATTAAATTCAAGGTTATCCATACCATTACGGGAGGTTACCCTAATTGAAATAATTAAACACAACATCTCCCCGGCATATGCTCACCTACTGGCTGTCTCCGAAGTGTCTACAGTAGCCCGGCTCATAGAGTTAGGTAAACGCTACGAGGCATACGCAGGTGCTCCCATTGAACCACATACCAGGTTGTCTAAGCCACCAAGACACGTCACAGTCATAAATAGCCAGAAACAGGAGAGGCGCACTGCCACAATTGTTTGTAAAAAATGCAAAAAATTAGGTCATTCTTATAGGCAGTGTCGTACCTTCCCTGGCATTGTTTGCTTCGGCTGTGGCGAAAAGAACGTGTTATCATCGGCTTGTTCCAAATGTAATCCGCCAAAACAATCAACATCAAACCCTGGCTCTGCTTCAAAAAACTGAAATGCCCCGGAGCTACAAAATCACATCCAAAGCCGACAAACTTAGGCATGGTAACTCCGGGCATTGTTCTCATGCAGGGGGATAACAGAATTTATGTAAAACTCGGCATAAGGAACAAGCCGTACCACGGTCTTTTGGACACAGGTGCCAATATGTCAATAGTAGGCAACCATTTTCATAACAACTTGGTAAACTTAGGTTTTCATTTAGAAATTTCAAACATGACTGCTACGTGTGCTGACGGTTCGGAAGTACTCGTTTTAGGAGAGATGTTGTTGCCAATTGAACTTAACGGAAAAATATATAACAATAAATTCATAGTCATACCTACCATAACTAATGACTTCATTATAGGTATGGATATTATACATCAAGTAGGCCTTAAGCAGCTATTAAATTTTAATGACTCACGACCATCACAGCTTGCTACACTTAGTAAACAAATTGATTTAGTGCATTCTGTAGTACCTAGGCACGAATTGTCACCACTAGAGTCCACTCAGTTGAATAAAATAATAGAAAAATTTAAATCAATTTCAACTGAGGAAAAGGGACTAGGGAGAACGGACATCGTTGAGCACAAAATCATAACAAAAGGGCAGCCTATTAAACAGCGATATTACCCCTTATCACCAGCAAAGCTTAAAGCTCTCAATGAAGAGGTAGATCGCATGCTGCAGTTAGGTGTTATTGCTCCGTCAAAGTCACCGTGGTCAAACCCTGTTGTCATGGTAACCAAGCCTGATGGTTCACTTCGCTTTTGTTTGGATGCGAGGAAGTTGAATGACGTCACTGTCAAGGACTCATACCCATTGCCATATATAAGTTCAATTTTAGATAACTTAAAAGGTGCACGTTATTTAACTTCCATCGACCTATCAGCTGCTTATTGGCAAATTCCGTTATCAGACTCCGACAATACCGATGGCACCGGCACGTCCAGTCAAAAGACTGCTTTTGTAGTACCTAATCGCGGACTTTTCCAATTTAAACGCTTACCTTTTGGACTGTCGAACGCAGGCTGTGAACTACAACGCCTCATCGACTCTTTATTCCACCACCGCTACGGTGAAAAGATTTTTGGCTACTGCGACGATTTGCTGGTCGCGACTAGCACTTTTTCAGAACACCTAACCATTCTTAACGACGTTTGTGACGCTCTAGCTAAAGCAGGTTTAACCATTAATTTTAGTAAAAGTGACTTTTGCAAGGATGAGCTACGTTATTTAGGATATATAGTAGGATCACGCGGTCTAATGACAGACCCAAAGAAGCTTGAATGTATAGAAAATTTCCCAAGGCCAACTACTGCTAAACAGTTGCGCGCTTTTATAGGAATATGTTCCTACTACAGGCGATTTGTAGAAAATTTCTCGTCTATCATCGCGCCAATGACTGCATTGCTTGGTAAACGAAAAGGTAGAGAAGCAATAGCATGGGGTGATGAGCCAGAAGCTTCATTCATAGCACTTAAAAAATCTCTCACCCAAGCTCCAGTACTAGCTTGCCCAGACTTTACCAAGCCATTTCAGATTCATTGTGACGCATCATCAGTCGGAATAGGCAGCGTATTAATTCAAGAAATAGATGGGAACGAACACCCTGTAGCATTCCACTCGCGTCTTCTGTCAAGAACAGAACGCAATTATAGCACAACAGAGCGCGAACTGTTAGCAGTGTTGGACTCTATCAATCATTTTCGTCCTTATATAGACGGCAGTCATTTTGTGGTAGTGACAGACCATATGTGTTTAAAATGGCTTAAAACGCTAAACAACCCCTCTGGTCGTTTAGCTAGATGGGCGATGCAACTATCATGTTTCGATTTTGAAATAAAACATAAAAAAGGAAATTTACACGTCGTCCCAGACGTACTTTCAAGGGCCCAAATAAATTTAATTAATTTTTCTGGAGGTAGCTCTTCTATGGACGAGTGGTACAACAAGTTATTCAATAATGTTCGCTCTAATCCAAATTTTCATAGAAACTACGCGATAAAAGATAACACCTTGATGAGGTATAGCAAACCGCGACATGACTTGCAGAACCAAAGCGCGTGGAAAATAGTCTTACCACGAGAGCTTGTCGCGGAATGCCTAAAACAAACCCACGAGGTGGAGGCTATTCATCCAGGAACTTACAAAACTTTAAATAGAGTCAAACAAAATTACTTTTGGAAGAGTATGCATAAAGACATTACCGAGTATGTCGCCAAGTGCGAGGTTTGCAAAGCGTATAAGCATTCAAATGACGCTCCACACGGTTTAATGACGAATCAAAAAAAAGTAAATTCACCTATGCATACTCTATCTATAGACTTAATTGGACCCCTTGTAAAATCATATTCTGGCCATATTTATATATTATCAATAGTCGACGTTTTTACAAAATATTGCTGGTTGCATCCACTTAGGACTGCCACTACCAAAACTGTCACGTCATTCTTACAATCAGAAATTTTGCTCAAGGAAGGCACTCCGTGCGTTATAACGTGCGATAATGCCACAATTTTTCAAAGTAGGGAATTTAAAAATTTTTGTAAAGATAGAGCCATTCCAAAAATATTTTATAACGCTTATTACAGTCCAGCTCCAAACGTAGTAGAACGTTACAATGCTACGATCCAAACCTGCTTAGCTATTCTGGTAGAGCAAGACCAAAGAAACTGGTCGAAATTTTTGCCACAAATTCAGCTATATTTAAATAGCACAATTAACATAGCCACAGGTTACACACCAAACTTTTTAGCCAAAGGTCGCGAGATCATCTCGGATGGTTCATTACACAACATACGAAGTAGTGTACCACAATCTCTAGATGACGCTCAAATCACCCCTAGGGACACAACAGCAGATTCCCTTGTCGAGTTAGCTGAAATTTTTCAAAAAGTAGAGTCCGCGCTCACAAAAGCTTACCAACAAAACGCTAGTAGGTACAATTTGCGACGTAAACACCTAAGACTAAACGTAGGCGACACGGTTTGGCGCCGAAATTTCGTCCAGTCGAACGCGGCAAAGTTTTTCTCAGCCAAGTTAGCACCAAGATTTGTAAAATGTAGAGTCATTACAAAACTATCGGATGTTATCTATGAGCTTGAGGAAATTGCTACTTCATCCAAAGGAAAATATCATGTTAAAGACATAATTAAGGTTCAGTAAGATCGGGTGTGTAACATTTGGCAAATGTTTTTTTTTGGAAATTTAAAAAAAAAAAAAAAAAAAAAAAAAATTTTTTTATGTGAAAACTTAAAACTTCCTGTTCAGGCATTGCCTCAGGACCTCAGAAATGCAACTCCTACATTTGTAGACTTATTACTTTTTGCAAAACAATTGAAATTAAGTTTTCCATACAAATATAGGGAAAATTATTTTTTTTCAAAAACTTAGTTTATTAAAATTATATCAATAACACCATACTCTGAGGACCTGAGACAACCCTATTTCGAGTCTCTAACTCGCTCATTTTCTCCAGGAAAATAAAAAATAAGTTTTCTCATAGCACATACCGGGCCAGGATTTTCCTCAGCCCTAATTTTTTGGTGCTTTATCTTCAAAGATATAGCAACGGTGTATCCGTCGAGCTCCGGACACACACCATTTTCGCTTCATTGCGACCTTTCCAGAATCCTTTTGGTAAGGATTCCTTAACTCGGCCAAGGCCACAATTTTAGTGATCACACCCAGACTTATGACTCATTCAGTGGTAATTCCACTCGAATAATTTTTGCAGGACATTGTACCTCAGTAGAGTACATGCCCATGCATGATGGATCTAGACAGATTCGCGACCTGTCTATCAATCCTGTAGTTAAGTACCTATTGTAAGTTTAACATTAATAGGCTGTAGAATTTACTCTTAGGCATGCTATTCAAGTAAGCTTAGAATAGGAGAGTTTGAACTCTATAGCACTGATCCTAGTGATCAGTGGGCTCTATGCCCTTAGTGTTACTATATACATACATGGGTAATATATAAGGATAGGAGATAGGTATACATGATATCTCATACATATGCATGATAGGAATTAAGATTAAAGTTAGCATAGACCTAACAAGGAAATTAGAAGTCCACATAAATTATAAAATTTTTAAGGTCACAAAAGTGACATAATTTTAAAATTTTATTTTAAGTTCTGGATTACTCCAACTACCGTAGGCCCTCTTTGTAGGTGTGTTGAACAGTTAGCTGTCAACACGATGCCAAGGTAAACTCAATTTTAACTAGTTTTAACAAGCTCCTAGCTTTGTGCATGCTATCTGAGTTAGGACACCAGCTTACCCGAGGTGTAGATATTTCCGGTTACCCCGGCTGTTCCGGTTAACCTTCGGCTAAACCTTTTCTCCGCAATGGGGGTATTGTAGTGTATAAACACTACTTACCATACTCTTAGAGGTTAGAATCTACAGTGAGCTTTAACACTGCCGCAAATCCGGAAAAACATATTTCACACCAAACAGCTTAGCTAATTATCATAAACACAAGTCGATCTTTCACAATTGAGACCGCTGGTAACCTCTTTAGTCTTCTAGAAGCCACAACAAGACACTAAATATGGTGTGTTTTGTTGACATGTTTGTACCGAGTTCTTGATAACCACAAACCGAAACCTACAGGTCCGATATATCAAAATGACCGCAAAAATGCGTTCCTGGCGATGGTGATATCACTTTTCCGAAATTCGACAATTATTTTCCGTTCCATTTTCAATAATATTATTAATTTCGCGAGTTGACAGTTCGTTCTGAAACCTTGCCGCGCGACAGTCGAACGTAGCAGCGATATTCACTTTAAATACTATTAATTATAATGCTAAGCATCTCGGAGGAGATCCATTACGATGAATATGTCTTTTGGGCTAGGAAGAAGTGTTTAGCACCAAATTAACAAATAATAACAATAAAATTTGGTATTGATTTTATCGAAAAATCATAGGGTCTACTCGAACGGGAGAGGATGGATTGTTAGCGACGAGATATCTAAACGCCAGTCAGCCGCTGGATGTCGCCCTGAAACCACGTCGCTCAGGATCCAGTTTTTTTTGACGTCTCGCCCGTGGTTCCGTTTTTCCCTCCGTTCTTCTTTTGTACCGGACGCGAAACGTCATGGGACTGACTCCAACCTTTCATCTTACGATTGTTGCGGCCAGTGTTAGTTGTTTATGGTGCCTTCCGAGTGACGGCGCATCGTATGCGCAGTGTGAGTGAAGCGTGGGGGCGTTTTGCGCCCAGGCGCGTGGGCGCGGGGATCGTGTATCGGCATACCGGAGTTGCAGGGAGCCCCTACACGCCGAAGGATCAGGCCTGCACCCACAGGCGCGCAGGTGCCCTCACTCCACAAGGGCGTGCGCCGATTTGGAGCGGCCACCCGGATATTACTCCCTCTGCAGCGACGCCTGAGGCCCGTCAGCCCAGACTAAGCGACTTCGCCGGCCAGGGCTGAGGAGCCCCAGGGATTTTCTTCATGCACCCATTCTAACCGCTCGGTGGGCCTTGAGCCCCTCCAGCGATCTTCGCTTCTTCTACAAGCCTCCGAGTCTCCGCGTCATGCGAACACCTCCGTGAGTGCGTTTTACATTACCCTATGGCCATAGCGGAAACGCGTTTTTAACTTTGAACTTTAACGTCTTGACTGCCCGAGCAGTATCCGTCTCGCGTAGCCTAAGACTTCCATATAACCAAGGGTACCCTAACTGATGTTTCTTTAATTTAACCCGTGGACTTGATTGGTGGGTGCGGCTCCTCGGGCTCTTTTGCGTGGATGCACGCTGTTCTGCGCTGGTTCCGTGCTTTCTCTGCGCTCGATAATCCCGGACCCGAGGCGGCCGCCCTCGCCAACCAGGGCCACGGCCCGACCTAGCTCTTAAGGGAAATACATGTTCCACTGCGGTCTCACCGCCATGTAACACCAGTAGGGCTTCATTCAAACCTAATATAGTTTGTTGATTAGATTTCATTGTTTTTCTTGTCGGCTGAGTGACACCATATACCTTAAACTACACGGTCCTTGACCCAAAGGTTCAAGCGAAACGAGAGATATCCGGCAACTTCAGTGCTGAAGTGAGTATAAACAGTAATAGCACTCTTCCAAAAATAACTGTCCGTGTGTAAAAGAAAGGATCCCTTTTTGCCGTTGTTACGGTTGCCACCGGCCGTAACAGAGAGCCTAGCAGTATACAAATTCCCGACTTCAATTCTTTTTTTTTATTCTTTTTTTTTACACACGACAGTACGCATCTGTAACCACGGATGCTTTAGTTATAACAGGTAAGGTACTTACTTAACCTAGTATCAGTATCATTTTCACACCTTAAAACAGATTAAGGGGAATAATTATGTGGACGCCACACCACTAAGTTAACTAGCGAAATAGCATTTAGGTTACTACCTAGTTACGTTACACATATCAATTTAATATTTTACATTTCAGACAATTCGAAGCCGGCTAACTTAAAATAAAAGTAATAATAATAAAATAACCCATTTAAACTCAAAAGATTTTAAAGGGAAGACTTCATTCATCGATTACACTCTTATAAGTGTTTAACATTCTTGTTCATGCACACGCTATACCTAGATAATAAATGTTCGTATTTTGGGCATTACTCCCTCTAGCCTGCCAAGTACAATATCATCGTCATAATTTTTAGGACGTCCACTCGGACATAGGCATTCTTCCTAAGCATAAGGGGATTAAAATGACGTGGTAAGTCATACATGGCATAATTTAGTAGTCAGTGGCCCTGCTGCGTACACGGCGTACATCGGAATACTGAACGCAGTCATACTGCCGCTGTTAGATTAAAACTCCAACCGCACAGACAGCCGAAGGCGTGGCGGTGACGGTTGTAATATTCTAACTTGTATGAACGGTTGTGCGGTACAGTACCGTGAACGCATTCATACAAGTTAGAATATTACAACCGTCACAGCCACCGCACCCCGCCACACCTCCGCTTAAAACAAAACTAAATACCTGCTCCAAAAATAAAGTTTGTGCATACAAATTGCAGCTGAATCAAAACCTTAGAAAAATGAAATTTGGTATGAAGGTAGCACCCATCTATGTCAATAACCAATATAAAAAGAATGAGCCCGCACTGCGTACATTTTGATTAGGAGCAGGGCTTTGCTAAGATTGGATTTTCATACACCGACACACTTGGCCGGTTTTCTTTTTGCAGTTGTTCCTTTTGATCTAATGGCGACGGTATGGATTATACTTGCGCCTCTACTCATATACTTAGTAAAAGTTCTCGTTAAATCGTAAATTAGATTTAAATTATCAAAGATACACTGTTTGCGCCGGCCCTGAGACAAAGCCAATGAATGAGCAGGTAAGGTAAACGTACCAATGCTAGACACCTCAACGCCCGTAGATGACACCCATGTCACCTCTCTTGCTATGACATAAGATTGAAGGTGCCATGTGTTGGGTCAGTGTCAAGGACAGGGACGTTTACCTTATGTGACAGTATTGAATGTCGTTTGTCAGCAGTTAGCAATGCAGAGACAAACTAAGTCATAACTTATGGCTCATGAGCTTTATCTTATAACAGGATTGGGCCGGCACCTACCTCAATATAAATGGAATATCGTTTCCATTTTAACTCGTAGTTCCATAGGTACGCGTACACGGAGATACGCTCATATAACAACAATTCTCTGCTACGTATTTAGTGTGATCGTACTAGATAATCGATCGATACAATAATTAATGTGCTAAATGCCTGAGTTACAAAATTTCTTGATAAAAATAACTCCACAAAAGCAACTTCATAAAGGTAACAATGGCTCATAAGCTTTATCTTAAAACAAGATTGGGCGTTGGGCGGCACCTATCTCAATATAAATGGAATATCGTTTCCATATTAACTCGTAGTTCCATACGCGTACACTGAGATACTACTATATTCTCTGCTACGTACATTTTAGTATGATCGTACTAGATAATCGATCGATACAGTAATTAATGTGCTTTATAATGCCCAAGTTACAAAATTTCTTGATAAAAATAACACCACAAAAGCAACTTCATAAAGGTAACCAGTGGATCACAATTCAAGTATAAGTCATTTAAACTTAACGATTAGATTACGCTATGAACTGAACGGCTAGCGAGACAGGTCGCGAGCTTTCTTACCAAGTAATCTGCATAGTTATTTAATAACAATACAATATAATGAATCTTTATTGTCCACCAGAAAGAAAACAATAGTACATGGAAAAATAATATATAAGGTAAGCAATTGGCGGCCTTATCGCTTCGAAGCGATCTCTTCGGAGGCAAACTTTTAACAGAATAATGACAACAAGGAATATATTATTAACTACCTACTAAATTCATTACAAACGAAAAGTCTAAAGTGATATGAGATTAAATAGCAACAGTGCTATCTCTTTAGTTTTCAATTATCTTTATCACAGAACAAGTATGTAATTAGTTCCTCAAAATAAATAATGTCACAAATTAAAATCATAGGTTAATTATTTCAACTAAGTAATTAAATTATACTCGGTAACAAAACATTAAATTAGTAGGTAGGTATATAATCATAGTTACAATATACCCTGTCTTTGTCATTTGTGATTACAAATTAAATAATGACTTTAAACCTAGAGCTATCATTTGGAAAATATTCTCAGTAAATATGACTATCAAAACCATGTTAGCTGTTATATTTCATTACTCGTTAGCCTGGTATTTGGTGAACTGAGGGGCCAAACTCGTGAGGCAAGCGCAATATGCCTCTGTAGATTTTAAAAAGTGTCCAAATCGACTGCCTCGCGCACGTGATTGTGACTATACATATAGGTGAAAAACTAGGTATATCTAAAGGACCTGTTGCACAGGTGTAGTGAAAAATGATTTTCTGTTAAGAATGTATTGTACTCATTAGCTTTAGTTGCATCGTGTGTAGAGTCCTTTAAGTAAGTTTGACCATAGCAACACTATGCTGTATTATACTCTATGAATGTTATCTCTGGTCTCTCTCTTCCTTTCTGTCAGCCATAACGATAGGATGTTTAATAATTTGATAACTGTTTTTATACCGTTGACAAATGTAAGCTGTGCCCTTATTCTGAGTAATAAAAGTATTGCTTCAAGCTTCTACGTGAGTTTATATTTGCATCAAACTGCGCCGGCTTTTCGCACTCCCAGATCAAGTGTCGTGCGGTACAAACACACTGCAAGACCGTTGGCCTCTAACATTTTCCATCGGGAAACTCGGATCTCAATCGGAATACGATGGCACCCGAACTGTCAATAAGTTTTCATATCCATTAATATGGAACTTTATTGTTTAGTGTCAAATTTGACACTAAACAATTAAGTTCATCAGTTCAAGATGGCTACACAGAAGATGTGTATACTGAAGCTAATTGAGAGAGCACGATAAATACGAACTTTCCGATAAAGTACCTACGAAGGAAAATTATTTTGCACTACATATGCATGTATTTTGTATATACAATTAGACGTTCCAATTTTTTCACCTATAGCTCAGTCTCATACACGGCCTTGCACAGTACATAACAAATTAATTATCTAAATTACGACGTTTCCATTCGTTAATGGGTCTCCTCGGTCGATTTTCTCCGGTCTTCATTATAAAGAACTTGTACGTAAGAGCGCTTTCGTTCGCAAAACTCATCGCGTATGAAGTAGGAAGCGCTGCGCATTTTGATTCAGTTAACATCTCATTCAAAGGAGTGCCAAGGGAATGGCAATTGCCTGCATAGAGATACTTTCTAAGGGGCTTTCTCTTATTGTAAATATGGAACTCATACGTCCATTTTGCGGAGCTTATTGCACTCCCCATCAACTGAACTGCCATATAAAGCCTGTTATCTTTCGCAGAGACTTTGATATGTAGCAAAAAGTTGTACGGTCCGTTTCTGATCAGATATAGTTTATGGACATCCATGGACAAGTTGAAAATAAACATTTCTTTGTCAAATTCAGCACCACGCTGCTCCTTGTGGCAGGAGTCAAAATGAGATGCAAGGTCGTCAACTTTGCCTAAAAAAAAACGATAGAATTATCATCAGACTATAGTATACTAGCTTTTTCCCGCGACTCCGTCTGTGATTAATTTGTTTATTGCTATCCCGCGGGAACTATGCAATTTTCTGGGATAAAACTATCCCATATCCTTTCCTGGGACTCAAACTATCTCTATACTTAATCTCATCTAAATCGGCAGCCTTATTGTCTAACGCTTCTGACGCTCGCCTTCGCAATCACTATCTCTTTCTGTCAAACGGTATAAGGTGATGACAGAAAGAGACGGTGAAAGCGAAGGCAAGCGTCAGAAGCGTTAGACAATACGGCCTCGGTTCAGCGGTTATTGATTCCCCATACAAATTTCCACTCCCTTTTAACCCCCTTAAAGGATGATTTCTGGGATAAAAACTATCCTATGTCCTATCCCAGGACTCAAACTATCACTGTACCAAATTTCATCTAAATCGGTTCAGCGGTTTAAGCGTGAAGAGGTGACCGACAGACACACTTTCGCATTTATAATATTAGTATGGAATATATGGATTTAAACTCAAAGTAGCTGAAAACCTCTTAGTATATTGTCGCGATAAACAACAACTGAACACTGAGACAACTCAAAATGTTTTAAATTAGGTAATGAAATGATAGTAACAAAGTACATACTAGGGGGTTTTAAGCTTGACTGTACCTACATATAAAGTTAAAAGTAATCAAAATAAATTAAGTATGTAGGTACCAAATAGTGAATTGGTTCGCTCGTTCCCTAAATATCAGAATTGAAATCACAAGGCTCGTAAAACACAATGTAAAACACTAGCTAGGCGTTTCTAATACATCGCGTTTTACGAGCCTGATGATTTCATTATCTGTTATTATGGGAATTCGGTTTTGAATGGAACATGGTATATTGAAAAGAAGCTGTTTTGGCAATCCGATATAGAGAAAAACACGGTGACAGGAAAGTCTGGTATTCTGGGAATTTGGTATTTTAGAAATAATGTAAGTCGGTAATCTAGTATTTTGCAATTCTGATATTTAGGGAACGAGCGAATTGGTTAATATGGAAAAAATAAGAAAAAAAATAACAATATAGAAATATACTAGAAACTTAAGCATTAGTCTAGACTCTTATTTTCAAAGAAACTTACCTCGAAAAGAGCATTTCCCGAAAAATTTGCCCATGGGGCAGTCAGTTTCTCCAAATGGGCACTCTTTTAGGTGTTTCTCCATACCGGGGATGTCAAAACGCAGAGTGCATCTTTCATTTTCACATTGTGAGAGTTGATTACGGGAGTTCTAAAACAACAGGGATATTATTATAAACATATGTAATTAGTTTGCTGGTCTTTTAGCACTTTTCATCTATCCTAACATAGGTAACATAGACAGGACGCGCTTTATTGCGTAGGTAAGTGCCTAATCGCATTGTTTTAAAGAATGTGTGGTTGGTTCGTAAAACTCTTGAAGTGACCATATAATAGGACCAAAACGTCATGGAACATTCTAGGTTATAATTTTGTAATTAGCATATTTGCACTTCTACTAACCTCAGCTACGCAAGTTTCCAGCGCTATATTCCTGATGCCGGTGATGGGCGCACGGCAACGCCCATTGTCCGATCCACATACTCTGTTGCTTTCATTACAATCCTTACATGCGCCATGGCCTTTCTCGCAGAGGTAAATAGTCAGCCCAAACCGTTGGGCACAGGTTGGGCAATTGAATCTAGGGTCGATAAAACGGCCTCTGTAAAAAAAAACTAAGTTAAAAGTCGAATATCAAAAAAAATCATAGTCATTATTTAAAAAAATGTATATTAACGCATTCACTGCCACCGACGCATATATGCGTTTTCGGGACTTCGCCCAGTGCCGCTGTCATAATTATTCATACATTTTGAGCGCACATGTGCGTCGGTGGCACCTGTGGAAGTCAGGTGGCAGTGAATGCGTTAAAACTTAAAAGGCGTTTTATTGACATGGGTTAATTTTTGCTTTGTTCAGATCTGTATTGACCACCACTGCAAGCGAGTGAAAATTGCCCTTCAGGATTTCACTTTACACTCAAACATTCTATCTAACAGGTCTGGAAGTATGCAAGTTTCTATTGTTATTTAAAGAAAACAAAATGGGTTGCTAATTGCTATTTCTTTCTACTGTAGTGTTTGTTTCCGCTAGCCCAGCCATACCAACGCACGCCAGCGAGGAAACGAGCATTTAATCCGTTTATTGCGCGACAGAAACGCTCGCCGCACAGTGGTAAGTAACCTGATGTAGGTACACGCAATGAACAGAGAAAACTATAATAATGCAGCACATCTACGGCAAAACGTAGCCTGCTAGTCCCCCTAGACGAGTATAGTATAATAATTACTCGACCATAAAATTATTGTCTTACCTAGATACAGATCTTGGTTTTGGGTCTTTCATGGGCAGAACAGAGTGCGGAACCTTTGATGGGCCAGGGTTTCTCGGCTCGCACCTGTACAACAAACCATCATTAATAAGATAATGTATAAATAACTTTATTTTCAATACTAACTAGATGAAAAAAAACCCGCCTATATAATTTCCGTTCCCATGGGAATTCCGGGAAAATATATACCCTATCTATGTCACTCGCGGAACTGAGACGAATCTATTGACACCTCACACTCAAAATCCATTGAGCCGTTTAGCCTGCAGGGCGTGCCAAAGAATGATACATACATACACACATACATAAATACATACGCTCGAAAAACATAACACTCCGATTGTCGGGTGAAAATTAAGACACTTTTTATCGCACACCATGCAGAAAATAATGCGTGTGGATTGGTGACATCGCTTCGCTCCAAAGAGCTCGCGGTAAACTTCCAATCAAATTTCGCTCATAAATTTCTATGTTCCAAGTAGAAGCCTCCCTCAGACTACACTAAATTGCCAGTTGTGGAAATCGGTATCGCTGTTGGTCGGATAGTAAACATTTTGTTCGTACGATGTCGTATGTAGTAGGTACTAGGTACTTTTTTGAAGTAAAATTGTCTATCTTTAGTGGCACAATCACGCTACATGGTAAGCGAAGGCAATTGACAAGTGAACCCTTTTCCAACGACCACATAAGGGTCTCCCCAAATCTATCGACGCGGAATCGGCTTCAGCCGATCGGAAAAACCTTTATGTCAACGCAATTAGAGCGAAAAAGACGTCAATCGGCTCGAATATGCGAAATTTACCTTTTTTGAGAAAGTTGTGGTACTTGTGGTGCGTCAGAAGCAGGAAGCGCGGTGTCAGGCAACCCCATCACATCGGCCGCGGGAGGGGCGGAAGGACTCGTCCTGTTAAAAGTTAAACTATGACTATGATTATGATTGATTATGTATGATTATGTTTCGTCAAAAGTAATTAGTGAGATTTGTGTTCTTTTGCTTTATTTTTGGGTGAGATGAAAAAATAATATCACGGGACAATTCACACCAATTGACCTCGTCCCACAGTAACTACCTAAGCTTTGCTTAGGTATGTTATAGGTATGGGTACTACACAACGGATAAACATACCTACTTACATAGTTAGAAACACACTTAAATACATATTAAACACCCAAGACTCGACAGCAAACATTCGGATTTTCATACAAATATCTCTCCCGACGTGGTTATCGAACGCGGGACCTCAAGCTTCGTAGTCAGGTTCTAAAACCACTAGGCCATTTGGTCGTCGAAATGTGATTGTTTCACGTAAATATCAACGACTTGGTCACTAAGCAGTCTTTCTTTTCAACAGTAAAATCAATACCTAGTATTTAGAAATACGATGGTAACCATAAGGGCCTACGCTAGCTGACGCGGACGCCCGCCGCGTGCGCCCGCTCGCGGGTCTAAAATGTACCGAAAATCCGTCGTACGCGCCCGCGCCACTTAGCGCTGTTCATACAATTTCTTGTTAGACGCGCGCACGACGGGCGTCCGTTCCGGGTAATCCGCGTCAGCTAGCGTAGGCCCTAACACTATTTAGTTACTAATTGAAGCCATTCTTCACCGACTTCAAAGAGAGGAAGTTCTATGTTTAACTGTAGGTATGTAAAAAAAATTTGAACAATGTGCAGTAACACAAAGTACATAAAATTAAATTACCTTTGTTGGTAATGGTTAATGTAGACATAGTCGCCGTCGTTTCTTGTACTCGTTTCATTTATCCGATTCACATTGTCAAGATTTGGATACAATCTTTGTGTGGCTTGTATACTGCTAACCAAATCTCTGTTCGTGTAATTATATGGCGTTCGGGCTCGTTCCAAGCTGAAAATTGCAACAAGATGTAGTAAAAGTGCAAATACAAGGTCTAAAGCGTTTAGATCTACAAGAAAAATCGTGCAAGTTGTATTACATTGCGAGGCCGCAAAGCGAACGAGTTTTAAATGGTCAATCGGGCGCCGCGATGTAATGCAACTTGCACGATTTTTCTTGCAAGTCTAAACTGGGCTTAAAGGCCGCGGACAGGGAAGTCAGTGGGCAGCGGAGCAGCGAGCGCGTTCTCTGTTCATTGAGCGGTCGTGACGCTCGCTACACAGTGTGGTCACCAGGCAGCACACGCAAAGAACAGAAAAAACGCTCGCCGCGCCGCTGCCCGCCCCGCATTCCGCTGACGTTGTGTCCGCGGCCTTAGTAGGGTCGGTTCCCTAACTTAAGTATCCACTTTTCCATACTAACTGCATAGAAAAGTGGATACTTATGTAAGGGAACCGACTGTACCTGCAACGTACAGTAAAAAACATTACAATTTATCTTTCATCAAAAGTGCATAGGTACGCAGAAATATCAGCCTATCGTATCCAAGAGGCGGAAAACGAGCATGGGTCTCCTGATGGGAAGCAACCACCGCCGTCCATGGACACCCGCAACACAATAGGTATCACAGGTGCGTTACCGGCCGTTTGAGAGATAGATAGGCTCGTTTTTTAAGGATCCCTAAGTTGTATCGCTCCGGGAACGCTGTCTTAGGAAGCTGGTTCCATAACTTCGTCGTGCGGGGAAAAACTTCCACTTAAAGTTGGGTTGACGTGCTGGACTGCCAACCATCAAGGTGGTGAGGATGAAACAATTGACGGTAACCCGAACATGTATTACTTAAGCACTTAAGAGGAGCGGGGGGACGGGGGGGGGGTCTTTACGCTTATTTTTGATGACGTTTGATTTTCTACAAAATTTAGTCAATTTTGATTTGAACACATGGCAACCCTGTTTATATTTTTTATGCTATGTTCGATAGCGAACAAAACGCATCTCCAGAGACTGGGGACTCCCCGAATAACATGGATGTGCTTTGCTTGCGCAAAGGACAGATCGTCCAATTAAGTTGACTCCAGTTGGTACCCAGTTCGGTTTTAGTTCTACCGTAAACTTAATCTGTATTCTGCATTCTTCGAATAGATAGAAGCTTTGATAACATACCTAGGCTGTGTAGGGCTGATGTTTGTGCGTTGCTGAGTAGTAAACTGCGCCCGATTGGTGTTCTGCTGACCTTGGGGTTGTGTTTTTTGGGACCTAAGTTGAAGAAAAAAAAACGTGTATGTAGTGTCAGATGTTAATAAAAAAAAAACAAAATAACCAAAGCAAAAGCAAGCTAATAAATCTGAATCGTTTGCATAAACTTAATCATACATAATCAATATAATCTAATGATTAAAACGAGTAAAATACGCAAAATTTTAAAACATTATTAGGTTAACCTACTGGTACAGTCAAGGGCAAAAATATGTATACACTTTAGTACCTTGTCTATTTTCGTCATATTTGAACTGCCATATATGAACTGTCACAGTGGTTAAAGTGACAAGGTACTAAAGTGTATACATATTTTTGCCCTTGACTGTACCTATTAACGTTACTTTAGACCTAATGTACCTAGATACAATCAGCGCTTCCTAGGCAACCACAGAAAGTAGTCGTCCTGACATTCATGACATTGTGAAACAAAAATATTTTTTACTATGACAAGGTTCTACGATGGCCCAGAAATCAGCTGACTGTAACACGTAAACTAAACTGACCCTAAGAATAGAAAAGATGATAAATTACAAGTAAGTAGAGAACAAAACTATGATACATAATAAAAGTAAAAAAAAAAAAAAACTTTATATAAGTATGTTATGTGGACCGTCCGTCCGTGGCCGTGTGGTGTCGGATTAGAACTCTCAATTTCTTCTGTGGATGTCGAGAGAAGCGACTGAGGAAATAGGTTAAGGTATATTGTAGGTAGGCGATAGTTTAGCAACCCGTCACTATTGTACATTCAACAGCATAAATAAGTGATCATTTATGTACCTTGTCACTTTAACGTTATGTTTGAAATGTCATACAATATTGTCAAACGATTGAAAACGACAAGGTACAGAAATTACCACTTATTTATGCTGTTGACCCTACCACTTAAGCTCCAAACTCATATTCTAACTTGTATGAACGGTTGTGCGGTACCGTACCGCGAACTCGTTAATACAAGTTAGAATATTACAACCGTCACCGCACCGCCACGCCTCCGCTGTCTGTGCGTTTGGAGCTTTATCCAACTTTAAACCTAAAATTTGGAAAAGTACAATTCTGTAACACATTGAATCTTATGGACGTAGCCGCGCGGCCCTTAGAGCCCTAATGCTACACGCGCAACGATAAATCGTAACGATTAACCCTTTAACCGCCGGACGTTAAACCACAAAGATGTGCTCCTAGCGCCAGACACTTCATTTGTAACGATAATGCTAGTGATGTGATTAAGTGAATTTTATTTATTGTCGATAATTTTACAAAATTATTTTTTTTATCACTATTTCCCAATAAATATCGTAATAAAAATATAATAATCAACCAATGTAGTTTTAATTTTATCTTTTAATAAAGAATTACCTCAAAAAGTCGCAATGAAACGCTATTCATTAATTTAAATAATCGATTATAACGTGACAATGATGCAATCACTAGTTAGAACATGACGTCACAAGCTGTCGGATATATACGACTCCGGCGCTGTAAGTTTTGAAAATGTTAATAGTGATAGTGACGAGACAGTTCAGTAACTATTTAATTATTTTTTTAGTTCAGAAATTTCAAAGACATCAATTACGACTTAATAATATATAAAAGTTTATATATTTGGAAAATTTGTATAAGTGCTTTGGTTTAAAGATTTTATTTTAATTTAAAATCAGACCTACTTGCCTACTTTTTTAAATAGCCGCTATCTAAAAAAGTAGGCAAGTAGGTCTGATTTTAAATTAAAATAAAATCTTTAAACCTAAACACTTATACAAATAAGGCTATGGCTATTTTTTTGTATAGCTACCCCTATTCTTTGCGAACGGAGTCGCGGGCAACCGCTAGTAATTTATAAAAGTTTATATATTTGGAAATTTTGTATAAGTGCTTTGGTTAAAAGATTTTATTTTAATTTAAAATCAGACCTACTTCCCTACTTTTTTAAATAGGAGTAGGCAAGTAGGTCTGATTTTAAATGAAAATAAAATCTTTAAACCTAAACACTTATACAAATTTTCCAAATATATGTATAAACTTTTATAAATTACTAGCTGTTGCCCGCGACTCCGTCCGCGAAGAATAGGGTTAGCTATACGAAAAAATAGCCTACGACCTATTCTCAGACCTACCGAGTGTAGAGAAAAATGTTTCGTAAAAATCGGTCAAACCGTTCCGGAGGAGTTCGATAACAAACACCGTGACACGAGATTTTTATATATTAGATTAAGTCTTAATTAATGTCTCTGAAATTTCTGAACTGGTATTACCTTACCATCTCATCACTGAGAACTTAAAACTAGGTAACACGGCATATTATCAAAAAATGGAAGAAAAAGGTTTGTAATTTATTAGATTTTGCAATTTTGATTGTACTCGATGGCATTTATTAACTAAAGAGTCGTACAGTTAACTTAAAATTTCGTGATTCACAAATTAAGAGGTAGGGAAAATAATGTGTACGTACTGATTCCAATTAATACAATACTTACATTTTCCGCGTTTCTAAAACGTAGTTATTTTTTATGGATAACATGTGATCAAAACGAAAGAAAACTAAAATTTTACTGATCTCTTTTGCCAAGTTATTTTACGATTCATATTTAATTATTTTTCTTTTCCCCTCCCTAACTTAATCTTTTTCCCGTTTCTGACGTCACATGCGGTCGGATATATACGACTGCGGCGCTGCCACCCCAAAATTTTTAAAAACTTGTAGTGTTGTGCAATTTTAAGTAATAGGTACCAACCAAACTAAAAACTAAAACGAGCTTCTTGCAAAAAAAACTGTTTAAATTGTATAAAGAATATCGAAATTTACGATTTTGTGATTCTCATCTTATACATGTATATTATTATTTATTGTATATGTACTAAAACCTTAAAGCCATTATATTTTATGCATAATCTTTGCCGATATTGGTTACAACACTACAGTCGGATTTATACGACCGTGGCGGTACAGTTCTAAAAACAAACGTGGCCCAGCCATGATGTATTTAATATTTTTCTAAAGCAAAATTTAGAGCTCTCAGTGGT
Organism: Archips xylosteana; assembly: GCA_947563465.1. Classification (NCBI taxonomy): domain Eukaryota; kingdom Metazoa; phylum Arthropoda; class Insecta; order Lepidoptera; family Tortricidae; genus Archips; species Archips xylosteana. The sequence continues at coordinate 9,440,406 of OX387363.1, forward strand.
TTAATAAAAAAAAAAACGAAGACAAAACATTTCATATAGGTGAAGTTTATTTCATTTTGTTAAAAATAATTACTAATTTCATATAAACTTCGCAACACACGAGTATAATTATTATCGTCGTAAATATCCGTCTGCGGCGCTGGGGGCACAGAACCCTGCAGTCGGATATATACGACTACGGCGGTTAAAGGGTTAATCTGTGCAAACCGATTTGCGCAGACTTATCGAATGTCTGTACGACAAAAATCTGCAACGATTTGTCATAGACACGATCGATAAATCTGCACAAATTGGTTTGCACATATTAATCGTTACGATTTATCGTTAGGTACGTGTGTAGCTGGCATTAGAGTTTAGAGCTTAAGGTGGAAGCGCACGCTCTAGGCGCGAAATTCAAACTTTTTACAGTTTTTAATTTATTGTGGGTAAACGGTGTAACTGTTTAACTTCATATGGTATTTGCGCTTGTAAAACAGTGTTCTTTATATTTTTGTGTAAAGTTTTTTAAGAATAAAACTATTAGCTTGAAATAAAAGTTGTCAAAACGTTGAAAGTCCGAATGATTGACAAATTTTATATCAAGCTAACAGTTTTATTCTTAAAAAGCTTTACACAATAATATAAAGAACCTTGTTTTACAACCGCAAGTACCATATGAAGTTAAACAGTTACACCATTTACCCACAATAAATTAAAACCTATAAAAATTTTGATTTTCGCGCCAAGAGCGTGCCGTTCCACCTTAATTAATAAGCAAGCTTGCTTATATTTACTCTAAGGCCTACCCCCTTTCGGATACAGGCGTGTGTGTGTAGGATGCATCCACTCCCTCTAGATACAGAACAGATGCAATCGTCCTAGTATCTTCCTATGGTCCTAGAGATTACAATTTCGTTTACTTACGATTGTACGTGTCGTTTATCACGTGAGAGTAACTTAGAGAAATTATTCATTAATTTCATTGTGTTCACCACATCCTCAGCATCTCTGACGATCCTAAATAATGACAACATATTGAAGCTAATTTTATTGAGGGGTAGCGACAAAATTTAAGAAAACCGGTCAAGTAAAAATTGTCAAGATAGAAAAAAGAAAGTGGTCAAATGTCTAGGTCGGTTCAAGAGATAGGGAACTTTTAGAAAACAATAGTTAGTTCAAAAGACTCGATAAGAGACGGGAAAAAGTTCTACGTAGTCTGGACATTGCAGTAGTTGATAATATAAGATAATATCCAATTAACTAATGGTCCCGTTAAAAAAAACCTTTTACTAAAATGGTCGCGATAAGAAAATCGGTGCGTTTGTCCAAGTTATGTAGACCATTTTCTTAAGTCTTCTTATTACGGTGACTTATGTAAGAAAAGTATAGACTTTTCTTTACTTACGAAGGCGTTGAACGGCGATTGTTGTTAGATAGTACATTAGTTACATTTCGCAACGTATTCACCACGTCCTCTGCGTCATCGATGAACCTAAATAATTACAGTCGTTTTCATAAAAATTTTAGGTGAAAACAAAATCAGGATCGCATCTTTTGTATAAGGAAAGTTAGTCATACAAACTACTTATATGAGTAACTTTCGTTACACAAAGGAATCAGGTAAGTACCTACTAAGTTTCGACTCTAAAGCTAAGTATCGTGATAATTTGATTACCTACATAATTGAATGTTTAGTTAATTATCTACTAAGTAATAATTATTAAAGTCGTTAAAACAATAAAGTAAGGAGTTGTACCTACCTACGTATTTCACATTATTAATGAACAAAATGGTGTGAACAAATTGACGAGGCACCGATTTTCGTAATCATGGAGATCAATATTCATTGCGAGATTGTTAATATATGATGTAATACAAGTCTACTCTACAGAATAACAAAATCAAGATAGTACTTATGAGTGCTGTTAATGTACGACCTGATTATTCTTGATTATAAGGCAAACACGAATATATGATGTATGAATTATTAGGTCGTGTATTAAAAAGCAAATTGGATAAAAAAATAAGCTGCCCAAATTACTAATTCCACGCGGACGGAGTTGCGGGCAAAAGCTAGTCATGATATATATCCGCTGATATATATCGGCGAACCCTGATAACAAGAACAGCGTAAGAAACTTAATGGTCTAATCGCTTTTTTGCCCTTACTGCGTTTTAGGGTCTGCAGGGCAGATTACACAAAGCTTGCAAAGGGAAGAATGACATCACAGACGATAAGGAAAGTACGCCACGCAGTTAGGACACTATGTCTGCTGTTGTAAAATAACGCTCCACGCCTGGGGTCTATTTTCATGGTTCATTATTCTTATCAACAAGCTTTTGTTGAAAACAAACACATCGTCCGAATAGTAGGTAGTCATAATAACAAAACAGAGGCCGTATTCTCCGCGCAGACGCTTGCCATTGCTTTCACCATCTCTTTCTGTCACAATCTCATACAGTTTGACAGAAAGAAAAAGTGAAAGCGATAGATAGCAAGTGTCAGCGCGTTAGACAAGTACAGAAGTCTATGTCATCTTGAGTTTACGCCGGGCAGAAATATTAGGTACTGTCAACATAATAATGCCAATAAATAATTAGAAATGAATGAAGAATGAATGAGTGAATATAAGGTACTCAAGCACTTAATTAAGGTACGATGGGCTGCAAAAGTGCATAAACATCACTCTTATATCGGTGAAATAATATTCAAAACGCAGAGATTGTTTACCCACTTCTTGCAAATAAACAAAAATGTACCTAAACTACGATTTTTCATTTCGTGGAATTCTGACAAATGACAGATTTTGACGTTTCTGAAAGAGGGAAATGGGATGACAAGGTCTGGAAATCAAGATGGGTATTGTTTCTATGGTTTATCCGGTCGCTGGTTACAAAAAAAAACAACGATTTTAAAATCCAACGTGGCGGACGTGAAACACCATCTACCGTTAGGGTGCGATGGGGTTGAAATGTCTAAATATCAATATGGGTGTCGTTTTTATGGTTTTTTGGGGCGTCAATTACGAAAATGGCATCACAAGAGGAGTACTCCTAACGAAAAATGAGTAAACAAGTGTTTCAGGTTTGTTGAGCATTCAACCCCTGTGTACCAAATTGCAATTCAAACGGTCCAATAGTTTCGGAGCAAAACGGTTGTAACAGACGGAGTGACAGACAGCCACACGTGATCCTATAAGGGATCTATTTTTGCTTTTGAGGTATGGAACGAGACCCGCGTTATCCTAATAGATTTTTTAATTTGTTTTTGGTGCCATCTCCATCGTCGTCAATCGGTACCTAGGCGAGTGCGGGCGGCGCGGTGGGGCGGGAGGAATAGTCATCGGGAAACTTCCTGCAGCCATAAATAAGTACAATTTAAGGTGCTGCATGAAGCAACGCACAACCCAGACTGATGAAGCTAAAAACTTGAAGTTTGGCACACATATACCTTAAGTGTTCATAAAGGTAGGTAAGTACTACTATCGATAACAATCTGTCCATAACAATCCATAGCAATAAACATCAACGGCTGCAAGCAAATTTGTTTTGAAAATGGGTATCTGACGTCTGGGGCGATGGTACAATAAGAAGGAATTTTTAGATACTCCAACGCAATAAGGAATAAAAGGGATTTATATTTGCGCTTCGGAATGGCCCTATCTCCGTAATTGTAATTATTTAAGACTTCTGCCATATAAAAGTAAAAGAAACTAATTTTATAATTTTCGGAAAGTCCCACGGGATAAGAAAAAAACGAGCTTTATATATTGAATTCAATGGAACCCGATCTCCGTAGGTAACCATTTCTTTTAGAGTAATAAAGGTGCAGTAAAAAGGGATTTTTGGAATTTCCTGCGGATAGAGATCGGGAGTTGACTTAACCTTTTTGTGCGCGGACGAAGTCTCGGGAAAAAGCTAGTTAATTATAATTTAAGTCCGGAAGTTTGCGATATCACGCTTAGTAAAAAACTGGCTCAATTCCTTTCTCAATTCGAATTATTCTCATTTCAGAAATAAACTTTATGTAAAAAAAAATTAAGGCTTAGTTTTCAAACGAGAATACTTAATTCGAATTGAGCAGTTTTTTATTAAGCGTGCGTATGTCAATCATCGCAATGATACCAGAGACAATTTATTTTTTACTCATAAAAGGGTTAAATAATTTATTTATTACGTTTGAACAGTTAGATCAAAAATTATTCTAACTACCTACGTATTAATTAATGATTTATTACATTATGTCCAATTTTAATGAGTATAGTAAGGAATTTGTGCTCTGTATTTCCTAGTTTTTGTTTTATCCGTTTAAATTTTCGAGAAATATTTTTTGCCTTGTAACACTAAGAAATGTCAGAATTCCACGGAATTAAAAATCGTAGATTAGGTAATGGATGATATAAATAAAGAATTAGCCGGCCCGCGATTAGGACGTTAACAATAAAGAAAGTTAAGTATCAATTCAATATTAATTTAACCTTTGGAGCTTGAATCATGGTGTACTTAGATATTATTGAATACACGCTCGCATGATCAGACCGAAGTAGAATGTACTTATCTAATCTAATCTATCTATCTAATACCTTTAAACGAGCAATTCTTGTATATATATATAATCAGGATCTCGGAAATATCATATTATTATATTATGGGCCGGTATAAAACAAAACAAACTAAGTAAGTACCCGTAAACTGGGTTTACTTAAGGAAATTTTAAAATGGATATAAATACGCAAATATTCATAGCTCGATTGAGCAAATGACGTAAAAAGTTAGGTAATTTATCAAGGTAGTTATTTCACTGCCACAGATGTTCTAAAAAAATAAGGACACGGCGTAAAAAACTGTTTTCTAAAGTAGCCTCCGCATTTCAAAGTAACCCCAGTTTACGGTACCTACCTAATCAACTGACAGTACTGACTGACGTGACACGTAGCGTAGGTAATTTTTATAAAACACGATTCTCTCCTAGATTTTGTAATGCCGAGCTACTACGCTGACTTAATGGACTACCCTTGGGACTACCTATTTAAAGAAGCTAAAAATCTAATTTTGAAGTTAATTGAAAATAAATCTGTTTTTCAGGGCTAACACAGTGTTTTTAACTAGAGCTTCGTTTTGGAATTACTGCAGTTGTATGATATCATCATCCCTATGTCGTACTTATTAATTATTTAAATAATATATACCTACTTATTCCTTTTTATATAGTTCAAAAGTTAAACAAAGGGAAAGCTTCAGAATAACCGACACATTTTCAAAGACATTAAATTACATCACGTAACTAAAAGCAAAGCACATGCAAAAACAAGTGACCAAAGGAATCGAATATCATTCCCCTTGTCAAGAATTTGTTTTACACTTACCTATCGGTCTTCGAATTTTCTGAACCCATGTTGCACGATAAAATCACCGCTTATTTTAAAATTATTTCAATACGTAAACATTAGATTACAAGACGGCTGCAATCACAAAAATCACGTCTGAAACTGGCCAATGCTTGGCGATGAATGCATATATATTTATACACAACACAAGTCATGCACTATGTACCGAACCGCTGCAAGTGCAATGCAAACAAACAGCCAAGCCCATGCCAAGCCAACCAAAAACCAAACCAACCAACCACAGTGTTGCCAGATGCCGGAATACAAAAAGCGGGAGCTGCGCTTTCAAAACGCGGATTTCATTTAAAAATGGAACATATTATAGGCTAAAAAAAACGACATCTTCATCCGTTTCCCCGACATTCGTGAGCCATTGCTACTGTGTGAGTGAAATGGCATATTTAAAAAAAGCGGATCCGCGTTAGCTTAACGCGGATAGCGGGGCCAGTGGTAAAAACGCGGGGTAAAAAGCGGGAAAGCGGGGTGTCTGGCAACACTGCGGCAACCAAACAGTTCAAAAAGCACGTGATATTAAAAGAATAGTGTTGTGCACACCAGTTAATGTTTGATTTATCGATATCGACAATGAGAATAACCTTGGCAATATTTTAATGATCTGCAGTGTAAGTAATAATATTTATAAATATTACATGCATAAATATTTTATTACTATTATTATTTTAGTTATGAGTGAAAATCACGAAAGTTTGATACATTAACCCTTTACCAGGCCGCGAAAAACCAGCGTGTTTTAATAAGTTCTTTGTATAGATTTGCAACCATATAGCATGTCTTGTTCAAAATGTATTTACAAAAGTCAGATATGTTCGTGTAAACCAGAAAAAAATATGTGGTATACGATATTCCCATTGCCTGTCTGAGTAATGAACATTCAATTCAGTGTAATTATATACTTGATAAGGCAAAGGGTGATATGTCCCACATGGTATATTGTATACCATAGTCTTGTTTCAACTCCAAGTCTCCTACAAAATATTATCAATCCCTGAAAAAATGATTTCAACACAATAGAAATTTTATTACTTATTAACACGACAAAATAATTAACTGGGCTATGGACAGAATAGTTCCCACATAATTGAAAAAATGAAAATGTTTATTCCAATAGCCAGAGCGACATGCAAGAAGGTTAGAGACCTCCTGGTAGGTATATAAAAATACCTGTAACAGGAGATCCCGCTCTGCCAGAATAAAATGTAATTATAATGACATGACTAATAGCAGTAACAGTAGATAATTTACTTATAATTATTAAAACAATCACAGTAATTTTATGCAATAAAGATAACGATTATAATTTTATGTAATAATAACAATTATTAGTTTACTACAATTTCATAACATTCTACATTCTAATATTATTTATTTTATTAGCAGTACGGCTGCTCACTGAATCTAAGATTATTTAAAAGCGAAAGAAAGTTTTTCGGGTGCGCCGGTGGGATTCGAACCCACGTCTCCTGGGTATGCGCCCCAACGGGTGTTCTACCAATAGAACCACGTCGCATTCAACCGACTCCCCCGAAATTCTTAATCGCTTACATACGCCAACAGTGGCGTGTGGTAACATCCATCGCAACTATTAGAAGCTACGACTCCTACGTTCCAAATTACATTGGAAATGCGTAAGAAATGATGTACCACATCTATTTATTCAAATATTATTTATTTTATTAGCAGTACGGCTGCTCACCGAATCTAAGATTATTTAAAAAAAATTTCGCTTTTAAATAATCTTATTCTACATTCGATTCATTACCCTTGGTTGTGTGTGTGTGTATGTGTGTGTGTGTGTGTGTGTGTGATGATTAAGCTACGCGGTGAAATAGTGCTTCTGTATCGTCATAGCTCAGCTCTCTCAACCATACAGTTAAAGTTTTTTTACAGTCATACCAGGTTAACGGGTAAACATTAATCTTTTTATTAATTTTGTTGTACAGGTACGCAGATTGCGATAAGAATTGTCTCCGAGTGAAAACGGATCTGCAATTTGATGATGGGGCAACAGCATCATTACGCCTACGATTTAAGAGAGCCGGGTTAAATACTAGGGTCTTGTGTAGTTTTAGTACTGTGGATAGTATGTACAACTTTCTCATCGTTAAGAGGCCACTGATGCGATACAATTCACTGGTAGGGAACCTAAATGGCTTAAAATACATGACCTTCACAATGCAGCGCTGGCCCCTTTCTATTTCAAGGAATTTGGTCTTTTTTGCACCTCCTCAGACACAAATGCAGTAGGTCATAATGGACTGTGCGAGGGAAATGTAAAGTTGGTTAAGTAGCACTTTAGTGGTTACATGCCTCACCTTTTTAAATAACCAGACAAGCTTCCTTATTCGAACATTAAGATGTTCAACATGCGTGTGCCCGGAGAGACGTTGATCTAGCATTAGGCCAAGGTATCTTGTGGAAGCAACCCTCTTAATTTCCATACAGCTGCACTGAGAAGAACAAGACTGGTTACAGTTATGTATCCTTAATTTAAGACTACAACAAAGTTGTGTGCTTACATATTTAGAAAAACATAATTATGTAGTTAGTTTTACTTATATTAAGAGTAAGGAGTTTATCCCTGAGCCAAGATGAAACCACCTTAAGTCCTGATGCGGTTTTTTTTATTAGAAAGCAGGTTTCTTCGCGATGGTTCTTAGATATGTTTTATCAAAATCGGTTCAGCCGTTCCAATGTTATCAGCTCTTTTGTTAGCTGCGGAAGGGATCTTGGACGCATAATAGGCATTTACTTTATGTTCAAACATACGTGTGACGTAATTGCGTTGGTGGTTTATAAAAATTTTAATTTATAGTTATTGCAAAACAACGTCGCCGGGTCGGCTAGTAATATTAGAATAAATCGACACTACGTATTTTCCTCCTAATTTGCGCAACACTATCCGATGTAGCGGAAAGAACCGTCCATAGACAATAAATATTCTTGGATCACAATTTGATATCGATAGATGGCACTACTGCGGCTAACAAGTGTGAGTCATTCTCACGGAATACTAAATGACGTGGACACCTTTATGGCTGGTTTTATTTTCGTGTTGCCACCTTAGCGATTTTTAGGAATTTTATGATGTTTATAGCTCGATTTAAACGTTTCAGCTCCTTTTTGGTATTTAATTTAGGTTTAATATCCCACTAATTGGCGACTTGTTCAAAATTTTCTCACGCCTTTGAAAAATAAATTTACAAAACCGCAAAATTATTTTGACGCACTATTGAGCTTTGTTGTTTTTTTAATTGGTCCAAAATTCAATATTGATTAACGACTACCATATTTTCAAATCAAATAACATTTATTAATTTATTAGCAGGGGATTTTTCTTTAAAAAATAATTACGAATAGGTAATTAACTTAGATTATATATATAATTAAGCTAACTTCTAATGGTTTACTAATTATACAGTTACTTAGCTTAATGAAATGACTCACAGTTTAAAAGGTCATTTCTAGTTTTAAAATAGGTACACAAACAACAGAATTCTATTGAGTGATAATGATAAGTACCTGGGCGACCGAGCTCTGCTCGGGCAGAAACTCGGTACCAAGCGTTTTCCCAGAGATAAGACCAAGCTAGATCAATTTTTCATCCCCGAAAACCCCCAAATACCAAATTTCATCGAAATCGTTGGAACCGTTTCCGAGATCCTGATTATATACACCGGAGGGTTGGGGGGGGGGTTGAGAGGGGGGAGGGGATGCGGGGGAGGGAGCGCGGGGGTATTAAAGGGGGGATGAAAATTTCATTGATTTTGCCGTAGGATGCACCGTTTTCAAGATATTTGACAAAAACACCGGAGGGGGTGGAGGGGTGAGTCACGTTAAACTATCGTCCGTAAACCGACTTCACAGACAACCGGCTTTTCCTGTTCTGTGCTCCCAATAGGGAACGTGCACATAGACGGTGCTGCCAACTGGTGCCATAAGGGTGCCATCAATTTGAATGTTTTACCAGGCCTCATGCATGCCATGTACTTACGCGCGATATTTACCTACCGCGGGGACGATCGCCTGCGATCGAAATTCCAGTAGGTTGTCACAAGCGCGCGCCGACGCACGTTCATTCGTGTTCCACGGAAAAAATATGCCGCCTGAACTTTTATAAGTGAATGGTGAAACAGGGGGCAAATTTTAATATGACTATGCTAGAATTAATAGGAATAACAATTTGGAAGTTCGTATCGTGCTGTCCCTCTTACTCTTCTATAAAAAGCTATAAGCGTGAGCGGGATGGCACGATGCGAAGTTCGAAAGTTAAACTTCGTATTTAGTATAACGCTAGGGTACTATGAGCATGGCAATGTGTTCTACGCATTACAATAAATATCCTTTTTTGTTAGGATTCCAGAGCTAAAATGGCAAAAACGGAACCCTTATAGTTTCGCCATGACCGTCTGTCTCTTTGTCCGTCCGTGGCTTAGCTTAAAGAATATTAGTGCTAGAAAGTTTGCATGGATATAATATATAGCAATTATCCCGACAAAATGGTAAAACAACATGTAGAAAAAAAATTTTTAATCCAAACTGCCAGCCCTTGTCACTGTCGGCACGCACACATTCTTAAGGAGACGGAGTAGTATAATCTGTGGCTACAATCGCGGTAAGTACCAAGATTTTGTACGGGATGCAGTATCTGTTACGAAGTAACTATTAAGTAATCTGTGGTTTTACCTTGATAAGTTTGTTTTACTGTCCGCATAGTGTCTCTTCTGTCGCATTAGTGCTGCCGCCTATAGTTACTGCACGTTCCCTATAATACTTTTTCTAACAAAAAAGTAACTTTTTCTCGCAAAAAATAACTTTTTCTCACAAAAAAGTAACTTTTTCTCACAAAAGAAGAAACTTGACGTTTTCTCATAAAAAATAAACTTAAAAAAAAACTAAAAATCTTGAAAAAAAACGTGGTATCGAACCGAGGTCGGCTGGATCCGCGACCACCCGATTTCTAATGTGCCATTATGATCTGCTCGAAGTCGGCGAAATTTAGCTTTATATTCTAATGCAAACAAAAATAGCCGGAAAACACGAGTAAAAGCGATTTTCTGAAAATGAAACATAGCTAGATCACTTTTTCATCCCCGAAAACCCCCACATACCAAATTTCATCGAAATCGTTGGAGCCGTTTCCGAGATCCTGATTATATATATATATACATATATACAAGAATTGCTCGTTTAAAGGTATTAGATAGATTAGATATATAAAACAATAGGTAGATGTTTTAGAACTTAAATTGAATTCCCTTTTTACCCCCTAAATGGTAACCCTCAAGGTAAGATAAATTATCAGGGTACAGTTAGAAATAAATGCACATTGCAGCTTCGTTTTCAAGAAGTTAAAGCGTCTAGCTCCATTGATAATGATAATTCACTGAGTTTATTGTTATTTAGTACCTTAGCTGTAGGTATATATCTCCTAATACATATACTGTGAAAACCAAGTATCTGCACTGCGATGACAGTATTTATTAATATCTTGTAGGCCCAATACTATTTGCATTGACTCACCAATTCTATCACTGCATTGTAGATGATTGGTTTTTGTAGTGTAGGTATGATTATTATGTAACTGTAAGATATATTAATACTCGAAATTAAAGATATAAATTCGTGAATAAAATATAATTTTCTTACATGACATAAATCAAAATCGATTGTTTAAAAACTTGCGCCAAAAACAGAGGCCATGGCTTCTGGCCATTCTGCCCCTACATCAGCCCCCCTCGGAGACCGATGCTCCAGAAAGGAATCGCGACGGACGACGAATACAACGTCCAGCGCGCGTAGTCTGCTCTGGAGCTGAAGGTGGAGGCAATACAGGTGCAGGATCGGCGGAAGGAGTAGTCAATATGGGTGGAGAAGCAACATCTAAAGGCCTTTCATCTACCATATAATAGGCCGGCTTAACCCTATCAATAGAAACAGTCACTTCCTTGCCGCCGATATCAAGTTTAATAGTTTTTGCGCCTCGTTCTATAATCTTGTATGGGCCAACGTAAGGAGGCTGTAATGATCTACGAGACATTCCTTCTCGCAAAAATACGTGTGTGGCGGTCTCGAGTCTCTTGGGAACATAAAATGTTCTGCTTTCAGAATTCCACGTAGTAGGTTTCGGTAACAATCTGGCCATATGGCTACGCAGACGCGATGTAAAGTCGGTAATATCCACAAAAGAATCGTTACTTGGCACGAAAAATTCTCCTGGCAGACGTAACGGCTCGCCATAAACTAATTCTGCCACAGACGACTGGAGATTTTCTTTCCATGCTGAACGAATACCGAGCAAAACTAGAGGAAGTACCTCTGTCCAATCCGAATTTTGATGGCACATAATGGCGGATTTCAACTGGCGATGCAGACGCTCCACAATCCCATTTGCTTCTGGATGATAAGCAGTAGTTGGAGAATGCCTGGCGCCAAGGATATTTGCTAGAGATTTAAACAACTGGCTTTCGAATTGACGTCCTCTATCTGTAGAAATTTGTACAGGGCAACCAAAACGAGACACCCACTCGGCAACAAAGGTTTTGGCAACCGTTTCTGCAGTAATGTCCTTAAGAGGATAAACTTCGGGCCATCTGGTAAATCTATCTATTACCGTGAGCCAATATTGAAAGCCGTTCGAAACCGGAAGAGGCCCGACTAGATCCATATGCACGTGTGCAAACCGTTGAGTAGGGGCAGTAAAAGCGGACAAGGGTGCCTTAACATGTCGAGTAATCTTACTGCGCTGGCAATGGAGACACTGTCTCGCCCACTCTCTGCAGTCTCGGCGCACGCCCGGCCACACAAAGCGCTGAGCCACTAGCAGTGCTGACGTTGAAACGCCGGGATGGCTTAGGTTATGCAAGGTGTCAAATACTGTCTGCCGAAATTCGGGCGTAAGATATGGTCGGGGCAATTGGGTTGAAGTATCACAGATTACTACGGAGCTAAACCCCGGTACGTTTATCTTCTGTAATTTCAACGCAGTGCCATTACGAAGAAGTTCTTGTAGCTCATGATCTTGATCCTGAGAATGTGCAAGGGCAGTGTAGTCTAGAGGCACAGCAGTTATGGCTTCAGTACGAGAAAGCGTATCAGCAACAACATTGTGCTTTCCGGATATATGCCTGATGTCTGTACTGAACTGGCCAATGAAATCTAAATGCCTAAACTGACGTGGCGAGCAATTATCACGACGTGTGCTGAAGGCAGATGTAAGTGGCTTGTGATCGGTGTAGATAGTAAAAGCTCTGGCCTCTAACATAAATCTAAAATGTTTTATGGCATTATAAATAGCAAGAAGTTCCCGATCATAAGGACTATACTTTTGCTGTGCAGGATGTAACTTCTGAGAGTAAAATCCTAACGGCTCCCAACGATTACTGCTACGGCTTCTTTGCTGTAATACTGCACCGACAGCTGTGTCTGAAGCATCCGTAAATAAAGCAATTTCAGCTGAGGAATCAGGGTGTCCTAGTAAAGTAGCGTCAGCCAGGCTCTTTTTAGAGGTAACAAAAGCATCAAGTAGCTCTGCAGTCCAAGGTATTGGGGCTGATGGCTTGATTTTAGATCCCGAGAATAGCTGATGTAAAGGGGCTTGAACGTGCGCGGCGTGCCGTATAAAACGCCGATAAAAATTAAGCATCCCTAAGTAACGTCTAAGCTCTCGGTAAGTCCTGGGCTGAGGGAACTCTATAATAGCTTTGACTTTATCCGGAAGCGGTCTGCTGCCATAGCGATCTATGTGATATCCTAGAAATTTAACGCTGGTCTGCGCAAGAACACACTTAGCTGGGTTAATCAAAACGCCATATTTCGTGAATCGCTCAAAAACTTGGCTCAGGTGACTTTCATGCTCCTCATCCGAGCGAGAGGCGATCAAAACGTCATCCAAGTATGGAAAAGCGAATTCCAGGCCCCTGAGTACCTCATCCATGAACCGCTGGAAAGTCTGTCCTGCGTTTCTTAAGCCAAAACCCATGAATGGGAACTCGAATAGCCCAAATGGAGTCGTAATGGCTGTCTTCCCAATATCCTCAGCATAAACAGGAATTTGATTATATGCCTTTACCAAGTCCAGAGTTGTGAATATTTTACATCCAGATAGTTGATTGGCAAAATCTGCAATATGCCTTATAGGATAACGATCCGGTATTGTGCGATCATTCAAAGCACGATAGTCTCCACACGGGCGCCAACCATCTGTCTTCTTAGGTACTAAGTGAAGGGCTGAGCTCCAAGGACTATCTGACGGCCTCGCTATGCCATTGTCAATCATGTCTTGAAATTCTCGCTTGGCTATCAAAAGACGATCAGGAGCCAGACGACGAGGCTTACATGACACCGGAGGACCAGGAGAGGTTCGTATGTAATGAACCGTATTGTGTTTCACTCGTGCTTCATGGGGATTACATGCTGGACGCGTTATGTTCGGATATCGCTCCAATACATTATGAAAACGCGATGCTCCGAAAACGGCTCTAACTTGCGGATCAGAAGTATGCACAAGAGTTCCTTCAGTGCTGCGCGACGTTACACCATCAATAAGCCGGCGATTGCGGGTATCTACCAAAAGGTGGTAAAATGTTAGCAAATCCACGCCAATAATAGGCTTTGTGACGTTTGCCACTATAAATCGCCAGGTGATATCACGTTTAAGTCCAAAATCCAAATGAAGCTGAATCCACCCGTAAGTTTCGATTATAGTTCCATTGGCAGCGTACAGTTCATAATTTGTCCTTGCTCTGTGATCTGGTAATGCTTTAACAGGATAAACACATAAATCCGAGCCGGTATCAACAAGAAATTGTTGTTTACTTGACCGATCTGTCACAAAAAGACGAGTAGGGCGGCCAGAATAAGATGGGCAGAAGCTATCCGCCCCTAACGCCTGCCCGTCGCATTTCCCGCCGTCGAAACGTTTTTCCATGCACAAGGCGGAATGCATTTTGAAGCTCGGTCTTTGAAGCAGCGATGGTACCAGCACAGTTTGGTATCAGCACCACCAAAACGATGGTCGATGCGGGTTTTCTTCATGGCATCACGACGTTGCCGCAGCCCGTCCACTGATAGCTCTGCAACTTGCTGCGATAGATCATCGAAACGTCTTACTAATTCTTCTAACGTATCAGATGACGTTGACGGATTATGCGCCGGCGGGACTGTGGAAGTTACTTGACTTGACATGGGCTGCGTCGATACTTCATTTACCTTATCCGCCAATTCAGCCAAAGTATCCAAATCCATATTAGACGGTTGAGTTGCAATAAATGCCTGGACTGGCGCCGGCAGGCGTGAAGACCACAGGAACAATAACATTTCGTCTGTCATGGCTGATCTTCCGAGACTACGCATGTGGCGCAAAAGCTGTGAAGGCTTGCGATCGCCCAACTCTTCATATTTGACGACTTGACGGAGACAATCCTTGTTAGATGGCGTTAATCTAGATATCAGTGTCTCTTTTATTTTCTCGTACTTTCCATCCGCAGGAGGCTTGTTTACTACATCGTCCACTTGAATCAAATACTTCTGTTCTAATTGCGAGATGACATGGTAGAACTTGGTGCTGTCCGCAGTAATTCCAGCAATAGCGAATTGCGCCTCCAGTTGGACGAACCACAAGTCGGCTCGCTCCGGCCAGAACGGCGGTACGCGTACTGATACTCGGCATGCACTTTTCGATGATTCGCCGTCGTTGCCCATGTTCAAAGTTCATATAAATCGAACCAGCGAAACGATAATATGATAATTCTAATTCACATGGGGTCACCAGTGTAAGATATATTAATACTCGAAATTAAAGATATAAATTCGTGAATAAAATATAATTTTCTTACATGACATAAATCAAAATCGATTGTTTAAAAACTTGCGCCAAAAACAGAGGCCATGGCTTCTGGCCATTCTGCCCCTACATAACCATGTGTAATTGAGTACCTTTTTGATTGTTTGCAGGTAACCACTGCAAATCATTCTATTGTTTGTATGCATATGTTCTTATCAAAGTTACTAATAGCAGTTGCACTACATAATGACCTGTTACATAACAAGAGAATGCAAACCTCCCAGAGTTCAGTTCAGACCAATGACTCAGCATTGCATTGTTCCTCTCATTCTGTGAGAAGGCCTGTGCCCTGCAGTGTGACATATATGTATAGGCTGGGATGATGATGATGATTGCTCAGGAAAATAAAATTATTAAAATGTTTTCAAGCCCCGTTTAATTAATTTTCTATCTGAAATTTATAAACTTTCTTCATAAATAGTATTAGTAAAAAAGAAAAATACATATATATTTGAGGGGTATAGAATCAAAGTCCGCTAAATCCATTTTGGTTTTGTATGTAAATCCATACCAAACCAAAATAGATTTAGCGGACTTTGATTCTATACCACTTAAATTACCACTTTATACTTAAATTAAATAGTTGTTCTTACAATTTAAATTGAACACCAGAGTCAAACTGGACTAATAACTTTGCTATCCTTTAATTCAATAAAGGTTTTAAGAATTATCTACTCTCACTTGATTAAGATCATAAAGAAATTTGGAGGTAGCTACAATAGAGAGATCTCTCTCCAGGCAGATGTTATGCGCTATTAGTCGCTACATCAGCCCCCCTTTTTTAGACCGGAGGTCGATACGAATTGCAGTGGAGTGCAGTCTGTGCGTCATGTGGGCGCTTGCAAGGGCCAGTCGCTCAGAGCCTCGTCGGCGAGCATTGTTGTTCCTCTGCTACTAGTAGATGCATGCCTGTTGCGTGATTGCTCGGAGCCTTGTTGGCGACCGTTGGTTGATTGATCGGCAAGTGGAAGTAGTGGGAGGAGGATTTGCGAACTGTTGACACCAGGCAGATAATAGATACATGCTAATGGTGCACAGTGCGGTGAGTATGGCTTGCTGTGAGACTGCGTCGTCTTGTGTCTGAAGGTTGCGTTTTGTCCAATGTCGTGGGTCACCAATTTGGGGGTAGTTGCAATAGAGAGATCTCTCTCCAGGCAGATGTTATGCCTGGGGACCGAAGTCCAATGGATGAATGTTGGAAGTTGTATTTATGCAGCCGAGTTGAGAAACTTCGATAGCGTGATGTAGGATTGTAGTAGTTAGTTCCTTATGTGATGACTAGATGGCGCTAGTAGTCGCTACAGAAATATGAAGTTTATTTTCAAATTAGTCTCTATTGGCCCTGGTTATGAAAATAAGAAACAAGACTATTTCATTTCAATAAAATGAATAAATAAAAAAGGAATTACATCATCATTCTTTTTTCATAAAGGTTTGAAGGTAGGTTGTATCCCTCCAAGGGTAAAATTTAATTTTAATCATTTAACCCCTCATATGCTTAAGACACGGATCCATACTCAATTTAAGGCATTCTTTTTGTATTTTTTTCTTAATCTGTAGGTATGATTGGATTTATATGAAACAGTTGAGACTAGAAGGCTGATTTTTTTCACTTCCCGCATACGAGGGGTTAAAACATCATTGCAGTATAAATGCAGCTAATGTCATTAATTGACTCTGTTGCTTGACTTAGGTGTAGTTAAAAAAAAATACACAAAGGGAAAAAATATAATGTTACAGATTAGCTTTTTTTTTATCCAAAAATCGCATGGAAAGTGGTTCCTTTAAATCCAACATTACCAGTTGGTTCATCTTGGAAAGTAATGTACATCCTGAAACAAAAAATAAAAATAAACATTCCATTAAATTTTCTTTTTCTTCATAATTTTCAAATAATAATAACTCAGCAATTTCATTAATGATTAAACTCATTAATAGCCAAGTATGTTTAACTACATAATCATCATTATAGTGAGTCATATTCTTTTAATAAGATCATAGAGGTTAACAGGTCTTCAGCATAGTCCATGGACTTGATTTTAATATTACAAGTACTACTTTGATGCTAGTGCCCAGAAGTATAGCATTCTGAAATTGACACCAATTACCACACCCTACTTCTCTCTAAATTTAAGAGTATCAAGACAAGGTTTAACTTTACCTGTCTGTAGGCACACCTAATTCTTTTTCAACAAGTTCATACAGAACTTTGGCATGTTTTTTGTTCTGTTCCACTCCTAGAGCTCCAATAGACATGAGATTGGCGATGGCACACGGCTCAGTCGTGCCTCCGAAGCTCATTATTACATCAGGAACAACGGAGACTACACAATACTGCAAAAAAGGTAGTACAACTCTATTTAAAACGACACTTTTAAAAGTACTAATTAAACTGATGGAAGTTTAAATTACCTGCTCTGGTTTCCCAAGGGATTTGGCTAATATTGGCACAGCTTTAGAGACGAAATCCTGTGGTATTTTGCTACGAGGCACATTAGTCTCAATCCTAAAATGAGGCATGGTTACGACCTGTAGTCGCAGTAACACCTGTAATAATAATCAACGTTCGTCGTTATGTATGCAGTAATATTAAATAGAGTGCCTTTAAGTACCTAGCTTATCAATAAAAATACCTACGAAAGCCGCTTGAAGGACACTTGAAGTGTATCGTACCGTACATATATTATATGAAAGCAAGCATGAAGCAAGCAAGCAATTCTACAAATGGATACATAAATATATGTCAAAACAAAATATTTTGACAATGATAGTCAAGAGTATATAGTCGGTCGTTTTAATCTGTAGCTGAAACACCATTCAGCCTTCTATAGGTAACGCCACCAGAGTTGAGGCCACGCACACAACCACATCTCATGTAATGACAGCGGGATTTTGACGTTGTTTGACGTTTAACGACAACACAACGTCAAAATCCCGCTGTCATTACATGAGATGTGGTTGTGTGCATGGCCTCAACTCTGGTAGCGTTACCTCTACACACCGAACAAAGAGTATTGTAATATTATATGAACAAGAGTGGCAACTCTATGGTCAAAAATGCATGTATGGAAGGTGCTGCCGCCCTACGGCAGCTCAAGAACTAATGTGACGTATCTATAGATATATACCTATCTATATTTATATGTTGGTAGTGATGTACAGCTATAGATACGCGTACCTATAGCAATGTACAGTCAAGGATTTTAATTGATAGGCTAATTGCCACTATTCGTGTTTTAGCCGTCTAATTCAAATCAGCATATACGAAGTATAAGCGGCTAAACCCGATTTGCATTATACGGCTAAAATACGAACATTGGCAAGTGGCCTATCAATCAATTAAAGTCCTTGACCGTACAATTAGGTACGCCATGGCCATGGCCGATGAATGACAACTGACAAGTTTGACAAGTCAACCAAGATGGCCGCTAATTTAGTTCTTCGGCAAACACCAGAGATCGCTGTAGTCGCATGAAAAGTGATGATATATGTAAGTGTGCCCTCCCGACACCGAAGCGCAGAGCGTGCACGCGAAGCCGAAAGAGCATGCCCAACGCGTTGTATTGTATAACACTGAATCATAATTGCTGCACCGCGAATGTGCAATGTGTCACCATATGTATGATTCAGTGTTATACAACGCGCTGCAAATTGTGGTGGCCTTTATTGTTTATGGTCTACCCCAAGTCTACCCCTACTCGACTGACTTTCAAAAGCTCGTTCGTTCCACTGTGGTTCCCACCAAGGTTCCCACAATGTATGTATCTTATTTATTATCTGTGCTCGTATTTAGGGTTGCCAGGTGTCCGGCTTTAGCCGGACATGTTTGGCTTTTTGCGGTCGCGTCCGGCCAAATATGTACGTGTTCGGCCTGTCCGGCTTTTGTCAGGCTTTTTGTCAGAGTGGCGATTTTTTACGACGATGGGCGGACGAGCGCCCGAGCGGACAAGGGTGAGCGGAGAGCAAACTGTCTTCCGCCCGCGCATCGCGCGTGCACGGCCTTGCCTTGTTTTGCCACGGCGCCACCGCGCACACTCAAAAATTCATTTTTTTTTCATCCGGCTTTGGAATTCTAAAGTCCGACTTTTAAATGTGTGTTTTATTCGATATTTTTGTCAAAAATCCCTAATTTTTCTTAATGTCCGGCTTTGGAACCCAAAAGTCCGGCTTTTTTGACGGTTAACTTAGGCTTTTTGATTTTTAGAGATGGCAACCCTACTCGTAGTGCTCGGCTCGCTTGTCGTCTTGTGTCAATTTCATTCTGACCGAAGCGAGAAGCGATAAATAAGTTATTTTGGACTTTCTCGTTCTCGTACGTATGCCAAGTCAAGTGAAGAATAATTGATAAAAAATTGAATTGGTTTGTACACCATTAGGATTGGATATCTGCTCTTGAACAGAAGGTGCTAAAATAACAAGTAAAAATGGACGAACGAAGTGTGGAGGACACTCCGATGTCCCAAAGACTGACAAACGAGGACTTCAGAAAACTCCTCATGACTCCTCGGGCTACACCGGCAGCGGGCGCGCACCCCGCCGGCTCAGTGCGCGAGGCCATGGCCAACGCTGGGTAAGTAAATTCATCCTAAACTTTACTCAATTTCACACTTCGGCCCATACTATAAAACCCTTTTCAGTCTCATATATACTTGTACGATTAGTAATTGGTAATATTACCTTTCAGTTCGATGCCACCACCTACAGAAAACAAAAGTGAATTGCGTAGGAAGAAAAAGTCTTACTATGCTGCCTTGAAAAAACAAGAAGATAACAAACTAGCAGAGCTTGCCGAAAAGTATAGAGATCGAGCCAGGGAGAGGCGAGATGGGTCTAATGAAATAGGACCTGCTGATCCTACAAGCAACACTAGCAGCGCTTACAGGTAACTTACTAATGGTTATCTTCGAAGCTAAATATGGACACATAGCCATACATATTGGTAGCCATTGCTTACCTTGCGAATTTTCTCATTTGACTATTTTTCTGATTTGTGTGGTACTGAGTCATAGTACCTATTGTGTATTTTAAATAAATGAATTTGAAATTGAAACCTTTTGAACGCTACACATTCTTTTTGTTATACACAAAATTGATTCTTATATGGATGCAGGTAGGCTAATTTTTGTATTACCGTATTGTTGTCTATAGCCAACACTAGCATTCTAAAGGTTAACCTTTATAGATAGCTTTATAGCAGCTAGATTAATCTAGCTGCTGCCTGTGAGTTTGTCTGCATAACCATCCATTTATTGTTATAATAATAATAATGCCATTTATTTCCGATTTAACACTTGTTACAATTATTTATAAAATGTCTCTAATATTGGTGTGCCTTCTGGCATAGCCCTCCTCGAACAGTCTCCACTGTGCTCTGTCATCCACAACTCTGGTACCCTAAACTGGTCTTATCTGTGGCAGTGAAAATCTAACTTAAATCATCTAACTTTTTACGTCATTTGCTCAATCAAGCTATGCATATTTGCGTTTTTATAACCATTTTAAATCTATCAAAGTAGCCCCAAAATTCATAAAGTAACCACAGTTTACCGGGACATTGTGGCCCCAGGGTCAAGCGGATATCATCCACCCATCTCCTTGTTGATCTTCCTCTTTTCCTGGTGCTGTCCCTAGGGTGCCACAGTGTGACCTGTTTGCTCCACTTATTTTCTTTGCATCTCAGCATGTGACCTGTCCAGCCTCATTTTAAATTGTTTGCTCATGGGAATTATGGAATTGCTAGGATAAAACAATCCTATGTCCTTCCCAGAGTCTCAAACTCTCTCTAATTACTTTTTAATCAGTTTAGAGGTTTAAGTATTAATTTTACTGTTAAGGATAGTGCAAATACACTTATTTGCTATATGTAAATATTGCATATCTGCATTACATGTAGTTTTACAAGAGATGGTTTTAACTTCATATTTGTTTTATTTTAAGAAATTTGGAGTAAAAATTGGAAATTGGTTAAATTTGTTACATATACTAAATTATCTAATGCCAGTAAAACAGACACTATCTCAGACAATAATAATATTTGTAGATATGTATGAGAACAATGCAACAATATTAATTTTTCTTTAAGTTGAGCAAGGTTTCATTTGCAAAGGTAGCCATATGTATACAAATCTGATAATATTTTCAGAGCTGTTGCACCAGATCTTAAATCAGGGATGGATGCCAAGGAAAGAAGAAGGCAGCTTATTCAGGTATGTATCTCACACATGTGCAGGGCAGTCATATCCTATTATAGTATAAATGTTCCCAGGTGAATTTTTCGCTTTGAGCCCTTATCTTTCAAAACAAACGGTATTGTCATAGTATTAAGGTTCAAATTTAATGTAATGGCTCAAAGTGAAAAATTCACCTGGGAACATTTATACTATACTAGTTCTAAAACAGGTCTCTAGAATAAAAGAAATATGCTGATGTTAGAGCTACAATGTGACCAAAACATTGAGGTAATTTTACCCATATTATTATCTATTGCATTCCACAATTTAAAAATACTAATAATAGTAGACGGAAAATGTGTACTTATTCCTAACAAAAAAAGCTGGGGTAGCCTAGTGGTCTGGCCTCTCAAGTAGAGGGTCATGGGTTTAAGCCCGGGCTTACACCTCATGAGTTCTTCAGAATTTACATGCAAAATTACATTTGAAAGTTACCATGAGCTGTCTTCTTCCTCTTCTTCTTAGAGTTAATAACTCTACAAACTATAATTTGTTTAATTACAGGAATCTAAGTACCTTGGTGGTGACATGGAACATACTCACTTGGTGAAAGGTCTGGATTATGCCTTACTACAAAAGGTAGGATGTGGTTATTAATTCTTTAAAATATAAATATGTCCAGTATATTTTTAAAGACACTTCTACTATTTATTGGCAGGTTCGGTCAGAGATTCAGACTCGCGAACAGGAACAAGAAGCAGAAATGGAGCGGTTGGTGACAGAAGCTCCTGTTGAACCTGTCAAGGAGAAGAAGGAAGTGGTGCCAGTAAGTATCACACTGAAATAGAGCGTCTCCAATGGTTGTAGTGATTACATGTCTTACTTACGATTTTTATCCTCTTCTGCAGCTCATTTTCACTCTCTGTCGTATATTTTTAAACTATTAGAATTACGTCACCGTTATTTCCGTAGGATCCTGCAACGTTACGAGAACTAATTAACACAAATTCACTTGATTTTCACTACGTATTTTCACGTTACAATCACTTTTTGAATCGTCTTTGATGGGCTTTACCTTTATTGGCCCTTTTCTATGTTTCACGGTTTCTCTGGAGATTTGTCGCTTCACGACACGGTGCTGGCTGAAAATCAGCGCTGCGGTGCTAAAAACGCCTCAGCATTATGCTGAGCCAGTGTCCGATTTACAACACGGTTTTTTTTTATGCTGACTATTTGTAATAATATTGATGTGTCTTGTGGTGAAATGAAATGGGTTGGGGGATGTTGGGGGGTTGGGTTTAGGGGGTTGGGGGGTTGTAGGTGAGGGGGGTAAAGTAAGAAAGAAAGAGGTTTACGTTTAGTAGTGTAGAGCAGTGCGCGCGCACCAAAGACCAAGTAGAAGATAGACTGATTCTATTTAAGACGAGCAAAAAACCGTTTTGTGTCTCTTTTTAGCACATGGAAACTCTCACTGTGAAAAAAATGCAACTAAAAAATAGAAAATAAATAATAGTTTAAAAAACTAAAAAACAAAAAAAATATTAAATTTCAATTTACTATTCTTATAGTGCAGTAAAAAATCTTAATAAACAATTATTATATTGTTATATCCAGATCAAAATTTGTAAACAATTCTAAATATTGATAAAATAAATAATAATAGTTTAAAATATTTTATTGTAAAAAAAGCGTAGGGTGCTTTTTAAGATGTTATCAAAATGGTAATTCTTGACAATTGACACCATGCACCCCACGCTTTTTTTACAATAAAATATTTAGAATTATTTACAAATTTTGATCTGGATATAACAATATAATAATAGCTTATTAAGATTTTTTACTGCACTATAAGAATAGTGAATTGAATTTTTTTTTTTTATTTTTTTTTATTTTTTAAAGCGTGTTTTTTAGTTTTTTTTTATTTGCGGAATATGGGTTACATAGGGTGTTGCATTATTAATAATAAACGCAGCCATATTGTACATAATTAAGCATGCTAACTTTAGTGTTTAGGTAGTTACATTTTGTTGATGGTTCTTAAAATTAGAACCATCCAAATTAGTATTAATACTGAGACTGTCAATTTAGTCTAACAATGGGTAGAAATAGTAGTTGTGGATAAACATTTACTTATTAGGAAATTTCATATTCAGAAAGTCTTTTTTTCTGGTTATTTATCTAAATTAAATTTGTTGTTTTTCAGCAAGAGGAAGAAATCCAATTTAAAACCCAAATGGGTAAAAATATTTACAACATGGTAATGGAACAAAAGTAAGTTGCATATTAATAAAAACTATAATTTTAATCATATTCTCTGTTTCCTAACAATCTTTCATTGCATGTTAAATTCTTGGATTTTTTGTCATAAGTACAAATGTTGTACAAAGTATTGAAAATGTAATATTGTAACAATAGCATTATGAATAGAAACATATCGACGAAACTGTGTGAAGTTGTGATAATGTTTATAATTTTTAACGTTCCTTATAACATTTTGTCAAATTCGGACATACAATAATACTAACTATACCCATATCCAATAATAATTACTTCTATTATTCCTAAAATAATTACAGGAATAAGAAGGTGACCCGAAATGAGCTTTTCGCGCCGGGACGTATGGCATACGTGGTGGAACTTGACGAAGAGGGCACCATTGGTAAGAATACATTTTGTTATTATGTTTACTGTACTGTACTATCCTGCCTTTCAAACGCTTCCAGGGCTCATAAAGATACCATTTAGACTATTTTAGACAAACAACATAACACAGAGGTCTTGCAATGAGGTCTCAATATTATTTTTATTTTTGGTGATGTTAACATCATAATTTATTGAATCAGGCGTTACTTTGAGGAGGTCCATATTAATGAACTAAAACAATTATAAAGGTCGGTTTATTATTAAGGTCGCGGGTGAGCAAAGTAATTGGGATGTCCCAATTTTTGACAACGTATAATAAATCGAAAACCGTTTGGAGAAATAGGCTTTGTGAATCGTTTTCAGAAATCAGATTCCAAAAATATGATAAACTGAATTGAATAAAGAAAATTTAAGTAATGACCTTCATTTGACCCCTGCAGTGAATCGTCACATAGGCAGATATAAAGCAGGTCTACACTCTAAAGCAAATTGACAGTTTGAAATGTTGCTGTCCTGCTTATAATAGCAAAGAGTGACAAAAACAGAACTTTAATCACATGATGCGCACCTGGCTTTAAACAGTTGTCTTTTATCATAAAGTCCGAAATGTATACAATCCTCGCAATGTATTTTTACAAATTTAATTATTAAATTACTATGTTACAAGTAAATATGAAAGAATTGAAATATCAGATTTTAGTAAAAAATATCTATTTACTATCACACCATTTAACAAACAGTAATAATCGAAGCTAAAAGAAGATAAATAAATAAAACTATTTGTCATGGTTCATTTAGGACCCTAAGCCGTGCTTGTATTATTGACAGTAACAAGACAAATCAGTAGTGCCACAGATTATGTTATGTACGGCTTGAATTTTTGTAGGCAATGGAACGTGGCTCTCTCACTGTGACGTCATCCAACATATTTCTTAAAAAAAATATAAAAAATTAAATACTCAACCAAATTCAAAATCGATGAAAATGGTATCTTAAAATATCCTATTCTTTCCAAAAAAAATATAAAAACTATAGGTTATTTTTTTTGGTACATCCCAATTGTTTTAGTTCGTTAACATAATATTAATGTGTTTTGATGAACATTTAGTATTGCATTTGCTGACAACTGCACGTGCTGTCTGTATCAATTGTTGCCAGTTTGCAACATTTTTGTAATTTTCATCCTTTCTTTTAAATATTTAATTTGTTTTGAGCCTACTTTCTTTAAAAAAAAAGTAATTAAAAAAACTAAAAACCCACCTGCGGTGTAAATAAAATAATAAATTAAAAAATCAAAAAACCCGCCTGTAGATATACTGAAAAGGTGGAAACAAGAGAAAATGTTCAATAACAATAAAATTTAAAACACGTCGATGGCAGTCTTTCAAAATTTAATGCCACGATAAAATGCAGTCGGAGGCATGCATGAAGTGACATTAAATCCCATGCAGCCTCTGACTCCCATGCCTCCAACTGCATTTTATCGTGCCATTAAATTTTAAAAGACTGCCATCGACGTGTTTTAAATTTTATTGTTATTGAACATTTTATCTTGTTTCCACCTTTTCAGTATATCTACAGGCGGGTTTTTAGTTTTTTTAATTACTTTTTTATTTCTTGCTTTTTAGTGTAACCTCCTGAGACCAATTTAGTATTTGAATTAGGAATCCGTTGCTACTTAGTTAAAGTTCAAAACCAATTTTGAAATATGTAGGTGCTTAATTTTTCACATGAGTTTCATAGAAAAAATTATTGCTCAAAGATATTTTAGTAAGTAGGTACGTCGTCGTTTTAATGCATTGATTGTAGACTCACAATTTGGCGCCAAAAATCCGCCATTTTAATTTTTCAAGAATTTCATGTATCCAGTGTTACTCGCGTTATCAAGACAAATTTAATGACGTATCATTTATCAAAATCGGTTCAGCCGTTGTGTAGTTACGAGAGGACATAGGAATGGACATACATACATACATACATACATACATACATACGGGTCAAACACATAACCCTTCCTTCTTCGCAGTCGGGTAAAAAGAGGTGACAACTCAAGAATTTTAGTGAGTAAAGATGTATGTGATTTTATTAAATATACTTATCATCATCCCAGCCTATGTATATACGTCCCACTGCAGGGCACAGGCCTCCTCTCAGCCTCCCAGTGGTACAAACTGGTAATACATGACACTGGCAGTGAGTACGTTGAATCGCATAATAAGTCCGATTATTACAAGTTACCGTTATAAAGTACCACATAATGTTATTCAGACAGCGACATACCCACGACGTTGACCAGAAGCAAAGCGGACGTGCCGGAGCCCGACGAGCGCAGTTCGGCCGCGAGCGCCAACGACGTCGTTCTAGAGAAGCTCACGCAAATCTTCTCGTACCTGCGACACGGGCGGCACAGGAAGCTAAAGAAAACCAAGGTCAGCCAGTAAAAACTTCTACTTTTTTTGTGTGTTTCGGGGATTGGATGTAGAATTTTTGCATGTCGTTTACCGATTGAATACTTTACTGCTGTGCATTAACGTCCTATAGGGAACGTGCAGTAACTATAGGCGGCAGCACTAATGCGACAGAAGAAACACTATGCGGACAGTAAAAGCAACTTATCAGGGTAAAACATTCAAATTTATGGCACCAGTTGGCAGCACCGTCTATGTACACGTTCCCTATAGGCAGCAGCACTAATGCGACAGAAGAGACACTATGCGGACAGTAAAAGAAACTTATCAGGGTAAAACAGTCAAGTTGAAGGCACCAGTTGGCAGCACCGTCGATGTGCACGTTCCCTATACTACGTTTATAAGTATACCAGCAAATAAAAAAATTCTAATTCTAAGGCTACGTTCGATATTTTCTCGTATGCGGTATCACCGTATACGAGACGGCAGTTCACACGGCACTTATTCGATTTGGCTTTTTCACGTATGCCGTCTTACGTCACAAAATAAAAACTGCTTGAACGCGCGCGACTCGTATTCGAGAAACCAGTTTGTTCGTGTGAACGAAACAACGTAAACACAAGCGCCACTGAGCATCGCATTCGATAAAATCGTTTCGAGACGCCCGTATTCTCAGTGACAGCGACAAACTATACGGTGCACGCTGAAAAATATTTCTCTAATACGAGGTTTTCCCCCATGGACGCCGTGTGAACGATTTTAAAGTTGCTATGCAAATTCTGTTGTCACTACTATATTCGATAAAATCTCGTATACGGTATAAGGGAAAAATGCTTTATTACCTACTCGGTTATTGTGAAGTAGCATGTTTAATTGGTTAGCAGGGGGTTTCACTCCGCGGTTTAGGTATGTTCGGCCGGCGCGCCTCCCGGGAGGAGTATGGCAGTAGGTTGTCGCGCGACCTTCAGTACGCACGCTAGCCGCGTCGCGCGTAATTAAGCATCTTTTTAGGGTTCCGTACCCAAAGGGTAAAAACGGAAACCCTATTACTGAGGCTCCGCTGTCCGCCCGTCGGTCCGTCTGTCCGTCCGTCTGTCACCAGGCTGTATCTCGGGAACCGTGATAGCTAGAGAGTTGAAATTTTCACAGATGATGTATTTCGGTTGCCGCTATAACAAAAAATACTAAAAAACCGGCCAAGAGCGTGTCGGACACGCCCAAGATAGGGTTCCGTAGCCATTACGAAAAAATCAAGTAATATTTTTCTAAGGATTTCGTATGTGTACGGAATCTTCCAAGTTAGGTATCGTCAATACTTTGAAAAAAGCTCGTATCTCAAAATCGTTAATCTGGCAAAGTGAACTTTATTACGCGTATATCAAGGTTCAGTTTTGTTTACATGCTGATTTGAGATACGAGTTTTTCAAAGTAGTGACGGTATGTTTAATACCTTAGGTTACTATTTACTCTTAAACTACAAATAATTCCCAAGCAATCTTAGCCGCTATAATTTTCCTTGTAAATTTAATATATTTACTACCATTTTGAATTTTTTCAAATTTTTCCACCCAACAGTTTAGATTTTAGAGGGGGCGGGGACGGTCGATTTTAATGAAATTTTTCACTTTAAAGTTGAATATTTCGCAAATAAATCACTGAATACAAAAATCATGTAAGCAACCCCCCAATGGTTTTAAAAGACCTATCCAACGATACCCCACACTATAGGGTTAGTCGAGAAAAAAAAATCACCCCCACTTTACGTCTATAAAAAACTCTGTCGTCTGTAAAAATTTTTTTAGTTTTTTTTGTTTAACCACTTTGTCGGCGTGACTAATATATATATTCATGCCAAATTACAGTTTTCTTTACTAACAGTCTCTGAGCTTAGCCGCGGACAGACAGACAGACAGACGGACAGACATGGCGAAACTATAAGGGTTCCTAGTTGACTACGGAACCCTAAAAATGGAATAAAATAAATATTTAAGGGGGCTCCCATACAACAAACGTGATTTTTATAGATAATTGTACGGAACCCTTCATGCGCGAGTCCGACTCGCACTTGGCCGGTTTTTTCTATGATTTCTGCAACAAACAAAGACTTCTAAACAATATATTATAAATAACTTACTTACATACTAAAGGTAGTTTACTGAATTAATACACACTGTCATCTTTCTTGATTTATATACATACCTACTTACTAAATATCGACGAGTGGGAACCCTGTGCCCTTGGTTTCGGATCATCGGCGCCCTACGGAATATGAACGCTCGTATCACACGATTAGTTTCAATTTCGCGTGCACGCAGTAAGAGTAGACAAGTTTTTATACCTAAAGTTGACATTTGTTCGAGAGTGATCCTTCTGTACGTTAGTACTACTACTTATTCTGTGGTTATAGTCAGTTCACGAGTAAAGTGTTGTTAGGACAAGGCCACGGAGAAGGGACGCGCCGACGACACGATATACGGCGACATCGGCGAGTACGTGCCGGGCGAGAGACGCGAGAGGCGCGACGACCGGCCGCGCGCCGGGTACTTCGACAAGCCCGTCGAGCCGGAGAAGGAGGAAGGTGCGATACTAACTTACCTATTTTAATCTACTTTTTTACGGTTTAAGTGCCTACCGTGTTTTTCGCGCTAATCAATTTTGGGTGGGCGATTTCGGGCGTGGGGGAGGCACGATGGCTCAAGATAGGTTGGTTGGAATGCGCGTGTTTTTGGACATTTTCATCTTATTACTAAAACAAATACATATTTTAAAAATGTAGCAAAACTACGCCCTAGAAAACATCTTGTTTTATTAACATTCAAAAAGTCATGACCTGCCGTGCAGTATTAGCGTCGTACTACGAGTTTATTTGATTTTTTTTCTATCGAGCGAACTACAAGTTATCGTGTTTCGATAAAAACTTGTCACTAGAGTGAATCCTCAAATATCTTACGTTTGAATTTCAAGACTATAGCATTGCTAGTAATGATACAGCACGAGTTTAAATGAATGCAATAAATGCGCCAAAAACACGGTTGAGCCTTAAGATCAATAATCATTGTTTTAAACTTTCACAATTGTTAAGATCGGCTTATAACTACATACATTGAGCGTGCCAGACACCTGCCGTGGCAGACATCGACAGACATCGTTTATTTATATCTACAGGCATCAAGAGCACCAGACACGTGCCGTCATCTGCTCGGTTCCGATGCCCTCTTCCCACTGACCAGCACACCTGCCACAGACACATACAGACATGACATGAATCGCGCAAACAAAATATTCTTTTCATCACACTTGCTCGTCAATGGTGTTATTCCATGCCTATATACTAAATGTCAAAGGCCTAATTTGTTCTTAAGGGAGTTATGGATTTACGTACAGTTTTTCTTCCCAAGGGAGTTCTAACTTTAGTTTTAAAATTTGCAAACAGACTAAGGAGGTTTCAAGTCAGCCAACGTTTTATTTATATGTTTAAAACTTAGCTATAACCCAATTTTACTACACAAAACTTGTCTACGCTTCATGAAACTTCGTTATTTTTATATTTTAAATTTACAGTGGTGGTCATACAATTAAGAACGATTTGAAGTTTCCGATTTTTTTTTATCTACATCATGTCATATGTCTAGTTGTGTTCCTTCTTAGAAGTAACAAGTTATGTTATAAAATAGCCACATGGATAGAGCAAACGGGATTAATAATAATAGTGTATAATTGCTAACATTTTTTTTTACAAATTTTATTTGTTCTCTATACTAATAAATTCAAATAGTAATGTAGCTGGACAAATAATTAAGAACGATTTATTAAACTGCTCGAGAGTTGTTTTATATGAAACTTAGATTAAATAAATCATATTAATGTGAAGTTGGTATAGAAAAAAAAGCAAATTAATACATTTGAACTAAAATTAATAGTTAGTTGCATGTCCACGGCTTTTAATTACGGCTTTACACCGGCGAGGCATTGAATCTATCAATTTTTGACATTTCGCAAGAGAAATAAGAGTTCCATTCTTCTAAGAAAACGTCGTACAGCTCTCTCAAATTGCCACACTGTCGATTTGAAACCTTTTTCTTGACTTCGCACCAAAGATGCTCTATTGGGTTAAGATCTGGGCTGTTGGCTGGCCAATCTAAGACTGAAACTGATTGTGATGTGAGGAATTCCTTAACGGTGCGTGCAGTATGCTTTGGATCATTGTCGTGCTGGAATGTCCAAATAACCGGAAGCACGTCTTCGGCATATGGTAACATTGTTTCTTGCAGTATATTTTTGTATTGGAATTGATCCATGTTTCCTTCTATCAGCCTAACAGGTCCAACGCCATGTCCAGAAAAGCACCCCCAAATTTTCACATTTCCCCCGCCATGCTTTAATGTCACTTTTGTGTACTTTGGGTCGAATGCTTTATTCGGAGGGCGTCGTACATATCGTTTTCCATCAGAACATACCCTATTTATTTTTGTCTCGTCAGAAAAAAAGAACGTTTTTCCACTGTCTGACTGTCCAGTTTTCATACCTTCTTGCAAATGCAAGTCGGGCTTGCCTATGACATCGTTTCAACATAGGCACCTTCCTTGCTATCCTTCCGTTCAACTTATTTTCTACCAAACGCCTTCGAATAGTGCGTGCAGAGATTGCTGAAGGGTTGTTTTCGCCAAAATATTCTTTTCTCAACTCATTAGACCCTTTAAAAGGATTTTGTTTTGCCAAACGAACGATATTTCGATCATCTCGACGAGATGACTTTCTCTGTCTAGGTCCACGCGGAACGTTTGAAGTAGTTTGATACGTGGAAAAATGCTTTACGGCATGGAAAACCATTGTTTTTGAACATTGCAGATGGTCGGCTATCATTTTATACGACCAATTCTTCTCGCGAAGTTTTATTATTACTTCTCTTGTAGATTTATCACAACTTTTATTTTTCCCCATTGTTTTTATACGAAGTAATCACTTTTAAGACTTTAACAGCACGAAATGGCGCCAAAATTATACGAATAATAATCTACAACCACAGAGCCACACAGTGTTCTCTATTTAAATTTGAAAAAACAATAAACTATTCAGCGTTCTTAATTACGTGACCAGCCAGTAAGTACTAATACTAGGTTCAGATCGAATGTATAAAGTTTCTCTATTAATTTTTTAGCCAACAATGTTGCATAAATGAATGTACCGGTAGTACGGAAAAGTTTTGCAATACCGAGAGAAATAAAAAAAATACGGGCAATTAGTTATACTTGTTACTTTGAAAAAATCATCTCAATAAATAATCGTTCTTAATTATATGGCCACAACTGTATATCAAATAGTTTTGCAATAATTTTAGTAAGTATTTTTTTAACATGTTGGCAGAATGTGGCCGTATGGCCATTCGAATTCTCAACACAGTTTACTTTATCTGTGGTAGATGACTTGAAAAAAGTGACAATCTGTATTGGCGCGTAGCCATTATTTATTTAATAATTTAAGTGTTTAGAGACAAAATAATTTCATTTTTGGATTTTTTTTCCTCGCAGTGTGATGAAAATCATTGTGTGTATCACGGGCAGTAAGGGGATTACAAACTCGAGTCATTAAAAGCCCTCCGCCTCCGGCGTCGGGCTTCTAATAGGCTCTCGTTGGTAATCCCCTACTTACGGCCCTTGATGCACAATGTACTATTCCGCGCATACCGGCCGGGCACCGTGGCTGTCGGTGCCTGGGCGGCCGTGTTGCGATGGATATAAATTCGTTAATAGACAATTAGAAGACTATTATTTTGTCTGCCACGGCACGTGTCTGGCGCGCTCAATGTCTGTAGATATAAACCGACCTTACATATAATAAATCTGTAACAAGTCGGTGTCTGTACATTGAAGATATTTGAGAAAAACTGTCACTAGGGCTATTTACTAGCGCAATAGAACCCAAAACAATGTTTTTTAGAATTATTGTCTGTTTGTCTGTTTATCTGTTTGTCTGTGCGTTTTTGCGCGCTAATCTCAGAAACGGCTTAACCTAGAAGGATGCGGTTTTCACTGATATGTTGGTATTTTCTTGGATTAACATTTAGTGTTTGTTTCATTTGAATCGGTTAACAAATAAGAAAGATACGTCTATTTTAAGAATTTATAGAACAGTTTTTAGAAGTAGTGACTTGGGAGTAGGTACGGTGGTGAATGTGAACGCGGGTGTGCGGGGGGGGGGGGGGGGGGGTAATTTTTTTTATATCGAGGAACTAAGGAGAGCCATAATTGATGAAAAAGCAAATTGATAAAAAAAATAAGCTGCCCAAATTACTAATTCCACGCGGACGGAGTCGCGGGCAAAAGCTAGTAACTAATATTTCTCGGTACTTAATTACGAACTATCTTTACGACCGGATAGCCTAGTGGTTAGAGAACGTGACTGCGTAGCTTGAGGTCCTGGGTTCTATCCCCGGTCAAGGCATATAATTGTATGAATAATACGAAGTTTTCTTCTCGAGTCTTGGTTGTTTAATATGTAACAAATAAGTATGTATTTTCTCTATGTAAAAGTATGTTTATCCGTTGCCTAGCACCCGAAAATGGAAAAAATAACAAGTTTGGTTTGAAGTATCTTTTTGTATTTTTTATTTTTTCTACTTCAATTTTTTTACTTTTACGGTCATACCGTGAAATCCATACAAACTAAATACAATCCATTCATACTAAATACAAACTGAAACATAGATGCACAGAAAAAAACCCAGAAAACTGGACTGGACCAGTGGTGGTGTAGGGGTAAGCACGCGGCACGGAATGCCGAGGACCAGCATGGGTTCGATTCCCAGCATTGGTCTTTTTTCTGGGGTTTTTTCTGTGCATCTGTTTCAGTTTGTATTTAGTATGAAATAAATGGAAAATATATTGACATTAGTTTCATATGATTGTCTTTACTGTACAAAAAAAAATTGGTATTTTTTTTGTAGACAATTTCATTTACACACGTTATTTCGTCACAGGGCCGGGCCCGCTGCCTCGTCGCGCCGGCGCGCCGGCCCCCGAGGAGCGAGACAAGCGCTCCGCGGCGCTCCTCTCCCGGCTCGCGGCGGAGCCCGAGGGCTACGCGGAATGCTACCCCGGGCTGCGGGAAATGGACGACGCCATCGACGACTCGGACGACGAAGTTGACTATACCAAGATGGATGCTGGGAACAAGAAGGGGCCTATTGGTGAGTTATACCTCCTTAAGGACCTTTAAACCTAAAATTAATTGCTAAAAGTGGCTTCGAAACGTAAATGTAACGTTTCGTGTGCTCGTGTGTTGCGTGTGGAGGAGGAGGGGGGGACATTTCTCAACAAATTTTAAAAATTGGTGTGACACAATTTCCAACTAACCGCAAAAATAGATTTTTCTCAAAAATATCCGTAAAAGTTGTCATTATTCTTTACATATCAGAACGTGAAGTGCATAGTTTATGGTCAGTAAAAAAATTAAAAAGTTAAAAATATTGCAGGCTCGATAAACTCGACAACAATGTCGCATACCATAGACTTATAATACATTATAATTCCATTATTGTCGAGTCTCAAACTTTTTAAAAAGTTAAAACGGCCATGGTAATATGTTGGCACTATTCGTATACAGCCATCTCAAATGACCGGTATCATTTTTTTTGTTGGAACTCCAGACTTTTTTATTGTGTTTGAAACAGCTTGTGGTGTTTTCGGTAGAAAAATACACCTGCAGTTTTTTTTTTAATGAAAAATGCGGGAAAGGGTTTAGCGACATTTAATTTTAAGTGATTTGCAATTATTTGTACCTATTTAAGGTAATAAAAGTTTATTCTATTATTTTTCCTTCACCATTTTTGAGAAAAGCTTTATATTAGTCTCGGCCGGAATAGCAATTGCTGGCTTCGTATTAGTTAAACGGACTCGCAAACTCGTCCGTTTAATACTCATACTCAGCCAGCAATTGCCTACTTCCAGGCCACGACAATAATGTACTATTTAGTTGCTACAAATACTTATGTAGTCGATTAAGTTAACAAATGAATGACGACACAATCCGTCGATCGTGTCGTCGATTTTCTGTTATCTTATCATGCAAAATCGACGAGAGACGCGTTTTGACAGCTCAAAAAATACGTAATTGATTGGCGGTGTAAACTATTATACTAAATCCTGTATCCAGGTCGTTGGGACTTCGACACGCAGGAAGAGTATTCTGCGTACATGAGTAGCAAGGAGGCGCTGCCAAAGGCCGCGTTCCAGTACGGCGTGAAGACGCAGGATGGCCGCAAGACAAGGAAGACCAAGGACAAGAGCGAGAAGGCAGAGCTCGATCGCGAGTGGCAACAGGTGAGGAGGGAGGAATTGAGGGTTTTGTAACAAACAAAATCAACGTCATCATCCCAGTCTATATGATGCACTGCAGGGCATAAGCCTCAGAATGAGAGGGCTTGGGCCGTAGTTCCCACGCGGGCCCATTCTAGATTGGGAACTTCACACACCTTTTTTCTCAGGTGTTTGAACTCCTCACGATTTTTTGTCTCATCGTAATGTACATGGTAAATTTCAAATTTAATTTGGTACATAAATTCCGAAAAAGTCGGAGGTGCGAGCGCGGGTTCGAACCCACGGCCCTCTGCTTGATAAGTCATAGGCAAGGATGATATAGACTGGATTGGCAGTCGCCATAGTACGGATCGGCCGCGGTTTTTGTAGTTCGATTATTAAATCTAGATGGCGCTGAAATATAGCCAGAGGCTTTGAAGGCAAAACAATAAGACTACAGATGTTTCATATTACTACAAATGTATTTATTATTTTTCAAAAATATTGCATAATAATACATTTGCAGTGATATATGAAATATCTGTAGTCTTATTGTTTTGCCTTCAAAGCCTCTGGCTATATTTCAGCACCATCTAGATTTAATAATCGAACTACAAAAACCGCGGCCGCTCCGTACTATGGCGACTGCCAATCCAGTCTATATCATCCTTGGTCATAGGTAAAACCTCCAGGACACCCACGACTTAGGCGTAAATTGTGTCTTCACAGTTCTTATTCTGAATAACTCTATTCCTCACC
Source organism: Archips xylosteana (assembly GCA_947563465.1). Lineage (NCBI taxonomy): Eukaryota > Metazoa > Arthropoda > Insecta > Lepidoptera > Tortricidae > Archips > Archips xylosteana. The sequence continues at coordinate 9,475,908 of OX387363.1, forward strand.
GTATAAAGTAAGACTTGGATCGTCTCTACGTCATAATTTTCAATGTCAAATAAAGGTCATTGCTTATCACCCGACTGTCAGAGGAGGGTTATGTTTTTCGAGCTTATGTATTTATTATCCCCTCGAGCGACCTAGGCCGACACGGCGGTGCCTAAACTAACTGTCAAAATTTGCTAATTTTTGTTTCTAGTTTCGATCACCTTTTAAAATTTACCCAAAAAAGTCGCCGATCGCGCGACGGGTTAAGTATGTATGTATCATTCTTTGGCACGCCCTGCAGCTCAATGGATTTTGAAGTGTGAGGTGTCATTAGATTTGTCTCAGTTCCGCGAGTGACATAGGGTATATATTTTCCCGGAATTCAAATGGAAACGGGAAATATACAGGCGGGTTTTTTCATCTAGTAACGAAATTATTTGTTATGTAATAAATTACATTATATTAAAATTAAATAACTACAGGAAACTATTTAAAAAGCATGAATCTCGAAATGGTTTTCGATTTACTAACTGTACATTGCAAAAAAAAATAGACAACCATTCATTATTTTATTTTTGATTTCAGATTCAAAATATCATCCAGAAACGCAAAGTGCCCGCTGGCGGCGACGAACCAAACTACAAAACTCCCAAATACTAACAATTGCTAACAATACAGTGAATGTGCGATATCTAAGTTAAGTATCTTTGTTTGTAATCTACTTCAGTTTAAGAGCTGCCGCAAACTATACTTCGTTTTTTTTTAGCATTATAAAGAGGGTAAACAATCGTGATGGATCTTTTTATGGGAAAACGCTTTTTAAAAAAAATAGTTATTTATGAAACCAAAAGAATGTCCATGACCATGTCCTTGCTAATTGTTACATATTTGCTGCGACTTATTTTTCAAAAGTGTTTTTAATTAAAAAGACACGTAAAGATCGCTTACCATCTTTCTAATGCTAAAAAAACGAAGTTTAGGCGATTAGTGACCGTCACATGGTTCGGTGACGTATAATGTAATAGTACAGCGCGCAAAATACAAAGTTGTCTGGTTTCGAAAAGTCGGGCTTTTGCACCTCTGCAAGGCCTTGTACCTACTACAAAATTCGATTATCGAGCTTCGTACAGTAGTAAACACTTTATATGGCGTGTCGTGCATTTTCGGCAGCGCAAACGCGAACCAACTACTCCGATGGTAGCCGTAGATACGATTCAAACTTTAAATCAGTCTTATGTTTTATAGTAACAAGGTGCAAATTACGGTGCATCTGTTATCCGTCTCACTCGGAAGTATGGCGGCTGACTTACATGGCACGCGACGCGCGCTAACATGGCGTCAGCAGCCCACCAATTGCGGCACAGGAAAAAGACGCGCCGTGCGTGGAGTATGCCGATTGGTCTATTGCATTTTTTGCGCCTCTAAAACACGTCTTCTGCGCAGGTACAGTCAAGTGTAAAAATATGAACTTATCAAAAATAAGTACCACAGACTCTTATTCCGACGCAATAAGGCCGTAGTAACATATTTTTGAGTGGTTCGAATAGATACTTATTTTTGGTACTTGACTGTACGTGATCCATATCAGTTGTGTGCTACTGTAACCTACAGTTCCGTTCACGTTAGTAGTTTTAAACAAAAGAGTAAAAAGGACGGCACGATACGAACTTATAATAATGAATTTCGTAGTGGCCCCGCAATGCCAGAGGGATTTCAAATACGTCGCAAACCTAGAGAAATAAATTGAGATATGTCTTGTGCCAATAGTATTGTTGCCTTCCATGCCATGCCATAGTGGGTAAAATTCCGTACACGGTTCTTACAAAACGTCTTGCTAAGTATGCGAAAGCTGCAAAATCTCATGGGGTAGACCATGAGATAGTGCATATTGCTTAATTGGGGATGTCTATTTTTTTTGCAATGTATAGAAAATCGAAAACCATTTCGAAATAAATGCTCTTTAAATCGTTTTCTGTAGTTATTTCATTTTAATATTATGTAATGAATTTATTATATAAAAAATAAGCAATGACCTTCATTTGACATTGGTGTAAATTGCGTGACCGGTCCAAGTCGTACTTTATTCTGTGTGGTTAGAATTCTTCACAATTTACGCGTGGATTATACTACGGAGTTTGATTTGGACCCGCTGTCTGACATCTAGCACTTTGTCAGTGCCAGTAAAGTGACACAGTGTATAGTGTACCACTACGCAAAAAATAATTAAAGGGGTTGCCTTATCGTACGCATTTAGATAGATTTAGAAATTTGGCATTGTGGGAGCCCTCAATTATAATCTGACGTCATCAACTAAAATAGTTTCAATAATTAATTTTGAAAAAAGTAGAGATCTAAATGACAAAATATTGAAATTAGATTCTTATAATTGACTTTTCTGTACAAAAAAAAAATATAAAAACTACTGGTAATTTTTTTTAGACATTCCCAATTGCATTTACGGGTTTTATAGGAGACTGGACGTTACGTACCCATAATGGCCGTAAGTGTATACGGTATACGTTACCAAGACCTCAAAAATATCTATACACCCTAATAACCTCTCGTGCCTAAAATATCACGTTCCCAAAATACCACATTTTTCAAAATACTTACATTTTAATTTTACCAGATGTCCAAAATAAGACATTCCGCTAAAAAAATCACTCCTTTGAGTAATCTCCGATTTTGTAATGTGGTGCAACGAGAATCTGGTAAGCTAGACATAAATATGGTAAATAGGTTAGAGCGCGCGCAGACAGAGAGCGGTCTGGAGTTCCGAGTTCCGCGTTCAGAGTTCTGTGTATTGACCGCTCGAGAGTTCCGACCGCCTGCTGTGTGCGTTATCGTAAGGGACTCAGTGCATTCGAAAGAACGCAGAACTCTGAACGCGGAACGCGGAACGCCAGACCGCTCTCTGTCTGCGCGCGCTCTAAGACCGCCTATTGCCTTGCATATTTTTTTCATTTTTCTGTATTGTTTTCTTTGTGTTGTTCAATAAAGAGTCATTGTATTGTAATGTAGTATTTTAAAAATCTGGTATTTTGGGAAAGTGGTATTTTAGGCACGAGTGCTAATAATAACAATAGCTAAGGTCGTCGTGTACAGTCAACGTCATAAATAAGTGATCATTTATGTACCTTGTCGCTTTTAGTCGTTACATAATTTCGTATGGCTTTTCAAACATGACGTTAAAGTGACAGGGTACAAAAGTAGTCACTTATTTATGACGTTGACCCTACATATATTTGCCGCGATATATTTAGATTATATTATATTAGATATATGGTAATAGATATTAATGACCGTGACTGTATTACAAACTTTTTCATGGACTATGGCAACGGGTGGCGGCCCCCTGTGGCTATCAGTTGCCACTGGTCGCCACGTGCGGCAGCTCTGTTCAACTAAAGACACAATCACTAAAGAGTTATACATATAGTATAAAACACCCGGTGTTCAGCATTTTAATGATATCGCCCAGTAGCCGGCCTCTGCCTATCTTTCGCACGAGTGGGAAGAGCTCGAGAGATATCTTTTGTACTCTTCGCGCTCATATACGGCCAACTGCCGGTGCCTGGCTGAATATCGGGTATTTTATCTACCCTATAAATATATACAGTTGATGAAACTGAATCGCACACCGAGGTGAAATTTTGCTCTAAATGTCATGTTGACATTCAGACAACGAAAACATCGAGGAATTGGTTATGAAAGACCGAAAGTATGACATTTTACGATAATTTTGGCATCGTTTCGTAATATATTTTGTATGTTTAAAAGAATAAAAAAAAAGTTTGTTGATGCTTCATTACTCTGGTATTAAATTTTATTCCGTATCTTTGTATAGTCGACCAGTAAATTCCTTTACCACCTTGGTTTAAGGGGGGTACCGTGTTTTTGGCGCATTTATTGCATTCATTTAAACTCGTGCTGTATCATTACTAGGAATGCTATAGTCCTGAAATTCATACGTAAGATATTTGAGGATTCACTCTAGCGACCAGTCTTTTTCGAAACACGATTACTTGTAGTTCGCTCGATAGAAAAAAAATCCAAAGTCGTCTCTAAAATATAAATTAAACTCGTAGTACGACGCTAATACTGCACGGAAGGTCATGACTTTTTGAATGTTAATAAAACAAGATGTTTTCTAGGGCGTAGTCTGGCTACATTTTTAAAATATGTATTTGTTTTAGTAATATGATGAAAATACGCAAAAACACGCGCAGTTCAACCGACCTATCTTGAGCCATCGTGCCTCCCCCAAGCGGCCCCACGCCTGAAATCGCACACCCCCCGCGGTACCCCCTTAATGTCAGTTTTATGGCTTAAAACATCAGACTTGCAAGTCAAAGTGATAATCAGCCTTGTTGTCTTATTATGATGTAAGAAATGTTATTCAAAAATTATAAAGCACTAGATCGACTACATAATTGTATAATAAACTGGATAAGTTTACTAGCAACCATACAAAAAACTAAATTTACAAGGAAATCATCTAGGATAAAAACTATCCTATGTTCTTCCCAGGATGTCAGACTATCTCCATGTACCAAATTTCCTTTAATATTGGTTCAGTGCTTCTAGCGTGAAGAGGTTAGCGGTTAGACAGTCAGAAAAAGTTAGTTAATTAGATTTAATCCTTTTTATACTGTAGGGGGTAGTTCCGGGACTACGGAACCGATTCAAAAATCAATTTAGTAGAAATCTGCACTGTTCATGAACTACTACTGTCTATCAGGGCATGCAAAGATATTTCATTAGAATAAACTCGTTTCCATTTTTCTGACATTTTGTTATCTCGATATAATAACTTAATAGGGATGTTGACCCCACTAATCAACTGACGTACAGTTCGATTCACAAGAGCTGGCACGAATGGATTGAATGAGCGAATGAAAGTATCTATGTGTTACCTATTTGAATACACTTCACACAAATATGAAAATGACATGCATCAGTCATTTTCCTACAAAAGTGTCAAAATGACATTACTTTCGTTCAATCCATTCGTGCCAGCTCTTGTGAATCGACCTGTACTTTTTATGAGCCGTCAAAACACAATTCTCCCATAGAGATTAATTCGTAATAGCAACATATGATGTCACTTGTTCGCCAACCCAATCAACTAACTATTTATTTGTTTTAAAGTAACAAAAAATCTAATTTTGCAGGTAAACGAAAATTAATCTGGCTTTCAGGGCTAAAATAAAACATTTTTTTACTGGAGTCGTGTTTTCGGATTATTTTTTAGTGGCGTCAACATCCTTATTGAATTGTTTACGAAATAATCTGTAATCTGTCATGTGCCTGTTTAGCTGTGCCTTTAAGATCATGTTAGAACTGTATGTAGTAATTTTGGAGTCGAATGTACTATCGCCCCAAGCGCCAGATACCCATTTTCATAACAAATTTGCTTGCAGCCGTTGATGTTTATTGCTATGGATTGTTATGGACAGATGTCTAGCCACTGCACGCAAACTGGGCCTTTAAGGTGGTTATCTGGCGCTTGGGGCGATAGTACATCATGTGACCTTATGACTGGGCAGGTAGGTAGCGATTAGGGTTGCCAACCTTAGTGTACAGATATGCGGTACATTTGCGAACAAATTGCGGGACTTTGCTATAAAATGCGGGACTCCTTCACCCGGCCTAACTTGGTTTGGTATATTGACCGTCAACGTATTGAAAGGCATGAATGCATCTTGTTCAATATAAATCGGGAAGGAGAAGGGACATGATAGTACCGAGCGAGCGAGTGAGCGCACGGTGTTCGCGCGCGTTAATCGTGGCATATTCAAATTATTGTTAATTTCGGTGCTTATCCTCTAGTCTTGCCTGAAAACGGGACAACGTATGCGTTGCAGTATGCTCTAGGGCTCCAGAAACGGGACGTCCCGCTCATAGCAGGACGGTTGGCAACCCTAGTTGCGATATAGTTCGCAACATTAGATATATATAGGATGCTAACAAATTAGGTACCAATATTTCTATGGCTTAATCTACTCATCAAAACAAGTCACTGTTAATCTAACAACTTAAAATTTGAAAAAAAAATCTCGTTTTTCCTTTACTAAAGCAGTTCCGTTTGGCTGGACGTGTATGAAAAGTGTGAGTTTTTTTTTAAATTTTGAAAAGTTGTCTGAGTGTAAGCGACTTGTTTTTATGACTAAGTTGCGCCCTGGAAATATTGGTACCTAATTTATTAGCACCTTAAACATAAGCATTTCACAAAAATTTTGTACCTTGTTTGTTTGTAAAAATGTCGTTGAACGTTGGTGGGTAGCAAAAAATTAGTTAGGCTCAGTTGAATTTACGCTACTTGCCTGTAAATTTCTATGCAAGTTGCAAAATTAACACTTTAACTGTCCCAAGAATAATTTATGTATTTTCAGTTTACATTACATGTAATACACGGACAGTTAGTGTTAAATGTACAAAGTTTTTGAGAAATGCTCACGAGTCATGCTCCTTACATTCTCGTACTTTCTTCACAATATGTTCGTTCCTCGACCATGGCTGTATTTAGCACATGAATAGATAAACGGAACAGAATAAAAGCTGTCGAACAGAGCTCAAAATTATTACCTATTATCATAGGGTTGTCCCTCGGTAAAAAAAATAAATAAAAATCAAAATATTTTATTCAAACAAGTACTTAAGTAACTATTTGTATATCTACAACACTACAACAGGTAGGCATCTTTAAAAACAACCGAACACCCGAATTATGTAGCTAAACGCTAAACGGTCACGTCGTCGCTGGCGGCACACCTGAACTTTGTCTACTCACTGAGCTAGTTCAAACCGGTTTGAACGCCCCCCCCGTCCTGTCTGTGACAGGTCACGCACACATATGTTGTGCGTGTAGTAGTGTAATGCGTGCGCGGCATTGTTTGAAGCATTTATTCTGTTCCGTTTATCTATTCATGTGGTATTTAGCCTGTTGCTGGCATTTAGTTTGTTCATCACTTCTGTTCTCGACTGTACATATATCTAAGAATTTATGACGGTAAAGGTTTGTGTTTTTAGGCATAGATCGAGTTTAAGCATTGTCAGTTTGTTGTAATATAACAGATTTCCTAATAAAGATATGTAAGAACGTTGGTGTGTTTGTTACCTGTTAGCTTTACTCGAATAATACGACTTGCGATGGTTAGTTGGTCGTACTAAGTATACCCAAGTATCGTTTTAAATTATGTTATGACAAATAGCGTGCTTTTAATTTTTGCATGTTAGTAGGTATGTACTATTGTAATACGATACATAGAAGCCTTGGCAACCAAATAGCTTGACCAACTGCCGTTCGATGTTTACGTGTGAAAAATGTTGAACACGTAAATAAAAGTTATGGGATTCATTGGTGTGTGAAGTTCGCAATCGGGACTAGGCCAGAGGTGGAAATTAAGCATCATTCGTTTCGTTATTAGGGGACAGGCCATCCGGGCGACAGGATAAGTAGCATGTGTAAAAATTAAAGATGTGTCTAAATTCGTGCAAAATAATTAAAAAAAAAAACTCAAATTGAGATGAGCATCAATTCGAAATAGTCTCAGATTCATCATTCACTACTAGAGTATTTACATTCAGATCGAAATGATTGTATAAATTACCGAACATGTTGTTAAGTAATATGTGGGTAGTTACGGCTTATTTAATATTCATTCCCGGTTCGATTCCCGTGTCGGGGCAGATATTTGTATGAAAAATACGAATTTTTGTTCTCGGGTCTTGGGTGTTTAATATGTATTTAAGTATGTATCTATCTATATAAGTATGTTTATCCGTTGCCTAGTACCCATAACACAAGCTTTGCTGAGCTTACTTTGGGACTGGGTCAATTGGTGTGAATTGTCCCCTGATATTTATTTATTTATTATTTATTTATTATGCCATCAAAGCTTTAAAATGAGGAATTGCTAAGTAACTCAACTTTGAGGACATCAAGGGGAATTCCAATTCAGCGTTAAAAGCGACGCGAGATTGTTTATTTATTTTTTTAAATTGAAAGAAATCGGAAGAGAAAACGGTTATCATCGAATCGGGCGATCGACCTTCGCTTCAGTTTCACTGAGACAAAAGTGTGACATTCCGTCACGTTGGTGACGCGGCCGAGAGAAATGCGGCCGAATTCGCAACGAACCATTGACACAATGCCGGTTCATCGCCGCCCGAGCGTCTTCGCAGGTGCGCGCGCGCCGCCCGCGCCCTCCCCCCCGCGCCGCCGCCATCTTGAATTCCGCTCACCAGACCCCGCGCCCGACCCGCGCTCGTCGCACGTACGCTCCGCGCGCGACCAGTGTTTTCATGTGATTTTGTGATGTTGTGATAGTGCAGTGACAATGGAGTCGACGCCGATCTGCCGGTGCCGCGTACTGTACTTAGGCTCCGCGGTGCCGCAGCAGAGCAAGGATGGCTTGCAAGGCATCCAGGAGCCGCTGCGAGAGCTGTACCCTGACAAGGGCGCCACCAGCGGCGGCATAGACTCGTGGCTCTCCGTCTGGTCCAACGGGATCCTTTTAGAGAACGTCGACGAGAGCGGATCGAGGGTCGCTAGATTTTTCCCGATATCCAGCCTGCATTACTGCGCGGCCGTGCGAAGGGTGACTGTGGAGGGCGCGCCGCGGTTCCTGCCTCTGGATTCCCCGTTCGCGCGCGCGCCGGCGCCCCGACGGCCGCCGCTGTTCGCCGCGGTGCTCCGCCGCACGCAGGGCATCAAGGTCCTGGAATGTCACGCGTTTATTTGCAGGCGGGAGGCGGCCGCCAACGCGCTAGTCCGATGTTGCTTCCACGCGTACGCAGACAGTTCGTACGCGAAACGTTTGGAAGCGGAGCGGGCGCCGACGACGCTGCCGCCCGAGCCTGACGAGGAGCTCGAGGCGTACGACGGCGACGAGAACCACAAAGTGTGGGTGGGGGAGGTGGAGCGGGATGATGCCAGTGACGATATCCCTCACCCGGCGCGCGCGCCGCGGCCGCGCCAGATCACGCGGCCGGCGTCCGTGCCGCCGCCGCCTCCGCCTCCTGAGGAACCCAAAAAGAAATTGACTACGAAGAAGACTAAGAAGAAGTCTTCGGCGTCAGCTGATGAGTTGTACGCGACCATGCCCGGTCCGGCGCCGCACATGATGAACGGAAGGTCGCTCGGTCGGGCACCGCCTGCGTGGGCGGCGGCCGGACACCCGATGGTGTTACTGGCCCACCCCGCGGCGACGCTTCCTCACGCCCGCGCGGCGACTTTAGCTCATCGCGGCCGCTTACCGCCCGGCCCGTTCCCTCCGGGGCCTCCGTTAGGGCCCCCGGGTCGCGGTCGTCTCCAGTACGCGACTGTCGACCCCCGCCGCTCGAAACCCCAGCCCCCACCGTCTATGAAAGCGGCTCAGAGCATGACTACCCTGGAAGCCGTGGAAGACGCCGGTGGTATCTACAGGAAGAAGGGGCATATGAACGAGCGAGCGTTTTCGTATAGCATACGGCAGGAGCACCGGAGCCGGTCCCACGGTTCTCTCGCTAACCTCAAATTCGCTGCTCCTCCTGAGGTAAGTCATGATTTCTATTAAAAATTTAGAAGGCGTCACAAAATACCATTTGATCTTGATAAAAATTCATTTCAAAACCATATTGATGCTTCGTAAACTCGGACCGTTTAGTTAGGAATGTTTATACCTACCCACGGGCCTATAATTTATCTACCTGCGCATCGTCATTCGCTCGCATTCTCTAGAATTATTTTTTGTAATATTATGCCTCTGTTCATTTTAGGACAATTTTGTTAATGTCAAGTAAAAGACTGTTTTAAAACATCGCCCGTTGTTCGGTAAAATAATTCTATACACTCCCGCCCGCGTCGGGTTATTGGACATCGGCCAATGAATATTGAATATTCTATGATTGCCTAAGCACTGCTCTTTCTCCCGGACGAGTTCTGAGGGGAACCGCAGCTCCTGGGCATAAGAAGTTTCCCGACACCCACCCTATTCTAGAATTATCTAGTTTTACAGTTACCCGCCAATCTCGAGCCGATCGAGACGTTTCAATACATAAGAAAACGTTATTAAAAACTTGACACAATCCAGACTGTCTTACCTGATTACCAGAAAAATCGTAAATTTTTGACACCTAAAAAAACTTACGATTTTTTTTAGCTCGATGTTGTAAAGTTGCGTAACTTTTGTTGTAAGTCGTTTGCGTGACAAAGTGAGTGGCGGGCAATCGTTCAATGAGAATTATCGTGATTATCTTGCGATGCTATTGGTTACGTAACCCTCACTGTGTCTTGTCTAGGCGAAGTATTCTGAAAAATGTAGGATCGCGAAGAAACCTTTTCAAATTGCAACATGGGTCAACGGATTCACAAAAAACACTACCCACCTTTTTTTAAACTGCCTCGTATCTAAGTTTTACCTATTGCAAAAATGTTGCAGTCAAAATAATAGTGACATCCCGATAAAAGCACTCTCAAATCCTTACTAATATTATAAATGCGAAAGTGTGTCGGTCTGTCTATCTGTCTGTCTGTCTGTTAACTCTTCACGCTTAAACCGCTGAAACGATTTAGATGAAATTTGGTAAAGATAGTTTGAGACTCTGGAAAGGACATAGGATAGTTTTTATCCCGGAAAATTGCATAGTTCTCGCGGAATAGCGTGAAACGAATTTTTTTTAGACGGAGTCGTAAGTAACAGCTAGTATCATAACTATTAATTAAAAATTTTAATAACCCTAACGCTATTAAGTCTAAGATCCCTTCCGCGTCATGCAAAAGAGCATAACTTTGAAACAGCCGGACCAATTTTTATAAAACTTATAACACCCTCTTTTGTGTCGGGGGTTAAAAATAAATCAAATCGGAGCCGGACAGTTTGGGTAGGTACCTTCCCTTTATAGTCAAAGTAAGCCATCTGCTAATATATTCCGGGTTTAAAACGCCTTGTGTAATCTAGTTTGTGCTTAAATCGCTTCATTCTCAGTTCAGAGTAACTGTTAACAGCTTTCACGCACAGACGTCAAAGTGTGCAAAGAATCAGGGACCAGGTGGCACAAACCGGTCGCCCGGGGTCGCGGGCCCGGCCCTCGCCTCACTTGACGGAACATTCATTACCTATGCATGTTAGCTAAAGATAAAACTTGGCAATATTAAATATTAACTAAGTTTAAGTAGCAGAGTTAAACAATACAATCCGACACATGTGGCCTTATCGCTACAGAGCGATCTACTGGGTTTCATGGGATAATTATGGCGATTATTTTATTACATACTAATAATTAATTTATTGAATCAGGCGTTACTATGCGGAGGTCTATTTTAATTAATGAACTGAATCAATTACTTTGCTCGCCCGCGACCTTACGATAGCTCCAAACTGTATGAACAGTACACAAATCACACAAACCAAACTATCACCACCACCAAACTACACTGACGCGTTTCGAACTCAACCAAAGCTCATCTTCAGAGAACCGCAACCGTTCACTGTGCTATCAAATGTTAGACCCGTTGCGTGTTGTTGTGTTGCGTGTGTCTCTTATCAAATAATTATCTGCTAGTTATATTATTAATGAACACAGCTATCTTGAACTTCCCTTTGGAAATAAAAAAGGAACAGTATTTTTGACCTCCGTCACGTTTTTCCAAACGCACGTTTATTCTATGGTAGGTCCGAGTATTAAATTGGTAAGACTTTTTTTTATTTTTTTTATACAATATACAATATGTATAGGCTTGCGTTTGACCACAATCACGCCTGATGGAAAGCGAAGATGAGGTCTACGATGGAGCACGCTTGCCTAGTAAATGCTCATTCACCCTAGACTTGAAAGCGGCCGAATTGTAGTGTTCAGTGAACACAGTCGCAGGCAGGGAATTCCACTCCTTAGCTGTGCGGTATTTCCAAGGTGTAAAAGTTTTATTTTACTATAAATAACTTAAATTCTATTGTATGTCGCTTTTAATCCCTTCTCACCGTAATATCTGTCTAAACGACCATAAATTGCGATTAATTGCTGTAGTTTTTGTTAATGCGGACTTTAATTAAACCAAGTTAACTATCGTAGCTACTGCCATGCTACTGCTGGCTAAACTGACTAGATAATCCATTAGTGTATCATAAATGCGGAGAGTAATTTTGTTTATAGTTGATAGCAAGGAAAAAGGGCCAGAGTTCTTAGATTATATCTACACCACTCTACACTCTACGGCCAGTCCCCTGGATTTCCAACTCGTCCTGTCTGCAAATTCAGTAATTATGTTTGGTCAGTCGTTCGAGAGCAAAAAAAGAGAACAAAGAAAATAGAAAAAGGAGCAATCGATTTTTTTTTGAGTGAGTTGCCAGAGGGTTAAAGACGCGAAGTCTTTGCTGTTTTTTTTACTTGAGGGTAGGAAGGGTGACTTGTGTTCGGGAAAAATCCCTTCGGACGAACGGAATGGAGGGCCCAGACAGTGTCCGACTTGCACGGACTAAAAAACCCGGTCACAAGTCCCCTTCTCTATTGATTGTCAATACTAAAAACATGTGCTTTTAATTTTGAGGAGGGAAGGGGTAAGAGAATCAATATTAGAAAAGAGCAATAGATATTAATCGACTATAAAATAATCGACATATGTTAACTTATGCAAGGCTTAGGCATTGCCTAACAGGCAAGTGGCGTAACAATTAAAATCCTTGACTGTACGTACCTACATATTATAGGTAGGTTCTTCTAAGTAAGAATTTATTAAAAGTGCCATACCAAAAGAAGCCATTTAAGGTGATTTGGCATCGTTTTTGAATTGTTTATACATCCAAATACACCACCATAACTTGACGTCATTAATTTTTATTTGTTTCCAATAAAACGAACGCGCAAACAGTTAACAGCCAAACGCGCGTGCGACGACGCCGGCCGTGACACCCTGACTGAGTTCTCTCTTAGGGAGTATTCTAATATCGTGACCTTGAGTCCGGCCGGAGCGGGAGTTTCCCTTCTACTCTGTTATTATTTATTCTTATGACTATAGTCAGGTCTTGGGATTATTGTATAATGGTGTCATTTACCCTATTGCGAAGCGTTCCCACGCAGAGTAACTGCAAAGTTTGTATGGCCGTGTAACCTTATCTAATACTAGCCTTCCGTCCGCAGCTTCGCCCGCGATAAATTAATTTTCCCGTAGGGAAAGGTATTTTCCCGCTAAAAAGTAGCCTGTCACTCAGTGATAATGTAGCTTACTAACGGTAAAAGAATTTTTGAAATCGGTCCAGTAGTTTTTAAGTTTATTCGTTACAAACAAAAATACAAATCTTTCCTCTTTATAATATTAGTGTAGATCAGAGAGAGAGAGAGAGGGTAGGCTTCGGCCGCGGCTGGTCATCACCCTATAGGTTGAGCCAGGCCGCCAAGCGACTCGTCGTGTTCCGACCTGGGGCTAAATTCAGGAACCAACACGGTTTGCGAGCGGCAATTCAATCGTTTGCAAGAGGATAGGGATGAACTGCTATTCAGGAACGCCATAAAAACACTGTTTTGCGAGAGCTTTGGGCTGAGATTGGGACGAGCCTTATTTATTTATTTGTTTATTCATTCATTTATAAAGCGAATTAAGAGGCTGACAACACCTAATGTTCGGTTTTCAACCTTGATAGGAAAATACACCTCTCAGTGTATCCTTCAGAAATACTCTTCTGACCTGTCAAGGTGACAGTTCTAAAGCTCTCGAGATTCGGTCGGCACGCGCTGAGTTCTCCTGCGCATAATTAAATACTAAAAGTACGGTTTTCGGGTTATATCGGATATATAAACACATACACACACCCATACACCAACCTCAAAAGTGGATCGAGCTGAAGAGCGCCGTGGATGCAAGCAGGGCCCTGCGAGAAGCGACGCAGTGAAAGCAAGGTACACTTTCTTCACAGTATTATATCTATGTATTTATCCCTGTCCAACTCTGCCTAGCGCAGATCCATACATTTTTGGTAGCAGAGCGCGATTGTTTCGGCTTTATTTCGGTTTATTTTGGTTATTTCGGTCGGATTGACCTTATTTTATCTTCGAACAAAGGATTTTATTCCTACCTTCGAATTTCAATTCGGTTTATATTTTTAATAGTGGGTTGGTAACTTGGGTGTATTCGGGCTTGTGTTAATAAACGCTGTCATATATGACAGTTCGGATTTCTATGGTGTCACTTGAATTTGACGTTTGACGTTTGACAATTCTTGTCAATCACTTGTCTTGTTATCTACTGGTAATTTGTGTTTGGATTGTTTTGATCGGTTTATTGGTGTTTATTTACGGTTTAAATAAGTGTTCAAGTGAAATAGTGAAGTGAATAAGTGAATTTCGGCTTGCGTAATACGTGTAACATTCGGTGTTTACTGTTTGATAAGTAATATACGGATTTATTACTTATTTTCGGTGAGTGAATTGATAAACATTACGATGTCGTTTAAATATAGTTTCTCGGTATTTAAAGTTAAATTACAATGGTTGATCGATAGTGCGGACCTTATTACTCGATCGGAGCATGAGGGTCGATTGAAAATGCGCCTATTAACGGTAAATACGGAATTTTTAAAATTTGAAGAGGCGTTTCAACGGATTATCGAACTTTCGGATTCGGACGTACCAGCTCAGGCGGAAATTCTTGCTGCATGTCGCCTTGAGTATACGCGCGGTTTAGAGGCTTTCGATAGGCTAATGGAGGCGAATTTCGAATATAAACAAACTATCGATAGGTCGGATAGTAAGTCGGATTCAAGTCGGTCGGAGTCAGATGGACTATTATCTCGGTTGCCAACTTTACAATTACCGTCCTTCGCTGGGGCTATGGACCAATGGGTGGGATTCAATAATTTGTTTGATAGTTTGGTGGATTCACGTTCGGACTTATCGGGGGCTCAAAAGTTGGCCTATCTTATGTCGTGCCTCTCCGGTGAAGCTCGGGGTTTGATCCAACATTTGCGGATATCGGATGAGGGTTACCAAATTGCAAGGGAACTTTTAATGAAAAGGTACCAAAATACCCGTCGGCTGGCAGACGTGCATGTGGACCAAATCCTTAACCTGCCGTCTGTGTCTCCTAAGCTCCTCGGTCTAAGGGCACAGTTCCTTAATCCGGTCATCATGGCCGTCAATTCGTTGGAGCGTCTCGGATTTCCTATTAAGGAGTGGTCCTTCCTGCTTCTCCACATCTGCCTGGCAAAACTGCCCATTAACTTGAAGACTCGGTTCGAGCAGAAGTGTGGAAGTGAGGCAGAGACCATTCCGACCTTTTCGGAATTACAAGAGTTTCTGGAGGCAGAATGTCGGTTGCTGGAGAGTGTTGGGACAGACCAGGTGCACCGCGTTCCGGAGCCTGTGGCCGGACCATCTCGGCCACGTCGAAGGTCACCACAATTGGCAGCCTTATCACTCATCCAGCCCTGCGGCTTTTGTGGGGATCGTGACCACCAAAGTCTTCCGAACTGTTCGGAATTCAAAGCAATGTCCCCATATGCTCGGAAGGATTATATAGAGAAGAATAGGTATTGCTTCTTCTGCCTCGGACAACATGGTTACAAATATTGTAATCGGGTTCCCAATTGTGCGTCATGTGGAAGTAGGAAGCATCACCCCCTCCTGTGCTTTAGTCGGTCGGGTGCACATCAGGGACAGTCTGACCAGCGGCGGTTAGTTGAGCAGTCACCGTCCCGCACGAGCGGGGGTCATATCGGTTTGGTTACCTCACAGGCACACCGTGGCTCGCCTTCTCGGCCTGGACGGAGAGTGAGTCCGTCACCCACTCAACCTCGGTCTCCGCATGATGCCCAACAGCAGAGGGGGTATGACCAGGGTGAGGGACGTAGTCGGGATGGACGTGACCGCCGTCGTCAGGGCGCGGAGGATACTGCTCGTCATCACGACCAGCAGCATACTACTCAATAAGCTTCAGTCTCTCTCTCGGTCATACTGCCCCGGGGCTACTTCCAGTAACAGTGTTACTGCCCATGGCTTTAGTAAAAGTTTATTTTAATTCAGATTTAGATAATGGTATTGAAGTTCGGGCGTTACTGGATGTAGGCTCGCAGGGGTCTTTAATAACTTCGGATTTAGCTCGCAGGCTAGGATTACGGCTAGAGCCATCGGACAACCATATTCGGGGTATTGGTAATACAAAGGCTATTGGTATTTGTGGGAAGGGTTTGTTGACCTTCTCTCCGGTTACTAAGCGGTTTCCTATGGTTACCACGGCAGTGGTTAGTATGAAAAATATTATCGGTCACATGCCTGCACTTACTTTAAATAATTTGGTTCTTCGGCTTACAGAGGGTTTAACTCTGGCAGATCCACATTTCGGTTTACCGGCACCTATCGATTTATTACTAGGTTCGGATGTTTTCGGCGCACTAGTAGGAGGAGATAAAATAGTATTACAGCCTGACGGGCTGACGGCTTATAATTCGGTTTTCGGTTATGTGTTGTTAGGCCCGGTGCTAGTGCTGCCGGCTGCCTCAACTCTAATAGATGATTCGGAGTTTTTTGGTGCGTCAATTTCGGATACTTTAGAGAAGTTTTGGAAGGTGGAAGAGCCACCCCAAGCGTGCCAGTCTAATCCATTAGACCAGGAGTGTGAGCTTCATTATAAAAATAATACGGTACGGTTGAATGACGGACGGTTTATGACTAAATTGCCATTTATATCATCGCGACTGGGTTTAGGGGATTCCCGCGCCATTGCGGAGAAACGGTTTCTGGCGTTAGAACGTAGACTTAAGGCGAAGCCTGCCTTACGCGAAAAGTACGTGAACTTTATGCGGGAATATTTAAATCTCGGTCATATGTCGCTTTCAAAGTTTGACTTTCTATCGGGTCAGAAGTTTTACGTCATTCCTCATCATGCTGTAGGTACAGTTAACGTGGGACGAAGAAATCGGTGGGAGTCTTGCGAGAGACTGGATTCGGTTTAAAATGGATTTATGTAACCTTAATCGGATCGAGGTTCCGCGATGTATGTTTCCCAAGTCAACGTGCCAAGTTTCGGTTCACGGATTTTGTGACGCGTCGGAATTAGGATACGCAGCAGTGGTCTACTTACGTACCATCACTGAGGACGGTTCTTCTTCGGTTCACCTGATAATGGCAAAGAGTAAGGTCGCTCCCATCAGATCTCGGCTCACCATTCCAAAGTTGGAATTGTGTGGAGCCGCGCTCTTAGCTAAGCTCCTGCATCATGTTTGTCTTTGTTTGCAAAGAACCATGGATGTCTCGGAGGTATACGGATGGACGGACAGCTCAATTGTCCTATCGTGGCTTAAAACGCCACCTCATACTCTACAGGTGTTTGAAGCGAATCGCGTGTCACAATTACAGAACTTCGGCGAGGAAATAGATACTCTGCGGAATAATCGAAGGCTTAAGGGCCACTGGAAACGCCTAACCCCCTTCCTAGATTCTAAGGGGTTGCTTCGGGTAGGTGGTAGGCTACAAAATTCGGACTTACCCTATGATTCGCGACATCCGTTAGTGCTTCCTAAATCGGGTCACTTTGTAACTATTTTGATTCGGGATTTACATTTAAAAAATGCACATGTCGGTCCAAATACGTTGTTAGGTATTCTGCAACGCAAATATTGGGTATTATCGGCTCGACGAGCGGTTAATAAGGTCACCACTAACTGCATACCGTGTTACAAACTGAAGGGATCTACCACTCAACCGTTAATGGGTAATTTGCCTCGCGATCGGGTTCTAGCAGCCAGACCTTTTGAAGGTGTTGGCACAGATTTTGCAGGGCCGTTCCTTGTGAAATCACATAAATTGCGGAAACCGAAAATCACAAAGGTCTATCTATGCGTTTTGGTTTGTTTGGCCACTAAGAGTGTCCATCTGGAAGTAGTCTCGGAACTTTCCACAGAAGCTTTTATAGCAGCTCTTTCTCGGTTTGTGTCTAGGCGTGGGCTGCCTACTATCATTCGGTCGGATTGCGGTACCAACTTCAAGGGTGCTAACAATTATTTACGAGAAGTTCAAAGTTTTTTGACTGAGAATCAAAGAACAATCGGTCATGAGTTAGCTTGTCGTGGAATTTCATGGATATTTGACCCCCCAGCATGCCCTTCATGGGGAGGTTTGTTCGAGTCAGCTGTGAAGTCAGCCAAGACTCATCTCAAACGGGTAATCGGAGAGACCATTCTCACTTTCGAGGAGTTAAGTACCGTATTTTGCAAAATAGAGGCCGTTTTAAACTCGCGACCTCTGTGTCCCCTTTCTTCGGATCCTAACGACCCAGAGGTTCTAACTCCGGGTCATTTTCTAATCGGTCAGCCTTTAAATGGCGTTCCTGAATTCCCCCTCCAAGAGGAGAAACTGCATCGGTTAACTCGGTTCCAGCTGTTACAGCAAATTTCACAAAGATTTTGGCATCGTTGGCATTTGGAGTATCTCCATACTCTACAGCAGAGAGTCAAGTGGAATGACCCTGCTGCCCCTCCCAAGGTGGGAGATTTGGTTCTATTAAAGGAGGAAAACGCCCCTCCTCTACATTGGCGTCGTGGACGTATCGTCCAGTTGTACCCCGGCAAAGATGGTACGGTTCGGGTTGCTGACGTTAAGTTGGCTCAAGGCACGGTCTTACAACGAGCGATTGCCAAGCTTTCTCGGCTGCCTGTGGATTAGGCTTCGGTTTCTTCTATTCGGATTGTTTCGGGATTAAGCCATTGGAAATGGCTTGGGCGGGGGAATGTTCGGTTTTCAACCTTGATAGGAAAATACACCTCTCAGTGTATCCTTCAGAAATACTCTTCTGACCTGTCAAGGTGACAGTTCTAAAGCTCTCGAGATTCGGTCGGCACGCGCTGAGTTCTCCTGCGCATAATTAAATACTAAAAGTACGGTTTTCGGGTTATATCGGATATATAAACACATACACACACCCATACACCAACCTCAAAAGTGGATCGAGCTGAAGAGCGCCGTGGATGCAAGCAGGGCCCTGCGAGAAGCGACGCAGTGAAAGCAAGGTACACTTTCTTCACAGTATTATATCTATGTATTTATCCCTGTCCAACTCTGCCTAGCGCAGATCCATACACCTAATTTTGTTGAAATTGATGTCATTTAAACAGTTTTTTAAGAATAACTGTTTGTTCTAGCACATCAAAAAATTATATGTTAATAATTCATCATATTTCAAAGACCGTGGACGGACTCGATACATAATTTGACGAAATCGGCTCGATAGAAAATAATTGCAAAGATAGGTCTTAAAATCATCATTAAACGGTTCTATGTCTTTATTTTTTTGGCGTATGCGTCTGCAATTAAAAACATGAAGTGAACATATTCATACCTAAACCGCTAACGAGTCATATTTCACAAATAATCCACAGTTTTTTTTTAATTCAATATTTGCCCGATAAATTTCAATAGACCCGGCTGCCCAGTCATAGCGGCATCTCGTTTACTCCGATACAAATAGACAGTGTGCGCCGACGTTGGTGTTGACAGCGTCTTAACAGGAAAATAAAGCTCATCCCAAGCTCAGCCCATTCCTATCCTCTTCCAAACGATTGAATTACCGCTCGCAAACCGTTATGGGCCGTTTCTGAATTTAGCCCCTGTTGCCTATAACTAGTAGCCATTCTGGAGGAAGGGTCTGAACAGTTGTTCAGCGCGCGCGTACCGGTTACAGTGCCCCGTATATTTGTTGTACGGTTTCCACTGCTTGGGGGCGCGCGCGACACCTCGCTCAACTGCCTTCTTTCTGCTTATTCCCCTAAGTTCAAGTCTAGGGTGAATGAGCATTTACTAGGCTTCGTAGGCCTCATCGTCGCTTTCCATCAGGCGTGATTGTGGTCAAACGCAAGCCTATATTGTATAAAAAAAAATGTTATTTGTGGTAGTAAAAAATGCGCTTTTACCTAGTAAAGAATAACCACTGCAAAATTGCCCTAGGGGGCCTAAAACACCTCATGTAAAAAAAAACAATTAAAGTACATACTTTGAAGGCATTGGTAAAACAGTGTGGGAGCAGCGTTGCGCCACGTTGTCGGAGACACATCGAGTACCTACTAAGTGCCCTTGGAAACTATTTTATTTGACGTCAGCGATGACCTGATGATATGGCAAAAGTTGTGTAAACTACAAGGTGTTGCTAAAGACATATAAAGCAACATTTCTCGTACTCCTAGTGATATAGTTCCCACTGCTGGGCACAGCAGCACGTTTTTATCACGTCATATTGTGACAAAAACGTGTGAAACTATCTTGTCTCTCATGTGATCATGACATGACACACCATGTTTTTATGCAAATAAATGATTATTATTATTATTATACAGGTTTCCTCTCAGAATGAGAGGGCTTGGTCTGTAGTTCTCACGCGGGCTAGTGCGGATTAGAAACTTCACACACATCATTGAATTTCTTCACGGGTTTGAGTAGGTGCCACATTCACATTTATCTGACGTGTTATGTTGACACGCATCAGAGCAGTATCGGTTTCATACATTTAACATATAGTAGGGGAGTCCCAGAGGGGATTTGGGGAGTCACTCGAACGTGGCAGATTAATATAGGGATACCTTATACCCTCTAGAGTACCTCCAGTGAACATGAGCACTTCACGTGGGGGGTTTGCTTGGGGTACCCCGTCAGAATACTTAGTAAAAAAATAGATTCTTTGAAATACTCAAGCGCGTCAGATTTTGTTAATTTGATACTCCAGCGTGACAATGATAATAAAATAAAGGTATGATAAATATGATAATCTGCCGCTTTGCATGGTGGGGGTGGCCATACTGAAGGGAGCGCGTCAGATTTTCATAGGGGATGTTAATTCCAAAGACTGATGATTTGGAAGTGAAATGTACACTGTTCTGCTAGTAATTAACCCACCTTATCTTAATCTGACACGCTCGAGTATTTCAAAGAATCTATTTTTATTACTAAGTATTCTGACGGAGTGTCCCATGCAAACCACCCCCACATGAAGTGCTCATATTCACTGGAGGTACTCTAGAGGGTATAAGGTATCCCCCCATATATTAGTCTACCGCGCTAGAGTGCCTCTTGGGCTCTCCTACTAACACTGCATCAAAGAAATATGAACACAACCATATTAAATGTATGAAACCGATACTGTTCTGATGCGTCACGACACAACACGTCAGATAAATGTGGATGCTGCTAGCTCATGGTAAGTTTGAAGTATAATTTCGCACGTAAAAATACAGAGGTGCGAGCCTGGACTCGAACCCACGACCCTCTGCTTGAGAGACGACGACTTCCGATAATGTACAATAATGTACGACCTGATAATTCAAATCCTCATGTATAGTATAAATCTTCCCAGGTGAATTTTTCACTTCGAGCCATTACATTAAATTTGAACCTTAATACTATGACGATACCGTTTGTTTTGAAAGATAAGGGCTCGAAGCGAAAAATTCACCTGGGAAGATTTATACTATAATTGCCAGAAGGGTTTGTATTATCAGGTTGTGCATTCCGGGTCGACAAATACAGGGTCGTAGACTAACCGCACCCATCATTCGCTCATCGAGTGTCATCGGCGACCGGCAACCGGTTAGGAAACCAGCGGACATTCCACACTCACGCAACTAAACTTAGCTTCCATATAATTAAGGCTTTAGAGCGGTTCGCAACTACGTCCCATTCGATAGAATACAGAAAATACGGTCCATAGTAGTCTTAGAACTATTTACTTACAAATATATTGCTGTATCTATTTTATGGGAGCGTATATGGTTGCATAAAACTTTTAGATATAATATAATGTTTTGTCATATTTTTTTTCCCGACGAAACCGTGAATTTTTCAGATTTTTTTTTAATTGGTCATTCTGTAGAACTCTATAGGTTAGATTTGTTTTATAATGTAACAATTCTGTACAATTAATGTAATTTTCCGGGATAAAAAGTATCCTATATATTAAAAAAAAACTAAAAAACACGCTTTAAAAAAATAAAAATAAAAATAATAGTTTAAAAAAACTAAAAAACACGCTTTAAAAAAATAAAAATAAAAAGTAAAAATAAATTAATAAATTTCAATTCACTATTCTTATAGTGCAGTAAAAAATCTTAATAAGCAATTATTATATTGTTATAACCAGATCAAAATTTGTAAACAATTCTAAATATTGATAAAATAAATAATAATAGTTTAAAATATTTTATTGTAAAAAAAGCGTGGGGTGCTTTTTAAGATGTTATCAAAATGATAATCCTTGACAATTGACACCATGCACCCCACGCTTTTTTTACAATAAAATATTTTAAACTATTATTATTTATTTTATCAATATTTAGAATTGTTTACAAATTTTGATCTGGTTATAACAATATAATAATTGCTTATTAAGATTTTTTACTGCACTATAAGAATAGTGAATTGAAATTTATTAATTTATTTTTACTTTTTATTTTTATTTTTTTAAAGCGTGTTTTTTAGTTTTTTTAAACTATTATTTTTATTTTTATTTTTTTAAAGCGTGTTTTTTAGTTTTTTTAAACTATTATTTATTTTCTATTTTTTAGTTGCATTTTTTTTACAGTGACAGTTTCCATGTGCTAAAAAGAGACCCCCCAACCCCCTAAACCCAACCCCCCAACATCCCCCAACCCATTTCCCCAACCCCCCCAAACACCCAACCCCAACCCCCACCCCATTTCCTCAAACTTCCCCCAAACCCCTATCCCCAACCCCCCTTACCCCCCAACCCCAACCCCCTAAAACCCCAACCCCGAACCCCCCTTACCCCCTCCCCATTTCCCACAACCCCCCCAACCTCCCTAACCCACGAACCCCTCCAACACCCCACACCCTTAACCCCAACCCCTTAAACCCCCTTCCCCTCCCATTTCCCTTCAACCCCCCACCCCTCCACCTACCCCCCTTCCAGCTCCATCATCAAACCCTTGTTACCATCTAGGCCTCTTACCCCCCTCCCCATTTTCCACAACCCCCAAAATCCCTAACCCCCGAACTCCCAAACACCCCCACCCTATTTTCCCCAAACCCCCCCTAACCCCCCCCACCCCCTAACCCCAACCGCCACACCCTTACCCTCAACCCTCTAAACCCCCGACCCCCTTACCCCCACCCCATTCCCCCCCCCCCCCCCCCCGCCACCTGCCCCCCTTCCAGCTCCATCATCAGACCCTTGTTACCATCTAGGACCAAAGTACTCGTCAAAACGAATCAAACGAGCCCAAACTCGGTGGGGTTGTGTCGTTTTATTGTGGAGTGCCTTTGGCCATCTTCCAGCTCCATCATCAGACCCTGGTTACCATCTGGGATCAAAGTGCTCGTCAAGACGAATCAAACGAGCCCAACTCGATGGGGTTGTGTCGTTTTATTGTGGAGTGCCTTTGGCCATCTTCCAGCTCCATCATCAGACCCTGGTTACCATATGGGATCAAAGTGCTCGTCAAGACGAATCAAACGAGCCCAAACTCGATGGGGTTGTGTCGTTTTACTGTGGAGTGCCTTTGGCCATCTTCCAGCTCCATCATCAGACCCTGGTTACCATATGGGATCAAAGTGCTCGTCAAGACAAATCAAACGAGCCCAAACTCGATGGGGTTGTGTCGTTTTATTGTGGAGTGCCTTTGGCCATCTTCCAGCTCCATCATCAGACCCTGGTTACCATCTGAGATCAAAGTGCTCGTCAAGACGAATCAAACGAGCCCTAACTCGACGGGATTGTGTTATTTTATTACATAGTTCCTATGGCCACCATCCAGCTCCATCATCAGATCAGCTCCATGTTACAATAATATTGCATTGTCATCCAATTTACACATATGTGCAAAATTTCAGCTCAATCGGAAACCGGGAAGTGGGTGAAAATTATGCTCAAAGATTCCGTTACATACATACATACTTACAACCCAAGCTAATAAAAGCGTGTTAAAAAATCCAGGTTATAAACTATCTGTGTGCTAAATTTCAGCAGAATCCGTCAAACGCTTAGCGTGAAGAAGTAGAAAATATCCATACATCCACACATAAAAACTTTCGCGTTATAATATCGGTAAGATATTGTACCTGTCGGGTCTTCCCCTGAAGACTCGCGACCCTCTGCTCTAGACATGGCGCGGGCAACGAAATAACACTCACGTATTTAACACGCAATTATCTATTCACCAAATGAAAATACATTTACAACGAAATCTTAAATGATTGCACTGATTTTAAAGGATTGAGTATGAAACGCGGCGTGTTCGCCGCGGAACTAGATTAACGTGCTCACTATCTGACGTCTCAAATCAGAATGTCTCTTGACCGCCATCTTTTTACCGTTTACCGCGCTTTTTAATTGTCAAACCTGACACTTCCGCCTGCCAGGCTAGCCAACCCAACCAATCTAGTTCCGCGTCCAACACGCCCAAGCTTACCGCTTGACGTTTCCGTACATAGACAATAAGTGTCGGTAAAACTATGCAGAAATCAATCAAGTAACAAAAATCATAATAGATGGCACTGTACTCCAATGCATACTGATTTAAAACTAATTTTTAAAATTTACTGCGTGTGGCGTCGCTATCTACCCACAGCGACACGGCCATCTTGACATCTCACACGTCCTCGTGTGACGTATCTGAAATGAGAAAATAACTTGCACCAGAAAATGTTTACGGTCTCGGCCAACCTGACCTCGCAATTAGTAGTATGAAAGTAATGATGTAAAATTGGCCGTGTTTTGAATAAGCTGTTCGCAATCACCAACTTAGCTTACATGACAGCTCTTGGACAACCTCAACGGTGTCCGGTAATCGCCTCCACCAGGCAACTCACGGACCACCGCTTAAGGCGACCGACATGATAGTCACTACTATCCATCAACAGAACTGGACAATCCAAAAGGGCGACCGATGGTCACTCCTACTAGGTGACCCCCTGGACAACCCCTAAGGACGACCGATATTTGCCGTTATCTGGCATTTCCTGGACAACCCCCAGAGGTGACCGACAGTCTCTCCATTAGACTCCATGGACAACCTCTAAGGGCGACCGATAATCACCTCTAACCCTCGGACATCCAGTCCATTCGATATTAATACGCTATGTCATAAACTAAACTAATCTTTAAACTAGTAATTACATTATTACACTGAAATAAAACCTATTTTAAGATGTAAGGTCTTTTTGTACGTCAGAGTTGTTAATACTGTCGAGATCTTCGTCTTGAAAGCTACTGTCGGGCATTTTGCGTAGTCTGTCGTGTGCGTATTTGTACGTCCGATTAGAGTTTAGGGCTTTGAGAATATAGCGATCACCTTCCAAAACTTCGATTATTTTAAAAGGTCCCTTATATTTTGGGTCCAGCTTTGTTTGGTTTCGCTCTTCGTTTTGAAGTAAAACAAAATCTCCAACGGAAAATGGGTTTAATTTACCTTTTGATTTATCAAATCGCGTCTTATCGTATGTAGCCGCTTTTTCTATGTTTTCTATTGCATGGGTCCTAACCTGTTCTATGTCAACTTCGTGTTGCACATCATCCGAGAGCATAAGAGATAAAGGCCTTGCTACTTTCCCTATGAGTAGTTCTAATGGGCTGCATTTTGTGACACGATTATAAGAGCAATTAATTGCGAGTTGTATATCGGGTAGAGCATCCTGCCAGGAACGATTAGTAGCCTCAGCTGCTGTAAGCATATTTTTGAGCGTGCTCATCATGCGTTCTACTTGGCCGTTTGCTCTGGCGCTACCCGTAGCGATCAGATGCAATTTGATGCTGTTCCTGTCACAATACTCCTTAAAATCTTTACTAGCGAAACAACGTCCCTGATCTGCAATAATCCGTGATGGTGCTCCAAATAAGGAGACACTAGCATTAAGTGCTTTAATGCTGCTGGATGAATCTATGTGCAGAGTATGGTGGAGCAACACGTATTTAGTAAACGCGTCTATCAGTACAAATACGTATTCTTTCCTATCATTTTTGCCGCTTAACTTTCCGGTCGCGTCGATATGTACTGTATGCCACGGGGTTCCTATTTTCGGGATTGGATGCATTTCTACCTGTACCTTGCCGGAGTGAGACTTAGATACCTTGCATGTTACGCAATTTTCCACGAACTTTCTCACGTATTTGGACATGTTTTCAAACCAGTATAATTCGAAGACTTTCTCCAATGTCTTTTGCCATCCTAGATGCATAAGACTCTCGTGCACGTTGTTGATGATAGACCAGCGAAGTGAGCGGGGTATGATTGGCAATAAACGGGTCCTACCTTGTCGTTGTATCTTACGATAGAGGATACGGGATCTCAGTTCATATGTGTTGGCCACATCACCAGGGAGCATGTTTTCTTGTAATTCGGTTATTAACTTACTCAACTCGGCATCTTGTTGTTGTTCAGCGAGCAGCCAGTTATCGGTTACTTCGGTGAAGTCGATCCGTTTTGGGGCTATTTTTTCTACATCATCGGCATCGCCAAGCTCATCTGGCAAAGGGTTTCTAGAGAAAAAGTCTGCATGAGACATGCGTTTACCGTCAACGTGGATGATGTCAAACTCGAAGCTTTGGAGAAAGGCCCACCACCTGTGGACTCGTGGAGTCAAGTCGAGCTTTTTCCGTGTAGCTCGGAGAGAACTGCAATCCGTGACGACCAAGAATTTGCGCCCGTATAAATAGTGCCTGAAGTGTTTCACTGCGTTGACAACCGCGAGAGTCTCCAATTCATACGAGTGGTATTTTGACTCCGCGGATGTCGTGCGTTTGCTGAAATAGGCAACAGCGTGCAACTTACCTGCCTTTTTATGCATTAAAACTGCGCCATACCCAATAGCGCTCGCGTCCGTATGTAGTTGTACCTCCAACTCTGGATCGAAGATCATAAGCACTTGCTCATGTGTGAGGCATGTTATGATTTTTTGTCGTATGGCTTCATGCTCGGACTTCCAGTTTAGCTTACCATTACCAGCCGTGAGCGCGTACAAAGGTGCCATAATTTGGGAGAACTGTGGGACAAATTGTCTAAAATAGGAAGCCAGACCAATAAATTGTCGTAGCTGTCTTACCGTCTCCGGGGGAGGTAAAGCTGTCAACGCTTCGATCTTACGCGGGTTGGGACGTATTTGACCTTGACTAACCTCAAAGCCTAGGTACTCTACCTTTTGTTTTAGAAAAGCGCATTTCTTGATGTTTAGGGAAAATCCTTTTTCAGTGAGTACTCCGAGAACTATTTTCAGTCGCTCAAGTGCCTGATCTACGCTATCGGCCACAATTAGGACGTCGTCCATGTAGACGACAACAAACGAGTTTAGATCACCTAGTGCCCTAACAATCGCGCGCTGGAAGACGGAAGGCGCGTTTCTAAGACCAAAAGGCATTGAAAGGTATTCATATTGGCCTTCCGGTGTAACAAAAGCTGTGCGCTCGATGGAGTCGGGATGAATGGGGATTTGATGGAATCCTGAAGCCATATCCAATATGGTAAAGAAATGACCGCCGTGTAACTTAGCTATTTGATCAGAAATGAGAGGTAATGGAAACCTATCTGGTATAGTGTTTTCGTTTAACTCACGATAGTCCACACACATCCTGTCGGAACCATCTTTCTTCTTCACGAGCAGTATGGGGCTGGCAAATGGTGAGGAACTAGGCCTGATGACGTTGGCTTTGAGTAACTCGTCAATTTTGTTACGAACAGTTTGCTTTTCATCGGGGCTTAATCGATACGGACGACGATTTACGGTCTTGTGAGGGTCTTTAAGACGAATTTGCATCGCCTCCGTGTCCGCACGAGCAGTCGGTACTCCAGTCGTAAAGGAAGTCTCGAAAGATTTTAAGGTCTCGGTCAGTAATTTCCTTTTCTCTAATAGGACGTCAGTATTTATTAAATCAAAGTCAACCGTGTTTGTCATGGGGAGAGAACAAGACTCTACTACTTTTAATTTTGTAAACTGTAATTTGTCAGATGACATGTGAATGGATAAGCCCTGGGCTAACACTTCGCGTCCGATCATGATATCGTGACGTAAGTAAGAGTCTGGCAGAACGTGAAAAAGGATTTCTAAGAATATGTCGTCAACCTCTACAACTGTCAGTATTTGCGTGGTGGAATTCACAGAAGTCTGCCCTATACCGGTCATAGACACAACGTCAAAACATCGTTTTCCACTAAATTGACATGCAACAGATTCTTTAATTAATGAGCATTCGGCTCCCGAATCATAATAAAATGGCAGTTGCTCACCAGAGTGCCGGAGAAGTCCCGTAGGGTTGTTCACGACGCACAGGTCCACACGTTTATTCTTCACCGCGCCAGCTTCATTGCTATTTCCCTCTTGGCTGCTCCTCTTCGGACAGTCATTCGCGTAATGACCCAGTCCTCTGCAGGCGAAACAGACGACAGCTTTTCCCGCAGG
The DNA here is from genome assembly GCA_947563465.1 of Archips xylosteana. NCBI lineage: Eukaryota > Metazoa > Arthropoda > Insecta > Lepidoptera > Tortricidae > Archips > Archips xylosteana. Next base: position 9,504,246 of record OX387363.1, read on the forward strand.
TGGATCCTTGTTGCCAATGAAGCTCCTTGGTCGGTTATCATTCTTCGATCGGCTGTCGGTTTGAAGCATTTCTCTTTTACGAAAGCATTCTGTAGATTTGTGTCCTAATTTTCCACAGTAGTGACACTTAATGCTGGTGTTAACATTCCCTGAGCGAATCTTCTTAACATCCGGTTCATCTTTGTCGTTACTCGATGATGATTTTCTTTTCAGGAAGGATACCGCTTTGAGCTCCTGTTGCAATTGCGACCTTGATTTGATATCTGTTGTAAACGACAGTCGCTCGACACGTGGCTCAAAACGGGAAATGTGAGCCAATACCGTGGCAATGGCTATTTGCTCGGTAGTCAATCCGTTCCATCGTGACATAATGGAAGACATTAAACTGGACGCATAAGCGGCAAGGCATTCTTTATCGTCAGGCTTTCTAGCATTTAGGTTAATCAAGAATGAAGCAGGTGTTTCGGAATAGTCGTACCTTGTAAGAAAGAGCGTTTTAAAATCACTCCATTTCATTCCGGGGTAAGCCACTGTTGAAAACCAGGTTGAAGCTTGCTTCTTGAGAGCACGGCTTAGAGCCATCATCAAAGAAGTTCCGTGACATTGGGGGTCGTCGATACACATATCCGCAGTCGAAATCCAAGCACGGGCGTCGACGTCTTGCTTTTCTGGGTCAAAATCGGGTAGTCTGATTTCTTTGGATACTGACGGTTGCGGTTTGTTCAGCGTTTGCAACAAAGCCATGAAATTTTGGTTTTGTTGTTCCATTATTAATCGCCATTTGTCGTTACTTGTAAGTCTTCCCGGTAATCGTGGAGAGTGGCATTCATTCCGCACTTCTGATGTCGGGTCTTCCCCTGAAGACTCGCGACCCTCTGCTCTAGACATGGCGCGGGCAACGAAATAACACTCACGTATTTAACACGCAATTATCTATTCACCAAATGAAAATACATTTACAACGAAATCTTAAATGATTGCACTGATTTTAAAGGATTGAGTATGAAACGCGGCGTGTTCGCCGCGGAACTAGATTAACGTGCTCACTATCTGACGTCTCAAATCAGAATGTCTCTTGACCGCCATCTTTTTACCGTTTACCGCGCTTTTTAATTGTCAAACCTGACACTTCCGCCTGCCAGGCTAGCCAACCCAACCAATCTAGTTCCGCGTCCAACACGCCCAAGCTTACCGCTTGACGTTTCCGTACATAGACAATAAGTGTCGGTAAAACTATGCAGAAATCAATCAAGTAACAAAAATCATAATAGATGGCACTGTACTCCAATGCATACTGATTTAAAACTAATTTTTAAAATTTACTGCGTGTGGCGTCGCTATCTACCCACAGCGACATACCTATATTGAATTTCTTTGTATGATAGGTCTTTATGTCAGTCAGTCAGTCTTACGCCAAGTTTTATTTAGTGATGTTCAGCTTGCGTTGATGTCTTTTGTACTAAAAACGGCAAAGTCGAATAAAGGTCGTCGTTCAAACTTGACTTGGGTCAGGGGTAAAAAATTTAAGCCGAAATAAAAAAAAAATTAGTTTGTAAGTATTAAAGACTAATTTTAAAACTTTTCAATAACACTTGGCATAAAAGTATTCTAGTTTTTGTTTACTAACACGAGTAGCAGAACGTAGCTCAACGAATTTTTTTTTAAAACAAAAAAGAATAACGGTGCCTATTGGCGTTATTCGAATAATCAATACTTAAAACCGGCTTGCGCGGACCTGGGTTAGCTACTTAACTCCGAGTTAACTGCTACCCAGGGTTAACAAGTGTCAAAATGTATGGAACTGTCATTCTTAACCCAGGGTTACCGATTTATTTTTTTAACCCAGAACTGTGCATATGGCCCTAAGTGATTCGTTAGCTGGAAATGCTATTGGTCCAATTGGTGTATTTGGATTTAGCACGCTTGGCACTGTGAGCTAAGATACGTAGGTTCAAATCCCGGCAAGCCATCCTGAGAATTAACGTTTTAAAAAAAAAAACTTTTACTTAATATAGTTTTTTGATCTTGGCATTAGATTCCAATTTGACTGTTATCGTTAAAGTGGTGCTCGCACTTAACCACTACGTTGTTTTAAACCCGTAATTTCTTGCGATAAATAACTGCATGAGCTCATCTTGCGCAAGCGACTAACAAAAACTCTGCGTATAAATAGTGATTTAATCAACGGGTAATTTGCGTTTTACGTGTATTATTATGATGATGAATTCATTATTATCATTCACTACTTAGGCTGGAGACGTTTCTCACTGCTAGGCAAAGATCTCCCTCCCACTTTCCCCCTCCCCCATTTTGATCATCATCATCATCATTTCAGCCGAAAGACGCCCACTGCTGAACATAAGCCTCCAAGGCTCGCCAAACAGATCGGTCCTGCCATCCGCATCCAACGCGATCCCGCAACCTTAACCAGGTCGTCGCTCCATCTTGTTGGAGGCCTACCCACACTGCGCTGCTGCTGTTTTTGAGCGGTCTAGATAAATTAAGTACAATTTTTTTTACGTTTTTATGAAAAATATTAATTGACATGAAGGGTAAGGATGAGGATGACATGATGATTGAGGTGAAGGAAAACGTCGTGAGGAAACCTGCACGCACCTGGGGTGTAATTCAATGGTGTGAAGTTCTCAATCCGCACTGGGCCCGCGGGGGAACTACGGCCCAACCCCTCTCATTCGGAGAGGAGGCCTGTGCCTTACAGTGGGACGTATATAGGCTGGAATGATGAGGATGATTAATTGATATAAAAAAAAGTTTTTTGTTTGAAAAAAGGTTAAATTTTGTTAGAACGTACATAAGACCCAGGTTAAAATATGATTATCAAAGCTTTTGAAGACGTTTGTCCTAAATTTAGTACAACTAGGCCTTGTGAGGCCTTATTTTATTTAATTAGAAATTAACTGAAGTACGTGTTTTTTTATTAGTACCAATGCGTCTAGATCTAGAATACACTAATGTTAGTGCACAATAATTTGTATTAATAAAAATCGAGGACAAAAGATACGAAAAGCGAACCAAGAGGTAAAGTTCGAAGCTTCGAACGCGTTGAAATCTATTGCAAAGAGAATACCGAGGGAGGAACCAAATGATAATATTTAATATCATACTAGCTGTTGCCCGCGACTCCGTCTCCGAAAAATTATTTTATTGCTATCCCGCGGGAACTATACTATATGTTAAACCAGGTTTTAAACTATCTGTGTGCCAAATTCCATTAGAATCAGTCCAACCGTTTTAGCGCGAAAGAGTAACATACATCCATCCATCCATACACGCTGGCGAGTTTGTAATATTGGTAAGATATGTTTTTCTTCAGATTTCAGAAATATTAGCTTTAGTATTAAATGGTTATCTTTATTTGTCTATTTGGAAGGGATAATTTCGGGGGTAAATAAAAAAAAATGCATTCCTAATATAAAATTACACTCTGGGAAATCGTTTTGTTACGGCGCCACTTATAAAAAATCCACATATTATTTATTTATTATATCTGACGTTGTCTGGAGATTGCTCTAATTCTATTTACTTCCATTATACATATAATGTAAGTTACACTTCTCAAGATTATTGACCGTTCTACTGCGTGGGACAAATCCGCCCACCATATTAAACTATGCACCTTAGACCACCCTAATACTTACTATTTAAAATCCAACTTAGTCTAACAGAGGCAACAGAGCTGCAACATTAAATTGTTGACGACGTTTTATTTACCAACATAACTATTCAACTTAGCAGAACTCTATGACCTACGTGTTAAAGATCACATTATCGCACTTGAACAGTAATAGTAATTGTGTAGAAATAATCTTTTTAGTACGTTAAACAGATTAAAGATTTCAACTCTATAGCCTACAAATTAAAGTTCATAATTAGTGAGTATTCACACACAGAGGCGAATCTTCATACAATTGCGCTCAATTAGGAACATACTATAATTACAACTTACAAAAGCGAAAAAAATATCCTTTGCCAATGAATCATAATATGTAGTTAAAAAATCTTGATTAAGTCATATTTTAAACAAAAAAAAAGAATCGTTTCATCACATTGCAGCTATGATGCCACAGATACACACACTCAAATAAACTTTGGACTTTTAATACCCTTCTGTTTGGCTGTAGGGATAGTTTTATCATGTGATTAAAAATACTTGCAAAGGAGCCATCCATAAATTACGTCACACATTTAGGGGGAGGGGGGGGGGGGGTCAAGCGTTCTGTGACACTAGAACAAAATAATGGCGATTTTCATAGTAATAAGTGTGACAAGGGGGGAGGGGGGGAGGGGTCCAAATTGATAGAAATTGGTGTGACGTTATTTATGGATGGCTCCAAATAATATTTGGAAGCTATTGGTGGCTTGGGTATTCGAGTGAAGAATTCATGAGTCGGTCGAACAGTATTAGCTGTGCCTGTCTTACAATTGGGATGCACCAAAAAAAATAACCTATAGTTTTTATATTTTTTTTGGAAAGAATAGGATATTTTAAGATACTATTTTCATCGATTTTGAATTTGGTTGAGTATTTAATTTTTTATAATTTTTTTAAGAAATACGTTGGGTGACGTCACAGTGAGAGAGCCACGTTCCATTACCTAGAAAAAATCAAGTCGTACATATAACATAATCTGTGGCACTGCTGAGGGGCTACTACGAAATTCGAAAATCGAAGTTCGTATCGTATTATCCCTCTCACTCTCGTGTCAAATCATATTAGCGTGAGCGGGACGGCACGAAACGAAGCTCGAATTATGCACTTCGTGGTAGGGCCTCTGATTTGTCTTGTCACTGTCAATAATACAAGTTAGTACGGCTTAGGGTCCTAAATGAACCATGACAAAATATAGTTTTATTTATTTCTCTTCTTTTAGCTTCGATTATTCCTGTTTGTTAAATGGTGTGATAGTAAATAGATATTTTTTATTAAAATCTGATATTAAAATTATTTTATATTTACTTGTAACGTAGTAATTTAATAATTAAATTTGTAAAAATACATTGGAAAACTCGTAATACATTTCGGACTTTACGATAAATGACAACTGTTTAAAGCCAGGTGCGCATCATGTGATTAAAGTTCTGTCTTTGTCACTCTTTGCTATTATAAGCAGGACAGCAACATTTCAAACTGTCAATTTGCTTTAGAGTGTAGACCTGCTTTATATCTGCCTTTGTGACGATTCACTGCAGGGGTCAAATGAAGGTCATTACTTAAATTTTCTTTATTTAATTCAGTTTATCATATTTTTGGAATCTGATTTCTGAGAACGCTTCACAGAGCCTATTTCTCCAAACGGTTTTCGATTTATTATACGTTGTCAAAAATTGGGACATCCCAATTATCGTCGCGGAATAACGCTAATTGGGGATGTCTATTTTTTTGCAATGTATTGTAAATCGAAAACCATTTCGAGATAAATGCTTTTTAACTCGTTTTCTGTAGTTGTTTAATTTTAATATTATGTGAAGGGGCGAGAAAGGGAAAGTGGGAAAACGCGTACCTGGTTCGACGTACGCGCGGCTGCGAGATGTTATGGCTGCCGGTCTTACGCACTCCTCTTCTGCTCTTCAGCGATGATACGCGTCAGCGAACGCGTTACCGAAATAAATTAAGATTTGCTCAAAGCCGTGGGCGAATGGCAGGATGGAGAAAACGCTCTCGACATCGACTGACTCGAACCCTGTCGTTGGCTGAACTGGACGAGTGTCAGTTCTTGACGTTTTGCACTATTTGTGTCTACCCGCGTTTTCCGGGGATAGGAAGTATGAAGGATTTGAGGGTAGGTGACATATGAACAGATAAGTTTACAAACAATACCGAACATAACCGCCCCCCAAAGAGCTACCGAGCTCTTTAGATGATTACGCAATAGATGATTTCAAGAAAAAAGATGAGTTGAAATGAAAACTAAATCCTAACCCTACATATTTATAATTAAAACTAAGTTGTTATCCTATTCGGTTTCCCTTAAATTATCTAAGCTAGGCAAGGGACAGACCTTAGCGACAGATCGCAGGCATGTACCGGTGCTAGTCTTGAGCTCTACTATGCGAACTACGCCGTCTGCGCCTGGATGGAGCTTGAATACTCGCGCTTTACGCCATTGAAGAGGTGGCAAATTGTCCTCTTTTACGAGGACAAGGTCTCCTATCTTAAGGTTTGGCACATTTTTGCACCACTTTGAGCGCTGCTGCAAGTTGTGCAAGTATTCAAGCTGCCATCGGCGCCAGAAATGTTGCGATATCTGTTGAACGAGCTGCCAACGGTTGAGCCGTGAGATTGGAGTGTGGTCGAAATCGTATTCAGGCAAGCTCACTAATGGATGTCCGATAATAAAATGGCCAGGCGTCAGTGTTTCAAGATCGTTCGGGTCGTTCGACGTTGGACACAGAGGCCTGGAATTGAGTACTGCCTCGACCTTGACGAAGATTGTGGTCAATTCTTCGAAGGTGAGTACCTGTTCCCCGAGAGTACGCTTCAAAAGAAGCTTGGATGACTTGACAGAAGCCTCCCAGAGACCGCCCATATGAGGCGCATATGGTGGGTTCATGTGCCATTTGACGCTGACCTTTGCCAGTGCTTCTGTCAAATCATGCTTATGTTGACGAAGAAAAACGTCCACCTCGCTGAGGTGGCGCTTAGCCCCTTGAAAATTCTTCCCGCAATCCGTATAAACGTCAGACACCATGCCTCGTCTAGAAACGAATCGGTCAAAGGAGGCCATAAAGGCATTAGTGGTCAAGTCAGACGTCACCTCTAGGTGGACCGCCTTAACAGCCAGGCACACAAAGACGCAGAGGTAAGCCTTAATCACTTTAGATTTACGCTGGTTGGAAGACCTTATGCTGAAAGGACCCGCGAAATCAATGCCAACTCGGATGAACGGGCGTGCCTCGCGTACACGATTTGGCGGAAGATTTCCCATGAAGGGCTCCAGAGGTTTGGCCTTTAAATGCTGACAACGTTGACACATGAAGACGCGGTGTCGAACGACACGACGCGCTGAAAGGATCCAGTAACGTTGATGAAGAATACTGATGAGCTCATTAGCTCCTACATGAAGATAGAGCTGATGAAAGTGGTCGATGATGAGATTCGTCAAGTGATGCCGTTTCGGGAGAAGAAGCGGATGCTTAGCATCGTAGGAAAGATTGGAGTGCCTAAGTCTACCACCGACGCGCAGTAAGCCTGAAGAATCTATGAAGGGATGTAAACGAGCTAAGGGGGTTCGCAGGGCACGCTGTTGACGAATAGACCTCGATTCATCGGCGAATGATTCCTCTTGCGTCAACCTGATAGCTCTGTGCAACGCAGCGCTCAACTCCTCAGTGTTTAGAGGACCTGATTTCTTGTTGGTGGGATGGCGGGAGTTATAAAAGAAGCGCATCGACCACGCTAATATGCGCTGGAGTCTGGACAAGGAGCTGTAACGATCGATGAGACAAGAGGTTGGCTCATTGTCTACTGCTTTGATGACCTGGAATGATGACGTTGCAGGTTTAAGTCCAGGCAAGTTATCACATGCCGGTTGACACGAGGATGGCCAGGCTGCGGAATCTTCCTTCAACCATGACGGTGACCACCATAAGGTGTGGGTCACTAGGTCCTGTGGTAACAAACCCCTGCTCGCGCAATCCGCGGGATTGAGTCCGGAAGGCACATAGCGCCAAACGATGGATGGCAGAAGGCCTTGCACCTGAGAGACTCTATTCGCCTCAAACGTTTGCAGCTTGTGAGGTGGAGTCCGCAGCCATGCCAACACAATGCTAGAGTCGCACCAAGCAATCGTGTCCGCTATGGTGATCCTGCGCTCCAACACGTGCGTAACATGTTCAAGTAGGCGAGCGAGAAGCACGGCTCCCGATAGTTCGAGCCTCGGGATGGTGAGTTTCTGTTTGATTGGTGCGACTCTAGATTTGGCTAAAAGTAAATGTAGTCCTATGTCTCCGTTAGAGTCGACCACCCTGAGATAAACGACGGCAGCATAGCCGTTTTCCGAAGCATCGCTAAAACCTACGAGCTCATAGCGTGCAGGTTGATTACCTAAAATGAATCTAGGTATCCTTGGAATACTTAGGAGATGGAATCCATCCAGGAAGGCATCCCACGATTGGATTGCTTCTGCAGGAAGTGGATCATCCCATGAAAGATCGAACGCCCATAGACGCTGCATGATGACCTTGGCGTAAAATGTGATAGGCGCTAGATAACCACAAGGATCGTAAAGCCGGGCTATGTTGGAAAGGATGTCGCGTTTCGTGCGACACTTCCCGAGATTTGATACGCGGTACACAAAGCTGTCCGTGCTAGAGCTCCACTCGACGCCTAATATTTTGAAAATGTTATCCTCGTTTTCGAACCGAAACGGTGTTTCGAGGTGATCCGCAGGATAACTATTCAGTAGCTCCTGGCTGTTGCTAGCCCACTTCCGTAGTTGAAAGCCTCCTTGAGCTAGCACCGTCACTATTTGCTGTTGTAGCGCTCTCGCGCTTTCCACATTACCGCTACCGCTTATGATGTCATCGACGAAGGTGTCTTCGCGCAGTACGCGTGCAGCCTCCGGATGCGCCTCCTTATTAAGGGTTGCGAGCTCATGTATGACGCGCATGGCCAAATAGGCTGCGCTAGATACGCCGTAAGTGACCGTCGTTAGCTCAAATTGTTGTAATGGCTTGTCCGGGGATTCACGCCAGTATATAGTTTGGTATTTGCAGTCCTCATCGTGCATTCTCACCTGTCGGTACATCTGCTTGATATCGCAAGTAAAAACCACGGCGTGTGTCCTGAATCGTAGAATTATATCCTCAATATTCTGCTGAAGTTTGGGACCTGACATCAGAACCTGATTCAGTGACACACCTGAACTGCTAGCCGCTGACGCGTCAAATACCGCGCGTAGCTTTGTGGTACTGCTGCTCTCCTTGAGTACCCCGTGATGCGGAATGAAGTACCTATCGTTAGACGATAAACCCGATGCAGGCCGCATGTGACCCGTCTGAAGATAGTCAGCCATAAACGCGACGTACATCTCTTTAAGCCTCGGCTCCTTGATCAGCTTGCGCTCTAGGTTGTGGAACCTTTTGAGAGTGTTGTTGCGTGTTTCACCTAGAGGCATGCACTCTGTTTGAAAAGGTAGCCGCACGACGAATCTTCCCGTCTCGTCACGTGTGTGTGTCTCTACAAAGTGTTTCTCGCACTTTAGATCCTCTGGATCTTGAATTAATTTTGTAGGAGCTTCTTCTGCCTCCCAAAATTTAGTAAGTGTCGCATCCAAGTTGGTAGAGCAATGTAGAGCCACAATATGATTGGTAGAGACAGAGACAATAGGGGCTGCGCCCATCAGTACCCAACCGAAAATTGAAGCATAAGCCGTTGGTAGTTCTTCGCCTAGCCTTAACTTCCTACCATCAAAGATTTTATCATAGAGATCCACACCAATGAGCAGGTCAATGGGCCCTGGAATTAAACATTTTGAGTCCGCAAGTGAGATATCCCTACACGCGTCCATTACGTGGGGAGAAACCTGAATGCTAGGGAGATTCCCCGTGATGCGCTTGAGAACGACTGCAGTTGTCACCAGGGCAGGCTGAGCTGTATCCAGTAGAGAGCTGATTGAGCACTCTATGCTACCGCTGGTGTGTTGAGGATTTGAACCTCCCAGTCCGATGAGAAGGCCAGAGGTAGAACGTGGAAGACGCAACTTCTGAGCTAAATTCTCAGTTATGATAGATACCTGAGACCCACAATCCAATAGAGCTCTTGCAGTATGCAAATGCCCGTTGATATCCTGGAGGCCGACCAAAGCAGTTCCTAACATCATAGTAGATTCATTGCAAATACCATGAATGTGAAGAGGTTGAACTGAAGAACTTAAAGTTGTGAGAGCAGCCCCTGGATGATTAGGCTTTGGTGACGGACCAGGCTCCGGTGATTTAATTTCATGCGTGGGATTATTTCTGAATTGATTATCAACCTTATCCATATGAAGTTTTGAATGGTGACGACCATTGCATATTTGACACCTACTTTTAGATATACATTTATTTACTGAATGTGTCCGTAAGCAATTGAAACATAGGTGCCGCTGAGTCACAAACTCCCTACGTTGAATTGTAGACATATTATTGAACTCGTCGCAAACATACAGAACATGGTCACCGTTGCAACATATGCACTTTGAAGCATTGACAGCAAATGATACCTTGGGTGTATTGCCTTGAGCCACCGCTGTCGCTACCCTTGTACCGCTGACGGTTTCCAACACACGAAGATGAGTTTCCAAAAAATTTAAGAGGTTCTCAAATGTTGGAATAGTATCAGGAGTGCTACTGTATTTTGTTTCGAATTTACCTCTAATCTCTAAAGACAGCTTGCGCAAAACAATATGCAATAATATAAAACTCCATGCCTTAACGTCAAACTGTAGCGCTTCCAATGCCTGAGAGTTTTCCTTTAGTGTGTTGACAAATTTACGTAAGTTACTCTGACTTTGTTGAGTACTTAATGATAGGATTGCCTCTAAGTGCTTGTCCGCTATCAGCCTTTTGTTTTGGTATCGATCTCTCAATAATTTATAAGCAATATTGTAATTATCATGAGAAAGTTCTAAGTGCCTAATTAAAGTCAAGGGCTCCTTCTCCAAAACAGTAAGCAAGTAATGCATTTTTTGAATAGATGATAAATCAACATTGTTATGAATAAGACTGTCATACATAGCAATAAAGTTTGGCCACTCTGTGTACACACCGGAAAAATGAGATAATGTAATTTTAGGTAAGCAGACTAGATTCGACCTTGAAAGACATGGCTGTGTTAAAATAGATTCTTGTAACACTTGAACCGAATAATACATTTCATAGAACGGGTATGTATTACAATACCGAAGTACGAAAGACCGAATGTATTAAAACATCGAATGGGTCAAAAGACCGACACGATTTTTTTCTGAAACCGTTAACTTTTTAAAATTGTTATAAAACAAACCTAACCTAACCTAATGGGTTCTGTACGATGCCGTTTTAATAAATTCTGAAAAGTTTACGGTTTCAGAAAAAAATCGTGTCGGTCTTTTGACCCATTCGATGTTTTAATACATTCGGTATTTCGTACTTCGGTATTGTAAAACACACCCCATAGAACTTATTGAACAATCCATCAACATTTGTACGCATATTTATATCGTCACATTTCGACATAAAACCATTGTAAGCGTCCTGAAAACGATCGCGAATAATGTTAATATCATTATATCTAGCCTTAAAACTCGCTACGCGCATCGGATCCCTTTCAGATATGCCGCTAATTTCTGTCGCTAAGTTATACAAAGAATTCATGAAATTGCCCTGAACATTCATTGAAATTATGTTAGCTTTCTGTTGCGAATCATCCAAAGAACCTGTAGGAACATAGGAATCATGCTTATCGCCTTGATTTCCTCCCATTGTTGTGTTAATTAATCGGATGTAAACAAATTATTAAACACGACAAACTAAATAGGTTATGATATGACTTAAATGACAACTGACGTATCGAAACGTCAGTGTTGCTAGTGTTGATTAAAATAAAACCTCCTATACACTGTCCAATTTGATGATTGACAAGTTGGACCGATATGTCAACCTGCAAGTTGACTAGAGGTTACAATTACCGGTTTTGTCTATGGTATTGGAATGAATGAAAATCTACCTACAAATGGAAAAACTAGCAAGTCACAAATATTAATTATTACGAAAGTAATATTTGGAAGATGATGTCACCCTGGATTGAAATATAAGGATGAGGGACCGTAAATGGGAATATTCGGGGTGAAGGACCAAAATTTATGAAGGGGCGAGAAAGGGAAAGTGGGAAAACGCGTACCTGGTTCGACGTACGCGCGGCTGCGAGATGTTATGGCTGCCGGTCTTACGCACTCCTCTTCTGCTCTTCAGCGATGATACGCGTCAGCGAACGCGTTACCGAAATAAATTAAGATTTGCTCAAAGCCGTGGGCGAATGGCAGGATGGAGAAAACGCTCTCGACATCGACTGACTCGAACCCTGTCGTTGGCTGAACTGGACGAGTGTCAGTTCTTGACGTTTTGCACTATTTGTGTCTACCCGCGTTTTCCGGGGATAGGAAGTATGAAGGATTTGAGGGTAGGTGACATATGAACAGATAAGTTTACAAACAATACCGAACATTATGTAATTAATTTATAATATAACAAATAAGCAATGACCTTCATTTGACATTGGTGTAAATTGCGTGACCGGTCCAAGTCGTACTTTATTCTGTGTGGTTAGAATTCTTCACAATTTACGCGTGGATTATACTACGGAGTTTGATTTGGACCCGCTGTCTGACATCTAGCACTTTGTCAGTGCCAGTAAAGTGACACAGTGTATAGTGTACCACTACGCAAAAAATAATTAAAGGGGTTGCCTTATCGTACGCATTTAGATAGATTTAGAAATTAGGCATTGTGGGAGCCCTCAATTATAATCTGACGTTATCAACTAAAATAGTTTCAATAATTAATTTTGAAAAAAGTAGAGAACTAAATGACAAAATATTGAAATTAGTTTCTTATAATTGACTTTTCTATACAAAAAAAATATAAAAACCATGGGTATTTTTTTTTAGACATCCCCAATTGGTTTTAATCGACGAAGAAAAGCAAAGGACAACAGCTGTATAGTGTTTTTAGTAGTTACGAGTACCTCTATTGGATTTATAGATTATAGGTATATCACGAGCTATGTCTCTAGGAGGTTACTTACACTGTGACCCTATCCAACTTAACCATTCACCCGTTAAAACCTTATGACCTACGAGTTAGAGATGCCTTTATCCCGGTCGAGCGGCAGCGGTAAGTGTGCGAAGACGACAATAGCGAGCTGAATCACGAAGTAAACTAGTGCAGTGTAACTGTGTTTGTATAAAACCGCTTTTTGTAGGAGGGAAGTTATGCAATGGATACAGTACCATAGTAAAACCCAGTATGTGATCTGGAAAGAACGAGTTTATTTGCAATCGCACAAGCGATTATAGTACGAATTTTTTGAGGTGTCCCGATCTCGTTAAGAGCCTACCTTTCGAACGAAGCCAATGTATTCTATTATGTCCTCAAGTGAATAATCCTGAGTTTAAAATGAACGTAAATATAAGATAAAATAGCTCATTGAAATAACGACTTTATTATTTAAAATAGAGAGTTAATTTTAAATGAAACTTTGTTGGCAGATAATATTTTTCAACATTGAATGCGTCGTAAGGCCTAGGCCATTGAAGACCTCCTAAATGTATGACATTATGTATGAAACCTACTTATTAGCTGCTTACTAGTTATGTTGTCTTCAATAGTCATTGTACTGTATTGTATTAATTCTGTGATCGATACTATTGATTTTGAGAACTTAAAGAGTTTCATGTTCGTCTCAAGCAGCAGTTAACTTGAAGCTGTTGCAATACTTGTAATTAAGCGCAGGGAGTAATGCAAGTATTGCATGCGACCCACGGGCCAAGGACGATGCTTTGTTCATCTGCCGCCAGGCCAGCATTAGCTTAACTTAAAATAAAAAGTAGAGGTTGAAATGGTCTGCAATGCGTATTTATAAAAGCTTTCCTTAATGATTTGATTATAATATTTATAATTCATCTTGCGTTCTGCTTCGCTCCACAACCAACTGTTACATGTGTGGCGACGCGGCGACGCACCTTCAAACATTAAATAAATATACAAACACACAGCAAAAACCATAATAAAAAAATTAAATAAAAAATAAAACCTTCTTCAAAAAACATCCAAAAAAACTATGAAATAATAATTGAACCGAACCGACCACAATAAGCATGAAAATATCTTTCTTCTAATCTGTTTGAAGTCAGTGCCTCAGCTCGAGCCAGCAGGAGTGGACCTAGTATTCTAACTTACCTACATACCTACTATCTATAGGGCTTCTACACTCCTGCTGGCTCGTGCTGAGGCACCGACTTCATACAGATTAGAAGAAAGATATTTTCATGCTTATTGTGGTCGGTTCGGTTCAATTATTATTTCATACTTTTATTGGATGTTTTTGAAGGAGGTTTTATTTTTTATTTTTTATTTTTTTTATTTTTTGCTTTTTAGTTGTTTCTGTATAAAATAGATGCGTAGGATAAAATCATCAGTTTGACTTCGAAATAAGTTTATGTTGAAAATTTTATTTTCAATGCTCGACGGGGTTGTGTTGTTTTATTACAGAGTTCCATGATACTTTCTGAATGCAAATGCTCGACTTGTCACCGAAAATACTAAAATCGCTCTATATTTTTCTTGAATTTTTGAGGAGTTTCTTCAATTCCTCATGGATCCCATCATCAGAACTGGATTTTGGTAACAACGGGACCATCCTTGAAGCATGTGCTTTCAAACAACGAAAGAATTTTCCAAATCGGTTCATAAATGACGGAGTTCTGAGGTAACACACATTAAAAAAAAAGAACACAGCCGTATTGACACTTGCCATCGCTTTATCCATCTCTCTCTGTCACAATCTTATACGGTTTTATAGAAAGAAATAGTAAATACGAGAGCAAGCGACCGCGCGTTAGACAATACGACCTCAGGTTACTGATGTGATTGCTGGCAACTGGTTTAACCATGAATCATTAAGAATAATAAATAATTTCCAGATATGTAAATACAACCTAGGCCTCTTCAAGGCTAGAGTGAATAGGATGTTACTGAACCAGTAAGATACACCTTTGGCCTCCGAGATAGAGGTCAATAACGGGTCAGTTTCATTTAAAAAAAACCGGCCAAGAGCGTGTCGGACACGCCCAAGATAGGGTTCCGTAGCCATTACGAAAAAATGAAGTAATATTTTTCTAAGGATTTCGTATGTGTACGGAATCTTCCAAGTTAGGTATCGTCAATACTTTGAAAAAAAGCTCGTATCTCAAAATCGTTAATCTGGCAAAGTGAACTTTATTACGTGCATATCAAGGTTCAGTTTTGTTTACATGCTGATTTGAGATACGAGATTTTCAAAGTAGTGACGGTATGTTTAATACCTTAGGCTACTATTTACTCTTAAACTACAAATAATTCCCAAGCAATCTTAGCCGCTATAATTTTCCTTGTAAATTTAATATATTTACTACCATTTTGAATTTTTTCAAATTTTTCCACCCAACAGTTTAGATTTTAGAGGGGGGGGGGGGGGGGGGACGGTCGATTTTAATGAAAATTTTCACTTTAAAGTTGAATATTTCGTAAACAAATCACTGAATACAAAAATCGTGTAAGCAACCCCCCAATGGTTTTAAAAGACCTATCCAACGATACCCCACACTATAGAGTTAGTCGAGAAAAAAAAAATCACCCCCACTTTACGTCTATGGGAGGTACAGTCAACAGCATAAATAAGTGATTATTTATGTACCTTGTCGCTTTAACGTCATGTTTGAAATGTCATACACATTGTCAAACGATTGAAAACGACAAGGTACATAAATGACCACTTATTTATGCTGTTGACTGTACCCTAAAAAAATTTTTTTTAGTTTTTTTTTATTTAACCACTTTGTCGGCTTGACTAATATATATATTCATGCCAAATTACAGTTTTCTAGTACTAACAGTCTCTGAGCTTAGCCGCGGACAGACAGACAGACAGACAGACAGACATGGCGAAACTATAAGGGTTCCTAGTTGACTACGGAACCCTAAAAAGGTAACTGCGTTTTTGCCAAGCCGTGGTCCGACGCCCTTTGGCAATATTAGCGATGACTTCACTCACCACTGCATTTACGATCATTAAATCATGGACATGACTGTTTATCACGGGAAGTAATGGCGGCGATTTATTGATAAACTAGCATTTATTACATTCAACTCTAAGTCAAAAGTATATAATAATATTTTTATTCAGTTTTGCTTCAATTCAAGTACTTTATGAATGTCTACCACCGGTTCGGGAAAACCCTGTTGAGAAGAATGCGGCAAGAAACTCAACAAGTACCCTACCTATATTTTTTCAAACAGCAGGCTTATTGTCTAACGTTTTTGACGCTTGCCTTCGCAATCACTATCTCTTTCTCTCCAACGATATAAAAGGATGACAGAAAGAGACGGTGAAAGCGAAGGCAAGCGACAGAAGCGTTAGACAATACGGCCTCAGATCTACAATGTTATTGAATAACATACATCTAAAGTATTTGATACAGCTATTTTTTTTAACATTAGTCATTAGTTCAATTGAAATTCCGGGATCTTAAGAAAATCCCCGGGGATTCAAACAGATTGAACGTGGTTTTCATTTATGTTGACTGTAACATCACTGCAAAATTACATGTCTTGTCAGCGCTTTAGATAATGGAATTTTACATAAGTACTTAAATCCAGTGGAATACCGGTATAAAAATACGACGCGATGAAGACGATGCAAGGATTTAGTGAAATCCAGGAATTTCAATTCAGATGCCAGACTTAATGGTCTACCGAAGCCGTGAGCACATGCTCGTCAAATGTAACACAGATTTTCACCATTTTTGAACTTTTATAACTTCATTTAATTTAGAATTAGAAACCACAACAACATTATATCGCGGCTCGTGAACTGTAATCTCTTTACAATTTGTACTAGAGTAACAATTGGCTAAGTAAAGTTTTTTTAAGAGGTGCTAATTATATTTTTTTTCGACAGTCGGCGTTCTGAAGATCGAGAAACTCCAGCTGTTTTATTTTTATCTCCTATTGTTTACTGGAAATATTTTTTTAAGTGTTCGAGTTGACATTTGTGAGATTTAATGGCTGACAAGCGATTCGTGCTCAGTACTTAGTAGAAACAGAAAAAAAACTAAGTCATCTGTCACTTTTGTCCATGTCAAACCGTTTGCGTTTCGTTTGCTTTGCGTTTTGGTGTGATTTTTGGACTATTTTTAACAACCTCCGCACAAAATCCGGATTTAAAATTTTACCGCATTTCTCCACGACTTATGCACGATAATTGAATCACGATTGAATATTTTTGATCATTATTTTGGAACTGCTTTTTGGACAATGCAAAGTAAACGAAACGCAAACAGTTAGATTTCTATTGACATTGACAATTGACTTCGTTTTTTTTTCTATTTCTGCTAAGTACTGAGCACGAACCGCTTGTCAGCCATTAAATCTCACAAATGTCATCTCGAACACTTAAAAAAATATTTCCAGTAAACAATAGGAGATAAAAATAAAACAGCTGCAGTTTCTCGGTCTAGAAGAAGACTACTGTCGAAAAAAAATATATTTAGCACCTCTTCAAAAAACTTTACTTAGCCAATTGACGACACGCAAATAAAGTGACAATAAAACAATTTTTGTTTTGCGGCTCCCAGACTATTGTATGTACCTACTATTTTCTAGGTAAGAAATAGTTGACCAGACGCAATATAATGTTATTGTGGTTTCTAATTCTAAATTAAGTAAATGAAGTATAGGTCAAATATTGTCTACTTAGTCAATCAAAGGTAGTTTCTCTTTAGTTAGTCGGAGTTAAAAGTAACGCCTCAACTCGAATCCATTCCGCACGCCATTCATTCGCCTATTAAATCTCCATCTAATAACAAGCTATTGTTTCCACGTCGTTATATTCGGAACATTTGCGAATATTCATGAGTATGGCGTATTGAGAAACCAACTATACAGAGAAGACGAAGAAATAACATTGTATTGGATATACATATATGTATAGGTCAAAG
Source organism: Archips xylosteana (assembly GCA_947563465.1). Classification (NCBI taxonomy): domain Eukaryota; kingdom Metazoa; phylum Arthropoda; class Insecta; order Lepidoptera; family Tortricidae; genus Archips; species Archips xylosteana. The sequence goes on from OX387363.1 coordinate 9,521,981, forward strand.
ATTCCGCCGGTATGTGGCGAATTTCTTTCTAATCAAGAACTTTAAGGACCGCAAGATTGATGCAAAAAAACAATATTTGTGTCATACACAATTTTTTCGTTGCGTCTCTCCTGTGGACATGGGAAAAGTTAAGGCTCTATAGCCAATATTTTTTTAGTCCTGTCAACATCGGCGTGTGGAACGCCTGGCCAACCTACGGACCATTTAAGAGGGTTTATACCTGCTGAGCTGGCAACGTCGCATTTTTGTTAGTTTTTCTCGATTATTCCATAAAAATTGAATGAAAATTAAAAATGTTTTGAATACAAATTGTTCTAATATATAAGTTAATGTGTCTACTGCAATAATAATTCGTGATAAGACTTTTATTTTCTTTAAAAACCGTTAGGTAATAATTTGTTCGTTTTTAAAGAAAATAAAAGTCTATCACGAATTATTATTGCAGTAGACACATTAACTTATATATTAAAACAATTTGTATTCAAAACATTTTTAATTTTCATTCAATTTTTATGGAATAATCGAGAAAAACTAACAAAAATGCAACGTTGCCAGCTCAGCAGGTATAAACCCTCTTAAATAAATCTTTTTTTTTCTTATTAGTGTTCCATACCTACCCAAGTACTAATAGAACTCTTTTTATACGCTAAGATTATATTTCACTTAGGGCCACTTGCACTGTTCAGGGTTAAAAAATGAAAGCGGTAACCCTGGATTAAGAATGACAGTTCCATACATTTTGACACTTGTTAACACTGGGTTAGCACTTAACTCTGAGTTAAGTAGCTAGCTAACCCAGGTCCGCGCAAGACGGCCTTAATTATGTACAAAACGGAGTGGAAAAATTTATTTATTTTTATTTTTTATTTTATTTTATAACCACACTAATATGGTTATCGGGAATCAAACATTTAACAGGTGATGGATGGGGATGATCCGTAACAAAAGGCGGGTAGAAAGAAATAAGAAGTTTCCAAAACTTTTCCACAGAACATTTTACCTGCCGAATAAAATTTTACACTGTCAAGTTATTCAACATGTGTTTGTAAAAAAAGGTTACCTGCTTATTGAAAATACCAGGAACTGTCCATTGTGATTTTAACTGCAAAGGTACCTACAAGTTTGTAGCCGACTAGGTATGTTGTATACATGCAGCGGCGCTATTGGTTTCTATGTTTTTCTATGAAGATTGTGAGAGCTATGAAGGGAAGGGATCTTGTAGGATTTGTCATGCTTTTGGCTAATCGCTTATGATCATTATCATCATAAACATTTAAGCCGAAAGAAAAGTCACTGCTGAACATAGGCTTCCCCAAATGTTCGCCAAGCAGACCGGTCCTGCGCCATCCGCATCCAACGCGTTCCCGCAACCTTAACCAGGTCGTCGCTGCATCTTGTTGGAGGCCTACCTCCACTGTGTTTTCCGGTCCGTGGACGCCACTCGAGAACCTTTTAGCCCCATCAGCCATCAGTTCTACGAGCGATGTGCCTTGCCACTGCCACTTGAGTCTGGTGATTCTTCGAGCTATATCCGGTGACTTTAGCTCTTGCGCGAATTTCTTCATTTCTAAAGTGATCCCGCAGATAAACTTACAAGCATAGCTTTTTCCTATTAGTGATTATCTAACAGATTGAGATATGCGATGCATGGGAAAAATTCGTGTCTAAAGTCCTGACCAGTAGTGGTAGTGTAGGGGAATGGCTCGCGGCACGGAATGCTGAGGACCTGGGTTCGATTCCCAGCGCTGGTCTTTTATCTGGGGTTTTTTCTGTTCATCCATGTTTCAGTTTGTGTTTAGTATGAAATATATAGCTTTTCCATCGCCAACTGAGTGACCTTGAGCTTTCTTATGAGCCCCAACGTTCGCGGCCACGTCTCAGTGCCACAAGTCACCACTGTCAATAGACACTGGTCAAAGACTCGCTTATGGTATCTGTCTTTTATTCGCCAATCAATAATGGATATATTAAACAAAAAAACCGGCCAAGAGCGTGTCGGACACGCCCAAGATAGGGTTCCGTAGCCATTACGAAAAAATCAAGATTTTTCTAAGGATTTCGTATGTGTACGGAACCTTCCAAGTTAGGTATCGTCAATACTTTGAAAAAAGCTCGTATCTCAAAATCGTTAATCTGGCAAAGTGAACTTTATTACGCGCGTATCAAGGTTCTGTTTTGTTTACATGCTGATTTGAGATACGAGTTTTTCAAAGTAGTGACGGTATGTTTAATACCTTAGGCTACTATTTACTCTTAAACTACAAATAATTTCCAAGCAATCTTAGCCGCTATAATTTTCCTTGTAAATTTAATATATTTACTACCATTTTGAATTTTTTCAAATTTTTCCACCCTACAGTTTAGATTTTAGAGGGGGGGGGGGGACGGTCGATTTTTATGAAATTTTTCACTTTAAAGTTGAATATTTCGCAAACAAATCACTGAATACAAAAATCATATTAGCAACCCCCCAATGGTTTTAAAAGACCTATCCAACGATACCCCACACTATAGGGTTAGTCGAGAAAAAAAAAATCACCCCCACTTTACGTCTATGGGAGGTACCTTAAAAAAATTTTTTTAGTTTTTTTTATTTAACCACTTTGTCGGCGTGTTTAATATATATATTCATGCCAAATTACAGTTTTCTAGTACTAACAGTCTCTGAGCTTAGCCGCGGACAGACAGACAGACGGACAGACATGGCGAAACTATAAGGGTTCCTAGTTGACTACGGAACCCTAAAAACGAAAAGCAGCCTATCAGGCAGCAGTTTACAATTTTATAATTATCTTGTACCTATATCGCACTGAACGGCTAGCACTCGCGTTGTTTTATTAGGGTTCCGTAGCCAAATGGCAAAAAACGGAACCCTTATGGATTCGTCATGTCTGTCTGTCTGTCCGTTCGTATGTCACAGCCACTTTTTTTCCGAAACTATAAGAACTAACCTGTTGAAACTTGGTAAGTAGATGTATTCTGTGAACCACATTAAGATTTTCATACAAAAATAGAAAAGAAAAAACAATTAATTTTGGGGGTTCCCCATACTTAGAACTGAAACTCAAACATTTTTTTTTCATTAAACCCATACGTATCTATGGATAGGTCTTCAAAAATGATATTGTGGTTTCTAATATCTTTTTTTCTAAACTGAATAGTTTGCGCGAGAGACACTTCCAAAGTGGTAAAATGTGTGTCCCCCCCCCTGTAACTTATAAAAATACTCTGATATGGTAAAACTAAAAAAATATATGATGTACATTACCATGTAGGTAAACTTCCACCGAAAATTGGTTTGAACGAGATCTAGTAAGTAGTTTTTTTTTAATACGTCATAAATCGTAAACCGCAATTTTTTATAGATAATGGTACGGAACCCTTCGTGCGCGAGTCCGACTCGCACTTGGCCGGTTTTTATCTTTTGCCGCTCAGCGCGTCAAATTCCTTCCGGATCAAACAGGAAAGGACACAATGTATAGTCGGGGTAAGAAAAGGTTCGTCACTTTTCGACCTTAACTCGTTGACATAGAGTCGAAAAGTGACGAACCTTTTCTTACCCCGACTATACGACAAACAAGAAAAGGGCGCGTTTACCGCGCTTATACAATAACTTGGTTGGGATCTTCCAAGTCACTGACACCTCCACGTTACTCTAATTCTGTCAAAACACATACGCCACGGCACAGACCCAGGATGAGTGGTAGTAATGCAAGCTTACGAGGGATGGCCAGGATATATTAAAAAAATGTTGAAAGTAGTTAAAAAATCGGCCTACATAAACCCCGTTAGTATCGGCGAACGTCTATATTAAGTCTGTGCCACATAACAACGGTGCGTGTCGCAGATTTCGAAGTTCAATTAGCGATAGCGGGTTGTCATCGAGGCCGCAATCAAACTAGCGGCCAGTAATCGTATGGTAGGGCGTCACAGCTCCCGCCCCTATACAGCTATAGGCACTATTCCTCATGACACTGGGCAAGTAGAGTGGACACAGAGGACAATAAGCGTGATGTACTGAATCGTTAAATTGTCTAGCTTTTCCTTGCTACTGTGACCACACGTAAAAGATACCTATGCCTGTGTAATACTAATACTTACACATACGTCTGCATGCACCATACCAACCTCTTCTACATACGTCAAAATCTTGGAACATATAGACTAGTCACTAACCATACTTATGTTATGTATGAGTCCCTGTAAGGGCGCGGCTATATCAGATGGTTGTTTTTTTTTAAATTTAAAACCATTACCGAAAAAAAAACAGTTATCATTTTGTAAACTAACATATGACACACAAAAGGCTGATGCAGTACTACAAGAACATGAGGCAGTGGCGGGGCGAGAAAAATTTTGCAAGTAAAGCCGGAGCAAAAAAAACCTAAATCTAACGAAGGGTTCCGTACCATTATCTTTAAAAACGGCAAAAAAAAACCAGGTTTGTTGTATGGGAGCTCCCCTTAAATATTTGTTTTATTCTGTTTTTTAGTATTTGTTATAGCGGCAACCAAAATACATCATCTGTGAAAATTTCAACTGTCTAGCTATCACGGTTCATGAAGGTACAGCCTGGTGACAGACGGACGAACAGACGGACCGACGGACGGACAGCGAAGTCTCAGTAACAGGGTCCCGTTTATACCCTTTGGGTACGGAACCCTAAAAATATACCCATTTATCCTCTTTTTAAAAAGCAGTGCAGTAATGGAAGAGCGTTTGGTTACTTCGAAAGTTTAGTCAACCCGGGGGGAATCGGGTTGTTAATACCCTTCGCCACTGGCATGAGGTTGCGTTCCTTTACAATTTGTGAGTTAAAACATAAATTAATAAATAAATATCACGGGACACTCGACACCGACACCTAGACTCAAAATAAGCAAAGCTTGTGTTATGGGTAACTACCTACTAGGCAACGGATAGATAGAAACTGAAATACATAATTAAACACCCAAGACTTGTGTTGTGAACAAAATATTCGTATTTTCCATACATAAATCAACCTCGGGGATCAAACCAACCTCAAGCTAATCTAAAATTACAATTAAAATGCTCCAGGATTTTAGCACGATTTCGCAGCTCGCTCAGTAACAACTTATAAATACGATAGACCCCTAAACCCCAACAGACACAAACTCGTTATTGTTTCATGTTTTCTTTGTTTCATTAGCTTCACGGATGGATTCTCCGCGCCATGAAATGTCGTAACGCGAGAATTTCTGCTAACGACCGCGCCTGCGTAATTATGGTGTCGACGAATAAATATAAAAAATTGATACGTTGCAACAATTGGCTACAGTTGCGAAAGCGAATGCGAAGAAAGTTTTACGCGTTGATATACGTCGTGTACAAATGATACAACAAAAATATCAATGAATCAAACATAAATGAATTGTCATATGCGTTTGTTCAAGCAATCAATGCGCTCAACAAAGATGGTTGGATGAACGAAAGGCAGGCCTTTGCCACTTTGCCTAGCAGTGGGACACTATAAAGCGTAAACTACAAATTAGTCTTTGATTAGTTTGGGACTAGGTCAATTGGCGTCAATCGTCCCATGATTTATTTATTTATATTTTTCATATGGAGACAGGTAAAGGCCGGTCGTAATATAAATCTTCCTAGGTAAACTTTTCGCTTCGAGCCCATATCTTTCAAAACAAACTGTATCTTCATAGTATTAAGGTTCTAATTTAATGTAATGGCTCGAAGCGAAAAATTCACCTGGGAAGACCCGACCCGCTGCCGTCTATGTGTGTTTTACGCTTTAGGCGGCTCTTCACGATGGTCAAGCTAGCACCATATTATCTCACTCTAACGTGTAACTGCGTCCCTCAATTGGCGACATTGACCAACGTGAAGAGATACTATAGAGCAGAAAAAGTACTACGTAATTGTATTTAATTGATGACGAGCTCCCATTGTTTACGCATCAGTGCGTGCATTCCCACGCTGAAACATAAGAACTAAGCGATCGGATTGAATTGTTAAGTAGAAAAACATTGTTTTCAATTTTATTGTATCTGTATAGGTACAATAAAATTTACTGTGTTGTGTAGTTTTAAAGGGGTCCCCAGACGGTCAAAATTGCGTGACAAAGTTTTACGTAATTGACAAGGCTTGACCCAACGCCTCATTTCGCGCTCCTTTTTAGGGTTCCGTACCTCAAAAAGAAAAAACGGAACCCTTATAGGATCACTTTGTTGTCCGCCCGTCCATCTGTCTGTCAAGACCCTTTTTCTCAGGAACGCGTGGAGGTATCAAGCTGAAATTTATATCAAATACTCAAGTCTACTGTCCCTTGGAGCTGTGAAAAAATCAAACATCTAAGCCAACGCAATCAAAAGATACAGCCGTTTATGACGCAAATTTCCGCATATTTTCGAAACTCGCAAGGGAATCAAAACCTACAGGGTACTTCCCGTGAACTCTGAATCTTGAAATTTGGTACGAAGCTAGGTCTTATAGCACAGATAAAGGAAAAATTGCGAAAAGCATAATTTTTTTTGTCTGTCTGTCTATATCGGTAACCAACGCACATTTTCGACACTCACAAGAGAATCAAAACCTACGAATACTTCCCGTGAACTCAGAATCATGAAATTTGGTACAAAGCAAGGCCTTATAGCACAGATAAAGGAAAAATTGCGAAAAGCATACATTTTTTTGTCTGTCTGTCTATATCAGTTACCAATCTACAATGATCCCACACTGCGCACATTTTGCTTAGGAGCAGGGGTCTGCTAAGACTGGATGTTCATAGATACATATAAATTTATATGGAACCCTCGGTGCGCGAGTCCGACTCGCACTTGGCCGGTTTTTTTCTCAATCACTCCTATTACACTTTGAATGTGTTGCCAGTGTTGCTTGACAAGCATGTATCTAAACAGCCAGGCACGCTTGACAAACATTGAGAAAAAAAAACATCATGCATATTCATTAACGTAGATTGCTTGGCAAGGACTTCAAACTTCGTTCCAAACGGTCGATTTTTTTGGGCGTGCACGTAAAATTAACGTATATGTAAAATTAACGTATGTGTTAAGCAATTTTGACCGTCTCGGCACCCCTTAAATTAGGACTTATATATTTGTATTCTGTCAAAATATTCCTGGGGGGCTACTACGAAATTCGAAGTTCGTATCGTGCTGTCCTTTTTCCTCTTGTGTTGCGTGAACGAAATGGCATGATACGAAGTTCGAAAATCGAATTTAGTAGTGTAAAGCGTGTTAATCAAGACCGTAATTTAGTGACATTAATGCGTACGATGCATATTTTGTAACGTTATGTAATGTAAGCATGTTTATAAACTTCACTGTCGCTAAGTAGAATGCAACAATAATATTATTGACCAAAAATCTGATTCATCCTCGTTAGTATGCCAAATAATTTACACGTGTCTCAAGTAGTAAACAAACACGATTCTGCTATGTATTACTTTTTACTATTAATTAAGCCAAATAAAGATTTTCTAAATGAACCTTTGAACAGTGAACCGTTTCCTGAAAATTAAATCATAACACTCGACAATACCATTCGAAAATGTTAAAAATCTGTGTGAGAACACTACAGTGCTAATTATATTTTTGAGTAATTGAATAGATTAGTTACAATAAATGGAATCTTGCTCCTCCGTGAAGATGTGAGGCCAAGCAATGCGAAATTGTTTGCTTTATAATGCAAAAATAAATTAACATGTGACTCCGCAATAACAAGATTAATTAATACCATAATTTTCTACTATTTATCTACACGTATTTCAACCTCAGAATAATTTTTACTACTTTTAACCCCCGACACAAAAAGATGGGTGTTATAAGTTTGACCACTATATGTGTGTATCTGAACCGATTTAGATGTGGGTTTTTTTTTATTTGGAAGCAGGTTTCTTGGAGATGGTTTTTTGACATGTTTCATTAAAATTGGTTCAGCCGTTTTAAAGTTATCAGCTCTTTTGTTACCTGCGGAAGCGATCTTAAACGTATTTACTTTATTTTCAAACATAATGTGTGACCAAATTATGTCAGAGATTTTTAAAATTTTGAATTTATAGTTATTAATGGTATTTTTGAATGTCGTGGTCTTAAAAATCGGTCCACAGTACTGAAAGTGAAGTGACAGCTTACGCACCGCCGCCTGCCTCCGCAAGCATTAGTGCGAGGCAACCAAGTTCAAGCTGTTTTGTTAGCGTGTTAAAATGCTATGGTGGTTGCTTTCATTGCTGTAAAAAATAGATTTAATTTTTTACGTCTTCGACGTTTAAAAAAGCGATTGGTTCCTGGTCACAATCCCACTAATATTATGAACGTGAAAGTTTGTATGGTTGGAAGCTTTGCTTAGTTTGGGGCAAGGTCAAAAGGGATGTTGACGCCATTAAAAAATAATTTGAAGACACGACTCCAGTAACACGCTTTATTTTAGCCCTGAAAACCAGATTAATTTTCGATTAACTGCAGAATTAGATTTTATGTGCTTTAAAACAAAAAATAAATAGTTAGTTAGTTGATCGAGTTGGCGAACAACTCTAACAAGTGACGTCATAAGTTGCTATTTGCATTGGCTCTATGGGAGAATTGTGTTTTGACAGCTCATAATAAGTACGTCAGTTGATTGGTGGTGTCAACATCCCTATTGGTGCCAATCGTCCCCTGATTTGTATATTATATTTGTTTACGTTGTAAGAAGAATACCCGTACAAATTATCATGTCTTGTAGATACTATTCACCTAAATCCCTCCAACCATTTTGGTATGAAACAGCAAAAAACACACGCATGGACCCACACACCCACATACATACAAACTTTTGCGTTTACAATATCAATAAGGTCAGTGGCACAAATAATTATTCGTATTGACAATTATTTTGAATAATCATTGGTGTCGTCGATTAACAATGTAATAGATTGGTACATTGCAACATTTTCCTGTTTTTATGAAAGTGCGTATTTGTTAACATACGAGATCTATCCAGTTTTTAGAACTGCTTTTGTAAGACTAAATCCGGATCTTGTCGTTGCTGCGTAAGGCTGGGAAGTCCGGTGACTCGCAGCTTGCTTTATGCAATGATCTTGGACTATAGACTCTATTTTTATCACTACAGAGACTATTTGGAAACTTTTGTGAATAATAACTTAGCAGTATGTACAGTCGAGGGCAGCCATAATTGTTACAATATTTGCCGTGATTTATTTTTCAAAAGTGTTTTTTAATAAAATTACACGTCAAGATCGCTTATCTTCTTTCTAATGCTAAAAAACGAAGTATACCGACGACAAGTCAAAATTTTCTGAATAATCCTATGAACAGTGGCCGATTTATGAAATCATAACAGTCGACAATGCCATACGAAAATGTTAAAAATTATTATACAGCCATCGCATCAAATATATATATGTATGTATATATAACACCACAACATATAATATATATATGTATGTATATGATCACTGTTGTAGAGGCGTATAGATATTTGTAACGTAGTCTTGGTAACGTACATACATTTATATTATAACCTTAACTGTACTATCGAACCATTTCATTCCTGCCTCACCGTAGAACCACTAGAACGATCTCACAGTAAGTTTAATAGTTAATTCCCTTGCCAAGTAATACGATGTCTCTATTGACTTTTTTCTGTAAGAAGGTTCGATAGTGAGTCACGATTCAGTTGGTCCGATAACACCTTCCCTCCCTTTGTACTCGTATGATAAATGGAAATTACGTATAATTAAAATACTTATAAGTAGTTTAAGGAATGAGTGTTGTTCTCTGTCAAAAAATGTCTGAAAGTTTACAAAATTTTGCCAACGCAGCCGTGAAAGCTAATTCGGTCCACGTTAACGACACATTGTTTGAGATTCTATGTGCGTTAGAGAATGTCTTTAGTTAGCTATGACTCCTGTAACTTGTAACAAGTGCCTTTTTGTAAGTTACTTATGTGCTCTCTTGGCCACTTGAGAAATAGACCTACCGTATTTGAACTTAAAATTTAAATTAAGATTGTAAACACAAAGGAAATGATATGTACACAATAAGACAATAGTTTATGAATGTGACCGAGCAAAACGAGTGACTCACTGAAAAAATATATGAAAATAAAACTTAAGTCAAAGGATGATAAAGTAAACAATACTAACCTTCCCATGAAATCACCTAATTAGCAAATAATGGAACTGTTTTTCAACGTGACATTGGAACCTTTGTTAACTGTTCTGTAACATTTTTTATCCATTGTTGAACTAATTGGTACATTTTTTCTTTATTTAGTCATTATGACACCTTTATTTCCTTTTTCTTGACAATTTAGTATCGTTTTGCAGTTAAATCTTCGCATTATAATAATTTAGCAAAAGAACACCAAGAGGTTTTTCCCGGAATAACTATGAACATTTGTAGAGATTGAGTTTTAATTTTAAAATACCTCCTGAATACACCCTTCCAGCCAGCATCAACATAAACTTTTTTCACCTCCATTAAAAATTTCATCTACCTCTATGGTTCGTGTTCCAAGTTTGAACGATTCGCTGTCGCTTTCGCGCGCATGCATGGCGTCAGCTGGCCCGGCGCATTGCGAACGGAATGTGGAAGATTGCGAAAATTACATGTGTTTCCTTAGCCGAGCCGGCTGTGTATTAGAATTGCAGCTGATATTAAAGCGAATTTATACGAAGTGTGTGAAAGAGATTTCACAGATGTGATTTCATAGGTCTCTTGATACTGTAGATAACATAAAACATAAGAAAAGCTGTTTACAGGGCTGACGATGAAACGACAGTGATGAAGATAACAGCATTCGTGACAGCAATTGTCGAATGCTGACATGAATCCGAAGAATAAAACTCACGATAAAACAACTTCAAAGTAGTTTATTGTTTACAAAATTCCGAATCGTGTATTGTGCAAATTATTAAATTGTTTTAATTTTGCAGCGTTTTAATGTATGTTTTAGTTATTCAGATCTTTTATTAATTGTTTTTTCAACGTTTTTCGAATCGTCTCGTTGAACAAGTGTTTTAATAACTCAAGTTTCGCTTAATCTAAAGAATGCTTTGTTACTTTGATAATAAAGTTTCGTTTAGCGTGAAATAGTACTAGTGCATTAGGTACTAATTATCTTCTAAGAGCTAGACTAGGGATGTGCCATTGATCTATAATTCTTATCGATAACTACAAAATTCTATTAAAATGTTTGTGTTTCAGTACATCAACCAGTTTAGCATTTTTTCTTGTTAGAATTTATAGTTTTAGCTACTAACCATAAACTTTTGATAAGGTAGCTTAGCCTAGTGATTACTTGATTAGTGATTCCGACATTGAAGGTGGAGGTCCCGGGTTCGAATCTTGGTGAGGGCAGACGCTTGTAAAAGAATAATATGTTTTTATCTAAGTCATGTACATTTGAGTACATATATTGTACAGAACAAGTTTTGCTTCGTTTGGAACTATATGGGCATTGATTTATATTGATTGACCCATGTCATTTATTTTTATCACTTCTTAAATCACATTAAATAATACGTATTTTTTAGCAATTCACCACGAAAACAAATAAAAAGTACGGAGTAAAAAGTTTAAAGTTAAAGATAAGCTTTTGCCGGTGCTTACTAAGTATTATTGTCCTAAAATAATGTTTCATAAAAATATAGGTTGTTAAAATATTATTTTTTTCCATTATCGACGATTGTTCACATCCCTAGAATTTACTTGCTAAGCTGCTTTGCTCGTGCACGGTTGCCTAACTGAGGGTGCATGTATCAAACCTCCTTAGGTACAAGCAATAATCGTTATTATAGCCGAGAGCCAATAATTATCTGGAATCTAAGAATAAATCAAGTTGCTGCTAGCCTGATTGCCTTTCTTTCGCTTAAGAAAATACGTTAGGATTTTAGATTAGGTATATATATTTCGGAAAATTAAGAGTAAAGATGATCTAAAATTAAAAAAAAAGACTTCTGAGACTACCTTCTTAGATTACCTTCGGTACTTAAACACGCTCAAATAAAAATGGTAGGTATTTTATTTAATAAGCAATTAAGATTATCTATATACTAAATTAAATAAGACTAATTTAAACAATAACATAAAAAAACCTACAAGGCAAATACGTCGTCGAAAGACGTCGTAGGCATCGACCCCAGAACGTTGGCCGCATTACCTCTTTGTATGGCTATCCTTAGCCTTTGAGCGAGAGAAGCGCCAGCTTTAGGGTCCCCAAAGGCTAGAACTAATCTCCTGGACAAAGCTAAGTATAATTATCAAAATTGCAATTGCAACAGAGGTGTGGCCAAGTCGTCAATGTACAGAATTTTAATAATTTTATTACAGTAGGTGATAGTCCTAAGTCCCTAAAAGTAATTGTGAGCCAGTTGACAGATCTTCAGATAAGAGATGACAGAAAATTGCTTAGAAAATATGCAGATTTATCTTATCGCAATTCGTTTTTTTAGCTGTACAGTACAGTCGAACCAACTGAATCGTTACCCAGTATGGAACAAGGCTTAACAAGGAAAAACATTATGACGCTTACTATGAAAACTTGGTACGATGAGTCAGAAAATGAAATGGTGCAACTGTATACCCTTAAGCATTTGCGAATTACCCGCTAATTTATTTGGGGCTTTCAAGACGCTCAATAATATCTATGTTAATCTTCGCCTTTTTTGAATACCTTGGGTCGTTATTTGGAAGTCGTTTGTTATACTAATATGACTAAGGGCTTGGCAGTCAATGCATTTTTAACCAGGTACCCAGTCTACGCCCGCGCAGCGCAATGCAAATGTCAGCTAACCAGCACGACGGAATGCGGGCTTGTTCCGTTACAACTCCATTGGAATCAACTTTATAACCATAAGATTAAGATCCAAATTACAACGTTAGGTATAACGTTAACATAACACTGCCAAGAATATTTCAATAGCTAATAGATCGATTGTAACCTTTAAATTGAATGGATGAAGGTTTAGGTTGGGTTTGTAGTTTTGTTGACCTTTGTTTTTTGTTAGCGGTAAGTATTTACGAATACTGTTGTTAGCCAATATGAATCGCGTTGACACGAGTAATGGAAGTAATGATAAACATGGAAAGTGAAATTATCTTTAGCTATCTTAAATAAGAATGATTTTAGCCGGATAAAAAAAGTTTGGAAGTTACAATAAAAAAAAACCTTTGCCAGAGCTGCTAGATTTTTAGTTTCCTAAAAAAAATATATATAATTTTCCCCTTAAATTATACAAAACTAACTGTTGCCCGGGACTCCGTCTGCAAAGAATTCGTTTATCGCTATCCCTCGGGAACTATGGAATTCTCCGGGATAAAAACTATTATTTGTCCGTTCTGGTCTCAAACTATCTCCATAGGTACTAAATTTCATCTAAAGCCGTGCAGCGGTTCAAGCGGAAGGGGTAACAGACAGACACACTTGTAACATTTGTATAGATGTATGTTAAAACGATTAAATGAACTAAATAAAACAGAAAACTACGTAAGAACTATTTCTCGCAGCGATTTCCGAACGCAGCAGGATGCAATTGCACTCGTTGAGAAATATTTCGCTTTAAATTTGATGAAGTAATGCTTTACACGAACTCGAGACCGTTTTGTTTCACCCACTGGCCTACTTTGACCCAGTAAACTAAATTATTATATAAAGCTATATCAAAAGCTTTTCAGTTATTGTGATGTGAAAATCTTGTGAAGACGTAAGTATTAAACAGACAAACTCAATTTACCATTTGCAGAAAAATTAAGATCTCTGTCGATGACGTTAATTACTCTTTCGAATTATTCGCTTTTAGGTACATCAAATACACTTGCGGTTACATTGACCGCATTTACAAAATTAAATAACTTTAATTTCAATACTAGATGAAAAAGCTCGCCTGTATTATTCCCGTTCCCATGGGAATTCCGGGAAAATATAACATCCTATGTCACTCGCGGAACTGAGACGAATCTAATGATACCTCACACTTCGAATTCCATTGAGCCGTTTAGGCTGCAGGGCGTGCCAAAGAATGATACATACATACATAGATACATACGCTCGAAAAACATAACCCTCCTTGGACAGTCCGGTGAAAAGCGACAAACCGATTCGATTTCTACGGCAATTAGCCATGCTAACTTTTTAAATATGTATGGAAATCTCAAAACCATTTGGAGAAACAAGCTTTCGGAACAGTTTCTGTATATCAGATTTAAAAAAAAGTCTTACATTATTAAGATATTCGTTGAAATGTTTTGAACTTGAATGTGAGTCATCAAACGAATAATGGATAATGATTCCTTTGCTTTATTTAAAAAAAAAAAACCGACTGACATACGTGTCTAGTCTATATCAAACATAAACTCAAACTTGACATTGACGTGTCGTTTCGTTTTGTGGTTTGTTTGTTTACTTATTTGTTATTTAAGCACAAAGACTAAAACCATATATAAGGTTTAAGCAGCATTTTATCCTCTAACGGCACTGAAAATGGCTAAAAGGACGGTTAATTTCGAAAAAGCCGATTCTCGCAATTTGCCACAAGTGGACAATGGCATGATTCTGGAGTTCATGACAAATTCTAGCAACCACAACATCGCTGAAATAAAAGGAGCTACTCAATGGTCAAGACTTTATTGTTAAACCATTGTGTAAAAGTAATGTGTTTGTTTTAAATAAGCACATACATTTAAATGATCTTCACAACAAAACTGCAAATAGTTCTTGAATATTTTTGCTTCACTTCTCGTCTCGACACCATTCCTCTCGCCGTCGTTCTGGGATTGGTAAGAATAACAAATCCGGGTTATCTTATCACTGCTGTTATTCGAACATAAAGGGACGAAACACTCGTAGCCTTCCATTTAAAACAAGTTCAGTTAGTGATTTCAAATTTTTTTGAGGTTAGCCGTCCGCGGTGACGTTAACACCTTGACGTTGACTTTACCATAGACTACTATAATTTTTTTTTGTGCAGGTGAAGTATACATTATCCATTATGCATTTGATGACGTCACGTCAGCAATAAATTAATATATTTTTTTAATGTAGATAGGATCATTAAAAAAAAAATACCGAAATTAGTTTCTTAAAATAGTCTATATTTATCAAATAAATTATAAAAACCATACAACAAAAATATGAAGCATGGCCAATTTTCATCCAGCGCAAATGTCGCATTATGTTCACAAGTTCACATGCAAAATCCGTCCTACTCCTCGTCCACATAAAAATACTTACATTTGTCAAACAGGCGAAACTATGTAAATATCACAAACACCACAGAAAATGCCAAGCTCTTTATTAGCTTAGTAGCTTAGTTAACAAACGCCCGACACGTATTGTAGAGTCCACATTTCCGCAGTACTAATAATGAGAAAAATAGAAATGTTATCTTGTGTATTTCCTTCGATGTCGCCACCTATCCCTTTCAACTTCTAGAACGCACGTTCTTTTGTTTTGTTTTCATAGATTTAAATACATTATGATACTAAGTAAACGTAATCCTTTTTGAAGAATAATTTCTGCAGTAATTCATTTTTTGAACAATTATTTCGTTACAGACTGAGCTGGGCAACTGTAAAGATGGCTTTTGAGGCCATATTCGCACCTTGCGTTGTAAATTCGCGTGAAATTTCTGTTTCTCGTATCAACAGTTTTGTGGTAGAGACCCTAACAAATGCCTTAGCATTGGCCGCGCTTACTCTTAAGACTGAGCGCAGTTACGGAAACAAAAGATAGTAAATGGGGCCAATATGCCGTAGTAAACTCATGCCTTGTGAAAACAAGAACGAACGCCCTTGTTCTACACTTAACACATAAAGAATTGCCATTATTAAAATCCGTTGTTGGTATCATAACGTATTCCGTGTAAATTTTGATACTTAAACGTAAAAAAACTGTTAATTAATCCTGTGATCAAAAGACTATGGGGGTTAGTTAGTTACTCAGATATGATTTCTGAAGATGTGTGTGTTCGCTCTGCTGTATTTCGACGTGGAGTGCATAGTTTGTGATATGATTGGCACATGCGGAGCTAAGTATCTTAGTCCTGTAGGGAATGCTTCTGCAATCGTCTGCTGTATCGGGTATCTGTTGACGATGTTTATGATGTTCACTTACCACCGGGCGATTGACCTGCTCGTTTCCTACTCTATTTCCTAAAATAAATAAATAAAATAGATAAACTTAAAGTTTCATTAGTCGACAAGCGTAAATGCGGATATATATTGAACTAAAAAAATATTATTACGCTGCAGGAAATGTGTAAATCGAAATATGTGTGTGACCACAGGTGTGACCCTCTTAAACCCGTATGCTGTTCGTATTATATCAATTAACGGTTACGCCGCTTTGCAAGATATCTCGGCTTTTCACACAAAAGTACACGCGTTTACAGCCATTACGAAACTACCGGAATAATCGGTTTCGCGTCCGCCGAAATGTTTGCGGACTTTCTTCTGAAGAGCCGAAGACATTTCATTATTTACTTGAACACCGCACGGTTGCGAATTGCTTTTACTGGTTTTACTTTCGCCGTTATTGATTTACTTAAGTAGTACTTACTTACCTACCTGAATTCCTTGTTCGGTTTCATTCTTAATGATCTTGACGTTTCGTATAGTATAAATCTCCCCAGGTGAATTTTTCGCTTGCAGTCCTTATCTTTCAAAACAAACGGTATCGTCATAATATTAAGGTTCAAATTTAATGTAATGGCTCGAAGCGAAAAATTTACCTGGGAAGATTTATACTATAGCTACGTAAGGCGGCCCCTAAACGGTCAATTATATTGCGAATTGTGCAATATTATTGACCGTTTAGGGTTAATATTGAAGATTGCGCAATGATTGACCGAAAGTTTGAGCGAGTTTAATTTTTATTGCACAATATTTTTCCATTGCATCGTGTAGGGTCAGTATTGTGCAATATTTTAGTATCCGACTGAACACGAAAACATTGTGCAGTTCGTATTATTGTGCAATATAATTGCTCGTTTGGATTCAGAGCGCCTTTCAATCTAAAAAGTATTGTACAATGTTATTGTAGGTGTAGGGGCCGCCTAACTCCGGTAATAATCCTTTAAGATAACCATAGACAAAAGTCGGGAGACAAAAGCGTGCGTCAAAGTGAGTCATACAATTAGGCCGCTTGTAGACGTCCGTCGTTTTCACCGGACAACGGACCGTTTTTTTTGCCGGACTTGCGGTGTTGTATGGCTTACAATGAATGTGTGTACACGCACCGGACACTTGTCCGGCGACGAAGCCATACAACATCACAAAATACGGTCCGTCGTCGGGTGAAAACAACGGAGACGTCTACAAGCGGCCTTATTTTACAAGCTTTTAATTAATTAATTAGTTTATCAAAAGCTTACTATCTAATCTTTCTATTATATAAAAATCTCGTGTCACGGTGTTTGTTATCGAACTCCTCCGAAACGGCTTGACTGATTTTTATCAAATTTTTTGTCTAATTTGGTAGGTCTGAGAATAGGTCGTAGGCTATTTTTTATACCCCTACTCTTCGCGGACGGAGTCGCGGGCAACAGCTAATAAGCAAATATTAATAAGCGAATACATATCGACTAATTTAAGTAGGTACCTACTGCTCCTTGCTCCACCATGTTTTTTCGTAAGAAATTAGATGCTCAAAATTTTAACTATGTCACAGGGTTATTAATTTAGTCATTAATATTCTGTAATAATCGTGCCTATGCAAGTCTTTTAAAATACTCCTCGGTGCGAACATTTTGGATGAGGACATCGCGAAGTCGGTTTTCAACATCAAATACCTAAGTATTTTGTGAATTCGTTAATTTTTTAAATCTTCAGCTGCACAGGTATATCACAATGTAAATTATCTCAGACCCTCCTCAATAAACCCGTTCCTCGTATATCAAGCCTGTAACCATAAACTATCAAAATTACCATGGCCATAAAACTAAACAAACGCTTAAAAGTACCTTACGTCGTATAAATAATGTAAGATTTCGATTTATATGTAAATTCGGCACAGACACCAAATATCTCATAACGATGACTTTTTTCATTAGCAACCTACATAGGTACTGGATAAAAAAATGGCATTTCATCATTTTGTCGATGGTCCGTGCCTTGTCGCGGTGTGTGAGGCCAATCGAATGTCAATCGGTCAGTGCCCTCGGTTTTGGCGGGAGAAACTCGTCGTACGACTTTTTTGTGTATTTTACTTTCTCGTGGCCTGAAATGTTGGGAGCTTGGGAACGCGCCTGTGATAATAAATCAAAGAGTTTTTAAATTGAAAAGTTGCTTGTAGATGATATCTGGCCATTGTCACGTTAAAGTTATTACTTTCTTTATTTTACGCCACGTAGCTAGTAGGTATTTAATGGATTCATTCATTATTTTTTTGAGCTTTCCTCCTCAAGTCCAGAGAGATTTAGGGCTTATTTCACCACTCTCTGATAAGTTTGTCATTTTAGGTGACATATATCCGTGATACCGTCCTTCTTTATTTGGCGAACATAAACAGCTTCATTGGACATAAAACTGCGTGAGACTCACTCATAGCGAAAAAAATACGACGTCATAGACGTGAGTTATCTCTATTTCTACGCTATAAATAGCTTCACTACATCTGTCAAATTGGCCAGGAAGTTGTCTGAGAGTGGTAAGGTAACATAGGCTTTAGTAAATTAAAAAGTTAAATATTTAACTCTTAAGCGAAACACCGCGCTTAACTGCCTTCTTCCTGCTTATTTCCTAAATTCAAGTCTATCGTGAACGAATATTTAATAGGGAAGCCTACTCCATCGTAGGCCTCATCTTCGCTTTTCATCAGGCATGATTGTGGTCAAATGCATATAGGCTTGGGTAGTATAAAAAAAGAAAAAAATACTTCTAGCCCTAGTTTATGTGCCTTATTGAAATCCTCATATAGCTAAAACGCAATACTAGCTTCGTCATAAATATTTATATTAACTTACTTAAAAATAAACCCAACTGGCGCAATTAAATATCCTTTGATTCTTAACTTTTTTTTGGTTTGTATGAATGCTTTGAATATATAATTTCAGCCATTAGATATAAAAACTACAGTTTATTTTAGTAATTTGCGTGCTCTTAGACTTGACCTCTAAAATCTTCCTAACTATTCGATATTTTTTAGAAGATTGCATAATTTATCATATGGAATTACACTTAAGGCATATTAATGTTTTTATTAGCAGATCGTTTGATAAGCATTGTTAAAATTATTTACTACTAGCCTTTGCCCGCGACTCCGTCCGCGTGGAATTAGTAATTTGGGCAGCTTATTTTTCTTATCCAATTTGCTTTTTCATCAATTATGGCTCTCCTTAGTTCCTCGATATAAAAAAAATTAACCGCCCCCCTGCACCCCACACCCCCCCCCGCACACCCGTGTTCACATTCACCACCGTACTCCCAATTCAAGCGTGCCTATAGAAGTTTTACTTCAAAAACCCCCGATTTTGAAACATTCTTCCGCTCCGCTCCGCTCCTATTGGTGTTAGCGTGATGTTATATAGCCTATGTCCTTTCTCAGGCTCTAGACTATCTGTGTACCAAATTTCATTTAAATCGGTTCAGTAGTTTTAGCGTGAAAGCGGGACAGACAGACAGAGTTACTTTCGCATTTATAATATTAAAGTTAGGAAGGATGATTGTACAGTTATGGTTAAGAAATAACTCTAATAACGCCTCTGTACACTCCTACATAACCTGCACAATACGTCACATCTTTCGAATCAGAGTCCATACCCACCTTTCCCACATGGAAACCGGTTCGACTCAGGAAGTGCCCGTTTATTGTAGGGCTTTATCGGACGGCATAAGCTTTTATTCAAAGCTCACTTGCAGCAAGCTATTTGTGGACGCTTTATATTGTACTGCTGTTAATGGTATCGAGATGTATATTTGCCATGCGGAGGTTTTGTTTGGATCTACATTAGATCGATGTACAGTCGACAAAACCGAGGCCTGCCCAGTTTCAAAACAAATTTGCTTGCAGCCGTTGAAGTTCATTGGTATGGATTGGTATGGACAGATGTCTAGCCACTGCAAGCAAAATGGACATTCAAAGTGTCAAGACGACCTTTTTATCGATGGTACACTCGCAGAAACTTAATCGCGTGCCATTTTCGCTGCAAATGTCATGTTGACATTCCGCACATCTGCCAAAAAAATATCGTGAAATTAATTGTGAAAAGGTACGGGTAAGTTTACTTGATTTTACTAAAGTAACAACATATTTCGCGATGATGTAGATAAGATATTCAAAGTTTTATGTGCCACGTTTCTTGAATTCCTTCTTTCTTTAAGTCACAGTTCGACTCTTACATTCAGTTCAACCACACATGCAAAGTTATATGACCTCATTTAAGTTCGTTAAATAAGTAAAAATGCTCTTCAAAAAGCTTACCTTTTCTCCAATAAAGCAGTAAAAACTTACAAAAAACTTTAGCACTAAGTAACTTAATTCTTTATTTTTTTTTTGGAGTCGTGGTGGGGAGTCTGTCAACATTGATGACTCACCTAAATCCTCATTAGTGAGGCTAGAAATATTAATGCACGACCGAAGGCAACCTGAATCGTGCATAATGTTATCTCAGTAGTATTTATATGCATAATATTCATAGCCGCTGCCGAATTGTCAGGGAAAAAACCGCCCAAAAGCGTGTCGAACCACGCACACTGTTGGGTATCGTCATAAGAATAAATAATAACAGAGTAGAAGGGAAACTCTCGCTCCGGCCGGACTCAAGGTCACGATATTAGAGTACTCTCTAAGAGAGAACTCAGTCAGGGTGTCACGGCCGGTGTCGCCGCTCGCGCTTTTGGCTGTTTACTGTTTGCGCTTTCGTTTTATTGGAAACAAATAACAACATAATGGCGTCAAGTTATTGTGGTGTATTTGGGTGTGTAAATAATGGAAAAACGATGCCACACTTAAGTTTTTTTTAGTTTTCCCAAATAAATAATAAGTAATATTTTTTAAATATTATTTCGTTTTCGTACCTAATTAATCAAAAAGACATGAGCAGTTCTTTTTTCACCCAATGGTAAAATTTACTTTAGAGTAGGTACCTACAGCATTTTATTGCTTTTCGTCAAATCTTCAATAGCCCCGCCATCGGTCGTTGACCTTTTCTCGCTCGCCTCGCCTCGCGACGCGATCGCGCAGCGCAGTGGCCAGTGGCGCAAATTCAGTTATTTAAACCCACACTACGTATACGTACCTATAGTTTCCGACAAACATCTTGAACAAAATGGGACGTGGTGGGGCTAAGTTTTCGCATGTACTTTACTCGCTACTGAAAAGACGTAATATTCGATGGTAACGGTAACTGTACCTAAGTACCTATATCTATGTAGGTACAGGTTAAAGGTAAACTGGAGTAGGCCTAAGGGCCTGTGTCGATGAACACAGTATTTACCCGGCACAGTATTATATGTATTTCATTGAAATTGACTTGTTAGCAAATGTAGTAGAGAGAGAGAGAATAATTATAATTCTCATCTATCTAATACCTTTAAACGAGCAATTCTTGTATATATGTATATATATATATAATCAGGATCTCGGAAACGGCTCCAACGATTTCGATGAAATTTGGTATGTGGGGGTTTTCGGGGATGAAAAACTGATCTAGCTATGTGTCATTTTCAGAAAATCGCTTTTACTCATGTTTTCCGGCTATTTTTGTTTGTATTAGAATATAAAGCTAAATTTCGCCGACTTCGAGGACATCATAATGGCACATTAGAAATCGGGTGGTCGCGGATCCAGCCGACCTCGGTTCGATTCCACGTTTTTTTTCAAGATTTTTAGTTTTTTTTAAGTTTATTTTTCATGAGAAAACGTCAAGTTTCTTCTTTTGTGAGAAAAAGTTACTTTTTTGTGAGAAAATGTTACTTTTTTGTTAGAAAAAGTATTATAGGGAACGTGCAGTAACTATAGGCGGCAGCACTAATGCGACAGAAGAGACACTATGCGGACAGTAAAACAAACTTATCAAGGTAAAACATTCAAATTGATGGCACCCTTATGGCACCAGTTGGCAGCACCGTCTATGTGCACGTTCCCTATTGGGAGCACAGAACAGGAAAAGCCGGTTGTCTGTAAAGTCGGTTTACGGACGATAGTTTAACGTGACTCAACCCCCCCCCCCCCCCTCCGGTGTTTTTGTCAAATATCTTGAAAACGGTGCATCCTACGGCAAAATCAATGAAATTTTCATCCCCCCTTTAAAACCCCCGCGCTCCCTCCCCCGCATCCCCTCCCCCCCCCTCTCACCCCCCACCCCTCCGGTGTATATAATCAGGATCTCGGAAACGGCTCCAACGATTTCGATGAAATTTGGTATTTGGGGGTTTTCGGGGATGAAAAATTGATCTAGCTTGGTCTTATCTCTGGGAAAACGCTTGGTACCGAGTTTCTGCCCGAGCAGAGCTCGGTCGCCCAGGTACTATTTTGTAAAACTAGAATAAAATAATGATTTCAAAGTAAATAAAAACTTATATTTTAGCGATATTATCTTTAGACGTAAGTAATATTTAACAGTAAGCAACCCTAGCAACACGCTTGGACGACAGCGGGGTGTAACGACGTGAAGGGGGAAGTAGGTATATAAATGGCGGCGTTTTGGTCGCGGTCAAAAGAGATTCCCTTCTACTCTGTTATTATTTATTCTTATGGTATCGTATCAACATGTGGCAAGTATTCAATATTAAGTTTTGATTGACTAAGAGTTGTTAACTTGTAAAGCCTACTAAGCAGTGAAAGTTTTCCTTTTAAATTCAATAAATACTTATACTTACTGTCTATTACGATTTTTTCCAGATTTTTAAAGTCAACGATTTAGCTTCTCGTAGTAGAAGGGGAATACTCAAGCAAAAAATCGTGCTTTAAGGGCCTACGCTAGCTGACGCGGACGCCCGCCGCGTGCGCCCGCACGCGGATCTAAAATGTACCGAAAATCCGTCGCACGCGCCCGCGCCACTTAGCGCTGTTCATACAATTTCTTATTAGACGCGCGCACGACGGGCGTCCGTTCCGGGTAATCCGCATCAGCTAGCGTAGGCCCTTAAGCTTAATATTTTACACACGGATCTCTAAATCTAAAAATGTTGTTAGAGGTAAGGTAGGTATGTGTGACGTTTAACGACAACACAACGTCAAAATCCCGCTGTCATTACATGAGATGTGGTTGTGTGCGTGGCCTCAACTCTGGTGGCGTTACCTATACCAAACCTATGCGTTTAGACGAATCATTCCTACTTTACATGGGCCGAAAGATAGCCAGGCGTCCCACACGGTGATGTGACTTGACTAAAATTATTGGCTATAGACCCTAACTTATGCCATGTCCACAGTAGACACGCGGACAAAAAAATATCTATGATCTATTGGAAATCAAGAGGAGAGGCCTTTGCCCAGCAGTGGGACACAATTATAGGCTAATAATAATAATAAATGACCGATAACCGGTTAAGGGCCGATTTTTCAATTCCCAGATAAAAGTATCTGTCAGATAAATGTAATGCCTGCTACACATGTAACGATTAATCTGTGCAAACCAATTTGCGCAGATTAATCGATCGTGTGTATGACAATCATCTGCAACGATTTGCCATACACACGATCGATAAATTTGCGCAAATTGGTTAATCGCTACGATATATCGTTACATGTGTAGCAGGCATAGGCTCTGCCCTTTTTTCCTGTGACTTGAGAAAAGGAAAGCGATAGTTTTAACTGACGGATACTTTTATCTGGGGATTGAAAAATCGGCCCCAAGTTGGTTACGTCCCTCCTGTGGACGTGTTAGTTAAGGGTGTATAAGGGTCTAAGCCAATATTCTTTAGTCAAGTCTACGTCGGCGTGTGTCCGCCTGGCATTGACGTACAATAAAACAACTAGACTCCCAATTGCTTAACAAAAGTTCCTCAAAAAACGTCCGAGCGGCGTTGTGTGTACGTATACATCAATTTATAAAGATAACATTAACAGCATTCATTCAAATTAACACCTTATTTCGTAGCAGTAATGTTTAATGTCAATTGAATACGATCGTTAGAAGTAGTGACATGACGTCACACGCTGGAAACCGCCTAAAGAGTAAAGAATGCAGTGGAGTGGTCATGCGAAGCGGAAGCTAGACTGTCTCTCTTTTTCTCTCGTGAGTTTCATTACGGTGCGAAAGAGACATATACGAATACGGGGCGATAAGTGACGTTAAACACAACTGAACCAAAACTCTGCACAATAGACGCGTGTGTACTTTTGCTTCGGACAATTTTTGAGCGTGATTGGGAATCTAATTGTTTTATTGTACGTCAATGCCGCCTGGCCAACTTTCGGTCCATTTCAATTAATCTTATGTTTCTCACTCAGAGTCGCTAATTTTATGTCCACAGGAGTGTCTGCTGTTGTTTCTTACGCTGTGTATGACCCTAACAGGAGATTAGACTGTTGGTTTGACATTGATTAAGTGTATAGTTATAAAGCAACTTTTTAGCTAAACCGTTCAAATGAGTCCTCTCCCGCGTGGTACTGGGGCTGGGTGGGTATGACGACAACGCAGTGCGCGCCTCGTGTGCCTACCGCCCGCATCTCTCCCGGGCCCCTTTATCGTCGTGCTGCCCAGCCCCTATACAGCGCGGCTGAAGACTCATTTAAACGGTGTGGCTATAGTACAACTCACGCTAAAACTCTCCTCTTAACAAAAGCATGGCTCTAAGATCTCCAGGCTTTATGTAAATGGTAACTCATGAGCCAGCTGATAGTGTGAAAGCACCAAGGTAACCTTGACTGGCGTCGCGGCGAGCGAACGACCTACAAACGTCGCGTTGTACTGTATTCGATAGTTCTAGCGGTGCGAGTAACGTTTGACAATGCTAATCGGTTCACGGTTATATCGATACTGTTACTGGTATCGATTAGTATTCATTTCGGAATAAATAACTCAACACTAATAATATATTGAATCAGGCGTTACTTTGCAGAGGTCCATATACAGGGTTATTTGTAATTCACTAGCATCCTTTTAACCCTAAACTCCTACCACTTAAACAAATGTTTTTTGTTTTACGGCTTTTGTCATAACTTAATATTTTTGGTGTAATAACGTTTTGAAAATTTGAGATTACCTATTATTTTTACGATACTCTGTGTATTTGTATGGGAAAAAAGTGCTTCATTTTAAAAAGTCGTAAAACAAAAAACATTTGTTTGAGTGATAGGAATTCCGGGTTAAGAGGATGTCAGTGAGTTACAAATAACCCTGTAGCAATGAACTGAAACTATTACTTTGCTCACCCACAAAGTTTTTCGGGTACACACTAATGCAACAATGTAATGGAAAGGCGAAGATATGCATGCATATTTTTGTAGGTACGAGTTGTATCAAATTGTTTAATAAAGCTCGTAAAGAATAATGGGCAAAAGGCAATAATGATCATCCATACTAATCCATACCAATATCATAAATGCAAAAGGGTGTCTGTATGTTACCTCTTCACACTCAAACCGCTCAATCGATTTAGATGAAATTTGGTAAGGAGATAGTTTTAGACCCCGGTGGACATGGGACAGTTTTTATCCTTGAAAATTGCATAGTTCCCGCGGGATAGCGATAGACAAATTCTTCGCAGACGGAGTCGCGGAGTTATTCAATCGAATCCAGAATATAGTTATTTGTTCAGTAATAAACAATTAACTATGTCAAAGAATCATTATGTTTATTGTCTTTATTATTTTTGAGCTTTAATTGTTTCGACCCCCAAATATTGCACCCAAATATAAAATCTTAATATCGACCGTAGGCTTACCTACATCCATGCGTAGGCAGCATGCCTTTTCTAGCAGAGTTTTCATTGAAGATTTCTACCTTAGGAGGTCGAGGACTTGCTAGTGTTAATTTATGCGTTTATATTAAACTAGCTGTTGCCCGCGACTCCGTCTGCAAAGAATTCGTTTATCAAGGTCCCGCGGGAACTAAGCAATTTTCCAGGACAAAAGGTATTCTATATGTTATTCCAGGTTATAAACTATACCTACTTGTATCAAATTTCATTGGAATCCGCCAAACCACTTTAGCGTGAAAGAAAATCAAACATCTATATAGGTATACGAGTACCTATATTTCGTTTTTTTTAACATTAGAAAGAAGGTAAGCGATTTTGACGTGTCTTTTTATTGAAAATCACTTTTGAAAAATAAGTTACAGCTAATAAGTAACAATTTGAAAGGAAATGTGGTCATTAACACTCTTTTGGTTTCATGAGTAATAGCTGCTATTTTTATAAAAGCATTTTTCAATAAAAAGACTCTTCAAGATTTTTTACCTTATTTCTAATGCTAAAAAAACGAAGTATATATCCACTACAAGTTTCGCATTTATAATATTAGTAAGATGTTATGTTATTGTTATTATTGTCAGGTATCATGCAGTGAAGTGATCATTTTCCTTATGCAATTCGAGTGTGAGTGAATGATTGTGTATACACAACCTACTTATATTATAATTTCCAGTGGGAATCGAATTATCACGACATCATGGAACTGTCAGGGGGGGGGCTACTACGAAATTCAAATTCCGTGCCGTCCCTTTCACACTTCTGTTTAATACTATAAGCGTGAACGGAACGACAAAGTTCGCAGTTTAAAATCGAATTTTGTATAAGTATAAAGCCAGGTACAGAAACGTCGATATGCAAGTCGGACTCACATTTGGCCAGCTCTTTCTTTACCCTCGCATTTCTAACCCATGCAAATGGTATAAGGAAATCTGTAATTACTACTCGACCTAGGAAAAGTCGCTGATTATCAAGCATGTCTTCCTGGTGGTTAAGTATTAGTTATTTGTAAGTCAAGGCAAATTAGTGTGCAGTCGACTGCCAGGATCAATTGCTGACAGGTTTAAAAAAGTTGAAGTTACAACTTGCGTATCACTTATGTACGAGTACGTAGAGTCGAGGGCTTAAATATCTATACAGCCATCATCATCGCGTTAAATACATGTTAAAACCAACCTTATGATTAGTGACATAGAGGTGTATAGATATTTTTGACGTTTTGGTAACGTACATATATTTATGACCTTGACTGTCATACTTATTACTTAGTTATGTGCAAGATGTTTTAAATTAATCCGAAATATTCAAGTAAATAATTGACATATAAATTTGTGCAATATTTGGACTCTTTCTGCTTGGGGCCGCGCGCAACACCACGCTCAACTTCCTTCCTTCCGCCTTCTTTCTGCTTATTCTCCTAAATTCAAGTCTAGGGTGAATGAGCATGTACTAGGCAAGCGTGCTCCATCGTAGGACTCATCTTCGTTTTCCATCAGACGTGATTGTGTTCAAACGTAGAGGCCTACGTTAACATGTAATGTATAAAAAAAAATATTTTCGACCACAAATAACCTAATCCATAGTAAAAATTACGAGTTCCTAATGTTTAGAGTAAGTTTTAAAGTCTCAAAGTTAAAAGATATAACGGACGTTGCTAAATAAATTAACTTCTTTTAACCAATTTATTCCTCTCCACACTTATCGCAGTTAGTTGACGAAACTCCAACCTCTGACTTACTCAATAATCATTATACTCAACTTAACTATAAGTATATCCCTGCACTCACGACCGCAGCATTACCTCATTAAGCACATGCATTGCACGAACGCCACGAAAATGTATATTTAATGAAATTAAATCTTCATTAATATTCAGTGGAAATGCCTTTCCGTTGGTTCGATCCTGCTTAGACTGCCTAATTATAGTTCGAGATCATGGGCTTCTTTTTTGGGAAGTAATGCATAGATGCCTCGATTGTCTGTCTGTATTTCATTATTTTACCTGATGTAGATACATTCTCGTAAATATTTGATTTCCAGGTAGCAATTCAAATTATATCAAATTTACACGTATATCTATTGAAATGTTGGAAAATGATACCAAATATGTTTCTGTGTGTAAGTGGCGAAGGGTGCTAACAACCCAAGTCACCCCGAGACTAAACTTTCAAAGTTACCAAACGCTTCTCTTCCATTACTGCACTTTAAGGAAGAGAATAAATGGGGTTTTTAGGTTTTTTTTGCTCCGGCTTTACGTACTTGCAAAAATTTTTTACTTGGAATAATTTTGCTAGGGTCGTATAAAAGACAGTTTTAACATTTGTCGACTGTTGTTTGAGATATCCGTAATGGCAAATGAACGATCACAATGCGACAAATCATTTCTCACTAACATTAACATTAAAAAAAAATACTTAAAATTACTCCTGATTCTTATCACTCAGACAGTTGTTATAATTGTGGAAACAAATACATTATAAGGCTCAGTATGGGACCCGGAATCAAGGAAGCCATGGTGGACTTAATTGCTATGAATTCATTCATGTTTCGTAATTTATACGCTCGCAATCAATATGGACATCGTCATATATAGGTATATGTAGATATTTATACAGGTTCATTCATGTATTCAACGTATCGATCGTTATAAACCTGCGGGATACCACTAGATGAAGAACTTCGAGGGGAATACCCCCTGGGTTGTAGACTGGACGACATAAAAAATACGATTTATAAACTGCCTGGTCGCGGAACCGTGGGAAATTAGCTCATTTTTATGAGCAGGGTCAATTGCATAACAAATTACAAGCTAATAGTATTTGCTATTTTGTATTGAAATTCACTAATACTATTTGCTTGTATTTTGTTATGCAATTGGGCCCAGAAGGCCCAGTAAGCAGCAGGCAGGCAGGCAGTTTAGTAAATTAGTACTTATGCATTCTGGAATGCATAAACTGAATATTCTGTAGCTTAAACTGGATTGGAATTAAATTTAATAGAGCGTTTCAGAAGTCACAAGATATATTTGCACGAGAGCGCTACTATTTTACGTATCACTTCCGCGTACTCATCATTATCTAGGTGCATCTTAAAAATATTTGATTATTTCAAGTAGGGCTGAATGTGGCTGGTAAAATGAAGTAAGTAGGTGACGGCACCAAATCATGGACATGTTAAGCACAGTAGTACCCAGTAACGGACAGCAAAGATTCAATGCCTTATAGCCCACTATTCATGAACTTTACCAGTTAGGGCCTACGCTAGCTGACGTGGATTACCCGGAACGGACGCCCGTCGTGCGCGCGTCTAATAAGAAATTGTATGACAGCGCTAAGTGGCGCGGGCGCGTGCGACGGATTTTCGGTACATTTTAGACCCGCGAGCTGGCGCACGCGGCGGGCGTCCGCGTCAGCTAGCGTAGGAGGCCCTTATGACCATTAGTTACCTATCTGAAAGTTTAAAAATGTGACCATAATTACTTTTTGCCCATTACTGGTGCTGTCACATTAGATCTATTTCCTTGCAAACTTCCCCTTGCTCAGCGGTTTATTTGGCAGGAGCCGTGTCTCTGGTAAGCTGTAATAAGACTAACAGCAAGAGTCCGTTCGAAAAAAATAAGATCTTTTGGGTTATCAAATAATTTTGTATAGTTTGCGTCATAACATGAGCGCTAACTTGAACGGTGGTAGAAAGGTTCAACCATTTGCTGCTTATTCCCAGTCATCCATATTAACTTATACCATCATCATCATCATATGAAATTGGAAGAAATTGTGAGTGAATTCCCCGGTCCCACGGCTCGCAAGTCGTGGCCGTTCACGGTCGCCTGCATTCTGCTGCCTGGGAATGAGGAAAGAGGCGAGCGCGAATTAGAATAGCTTCCGTATCCGTATTTAGCTTTATCTTTTTGGATGAATTGCCTAAGACTTGCGATTACAATTGTCATTTTATTTATATTCAAAGGAATTGACGACTAGCCATAGTAATAAATAATGATGGAAAGAGATGAAAAAGCCTTACAACGAATTCTGCGCGAACAAAGTTGCGGGAAACAAAATATAAATAAATAAATAAATATTAGGGGACAATCTTACACAAATCGAACTAGTCCCAAACTAAGCAAAGCTTGTACTATAGGTACTAGACGACGATAAACATACTTATATAGATAAATAAATACTTAAATACATAGAAAACATCCATAACTCAGGAACAAATATTCAAACAACAAAGGAACAAATATATTATATATATATAAATAACAACAGTAAATACTTTAATACTCCTAATTTGCTTGTCTATTGCATTACCTGTAAATTGCAATGATACATTTAAGTTAAGTAGTAAATATATAAATTTTACTGAAATGTCACAACAAACAACTAACTATCGTATTATTGACTTAACAGCTGGTTTCTAGGTTAGCATGCTACCAATTTGCGTGAACAATTTGTCATTAATATTTATAAATTCAAGTCAACAGCTGACCTACAAAACGTAAACTTTGCAATTAACAGAATGCAGAGAACAGCTGTCGTCTTACTTAACTACTAACAGTACCACCAGCATCTTAAGGAATATTCCTGTTGTTCTGCTACCAACTATGTACTTCCATCTCCGGGCTATATACGACCCACTGTTGGGGACAGATGTCCTCTCAGAGTGAGAGCCAGAGCTGTACCTATACGCAATAAATAAATTTGTATGCTTGGGGTGTGTTCCACGCGGCTCCACCGCAGATTGGGAGCTTCACACCATATATTTGGTTCGCATGTGATTGTGAAGTGACGATATTTTCCCTCACCAAAAACTCATGGTAAATTTTAATTGTAATTTTGTACACAAAATCTGAAAAACTCAGAGATGCAAGCCAGTACTTGAGCTCTCGACCAGAGTTTCAAGCAGAGGCTTAACTCTTCTTTTGATAAGATGACACTCTGCCAAGTTTCTTGCGGCGCATTCTTCTTGGTAATGATGGTCCTCCCGAAAGCGCTGGTATGTAGTTTAAAAAAAAGTGCGTTTTTGCGGCCTACTCGCAGCATAAACGTTTTGATTTCGATGTCACATTAGTAAGCTACCACGGGTTTTACTCAGGGATTTTGTCCGGTCTCGAACCTAAGTTTTCGAGTGGTCGATCATTTACGATATTGTTGTACTCAGATGACACTCTAGCAAAGACAAAGGTAAAAAAACCTTCATCGCTAATAAAATTATCAACTTCCCTGAACGCCCATAAATTGAAGTCGAACAAATTATCATAATTTTCTCGAAGCCTTTTAAATGAAACTGGGCTCATTTGAAATCGATACGTGACCGGCGCGTACGCATAGAAATGTGATTACGCGCTACGCAAACTCAAATAGAGACTGTTTGCTTAGTCGCCGCTCCTAGAAAGTAAGACGTCTGTACCTACAGTCAAGCTAACGTTAAGTTGGATAAAATGTAATTGAGTAAATAGGTACTCAGGCGCAATGACCCAAAGTGTGTTTTAGCCTCGTGCGCGCCAATGATCCCGGTCTCTCGCCAGTCACCAGCCTCAAGCTCGTGAAAATCATAAGTTATAGACAAAGTTTACTTACGTACTAAACGAATAAAAGGGTCAGTTATGTATATAAACTAATTACGACGGTGCTAACCGTTATTAACTTAATAAAAAACAAACGAATGATTCTTCCAATAGTGCTTTTGTTCGCTAAAGCTGGAGCTCGCTGGCATTGGCAAATGTAAGTACAATTAATAAAATTTTTGCTGGTGCCAAATTTTCAATCTGATGACTAGAAATGACTGGAATTCTACTTTCAAGAATTGACCCGAACAAATGATTATATAAAATGTATTTTAAATAAGTAGGTAGGTACCTAACTACACTAAACAAAATATTTTTACCCACTTCGCCACTTCCAAATTTGCAAGTCAATTTGCCGTCATACACACGTTTTGTACACAGAGTTGGCATTTCCTATTCAAAAGACTACATAGCGTATTTTGAGGCGGTGAATGCACCACGTTAAATACCGATTGTACATAGCTTAGCGACCTTCAAAACGATTAGATACATCTATCAAACTCAGCAAGAATGTGACAAGCGTTAAACATTAAAAAACTTAATACAGAAGCTTCGAAATATTCATACACGTTACGCTAAAAGTGTAAATTACGGATGGTTCTCATATTAAGTAGTATCAGTAAGTAATTGTTAAACTATCGTGCGACTACGATGCATGCCATGCTCGCACGCAATGCAAACAAACACTTGCAAATGTTTTTAATTATTACACCTGTGGCTATAGAAGCTATACTCGTATATTGGGCCTCTACGATGCAGTACGAAAATATTTAAAAGCGTAGTTAATACTTACTTTTGTATAGTTCTTAATACTTATGTAACTAAATAACTGGGCTGCACTGGAAAATTATCGTGATAAATACGTATTGATAATAACGTTTATATCTTCTAATATATAAAAATCTCGTGTCACGGTGTTTGTTATCGAACTCCTCCGAGAAGGCTTGACCGATTCTTATGAAACTTTTTCTCTGTATTCGTTAGGTCTAAGAATAGGTAGTAGGCTATTTTTTATACCTAACCCTGTTCTTCGCGGACGGAGTCGCGGGCAAAAGCTAGTCTTCATATAATTTTATGCGTAGTCTATCGTTTCATCCGGACGCGGGTAATATTGCG
The DNA here is from genome assembly GCA_947563465.1 of Archips xylosteana. NCBI lineage: Eukaryota > Metazoa > Arthropoda > Insecta > Lepidoptera > Tortricidae > Archips > Archips xylosteana. The sequence goes on from OX387363.1 coordinate 9,554,516, forward strand.
CGTCACTTTTTTGGCGTCACGTGGATAGAATATAATATACGAATACGAGAAATGTAACAATTAAAGTACTTTTTACTAAACGTTATTTCATAGGAGACTGGATACTTATCATTATCAGTTAAGAGGCTGACAACACCTAATTTTGTTGAAATTGATGTCATTTAAACAGTTTTTTAAGAAAAACTGTTTGTTCTAGCACATCAAAAAATTATATGTTAATAATTCATCATATTTCAAAGACCGTGGACGGACTCGATACATAATTGGACGAAATCGGCTCGATAGAAAATAATTGCAAAGATAGGTCTTAAAATCATCATTAAACGGTTCTGTCTTTATTTTTTTGGCGTATGCGTCTGCAATTAAAAACATGAAGTGAACATATTCATACCTAAACCGCTAACGAGTCATATTTCACAAATAATCCACAGTTTTTTTTTAATTCAATATTTGCCCGATAAATTTCAATATACCCGGCTGCCCAGTAATAGCGGCATCTCGTTTACTCCGATACAAATAGACAGTGTGCGCCGACGTTGGTGTTGACAGCGTCTTAACATAATTATGTATTATGATAATTTCCAACCCTGGTAAATCACCATTACGCCATTTACGTATGCGACGAGATAATCTAAGGCGACGAGTTTTTTGCACCAAGTTACTTTAATCATAGCCAGTGACCAACCAGCCGTTAAATCTTCGGTTGTATAAATTTCGTGTAGTATTTAGTAGATACTGAACCGGCGATTTGGCAGTGGTTTTGAAATCAATTATAGTTGTAGTGTAACTCACTTTAAGAATGTGAAACCGATTTTGCTAAGCTAGGTGACAAATGGCAAGCACTGTGCAACTCGATTTATCACTCAGTTTGCAATAAAATGGACACTTGAACAAGTACCGTAGAAAAAACCCAATCTCTTAACAAATTTTTAATCTGAATGCTTTAATGTGTTTCTGAGAGAGAAATATAGTTTTCGCTCGACTGAACAGCAATAGCCTTATTGCTTAGATTATTTATGCACTAGATAGAGCTTCGGCGGCATGAAAACGTCACGAAAAAATATAAGCCAACTGTTGGCTTATATGTCATTTGCGTCATTTGCAGGGTTGCCAATAGTAATATGCTAAAATCCCCAAACGCATTGTCGAAATTCCCCACGTGTGGGGAATGAAAAATTATGTTTATTTATTTATTTCATTGCAAATCACACTTATCAATAGAAGATGTTACAATATGGGCTGAGTGACTTAGTTTAGAGCTGTTGCGAATAATGAATTGTAGGAAATTAATCAAGACTAACAGAAATTTGATGTCAAATGTCGCGTATTTGAATCACCTCATTTTCCCCGAATTGAAGCTCTTCCCACATTCCCCAATCAGCTTCACTTTCCCCACATTTTGGGGAATGTGAAATTAACTGGTATCATTAAGCACGCACACAGTGACAACCAGAATGACGTAACGCGATCGTAATATGAAGCTGTCAAATGGATTTGTGGACGTTTTGTATCGCAATGTTTGCTACTGACACTCTATCTAGTGCATAAATAATCTAAGCCTTATTGTAAAGTCGACCAAGAAATTCCTTTATCACCCTAAGGTTTAATGTCTGTTGCTTGGCTCAAAACATGAAAGGCTTATTGTGTTTATTCTGATGTAGGAACTGTCATCATTAAAATTGGTAAAGCACTTACTTGGTCGACTGTACGCAGATGAATCCCAAAAAGATAATACTTATGGTTATTAGTTGTGTTTATCTTTACATCCACTGGGGTGTGGAATAAACTACGCAGTGATCTAATAAGTAGAGGTAAAAATAGTTATGACCAATTTGAATCCATCAGCTTACCTGAGATGACACGGTGAAATCGAGCTTGCTCTTTGTCTCAACCTTAGCAAATTCCACCCCTCATTCACAGTTCTAGGCTATAAAACTGCATCACTGCAGCTGTATAATAACTTATAACGCACCGGTTATTCAGCTCCTCAACAATGACGCCTACACGCGATAATGTCAACGTCGAATGTTCAACATAACTTCAAATTGCGTGGGAATCGGCGTTTGAATTCGCTGGTGAAATTTTATCTCGGGTGAGAATGGAATTTTAGAACTACCTAAGGTACCTACTTTAACGATTGCTAGGTAGTTTTACTGTAGAGCTAAAAGTCCCAGTAGCCCGATCAAGATGAAACAAACTAGAAATTCGTACTGTAAGTTTTTTGCCGAAGGTAAAAGGTACTCGCTAATCCTGACGCTAAGTGGTAGTATTCCGAATGATCCTTCGTTTCCCATAATTTCACTTGTAATACGAGCACTTGCCATAAAATAAATAGTAGCGTGCTGTTTTCAGGATTTTTGTAATGTTATCTCATAGAATCCAGGAGCCCAGGATGTTAGGTTAGGTTAGATTAATATCAAATTTAAAGAAAATACTGCTTTAGAAATAAATTGCTTGACAAATGAAAACTATGGAAAACTATAGAGAACCATCTTAGACCTCTAGGCTGACATAACGCGTCGGCAACCCTTTGGTGTTGTGGGTGTCGTTTGGTGGTGGTGCTCACTTATTATCAGGTGACCTTGGTTTATTAGCCTGATTCACAAAAAATATCCCTATCTCATTCGGTACAAAAGTTTAGTTAGTTAATGCCCATATATACGTCCCACTGCAGGACGCAGGCCTCCTCTAAGAATAAAAAAAGGTGACCTAGTGGTTTGACCTTTGGTCTCTCAAGAAGATCGTGGATTTGAGCCCGTCTTGCACCTCTGAGTTTTTCGGTACTTATGTGCGAAATTATTTGAAATTTACCATGAGCTTTACGGTGAAGGAAGACATCACGGGGAAACCTGCACACACCGTAAAATAAATTCAATGGTGCGTGTGAAGTTCCCTATTCATACTGTTTCTGCGTGGGAACTACGGCCCAAGCCCTGTCATTTAAATTGTATTTATCTTTAAGTACTTGGTAAGTGTTAATTCGCGAATATTAAAGCCAATGCAACTGCATCGTGACCATGAGATTCAACTGTTGCAATGCAAATGGCCTACTTAGCACTTGGCACTCGGAATCAATGGATACGAACGAAGAATGTAAATTACTGATTTTAACAATTATGTATAGTTAATAATAGTAGATGCTGTAAGCCGTTGTGTAGGTCCCAATGTTTTATTCATAATATGTTTTTTCTAAATAAATTGTCTTTTACCGGAGTACGATCCACAATCCACAATTCCACAATTTAGCGGACTAAATTGTGGATTGTAAAGTAATATATCGGTCGAAAATAATCTTCTTTAATTATCTTTCTCCGCTATGAATGCGAATGAGTGCGCGTGGATGGGTGTGTGTTCTATGATAAAAAATAGTTACAAAAAAAAGTTTTAAGCGTATTAATTACCAGGGATCGGATTAATAAATAAATAAATATTAGGGGACAATCTCACACAAATCGACCTAGTCCCAAACTAAGCAAAGCTTGTACTATGGGTACTAGACGACGACAGACATAGTTATATAGATAAATAAATACTTAAATACATAGAAAACATCCATAACATAGGAACAAATATTCGTGCTCATCACAAAATAAATGCCCTTACCGGGATTTGAACCCAGGACCTCTTGCTTCGTAGGCAGGGTCACTGCTAAAGCGGTAGCGGTCGGTATTAGCGTCATATTGTTCGGATTTTCGGAATAATGTGGGACTTCAAAATTAATTAATAAGTTAATTAACTAATTAATTGATTGGAGGCGGAGTTTTTCAGCACTCTTAGGTATATTTTTGAGTTATTCGTAAAAAGGAATAGACTGACCACAGAAAATTTGCAAAAAATATTATTTATTTTCTTTAATAAGACATTATAAGAAATCTTTGTGTTATTTATATACGAGGAATTAAAATTAAATCACAGGGTAACAAATTAAATGATTATTTAATTAATTTTGTAGTAATGTCCACATTATTGCCAATAATGGCGCTAATCCGTCCGATCCCTGGACATTTACCACGCGTTGATATTTCCTTTATCTTCTTTTATTTCGCGTTCCTGCATTCAACAGTGCTGATAATGTGCTGACTAATTGATCTTTTATGTTAATTATACTATTTGATTAATAAATTCGTTACTATATTTATGCTTGAACAGTTTAATTGTACATGAGTCGAGTAACACCATTTTGCACACTTTCAGTACATAAAGTTACATCTCTAAAAATATACGTACCTATGTTAATTTATGGACCTTTAATTTACTTTATTTTATCTTCCAAGATGACGCACAACTTTCTTTCCCCAACAAGATTGCATAAAATCTAGGAAAATATAAATGCGTAAGATTCAATAAGGAAACTGGGCTCCATCCATCGCCACCGATTGCGGTCTACATGTTGTGCAATGCGTTACGTGCATACTTGAATTTACGATTGGTGATATTATCGAAGTGTCGTTTTATATTATATGTAACACTTATACCGCGAGATTTAAAGGCGAGGGAACTTTCTTCTTAACCGCAGCGGTTTAGAAGATTTTGCTTTAATGATTTACGCGACAACTAAGTTTGATAGTATGTAGTACGCTCCAAAGTCTGATCAAAAAGCTGCTTGTATTTTGCAGAGATTTGTGTGAACAAACAAGAGATTAGCTAGTAAGAGAAGTCGCTATTGAGGCACAAGTTAATCAGCTGACAGAAAATACCTATAAAATTATAGAAATGCTTAGAAACCAATAATGTCGCGACGACACGTCGCCTGCTGCTGTGTGTGGCTATGGACTTAGTTCAATGACGCGCAGTGAATTCCCATTTGTATTTTCTTTCCGAATTTGATGAAGCCGTCTTAAAAGAATAAGAGGGAAAATAACGCGCTAATGTCCGTCCCCTCCTCGTGTAACCTCTATTCCACATGTACAAAAAGCGCGAGGTACCTCTAAGAAACGTAATTTTTAATTTCATTTTATTTAGAAACGGTAATGATTAAACACGTGAAAAAAATATATGTTGCTTTTGAGACCTTTCTCTAAGTACGTCGGGCACTCGTTACATAATTGGACAAACTTCGCTCGATAGAAAAAAAATCCAAACATACCCTTATTTTGTACCTTTAAACTCATTTCATTTCAATATTATACTACTTGATGTATTGAAAGTCACATCAAAATAAACGTCTGTAATGATGTAATGTCCGTCGGGTTTAATTTTGTTAATTTTGTAAAATATATTATTTTTAAGCCAATATTAACGAAGTTCACGGCACGATTTACTGGCGCCCCGCTGCCAGCCCGCCGCTCAGTCCCGAGCGGAACGTGTTGGAGGTCGGACGCTTGCCAATTTTTGAAGCGCTCCACATTAAGACTAAATAGGTATCCTTGATGTGGGTAGTAGTATCATCATTTATTTCTGTTATTTACCACTACTCGTATTCAATGTAACCGCCACACACAAAAAGAAACACCCATCCACGCAACTATACACAGTACACAGTGTACAAAGCAAAACAGTACGAGCACAGAGTAAAAATGTAACCAGTTATTCAACTTCATACTAGAGCGCCCGAATCGACGCACGCACACAGCCAAGCGTATTACACGGCCGCTAAGTAGGTAATCTTCGGAATACAAAACAATACTGCAGTCCCACGCGGTGCGCCGTCTATGACGCTTGGGGGTGCGCCAAAGTTGAACTAATTTTTCAATGTCGATTATCGGAAGTCCGAAAATGTTGTTCCTAAAAATTTACATCATAATAATCACTACTCATAACTACTCTGTTCCTAACGTTCTGAATTCCTAATCATTCAACTTCATAATGTCCGTTGCAATAAACATCTATCATACTACTATTTGTTTTCCTATATTTTCTCAACATAACCATCTTTTACACTATTATTCATCATCATATCTTTTTTATGTAGATTTGTTTTTATTCATAAAATTGAACATTATTATACATTAAACTTCATAATGTCCGTTGCAATAAACCGAGTTGCTTCCGCCCTGATAGGTCTTGCTCGCTCGCTCGCTGACTCCAATGATAGCGATTGAAGCCAGCGAGCGAGCGAAGCGAGCGAGCAAGACCTTGCGGAGTGGAAGCGACTTGGTATGGTTAGGTTCAAAGGCTAATGCGGGAGCGTAGCGCAGCGCAGCTCCCGCATTAGCCTTTGGTGTTAGTTATTTTTTTTATGACCACCCGGATAATCTAATTTGTTTGATAAATTTCAACAGTGAAGTTATTACTTAAAATTTTCGGAAAACTGAGTGTTATGGACTAAGTTAATAGTAAAATAAATTGTAGGAACGAAAACTTTAGGAAACAAAATTTTAGGAACAGTGATAATTAGGTGTGAACAGTGATAATTATTATCAATAGGAAAATCAATTTTCGGAAAACTGAGTGTTATAGACTACGTTAATAGTAAAATAAATTGTAGGAACGAAAACTTTAGGAAACAAAATTTTAGGAACAGTGATCATTAGGAGTACAAATCGTTAGGAAAATCAATTTCGGGTGATGAAATTTAGCGAACCCAATATGGACCCGTACGGGTCTATCAAATTTTTTACAAGTGCCTGTAATATAAATTCGCAATTATTGACAAAATTGCCACAGTACAAAGTTTACTAATGTTACCGCTGCAATCGCCGAAATGATAATTCTTATTATTTCAGCATGAAGGTGACAAAGATGACTGTTTCACACATCTAAATATACACGATGATTTTTAATCGGTGATCAGGCAGGAGTTGAAAAATCGTGATCCCTAGACAAAATGGAATTTAATAGATGAGATCTTAAAGCAATGAGGTCTCTGGTTAATTAATAAATAAAAAAAAATGTTAAAACTTCTTCCATCCACCGAATGCATGGTCATCGTACATTTGTTTTAGTTAAGTAGTTCCGTCAAGTGTCATCGCTTTGGCGGGAAATTTGACAGGTCTCACGTCAAAGTTTGTTAAAGAAACTGACTTGTCAAAGAGGTTTCAGGCTCATAGACTAAACCATGCGTAGGGTGACAATGATTTTAGTTAAAAAGTGATTTTCCAAATAAATATTGTTTAAAAAAATTGATGGATTTTTTCGTGTAACTGCGACTTAAACGTGGTCGCCATCGAATACTGATCTAGAAAAATTGGTTCCTGATCACCGATTAAAAATCATCGTGTATAAAAGAAGAAGCTGACTGACTAAATGACTGAAATATCAACGCACAGCTCAAACGGCTGGGTCTAGAGATTCCAATTCACAACTTAAGGGGGTGAGACGGGGGTTCGAAGTTTATATGGGGAAACAAGATTAGTTAGACTATTTTATTCGAAATTTTTCAGGAGTACTAACGATAAATGAGTAAACACGTGTTTCAGGTTTTTTGGGAATTCAACCCCTAAAAGAGGTCACAAGACCAACATAAGGGACAAGGTCTGGAAATCAACATGGGTATTGTTTCTATGGTTTAGGGACCTTATCGGGTCGCGCTGGTTACGAAAACAACAACAATTTTAAAATCCAACGTGGCGGACGTGAAATACCATCTCCCCCAGTGGGGTGCGAGGGGTTGAAATATCTAAATATCAATATGGGTGTAGTTTTTATGTTTTTTTTGGGACGTTAATTACGAAAATGACATCGATTTTGAAATTTAATATTGTGGACTCCTGACGCCTATCATTATCCTAAAGTTTATAATCTCAGTGACTTTTAGGTTATAAATAATATGGAAATGACAGGTGTCAGGATTTACTTCTTAACTGCCGACCACTATGTATATGGTCATTTTTTCATAAATCTCAAATTCGGTTTTTACAATATTGACTTAGACCGCTGACTACCGACACAGTGCCACTTTTAGCAATTTTTGTAGTCTGTGGGAGCGTGAGAAGTATGGTGTCACATGGCTTACGAGGCTCCTGCGAGTGTATACAAATTTTTGACCACTTGATCCGTGAAGAATGACCGATAACTACCGTTATTTGTATTTTAGCGCCATATATAGTTTAGTTTTGTATCTAACTGAAATTCTGGAACTGTACAAGCTGCGGACAAAGAAGTATCTCCTTCGAAAACGTTTTATTTTTTTACATTTATAACACAAAAGTAATCTAAGTAATTGCACCTAAACATTTAAATTACAGCGTGATCTTGGTCTCGGTCGCAACTTACACTACTGTAAATTATATTACACTGTTGCTGGCAAGCGTGACCTCCGTCGGCGAGTTCACGGCGCGCGCGGCGATCGTAGCTTTTGCGCGGGCGGGGTGCGGGGTGTAAATTAACGTGGCGCGCTTCAAGAACCTCGCCTTAATGCATCCGCTGCCGGCTGTCATACTCCAGTCATCAGGTGCCACAAACGCATATGTGGATTAAAATGGCTTGAAAATAGTGACACCGGCACTGAACGAAAGTTCAATCAGTCTTCTACGTGTTGTCGCCACTGAATGCGTAGAACTTATAGCTTAAATAGCCTTAACACGTTCAGTTCCAGTGACGTAACGTCTATAAATAAAAATAGTACCTAAAATCTTTATTTATTTAACAGTTCTGTTAACACCAGTTGGCATATTTAGATAAAGTTTTCTCATTTTTGATACGATTAATCACTGTATATTACACATGATGATTTTCCGTATCCACCAACTGCTACTGCTATTCGATTATCATTATTTTGTAGATTATCTGTTGCAGATAAAAAAATCAAAAAAAGAATCAAAAAATCTGTGATCAAAAAATTCTTACTCCTATCGGGTGACACGTATGCGTGTCAACAGAATCCGTACTTGTATGGTAGTGACACTCATTCGTGACTATACGATCATTTTGGCTGGCATAGCGTAAGGGCTTAGCGGAATGTTGCCGCCGCCAAATGTGTTAAGCTACGACAGCCAGAAAAAAACCTTAAAATAAGACTAGACTCCCTTGTATTGCACATTGCCTTATTAGTTCTTTTATTTTTCCAGGTGGAGACAGGGCGTGAAGAGCTGAAGAAGGAGCGGGAGATCATGCAGCTGGTGGCGGGCTTGCAGTTGGGTCCTGACGAGGTGGAGCGGCGCGAGGTGCCGCCACACCTGATGCGAGCAAGGCATGCGCCTAGGTGGGTCACTCAGATAACTTATTATATGCGTAGGTGTTGGAGCACCACAGAACTATTAATGAGACGAGTAGAATCATGTAAGCTAAAAGCGATTTATTATCACAGTCGAGTAGTTATAATATAAATACCAGCGTTTCAATCGCTAGTAGAACTACCCAGTTCTGATTTTAACGAACTGCTAAAAAATAAAACATTATGTAACCTGACAGGGTGTAATTGTTACATACCACCTACTGAATATGAAATGGGTTATTGTGGAGATTCGGAAAGTATTACTTTCTTTTTGAGTACCGTTAGGTATCTTCTAAATAATAAAAAAAACCTAATATTTCTAACACAATTTAGCTTTACAATGTGATTTTATTCTTATTAAATATTTTTTTTAGTGTTAGTAAGTTTGCTTGATTTTTTACTGCGAGAGAGAACCACTCTGCAGGTAAAAGCCTTCAAAGTCTTTCTTCGTCTTCGTCCTCGCATCTATTTCGGAGTCTCCTTTTCTTTATTTTGTCAACTAGCCCCTCCATATTGTCACACTTTTTGACCATTTCTGGAATTGAAAGCATTCAAGTTGTCTGGCCCACTCCTATTTCAGTGTAAGAGCTTGCGCCAAACCTGGTTTCTTTTGTGATGTTTCTAATTTTTGTACGCTCCATTCCGCGTTGGGACGTCTTAATTTTATTTTTCAATGTTGTTATTATTTATTAAATTTCCATGTCTGGCAGGCGTTGGTCAGGCATGGTATAGCCAAGAGTACATAACCTTGGTCTTCAAGTTGATTGGCATGTTACTCTTAATTATTTACTTGTTACATATTAACTGTGCTCTTGTGTTTGACCTCCCTGCTAGTTGCTTGATCTTTCGAAGCTAATTTGTTTACCAAGGTAAATGTATTGTTCGGTATATTAAAGAAGCTCGTCTTCGACATATACTTGATCCTTGGTGCTGTTGGTAATTAATTATCGTAGTTTTGGAGAGGATCGTTTCTAAGTCATCAAGCTTGCTATCGTTATTTAGCGTTATCTTGTTCCTTTCTCAGATATCTGGGGGACTACTACGAAATTCGATTTTCGAAGTTCGTCTCGTGCCATCCCTTTCACTCTTATATTTAGTACTATTAGCGTGAACGGAACGGCACGATACGAAGATTGAAAAAACCGGCCAAGTTCCGTACAATTACCTATCTATAAAAATCACGTTTGCTGTATGGGAGCCCCTCTTAAATATTTTTTTTTATTTTAATGTAATGATTTATTTTTAAAGTCAATATGAATATTTCAAGTGTCTACCTGTTGCCGTTATCAATATCGATCAAAAACTAGCAAAATAACTATACGTATACTAGCGCCACCACAAAATGTGTGCAAAATTAGAACTACTGAGGTGATTGGTTGTCAACCGGCATCTATTGTTAGTTAATTAACAAGCCATCTAGTTCGGCAAATACATTGTAGATGGCGCTGTAATAAACAAATCATGTTTGTTGTATGGGAGCCCCCTTAAATATTTATTTAATTCCATTTTTTAGTATTTGTTGTTATAGCGGCAACCAAAATACATCATCTGTGAAAATTTCAACTCTCTAGCTGTCACGGTTCCCGAGATACAGCCTGGTGACGGACGGACGGACGGACAGCGGAGCCTCAGTAATAGGGTTTCCGTTTTTACCCTTTGGGTACGGAACCCTAAAAACGGATTTCGTAGTATAAGGCCAGCACTATAGTGTCTGCAAAACGTAGGTGGTTTAAATACCTCTTATTTAATTTTATGTCTTCTTTCCAGTCAAGCTTGTTTACTATTGACTCTAATGCGGCTATAAATAGTACTGGTGATAGTGGGTCCCCTGTCGTATACCTCTGTTAACAGGGAATCAAGAACCGGCTGTTTCTAGTTTATCTCGTCTTTTCCTGTTATTAATGCTTTTAATTACCCACATAGTATATTCGCTTTCCACATTCTGTGTTGCTAGTTTCCCAAATATAATTATGTGGCGACGATATGTGCTAGGTAGAGTGGTCTGCTTCTTTCTTCAGGTAGCGTATATCATTCTAAAATGGTGAAAATTTGTCAAGGTTCTTCTGTAGATGATTTTGAATATAATAATATCTTCGATCTATATCGTGGTGTTTACGGGATTTCACAACTTTTTTATGGATAACTCATTTCCATCGAGACTTGGTACAGTCAACAGCATAAATAAGTGATCATTTATGTACCTTGTCACTTTAACGTCTTGTTTGAAATGTCATACAAAATTGTCAAACGATTGAAAACGACAAGGTACAGAAATGACCCCTTATTTATGTTGTTGACCCTACGTTTTTTTTATAGCAAGTTTTTGTTGGGATATTGATGTCACGAATCACGAATACAATACAATGTTTATTACTTAATATGACTTCATAATGTTAATTCACTTCCTTGAATACGTTAGGGAAGTAGTAACTTTGACGTACCTCACGACTGGGTATAGATTCCATGTTGTTTTTCTAAGTATAAAACATCTTGTACCATCTTATTGTTGTCAGCAACGATGGTGATGATTTATCTATCATCGTCTTTAGCCCTTGCCGAATAAATTGTTCCTAATTTATTGAATCAGGTGTTACTTTGCGAAGATCCATTTCAATGAACTGAAATAATTACTTTGCTCACCCGCGACCTTTAAAAAGCTTAAGGTCGCGGGTGAGCAAAGTAATTGTTTTAGTTCATTAAATTGTTCCTAGTAAATTAAATATAGCCTTTCCTAATATGTAAAAATCTTGCGTCACAGTGTTTGTATTCGCACTCTTCCAAAATTACTCTAACGATTTTTTTTTGTATATGTGGTAGGTATCTCCTAGCTCTACCCTCTTTTTTAATTTATACTGCAGAACAACGTTTATATAACGTATATAGAAGTTTGTGTTCTGTTTTTGTTTATATACGATACTTTTTAACTACTTAATTGATCGAATTACGTGTGTCTTTGCTGTAGTTCATATCCATGAATTGAAAACATTATTGTTACTCTAAGATTTTTGCTCACGGGGAATTTAACATTCGTTACACTTTATCTGTCACTTTGGCATTGCCTTTGCCAGACAGAAACACAACTTATTGTCTAGCGCGCGGGCGCTTGCTATTGCATTCACCATCTCTTTCTGTAACCATCTTATACCGTTTGACAGAAAGAAATAGTGAATACGATAGCAAGCTTTACAATAAAATAAATGTGTCATCCGTTGCATGTCATGTTTAAAACATAGTTACCTACATTAGTATTTTAGAAAACCATTTTGACAAAGTTGTCTTTTCGTGATTAATCTTTGAGATTTAAACTTAAAGGATATCGGTGGTTTGCAAATTTCGAAACTTTGCCTTCAGAATAAGTTTAGTTTTGTTCATCATTGGCTACGATAAGTGGTGGATGTAAGTTAGTAAATGAGTGACTCTAATCGTTAACTTGAGGTGTAATTACGTGCAGCATTGGATAATAATTTAGCCGCTGTAATTTTTTCAATTTGTTTTTCTGTTGTATGCGAGTCAAGGATACAGGCGAAATCATTACATGTTTTCAGAATAAAACTTTTTGCCAAGTTTCTAGTGGTCCAAAAAATAAAGTATGGTAGACCTCCAGTCTTGGTTACTGTCCCAGTAGTGTCATCTTTAATAGGCAATAGAGGTCACAGCAGGGTGTTATCTATTGGGCATTAGTATGTCAAACAATAGGACATTTAACTTTAAAGAGCCTTCTACAATCTATTTGGAAAATTAGCTTTTACTTTTGATTTTACATTTTCAATTAAATACAGCAAACACACAATACACACATGCACTTTCTCATAATATTAGCTGTTAATTTCGTCCACGTCCTGTGGGAACTTTGCTCTTTCTAGGAATAAAAAGCCTTTATTGATCAGGGATAGTGTCAGTGAATGAATAATTCATTTCAGAGATTACCATCTATTTACGTACACTGAGGGGGATGGGGTTTTCTCTGCAACTGACCGTACAAAGATACACACAAAGTTTAGGTATCTCTTTATTATTTTAGCATCGAATATTGGTTCCGAACCTGGGGCACGCGGCGGACACGACGTACAAATACGCGTTCTTGAATCTACATAAGCACGACGACGTCTATACACGCGTACGCCTACATACATCGCGCGCGCACTCTTCTGGATCCCGGCGGGGTCCGGCAATCTGCACCTTGAGGGGTGGGGTAACTCGAATCGGTGCGGGGTGGAGCGTGTCCATTCTGTACGTTAGTACTATTATATATTCTGAGCCTGGGGGTAACGAACAAAATGGTAAAAAAACGGGTCTCATTCTAAATCCCTAACATCGTTTGTCCTAATGTAATGTTTGTCCTAATTATCGTTTGTCCTAACACTTTTTTTCTCGGAAACCGTGAATTTTTCAGGAACTTTTTTGTGATTATCCTCTAGAACTCTATAGGTTAGGTTAGGTTTGTTTTATAAAAATCCAGAACAATTAATAGATTTTAAATAAAAAGAGTTAGGACAAACGATCATTAGGACAAACATTACATTAGGACAAATAATCATTAGGGATTTAAATATAGAGCCGGTAAAAACTATGTATCGTCAGGGGAAAAGAACAAGATGTCATCAGAAGTAGTGGGTAAAACGCGACGGAAGACTAGCATCTTCTTTCTTCGTTCTTTTAACGCATAACGCAAGCGTTTATTCAGCTACCACAAACGAACATGTGCGTTCAAATAAATGACTGCCAAACTATGACAGTGGCAACAGGCGACAGTCACGAAAACGCATATGCAGAGAAACGCGTTAAGAAGTAAATTACAACTACCTACCTAAAATTTTCAAGGGTAAATGCTAAAAAAAGTTAGGAACCACTAGTATGAAATAGGGATGTTGACACCACCAATCAACTGACGAACTTTTTATGAGCTGTCACAACACAATTTCTCCCGTAGTTTAAATGGCAATGACGTCACTTGTTCGCCAACTCAATCAACTAATTATTAGCAACAAAAAATCTAATTTTTTCAGTTAATTGAAAATTAATCTGGCTGTCAGGGCTTAAATGAAGCGCTTTTTTTATTTTTTAATGGCGTCAACATCCCTATTGATAGATCAGAATTGTAGGTCAGATTACTCTAAAGCGGTATGTCTACACTAAATACAAATACGATCTAACTAATAGCCTATTTCTATGTAATTCCAGATAACACGACCTCGCTTGCGACACCTACCGGCGGATCCAAGAACTTTCTACAGGATAGCTGCGCGCGCGTGCGTCCTGCCGGAAACAACCGATTCACCCCGATATGGTCCGAAATGCGTTTACATCGACCAAATGACAATTGCGTACCGTCGAGCTTTAAATCTTTGCCGTAAAGGCGAAACTGCTTTGTACAATGTGGCTGTAATCGTATGTTTTACGGCTTAGCATAACCATTGCCAAATCGATTGATGAATATAATTGGCGGTTTGGCACGAACGTATTAGATAGATATATTCGAGTATATTTACTTACAAAATAGGCATTCGACCATTGGCGTGTATAGGATTATTTTCCATAGGGGTCTGGCCCCTGAAATGCCATGGCCCAAGCGGAGCAGAGTTGACACCCAAATCCTGGGATGGCCCTAGACTTGGGAGGTTCCCTTATATACGCCTATGCATTCGAATCTTGTAGTTACAGTCGGGATCTTAATTATGGTGAGTTTCAACGTTTCGTATGCTCAAACCACAAACGTGGCTGAATAAACCATGCTTAAATATTATTTTCCTGACTGCACTATCAAGTTGGGACTGCAATTATTTGTCATATAAAGTCGTTTTAGAACCATGAGCTTTTTTCATGGGTAAAACCTTAATTTAGAATCTTTTGAGCCATTTCCAACTGAAAGCGTTTATTTACTTACTTTCATAATCTTGTGTATTAAACATATTATACGCGTATTTATGTATTCTATGCCGAAATAATATGTCTGTATTTTATAGTCTATTTGTGAATACCTACATTATAGAGATAAGTCGGGTAGATTATCCATTGGCCGTGTGGGTGTAAACCGGTGTAAACCGCTTTAAACCGACTCGGCTGCGACAGTTTCAGTTAGCATTTTCTTTGTAAGATAAGACTTAGCAGAAAACGCCATTCAAATTCGTCATTCGTCAATATCTACTTCATTTACAATTCATCTAATGGCAACTTACAGCCCCTATTTTCATTAATGAGCCCAAAGTACTGTAGTTGAAGTGGTCGAAACGTCAGAAAATCCCTTATACCTAAATGCATGATAGATAAACGTAATATCAACCAAGGAATAATTACAAAACGCATGTTTAAGCTAGTTTTATTTAGGAGTAATTCTCAATTTTTTAATTGAGAAGAGTATACATACGTACATAATTTTATTTGTAACAGAAACTAACGGCCCGGTCATGACTACATGCGATCGGTGGCGCAGCGAGTGTTTTTCTGTTCATTGTGTGTGCTGCCAGGTAATCACTGTCAGGGGGGTTTCACTCCGCAGTTTAGGTATGTTCGGCCGGCGCTCCTCCCGGGAGGAGTACGGCAGTGGGTTGTCGCTCGGTCTTCAGTTCGCACGCTAGCCGCGTCGCGCGTAATTTAGCATCTTTTTTTCTGTGATTTTTGCAACAAAAAATGACTTCTAAACGATCTTATAACTAACTTACTTACTTACTAAAGGTAGTTTACTGAATTAATACACACTGTTATCTTTCTTGGTTTTTATACCTACCAAATCTCGGCGAGTGAGAACCCTGTGCCCTTGGTTTCGGATCAGCGGTGCCCAACGGAATATGAACGCTCGTATCACACGATAAGTTTCAATTTCGCGTGCAAGCAGTAAGAGTAGCCAAGTTTTTGTACCTAAAGTTGACTTGTTCGAGAGTGATCCTTCTGTACGTTAGTACTATTACTTATTCTGTGTCACTGTGCCCTTGTGCAGCGACCGTTTTGGTCGCGCAATGAACACAGAAAACGCTCGTCCGCCGGTAGCATATAGTCGTTGCCGGGCTGTTAGAGTCGCTAGAAAAAATAGCAGTAATAGTGTCAGTTAAGCTAGTTTTACATTATTTGACTTTGACAAAAGCTACAAAACCATTCCATGTTTGACGCTTGCATGCACAAAAAAGAATTTGCTTGTACGGAGATTTTTTTATTATTAACCCTTTATAAGGCCCCATTTATTGGAGCATACTATCACAGAATCAAAAGCAGCTATCGATTGCATACCTGACAAACGATATTTTTAAAGCTAGTCGTATTTTCAATAATTAAAATGGAAATTGTGACGTATAATATAATCAATAAAGTTGAAACTTCAACTCAATGCATGTGGTCGCTAAGTCGCCTCTGCCTTATAAAGGGTTAAAAATTCTAGTAAATTATTATTGTTGTTCACGTTAGCATTCAGCAGTTTTTTTGCATTTGATGTCTTGTATTGACAAGAGATTTCAAACAATGACATTATAGTTTTAAGGAATAAATTTGATTGAAATAATTTTCAATAAATAAATTGGCAACCATCGTTGCCCAAAGCATGAGTGGTTAAGGTTTACGTGTTGAGGCTTAAAGTTACTGCAGATATACCAATTGAGCCGGATCAGTATTTACTGGAGCATCCCGCCCGTATCTCGTCATCGAAACTCTAAACATGCTTTCTCAATATCACATATACATATAACATACTGCTACTATTACTGCTGCCTAGCGATCTACAGATTGTTAGAATATTGAAATGTTTGTACAAAATAGTATTTGGAGTAGTGCAAGAATTGTATATACCTAGTTTCTTTAGAGATGGCCGTGAATGTAAACAACAATGTATGTACAGTTGAACCATTTGACTCACAGTAAATCTTAGATTCTCAGACTGGCTTCACAGTAAATGTTATAATGATTTTCTTTCCTAGTTGTTGCTATTGCATTGTAACAATACAATGTTGATTGGGAAAGATTCCACAACTTGAATTGAAAACTATCAAGAGACTGACATTATACGTATTTAGGGTAGTGGACACATTAATTAATAATACCGAAACGCAAATCTAATTATAAAAAATACATTATTTTAGCTCCGAAAAGCAGATTATTATTTAATTAATGGTTGGTTTACTTTTTAGTTGCTTTGAAGAAAAAAGCCACTTCAGTTGGCAAATAAACGACGCCGTAGCTCACTATTGTTATACAAAATCTATCGCATTTTTGACAGCTCATGAAAAGTAAGTCATAAATTGATTGGTGGGGTCCAATACTCTATTGTAAGCCACCGGATTACGCACTTATCAATATAATGGATGAGCAACCTACAGTTTCGCGTTTATCCGAGATCCTTAGTCACGAAATGGGTCGCTGGCCACAGCGCGTTAAATTAAAAAATCTAATGAACATCCCTGCTAAGATGTTTCACTGCATGTTTTCATTCTCGACGACGTTACGTCTTTGATGTGACCATACAATGTCAAGAAAGTCCTTATGAGACGTACTGTGCAAAGTTTCTAAGTGAGTTGACAAAATTTCTTCTGTTTCGATTTTAGAACCACTTATGATTCTGTTCCCAGGTGCCTACGCCCTACGGGTTTATTGTAAGAATTAAAAGAAGTTTGTTATTATTTCCGACCATTTCTAAACAAAAATACTTTAAGTACCTAAGTAACTATAGTTATAAAAACATTCCATATAAAAATTTGTTGTTAGCTGCATTTGTTATATTATAACACATACACAACGATTTATTAACTTAGATATAAATAATACGATTACTAGAGTAAAGGGTGAAATGTACATGTTTTCACATGCATGTGTGTGTAGTAATCTGAATGAAATTTAATATGTAAATAAATTCTCGAATAATGCATATATAAATATACAAATGTGGGGTTCCTACATTTTTGTCATTTAGGCTATGAGTGCCATTAACGTTATTCGTTGGGTTTAAAAAATAATTATAATAAATGTAATCTTTAAATTGTTAAGTTTTACAATGTATAAAACATTCCATTGTATATAGGTAGAAATGTTTTAGAAATTAATCTTTAATTTTTTCAACGAATAGACAACGATGTATTCAATCCATATTAAGCATAATTTTTATTTAATAAAATAGTCGTTAATAATATTTTATTTTTTATTTCATCATACTAGAAGTTCCTATTCGCATTGTGGGAAGTTCGTTTAAATTTTTGACCAATTAAGAAAATGTGGACAAGCTGTAACTTTCTGCTATGCGAGCGAAAGCTTTTTGCTACTGTGGTGTGGGTTAATTCAAACTATTCTTAAAAACTTCGGTGTTATAGGGTGTTTGAATTGCCCCACAGTTTCAATAGCCCTATTTCGCTCTACCTTACTTTACTCGTTTTTCAGAAGTCAACAGAATTATTTATCACATTAGGTTAGGTAGGCACTTATGACGCAAAAGAAATGCTAACCTAGGTTGGTTTTTGTTTTAGTAGAGATGTAAAAATATCTTAGGCGGACTGCCACAGATCAGAGTTAACTATATAACTCCGAGTTAAGTGCTACCTAGGGGTTAAGTAGTGTCAAAATTTATGAAACTGCCATCCATAACCCAATTTTGATAATTTAAAAGGTAAAAAATCATGGGTTCACGGACTGTTTAAATAGTGAATGTTTTTCCAAAATTTATATTCGTATCGAAACTACAACTCTTATAAGCCCTCTCCTTGCGTCGGTTTCCTCAACAATGATGTAATTGCAATTTTTTCCAATAACTACCTACTTCATGCTAGAGATCGGTCAAACTTTTAAGTGTGACATCTACTTTCAAGTATAATTCTTTAAGATACCGCCAGGGGGAGATTGTGTTGTTGTGCTATTGGAGCAATCCTTGAAGTATACAGGGTTATTTGTAATTCACTAGCATCCTTTTAACCCTAAACTCCTACCACTTAAACAAATCTTTTTTGTTTTACTACTTTTGTCATAACTTTATATTTTTGGTGTAATAACGTTTTGAAAATTTGAGATTACCTGTATTTTTACGATACTCTGTGCCGTGTATGGAAAAAAAATGTACTCCATTTTAAAAAGTCGTATAACAAAAAACATTTGTTTAAGTGGTAGGAGTTTAGGGTTAAAAGGATGCTAGTGAATTACAAATAACCCTGTATATCAACGGCATTAGCATTTATTACGATCCTGTTATATATACATACATATCGTATACATACTTCTAAAATGTTAGAAGCTGTAAATATTAGAGATGGTGAATGAAACAGATTATTAAATTACCTTATATGAAAACAGCGCCATCTATTAGAATAACAGCAAATGCACGAACGAAAAACCAATACATTTAGGAATAGCGTTGCACACAGCGCGCTGTAATTCATTCGAACGAAGAGAGGTAAGATGCCAAAGTGAATGTTAAGGTAACTTTAGCAGATCAATACTATATGCTGAGTCTCATAGATGGCGCGGTGAAGTCGTTGGCTATACGGAATAGGTATCTAATCTAATCCGTTGATTTTTTTCTGAACTTGGGAGATCAATATTAAATAGGTAGGTAATTTACTCCGATTTTTCATATGCGAATATCCGAACTTTAAACGATGAATAACGTATCTGAGTACGGCAGGTAGGATAAAATCCATCCTATAATAATCAAATCACCCAGTATAATTTAACTTCGCCAAGCAAACTATTTGAGCTGTCGCATTTTTTTTATAGTATATGGGGCAAACGAGCAAACGGATCGCCTGATGGTGAACGATTACCGTCGCCCATGGACACCTGCTACACCCAGAAGAGTCACAAGTGCGTTGTCGGCCTTTAGGCCTTTTAGGTTTATTTGTTCGAAGTGCTATCGTGATCGCATTGTGGTTTGTTGTGTCTGCAGCTGATTTTACCAAAAGAAGTTTGACCCGCTGACCGTCACGTAGGTAAGTGAATGTTGGATTTTTTATTTCTATCTTTTGCTTCGTGATTTTAGTCGACTCTACAACTAACACCCGTTGACATTACATAAGTCACTTTTGTTTTATTTATTTAATACTTACTTAGTTATATGTAAGTAAAAAATTAAGGCCCGCCCACACCCACGCGCGATTGGCAGCGTAGCGAGCGTTTTCTCTGTTAATAGCCGGGTCTCCACTGAGCGAGCCGCCTCGCGAGGCAAGCGCACGAGGCATGATTTTGTTCTACACAAAGCTCAAAATCGCACCGAAAATGGCTGCCTCGCGAGGCGGCTCGCTCAATGGAGATCCGGCTAATTGCGTGTGCTGCTACAAAAGCACTGTGCAGCAAGATACTGTTCGAAACACCGATTCATGGTGCAGAGATGTTCTGAATTGAAGACCATTGAAACAGAAAATACTAGTTGGCAGACAACAAATAAGGTGAAAAGCTGAGAGGTGGAAAATTTGTTGGTATGTCAAAATATACGCTATATACGGACGTATCTGTAAAAATAATTTACGCTGTATTACACAACTAATGAAGAATAGAAATATTGTGACTCGATGCCACCATTTTTTCACCTAGGTGTCCTATTTCACTAAGACCATACTCACCAGTGACATGTTAGCTATTTTGAACCAACAATATTTTGAGGCATGGCAAAATAATGGGCTTTCTAGCCATACAGGTGCCTCGTGTCTTTAACTCACGTGACATATCTATTTTTTTATTAGTTCTATGGCTTGATTTGTAGTTGATATCTAATATTACACGGAATACTGTACATTAAAATTAATGACTCAATCAAATGATCACCCAGATCTTGCATATTACCTTATGTCCACACATAACTAAAACTTTTTATGTTAAACACACGCACTTAAGTAAGAGGTAGCCAAATATTAGCTGTTAATATGTTGAAAGTAGACTGACACGTAGATTATATGTATATGTAATTGCTGTGACGTAAGAATTCTATGCATTGTAGTTAGTTGATATTATTACATTATGCAAGTCCGAAATGTATGAGACTCATTATTTTTCTTTCTTTCTATGCATTGTTGGTCACGCCAGTTATATTTTTGGAGTGATATTGTACTTTATTGTGGAGTTTATGTTAGGTTAAACACATCTTTACGTTGCTAATAAGTATTAATTAGAGTAGTTTTAGTTTACTTTTTTTATTTAAAACTTTATTATTATTTTATTATTATTTATTACCGGCTTACCGGCGTTTGTCCTCTATCTCACCAATACTTAGTAAACTAAGTGCGTATGAGACCGAAGATGTAGCACACTGGTTCAGTAACAGCCTGTACCTCTACAATGAGGTACACTAGTTTACAGTGACCGTACTCGCTAGCGACGGCGTAAATGATTTGTATGGAGAATTGTGTACAGCGCCTCTAGCGGTCACTTACGGAAGTACAATTCTCCATACAAATCATTTACGCCGGCGCTAGCGAGTACGGTCACTGTAAACTAGTGTAACTCATGTTAGAGGTAGGTACTGTTCACTCCGGCCTTGAATAGAACTAAATTGTTGATGTTGTTGTGCCAGAATCGGGAGGTATTTTGGTAGACTTACCATCATATTTAAACTTGATTACATCAACATATTCGACCTAAAAGCCCCTCTTTCTTGGAGATCTAAAACCTTATTTACACGGGGCGACTAATATCGTGCGTATATAGTCCATTCCATTGCGGGGTCGCGCTTCTATGAATTCATAAACAATCAATCCTCGTCGGCAATGTACCACAGCTCGCATGATACTACTCGCTCTGTCTATATAAAGGTACAATTCCAAGAGGGGCTGCAGATCGCAGCCGCAGCCCGCAGGCGGCACTGCCCAACTAACATTTAGGCGCTAAGACAAGAGTTAAAGGAAATCTATAAGAGTGCTAACCAGATGCTAAAGTTATAAATAAGTAATAATAATAATAATAACAGACCCATCACGTGCTTGCCTACGCTGTACAAGCTCCTTACATCCATTTTGAGAGCAAAAATTAACACGCACATTGTTGCCAACAACGTTTTGGCCCCTGCTCAAAATGGATGTAGGGTTGGGTCTCGTGGTACTAAAGAGCTCCTCCTCATAGACATGACCATTTGCCAACGAGTCCGGCGGAACAAAGGGGCTCTCTCGGTCGCCTGGATTGACTACAAGAAGGCCTATGATTCGGTGCCCCATTCATGGCTGGTGAGGGTCTTAGAACTGTATAAAATTGATGCAGTCCTGAGATCTTTCTTAGGCGCTTGCATGGGACAGTGGACCACAGTCCTTCGTCAACCGGGGGAAGGAGACGGCCCCTCTGGCCCACAGGACTCTATCAGGATTGAGCGAGGGATCTTCCAGGGTGACAGCCTGAGTCCTATGTGGTTCTGCCTAGCGCTGAATCCGCTCAGCACCCTGCTGAAGGATTCAGGGCTAGGCTGCCGGCTTCGAAGAGAGGGTGAGGTCATTTCTCATCTGCTCTATATGGATGACCTTAAGCTATTTGCACCAAATAAACATGACCTGTTGGAGCTACTGAAAACAACAGAAGTTTTCAGTAGCGCCATCAACATGGAATTTGGTGTCGATAAGTGTGCGGTTATGCATGTACAGCGGGGGAAAGTTGTAAATTCAACAAATTTGCAGCTTTCTGATACAATGTCCCTCAGATCTATTTCCGAAGCAGAAACCTATAAGTATCTTGGTATGTCACAGTCATTGGGTATTGAGAGTGAGGTCGTAAAGCAGACGGTGAAGGAGCGCTTCTTCTGTCGTCTGACAAAAGTACTTAATAGTCTTTTGTCGGGCGGCAACAAGATGCGCGCCTTCAACGCCTGGGTAATGCCCTTGCTCACTTACTCCTTTGGCATACTAAAGTGGACTCAGACTGAGCTGGATACCTTGGATCGAAGAGTTCGTGTACTACTCACTGCGCATCGCTTGCTTCACCCGCGCTCGTCTGTTATGAGACTGTACATCTCGCGGAAGTATGGAGGTCGTGGCTTTTTAAATGCCAAAGACCTCCACAACCGCGAGGTGTATAATCTCAGGGATTATTTCCTAAACAACGAGTGTGGGGTACATCGCGACGTAGTAGCAGTAGACAAAAACTTCACCCCGCTTTCCTTGGCAAACGAGAACTGGCGCCGACTTAAAGTAATGAGCATCGAGGACCGCAAGGCTGTATGGAAGAGCAAGGAGCTACACGGGCGGTTCTACAAGGCACTCACAGGGCCAGATGTAGATCTGCTTGCGTCGGTGAACTGGCTACGTTTCGGGGATCTCTTCGGGGAAACCGAAGGTTTTGTCTGTGCAATTGCGGATGAAGTTATCATGACGAACAACTACCGGAGGTATATCCTGAAGGACGGTACGGTCGACATTTGTCGGGCATGCCGCCGTCCCGGGGAGTCACTCAGGCATATAATTTCCGGTTGTGGTCATCTTGCTAACGGTGAGTACTTGCACAGACATAACCTTGTAGCCAGAATTATTCACCAGCAACTTGCTCTGCTATACGGTCTTGTGGACTTTGAAGTGCCTTACTATAAGTATATACCTGCGCCAGTTCTCGAAAATGGTCGTGCCACGCTCTATTGGGATCGGTCTGTTATCACGGACAGGACTATTTTAGCCAATAGGCCTGATATCGTGCTGACAGATCGATTGAAACGCCAGACAATGCTCATCGACATCACCATCCCCCATGACGAGAACCTCGTGAAAGCTGAGAAGGACAAAGCCAGCAAGTACCTTGACCTAGCTCACGAGATAACCGCCATGTGGGATGTTGATTCGACGATCATTGTCCCGATAGTCGTTTCTGCGAACGGTCTGATAGCGAAGAGTCTCGACCAACACCTCAAGAGACTCTCGCTAGAAGGCTGGATCAAGGGTCAGATACAGAAGGCGGTACTCCTGGACACTGCGCGGATAGTCAGGAGGTTCCTCTCTCTGTCGCCCTAACCACCGATAGCTTAGGCCCCGCCTCGCTGCCGGTGGCACCCTAGGTTAGGTTTTTATAATGATTTTACGTTTTGTATGTATAGTTTTATATTTTACTTTTTGTATAATTATTGTAAAAATCTAACCTAAGAGAAAAATATAAATAAAGAGATAATAATAATAATACTTAACACTTGCAGAATAGTAGAAAATACAACTTAAATAATATTCTACAACTCTTGCTACATTTACTTGGTGGATAACCCGTAAATGTAGTTAATACCAGCCTAGAGCTGAGAAAAACCATCATTCGCGAATAATAATAATAATATTAGGGGAAAATCTCACACAAATCGACCTAGTCCCAAACTAAGCAAACCTTATACTATGGGTACTAGACGACGATAGACATACTTATATAGATAAATAAATACTTAAATACATAGAAAACATCCATAACTCAGGAACAAATATTCGTGCTCATCACACAAATAAATGCCCTTACCGGGA
This sequence comes from Archips xylosteana, assembly GCA_947563465.1. NCBI lineage: Eukaryota > Metazoa > Arthropoda > Insecta > Lepidoptera > Tortricidae > Archips > Archips xylosteana. The sequence continues at coordinate 9,578,972 of OX387363.1, forward strand.
TTTGAACCCAGGATCTCTTGCTTCGTAGGCAGGGTCACTACCAACTAGGCTAAACCGGTCGTTAAGTGTTTCGCATTTGGAGTTAGAGCGCGCTGTAACTCTACCATACCCCCGAAATGGGCACACTTTTTTTATTACCTTAGATTGTTTAATGGCAGTAAAGAGGAGTTACTGAACTAGTTAAGAGGTTAATAAAGCAATAAGAGAGCTATAATAGCGACAACTAAAACTACAGGGGATATAAACGTGGTAAATAGGTGAAAATTAACTCCTTCAGTGGTACAATAGAGTAAAATATCGCTTATTAACTTTTTGACTGCCAAGAGGGCTGCAAATGTCGCTCACTATTATCTTTAAGTGATATGAGGGTGGCAAATGGGTGATTTTTAGGGTTCCGTACCCGAAGGGTAAAAACGGGACCCTATTACTGAGGCTCAGCTGTTCGTCCGTCTGTCCGTCTGTCACCAGGCTGTATCTCGGGAACCGTGATAGCTAGAGACTTGAAATTTTCACAGATGATGTATTTCGGTTGCCGCTATAACAACAAATATTTAAGGGGGCTCCCATACAACAAAAGTGATTTTTTTGCTCGTTTTTGCTCGATATTGATAACAGTACGGCAACAAGTAGACGCTTGAAATATTCACAGAATATTTAATTATATATTGACTTTAAAAATAAATCATTAAAATAAAATAAAAAAAATATTTAAGGGGGCTCCCATACAACAAACGTGATTTTTATAGATAATTGTACGGAACCCTTCGTGAGCGAGTCCGACTCGCACTTGGCCAGTTATTTATTTAAAGCTTTGAGCTCTAGTATAGATCCACAAAGGCTATACAAACAGCCTCAGGTGCTAAACATTTTTAACATTAAGGATTTTTTATTTATTTCATCAACATTTACTGTCATTTTGATGTGGTTATATCATGTCGGATCCAAATGAATGATGGCGGATTAAGTGGAAGTAAAGGTGGTAATAAAAGGAAATAATATAGTTTGAAGTTAGTGAAAACAAAAGTTTACTTTTTACTGCGAAGGAACATTACACTGTGAATAAGTATATGTATTTTTAACAAATTATTCAAGCGCCCGATGTCTGTTGTCTATTTACTGAAAATAAAAATTTATTAGATATGGGGTAACATAAAACTTTTGTAATAATCGAATAAAACGTTGCCTATCCTAGTTTTAATGTATCGTGCTAGTAGTATTAGAACACAATGAAGCAAAATACTTCAACTAAACCAGGTTTTCTTATGTTTTTCTAACCTTAGTCAAATCAATTCGTAACCAAAACATGGTGGACAAATGAATGGTATTCAGCTCTATTACTCTGCCTAAAGTTGTACAGAAGTCACATTAAACACTAGAAGTTCTATGGTAGCGAAAAAAATGTTCCTACTATTTGACTTTAAGTAACATAAGAGAGTTTTGTTCCTCTTTAAGATTTTATGAGAACCATTGTAGAGCTGGTAGCGGTAATTAATGCTTTTGTGCAACTTTTGGCTCTTGTCCAGAATTTATCATCGCTTGCATAGCACTTTGAGAGGTTGTAGTCAATGCTTATTTCTTATTTAGATCTTATAGTTAGACGACCAGATGGCCTAGTGGTTAGAGAACCTGACTACGAAGCTTGAGGTCCCGGGTTCGATTCCCGTGTCGGGGCAGGGGGGTTACTACGAAATTCGAAGTTCGAAGTTCGGATCGTGCGGTCCCTCTCACTCTCGTAATAAATATCATTAGCGTGAGCGGAACGGCATGAAACGAAGTTCGAATTTCGCGCTTCGTAGTATAGGGCCAGATATTTGTATGAAAAATACGAATGTTTGTTCTCGGGTCTTGGGTGTTTAATATGTATTTAAGTATGTATCTATCTATACAAGTATGTTTATCCGTTGCTTAGTACCCATAACACAAGCTTTGCTTAGCTTACTTTGGGACTAGGTCAATTGGTGTGAATTGTCCCATGATATTTATTTATTTATTTATTTATAGTTGTAAGATTCACTTAAGTAAAGCTATAACACAAGATGCTTTGCCCGTATTGTAGTGTTGAAAATTGTTGCTCTACGTCTTTGACCATTAAACTAAACCTCGCAGGCCGCTGCCGCCGGTCGCGCGATGTTGTGGCCGAGCCATCAGGCTGCGTGCAGCGGCTGCCGGCCGCAGTGTTGCCGCGCTCGGACTAGCTTTCATAGAGATTCATACAACCCAATGGTGTCGCTTGCAGTCTGCGGTTGCAGTTTGCAGTCTGCAGCCCGTCTCGGTTCCATTATAGTCTGAAAGCATAAAACCTAGTTCATGATGAGGTGTTCGAGTGCTGAGGCCTTAATGTCTAACGCAATCTTTTTCACCTTCTTTCTCTCATAGATATACAACGAGGGTAGAAAGAGATGGTGAATGCGGTCGCGAGACAATACAGCCTTTGGTTACTGTCATAGTAGTCATGTTTAATAATATATCATTCGCAATAGAGGTGGCAGTACGAGTACGGTGTATTATGGGCATAAGCATGTCAACCACTAGAACATTTACCTTAACTTGAACTAAGAGTTTCATTTTCATCATCATATCTGCAATATATACATCCTACTGCACAGGCCTCCTTATAGAACGAGGAGACTTGGGCCCCAGTTCCCGCGCGGGAAAGTAAAGAGTTTATTTATATGTAATCAAATCACATTCTAATACAAAAGAATATCTCTTCAACTATAGCCTTAAATTAAAATGACTCGGAACAAAACACAGCCAACTAATCATATTTATTTCCACCGGGTGTTTTCAACCGCATCCACACGTCGGTGTTAAATTTATGACAACCTTTCTCTGTCTGGCTCACCGCGTGGCGTACGAGTTGTTCTTTCTGTATATGAACATTTTAAGACCACGGCATACTAAAAGCGGAGCGAACACGGTGCGAATCGTAAGCGATCAGTACGCTTAGTATAAGTTTTACTTCACCAAAATACTTCTCGATCGCGTTTTCGTAAAAAAATCAATTACTAGGGAAACACGGACAGCGCCTCCGCGCGCACGCGTCCATGTTTCCATAGAATTGAAATTTTTACGTAAACGCGATCGAGAAGTATTTTGGTGAAGTAAAACTTATACTAAGCGTACAGAGTGCTTAGTATAAGTTTTACCTCACCAAAAATATTTCTCGATCGCGTTTACGTAAAAAAAACAATTACTATGGAAACATGGACAGCGTCTCCGCGCGCGCGCGCCCATGTTTCCATAGAATTGAATTTTTTACGTAAACGCGATCGAGAAGTATTTTGGTGAAGTAAAACTTATACTAAGCATACAGTACCTCTACCATGAGTTACACTAGTTTACAGTGATCGTACTCGCTAGCGACGGCGTAAATTATTTGTATGGAGAATTGTGTACAGCGCCTCTAGCGGTCACTTACGGAAGCGCGCGTCCACTTATACTAAGCATACAGTAGACCGATTTTTGAAAACATATCGAAAATACTATTCGAAAATGGTATTAATCTAATCTGTGTATTGCTTGCTGCAAAGCTGCAGCTTAAATTAAAATTATAATAAAGGATTTTTCAGAGGTAGAGTCCAGGCGATTTATTATCACCCACAGGAACGAAGTCGCAGGATAAAGCTTGTGTCTCATAATAACAATAAACAACAACAATAATTTATTTTTTCAAAAACAGTGGTTACAAAACAAGGCAAAGGTTGAGGCTTAATTCCCAGTAGGTATAGTAGGTATAATAGCTAGTGATCGGCCATCGGAAGCATTTTATTTCACTTTGACGTTCTACGTAATGAATAGTAATGACTAATATGGATAAGTCGGTGTTATGTCCAAAATTAAAACCACACATTCTTAAAAACTAACTGAATTTAATTTGTTATAGTAAATAATCATCCTAATAAGTCAGTACTTTCGTCCAATGTCACCCACAAATTCTATCGGTTATTTTTTCTTCGATATCCTTTATTGTTGTTTTGAAAGATTTTTCCAAATATTTTATGCGTAAAACACTCTCACTGGGCAAGCAAAAAGGTGCACACTGGCAGTACATAATTTGGCAAAAAAACTGTTGGAATGCATCACTTTTCAGCCGATCCCACGGAATATTACATAGTATCAAACAATTAAATAAATCAAAATTAAATTGTTCTTGATTTTGCTTACTACTACCACGATGTATCGCTGACTTAAGATACTTTTGAATATTGCTTTTACGTATGTATAGCTAACAAATGTATTTCACATTTTGTACATAGGACTAAGCCTTTTGATTCGTCGTATATCAGATCCGGTTGATCCTTTAACCATTTACGAATGGTAAATTCGCGAGGCATATTTTACCAGTATTCAATTGATTTGATGTATAAAATAATGATATGATTGTCAATGAGACAAGTACAAGACATGAGTTGACGTAAACTCATTCGTTCGATAGATAATTTTAAGTGGCCTGTGCTTCATAATCATATCATAGGTGATAGAAATGTTAAAACCTTGATAGTAACTCAATAAAAAAATATAAATTTTTAGTAGGCAAAAAAATTGTGCAAGAAATTAAATAGTCATGTCCATGTAATAATTTCGTCATCAAATTGACATAGAATGCTTCCGATGGCCGATCACTAATAATAGCCCACCGTTTGGCTCTCTAGGACAATGGCTTTTATCTTTTTATGACAAAAATCTTTAAAAAAATTCAATCTTCATTATCATAAGGTATAGGTATTGAGTTTTTGTATCGCGGTTGTATTTGAAAAAATAGAAAAACCTTTGCAATTGTTGTTTATTTGCATGACCAATCGCCACTCCTAAAATACCGAAAATTGGTGATATTTTTATAACTGTTTAATTTATTTTACCTTTATAACTGTTTAATGAATCTTCAGTTCAATAAGATTATTTTAACTTTAAGTATCTATTGGCTACCGGGTTAGGTTAGTCCGCTCAAAAACGACAGCACATTTATTATCTATCACAATATCATTTATATGAAAAAGGTTTACGATCACTGCTTCTGCATTTCCGTTAATTTAAATGGTTAATTAAATGGAGTATAGTAACTACTGATACTCGTTCGTAGTACTGATCGCGACAGGCTCGCTCGCCTTAAAGCGTGCCCCAGCCTTTAAATTTCTTCTGCACCACGCGAATTTCAACCGTAACTCGGACGAGACAACGACGCTGTAAAGCGAGATTATCGTAATTTAACTAAAATCGCGGAGGTGTTGCGCGGATATTTGTAGAGATAGCGGCTTGACGCGCTTTCGGAGTGACCAAGCGCGGAGATATGAAATTGAACAATGAGATATTTACTTGTACTCGCATCAATGAACTGAACTGAAGTACCGCAGCAGACTTAAGATTGCATTTGACATTTATTTGGTTCGTATGAAATTTAATATCAATTGTGTTCTGAAATATGCTGTTGGAGAGACAGTTTGTGTTCAATTGCTGGGCATAATGCCTGGTGCTATTGTACTGCATCGAGTTCTTTAAACACGTTCATGTTGTTGTTATATTTGGTCATTGGTCTACATTTTAATCCTTTTGGTTTGCCGCTCTTTTATTTATCCGAATGAACGCTATATCTTTCTAATATAATAAAAATCTCGTATCACGGTGTTTGTTATCGAACTTCTCCGGAACGACTTGACCGATTTTTATGAAACTTTTTTTTTACACGCTTTATATTAGCTTCATTTGTCTATTATTTGGTAGGTCTGAGAATAGGTCGTTTTATACCCCTATACTTCGCAGACGGAGTCGCGGGCAACAGCTAGTACTTAGATAAAAACCTACACAGATGACGTGCAATAGGTGGAATGACTGAAAATTTAATGTGCTTAAAACATATACGAGAGCTGTAAACTGTTGTAAAATCAGTCTGTGCTTCAACTTCGGAGCACGCCCTCCTAGTAGAAAAAAAAGAAAGAAAAATAAAGGAATCGGAGTCAACATCATACATACTTAATGGTTATTTAATAGTTTATATGGCTGTTTGTTCGTTCACTATAACGATCACGGTTGTTCGCCAGGTTTTCACTGTCAAAGTCAATTGGTATTGTATTTATGTTGAATTTATTATTTCCTTCTTATTTAAAAGTTTCGATTTCCATGTCGTTTCAAAACGCAATATAATAATTATGTAGATGTTATCAGACATATTTTTTCAGTGACCATCAGGGGGCTTATTTCCAAAAATTCGGTGAAAGTGTACTGTACTGAAATGTAAGTACCGTTAAGTACTTACTTCATGTCAAATATCCTTGCTTAAAAATGCATTTGTCGACCTTAATCCTACGTTGAACTGCAATCGACGTCGAGCCATCTTCATCTTGAGCTCTCACTGCGAAAGATTTGCGATGCGTTCAGCTACTTCAGTTGACCACAGTCCGGCGCGTCCGTTGCACGCATCCATATCCGTCACTGACATGTGATAAAAAAAAACAATAAAAAAAAAGAAAATTTTGTCAATGCCACTTTGCGCGGGAATAGTGAGGTGTCATTTTCAGTGCGACAAGCAGTAAACTTTGGTTTGGTTTTAAAACTTAACGGTGATTTTATGTTTACCGGCTCGGTATTGGAATAAGGATACATTACATTATCAAGCGGATTTTGCATTTTGCGCACACAAGGATTACACCATGGTGAGTTTCAAGTCTTAATTAAATTTGTATCGGGAGCTTTCATCGTTTTTACTGCTGCAAAACGTTTTAACGGGTTTTTATTTCTTATTTACTTGAGGCCTTGTTTGGATAAGTGGACATGAGGAATGTTATGGTTAGTACACGGACCGTGGATCGATTACTGTTTTTTTACCAGCGTAAAAATAATAATAGTGTAGTCTGTCATTACGTCGGTCAAATAAAACCGCAAGCCGATTTGACTTTAATATCATAGCACGCGGTAGGATAATTGTATCCTTTTGTTTAGTAATTACATAAGAACCTACTCATTATTTTATAAATCATTATTTTTTCTCTCAAATACGTAAAAATGCGAGAAATGGGAAAGTTTCTTTACTCATCGGTAACCCCACGTAACAAATGGGCAGATTTAATTTAAATGTAAATAGGTATGATGTATAGAGTTCTGTTTATTATCAGATAAGTAATGTACGATTGTTGTTGTTTTACATTATTTACGATAGGACGAAAGTTGAAACGTCTTTTCATTACTTTTTGAAATGACGGACGTGTCGCTTTCATTTAATTTATGACTCAATTGAGAAGTAGGTATATGTATAATGGATGCTTATGGAGTTATTGAAAGTATTCATATAAATATTATACCCTATTCTATTGCCTATCCTACTACTGAAATTCAAACTAATTAGTTAGTAAAAATACATTAGTCACATTAAAGACAATTCTACGGTCTGCATTTGCACTACAGGTGACACTGTTGCTTTTTCATCTTAAAATGGAAGCTCTGACTGACTGACTAGCTTAGTAATGCTAAGCCAAAATATTTAGGCCTAGAAAGTTTAAATTTTGCATAGCATACAGCCCCCGTGACAATCTGGGGAAAGAATAAGAATGCATTGAAATTCCCACTGGGTAGTTAATTCTTAACACGCGTGCTTAAGCAGGTAACAAATGAAAAAGAGATGCAAGAAAACTGCAATTACAAATTGATTATTTTTCATAATATCTTTTAAATGTGATGAGATATATAGGATGCATCATAGTTGTTAGGCGTTTCCGAGTAAGGCCTTTTAAAATGTTATGTCGTAGAAAGGATTCATGAGGCAGTGTCCATCTAGGTTAATTGTACAATACCTACACCCTACTTTAGCGTTCCAGTATCAACTTTCCCGGCGCATTTTTCACCCTCCTTTCACATCAAGTTTTTCTCATAAGTAAAACCGGATCAAAAAAACATCTTCGTAGATTCCACGCTAATGTTACTCGAACATTACTCGTTATGCAATGTATATGCAAGCCGTTACGTGCACCCTGTATGTGTCTCTCGAGGATATGACCAGAGAGATCCAATTTTAATTAACGATAGTGCGATGAAAATCTTCTATCTTCTTTCTCAAAATAATGGCTGTAATCTTGGGCTGATATTAAAGGTGGCCATTGGGGACTTTTAGCTTTGGTGATAAGTAATTTGTGAATGTAGGTATCATTAGTAAGGCAAAAGTAAGTTGTTTTGCTATCTTGGAACGAAAACCGATAAAGAGTTGACGGAAAATCTAACCTATTTTTATAAAAATAGTGAATAGTAGATAAAGACAGTATATCATAATCTAATATATGTCAAAGGGTGGGTTGGTTTGTTATCGAACTCCTCCGAAACGGCTTGACAGATTTTTATGATTGCTTTTGTCTTTATTTGGTTGGTCTGAGAATAGGCCGTAGGATATTTTTTACGAGTCAGTCGCGGGCAACAGCTAGTAATGTATAAAATGATACTCAGAAGTCTAGCAAGTAGTTAGTTTGAGAATCCCTATAAGTTTTTCGATATATTTCATGCAGCGTGCGTACCTTATAAATACTACTAAATAACAGTTCGCGGTTAATTGGATTAAACGATTTGTACGGGATACAAACCGCGGCACGGCTTACCTTGTATGAGCTACCGATATTTTGACGCAGTCTCAAGCATTAATCACGGGTAGTCTAAAAAAAATGCGAGTGGTTTGTGGGAGCTCATCAAAGGAAAGGATGGCGTTCCATACCCCATAGAAAATATTTCTAATTAAATTAATAATAAAATTAAACGTCTTATCTTATCTTGTTCCATGTTTAATTTATTTAATGTGTATTCAAACGTGATAATAAATGATCGTGCTTAGTGCCAAGCTACAACATAAGTAATATCAATGATGTTTAGACATACATCTGTTCAATTATAGTTACAGCTTCATTAATTTATACCTTAAGAGGAGAACTTATCTAGAAGATTAATGACGAGTCGTTACGTCTAATTTAGACTTACTTCTATACGTTAATCGAACACTAACGTTTCTTCTTTCAATTTTAAAAAGTAATATCGTCATTTTAGATGGCTCGAACGAAAAGATTACGTAATAATTAAAATTAAATAAATTAAATGTTACCACTCTCATTTTCTATCGAAGCTTTGTTTATTATAACCTTGTCTTCATGAATTATTGAAATTAAGTGAAAGTAAAAAATCCGCCGCTAACTCTTTCTGACGCGGACTTACTTAACGACGCCCGTTAGAGGTGAGGCGGCCGATAATATTATAGCTACGAAATTAATTATGTTCTGGCTGCGAAAACGTTTTAAAAACCTTTCAAAATGGTTTCAGGATACTAGGTTTTGAATGGAAAGTGTTTGTTCCGTCTGGCTAAATTTAAATTACAAGTTTTAAGGATTTGCGGTCTGCGGTCAGGTCAAATTGCATATCTCCCCCTCCCCATCCCGTTAGGGGAAGAGGATGGGAGAGAGAGCTCCACATAACCATCTGGGTCTCCCCGAGCCCGGGTACACGTAAAGTGTTTCCACTTCGTTATAAATAAAAAAAAAGGTCACATTGCATATATCAGATCGCATATCTAAACAAAATATATAGAGACCGACAATGTTGTTCATACATAATGCGGGCTGCGTTCAATTTGTACTGACCGCAGAACGCAGAGTGTGGCAAATCCTTTAGGAATTTTGTATAGTTTCACATTATTATTTAAAATTTCTAACTATAGTTCCAACGGAAGACTAGCGTCGGCTGCAAGTCCGACATTATGCTGAGTTGGGACCATTTCATAACAATTTATCTCTGTTCCGGATATTTATTTTTGAATAAACTTTGCCACAAATAAACGTTTTTTCGTTCTTTCTTCTTCTTTCTCTCTTTTTTACTGCATGATAAGATAGAAGTTACAATAATATTTTATATTCTTGGCAAATAAATAAATATAATCTCGTCTAACTATGTATATACAGCTCCAGATAAACACGAATGACTTGCGTTGGAAAAATAAAGAGTGTCTTGGCATGCGTGAAGGAAAATAAAAATGCAAAATTTCTGTTAAAATCTGCAAAAGTTACATAGTTACTCGTACTTAGGTATATAATATATGAAAGTACGAAAAGTTAATTAAATTTTCGATCAAGATCACGCGTTCGTACCTCTATCGCGTGCGCATGCCTACTCCAGCCGTGAATATAACCGTTCGTTCGTAACAGATAAATCACAGGGTTCGTCGATGGATGTAATTGACATTTATGATGTATGTAATTGATATCAACATCTATGCTGTATTCTAAATAGCATTGGACAGACTTTTTACATTAAAATCCGATGATACATGGAATGGAATATAGGAAGATATTTATTTTGGAGGTGATTTTATGCGTATAGTATCGATGACAGTCTGGTTAAAGTAAATAAAAATATAAGTAAATAAAATACTAGATACCTTCGCATAGCTTGTCGAATGTAGTGAAGTACGTGTTATAAAAGTTCAAATTTTACTTTTTAAGTAACACACTACTGCGAATCACGCCCTAGATCGATACGAAGACATACTTTCAGTGTATGACTTGCCATTCGTCACCGGCGAAAACGAAGAGCCAACAAGTAAAATAATTTATTATAATGAGGCTGCCAGTGTAAATATCTTCTCTCTTCGGGCTTCTTCATTACACAGCGTAATAATAAAATTGGTGAATTACTGTCTGAGTCTAAAGTGCCTGTTCCTTTAATTAAGTGCTGTGATTGAATGTTGTTCCCAGAAGAAAATAATGGAAATGCTACAAGGAATAGGGTAATTTATGTTAGTTTAGTATAATAAGACCTAACTACAAGTTATAATATTTGTTGAGAATTTGTACTAGGGAGTATAGTTGCCCTGTTTTTTCATAACTATTTTTATTTATTTTGACTTACCATCATCATCATCCTTTCAGCCGTAGGTCGTCCACTGCTGCTGGGCATAGGACTCCCTCATTGATGCCCACTCATTACGGTTGGAAGCAGCTTGGATCCACCTTGAACTTGCGGCCTTTACCAAATCACCCGTCAGTCATTTTTGGTTATATTAAAATTTAAATGCACAGTAATTTGCAGCTTTTAATACATGGCATTTGTATATTTCTAACATACTAAACCTCAGGCTGTGCCAGATAAAGACGAAATAAATATCATACTGAACTTTATTTACTTAACTACACATGAAGCCGTTTTAAAATAAAAATCAACTTGAACCTGTTGATACTGCGCATAAAAAGTAAGTCTCACAACAAATTCAAATATTGAAAAGCCCAAACTTTTTTCGAAGACACACTTTTGCAGGATGACTCGTTATATTTGGCAGTATGGTACTCGTCCCAATCGTCCGTTGGGTCAACAGTTATTAAGAATTAAAAATCTCTTCATGAAGTATTTACTTTTATTCACCTGCCGGTACCGTGAAAGTTGATCTTTGTCGAGAAATGTAATTAAATTAGCATTAAAAGCAATTTCTGTGTGTTTGAATAAGAGATGAAGACAAAGTAAATATACCAGTGAAGTAACTATTGTAACGGTTTTTGGAATGCATTATAATTTATGATTTATTATGACGGCGTTTTACTTCTACAAGGGTTTGTTAGTAATTCGTTCGTAGTTTAATTATTATCATCTTTCCTATTTAATTTATATGATTTAAATCTCGCAGAAGATAATTGAGTTGGTTTGATTGAGTTTCCAAATGGGGTAAAAGTCTATTCTGCCTTGTTTATGATCTTTAAGTTGTTTTTCACATAACATTCCAAAAAGAAGAAAAATAATGATTGTATGCGACTTGTGACAAAAAACATCAATAATACTTATTTTGTGACTAGAGGAAGAGATAGAATTATGACCCCACTTACAATTTAGACTGATGTCACGTAAACTATGTATTTATAATATTTCTTGCACAGTGAATAGGTAGGTAACTTATTAATATTTTCTTTTACTTAAATGCAGACAACACTGCATTTATAAATTCAGCTTTTTCGATAAGTCAAATGTTCCAGCCTACTACTTTACCAGACAGTGTGTCAAATTCTATCTGAAATATCACCAAATACCTTTTTAGAAACTTCTCGCACTCTGCTGAACCAAACCACTTGTTAGCACGCGATGCACTTGCTACGACTCTAAAGATGTAATAAAACTATAAATTAATAGCGTATTCTGGGTTAGTGTGTAGAAAATTCTTTTATACGCCTCAAAACAGCCGTTAAATTAATGAACTGAACGAGTGGTAGCTCTAGATACGTACATGGTTTCATTAATAAATCATTTTTAAGAGAACGCTGTCTTCTTTTTAACACTTATTACTTGTAAAATGCCGTAGGGTGAATATTCGAGCTATTCGACCGCGCGGTTAAACGTCATTACCATTCGACGATTATTACCACAACCGAAGGACGAATCGCGCGAAATTTCATCAAACTAGATGAAGCATCGGTACTGTCTTAAGTTTTCATAAAGAGTTAACCCTAAGCATCATCCATTTTAATAATTTCGGTTACCTATCAAAATTTAGAAATATTTTTTCCGAATATTTAAAATCCCGAATGCTTCATTTATCCGAATGCATTTTTTTCTGAAACTGTAAATATTTCAGGATTTTTATAAAACAACCCTAACCTAACCTAAAGGGTTCTACACGATGGTCCATAGATAAATCCTGAAATATTTACAGTTTCAGAAAAAAATGCTTTCGGACAAATGAAGTTTTCGGGATTCTATACCTTCGGAAATATAATTTTCTAAACATCGATAGGTTCCCCTAGTAGTTTGTTTTTTTCCAAGCAGAGGGAGGTCCCGTGGGTTCGAGCCCGCGCGCGCACCCGAAATTTCGAAAAACCCGGGTTTTTCGAAATTTATGTGTGAAATTACTTTAAATTTGATATTTAACGACCGCTTTAGCCTAGTTGGTAGTGACCCTGCCTACGAAGCAAGAGGTCCTGGGTTCAAATCCCGGTGAGGGCATTTATTTGTGTGATGAGCACGAATATTTGTTCCTGAGTTATGGATGTTTTCTATGTATTTAAGTATTTATTTATCTATATAAGTATGCTTATCGTCGTCTAGTACCAATAGTAAAAGCTTTGCTTAGTTTGGGACTAGGTCGATTTGTGTAAGATTGTCCCCTAATATTTATTTATTTTATTTTATTTAACATGATCTTTCCGGTGAAGGAGGAAACCTTGCACACACCTGTGAAGAAGTTAGATGAGGAGGCCTGTGCCTTGTAGTGGTATGATGATGGTATAATGGTGACTTTTAAATGGTTCATTAATCTTGACAAAAAATCGTAAACTATGAATTTCTATGAGCGTTTGATATCACCTGAGTTAGGGCCAAGACTACGATATTTTAGCATTAAATCACAAATAACGAAGACAAAAAACATAACCCTCCTTCGACAGTCGGCTGAAAAGCAAATGATTTGTGAGCCAATAAATATACCTATCTGCTGTAAACCTGAGAAAAAAGGTGTCTCTTACTGATCAATGGGCAACATTTAAGGTTGCTCCACTAGCCTTATTGAATAAAAATAAATACGTGATGCAAACAAGATGTAAATTGCTGAAAAGATGATCGATTGTTTGGACATGAGCAGCCTTCAATTGTCTTTCAATAAAGCCAAAGTTTCACCTTCTTTTTCAAGGTTTTTATCGCAGTATGACTCGTATTCCTTTGTTGCTGGGGTTTAGAATGGAGTTTATTTTGTTGTCGACGAGCAAGTCACGTCTCTGTCGTTTTTAGCCGTTTGTCCAGGATTGACAGAGGGGCCGCATTCCGTTCCAAGTTCATGACATAATGACTTTGCTTTATGTATGTATATTGTCTCTCATTGTCGGTTTGAATTCAGTGAAAGTTGAGGTCAAGTGTCACGTTAACATAGACATTGTCAATGAAAATGATAGTAAAACTATCATGATTATAATTTCAGTTGGCATTTGATAGTTTCAGATCAGATAAGGCAGCTGGTTACTTTCTTCGTTCAAATTTGCCGTATGAAGTTACAAGGCACTAATAGCCAAAAGTCAGTTAACAGGTGGACACTAAATGTTTATGGGAAGTAGTCGACATTGTTCCCAAAACAGTTTTAGAGTATTTATAAATATTGTGAACGATCTAAGTCAGATGTAGTGCAGTGGTTTTCTAAAAGAAAGCATTTTGAAGTTTTGTGTAGGCGAGCAAGTAAGTGCATTACCTTTTTTTATACGTCTAATAATTGGTGTTTTTTTTGTAGCATTAAAATATTATTTCTTTATTTCTGGTAATAACGCGACAATTGCGAGTTTTTTTGAATGAAGTCTTCCGAATAATAAAGTAGTATCATTATCATCATTTCAGCCGCAAGACGTCCACTGCTGAATATAGGCCTTCCCCAAGGCTCGCCAAACAGATCGGTCCTGCGCCATCCACATCCAACGCGTTCCCACAACCTTAACCAGGTCATCGCTCTATCTCGTAAAAAAATAATAAAGTCATCATTAACAAAAGTATTTTGCGAGTTGTCTACCCCGTTTCACGAAGCATCTTCAGCTGGGATCTTGTAAAAGTTATTCCCCAGCCCCATCCACAAATGAACAGTTCATTTCTAGTATTATTTCTTCGGGCTTTGTTATAATCGCAATGTAATATGCCCACGTACAAACCGTGCTTTATGCAACGTCTGATACAATTTTCTAAGACTTGTTCTAATCGACTTAGCCACGGTGCATGTTAACTTAGTCCGTAATATCCAGAGCTATTGCGGGCCCCGCTTTCTAGACCGGTGAAGATTAATACTTTCCGCTAGATCTCCCCCATCTATGCTATATCTACACACATAATTGAGACATTTATGTATTACCTATTGGACCATAGATTACGAAGATATGGAGTCGGGATGTTTTTCTCTTAGACAGACTTTGTCTGTTTCTTAGTGAATACATTTTGGTGAGTATATGCAGGAATTGCGAAGCGAGGGAAGCTTCTCTACCCGTATGTTCTTAACGCTCTATTTGCACGAAGTGGTTCGCTTTATCTTTCTACATGTGAACTGCTAGGGAGTGAAATTTAGTCCGATCGTCTGTTTTCAGGACAGATACATCATCTTCTTCTTATGGCTCTCCATTACTGGACGTCTGCCGTCAGCTATGCGAACTGTTTCCGGTCTCTTTCCAAGCGAAATAGCTCTTCAACGCGAGCTTTCCTGGTCATTTGCGGATGTTCCGAAGCCAGGACTTTTTTACAGACACATCATAGAGTTTTTCAATGAGTTACACATTTGGCCTCATCTGCACTTTTTTACCAGGATGATATAGAAGTCCAAGAAGGAGATGCCGGGACGACTTGGACGTGTATGCAAAGGACTGGCCTGACATTGCCCCAGACCAGGAGTTGTGGAAGTCAGGAGAAGAGGCCTTTGCTTGCTATGTCAATTTGATTAAAAAAAAAACCGGCCAAGAGCGTGTCGGACACGCCCAAGATAGGGTTCCGTAGCCATTACGAAAAAATCAAGTAATATTTTTCTAAGGATTTTGTATGTGTACGGAATCTTCCAAGTTAGGTATCGTCAATACTTTGAAAAAAGCTCGTATCTCAAAATCGTTAATCTGGCAAAGTGAACTTTATTACGCGCGTATCAAGGTTCAGTTTTGTTTACATGCTGATTTGAGATACGAGTGTTTCAAAGTAGTGACGGTATATTTCATACTAAAAACAAACTGAAATATAGATGCACAGAAAAATCCCCAGAAAAAAGACCAATGCTGGGAATCGAACCCATTCCGAGCATTCCGTGCTGCATGCGTGCTGGGTTCGATTCCCAGCATTGGTCTTTTTTCTGGGGTTTTTTTCTGTGCATCTATATTTCATTTTGTATTTAGTATGAAATATATGGTTTCACGGGATGACCGTAAAAGTAATAAAAAATTAAGTTGAAAAAAAAAATATATACAAAAAGATGCTTCATAGCTAACTTGTTTAGTGACGGTATGTTTAATACCTTAGGCTACTATTTACTCTTAAACTACAAATAATTCCCAAGCAATCTTAGCCGCTATAATTTTCCTTGTAAATTTAATATATTTACTACCATTTTGAATTTTTTAAAATTTTTCCACCCAACCGTTTAGATTTTAGAGGGGGGGGGGGGACGGTCGATTTTAATGAAAATTTTCACTTTAAAGTTGAATATTTCGCAAACAAATCACTGAATACAAAAATCATGTAAGCAGCAAGTAATGGTTTTAAAAGACCTATCCAACGATACCCCACACTATAGGGTTAGTCGAGAAAAAAACATCACCCCCACTTTACGTCTATGGGAGGTACCCTAAAAAAATTTTTTTAGTTTTTTTTATTTAAACACTTTGTCGGCGTGACTAATATATATATTCATGCCAAATTACAGTTTTCTAGTACTAGCTGTCTCTGAGCTTAGCCGCGGACAGACAGACAGACAGACGGACAGACATGGCGAAACTATAAGGGTTCCTAGTTGACTACGGAACCCTAAAAAGAGATTGAAGTCAGTTACTGATTAATTACTTGCAAAAACGCAATAAGATTATGCATATGAGCATTGACTTTGACTTTGCTGGAACTAAGCTTAGTTTTTTAAAAAAAGGATTTATAATAGACAAATTTTATTGATCCATCATCAACATTGATAGATATAATGTCCATTTGAATATCACCGAAGAAGATTTCCTTTCACCAAAATCACATTCTGTTGTAGAAATACTTCTCATAGCTTCTATTAATAATAATGACTTGATGACTGAATCGTTGCGCATAATTTCTAAAAAGTTATTTATGATCATGAGAATATCTAAATGTATGTATTGTAGTAGCATTTAATGTTACACTTGACTTATGATCTTAAATATGTACCTAATGTCTCATGATCCTAAATATGTAACTCTTATTTTTTTAATGAAATGAAATAATTTATTTTGCTTCAGACATGGTCACAATTGGTATTAATGTGCAGTGACACGTGCTTCCTAATTTTTTTTCTTTTATTTTCTTTTAGTAAATATGGCCGTGTTTCACGATAGGCCTAATTCCTATTTTTTTTCTTTTATTTTCTTTTTAGTAAATATGTCCTATCCTATCCTATTTTAAATGGTTTTTTATGGCATAATTTAAAACTTTGTTATAAATTATTAAACTAAAATTAATAAATTTTAACAAGTTATTAGGTTATTCTAACCGTGGAACTATTTTATCAATTTAGAATATTCTTTAGTTAGATAAAATTTAATTTGATATAATTTAAATCTAAATTTACTCCGGGGCAACTCTGCTGTATTCTTTGCCAATTTATTAAATAATTTCTTTCATTATTGCGTTTAGCCAAATGGAACCATGAAACATTCACGGGTCGACTAAATTTCATTAATAACTGTACGTTCAAATGCATTCTTTTTGCTAATTAGCTCATTCCTGAGGTTTCACTACCATAGATAAATAATAAAAGAGCTACTATGTACTTCTTTATCCCGCAGGAATTATCAGGAATCCGTTCTTAGTATAAGTACTTACCTTTATGTGCAAGCTATAGGTCTACCAAATTTCAAGTCTCTACATCTACTTAATTATTGATGTCTGTTTATATGCTAGTCAGTCGGTTCTTACACGTACCTACATATGTATAACATATTACACATACAGGCTAGATGAAATATTTCACATCGGACGATTTTCAACATTAAAAGCGCAACTTTCATTGACCGTCCGCCCGCCTCTCAACCTCGTAAGATTGCTTTGAGAATGACACGGCATTAAAGTCAAGCTTTTTATAATGTAACTCTACTACCTAATAAAAACTAAGTACTTGTGTGCATATACTTACATAATCCAGAAACAAAGAAAATTATTGGAAAAGTGAGAGCCGAATCTCAAGCTGAAATGGGAATGGGCGGGACATGTCCGCCAAATTTAGTTGCATTTTTATTGACTGAATCGCTTAGAAACAGCATGGGTTCCATTTCCATGCTACAGGCACTGCAGCAGAGTCACACCAACAAGGAGATTGCGGGACGATTTAAGTAAAGAGTTTGAATCAGGCTGGATTGGAAAAAAAGCCAAATCAAAACAATTTATGAGCATAATTCTAGTAAATAAAGGCCAAAGGCACCTTGTTCTTTTTTGCAGGATTGATTTTCTATAATAATTCCAAAGTTTAATTACTTAAAGTGGTGATTTTGTAGGTACCCATTTATTCAACTTTAATTTTAATTGTGACTGCTAGTTATCATTGAGGCGGCCAATTAACAAACTACACTTTTGTAATCTAATTTCATTTTACTCTGAGAGAAGGCCTGTGCCCTGCTGGTGTATAAGTTATAGGCCAGAGGTAAGATGATGAATTTTTGTATAATCTGTCTTATTACATAAAATAGGTATATAGTCCCATTATTAATCGTGGTTTCGCGTTAATTCTCCTGAGGCTAGACCAGACTCTGCTAGCAGAAGAGTGGTAAAGAATTTCACTTGCTCCTTGCGTTGGCATTTGCAAGCGATACCTGCCAAGGCATGTTGACAAGCCACTGAAATATTTATCGGACGAACTCAAGCACTTTCATCGATACTCAAAGGACCAGTCGATTGTCTATCGATAGTTTTATCAAACAATGCATTGATTTCTACTTTCCTAATGCATCCGTCTTATAAACATACAGCGTATAATATGCTAATTGGGGGTCTATTAAGTTTCCAATCCAAGGTCGTTATTGGGATCGCTCGGAATCCGGTTACTTTGTATTTCGATACCATCTGCCGAAACGAAACACTACAACGGGTGATTATTTCAAAATAGCGGTAGATAATTGCGTAAAATTAGATTAAGTTCTTTGGGTAATGATTAAACAAATGGGTTAATGTGCTTTAAAGGTATTTGCCTGGTGCAGAGTGTAAAAGAATACGAGCGAATTCTCTACGGCAGGTTTTAGTGGTGCAAATGATTCAATGGATTATTGGACAATTTTATTAATTTATTCATGTTTCTGTAAGTGTGAGAATTGTCGCTGGCAAAATATTCGGGAAAAGAGCTGATCCGATTCAGATGGAGTTTGGTATGGAGATAGTTTGACACCTAGAGAAGGACAGAGAATAGTTTTTATCCCGAAAAATTGACGAATTCTTCGCAGACGGAGTCGCTTGTAACAGCTAGTGGACTATATTTTATACTGGAAACGTATTTAAAGTCCAACGGGACGGAGACGAAATTACGACCATTAGCTAGTGATAAAATATGAACTTAGTTCGTGTAAACCTGTCATAATCTACGTTAAAGACGTTATAGGGGATTAATACAACAATCTAATATATAAAAATCTCGTGACACTGTGTTTGTTATCGAACTCCTCCGAAACGGCTTGACCGATTTTTATGAAACTTTTTTCTCCACATTCGGTAGGTCTGAGAATAGGTCGTAGGCTATTTTTTATACCTACCCATATTCTTCGCAGACGGAGTCGCGGGCAACAGCTAGTTTTAATATATCAATAGGAATGAGCATTCAATCTCAAAAGCATATATGCTTACTTTTATACTTGCTGCCAACAAGAACAACAACAAGCGCGACGTAGAGCTTGTCTAAGCTAAAATGACATGCGCCCCTCAAAATCAGTCGATTTTGATGTGTCCGTGCAAGTATTAAGTACGACTCTTCATCTGCTTGGGAGCGTCAACTATTCCGTGAACTATAATCAGTGTGCAACATCACGATCGTCAAATTACATGAAAAATCTTGGGCTTAAATGCGGTAGTAGGGCGTGTCATTTTGAATTAGACAAGCTATACTACAAGCTTGATAATCACGTTAACTCAACTATTATGGTGTGTAAGCTGCTTTTGATATCGAACGTTCGTATTCACCGCGAATTGAATAATTATAACAGTTGTAGTAATCCAACCAAGCGTCTCATGTAGCTGTATCGGCCGCCGTTCGCATTTCGCTGACTTGCTAAGCTCCGTATAGAATTTGAATCGATCATAATAAACAGAAAGTTCAAAGTGAAGGTCAGGTAAATTGAATTAGACACGAGTCATTCTTTATTTGGAGTTCTTCAGTCAAATATTTAAATTTGTATCTGCTAATGGTTACAATTAGACAGGAACATGAAACGATTCAGATTCGGGTAAAGTTCCAAAAATTGGAGACCTTAACGACGCCTAGCAAAATTAGTTTTTAAGAGTTTTCCATTGCGAAAGAAGAATTAACGGTGCGGAACTTTTTCCAGTCAATCGTTTTGTATGGCTATGTTACTACCATTTAAGTAACAGAATATGTTCACGGGAAGATTGAAATAAATCTGCAAGTAGGTACCTAATTTCATTTAGCATTACAAAGTAGTAATTTTAGAGAATACTAAGAACATCACTGATACAAAAAACTGGAAAAATCTACAAATACCAATAATATTTTTTTAATGTCACGCAGAGCGTGGAGATAATATTAATAAATATGTTATACTTATTGCACTTTATATTGAAATAATTACCGTTTGCAAATATTTCTGTATATAATATGATCAATGATATTTTATTATCAAAATCATTGTGGAAAAACTTGTAGCCTAAACAACCTAAATATTTAGCCCGACTCAACATTTTAGAAAAATAATACGGCAAAATGAAAAAGATCACATTAAATATCAAAAATACTTCAAAGTAACTTTAACTAGTCGCTTATCAAAATATTACCTTGTCTTAATGGAAACGTGAATCTCTAACTGCACCTTTTGTTAGCAGGTTTTTCTAATCATTAAATATGCAATTTAACTAATATACCGAATTTTATTTTGCAGTTTTTACGGCCGATGAATATTTTTTTATAGAATAATTAGATACGGAACCACTATTTCTAAAGACCTGATAACATTTTTCAAGAAGTAGCGTTCGTTAGTTTAAAACCTTAAATAATCATAAAAGCTTACACTTTTATTATATTTAATATACTTATACTTTTAATATTTTTATGACGGTTTTATTAGTGGTCTTGTGATATCAGTTAGCTACTTGGCTCGATGCGAAGAGGCGATATTAAGTTGCAAATGAAGTTATGCACTTGCAGAACCGTTACCCTGAGTTTAATTACTTTTAGAACTTACTCCAAAGTGTCCTTAATACTCAATGACATTATATGTATAACTAGTTTTCGTTGCAAATAAATACCTACTCATGAATATCTACATTATACATGTATAAATATCGACATAGTGCATGCAAAACCTGCGAAGAAATTCAAAGGTGTGTGTGAAGTTCTCAATCCGCAATGGGACCGCGTGGGAACTACGACCCAAGCCAGCTCATTCTGAGAGGAGACCTGTGCCCTGCTGGGACGTGTTGACTTAGTTTACTCATCCTAACTTTGTCATAAACCCATATTTGAATTTAATCTTATAACGAGAAAAGATTTAATTCAGTTCTTGTTTGTAATCCATAATAAACTCGAAAATTACATAACCGACGTTTTTAATTCTTTCACTTATATAGAAAGCTATATTATCTATCATTATAATAATATAACATAGACTATATTTTTATCCCGGAATCGTGCAAAGTTCTCACGGGACGCAGACAAAGTTGCGGGAAACAGTTTATTGATAAAATTCTGTGAAAGGATAATATCTATATTTATAGGGGTACTAGCTGTTGCCCGCGACTCCGTCCGCGAGGAATAGGGATATAAAAAATAGCCTACGACCTATTCTCAGACCAACCGAAAGTAGGTACAGAAAAAAATCATAAAAATCGGTCAAGCCGTTTCGGAGGAGTTCGATAACAAACACCGTGACACGAGATTTTTATATATTAGATAAGTATCATTGTCTAGATAAATTTAAAAACAAAATTTTGCAAAACATAAATTATTGCATCAATTGCTAAAGCCATAATGGCTTGATGACAGCAAAATCACGATAATTACAGTAAAAGTAATTGACTAAATGATTGATTAATTGAATGATTGTCACGCGTGTCGTCTAGTCCGGTCACGCCCTTGGCTGGTTCCTAGTTCCATTCGCACGGAAACAACGCTAATTCATGTCTGGTACAGTTGCGGTAGAAAGTAGTTGTTTAAAACTGCGTTTAATATACTTATAGATAAATTACCGGGCGTGAAATTGCATATGTAGTGGTATTGTGTGTTTATAAGCATTCCACTTCAGTGAGAGGGAGACAACAATATAGAGATCTCTCTCTCCAATGCCTATAAATTTAATTTTTAATTTTCTTATTGCGCGCGCGGGGCCCCAGGTAGTTGCCTACTCTGCTTAATGGTTAATCCAGCCCTGCGAGTAAGGGTGAGGCCACACGAGCGTAATTTTGTGAGTCGTGAGCGGCAGAATTTCGATTCGCGCAATACAATATGCGGGCCATCACGTGACACTCACGTGACACAATGGATGGCGCAACCGAAATTCTGCCGCCCACAACTCACAAAATTACGCTCGTGTGGCCTCACCCTAAGTAATGAATAAGTTGTAGTACCTAAGTATACATATCTTGTATATATATCTTGGAAATCCTTTCAAAGTTACAAAATTTTTAGTAGAACTTCTACAACCTTTGGCTGAAATATAAGGATGCATTTTCTGATCCTTTGTTCGTAGTCTAGAAATGATAATGAGCGATTTATACCGGAACTCGTCAGTAGTCTACTTGATAATAATGCGTAGGATGTGAGCAACTTATTTAAATTCGAATTCGATGCTCCTTTGTTTTTAGAAAGTTCGCATTTCAGCAAGGTTATTGCCGCATTTGGGTAAAACTCGCTTTTAATTGCTTAATGTTTTGTCGGACACTATATTCTTGAGCCATAAAATAAAGACAATTAAGTAGTTTTGTGTAGAGGTTAAAGTAGAAGAATCGAGTATAGATTAATAAAGCTTACGGCTACGACGTGATAAAAGGTCTCAACAACTATGTTGTGTCAGTCAGACTATCTTGAGGAAGAGGTCTAAAAAGGCCTGCATGTAAATAGCGTCATAAGATGGTAACTTGGCTGTAATTCCCAAATAAAGCCCATGGGCCTTTTCTCTTGCATTACCTACTGCTTAAGGACTGTAATAGTTTTTTTTTGAATTTGTGGCACCACGAGCTTTCTGAAATGGTACAGGTTCAAGCAAAGAGGTTACTTTCGTCTACGCGGCTTGAATTGTTTTGCTTTACATTTCATTGCAATTTAACTTTATTTTGATTCAACGTTAGAGCAATATTTTTGCACGTTTAAAAAAAATATTTTATTCCTGTAACTATTCAAAATTATTTTTATTACCATATTATTTCATTCCTTATAAATGTGATGAAAAACATTATATGTTTATAGGCGGTATGGAAATTACGAAACTCGACTTAAAAATCTCTCAGTCCCCGACTTCTGGTTTCTAATAAAGTCGTGTCCGTAATTTCGTTCTTACCGCCCTTAGGACACAATATACATTTTATATTTATGCACTATTTTTGGTGTAGAGAATATCTTAGCCCTTCAGGCTGCTTATAAGCATACGCATCTGAAATCCTTTGGTCACCCCAATGGGCATCTAATTTTTCACTTACCACCAGGTGATCTATTTGCTGGTTTGTAACCCTGTTTTGTAAAAAAAAACAACACTTACTTATCCTCGTAAGTTCCAACTTTTCAAACAGACATACCACTGCTGACCGCGCCAAGAATTCCCTGTTTTGTGATTTTGAAAAGTATGTCAATGTAAGTAATACTAATACTAGGTATGTCAATTACTTAGTCCTTATTTCGTTTAAAATTTTATACTCCACATAGTATACACTGGGCATTTATTCTTCTATTTGGTTTGTATTTTTTAAAATACACTGGGATTTACGAAATTAGAATGAAAAAAATACTGTATTCTTTTTGTGAATTTATTTATTTCACTTTAATGTTTAGATATTTGGAACGATTACATTTTAGAAACTTAATCTAAACGAGAATATCCGAATCGAATGCCCATATGGCATCGCATCGCTAACAGCTGCTCAATTATGAAGTTTACAGCTATTAGACATATACCTACACTTTCACCCAGTTCACAGAACTTTTGTAACAGACCAGTTGAATATCTACAGTAATTTTATTAATCCGAAAGTATCTCTATGTATGTCTTTGCGTCTTTGTATCCGTACAGATATACGAGTGCTGGACACAAATGATGTTGTTAGATTTCTTTTGCATACATTTTCTCGAATACACAGTCTCACAGGTCATTTCATGAGTTGGCATGTATGGAATGGACGAAATTTAAGTAAAACATTTATCAAGAGAATTATTTTTGTATTAAGTTAGCAATTTCTTCTGTACTCACAATCACTCCTTCATTCAGGTTTAATCGATGCCATACATGTGTATTATATAAAATATAATTTGTATGTTACGGGTCGGAAATGAATCTAAAAACTATTTTACCAAAATACTGTAGAGTTAAAAGCATATACAAAATTGTTTTGTATAGATAGCGACCCGTTATTTTTGCTTTTCAATGTAGAATGCTACGCTATACGTAAAAAATGTAGACTAAGTACTTACTTTTTATCCCGGAAAAGTATAAAATTCCCACGGGATACCGACCTAGTTGTAGACAACAGCTAGAATACTATCTTCTCATTTTCAAAACGGCACATGTCACATCTAACTTCTCAGTAAGTTTTTTAGTTACTTACCTATATCATGAACCAAATACACTCATCAAAAGTGCCTAGGGATATTTTTTACTCCTAGACAGTTTTGAACATTTCAATTAGGCATATTACCACTGAGTCAAAACATCAAATTTGCTACGGATACAAAATATCCCTAGGCATTTTTGATGAGTTTTATGTAACCGCTTTGTGCAACTTTGGTTGACAATTTATTTATTCATTTAACACTATAATGACATTGTTTGAATCACTTTTCAATAAATAACAGTAAATGCAAGAAGCAAGTCAGTGGGTAAATAGTTCCTACTTCTTATTGGTTGTATAATCATGTTAAATAATAGCAGCAAGCCACAAACCTTAGTTTATATATACAGACTAAATGTGGTTTCCTTAAATTTCTAAGAGATCATAACCTAGTGTTAGGAAGTAAATACGTATTAGTAACACATGAGTAAGGTATGTGAGATTAGTTATTTAACCGCTCGTAACGCGTAATGTAACTTTTCCGCAATTTCGTCGTTTTTGTAAATTTTTATTAGCTATGGTCACATGAAATTAATTACCTACCATAAGTTAACTTAACGATTAAGGTTTTCGTGACATGCTGAGGTAACTAATAAATTAACAAATGACATCATAGTTACGATTATATGTAAGTACGCGGAAGCTTTCTGAACTAGAAACACTTTTTTTAAATTATCGTATTGGATGTCCCACTGCTGGGCAAAGGCCTCCCCTTTTTCTTTCCACCCGTCTCTGTCCCTCGCAAAATCCACAAATAAAAATTGAAATTAGTTAAAGTTAAGGAAACAAAGGCGCCTACAACAACCGATTTCGCATTGTGGATGCTTATTGAAGATATCTTTACAGGTACGTAAAATAATAATAATATATTACAAGTTTTTTTTTTGACGCAAATATAACCGGTAACCACCGGGCGCCGTCAATATCAAACGATACTCTTATTTAGCGAGCGGCGAGCTGACGTTTTGTCCGTGATTATTCTAAGAACTCTAAGAATGCCAAAATCGCCACAATGACCTAAAACTTGTCACCTAACACCTAACCTAACCCACCGGTTGCCCGCACCTTTCGCGATGTCATCGGTCCATCTAGTGGTAGGCCTGCCAACCCGTGCAGCCACTATATTTTTTCGGAAGTCACTAGAAAATTTGCGAATCACTAAAATATATGAAAAACTTAGAAAAAAGTCAGCAAAGTAGTTTCAAAAGTCACTAGATTTAGTGACTAAGTCACCAAGGTGGCAATGGCAACACTGTTAACTTCCCGTCTTCCAGATCGTGGTCGATCGATACTCAACTATCTTATCTGTTCTTTGAACGATGTGGCCAGCCTATTGCAACTTCTACTTACATATTCTTCGACCTATGTTACAGACTTGTAGTAAAATATTCTAGATTCTATCGCGCAAAGAACCAAGCGTAGCTGCGTCCGTTTCGTCTGTGACAATACAGTCGAACTCAAAAGTAGCCGAACCCCTTATTAGTACTTTGTCACTGTTACTATTTTGACACGTTTCAAATTGTCTGAGTGTGGTTTTTTTATGTGACAAAGTAAATAATTTTGAGCATGACTGTACCAACCATTAAACAGCGCCGGTGATTACCGCAGTGTTATCGAGTCCGGTGTACTGACAAACAGATAGCTCGCTTGATTGATGTCGGAATAATAACAGGCTATGCAATACATTCTTTGTAACGCCAATATGGTGGAGAATGCAGAAAAATAGTTCCAGTTAGTAGTAGTAGTTACATTCTTAGATTAGAAAAATACGAGACCATTTACCAATCAGTACATATTGAAGTTAATAAATTAGTACTATTTTCGATAAGTCATTTATTCCATGCCAAAGGAAGTATTTAACGTGATGATTTATCTACAACACTTTTAAGTCTCAGAAGATGCTAGATACATTCCAGTCCGTTTATGATCTAAATTTCATTCTAAAAGCAAGAGAACGGACCTTGCTAAAAGTCCTCTCACTTGTAAAAGGTGGTGTGGAGTTACCAATCCGCATTGAGCTCACTTGGAGACCACCACGCAAACCCACTCTTTCTGAAATGAGGCGCCTAGCAGTAGGGCGTAACGTAACGTGGGACGCATTATGATGATGATATATTTTGTCATTAATTGTGAGATATTTACTCCGATTATGCTGAATTTGTTACCGTGAGTGAGCTAGCGAACAATTAGTTGTTTTATAAAAACTGTTAGAAGACATTTGGGTCGCGAGATACTCTTCCATATCACGAAAGTACGTTATTCTTATTGGTAATGTACCACTACTGTACCCCATTAACTATAACATAGTACATAATGCAAGAGTATTTTAATATTAAGAGCGAGCGTTCAGGAGATTAGAAAAAAGTTTAATTGTATTTTATTTTTAAAATTACAGTATAAGAACTCTCAAGCAGGATCGTGGGCTTTGAACCCTGGCTAGCACCTCTGAGATTTCGGAACTTATGTGTAAGCTTTTCGGTAAAGGAAAAAATCACGAGGAAAGTTGTTTACACCTACGAAGCAATTTAATGGTCGGCGTGGAATTCCCTATCTTCACTGACTCAGAAGGGAATCCCCGCCCAAGCCCTCTAATTTGAAGATGATTGAGAGGATGATGATGATGAAAATAAACTTATTTTTAAATTTTATAATAGACATTTACATGTCATTCGTAACCTAATCAAAAAATACCTTAAAACATCATTAAAATTAGAAAGAAAGTAGTCTCATTTGGCGACGGTCGGCAGCTCGTGAATAATTTAGCATTTTTACAGCGAGATAATGATGATTTAGTTAATAAGGATAGTTATACCAATGAACTTCCGTTTTCATATGCTAGTCTCTTAATTTATGCTTCATTAATCTATGACTTCCTTTTAAAATTAATTAACTTCTGTATGGCTTCAAAGAATATTTTTTAATCTTCTTTAAGTATAGCCAATTTATTCCCATCAGGGCCGGCCCGTCCAAATAGGCGAACTACGCGATGGCCTAGGGCACTCGTATCAGAGGGGCGGCAACTGGCGGCATCGAAGTTCAAAATAAGAACAGTTATTTAATTTACATCTTGAAAATACTCCCGATTTTTACAAAAGTAACAGAACAAAATAGATACATACCTACAGTCGAACATAGAACCTCCTCCTTTTTTAGAAGTCGGTTAAAATAAGATAACTATTGTGAATAAATACCTAGGTACTCTAATTTTTCTATGAATAATTACACAGTTTGTTTACATTATTGTTTTATTTCTTTACGAATCGACGCCGTTTCAGTTTTTTGCCTAGGGCGTCAGGAATACTTGGGCCGGCCCTGATTCCCATGGTATTATAAACCAATTGAAATCTTCTTGATTCTCCTCTGTCTTGCTTCCATATAGATAAGACTCTGAAGTTGTGCTAAGCTTCCACCCCAGGTTATGTTTACGATTAACTATGTGAAATATTAAGTCGTCGTCTATTTTCAAAGGCTCCAAGGACCATTGGTAATTAAAATCATCGGAATCCTGCGAGCCCCAAATCTTCTTGTCCCCCGATTCATCTGGGGCATCGTCCATTTTGAGGAATAAGCCATGCTCGACGTTCTTGATTTTGAAAAACACGTTGCTGTTGTCCCAAATTGGATATATTTCCCAGCGTACTGCTTCACTGGACTTGTCATTACCATCGCCAAAGGCAAAACTATTACCATCTTTATTAAGTTGCCCATTCAATTTAATAGTTTTGAAGTATTTTTTACTCATAAATTTTACTGGACTACTTTTTAAAATCTGCTTGAAGGTAATCGGAAAATTATTGTTAACGATATCTGTAGCGGCATTCGAAAGTTTAAAAGCAAATGTCATTACATGTTTCTCTCTTTCTTCTAATAATTGTCTAACGACATTAGTTATGGCAGTGGTATTACCGCTTTCATCTAATTTTAAGGCTATACTTACTGCACTATCGTAAGCACCTGAAACAATTCTTTTCTTTAATTCTTCACTCATTTTAGTTCCATTCGTGTATACTCTGTGACTGTTATCACCAAATAATGTTAAGCCCTGTAACTTCTCTGGGAGCTCGTAACCGTGACAATAAAGCAACCCTTTCACTTTCAATTCTTCGTTGAGATTTTTGATATCTTGTTGTGATTCTTCGAAACCGAATACTATGACTCTGCCGTCTTCATAATTAACCATTCTTGCTATATCTTTGGCACAGCTTTTGTTTATAGGGGCACCCATTAGGGTGACTAATTTAACAGAGTTGTCTTTAATATAGCTGTTTGTATTGCAATTGGTGTAGCTGATGACAGGGATTCTGTTGGGTATCTTCCTGTCAGTGTCGGATCCGTTACTTACGAGTTGGTAGTGATGATTGACATTGTAACAGTTGGCGAAGCCACTGACCCCTGCCTGAGTTGATATTTTCCCTTCTCCCCAATAGTCAACATGTTCTACTAAATTGGTCGAAGAGAGCGGCAATCTGACCAAGTTGTATTCACCGACGTAGGGTATCTCGGAGTATGGATAGATGTGGTTTATGTTGATATTATAGTTCGGTGGTCTTGCTAATTTCCAAACTGTCACACGATTTCGCTGCATTTTCACTACATATATATAAAGTCAGAGAAATTACAAAATCCTGATGTCAATAACTACTACTAATTATTACTGATTCAATAATATAATGTGTCACTAAAATGGCGATTACTTCAAATAGAATGAACAAGTAGCAAAGAAAACTACAATATTTATACCATTTCAAATGAGTCGCACGATATATCTGTCAAACCACATTACTTAATTGTTTATATGGGAATGCCGATATCAAATGACCACAAAATTATCTAATGAAACCACCAAATTATCTATGGGCCTTGTTCTGTGCAGTATTTTTTTTTTTTAGAATAATGATAATGTAATGGGCCAAAAAAATTAACGTTTGCTGTTGTTGGTTATATAAATATGCAACCAGAGCTACGGCAAAGACGTGAGAATCATAAGTATATTAAGAACTAAAGATAACAGCTCGTCCTCTTTAGCAACTGTAATTAACAATATTATGTTTAACATGTACATGTTTTTACGTTAAATGTGAAAGTTATATTGGTTTTTTGACCGAGTAAAGGCAATTGAGATATAAAGAAGCAGTAGCAATGATAAAATTACGTTGAACAAGCCGTTGCCTACTAACGTATCTCGGATACAAAGAATTTAGGGGCAAGAACTGATTTCAGATTTTAATTAAAAAAAATAAAAACACACTAAACAAATATGGCAGCGTATCTAAATGTATCGTCACAGTTGACTTTCACTCGGAATTATAATATCGGTGAAATATTGATTATAACATAGATACTTTTACTCATCCACTCAGAATTCGAAAACGTATAAATGCTAATCTGTGACGCCGTCGAGCCGGTTTTAATACGAAATTGGGCATAATAGTTAGTTATTCGTTTCACGTGTTAGTTTCGTAATTTAAGTAATCACGGAGAAATAGGGGATTACGGTGAAAACTAACAAAACGACGCGAAAATACGAGAACAGTTAAAAAAATACTGTTTTCTTCAAAATGAAGGGAGTTACGAATATTTACAATAAAAATATGTAGGTATAACAACTCCGGTTTTTAAGATATAACTTGTCGACATTGTATTTGTTTAGGAGTAAATATAACTTAAATTTATATTTAAAGGAATACATTTATGGCTACTTGGAGTCATACAACACCAACACCACAGACTCGCCTAGCAATATCTTATCATCATCATCATCATCATCATCATCATCATCATCATCATCATCATCATCATCATCAGCCTATGTTCGTCCACTGTTGGACATAGGCCTCTCCCATGGCACGCCACTGAGCACGATCCTCGGCCACTCTCATCCAGCTCTTGCCAGCCGCCTTGCGAAGATCATCGCTCCACCGAGTCTGAGGACGTCCCACGCTACGTTTGCCGATCCGTGGTCTCCACCCAAGAACTCGTCTACCCCAACGGTTATCGGTTCTTCGGGTTATATGGCCTGCCCATTGCCACCTCAGCGTGCTAATGCGGTGGGCTATGTCGATAACTTTGGTTCTCTGTCGGATCACTTCGTTACGAATTCGATCTTTTAGAGAAACTCCGAGCATAGCCCTTTCCATAGCACGTTGAGCAACTTTAAATTTGTGGACCAGCCCTACAGTGAGTGCTTATCATCATCTCGGCCTATATATTCCCCTGCAGAGCACAGGCCTCCTCTCAGAATGATAGGGCCAGAGGGGTTGTGATAATCTAATTTCTAATTTTTTCATATATATTTTATACATTCTCATTATCGTTTGTCATAGACCAGAGGCTATATTCATGCTATATTGTCTAAAGTTGCGTATCGACTTCGCGCGGCAAACCATTGAACAATGGGTCTCACGGCAGCCACGCACTATACTTCGTTTTTTTTTAGTGTTAGAAAGAAGGTATGCAATCTTGACGTGTATTTTTATTGAAACACACTTTTGAAAAATAAGTCACAGCTAACATGTAAAAATTTGAAAGAAAATATGGTAATTTACACTGTTTTGGTTTCATAAGTAATAGTCTTAAAGCGTTTTCAATAAAAATACTCGTCAAGATTGTTTCTAATGCTAAAAAAAACATGGGTATGTATATCGTACCGCCACGCGAGGCAACTCGAATATTTTGTTTTATTTTTACTCCTTTAGATACTAAATCCGAGAAACGAGCATGTAGTTCACTCGATGGTAAGTGGTAAAGTAAGCACAATGTTCATAATGTTAATCCGTCATAATATTGCATATTTTACACATCAATCATTCGTTACGTAAGGCATTGTAAATCTAACCAGACGTCTATAGATCAAGTGTAATTGCTATTATATTTAAATGAAATGATTATTCTGAAATTAAGTTTCATAAGGTTGTATAAGAAATGTTCGTAGGAACAATGATTATGAGCAATTTATACAAACGCAATATGGTTTGTGCAGAAATTCGCACGCCGTCATCATCGTAATTTACTGGAGACATCGATGCTTCTTCTTAATGGAAGTAAAACTAAAAAATAAATTTCTATAGTTAAAGAAATAAAAATAAGAGCGGTGATCGTAGAGAATGAGATTGACGTTTACGGCTAGATAAATGCCATCTTGATAAGCGACTTTATTTACCTAAGTACAATACGTTTACTTTTAGTTTACCACTGACAGATGGCTTGCCTTCATATCATTTCCAACTTTAACACCGTACAAATAAAGTAGCTATTACAAAATCTGCAAACGTGGGTAACAGTATTCTAAAATGGGCTTTATTGGTAGGTCGTTAAAGTTGAATATGAAATGAAGGCAAACCATCTGTCAGTGGTAAACTTTATGTAATTTTACTATATACTTGATTCGATTTGTAGCATTCGAACATGGCGGATGTAGACAGTATCTAATTTTGGTATTTCTGTTTCTTTGGCTAGTTGAAGTATAATTTTGATAGTGTTTTATGCGGCGATTAACCTTAATTAACAGTGATCACAAAATTCTATAGTGCTCTCGTGTCTGACATTTTTTAATGCGCAAGTTGTCTCCACGTGGTTTCTGGAATTTTACTATCAAGTTTTACTTAGAACCTACAATCACCGTACAACGTCGCTCCCAAAGAGAGCTTACTTTGACATTGGCGAAATTGTCCTTAAATAGGACAGAAGCCATATTTTAAATAAATAATAATAATAATACTGTATACTTAATTATAATCTTGTTTTTTTAATCTTCGTGTACTATAATTCTACTTATCGTTCCGTTTCCAATTTCGGCTCATACCTATTTAGTCATAATGACCTAAATTATTTGCAATAATGTTAATTAGGTAAACCTTTTCAATATTTTAAAATTGTATAAATAAATAAGTGATATAGTTATACTGCACGAATTAACTGCCCTGGTAAATATTGACATAAAATAGGTACGCTTCCATGTCATTAATAAATGTTTTGACAATTGAACTCATAAAATAATTTTCTCAAATACACTTAAGTACCATAAAATACAATTTATTCATCAAAATATTATTCGTATTTGAACGAATCATAAACAACGATCATAATTATGCCATAATTTTATGACAACAGATTGCCATAAATTGCCGAGAAGATTCAGCCTAATGTGCGTACAGTAATGGTATTAAAACCCGTTCAGCTCAGTCTGACCAACATTACAGACCGAGATTTACTGCAGCCTGAACCATTTTATGTTAACGGCAACTGGGGTAACTGTTGATGCACTGTCGCTTTATTGGAGTTGTTATATTGGTATGTAGGTGGTCTTCTAACCTGTTAAGGATTAAAAGGATTTTTTTTTCTATAAATAAGATAAATGAATAAGGTAGACATTAAGGTAGATGAAAATTATAGAAATTATATCGGTACTAGGTGGGGAAAGATCAGAGCTTATAAAACGGACTACAAGGAACTGCACCGGTGAAAATATGTTCTAAAATTTTTTTTTTTGGAGTTTGTGTACTCTGGTAGCATTTCATAACTATTGAAAATAATGTTTTTGTGAGTATCAGTGATTGAATTGTTCCAGAACTCTTAGGGCTTCTTTTTTACCCAATGATGGACGGAGAAGGTATATGAGTTTAGAGTGAGAAGTTGTTTATCCATAAACGAATATTTCCACTTTTCTAGAAACGTTTTGACCAATTTAGTTACGGTTTTTTGTAAAAGGATGGCGATTTATCTATGGTCCTTAGATAGGATTTTACCCTTGATGATTTTACCTAACTAAGGCAAAGAATAATATATCCGTGGTTGTTATTATTTTTATGCTTGGATGACAAGTTTATGTAGTACGAAACCAGGAAATATCTTTCACATAGTAATTCTCTTAGCTTGATGTATTAGCACATGCATCTAATAGGATATATCATGTCATGCATATTACTATCATTAGGTACTATAGTTTCATACTTACATATCTTTTAATTATCAACGCCTTGTCCCTTTACCTTAACGTTTCTGGTTTAGAAAGAAAAGTGAAAAGCTCAAAACAATAAAAACGTAGCATTGTCCTTGTCCATGTTAACAAGCGATAACCAGTTTTTGTGGCTGTTAAAATTTACATTTGAATGCAAGTTAACTGGACTTGACAAAGTCACCTAGGTAGTAAGAGGACGAGGTATCACTTCGTGTAGTGAAAGCCTGTTTTAGTAGCCCTGGTTTACTTGCAGTACCTAATTCTGTCCGTGAATATTTGTTGAGCTCGAAAGCATCCGATGGATTGACACAAATGTTGGAGAAGAGGTACGTATCGAGAGATCTAACAAGAGGTGTTAAGTTTATAATGTGGAATAAATGGGAGCGTATTTGTTTGCATAAAACTTTTAGTCATAGTGTAATATTTGTCATAATTTTTGTTAGTCATAATTTTTTTCCCGTAGAAACCGTAAAATTTCCAAAAAAAATAAAGGGTAGTTCTGTAGAACTCTATAGGTTAGGTTAGGTTTGTTTTATAACAATTCTGAATAATTAATAGTTTCTGAGAAAAAAAGTTATGCGAAATGATGAATATTATGCCAAATGAAGATTATGCGTAAAATTTTTATGCAACCCGATAGGGACCCGGAATAAATATGTTCTGTATCACAGAATTCGCACGGTCTAATGAGAAGGTCGGGTAGGAATGAGACGTTCCTGTAAAAAAATATATATTTGTATTTGTAATCGATTAATATTGTATTAATTTAATTCTGTACGTACACGAACAGATGTCTGCAGTCATGCATGGATGTTTATTTACCTCAACGTTTCGGCCACATTGTAGCAGCCGTGGTCACAGCGTCAAATTTCAACCGGGAGGATGGATATAAGCTTTCGTCTTCGTGGAATCCTGTTATAAAAAAATGTTGGCGTCGGGAGGAGTGTTCGGAGAGATCGTCGGATGTTGTGAGTGTTGTGTGTCGGTGTGATGGGGTGCCGTTAAAAAATCTTGATCAAGTGCGGGTATTTCGAGATACGGGTGCTGATTCTAATCGGGATCAAGTGCGGGTAGTTCGAAAGACTCGTGCGGCTAAACGAACTTTACACCATACACTTCAGTTAACTCGTAACCACGGCTGCTGCAATGTGGCTGAAACGTCGAGGTAAATAAATAAATATTTATTGCGTGATAAGTCCCGTTTAGTATAGTAATTATTTTTTTACTATGTTACAAGTTTTGCACAATTTGAGAAAATATTTGTGATGAAAACAAATCAACGTAGATACAATAATTTATTTTCATTACATTGAAATTGATTATTAAAATCGATTTTAATTTCAAAATAATTCATATTCCTTAGGCATGTTAACTTCCCGTGGTCGTTATTTACTAAACTTATGCATTAATTGGTTTTGGTAAGGATCACAGTAATAATAAAGTGATTTTTATTTTTTTGTTCGTTTCAAACTAGATATCATGTTGATCTAAATGAAGATCGATACTACGACTGTTCGACTACCTAGAGTCTTCATATCAATAGTAAATATTAGAAAATTAATAATGTGTCCAACGCAATGAGACAACATTGGCAATAACATTATACTTAGACGGCTACACAGCATATCATTATAATAAACTATACTTCATCATAATGAGACGCATGCTTGCTGTCAAATGGTACACAAGAATGTATTAACAACTCGATCACCAGCTAGGTATTTGTATCATATTGATATACCTAATAATAAATAAACATGCCGTTATTGTCTACACTTCGAGCATTGGCTGATGAGGCAGAGGTAAGTCTTATAGGTGAAAAACTTCAGTAAAGGACCTGTTTGTTGTATGTAGTAGTGCACAGAATTGAGATGAAGCTTAAGTCATTGTACAAA
Organism: Archips xylosteana; assembly: GCA_947563465.1. NCBI lineage: Eukaryota > Metazoa > Arthropoda > Insecta > Lepidoptera > Tortricidae > Archips > Archips xylosteana. Next base: position 9,614,465 of record OX387363.1, read on the forward strand.
TATGGAATGTAATTTTGTTTATACGGACACGTTACTATTACATACAACAGATCATTTAGGTAATTAAGTTTTTCACCTATACATATATTATGGACCAAATGATAATTTTTAATAGTGCCCGGTCATTATGAAAAATGCCCGGGCACTATGAAAAAGACAGGGCAATTTGATAATAATTATTCAAATAATCAAATTGACTGAGCATTATACATAATGTCCATCACCTTTTGGGCAGAGTAATACAAACATATTTAATTACTATTTGTTTATTATTGCAGTCATTTAACTTAAAATAAACTAAATGTTAAACAATTTATATAATCAGACTCATTATTTGGTTTGTATATTTATTAATTAATTGTATTTTCCGGGTGGTCATAAAAAAATAACTAACACCAAAGGCTAATAATAAGCCTTTGAACCTAACCATTTCGAGTCGCTTCCGCCCCGTACCATAAGAATAAATAATAACAGAGTAGAAGGGAAACTCTCGCTCCGGCCGGACTCAAGGTCACGATATTAGAGTACTATCTAAGAGAGAACTCAGTCAGGGTGTCACGGCCGGCGTCGCCGCACGCGCGTTTGGCTGTTTACTGTTTGCGCGTTCGTTTTATTGGAAACAAATAACAACATAATGGCGTCAAGTTATTGTGGTGTATTTGGGTGTATAAACAATGGAAAAACGATGCCACACTTAAGTTTTTTTTAGTTTTCCCAAATAAATAATAAGTAATATTTTTTAAATATTATTTCGTTTTCGTACCTAATTAATCAAAAAGACATGAGCAGTTCTTTTTTCACCCAATGGTAAAATTTACTTTAGAGTAGGTACCTACAGCATTTTATTGCTTTTCGTCAAATCTTCAATAGCCCCGCCATCGGTCGTTGACCTTTTCTCGCTCGCCTCGCCTCGCGACGCGATCGCGCAGCGCAGTGGCCAGTGGCGCAAATTCAGTTATTTAAACCCACACTACGTATACGTACCTATAGTTTCCGACAAACATCTTGAACAAAATGGGACGTGGTGGGGCTAAGTTTGCGCATGTACTTTACTCGCTACTGAAAAGACGTAAAATTCGATGGTAACGGTAACTGTACCTAAGTACCTATATCTATGTAGGTACAGGTTAACACGTTGGCTGCGAGACTGATTTACACGTTTGGTATTCTGGTGCGTTAGTAGGTCCTAAGAGCCCCTACCCTATAAAAACTTCAGTGCGGCATTAGGTCCATTGTGCCCCACCACGCAAGAAAAAAAAACTGGATATATTTCCACGGAGGTTTAACGTACAGCATACAGATTTATACCTAAGCAATCTACATCTGTCAGGCAATATGGTTCTGGCTTCGCCCCGGTCTCGGACTTTTAGAACTATTTTTAAATAAATATTCAAAATATGGGGTCTTTTAGACCTTTTGCCGCACTGAATTGACTGACTTAAGCTTCATTAGGGATGGGAAATTCTTATTATATTTTCGAGTAATAATACGTTTGCCCAAAGGAGTTTGTATGGACATCGCACAAAACATAAATATTCTTACTCACTTCACAGAAAAATAAAAACTGTTGTGAACAGTGAACAATAAAACTGAATCAGGTGAAGAACATAATGACGAATCAACTTGATTTGCAGACTGATTTTGACGTGTTCTATCATTATGTATGTTTTTCGCCTTACGACGTTTTATGTTAAAAATACTATAGTCACTATCCGAATCAAAACACGTATTGCTTGTACATGCCGATGCACAATTGCACAATTGTTTATATTTTTACTCACTTTGTACACTTTTTGATACTTTAATCCTTTAGTATTGTTTTCATCATCCGAGCTGAATAAAAAATCCAATTTCTTTTTGGTCCTATTTGATGGTGCACTCATTATTCTTCAAAAATTTTCGAAACAAACACAAACAACACCCAGGTAATCAAAACAATCGCCTATCGCCGTTCATGTGCAGCACAACACTACCGTTGACGTGGGTACACATTCAGTGCGGATGGGGTCTGTGATGGGTCGAAGGTCTGTTGGACCCCTTCCCGCACTGAAATGAAAAAAAAGTCATTCAGTGCGGGAGAGGTCCAATGTGCCCCTCAAGTAAACTAGGTATGCCATATTATCAAAATTGAAGAGCTATACATAAAACAATATTTGTCTCTGTCCTACTCTCACGATTGGCCAAGATACCCTCCCCGCACCGTACGAAAGTACACTATTTTCACTCCCGCACAGGGTTTCGGCTACGCATGGGGCTTTTTGTGCCTCTTAACGCAGTGAACGTGTTAAAGGTAAACTAGAGCAGGCCTAAGGGCCTGTGTCGATGAACACAGTATTTACCCGGCACAGTATTATATGTATTTCATTGAAATTGACTTGTTAGCAAATGTAGTAGACAGAGAGAGAATAATTATAATTCTCATATTTTGTAAAACAAGAATAAAATAATGATTTCAAAGTAAATAAAAACTTATATTTTAGCGATATTATCTTTAGACGTAAGTAATATTTTAACAGTAAGCAACCCTAGCAACACGCTTGGACGACAGCGGGGTGTAACGACGTGAAGGGGGAAGTAGGTATATAAATGGCGGCGTTTTGGACGCGGTCAAAAGAGATTCCCTTCTACTCTGTTATTATTTATTCTTATGCCCGTACCGCCTTGCTCGCTCGCTCAGTCACTTCGCTCGCTCGCACCGCGTCAAACTTAGCTTTATTATCAAATTGTCCATTTGTCACGTAGCAATATAATAATGACCAGGCAATAATGAAGTTTAGATAGCAATTAGTCACTTTGCCCGATAGAGCTAGATATTATTAATTTATTAATAATGCCCGCATTAATCACTTGGTCAATAACATATATACACACGTTAGACGTTAAACGCCAATTACGTAAAGAGAGACCTAAGTTCTCCTACACGTATACATACAACTCAGCTGGGCAACTGTACTGTCACGCGTGTAGGAGAGTATTTAAAAGTAAATTCGGCCTAGCCAGCCATATCAGAGCCCATGATAGGCGTCTTAATTTATAGAATAGTGGGGTCGCCGTCATCGAAACCGATGAGGAGGACTATATATATACACATGTATACCACTTAATACTAGCACCGTGCTAGAAATGCTAGAATTTGCATACATACAAAAAGTAACTTTTTTCATCATCAAATCATAAGAATAGAAATAATAAAAACATTATTTACATAATATATTATCACAACTAACAGGATCAGTTGGAGTAAATATTTATGTAACTAAATATGTGTTACTGCGAAAAAGAAATGTGGGTGGTTAAGAGTTATTAAGCCACTCTCTCAATATCATGTTTCTTTTGTGATTTAAAACCTTTTGTCTACATTTACATTCACGATTGCAAATTATATGTCAATGCTACGAATTAAACGATGTAAACCGATTAACATACATAAATTAGAACATTTTAAAGGTTCTTTAATGCTCCATCCGCAGACTCTCTACGAGGCTACACGAGGGAACGCGAGGACTTCACTGTGCGCTCGTGTCGCTTCGTCTTCCCTCACCTCGCCTCGCTCCGCTATGTGTCAGTTTTCGGACGCGAGTCAAATGACGTGAGTGGGTGACGTAGCGGGCAACTGAATTTAAAAGAGTGTGGATGGATAGCACTCTTGCAGCCTCCACTCGCCAAGACTCGTGCTGAGAGCCTCTAGAAGGCGCCTCGCGAGAGTGTAGTGCCGGCATAACATCGCAAAGTTGCCCACAACTTCTACTCCCACTTGATACCGTAAAATTGACGCTTAATCCGTCAAGTCAGGGGAATGAGGGTAAATGCTAACTGTACGTGCCAACCCGGCTAAAAGGGTAGAGTTAGCGGTGCGCGCGCGCCCGTTAGCTGCGTGCGATTGAATTCTGCGCCTATCATATCGCGATGATCTCACAACGAGACGCGTGATCATTTCGGACCTGGGGCCCTATTTCTTTAAGTCAAATCATTTGGTAATACATTCAAAAATGGTGAAAATTAGTAGAAAAATTACAGCTGTAATTATATTGTCAATACGTCGATAATAGTTTGAGCTGTAGTTTTTGGCAATACAGAGAGTTTTACCACTTTCCATTGGCATTTTAGAGTGCCGCAATTCCAAATGTAGGTCTCTTGTCGCTTTAGATTAGCTACCGTACAGGATTTGAGTCAAAATGAATGATATACTTACTCAATGTTATACCGATTAACAAACATCGTACAAGAAATTTGGATCCTTGAAGATAGCGATGTTATATTATAAAGCAGTGTGTCATTTGTTCAGTTACTAAGAATGTCAAAAAGACTTTTTGATTTATATATCTTCTTGAATTGACAGCATAAATTGGCTTCTGTCTTCTCACTTGTTGTAGAGCTTGTCTAATTTAAAAAGACGCGCCCCACCACCGCACATGACATACAGGATTTGAAATCCTGTATGTCGAATGCGGTGGTGGGGCGCGTCATTTTAAATTAGACAAGCTATAACACTCCCAAATGATAACTCGGAAACTTACAAGAGCGCGCAGGTGCCGGCAAAATAAATACTGCCCCTGGGTGTGGTGTAATCACTGATCACAACAACATAATATTAAGTCCAGTTGTAATAAAACCGATGGCATTATGATTATTACGTTGTAACTGGAGCAAATGGCCGATCACTTTTGAAATGTCCCGCTTGCCCTTTTTTCGTGAAACACTGCAATAAAGTCAGTGAGTATCCGCTTTAATAATGCTATTTAATACCATTTTAATTTGTCACTTGTTAAAATAAACTTAAACCTTATATCTTCTTGAAAATATTTTTTTCCAGTGACATGCGGCTTTGCGTATAATTACAAAAGTATATCATTCCTTTATGGCAGATGTTGAAGAAATTAAAATTTTGCAAATAGTTTTGTAAACGTAGCCTGAAGTTAATATTTGGTTGATAAATCAGGGTTCATTTACGTAACTATATTTACCAGTTTTTAATGATTCAGTTTACCACATTAGACATGTTTTCTTATGACCCCGATTTGCATCTATGTACATGCATCGAAATACCGACAGCTCAATAAAAGTATTCGCGGTCTACATCCCGTAAAAAATAAATAAATAAATATTAGGGGACAATCTTACACAAATCGACCTAGTCCCAAACTAAGCAAAGCTTGTACTATGGCTACTAGACGACGATAAACATACTTATATAGATAAATAAATACTTAAATACATAGAAAACATCCATAACTCAGGAATAAATATTCGTGCTCATCACACAAATAAATGCCCTTACCGGGATTCGAACCCAGGACCTCTTGCTTCGTAGGCAGGGTCACTACCAACTAGGCTAAGGAGGTCGTTATAATAAGTTCGTATTTGCTCAAAAAAAATCTTTTTTATTTTCGACTATTAAAGAATATTAGGTAGTTCGGTTTGAATTCGATTGTTGAGTTTCTTGCCGAATTCAGGTAACAGGGTTTTTCCGAACCGTTGGTAGATTCTTCGATGTGCATAGGAGCATCAATTGATGCCTAAATTGAATAAAGAATCTTGACTTTGAAAGAAAACTTACCTAATCTTATTTTTTACCCCCTAACACATAGGTAGGTACTAAGTAGTATTGTCATACTTATCAGGAGGGGCAGGGCCATTTTGTACACTTTTAGTGCGATACCAAATAAATAAATATATTTGATTTTGTTTGATTTTTGTTTTTTTTTGGCATACATTAACAACTACAATATTAAGTAACTACAGACAAATAATTTGAAATAAATGAAAAATAACTAGGTATAACTACATGATCTCCACTACCTGATGAAAAGTGCAGATGAGGCCAAAGATGTATACCTATCACTGGTTCAGTAACAGCCTATTCACTCTAGCCATGAAGAGCCTTACGTTGTTAGCAGGTTTTTCTAATTTCAATAAACAAGCAGTAATCTATCAGCAATGCTTTAAAAATAACTTAGTAAGTTTAATAATTATTTGCGTAACACTTTATAACTAGGTAAGTATCCAATCCTGTGATAAGAAACAAGGAATCGGCTTAAATTTTAATTACCAAATTCATCGTAATTAATGAAGAACATAAACTTTGATTGCATTAGTGCGATGGGCCGGTGGCCGTGTACCCGTCGTTCAATGAACTCAGTTTTAAGCAAACACAAGTACAAGTCAACTAGTCACGAACAAGCCTTAGTAAAACAAAGGAGCTGGCTGGGCCGTTAGTCAATTTGCACTGTGACGTGTAGAACGAGGAACTTCTGCATTTTTACTCGAATGTTTGAAGAAAAGTTTCACGTGAGATGACTGATTGTTGTTTGCTTACGACGACGGTATTAAGATTTGAACTGGCCCTCTATTTGGGAATGGCACGCAGGGAATAAGAACTAACATTAAGATAGCCTAAGAAATGAATTGATATATATTATATTTGGCGTAGGACGCATCCCGTTTCGCTATTTGGCACGCTAGGAAACTGTTGGGAGCTGTCTGTCAAGTATTACAGAAAAAAGAGGATCGTATTTGCTGAAAAAGTTCATTATTTATTCAATGAGGAACTTATATATAAGGAAAACTAAAATACCTGAATCCCTATTTTTGAGGCTATGTTTGTATTCGGCAGTCACCACGAAGGGATGGTGACGGGTGAATATGCAAGTGTTTTGACCGCGCGGTTGTACATCGTTACTATGCAACGATAATTACAACGGAAATCCAAATCGCTAGACTTTTTATCAAACTAGATTTTGCATTGGTATTGTTTGTGTTCGAGTCACCGTAACAACGCTGAATAATAATCCTGACGCGATTGGCGAAACTTCACTACCTAAACTAACTAGTTTTGCTGTCATTTTACGACACAATTATCTTCAACTATTTACCCTTACCTCTCTCGATATTCTGAAAAAATGACGGAAACAATTTATATAAATAAGATGCTCAAGTGGGAGCCGTAAAAAATTTAAGCATAAAATGTTGACTTACATTTGAAGTGCAATGGAAACCGTCAAATTATTCGTTAACAACGACACTCGGCCATTAAAACATAAAAATCTCGTACAGCTGACTCACTGTAACATTTACACCTCGGAAATGTGACAGTTTTCTACCGCTTTCGCTACCGCCAAGTGAATCTAGCAAGAAAATTAGAAAAGTGAATTCTTTACTTCATAAAACGATCAACGTGTGCGCAGAAAAATAGCCCCAAGTGGGGGTTTTAAATCAGATATTCTACTAATACCTAATATTGGAAAACTTTGCGAGTGTCTGTGTTTATTAATCTTTCATGCTAAAAGCATGCATGGATGGATTTGGATAAATTAGATATGCGGATAGTTGGGTCTCTGGAATACACATGGGCTATTTTTTATCCCGACATTCTCACATAGTAGAGATTTACATTTGAAAAATTCCAAAATCTTAACTGCTAAGTCTAGAGCCACGATGTTTTGCGCAATTTTCATGCAACATAAGTAAATGAAGGCCTTTAAGTATTTTTTAAAATGGTTCTTACGGAAAAAGGATAGCGTTTGTTAAACAAATAATTGTACTCCTTAGTTCTACCTTCAGGTATAATGATTGCCAATAAAGGACGGATTAAGGTTCAAGGATTTTTCTGTTAACGAAATTGTATCTTTTAACTGAAAATTCCTCTTACGGAAAACATTTAATGTTTTGGACAGGAAGGAGGTTTTAAGAACCAAGTTGTTTTTCACATATTCAACCAGCCTCTATAAAGTAACTAATCAAAATAGCATACAATTTTAACGATATGATATTATTCAGATCTCACACAACCTAACATTACTCGGAGTTCAGGTTTCAATACCAAAAGCAGGTCAAGAATTAAAACCCAGAAACTGGTAGATAACTTTTTCAGTGCAAAACAACCCATTATTCTAATTAAAATAAAACTTATATGAAGTAATAGGCAAGTAAGCAAATCATCGTCCGGTTGTTCGAGTTTAGCAATTCGTTAATGAATACATTTTTGTATACTTTTAATTATGTATAGCTTGCCACATGCTCTGCGTACCTTTTGGTTTTCATTCATGGAATTATTTCTACATTGCTGTATTGTTTAAGGTTAGGTAGTACTTATTAAAATAAAATTATTTGTTAGGTCAAAAAACTAAATATTTTATATGTAGTTATATTATAATTGTTTGGTTCACGTGAGCGACATTCGTAAATTTTTGATCGTAATTGTTGTATCATTTATTTTTATTTTTATTTTCAAAAAACATTACACAGAATTACAGCTTAAAACTAATGCACTGTGCAATCATAATAAATTACAATGATAACTGAAAATATAAATTATAAATACATATAAAAAAGGAAAAGAAAAACAGGTAAAAAAAATAAAAATAACAATAAGAATAAATACATATCGTCATAGTCGATAATGTATGGTGATCAGATCACGTATAAACATTTAACAGCACATTTCTATAATATTTAAGCATTGTGACGCAGAGTGTACGGCGTGACGCTGTAAGCGGCCGATGGCGTTTATAGTTTATAGGAGACCATAGCCTAACGCGCTGTAAGGGCACACAATAATAACTATAACCTAACCATAACTAGCAATAATTTTTTATTTATTTATTTGCCTTTATATATTTTTTAACTCATAAATATTAAGACTCTCACGGAGAATAAAACCCACGACAAGGCCTGGTTTCTGAGCCTAGCACAGAAACGGGCGAGACGCAGTGGCGTAACTATACCATCTGGGGCCCGTGGCAAATTCTTTGGATAGAGCTCTCCCACTAAAAGTCGTCAGGTTGTAATTTAATTTTAATGTTTTGTGAGCTCGGCACCTCTTTGGCTGGGGTCCTCTGGGGTCGGGGGGCCGTTGTAGTTTGCCGGCCCTGCCACCCTATTACGCCACTGGCGAGAAGGTACGACTATGGTGCAGCTTCTGCTTCATTGGCAGGCCCTCAGGTCGTGTGCCAAAAATGCAGGCGAACGTGCTGTTCTCGGATTGGACTTCATAGTCAAGAGCGGCGTTGCCTCTCTCAAACAGACGCTGCTTGAATCATCTGTCAAGATGTAAGAGGTCTTATGTAAATATTAATAAGATCAAATTTTAAATGACAACCAAATTGTATGTATATTTAATAAAATAGCAAAATTTATGAGCAACTCTAACCTCCCCCGTAAAGCAGGATCAAGACAGGAGGAGCGCAACCCGCATTAATTTGTTTGCTAAGATTTAGTGATTATTTCGCCAGCTCTTTAGTTAGTCAATCAGTCGTGTCATCCAAGAGTCAACCAGATAAGTTCCTTATTTTTCAAAATTAGGTAAGTTTTGAGATTTTCTTACTCAGAATCAAGAGCGCTATTGATTTTAATGATTAAAAAGATGTCCCGAATTTTTCATACATATTATATTTCTTTTTGTGTCAGTTTTCTGACGAGCCATATTTTTATCACTGGCTAGAAAATTTTTACAAGTAAAAATTAAAAACATACCCATTTATCCTCTTCTTGAAAAGCAGCGCAGTATTTAATGGAAGAGAAGCGTTTGGTTAAGTACTACGAAAGTTTAGTCAACCCCAGGGGGGAAATCGGGTTAGGACTTCGCCTCTGATCCATATAAACTTTTTTCTTTATGAAGATGAATAGTACATACTCGTGATTTTGAAAAAGAAAAAATACCTAAACAAATGGTACGCTTTAAATTTAAAACACCCAGACAGAAAATTAACTGCTATCGCATTTATAGTACTATTAGGTAGTATGGATACGGACGGATATATATGAAAAGATATCAAAAGCTGCTGCACAACTCTACGGGAACACTGTACCCCTTTGTTACAGCCAGTTCATTCCACGAACTTAACAATAAACAAGTAAACACCAATAAAAACAATATGAGTAGGTACGTTAATCTTTAACAAAACTTGTTCAGAACTTTCCTGCGGTTTAAGAGCTGAACATAAACTTCAATTGTTGGGCCCAGGCTTGAACCGGTTAGATTCGTGCGTTTTCTATGCGTTAAATTTGCTGAATGATGCATTTAAGTTAACAATATACCGGACGAATGTTTCTTGTTTAATATATGATTTTACGACGAAAAGTGGCTGGATTGTGTGGGAATGAGAATGAGGAAAATGGGTCTATAATGACTCCCATAAAATTTTTGTTCCGAATTTTCAAGACCATAACGTTTTCTGTCATAATTTTTCTTTGTCATATTATCGGAAGTCATAATATTAAACAACATAAATTGGAGCTACGATTTTCTTAAGTCATAATTATTGTAAGGACTAATAAGTAAACTCATATCATTCAGTGTCAAGAAGCATCACACTTCATAATATTAAAGGTACTAAAGTCACTCATAATAATTATTGCAAGGTCTTTTTTCGCAGGTCATAATTATTTTAAGGCACAATATTACTTTGTAATAACATTCAATGTCATGGTTGTATGACATTTCATAATATTAAAGGTAATAATCCTTTTCTGTGCTGTCATAAAAAAAATACCTAACATCGAAGGCTAAGGCGGGAGCTACGCTTACGCTTCGCTCCCGCCTTAGCCTTCTGAACCTAACCTGTCCGAGTCGCTTCTGCCCTGAAAGTCTTGTTCGCTCGCTTCGCTCGCTCGCTGCCAGCTATATGTCTTACAATGTTTCTGAATAATTATCAATGTTCCTTTGGATGTTATAGAATTCAATGTAGATGGTTAGTGCATTTTAGGTAATGAAAAATTATGACTAAAAACAATTATTACTTTAAGATATATGCCCTATAACGTTTCTGAATAATCAACGATATTCCCTTAAATATTATTGATATCAATATTATGACTTTTTAAAGTTATGATCAATGGGATTATGGCTCATTGCAGTTAGAACTATTAAGCGATATGCTTTACAAAAATTATGACCATCGATATTTATGAGCAAGAATATTATGGACATCAATTTATGACTTTCAAAATTCGGATAAAAAAGATTATGGGAGAAAAGGGGCACCCGAGGAAAATATGTGACAAAAGACAAAATTTTATTTACAATCTCAACAAATTTAATGATACGTATGTGTTTTCAAATGTCATAATGTTTTTAGAAAAAAAACTCATTAGACCACTTAGCTTTTGAATTAATCAACCATAATTCAAGTTGATGCAAAAAGCTACTTAAAATTAAATAATTAAATTATGTCATCTAGATATCTTGGAAAAACAGATGACCTTTACCTATAATATATGATTCTTACTATTGGGAATATTCCGTGAGAAATACATTTTAAACATCTCTATAAAAATATAAAACCTTGACATTATGCGACTTATTTGCTTAAAATTCGCATAATTAATATTTTGACATTTACACGGCGCGATCAGCTTCGTTATAAACATTAACCCGGATATATATTTTTTTTTATGTTTAAATCGAAACCGGCACAAAATTGCAGTCATATGTTTACCCAGTACGCACTCTTTATGCTCTAACAAGGACCCAATTGTTCGGCTCCGATTTGATTTAAGTATTTTGAAATATATGTTAGTTAGAGACTACCTAGTCTAAAATAACAGACATGTATTTTTTTAGCTGCCCAATCTCAACCCATTTGGATTTCCAACCTATTTGGTCCTCCAAAGTACTGAAAAGTGACTAAACCCTCTAACTTCTGTAGAATTTTTTTCATGCAAATTGCTAGCTATATAGTACTGGTTTGATTATATGTTTGAGAACATGAAAAATTGAGCACGTGCTTTGTTATATCAGTTCAAACTCATATTTTCCTAGTAAAAGCACCCTTTAAAGTTTTATATTTCTCATCGGTGCTCATCAAATCTGAGCCGGACAGTTGGGTACCTTTTTTTTTTTCTTGTTTTTGTCGAGGCTTTGAACACTCCAGGTGATCATGTCAGCCTCATGGGTGCTTACACAATTGGGGATGTCTATTTTTTTGCAATGTGTAGTAAATCGAAAACCATTTCGAGATAAATGCTTTCTAACCCGTTTTCTGTAGTTATTTAATTTTAATATTATGTTATGACTTTATTACATACCAAATAAGAAATGACCTTCAATTGACATTGGTGTAAATTGCGTGACTGGTCCAAGTCGTACTTTATTCTGTGCGGTTAGAATTCTTCAAAATTCGTATACTACGGAGTTTGATTTGGACCTGCTGTCTGACATCTAGCACTTTGACAGCGCCAGTAAAGTGACAGAAGTGAAAGTGTACCACTACGCAAAAAATAATTAAAGGGGTTGCCTTATCGTACGCATTTAGATACATTTAGAAATTTGGCAGTGTGGGAGCTCTCAATTACAATCTGACGTCATCAACCAAAATAGTTTCAGTAATTAATTTTGAAAAAAGTAGTGAACTTAATGACAAAATATTGAAATTAGTTTCTTATAATTGACTTTTCTATACAAAAAAAATATAAAAACCAGTGGTATTTTTTTTTAGACATTGCCAATTCCTTATTCAAGGGACATATCAATAAAATGGTAAATGCCGATTGCTTTGTCTGACAACGGCTCAGATAGCCAACAATTCACCTGGCCATTGTGCGTGGAACCCAAATCCCCAAGAACTCTTCTCCTCAAGTCTGTATTTCGGACACACTCCAACAACACATGGATCAAGTCATCACACTTCTGACAAAGTTGGGTACCTTTCTTTGTAAGTTAGCATATAGTTACATACACAGCCTTGAACAAAAAAACCGGCCAAATGCGAGTCGGACTGGAGCACCGAGGGTTCCGTACAAATTTGTAGGTATGTCAAAATATACGCCGTAAACAGCCGTACCTACCTATCTATTATAATCAAGTGTTAGCAGAGCCCTACTTTAAAGTAAAATGTATGCAGTGTGGGATCATTTTTTTGGTAAATCAGGACCTCTCTTACAAAGTTAAAAATGTATATTTTTCAGATTTTTCTCTAAAATTTTTGTATAAGACTTCACTTGCCGAATTTCATTGTTTTAGGTCAACGGAAAATACCGTAAAAAATTTGATTCCCGTAAAAGTGTCGAAATTTAATGTTTTTGCGGTAAACGGTTTTTGTAAACGGCCGTAGGTATCTTTTTTTTACGTTAGGTACCTTAGAAGTTTGATTTTTTCACAGCTTTGAGGGAACGTTGACCTGAGTATATATGTATGGTTTTAATTTCAACTCGATACATCGACGCGTTCCCGAGCTAAAAGGTCTTGACAAACAGACAGACGGACGGATAACAAAGTGATCCTATAAGTGTTCAGTTTTTTTCCTATTGAGGCACGGAACCCTAAAAAATTACTTATTTAACGCAAAAAATGAGATGTACCACTCTAAACAATAATGCCGGAATACGCACTAGGTGAAGAAAAGCGTCTTCACATATCGATACCGGAAATCTCAAATGGCGTAAAGGACAAAAATGCGAAAATGAGTCTTAAATGCCATTCGATAGGGAAAAAAAAGCTGTATACGATGGCATTTAAGACTCATTTTCGCATTTTTGTCCTTTACGCCATTTGAGATTTCCGGTATCGATATGTTGTGCACTTTATCCATTCCATTTTATGACGATGGCTGTAATATTTAAAAATATGAATATACAATTTATACATCGTTTAATTATAATATATTCACCTATTGACATCCTTAACATTAAGTATTGCTTCAAACAATCAATTGCTTATGTTATTAAGTACTTATTTTTATACTCGTGTGGTAATACTATCATTATGTTGGTGTCTCAATTATGTCCTTTGTTGAATTTTGGCTAATTGAAATTGCACACTGGCTTATTAAATTTGCAATTTGACTATTCACGTCCTACTTACCTCAATCTTGCACCAAAAGTATATATAGGTACAGGCAATGTTTTTCCCCAAAAAAGTTCTTTTTGGGTAAAAACAACCACCCATATTTTCTTACATTTTTTATTTTACAAATTTAAACTGTATCAACTTTGAATTGACCTCGTTCAAATAAAAATAATCATCAATTTAGAGTACTTTGTAAAACATTACGCGACTCTACGATCGGTCGATTCTCAAGGGGATCCTCTTTTGTTTTCATCGGGTGAAAAAAAAATCTTGAATTTGCACAAACATAAACTTTTTACGTATTTTACACGTCAAGCGAGTAAGGCATTGTGTCTGCAGGTAGGGCTTGTCTAATTTAAAATGACGCGCCCCACCACCGCATTTACGCACAGGATTTTGAACCTATTGAAGCTGTATTTAGGACCATTCTACTTTCAAATCCTGTGCGTAAATGCGGCACAGGCTCTACCTAAATTAAATGCGGAGGTATCTTAGTCGACTCGTACGTGCAATATTCACCAAAACAATTTACAATTTGTAATGTTTGCGTGCATAACCGATGTACGCAAGGTTATTTTATTACAATTTTATTCACAGCTTATCCGTATAAAACAGCATTTAATCTATAAGACTACTAGCCAATAATTACCCATCAACTTTTATAATTTCCATGTATGTAACACACCTAGTAATTATTCTAAGCACAGCATAATATGTTCAATCTTGTTGCATAAAGGTTTGTAACTGTAGTATTACAAAACGGTTTATTTTTAAAAATTTCCATGTTAGGTAGTAACCCCCATACCTACTTATATTATATTTTAATAATTTTATTGTTCCGTTGAGCAATTCGTCGCGGTAGTAGCGTATTGGGCAATGGAAGAGTTACGGTTGTTTGTTCAAAATTGTTAAGAATGTAACTTAGCGTTGTCGTATTCGAAAATTGTGTATGATTATTATTTTTTAATAAATAATAAAAATGGATTAAATATAGTCGCCATGTTTAAAAATATTTAAGGGTATTGAGGTGAGTACAAAAAAGGTAGGTTAAAAGAGTTTTTAATTTTTTTATTTGAGTATAAAGTGAATTTGACTCATCTCAGTGCTCTAAAAGTGAAACTTTTTTGATTGAGGTTATTCCGTAATGAGGGTAGGTAGATACAACAACAGACTGAACAACATAAGAAAATGACAATAGGCGATTTCAACTGTGGGAATGGTTAGGAACACTAGTTTTATTTCATAGGGAAGCCTAGAAACACGAGAATAGATTGTAGATGTGGCCTCATCAGACCTGCCTTGCCCACATGTCTGTCAAGCCTTGAAGTATCTTAATGTTTATTTATAGTTTCATTCTTGTGTCAATTAGGCGTCAAAAAACACAAAAAAGTAAGTCCAGGAGCCGAGTTTTTAAATCATACTCGTAAATCGGATTATGGTGAACATCTGCGTACTGTTACAAAATTACCATTTGAATTAAAATCTCAACTACTTGAAAAATTTAATTAGACCGTTATTTCTCAATACTTCACTTGTATTTGAAATTTAACATGAATTTTTGCAACTTTAAACAGTATTTTTAATGTTAAAAAATTGCCCCCCCAAGCAGTAACTTTTAATTGCATTGGTGTGTATCTCTTAAAAATCTTACATCAATGGAAATTAACATTTATTATTCTAAAAATAAGTTTTGTTCTATTCACAATTTCGTATTCTCATAAGCTTTTGATGCCATGATTTTTGGTTAATGATATGGCAATTTTATAAATATGTAAGTTGGGGTAAGAAAAGGTTCGTCACTTTTAGACTCTATGTCAACGAGTTAAGGTCGAAAAGTGACGAACCTTTTCTTACCCCGACTATACTTGCTTAGGTCTTACAGTGAGCCACATTCCTCCATACTAAAAGAGTATTTCTTGACTAATTAGGTGACTCAATACGACCTTAACCGAGTAGACTTTAAGGCTTTAATCCAAATAGTCATTAGAGCACATGACTGCGCAAATTTGATCGTAAAATTGTTATTTAAATTGAAAATTATTTACACATTTAGTACTTGCCGTGAGATTGTTAACTAACTTTATGAAAACTATGAGATTTTTTATTGGATAGATATGTAAGTACAGTCCTTCAACCACACATATTTAAGTTACGACGAAGTTTTCGATTTGTTGTCAATTTTTCGAAAGGAATTGTGCGCGTTTTGAAAAAAAAAGTGAGCAACGTAGGTAGAGTATGTGGCTGAAATTGTTCTTGTTTGTTTTCATCATTTATATTCTAGCGAATTGGGAGTCTGAAATAATGATTAAGTACTATTATAAAAAAAAATCTCGATTCATTTGAGCTCCAAATTAGCATCCAAAAATATTTTATTTTGCAAATTATTCCAAAATTATGAGAAGTCACACAAAAAAATGATAATTATGTCTAGAAAATAGGAATAAATCAATTTAGTTTACTTTATTGTAGTACCCAGTTTTTTGTAGTTTAGTTTACGTTTTAGATTAATTTTATATTTTTGGGCCCTAAATACGTTACGTTTTTGTCGAGGAAATTATTTGAGCTAAGCCAGTTTTGGAATATTATCGGGTACCTGGTCTTAACTGTGATTAAATATTCCAGAATAAGAGGTGCCCCGCCCCACATTACTGAAAACATAAGTTTTACAGTACAAACTCTGGTATTTTTTTTAAGTCGACGGTTGTAAATACATATTTAGTTGTCTCTAGGAGCAATAGTTTTACTATAAAAAATGATTATTTTCAGTTAACATGGCCCCATATTTAGTACATACTACACTTTGCTTAGCCTGTGTTAGTAGGTATATGAGAAAAACATGTCATATAGTATTAATTAATTAATGATTATCGTTAAAAGGTTACATTGTTTTATTTTTATTATTGTACCTACTTTTAGTCTAGGATAGTTGTATAAAATATAAATATTGTATAAGTATCATTTTCATTATATTAATACAGAGTCCAATAAAGTCCATGTAGTAGGTACTTACGAGTACAATTCAATACAATGACTCTATTGGACACCATATTGTAATCAATATAGAAAATAGGTACTTACAAAAGAAAAAATACAAGGCAACCAATAGACGGCCTTATTGCTTCAGATCGATTTCTTCCAGGCAGTATTTTACAAATTACCTAGAGTTACAATTAATAACACACCCAGGACCGAATCACCGAATTGCCAAAGTTATCTCGACGTTTTGACCACATAGCAGCGGACGTGGTCACGACTAGACTTGTTTTCAATAGCGTGTATAATAGCGTGTTAAAACGTGTCTAAATTAGGTAGTTTAAATGTTTTTTGCATTTGCAAATGAAGATGAGCCATACCATAGAAATGTTTACGTAATATGCTTTTAATTCAAATCGGGAAATCATTGTGGGTTTTAAACTTTTTTTTAAAATTTAAACTGTGATTAAGGAAAACGAGTGAGACTTATAGTTAACTAGCTGTTGCCCGTGACTTCGTTTGCAAACAACTGGTTTATCGTTATTTGGCGAAAACTATGCATTTTTTTCGGATAATAACTAACATGTGTACTCAAGGTCTCAAACTATTTCGATGCCATTTTTGATCTGATTCGTTTCAGTGGTTTAATAAACAGATAACAGACAGACATACAGGGTCACTGCCTCATTTATAATATTAATACGGATGGATGATATTTTGAGATGATTTTGAAATACTAGCACGTCTAATTAATTTATGTGCCTTTAGATGTTTTAATTGTATTATGATTATGTTAGCAAATTTATGGAATTAATTAATGAACTAACGACTGGGTACACGCACGTGGGCGTTCAAATACCTGCTAATTTGTGACAGCGGCACTCGACGAAACAAACAACAAGTGCGGTCGGACTCGCGCACGAAGGGTTCCGTACCATTATCTGTAAAAACGGCAAAAAAATAACGTTTGTTGTATGGGAGCCCCCTTAAATATTTATTTTATTCGGTTTTTAGTATTTGTTGTTATAGCGGCAACCGAAATACACATCATTTGTGAAAATTTCAACTGTCTAGCTATCACGGTTCATGAGATACAGCCCGGTGGCAGACGGACAGACAGACAGACGGACGGACAGCGGAGTCTCAGTAATAGGGTCCCGTTTTACCTTTGGGTACGGAACCTAAAAATGCACACAGGCGCTACCGGCGCAGGCATTAAGCCGTTAATCCACCAAATTAACTTCTATAAAGATAAAGCTTGTGTCAATGATAAGACATTAGAATTAGAACTGACGCAACCTCGTGATGTAACCCGCAGTGATACAGATCACGAATACCACGACACGCATTTATTTATAATATTTATGGAGATTGCCTTAAATTTCTAATTTTCACTTTGAAGAATACCAGCTAACAGTATTGTAATGTTATAAGTTCCGGTATTTAGACACGGTGGTAATTTATTAATGAGTTGATACTAAAAGGACCCAACCTGTTATTACATCTCTAAAACATGACTGAACCAACTTTCCAACACTTAAGTACATGAAATCTATAAAAAAATCAAAATAAAGTCATAAATATTTTATGAGAACGTCATTAGCCATAAATTAGAATATTTAAAACCTAGTTGGACAGGTAAAAATCGAAATTTCCAAATAGATGAAAACCTAAAAGACGGACATGATATGTAAATTTTGTCCACATATCACTTAAGGAATTATGTGAAATGGCTTTTAGCTTGGTGTACTTCCTGCTCTGAGGATGCTAACTTTATTCAGTTAAATTAAGAAGGTCTATTTAAATTTAAATTAACTGATAAGTTGGCACGGAGCACTTTGGAGCTCCATAATAGCTACATACTTTTTAAATATAAAGTCTCGAATCCTGATATTCTTATTGAGTGAACTTTAAATAAAATAAATACATACTTAAATACATATTAAAATTCACGACTCGAGCACATATATTCATATTTTTCACACAAATATCACCTGGCGTAGGGCCGAGTCTCAACAGATCGCAGCACGACGCTGCTCTACCGAGCACAACACCCCGAACACAAATATCTGCCCCGATCGGGAATCGAACCCGGGATCTCAAGTTTCGTAGTCAGGGGCTAAATTGAGGAACGGGCCTTCACGGGTTTGGTAGCGGTAATTCAATCGTTTGAGTTGGGTTTGGTTTGAACTGCTATTCAGGAACACCAAAAATCACTGGCAAAAAGAACTACTTAAAGTCACCGACATAGCCCGAAGAATCGCCAGACTCAAGTGGCAGTGGGCAAGGCACATCGCTCGTAGAACTGATGGCCGATTACGCAAAAAGGTTCTCGAGTGGCGTCCAGGACCGGAAGAGGCGGTGTGGATAGGCCTCCAACAAGATGGAGCGACGACATGGTTAAGGTTGCGGGATCGCGTTGGATGCGGATGGCACGGGATCGATCTGTTTGGCGAGCCTTGGGGGAGGCCTATGTTCAGCAGTGGACGTCTTTCGGCTGAAATGATGATGAGGTGTCAGCTTTGCTTTTCGTTCAGTCACACACTGTATGTATTTGCTCGGCTATTATATTTACGGTCGGTCTCAGAAATCGATGAGCACTTTAGTACTTTGTAACATTCAATAGCGTGACTTAATTTCAAACTTCACAGTTTAACTGGTTATTGCGACAAAGTACTAACCTCTCGTATGCTTTGTGAAACTGTGGTTTAAAATGACTTGTCAATAAATGTCAATAAAATCAGAAAAGCAAGCGAGTGGCTAAAGTATTCAGCGACTTCTGAGGCCGACTGTACCTATTATTTAGTGCCACTTGCACCAAGTTACTGTGACTATACCCTATGTCAACCAGCTGTCTAATGTTCATTTACTTAAGTAAATTTCTGTAGCCAAAACAACGTATATACGTAGGCTGGGATGATCATGATTATGAGAGGAGGGCAGATGCATGAAAACATAGGTCACCTACAGATATAGCTGCCTTGCACTTGTTTATGCGGAATAGCAAGATAATAAGATATTAATTCTTACGTACCTATTTCTTACATCCGGCGCCCTATTTATTAGTCGTGTAACCATATACATAAGTTTACGAGTATTATTCAATGGTTTACTTTAAACATATATTTCCTCGTTAGCAGATTGTAACAATACTACGTTATCTGATTAAAAATCTCACAAAACACGTAAATTAATCTAATCTCATACTAAGTGATTTCCTTCTTATTTACATCAATGTAAGCTGATTCAGATAAGGTACTTTCGCTTTCGCTTGTTATGCCTTCATTTGCATAGTAAAGTAAACGTTTAAACGTTTTATCTGTGATTTACAGTGAACACCAAGCACGTTAAAACTGGCGTCCATTGGCGTGCTATAAGAAACACTTGTGTTGTTTATTTTTACAGTTCGAATCAACCCAGCTACATAAAACTTTGCTAGCCGCTTTTTTTCATGCGTTGACCACATTTACGCTTAATTAAAAGCAATCAAAGATATGGGCTAAGTGCGCTTGTCTAATAAATGCTTCTTCACCTTAGATTTTGAAGACTGCCCGACTAACAAGTAGGGGAATAAAATACAAAAATAGTTTAGTTCTTTTATTAATGTCTTAGGTGTATTTTTAGCCATAACTTAATTAAAGATGTTGGGCAATGTACTTACATGTTATATACTTTGGGTTAAATTTAGGAAGTCAAATTTAACCCACATGCAGTTGTCGGATTGACTTGAAGAACAATGCAAGTACAGTTAGCAAAACCTTATTTAGAGGCTTAATTTACAACAGATCATGTTGGCTAAAAAGTTTGGTCAGCGCTTCGCACGTCTTGCAGTGTTGGACGATTCGAGAAAATTGATGGTTTCAATTATAAGTACTTGTCAGTATGTTATTTATTTAATTTAGAGGTTCAAATCGATTAAGATAACGCCTCAAACACATTAAGCACGAGTAATCGCTTGATTAGTATGCAAATTAATATTCGTTGAACTATTACGTGAAGATTTACATAATTGTATGTTGATGAAACAGACAATACTGTTTACTCTGTAGTAAAATTAGCTGTTAATTAATTCTGTAGGGTCCTATCTGTAAACTTGTTGCTATTTTACTAGTGCTCTGGTATTTTTAGAAAATTTAAATAGGTCTTCATAGCATAATTTCATCAGAATTTTACATTACATTCACAATGCTAAAACGGTTTGACGGATTGTGATGAAATTTGACACACAGATAGTTCATAACCTGAATTAACATAAAGAATACTTTTTATCCCGGACAATTGTATATATTGTATGGTATATCGATAAATGAATTTTACGCAGACGGAGTTAGTTAGCTTATTAGTTAACTGGGGAAATATTCACACGAATATTATTGGCTAGAGTTTTAGAAAATACGAGTAAGATTGCATCATACATGAAGGTATATCGCCTTATGTCGATTCCAATAATCTTTCTAGCAAAAGAACTTGCGCATAACTTTAATACATAAATGACAAAAAATGCCTTGATGAAGGACAACGTACCCATGAAATGTGGTTGCGATCATAGTGTCGTGAGCAGAAAGGATATTGTGATGGGCTTACCACAGCATTATCATCACTTGACGTTTATTCTAATAGCACTAATAAAAATGAAAGAAAACAGAATCCGGAGTGTAAAAGCCTTTAGGCTACGTTTTTCAATGTGACAGCAATATATTTATAAAAAAAAATTTGCGGTAATATTGTATCTCATCATCATCATCATTATCATCATCGCAGCCTATATAGGTAAAATTGCAGGGCACAGACCTCCTCTCAGTAGTTCCAACGCTGAACAGGTGCGGATGGGAAATCTACACACTTCACTTACTTCGCAGGCGTGTGCCGGTTTCCTCGCTATGTTTTCCTTAAGCGCAAAGCTCATGGTAAATCTCAAATGCAATTCGCACATAAATTCCGAAAACCTCAGTCACGACCCACTACTAGAGAGGCCATAGGTCAGACCACTAGGATTTATTTTTTATACAATATAGGCTTGCGTTTGACCACAATCACGCCTGATGGAAAGCGAAGATAAGGCCCGAGATGGAGCACGCCTGCCTAGTAAATGCTCGTAAACTTGAAAGCGGCCAAATTTAATCTTCTATATAAAAATCTCGTGTCACAGTGTTTGTTATCGAACTCCTCCGAAACGGCTTGACCGGTTTTTATGAAACTTTGTTCTCTATATATTAATGGCTACTTTTGTATCGTAGCCATATAAATAATATAGTAAACAAAGCGTTTAGGATGCTCGGGTTTGTACTTCGAGTTGGTAAACTGTTTAAGGAGGCTTCAACACTAGTAGTCCTGTACAACTCTTTTGTGCGCTCTCATTTGGAGTATGCTTCAACAGTTTGGAACCCTATGTATTCCATTTATATCGATAGCGTCCAGAGGATTCAAAACAAATTTATAAAACATCTTCGTTATCGTTTTGGTGTTAACTGCAATTCAATCAAGAGAATATCCAATCAATCTCTTCAGAATAGACGCCTGATTAGGGACCAATTGTTTCTTTTTAAGATTTTAAATAATCTAATTGACAGCCCTGTCTTGCTCAGTAAGATTCACTTTCGATGCCCTAATCGTGAATTCCGCCGAAAAAATCTATTCCATGTACCACTTTTTAAAACTCACTATGCTAAGAACTCATTTATTTCTCGCACCTGTGATTCCTATAATCGATATTTTAGCGATATTGAATTGTTTAATGTTTCCTTTAACATATTTAGAAACAATTTATATAAACTGCCTTAAGTTGTGGTGAGAAATTGGCTTGCAGTTGTTGCACATATGCTGAATTACATTATGCATTATTGTAAAATTAAAATTGTAAAATTATTGTAAAATTTGATATACATAGGTACATATTTCTAGTGATCTTACGCGTCCGTCATATTCAGCTAGGAGGCTGAATTTCTTTCAAATTTGTTACTTGTAATGTGAACACTATTTTGTCAATGAGTTAACTTACCTTATTTTTATTTGTATTGAGCTATGTAAAACTGTTTGTGTTCCAATAAATAAATAAATAAGTAAATAAATAATATTTGGTAGGTCTGAGAATAGGTCGTAGGCTATTTTATCTTCGCAGACGAAGTCGCGGGCAACAGCTAGTTGTACCACAGTTTTTTGTTGTATCTCATTATGTCTAATTTAATTTTCTCTTGTTCCAGCTGTCGCGGATAACGGACGACCGTGCGTCAAAATGCTAAGAAGTCCGGGCCCCGAGGCCCTTCAGACTAGTAAGAGGTATGTATCTTTACCTCTTTACACTCTTGTTTGATAGATACAGAATTCAAGTTTAGTCGAAATATCTGTAGCTAATTTAAGCTCACAAGCACTCATGAACGTCGAAAAAATCTACTACCGGTTCGGTAAAACCTCTGTTGAGAATCCGCCAAGAAACTGAACAAGATAGATTTATTAAGACACATCTGCAATTTTATTTAAATACGTCTATACTTTATTTAATTTAGAATAGAAAACCACAACATCATTATATTGCGGCTCGTCAACTATTTCTTACCTAGCAAATAGTACAGTACAATAGTATGGGAGCCGCAAAATAAAATTGTTTTAATGTCACTTTATTTGCGTGTCGTCAATTGTTACTCTAGTACAAATTGTAAAGAGATTACAGTTCACGAGCCGCGATATAATGTTGTTGTGGTTTATAATTTTAAATTAAATGGAGTATAGAGAATTTTAAATTAAATGTGTATAAACACAACTAAAATATTTTAGTACCACGGCATATAATATTTGAAGCCAGGGATCGGCTTGGGTTCGGAATTATTTCCAAATCCCTCTATATAATAATTACATTAATTTTGTATGTATGTATGTCAACACTTTATTATACAAAAATTAAGGAAAAGAACACTATTGACCGAACCGTTCAGATACATGTACAAAGGCGAACTTATCCTTTTAAGGGATCTCTATCTGTAACCTTTGAGTGGATAAGAGGAGCATTTAGCAAGGTGCCGATCAAGAGTAAAAAGGTCAGAAATAGTGAAAGCTACAATACATTTATTTCTTATAAATAAAATAAATAGATGGTGTACCTAAGCCTTCTTCAAAGCTTCTATTTATTTATTTGGATTTGAATTCTCCCCGTATGTTGGGCCATTTTTTATTATGATGTACCTTTTGACTTTTTTAATTCGAAAAGTTTTATGTGATTTCTGCTCAGAATAACGAGCTCTTTCGATCGTACTAGAAGAAAACAATTGTCCCAAAACTTTCATGTAATTTTCGATTCTACCATTCCGTTACAGTTATATAACGGAAAAAAACTTGGGAAACTTTTTTTCTTCTAGTTCGATCGAAAGAGCTCTTGATTCTGAGCAGAAATCACATAAATTTATCAGAATAAAAAAAAATGGCCCAGTAAGTAGTTTACTCAGCATTTTTTGCCGCCAACACACAGACGCGAGTTATCGCGTAATCAATTCGGGATTGCGTTAATGACTGCGTTGCTGCTTAGAACGCTTTGCTATAAATCCTTAACACTTGGCTGATTAGTGATTTCTATTGATCCACAGAACATAGTGAAGTTTGTTTTGATTATGCGATTTTGGCAACAACAAGGTTTGATTAATGGTACAACGACTACACAAGGTGTCCTACAATTACTACACACCGACACTTCGTTTGATTAGTGACAGGGTCAGTATAAATTAAGCCATTTTTAAATAAATAATCATGCATGTGTAAGGATGGCGTTAGGGAAACAACCGATAGGTCTAAGATATTATTTATTACTACTAAGCTTAAGCTAGGATACATGGTTATATAGGTGTTTGGAATGAAGGTGTGTGTCTACACTACACATGTGACGATTGACACCAATTGAGCTAGTCCCAAACTAAGTAAAGCTTGTACTATGGGTACTAGACAACGGATAAACATACTTATAGATAAATACATACTTAAATACATACTAAACATCCAAGACTCAAGCACAAAAAATATTCGCATTTTTCACACAAATATCTGCCCCGACCGGGAATCGAACCCGAGAGACCTCAAGCTTTAGTCAGGTTCGCTAACCACTGGGTTATCCGGTCGTTTTGGAAATTATTTTTTTATACTTACAGGATGTATCGTGGATGTACTACTAAATTACATTCATTAGCATTATATTTTTGTAGTCAGCTGTGAGGCCCTAATCTGTAAAAAAGGTAGGCTTCTAGCTGTACAGGGATAAAAGTTACTGCAATGGGAAAAGCTGTTTTATTTACTGTTCATGGGGTTTCAGGCTTCAGGCTTTAGGGGTTATTTTGTAACACCCTGTAGAGCGGTTTTCTTACTAATATAATAAACGTCAAAGTTTGTATGGATGTGTGGATGTACGTAATGATGTATGTTACTAACAACGCTAAAACAATTTGACGGATTCTTATGAAATACATACTAAATGGGGTAAATACCGAAAAATTGTATAGGTCCCGTGGGATAGCGATAAACGAATTGTTTGTAGGCGGAGCCGCGGGCAACCGCTAGTGTTGTATCTACCTCTGTCAGTCTTAAATTGCTTTGCTTGTTGTCTTGTTAAAACTAAAATATGCATTTTTAAATTGTCTACCATAAAACTAGCGCTCGGTTGCGTTCATTTGTTTGATAAAATTCTATATGCGATCTAAGCAATTACCGGGGTTTAACGGCGGTACTAAAAGTTGTTTGTTATAGATAGACGGATTACTCGCGTGGCAACAGGTGGCTACGATAAGTCGCTAATTAATGGCTGAATGTCCGAATAGGCTTCATTATCTAGCCGGAGCGATAAAATAATTGACGAGATTTCATTTTTTTAACACCTGAAAATTACTGCAGGAATCGAAAGAGTTTTGCCACCTAAACATGGAAAAATATTTATTTATTATAATTTATTTCTCCATATTTAAAAAAATACAAGAAATTAAAAAATATATCTGAATTTACCAATACTACCACATCTACCACAGAATAGATATGTTCACCAGAAAAAAGAACTGTAATAATTTTAAATTTGATAACAACCTCAACGTCAGATTTACGTCATCACTTTTTTTAATAGAGACTAGACAAAAGTAATGCATCTATTATGTGGTAGTTTTGGAGTTAAGCCCTTTTAGAATAAGCACATCTTAAAAAAATTGTTATAAAATAATTAATAACCCTAGTGAAAATTTAAAACTATCAGCGTCTTTCTCTTTCCAAACAGAACGAACGAACGAATCAAATTAAAGACTTAGAAATATGAAATCTTGTCAACTGTTAAAATAGTAAGTACGAGGAGATCTGGATACCGATTTTTAAGTCAAAGCCGATACGATGTCACTCGAAAATGACCATTGAAAAATGGTGAAAGACTGCAATATGGATTGGTACAAAATTAAAGGTAGGTCTTTCGATCAGGTGCGTTAATTATAAAAAAGGTAATTGTTTAAGGCATAAACGCCTTAAACTGTACCCCATCCTGCCCCGCCGTGTCTACGCCTTTAAGTCAGATATAAATCACGATAAATAGGTAAAAGGTTTAGTTCTAAGTAAAAGGTTGACAAAAACGTATTTTTAAATGATCGACTTTTAAGATTTGCGGTACTCTCTGATCAGAGAGTACCGCAAATCTTAAAAGTCAATCATTTAAAAATACGTTTTTGTCAACCTTTTACTGGACCCTTCCAGGCATAGTAAGATCTTGACAAAATATCTATGGAACTACTTTCAGTGTGCTTATGTTTCAAGATTCAAGATTCGTTTATTTGGCCAAGCAACATCAGTCACATTTAGCAAGTCATTAATTCTAAATACATACGAACAACTTTAATCTAGGTAATTAAACATTTCTAAGATATGATTTTTGGATCGTCCTCTAAACAAGTCTATAAATTCATTTATTGTATACAAAGGTTGCATTTCAATCAAGTTTTCGACTTAGATATTGCACATCGTGGACTTGATTCTCATTCTATGTTCGAGGCACTTTTTATGTAGTACCTGGTCTTGGGTTCCTAATATAAAAACAATTAGATAAGGTACAGTCAGCAGCAGAGACAACACACCTTGATCTTATTTCTGCAGCTGACCGCTCTTTACTAAGGTTTTGTTAATAATCTGTGTACTGTGACTGACAGAGACAAGACAGTTTTGCAGTCACTCAACCGGCCAAGTAAATAAAACGTCCAGATCGCATGTTATAATATAAGTAAACTAGTTTAATCTATGTCCAGATCGAATTAGTTAAGCTGTTTGTATCTATGCTCGTAATAATCTAAGAAAGCTGTTGAATAATTTATAACAGTAAAAAAGTCTACGATCAATCTTATATTTCCGTAAGCCGCGTTATACTTACTCTAGTATCCAACTGCAATTGCGTATCAAACAAGTGTGCTCCGCGCTGGTTTCCGCACGATCGCCTCCAGTTGGCACCTACAACTTTACTGCTGGAAGTAGCTAACTTCAGAGACGTGAATTTATCTGGTGCAAATTAAAGGTACCTAATTCACTTGCATTTGAAATCAAAACTAAACACCTTTAAGGTGAGTCCACATTTGTATCATCTTAGCGTGTTGTACTCGTATCAAGCACGTCTATTCGTCTATTAGGCATAAAGTACCTATATAGCATTGTCGTTTAAAGCACACATTTATATTTAGATTTAACTTAACAGCATAATATCGTATCCCCTTTGATGATTAGGAAAAAATTACTCGAGATGGATCACGGCGAATATAATTGTAACTTTTTATCAACATAAAAACACGTCCATACTTACTGATCGTGATACACGAAATGGATACGTCAGTTTTTATTTAAGATACGCGGTCCCAAATGAATCGCAACGTATCAGATACGGCGGGTTGCATAATTACGTACCTTTTTGTGTCCAAACTAACGATCATGCACGATCATCGGTGCTACGCGACGGAGGATGTAAATGTGGGCCCTGCCCGTCATTTGCCTGCCACGTTGACGTGCCTCCCCTCTGTTCCAGATGGTGACGTGTGACAGCGAGAGCGCGCGGCTCGGCGGCTTCCGCCTGGGCGCGCGCGAGGAGAGCGAGCGGCGCCCGCGCACGCCCTCCGTCTCCTCCCTCTCGCTCTACAAGCAGAAGATCGACGCGCTGTTTGCGCTCGACGACGCCCGCTCCGTCGCCAGCCTGCCCCAGTACGCGCCCGCCGCTCACCTCACAGACACAAAGGTAAATTAAAAAGTAAAACTAAAACCAAGCATAATTATCTAGCACCCGGCTTCATTAGCCCATCTTGTTAGTAAAAAATGTCTGTTTATTACAACGTCATGCGCCGCTTCCTTTTTGGTAACGTACGTTTTATGTGCAGGTCCCCACACGAGACGGCAAAGATGAAAGCTATTGCCAAAATAAAATCAACAAGATCAACAACACGGTTCAGGATCGCATAGAAAAGATGTTCGCGGATATGGCCGGCGAGTCGCGGCAGTCGGTGGAGAGCATCGGTGTTCACGTGTTCACCGTCCACTACCTCGGCTCTACGCCTCTCCAGAGTAAGGTCACCAGCCTCTCCGGTCTCCAGACGCCGCTCAGAGACCTGTACTTCGCTTACAGAAGAAACTACCGCCATAAAAGCAACATCACAGGCCGGTTAGAAATCTCAAAAAGCGGACTCAAAGTCAGATACAAAGGAGAGAAAGGTGACTTAGAACAGCTTAACCCGTTCCCGACAATAGCGGTATGGTCCGCGGTCAAATTCGTCGTACAACCGTCAGAGAAAGAGAACCATGATCTAAGCTACGCGTTCCTGCCTCTCATCACTGATCCGGACAACATCGATCGCCACGCGTTGTTCAAAACTTTAGAATCACCCGACAAAAAGTACATCCTCTCCCACAACGAAAATTCACATTCACCCCTTTTCGCTGTTGTGATGAGGAAGATCGGCGTCGCCAAGCAACTGGAGTGTCATGGGTTTGTATGTCAGTCGTCTGAAGACGCTATTGTGATAGCGGCTACGCTATACAAATCACTGATGTCACACATGAGCCGGCAAGGTCACAGCGGAGACCTGAAACAGTTGAAGAATCGAAACGGAGTCAGCTGTATGAGTGTAGCAAGTAGTATAACACAAAACGATGCCCCTATCAGACCGCCTCGGAAAAAGCGAAGCACGTCTTCTTTGAGTGGTGACAGTGACAGACCGGATGGTTTCTCAGCCAGTGAGTCTTTCCACGAAAGACCAAAGTTAGAAAGGACGAGAAGAATTTTAGCTGCTGAAAGAGAAAGCTACCGATTGCCATCACCACCGCCGTCCATCTCCCCCGCCGAACCAAAAAGAATAACTGTTGAAGAAGTCAAAGCTAAACTCGATTCCATAAAGCATGACACGAGTGGAAGTGACACTCAAGAGTCGAAGAAATCGATGGCGAAAGACTCACTAAGTCCTAACATTAACAGTAAGATTTCAAACCCTATGCCTTTACAAAGCAGTAGTGAGTCATCAGTTCGGAGTAAAGTCTCAGAGAAGATCGAATTATTTAGGCAGTTAGAAAAAAGGAAAAATATACAGAGACCACCGACTCTGCCACCTCCAATACCGACGAAACCACACGAATCACCGGATTATTCGAAGGAACCTTTAAGAAGAAGTCAAAGTGGCAGAAAATCTTTAAACGAATCCGGTGATATCTTAACGAAGGTAGCAATACCGCGTTCTGGCAGTTTTCTCAATGCTGGCGGACTTACAAGATACAAATCTATTGGGCACAGGTATGTTTCACTAAATTTAAATGAAATACTTATTAAGGCTTGATTGACAATGCTTACTAAATACGGGTCCAACTAGTACACATGAATATTTGAATTTAATATTATAAATCCAAAAGTAACTCTGTTCGTCTGTCTATCTATTCCTTCTTCACGCTGAATTAATCTTTCAGAAAATAATATTATTGTGTTGTTTATAATGTTTCATCTTCATAGATAAAATTTGATATCGAGGAGTTTGAGATCCTGGGGAGGACATAGAATAGTTTTTGTCTCCGAATTGTCCTCTTAACTAAGTGGGTGAAAGAGGAGTGGAATTATGTGTGGGAACTTCGTTATTTTTAAGGTTCGGTACTTTCGTGTGAGCCATTGCCAGTTTTTGACTTTAATTCGTGAAAAAAATGACCACAATTTAATAATAATAATTTAATTGTTGGTGAAGAACTTCACCACAAATTTGATTTCTGCGCGGACAAAATCACGGGCAAAACTAGTTATTTATAATTTTATTATTGAAATACCGAAGCGTTGGCATTAGACCGCATTCAGTGAAGTGTTTAGACATCTTGCATGTGAGTAATTGTGCCAATGCAACCGCATCCGCTGCATTCCTCTGTCCAATATCCAGTATACCTAATCAACATCTGATTTTTTTCGCAAATCTCACTTACAACGAGTACGTACCTACAATCTATCAAGTAGTAACTTAACATGGCTTAAGTAGTTGTAATGCTACGATAACGATCTCATAATAACGAATTAATTTTCTATTTTCCAGGAACAACGGGAAAAAAGGAGGCGGTTCTCCGTTAGGATTCAACGAACTTTTCAATGAATTTAAAGTTCAAGAGAACTTACATTCGATGGATGAGATTTTAAATGCCATAATAGATGCGGAAGGAATGTCTTTCAATGATCTTAAGCCGATTTACAAAGAATTTCTTTTAAAGTTAGCCGTAACACTGACGAAGGACGAAATATTCCAGCACAGTAAAGCAATCATGAAAAAACAGAAAAAGAAAATCCTTAGAAGGAATAGCATATTCCAAAACAAGCGAAGAAAAATCTTCAAAGGTGCCAATGGTTTACGAATGGTTTTCAGATTACCTTTTGGGAAAGAGTTGCCAAAGATTGAAAAAACCAAGCACCAAATTGGTTCCTTTGACCTGCAGACCGTCGCAAAGAAGGACCCTATTTCGGAAAGTTCAGTGTCTACGTCCAGCTACGATCTTAGACAGTTTCGACCAAAAGAACCGCCTCTGCCGCCACCGAAGCGACAGACCATGCGGCCGCGGAAACGTAACGATAAGATCGTCCACGTATCCAAACGAAATGGGAAAGTCTCTAGGCCGGGAGAAAGGACATCCACTTCTGAAGATTCGGATTTTCTGACTTTGAGCAATCGACTTGGATGTCAAAATAGGAACAGCTCAAGCGGGTACGTGTCTTGTTCCGAATGTGAATCCGAGAGCTGCGTGGATCGCTGTTATTGCTCACTGAAAGGAGACTGTAAAAACAAGTGCTACTGCTTCGAAGGTGACGTCAAGAGAGACCCAACCAAGACGAGACTACTCACCAAAAGTAAAAACTGTAAAGATTGTCTAAAGTGAGTAAGCCTTATCTCGTAATACATAATATACCTAGTCATTATTTGAAGAATGCGTTTATAAACTTAACATAAATAGCTAGCATCAAAAATTTCTCCACTTTCGTCCGAGTTCGTTTAACATTTCATTTAACTCTAATACTCGCATCTCGGCGAAGTGATTGTGCGAGTTTAATTACATTTTCAGAATCGTCAGTCAGCTCCAGTGGATTATGCGCCTTGTTTATTATTGATTACGATTCGTTATTTATAACTCGCGCCGTTGTAGAAATGAAATGTGTGTGGTGGTTATCAGAGCGTGGCACGTCCGCAGCTTGCGACGCCTCATGAGTAACTGAACCAAATTATAATTATTTACAGTTGACTATGAATTCATAATTATCCTAATCACACGGATTCCATATTTGAGATTCACATTTTTCAAACAGCTGATCTTTGGAATTCTTGAGATTTTTTTGCTTGAGCTGCTAGAAATCTGCTGTGTATCAGGTATCTTGATTGGGAGACGCGAAGTCGCTGGAACGCGTTACGTGACTCCAAGTGATTCGTTTCGGAAATTTAAGCACCGCTAGAATTTCACTGTCTCGTTATTCTAAAGTTTTTTCGTTTCGTTAGTATGCTTTGCACTTATCTCTCCACTAGCCTTCAGTCTGCAGCTTCGCCCGCGATATATTAATTTTCCCGTAGGAAAAGGTATTTTCCCGCAGTAAAAAGTAACCTATGTCACTTAGTGATAATGTAGCTTTCTAACGGCGAAAGAATTTTTGAAATCGGTCCAGTAGTTTCGGAGCCTATTCAATGCAAACAAACAAACAAACAAACAATCAAATCTTTCCTCTTTATAATATTAGTATAGATTAAATAAGACACTTTTTTAAAGTAATCCAGTGCATTCCCAATTTATCCGGTGTGTCCTTAAAAAAGTTTTTAACCGTATCAAATTATCGACCTGTTGTAAGTTATCTTCAATGAAGTACAAAATTCAATTACTTGATCTGCTTTACCGAGTAGGTATTCTTTTAACGACATCTAAAGCACCGTTTATCTCTAATTAGAGTTCGCCTAAAATGGCTTCCTAATTAGCAATGAGTCACGTGTAAGAGTCACTTTCATTATTGTCATCAAGATAAGTCTCTAATAATGCATTATAAGATTGTAAGTAAGTATCTAGTACTTTGTCACCGACAACAGCGGCCCTGGTTGAGGTAGCCTGTATCAAAGAAACGTTAACACAACCTCAATTCAAATTTTCCAGGGACGAATACGACGGCGACTTCAGCTACTGTTCATGCGACTCTGAGAGCTGTGCTGATAGCAATAAGTGCTACTGCGCAGGCGCGGGGCCCGAGTACCGCCGCCGGGAGGACTACATGCCATACCAGTCCAAGTCTAAGTGAGTGCTGGTCTTTAGACTCATTACGCACTAGCTAGCGACTATACTATACTATACCAAGGTCTATCAAGGTCCCACTGCATTCCACGCAGGAATCTCAGAATGACAGGGTTGGGGCCGTAGTTCCTACGCAGGCCCAGTGAGGATTGGAAACTTCACACACTTCGCAGGTTTGTGCTGGTTTGCTCACGATGTTTTCCTTCACCTTAAAGTTCATGGTAAATTACAAATGTAACCTTGTGCATAAATTTTGAGCTCAGAGGTGCGAGCCGGGAGTCGAACCCAGAATCTTCTACTTGAGAGGCCATAGGCCCAAACCACTAGGTTACCTTGGCTGTTTTTAGCTAGGTTAACGGCTGGTAATCTACAGTGCGTATTAGTCGCGACGGCCAGTTAGCCGCTTGTGTGTCGCCCGTCACATATACAGTGAGTCTTTGAGCAACGAGCGACTCATGCGTATAAACATAATTAAAAGCAATAGAAGTCACAGTCGTTGACAGCTGAGTCGCAGGCGTCAACGCGTAATAGCTCTGTAGTAATTTAAGAAATGGCAAAGTAACATTCTATACTTTCGATTGTCGCATGTCTCGGCGTGTAACTTTTAATATTTATGACTGAAATTATACTTTCAAAATGTCAACGAGCTAACTAGACTAAGCTATGTGTTCATTCAACAATGTTTTCAGTCTGAGCCGATGCCGAATGCACCAAAGTATTTGTCTATAGCTTTAGAAATATTAACAGACATTAAGGCAGAGTGATTGATATCTTCGTTTCATTTCATTCATGCATATTAGTTAAAGGTGCATAGCCTGTGGCTATAATATCTGACGCACTCATCATAAACATTTCCGCCACTCCTTTCTGTATGATTTACTTAGGATGAAGTTAGATAGATACGGCAACATCCACGCGTTAGATACAGTAGCGTAGCTAAATAGGTAACTCAAGACTTCGGTGCAACAACGAAATTGTACCCCCAATTTTTCGTTAGGTACTATCTTTTCTTTCTCAGCGTTGTTTTTGATTAAAGGCATCACTGGATTTTTTTATCCACAATTTGCAGGTTAGAGTCCAAGGGGGCCACTACGTCACTGATTAGACAATACGACATCGGCATAAAAGAAATGCTTGTTTTCTTAACTTTACTGGCGACGTTTACTTATTTACTTAAGGTGGGAAGTTGAAGTAAGGCCTTAGTAGGAAAGAAATGCATTGGGCGACGTTTACACAACCCCAATTTTTGCATATTCCTCCTGGATCATTATCTTAGCGATGCAACTGCCTTACTTTCGTGCACGTTTTCGAATTGGCTGTAGGTTTGATGGCGTTTTCGGTTCTACATCAGAGGTCCGATACTTTTCTATGAGATAACAGGTAACTGTAAACGAATCATCTGCCATTTCGACAAAAATGTGTTCTCGAAAGTGATCCGAAAGATGCGCTCTAATTATGACCCAACTCACCTATATAGGTTGGCATAGTCACACAGGTGCACTTAAGCCTCGAAAAAAAAAAGGACAAATAAAAAACTCACCTATTATTTGGCGTGTTAGGTCGAGTACGACGTCAAAGTCGCGTCGTTCGGAGCGCGTGCGGCGAGCCCGCTCGTCCGACAGCCTGACGCTGGACTACGAGTTGCTGCTGCAGAACCAAGCGCGCGACACGCGTCCCGACAGCCGCCTGCAACGACTCACTGGTACTTACAACTTTTCAGTCACTTTAATTTACTTTAATTCATGTTCATGTGACACAAACCCATCGAGAATAACTTGTAAAAGTCCATTTTGAATACGAGCTTTTTGGCTAATAAGCTACATAACCGTGCCATATTTTAAGTCAATCCGATCACTAGAAAAGTGGGTGAAACTTGACTTGCAAGGTTCGATTTAAAAAACATACCTACCGATAAACACTGCAAGTTAATTTAAAACTTGTAATAAAATAAGAGGTACCTATACAACCTTGTACAAGGTGTTTTAACCATTAGTATACGTAAGCACTGATCAATGTCAAAATTTTACATTTCTTTTGTATTTTTATTTTAATCTGTACATTTTATTTTAAGAAAATCAAAGAGAGTCAAATTATTTCAGTAGACGGTTATGTCTAGCATCCCTGCAAGGTTTATTCGTCGGAATTCCTGATTCAAAATGTAGACTGCTTTCAAACAGTTCTCAACAACATTTGTTGTAATGAACTGAAACAATTACTTTGCTCACCTGCGACCAAAGCAAAACAAGCAAAGTCGCGGGTGAGCAAAGTAATTGTTTCAGTTCATTAATATGGACCTCCGCAAAATAACGCCTGATACAATAAACAATTGTTGTATTGTATTCAATCAAACTTGCCCATGTTAACTTATAAACTAGGATCCTAGTGCGAAAAAGGGGTTAATTCTGCAAAAGTTGAACAGCTGATTTCGACTTAACCCCCTTTACACATAAAATAGAAAATAGCTGTTTAATTTCTGCAGACTTTAACCCCTTTTTCACTAGGGTCCTATACTCCTGCAACTTACAATAAATAAAATCCTTTGAGGTAATTAAAACTCTACCTGAAGTTCTCTTTTTGTCGATTAAACTGTTGCTGTTGGTCTCTGACAGCTTTTACAACTTCCTGGAGAGAAGGAAACCTGTCAGATGGATCGCTCAACAAGGGACTAATAATCTGTGATCACCTACTGTTTTCTTCCAGTCCGAAGCACCGGCGCAGGCTCGCAAGACGCCTTGAGCGTGAAAAAATCCGCTGAGATGGCAGCACTGTTCGCGGACGTTCGTCTATCGCAACGGACCGACGTCCGTTCCCTGGCGGGGGGGCGGCGCCCCCGCGTGCCCCCCCTGCCGCCCGCGCCGCCCCGCGCGCCCCCCCTCGCGCGGATGTTCGACCACCGCCCCCTCAGCAGGAACGCGAGTCTAGAGGACACCCTCGGATACTTACCATGATTAAGCGCTAACAGCACCGGGAGGTTTTGTCGGTTGGGACTGTTGGAAGTCATTTTAGAATGATTGCTGAAAACGTTGAAATATCCAAATTGTCTGATCTTAAGTGCACTATGGATGAAGAATGCCTAGCTTGCCTGTGCCCCTCGCATTATTGTGGTGGTGATAGAT
This sequence comes from Archips xylosteana, assembly GCA_947563465.1. Classification (NCBI taxonomy): domain Eukaryota; kingdom Metazoa; phylum Arthropoda; class Insecta; order Lepidoptera; family Tortricidae; genus Archips; species Archips xylosteana. The sequence continues at coordinate 9,650,087 of OX387363.1, forward strand.
GGGTTTGTGTGTGTTCGTACAGTGTGGAGGTAGAGGAACTGCATGGCAATGTCCACGACATGTTTATTCGTTTCAGATGATTTAATACATAATTTGTATTGTGCTGTCCATTTTACAGACATCTCAACAGTTTCAGCCGGCCAAAGATCCTTTATACTTGGTTGGTAAAAGTTAAGTTACAGCAAACATGTAGAAACATAAAACAAATATGAAGCAATGATCAGGCGCTTGAATTATTTCGAGTTTTCTTCTGGAAGGTAAATAAAGTAGGGCTGTACAAGTGTTTCGTTCGATGTCACTTAATTTTTACCAACTTCCCACTCAACTACTAACACTATCTCAGTAGCTACTACAACTATCTCATAAACGTATACCACCTTATTATTTAAAATAAGGATTTTAAGTATATCGATTGTATAAGTAAATAGAACTATGTATGCAGTTATTTATTGTTGGAAATAACCTTTTTATGCATAGGTGCAATATTTTTGAGTCAAGTATTTTATACAACGGGTGGCGTGTAATACTTTTGGGAATAGGTGCAATTGAAAGTGTTAAGGGACACGGTAGTGCACCCGCTAAGCTTAGCAAGAAAGGGCACACCTTAGCATCCTTTTCTCGAATTTTCCTTTACATGTAGTCGACAGTGAAAATACTTACTTACAAACTTGTTTTGTCTTAGGCTGCGTTTCCACCAGAGATGTGCGAGGATGCGTTGCGAGGGATGCGTCTGTCATGAACCAATAGAAACACTTCATTCACTTAGGACCTTTTAAATGAAGTGTTTCTATTGGTTTATGACAGACACATCCCTCGCAACGCATCCTCGCACAGCTCCGGTGGATACGCAGCCTGCCCTAAATGCTGCTATCCAAAGTATCGAGTTGAACGTGAATTAATAAGTTCGAAAATATTACCCTACTTTGTCTTGGAATATTAAGCAGTATAAAGGGCTAATGATCTTGATTTTGTGCAAACACAACTCCCAATTTGGTGATGATATTTACTTATTGTAAATTATTACCATTCCGTTAAGACACCTTAAACGGTCTACGTACATTTTCCAACTGGACTTAACGAACTTAACTTTGAATAGTAAATGTAAAGTGACTTAGTTACTAGTGTAGTTTAGAGTAATACCTACTCTCTCGATTATATTGATCCTAAGGTTGGATGAAGTTCCTGTACGGAAATCTCCAATCTTGGGGGCAATGTTGACAAACATTGGGGCCAACGTCTAAACCAATGTTGAAGCTTGGTCCTTTGTTTGGACTCGAGATATTTAAGGGATCGTGCATTTGTTTTATTTTATAACTGTGCAATATAGGTGCAATATTTACCTACTACGAATTACTTAAGTGCTGGCTCACTTGCCACATGCAATATTTTGATGTACATATTTTTTATTGATTTGTAATAAAATGTTATTTTTGAAGGCGTTTCGTTTTTTTGTTGACCTTAAAATAGTATTCTTTTCAATTTTTATTTCCACTCCACACAGTAGAGTAGTCGAGCTGCAACAGCACTGGTGTGCAGTCGCGGTTGGCTTTCCGTTCGAGCTCACCTTGATGAGTAACTAGAATTGGTTCGACACATGTCGGGTATATCTCGACTACCAATACTCGAGTGACCCGTGTAATTTAATTTAATATTTGTGTCTGTGTCTTTTTTTACATAAAACTAACCTATCTCACCTGATTAAAAGCGTAGATGAGGCCAAGGGTGTGTTGGGACACTATTTATGGAGAGATTTATTGAATAAAATGCGCCCCAATGGGAAAGCGCGGACGCCGAGTTTTCTGTTGTGGCAACATGCCACAGGTGTATCTCACTGGTTCAGCAACAGTATATTCACTCTAGCCCTGAAGATCCCTAGGTTGTATCTATCTGGAAATACAGATGACGGAAGCGTATTCCATTCCTAAGCAGATCGTCCCACGGTAGTTCTAATTAAAAAATCGTGTTAACTGCTGAGTGTCACTTTAAGTGGTTAAGTTAGACTCTGCCTGTGAAGTACTTATTTTGGTATTAACCTCCAGAGTTCCAGCGTACTTTATAAAGAACAAATCATCAGTAAATATTACGGCCGAAAGTACTATATAAAGTACAAATTATTTAAAAAATAAAGAACTTCAAAGACGCTTAACCTTTTCAACGCCAACGACACATATAGGTGTCACAAAGTACATTGTCAAAGTGATCTTGACACAATGACATTAGATTCAAAGCAGGTTTACGTTTTTTCGAGGCTTGGCGATGAAAGGGTTAAATAAGTTCTAAAATTACAAAACGTTTGACTCTTAGGTAGGTCTTAAGTTCTACATCGGTTAGAAAAGGCAGGGATTCAGGAGGTTAATACCATTATCTAATACCAACGTGTAAACGATTTAAGTAGCGTGATAAGTTCAATTGTCACTTTACAGATAAGTAGTATTTAATAAGCACTAGCATGAATGACAGACTCTATCCTCACGTAAACCCGCCTAAGCCACACCAGTGGTCAACTGTTCCTTCCATGAACTTCAACAAATACTTAGCGCTTACAGCTAAGCAGACCACTTTTTCTGTGGCTTTAGCGTTCTGTAATAGATGCCTTGAAGGCTCGAAGTCATATCATATTGTCTAGCGCACGTGCGCTTGCGATTGCATTCACCATCTTTTTCTACCCTTACCTATCCTGTATCGTTTGACAGAGAAGTGGGGAAAGCGATTTTGATTCAAATTGCGTTAAGTTAGGCCTCAAGTCGAGTATCCGAAACCAGTGAGCACGATGAAAAGGCTAATGAATGTTGTGGAAGCGAACGATGTATGCCAGGACAGTAGCATGTGGCAACAAACCTGGGACTCTAGTGAAAAAGGGGTTAAGTCTGTAGAAATTAAACGGCTATTTTCTAATTTATGTGTAAAGGGGTTTAAGTCAAAATCGGCTGCAAAATTTTAACCCCCTTTTCACTGGAGCCCCAGAAATATTCTCTGCCTACTCCTTTGCTGGGTAGGAGGCCTGATTGTATGTAGGTACCTGAGTAGTGTAAAAAATTTACAGTTTTAATTATGGAACAAATAAATAAATAAATCGTGGGACGATTGGCACCAATTGACCTAGTCCCAAATTAAGCAAAGCTTGTACTATGGGTACTAGACGACGGATAAGCATACTTATATAGATAAATATATAAATACGTATTAAACATCCAAGACTCGAGCACAAACATTCGTATTTGTCACACAAATATCTGCCCCGACCGGGAATCGAGTCAGGTTCTCTAACCACTAGGCCATCCGGTCGTCTAACAAACAATTTTATACTATTAAAATAAACACTGAGGTACTGCCAATTCCCATGATTAGTACAGGTAGATTTTGTAATTGGTATTCAGGTGATTGCTCCTAATGTAGTCCAACTATCTCGAAGTTGAATTATTTATACTTAGCGAGGGAAGTTACGTCAATTTACGTACCATTAAGCTGTTTAGGTACGCTATTCAGGGCAGGTGCGTTTGATGGTATTTCTTTCTTGCAAACATCCAAGTAAATGTTTCTTAAGAAATAATTAAGTAAGTAAACTTTACTGCAGCCGGTTTTTTTATTCGCGCACGTTTTTTCATCGAGACATTTTTGAATATTGCGTTCACTTTTACATTAGAACATAATAAAAAGCTGTCATCATCATCATCATCATTTCAGCCGAAAGACGTCCACTGCTAACCATAGGCCTCCCCCAAGGCTCGCCAAACAGATCGGTCCCGTGCCATTTGCATCCAACGCGATCCCGCAACCTTAACCAGGTCGTCACTCCATCTTGTTGGAGGCCTACCTACGCTGCGTCTTCCGGTCCGCAAAAGGATGTAATTAAGCTTAAATATTTTAGCAGATTCGCTGCCAGCTGTCAAACTCGAGACTTCGTCAGCCGCAAACGCACATGTGCGTCCAATTGCCTAAAAAAATATGACACCAGCACAGGACGAAACTTACGAAAACGCATATATGCGTTACTGGCACTGAATATATTAATTTAAGTAAATAATGTTTTTTTTACATCACTTAGGTAGGTAGGTACTGGAAATGTGTGCGAGTGCGAATATCAAAATTCTCATCTTGAAATTCTATTTTTAGGTTTATGGCCTCTTAGTTAAAAATTTGGTCTATAAAACCTGAAATTTAATACTTTAGTCACTTTTCAAAATGTTTAGGATTTTTTAATCTGTCTATTCTCATTTTATGAATCGAATTGAAATTGGACATTACCAAGCTAATTCTGGGTGAATTGTTTCTTTATTGGAAAATGCTAGTGGCTAAATCAAAACGAAACACATGAAATTAACTTTATTTATTAATATTTTACAATCATTTTATAAAGACTATTATGGACGGATCTGATAACAAGTGATGTGGCGTCACTGGTCTATAAATGTACTCGTAGCTATCCTATATTACTTTAACATGTGTAAACCAGTATTTAAATGAACGGATATGTTTACGAGATATCTCGATTGTCATCTTAGTTGTCACCGGTTGGTGTCAGTCAGTATTTTGGTGTCTATAAAATGGGTACTTTACAATCTTTACATCACTTTTTTCATAGAAATTAATTTTGACTATTATTGACATTATTGAGGACTAAGTTTTATTGAAATCAGTCACGTTCTTGCTTAAATAATAGATTTATAAAGATTAAACATTAAAACATGCTAAAAAACTCATTTTACTGAAATCTTTTTAAATAACAATTTTACGAATAGGGAACGTTATCTTCGTTGGGCGATGATGGAAACATTCTAAACTGACTTTTATATGATTTATATTAAAACAATAAAACATTAAACTTTGTTCTTAACAGGCTCATCTCTTCAAACGACATGTTGTTAACTCTAAACCGACTAATAAACGTTATTTACATAATAATGCATTATATATTATTTTCGTTATTGTTGCAGCACTATTTATCTTTAAATTAATGTGTCATTTATAAGTTAAACTAACCACAGAAATATGGAAATCAATCTTCGGATTCATGATTATGACATTTATGACACACTATTTATGATAAGTTCATCTATTTGGTGCAAGCAACTGTCCTGAGTATTGATAAATATTATTTCGAGCTCTTGTAGACACCCAGTTTGTTAAAATGACTAAAATAATTTCTAAATAGGTACACGATTTTGTGCAAGACAGTCACTGATGATCGATTTCAGCAATTTGTGATAAATCGTCCCGAAAACTTCGGAAGTAAGTTTTTACAATAACATCGTAGTCTTGTCTTAATTATTGTTAAAACCAACCACCAGTCACTGCGCAATATATTTAAAGTTACTTAAAATATTTCTATAAAAATCTCATTCCTTCTCACCTCAGGGGGGTAGGTAGATTATTCAGGCGTTTCAACAACCCATGAAAATTTGCCAAGAGAGTAACCAAAATACAGAAGGTTCATCCGCTAAAATAGTTTTCATGAGTAGCTGCCAAAGTTGAAATAGGAGCGGAAATCTGATGGTGGCGGTTGAAACGCTCGAAGAATATCCCAGGTTATTATAAGGCGCGTTATTCTATTATGGCATTTCAGTAAGGTCTGACAGTCCCGAGACGGCCGCGCGGGAGGGGCTCTGCATAGCTGTGGCGGAACTTGGCCGGCTGCCGGTCCGACAACTCGCGGTACTCCCGGTAGTCTCGCTCATAGTACCTGTCCCTGTCTCCCTCCGCGTAAGACTGCCTCTGGTCGTCCAGCAATCGCGAACGGCTGAATGCTCTCTGTCTGTCACTCCAATCTCTCCTCCTCTCTTCAATCACTGGCTCAATAATCTCATCCTCGTCTATGCGCCGATCCAACTCTCTCCTCTCCCTGTATCTGTCGAAGTCTTCTCTGTGCGGCTTCGGCTCGATCCTGTCCAGATACTCCTCAGCCCCGTATTCGAACCGCTTGACTTCGTCACGCTTGCGGCTGACGCGAGGAAGCCTCTCTATTTCCCTGTGCGCGAGGTCTCTGTCTAAATCGTGAATTCGCTCCGGGTCTTTAAACCGCTCCGGCTCCCTCTGAGAACGCTCCGGATCCCGGTGAGAACGGTCAGGTTCTCGCCGAGAGCTCAATTCTCTGTGTCGCTCTTGCCGCTCGTCTCGGCGTTCTTCCTCGGGGGAAGAAGTCGAGCGGCTGTTCCTCTCCAACATACTCCTTCTGATGGCCATGTGTTGCTCTAGTTCCCTGTTGAATCTTTCTCTTTCAAGGTTCTTAAATTTCTCCTTAGCGACTTGGAAGCGGTCTTTGGGGGAGGCAATTTCAGCGACTTTGAGGCTGCCTTCGCTGGCGCCTCTCTGTAATTTTCCGAATCGTCGGTCTTCTACTCTGTCTATGCTCCGGTTAGAGGGTTTGGTTTCTGCGACGTATCGTCTTCTATAGTTGGGTGTTTCGTCGACAAACTTTTCTTGTTTTTCTTTGACGCGTTCGAGGGATTCATGGCGGTGGCGACGTTCGAAGGCGGCTTGTTCACGGAAGGGGGCGAGTTGGTCGCGGAACTGGTCGCTGAAGTCGTCGTTGTATCCGCGGTCGTAGCGACGCGGTGACAGCGCGCGGCGCGGCGACGTGCGGCGAGGCGACGCGCGACGCGGTGACGCGCCGCGTCGCGGAGACGCATCAAATGCTTCGTGCATCATGTACGCCGTACTCTCAGCCCAGTCTTCCTCTGAAAATAAAGAGATAAACTGACTGTAATAGATAATCCCATTCAAATGTTAAGGTTTCATGATTGACATATTAAATAAATGATTTTTTTTTGTTAATGTTATAGTATTTTAAGTGAAAGTTTAAAATAAATCTAAATATTCAGCCATTTACTTCTATTCGGCCAACATGTTTTCGCCAAAAACGGTATTGTATAATTAGCTAACATCTGCATAATCTAAAGGTTGCCAGCTTGTGTGTATGCTCCAAAAGCCCAGTTCTAGCGCGTAATGTATGCGAGCCACTTTACAAACATTCCACTTGACCTATTGTCACTAAAACGACTACACTTTTTACAATAACGGTAAAAGATCTCATCTCTGAAACTATTTATGAGTAAACTCGTTTCTAAATTCTAATTGACATAGAAAAGAACCTGTAGCGCTCCCACGTGCCTCCAACTTGTATTTTATCGGTGTCCATCTTGACTCTGGCGCGAGCTTTTAATTTGAATGGGATTTGGGTTTCGCGACTTTACTTTGAGTTTCGTTTTATTGTTGTGAGCGTTCTAGTTCTCTTTAGACAATATTGTAATAATGAATGCAATTCGCGCCATTATTTAAATAAGCGTGTACAGTTAATTGCAGCAACGCGACAAGGTTTTGAAAGTCTATTATTATGATTTGGTAGCTATGAGAATTTTTATTATTTGTTAGGAATTAGGAATGCGGTGTTATATGTGTGTAAAATATGTTGACCACAATCACGCCTGACGGTAAGTAAAGATGTGGTCTAAGATTAAGACCTAAAGTAGATGGTCAGATTGTAACGTTATACTTTGTATATGTATACGTATATCTGATGGGTTTATAATGACTCCCATAAAATTTTAAGTCATAATGTATCATTAGTCATAATCAACGTTAGTCATACAGTGATTTATTTCTGAAACAATTTATTTTTCAGAATTGTTATAAAACAAATGTAACCTAACCTACTGCATTCTACATATAAGATGGCATTTAAAAAAGTCCTGAAAAAATACCGTTTCAGAAATAAATCACTCTATGACTAACGTTGATTATGACTAATGATACTTTATGAATTAAAATTTTATGGGAGAAAAGGGGCACCGATATCTGATATTTTGGTAACCTTATAATCTAGAAAAATAATTAGTTACCTGCCTTCCTACTTATAACCCCCGAACAGACGTAAAACAGCGGTGTTAACCTGTGAGTGTCTCTGTCTGTTAGTTTCGTAATTTATTAGCACCTGCCTACACGCATTAGTGGACATAATAAAGAAGACAAGATAAATGATTATAAAGTAGCAGAATTACGTGACATACATTACTTTTATACTATGGTTATGCACGTGGCTAAAGATGCATTTGAAACTACCTACTAGTCTTGGAGCTACTTAAATCTTCATAACTATAACCAATCTATTTAATGTTGTAATACAATGTCACAAAACTCTCGATAAGTATAAGTATTTCTGACTATACTTATCTCATACATACAGAGTGGGGAAAACGAACGCCACATGGATGGCAACCACCATAAATATTAGAAATAGCACATTGTATGCAAAGGAGATTTTCCTTTATTTTTATAAACAAAAAATACTGGATTTATGGATTTTTAATTTTTTTTTAATTGATGAAAAAGCAAATTGTATAAAAAAATAAGTTGCCCAAATTACTGATTCCACGCGGACGGAGTCGCGGGCAAGAGCTTGTTAAAAATAAAGGAAAGTCTCCTTTACATACAATGTGCTATTTCTAATGTTTAAAGTTGCCCTCCATGTGGTGTTCGTTCATTACACCTTGTATTATTATACGTATTATGAATCGTTTTATTGGTTAATTGCAAACAGATTTTATTAAGTAATGTGTTTTAATTTTTTAGTAATTTGAGCACCGTGAACGGAAAAAGGAAGATCCTATTAATTATTCCCTAATTGGTTGTGAATGGAAACTTTAACAAAGACAAAAATAGCTAATCAATGAACTCTACCTAAAGTTAGATAAAACAGTCAGTTTTATTGTTTAGGTCTAGAGGTCGCGAAGCTACCTACAATGAAAACGTTTTCCGAACAATCGCTATTTTTTCCTTGTTGGGAACAAGGCTCGTCTCTTTCATTCCCATAGTGTATCTTCCGTCTCTTTCGCACAGTATTGTTTTTAAGCCACGGGAGGCGTGGGAAGAGCCTAAATTGCCTATTTGATGGAACGTGGCGCAAAAAAGAACGACGTGCCAATTAAGTTTTTGACTAAACGAGTCTTTCGTTTGGATTTACTGTTAACTATCCATGAACTAAAACAATTACTTTGCTCACCCGCGACCTTACAATAGTTACGTTTATGCAAGAAATGCGTGTTCATGCAGTTCCTCCACCTCCACACTGTACGAACACACACAAATCACATAAACACAACTATCACCATCACCAAGCTACACTGACGCGTTTCGAACTCAACCAGAGCTCATCCTCGGAGTTACCACAACCGTATGCTATGCTACCAAATGTTAAACCCAGTTTAACATTTGGTAGCATAGCATACGGTTAAACCCAGTTTAACATTTGGTAGCATAGCATACGGTTGTGGTAACTCCGAGGATGAGCTCTGGTTGAGTTCGAAACGCGTCAGTGTAGCTTGGTGGTGGTGATAGTTGTGTTTATATGATTTGTGTGTGTTCGTACAGTGTGGAGGTGGAGGAACTGCATGAACACGCATTTCTTGCATAAACGTAACTATTGTAAGGTCGCGGGTGAGCAAAGTAATTGTTTTAGTTCATTAATATGGACCTCCGCAAAGTAACGCCTGATTCAATAAATTATGTTAACTATCTCCTAAGGCAACTCATTTAAAATAAAGGATTGGAAAACGTTTGTCTCACTGAATGCGAGTTTGACTCTTGAATTAAAAAATATTTATGATGTTTTTGTTAACAACTATGCACAGTCAATTGTACAGTCCAGAGGTTTTTGACAGCTCTAAAGACTAGGCATGTATGTATAGTCGGGGTAAAAAAAGGTTCGTCACTTTTCGACCTTAATTCGTTGACATAGAGTCGAAAGTGACGAACCTTTTCTTACCCCGACTATACTACGTCATACTAGGTACTACATAGATTATAAATAACCACACCGTAGACATCAAAATATGTGTCAATTCCAAAATAAGAAGAAATGTTTCATCAAAAACAAAACATAAAAAGTGCGCGCGTAGCTGCGCAACATGCCGAAATTATTTTTAATTTTCATGCGTAAACTAGAACGGAGAAATACAAAGATCTTATAGACGAGTATTGTATAGAAATAATTAGCGTCATTATTTAACAATGGCGAAATAAAATTAAATACTAAGGCGATCGGAGAACAAATATACTTGTGAGTTGTGAATTTCGTAAGCTGTCATTAGGTTGGTTTCAATGGTTCGCATTCGAGTTCACACCATGAAGGTGAAGCTGCGATCTTGAACTATTTGAGAATATTATACGTATTGTGTTGATATAAAAAGTTTATCTCATTGACGTCTTTGTTGGTTGGTACCAAATGATGTTGAGCCTTGGTTTTGGCTCTCGACGGCAGGTGTTTCTTTGTTACGTCGGAATATATTATAATTACACACGTATCAATATGTTAGAAGGTAAAATTAAATTAACTTTGTGCTAGTCTTAGACTTTACAGCTTCGACACTTGGTTCCCATTTACTTGTTAAAGATGGCGCTAACGTCGGGACGGAAGTGCTCATCAACTAAATCTAGCTCGTGGTAAAATTGAGGCCCTAACTTCACTTGTTCTGAACAATAAATGCGAAGTTAATCATGAAAGTAATCTATTATTACTTTTTTACACTGCATTCAAGGCATGCGCTTAGTAATTAAACACTGAAACTTTCTTAGATGCTTTGCTTGTGTTTAATAAACAACATGCATGTTTTTATTGCACGCACTCTTCCGCGCAATGTTAGCAATTTAAAATAATGATAGTTCGCAAATATCTTCCTTGTTTTTTGTTCCACGCAATTACTGATCAGCTTGATTACAAATTGATAGTAGTAATAGTCTTAGATAATTTCATTGTTTAATTGTAATAAATCTGATTGTGCCTAAGAAGTTACAGTGGCGAAGGGTACTGACAACCCTTTTGTCCCCAGATTGACCAAAGACCTTCTTGCCTGGACTTCCGAGTCGCCCTGTCTGCACTTAAATAATATGTAAAAAGCTGCCTCTCCCTCCACTGAAGCGGAACGCGGTTGTAATGCGGAGCGGAGTTGCGGGCTGTGTCTGTCCATTAGGCGCAGAGCTAGATAGCGGAGCGGAACGAGAAATTAATGCGGAGCGGGGTTGGGAACCGTGTCTGTGCATCAGGTGCGGTGCTAGATAGCAGAGTGGATCGAGAAATTAATGCGGAGCGGAGTTGTAGACTGTATTTTTCCACACGTGGAGCTAGCCCACGCTCGTTTCTCCACTTCTCAGATCTTCTTCCTTATCCCGCTTTTAGGATTTGTATGAATTTTTAAACTACTTTATTAACGTCCTGTCCACTGAAGAGAAGCGGAGATTTTATGCAATTCTATTGGTGGATTTTATCTCGCACATCTCTCCAATGTCTCGCTCTGCGCCAATGGACAGGCAGCCTTATCCCTGAGCAGTCGCTAAATTTAGAAGAACAAATCTGTATAATTACTAAACATGATGCGTATTTTCAAAGGTAAATGCACCTTCATTTTAACATTTATTACACGTATGCCAAGTCACATTAAAGCGCTAATAACTATACGCATGCCTACAACAGTTCTCTAAGAATCTATTGAATTCGGTTGATACTTTAAATGCTGTCATTGACAACCCACACTTTGGTGGACAAAGGACGTTAAAAAAATTAAAAACAGATTTACAGAATTGTTTACAAGCGCAGAAGTCAAGGCCCGAGTCATTAGAGCCACAATTACTTAACTTGTTTATACCACTGCTTGCTTCGCGTCGTGACCAATCAATTTGTTGGTAAGGGCACGATTTTGAAGCCGTGTGTAACATGTATGAAAAAAGAGTGTATAAAAAGTTGTTGGAATTTTAACAGCCCGATGACTTGGTTACGTCTGTGATGTGGCATTCAAATTGGAATAGATTTGTATTTTATTATAGTTTATGTATATATTTAGTTGTGTTTTCATCGAACATAACATTGATTTGAACTAAAACTCATAGGTATATAATGTACTTAACCTTTGGCCTGGCCCTATTTATTATTGGTGTGATAACTTTTAAAAGATTTTAGGAATGTTTAGGAATGAATGAATAAAAGTGTAAAACTTACAATGAGTCTATCTAACAAATTTATTTCATCGTATCTTGTGAACATACATGAATTGTGTTTATTATATTACACATAAATTAAAATAGTATTTTATACTACAACACCTCATGGTTTGCATATAAAAGAAATAATAATCTCTTATCTTTAGCTAACATCTATGTTTGCTAAGGAATGCAGATGTTTAAGTTTTTGTTACGAGTCTTTGATTACGTTGTTTGAATATTGATCGGTTTTAAGATTGTTTAAATCTTTAGAATTCTATATCTACAGGTATCAATTTTTGGGGACGTCTAAATAAGAAACTAATAGAAATCATAGTTAAGTGTTTTCACAATATTCAAAATAAAAGCTCTATCTACTATAAATTCGAAGTATATCTAACCCGTTTTTAAGACCAAAAGTCAAGACACGACTGGACATAGTTGTAATTCGGTTGTTTAATAAATCATCTACGTCGATTACTTTCAAAGATTGCAAAATAAAATATTATTATATTTACTACGATCGAATAACCACAAAATGTAGTGACATTGATTATTTATTCAAATCACGGTAGGCATGCGTTTAGCTTTTTATTGTACTGGTTTATAAATATTTATATTGAACAGTTGGAAGTGCTATTATGTATTACGAAACACATAATAAGTGCTGAATTGCATCTATAGTATACCATTGCCATTGTCATGCGAAGGTTTTATGTATGTCATTATATATGACTTTAATTATTTGCTATCTTAGCCTTGGTTCTTTGAAGTGTAAATAATTTTATGAATATATTTTGAATTTTACTATAACACCTAAGTATATGTCTGTTGATGCTGAATTGGGGCAAATAGGGTAAATCGTAATCCATTTCGAGATAAATGCTTTTTAAATCGTTTCCTGTAGTTATTTCATTTGAGTAATAATTTAATGAATTTATTATAAAAAAAGTAAGCAATGATCTTCATTTGACTTTGAAAACTATAATTTAGACGGTCCAAGTCGTACTTTATACGGTGAGGAATAGAATTTTAGAATTCTTTACAATTCACGCGTGGATAAAACTACAGAGATTTGATTTAGACTCGCAACTGAAACACCGAGTTTGACGGTTTAGGTAAAAATAAATGAATGCCGATGCTCAACATACGCATATAAATAAATTTATGAAACAACCAGCTGTGTGAGCACTGGATTAAACTCTGACGTCATCCACCGAAATAGTTTTAATTAAATTCAATTAATTTTGTAAAAAGAGGTGAAATAAATGAAAAATATTGAAATTTAAATTGCAAACAAAAATAAAAACCATTGGCAATTTTTTATAGATAATTCCATTTGTGAACTGTTCTAGTGTTACAAACATCCGTCATGCCTGAATTCAGTACTATTAAAATGATACCATAACGCTATGAATGAACTAGCCACAATAGTTCTGATGCAAACAGGACAAGAGAACGGTCACGACGACTGACGCCATCCAGTCTAAAAATATTGCTTTCCACATTCAAACCTTTTTTACTTTTTACACTATTTAGGCTGCAATAGGTTTTGGTGCTCTGCGTGTTACACGCCAAACAAATGAATCCAATTTTGGAAGCTGGTAGTTACGACATTTGTTAATAGTATAATAGTTCTTGTTTTTTTTTTAATTTCTGGCTACGGTTTTTTTGACTAGCACGACTTGGTGTGACTCGTTGTCATTTTCTTAATTTAAAAAAAAGGATCGAGAAATATCTATATTTTCACGTCGATCTCGTTTCACGTCAGAAGATTATAAAATTCACATCAATATGGTAAGGTTTAATCTTGTTTGCTTCGTCACTGTTTCTCATTGACTGTATGAAAAAGATTGCTATGTCTCTATACTTAGAAATCAACTGCTTTATGTTTTATCTATTTCTTTTGAACCTATCTTCTGACTGTAAAAGATTAGCGTGATTGAGTGATTGACAGATAGGCAATGCACAACCTTAACCACTTGAACTAAGGACTTGAAATTTGTCTTAGGATTATACATAGAGGTGCACTAAGAAGGGATTGTTAGAAATTCCCACGAGATAGAGATTGTCAATTTTCTATTTTTCCACGGGAGCAAACCGCACGCATGGCTGAATAAAGCTATAATTTGATAAAATTAGGAATAGGTCATAGGTAGGTAGATACTTACTTTGATTTTTATTAACTCTAGTATACTCATAACTGACGTAAGGGTCAAAGGGCTTACTTGTTTTCACTAAAGATATATATTTTTACGGAACAAAAAATAGTCTTTGAAATAAAATACACGCTACGTTGGGCTGATTACGGCCTACCGATTACTCGAAACGCAAATTACATATCTATTTCGATGCGGAAGGCATTTTTTTACATAAATAAACTCATCACGTAATCGTTGTTGATAAAAAGTGCAAAACGAGTAGGTATAGCCGCAAACGATGACGGAATCGATAGAGATTTATGATACATGAATTACTAGGAATAAGATTTATGTGTATGATTTAATCACAAGACATAATTTGCTCCTAAAATAAGTAAACACGACTACTGCAAGCAGCGAGCAGCTGCGTATCTTACTCGTATTAGAGTACTAAAGTTTGCTATAACATTTCATAGATATAAATTACTAACCCTAGGCTTTGCCCTCGTGAAAAACTAAACAAAGACTAGTTTCTTATTCCGTGCGAATTTCGAAAAATCCCTTGTAAAGTACCTACGTCTATTATCCTTAAGGAATATGCCGACCAAATTACAAATCATAATAATCAATCATGGGACGATTGACATCATTTGACCCAATCCTAAACTAAGCAAAAATTGTACAGTCAGCTGCAGAGAAAAGGAAGAGATAAAGGTAGGTAGAGGTAAGTAACTATTAACTAATCTGTGGTATGGTGGTGGTATAAAAAATTGGCTTCTCGAACACACATTCTACACTTTTGATGAATTCCTTAACTTTCAGCCAGAAACTTCAACTTACTAATTATTATGATGACTATGGAATAATATATTAAAATAATTTTAAGAATGACATGTAATAAATATTATGAATAAATGAGTATGAGTATGAGTATACCTAACCGTGGTAACCTACTGGTTTGACCTAAGCCCTCTTAAGTAGAAGGTCGTGGTTGCAAATCTGGGCTTCTCTAACTTTTCAGAATTTACGTGCGAAATTACATTTGAAATATTACCATGAGCTTTACGGTTAAGGAACATTATCATGAGGAAATCTGTATGCAGCTGAGAAGAAATTCAATGGAGTGTGATGTTTCCAATCTCCACTGGGCTCGCGTGGGAATTACGGCCTAAACGGCTTTAAGCCCTCTCATTCTGAGTGGTCTGGTCCTTGCAGTGGGACGTAGGTATAGGTGAAAAACTGAAGTAAATGACTTGTTGTATGTAGTAGTAACGTGTCCGTATAAACAAATTGACGTTCCAAATTTGAAAAATGGCTTAGGCTGCGTTTCCACGAGAGATGTGTGAGGATGCGTTGCGAGGGATGTGTTTGTCATGAACCAATAGAAACACTTAATTTAAAAGGTCCTAAGTGAACGAAGCATTTCTATTGGTTCATGACAAACACATCCCTCACAACGCATCCTCGCACATCTCTGGTGGAAACGCAGCCTTAAGCTCCAAATCAATTCTGTGCACTACCTACTACGTACAACAGGTCAAGTTCTTAAGTTTTCACCTATATGTAAGTATTGATTTCTTAGCAACTTACCACTAGTGCTATGATTGTCCGGCTGCCTCGTATATTCGTTCCTCTCAGGGGACGGCGCCAAGTCGCTGCCGATTCCAGAGCTGCCTCCAGAAGACTCCAGCTTACGCCTGGCATTTACGCCCACGATGTTTTGGTTCAAGCAACGTCTGGTGTCGATGTTGTTGAGGTTACCCTTTTGGCGGTGCACAGTGTCGTAGTCCCGTGGTGGTAAGAGGATCGGGCTTTTGCCTATAAAAATATATATGTTGGAGAGACGGTTGTAGGTTTTTATGCTTTGGTAGCAAGCGCTAGGCAGTGTTTGTTTAAAATATATTTTTGGAACGCTTCATTTTAAAATAGGTAAAGATTTATGTAGAGGCAAGGAGATCGATCATATTTTGATTAGTAATTGTCTTACTAAGGTATTAATTTTATAAAAGCTATGAGCTAAATTGGTTAAGTACATAAATAATAAAAATATTGGTGCATGTGTGCAATGTATAAGATATATAAAAGATGTCTGACTCTACATAGTCATTTACAAATTTAGAACGCCATGCACTTTGAATATCCATGAATGAATGGAAACATTTGTCAATCACAATAAAAAATCCTGTAAAACATTAACATGGATATTAACTAACTAACTACAATTACCCCAACCATATGCAGAAATATTTCGGATTAATTCTAAGATACAGTGCTATAATGTGCTCAATAAACTATACGTACTTGAAAAAGTGCTAATTCGTAATAAGCAAATACACAAATAAAAAATACATACGTCATCGTACATAACACATAGTGGTGCGCGCAAGCAACTATCTACAAAAAACAGAAAACGAGACTGACCTAGACCCTTTTTACCTGTTGACAACTTCTGCTTCAATTCCGCGGCCAAACTGTCATATAGATTGGCGACACATCTCTCCTCGTTGCTTCCCGAGTCGGACTCTCTGGACACTTCACTTCCCAGGGAAGAATCTGGGGGTTTCTTGGACGTGGGAAGTGCCCCTCGCATTTGTAACTTTCTTTCTATGTCGGCAAACTTTTTCTGATTTTCCGGACGCTCTATGAGGGCGAGGAGGTGTGTGTACAGCATCTCTGCTGTGTGGTCGGAATCGCATCTGTTAGGACAAGGATAAAAACAAATTAATTTTCATGTCATGATAATTAGAAGTTTTAGTGGTCTGTTGTTAAAAACACTTGAATATTCAGACTAACTTTGAATAGAACCTGAATAGAATTCAGGATAATTTTGTACCTGCTTATTTATAGATTATGTGAGACTGAAATTTGTAAAAACTTCACTGATGTTTATACCATAATCATACATTAAAGACTATTTGAAGGGACGTTTACAAAAACAACATAACTGACTAGACTGGTTGACACCCTGTTGTCAGTAAAATTGGTTTTTCTACAAGTATTAGCCAGTCTAGCTGAATTTAAGTAATGAAGCATGTGCGTCTCGAAGTCAAATAATAACATTTCTTTTTATATGAAGGGACAATTTCCTGCAATTGTGCCTAGTCTCAAACTAAACAAAGCTTTTTCTATAAATACTGGGCAACGGATAAACATAGTTATTTAGCAAATGTAGGAGACGGGAATCAGGTATTGACCTTCGTATTCGTCACACGAGGGACTGGCTCTACCGGGATTAGAACCCGGAACGTCAAATATTTCTACTCTAAATTTGTAAATGTAACTTTATATGTAAGCGGATGTATTTATTTTAAAAACGCAAACCACAGGCACAGTAAATAAATAAAAACACATGTTTATCTAACCATTTCCATCAAAGTGTAACTATAATGATTAAAAAAACGTAAGCATTCGTAGTTATTACATTTTTGATTACCACCAGAAGCATTCTCGACAACTTTCAATAACTCCACAAAAAATCACTTTCATTTCATCAGCCAAAGCACATTCGAAGAATCGTTTCGCACTAGTTCCAAATAGTACGATGCAATACAATCAACCCACAATTACATATACACTTTGCTGCGTGATATCGAATACCAATCACTGTTATTAAACATCGAATTACTATGTAGTAACGTGGCTGAGAGTACCTAAAATCGTGTCACTCTGCCCTTCTGAATATCAATAGCGTGTATCTTTATTGCCTAATGGAGAGCCGTGGAGCGACGTTACATTATTCTGAATCTTATTAAGTATAATCATATACTGAACCTCTTCAACACGACTTTGATTAAAGTATTTTATTATTGAAAGTATCGAGTCAACTTGTAACAACTAATCAAGTTGTATCCAGGGGTTTTGATTGGTTAAACACTCTTTACACCCTATTCATTCAATTTGTAAAAAAAAAAACAAAATGTATACAAATCTTGCAACTTATGCCTTTATTGTCTAATGCACTCGGCATCACGATTGTCTTCACTACTTGTATTTGTAACACGGTATTAGATGAGGTTAGAAAGAGATGACGAATGTGATCGCGAGTGCTAGCGCGCTCGCCATTACGGTCTCTGATTTTGACCCACTTCCAATGGACCCATTGGCTTGAAATTTAGTTCCGATGACAATACGCTAAACATGTACTGTAAACATAAAGAGTGAATTAAAAATTAAAATCATCATCATCATTTCAGCCGAAAAACGTCCACTGCTGAACATAGGCCTAATAAAAAATGAAAAAAAAATGAAATGAAAATGTTCACAAGAAAATATTTCAGTAGGTATTCCAAGTGTAGCACAAATAAAAGAGTAGAAGGAAAAGTATCAGTGACACGGGTGAGTGTTGTTCTGAATTGTGTTACCTATAGGGTATGTACCTAATAAAGAGTAAGTGTATTGTATTATGGGTATTACTTTATTTTCAAGCATTATGTGTGACCTAATTGAGTTGGGGTTTTTTTTTACTGATTTTGACATTGTACACAGGCCCCTATCTATATGTCTAAACCCAAACAAGATACAATATACTGGGTCAGAAATAACCGTTAAAAGACTAATTATTATTTTAAACATGCTAAACTAATGACAA
This sequence comes from Archips xylosteana, assembly GCA_947563465.1. NCBI lineage: Eukaryota > Metazoa > Arthropoda > Insecta > Lepidoptera > Tortricidae > Archips > Archips xylosteana. Next base: position 9,668,780 of record OX387363.1, read on the forward strand.
AAGTAACGAACTTAACCTAAATTAGATTAAAATTCTTTTGTCTCGCGTAAATTAAAACTAACGACAACCAAACCATTGAGCAAACCGAGATACCGCCAAGCTCGTAGTTTGATCTTGATCGTAATGTACAATGAATGAGACAAAACATTGGCCCAATTTGGCAAATGTGTGAACCGATAAGGCACTTATTCTATGCGTATGACATTCACGCGTGCGCGAAGAATGAGAGCTTAGGGCTGCCAACTTATTTTTCTAAACTAATATTAAGATAAATGATTTGACTATTGTTTAGTAACAGTTAGTATTTAAGGTTACTTGATTTTGAGAAGAGCTACAAAAGAGAAATATTTCTCTAGGCATAAACGCGAGAATATTGCCTTCGTTAGAATGCTTATTCCTGCCACTATAAAGAAATATTTGAAATAATCAACGACAAGTCGAATTGGGAGGGAGATAAGCAGGCCATCTTATGGAATAACACATGGAACGCTTTTTATTATCCGACTTCAAAAAAAGCAGTAGGCTCTATGTTTGACTGTATGTATTTTTTTTGCCAGTATATGATGCATTTATATTTTTTGAATTTATGTATTAAAACAATCAAACAAACATATAATCAAATTCTTTTTTTACAACATTAGTTTAGTTTAGTTGTTTTGAAAGTATCAGTTAATACAATTAAAAAGCCATGAGGCCATATTGTCCACGCGCGAGCGCTTGCCTTCGCTTTCACCTTCTCTTTCTGTCACCGTCTTATACCGTTTGACAGGAAGAAATAGTGAATGAGACAGCAAGCGTTCGCGCGTTAGACAATACGGCCTGTTTATCAACCCTGCGTGTTAGTGCGAATGTCAAAGTTGAGCGATTTGACAAGGCCTTCTGTCACAGTGTAGCAGGTTGCGCAATGGAATGTTGAACGCACGGCGGAGGCCGTAGTCACTAAGTGAACAGGAACTATGAATTAGTTTTATTTTATAATTGTTGAATAATCATTTGCTGATAATTGATAATGTTCTTTATACACCGTGGTGGGTGTGTGACCAGACTGATTTAAAACATAGATTCTTCCGGTTATTTCAAACCAAAAAATGTACACTCAACTAATTTGATTCCTAGGCCAACACAGAACCTTTTCACTGACACAATTTAGGATATTCGATAAGCAATGTTAAAGACAAAAAAAAATATAATGATAAGGTTCCGTGGTGACCTATGAATCAAATTGGTTGACTGTACTATAAAGCCTAGTTGATTTGGCTTAGTTTGGGAGACATTACCTGTAGTAAAAAAAATTTTGAAAAAATCTTCAGTGCAGTGCAATTCACCCTTAGGGTATAAGTTGGCAGCCGACCGCACGCAGCAACAGCAGACGACGTGTCGCTAGCTACGCCAACTTATACCTTATTTCTATGAAATTCCCTCCATAGCTAGCGTAGCTAGCGACACGTCGTCTGCTGTTGCTGCGTGCGGTCTGCTGCCAATTTATACCTTAACGATAGGCAACGTTGCCACTCTTCAATCGTAAAAAGTATTTTCATAACAATTAAGAATGCGTTACTAGCTCGTTCTAAAGCTTTGTTAATTTTGAAGTTCGATTTTTTTTGTCTAATAAAATTAAAGTAAAAATTGCCGATTAGGCCCTAAGTTCATATAAAGTTTTTTTTCTTCTGAGAGACTCAGAAATCTATCTTATTACTCTCGCGCATTTGCAATACCCACGGTGTACCTACTCTTAAATCTTAATGGAAGTCTATTAACTCTGTTCAAAGTAAGCCACACTTAGGGAGATACTTAAATGAGTGTAGCCTAACTAAAAAACTTAAGAAAAGCCCATTTTTGCATGCTTAGAATTAGAATAATGACTTATGTTACTAAGTTACATATCAGTACCGTGTACTATAAGTAGGTATTACATGTAGGAAGGGCCTTTCTTAAGTTTCATGCATATGCAACTCAGACATGCATAGAAGATCTATAGCAGAGGTTCCCAAACTTTTTTTTCACATAGACCACTTTCAAAATTTAGCTGGTTCCGGTGGACCCCCTGCAGCCCTGCTGCCTGCTTGATTTCTACCATATTCCCAAATCCCCCATTTTTGTCTCGCCAACGTAGACCCTCCTCGAGTCTCCTGTGGACCCCTGGGGGTCCACCTGGACCACTTTGGGAATGAATGATCTATAGCCTAAAGTAAGACTGTGCACCTTCTTAAGGTACCTCTTTTTCTAGGCTTGAACTTAGCAGTTATTTAAGTATGTCAATTCATTTTTAGCGTAACAAAAGCAAGCAAGGACACCAGTCTGGGCGGATCTACCGTCGATTCAAGAAATGCCACGAATCTTGAGCAACTCTGCCATATTATGTTCACATTACCGATTGTTATGGTAATTCTGACATGGTCGCGGTGTTACCATTGATAAGAGTTTAAATCTCATTGTGTTCGTAATACGTCTCTGTTCTTTAATTTGCGTAGTTCTTAAGTAGCTGTTAGTAGGTTCGAAAGTTATAGCCAGATATAAAAACTATGTACCTTAAAACAAAATTAAAGTAACTAGTCTAGCCATATAGAGTCATAAAATATTATAATATCTACCTCTACTAACTACCTACAAAGTTTAGATGTCTTACGGATATCCTATCAGGTGCATCAACGACTATTTATATTCTCCTATTACGCGAACTTAAAAATCGTTCTAGGAATTAAACAGTTAAAGTTAAGTACCTGGGCGACCGAGCTCTGCTCGGGCAGAAACTCGGTACCAAGCGTTTTCCCAGAGATAAGACAAAGCTAGATCAATTTTTCATCCCCGAAAACCCCCAAATACCAAATTTCATCGAAATCGTTGGAACCGTTTCCGAGATCCTGATTATATACACCGGTGGGGTGGGGGTGGGGGGGGGGGGGGGTTGAGAGGGGGGGAGGGGATGCGGGAGAGGGAGCGCGGGGGCATTTAAGGGGGGATGAAAATTTCATTGATTTTGCCGTAGGATGCACCGTTTTCAAGATATTTGACAAAAACACCGGAGGGGGTGGAGCGGTGAGTCACGTTAAACTATCGTCCGTAAACCGACTTTACAGACAACCGACTTTTCCTGTTCTGTGTGCTCCCAATAGTGAACGTGCACATAGACGGTGCTGCCAACTGGTGCCATAAGGGTGCCATCAATTTGAATGTTTTACCTTGATAAGTTTGTTTTACTGTCCGCATAGTGTCTCTTCTGTCGCATTAGTGCTGCCGCCTATAGTTACTGCACGTTCCCTATAATACTTTTTCTAATAAAAAAGTAACTTTTTCTCACAAAAAAGTAACTTTTTTTCACAAAAGAAGAAACTTGACGTTTTCTCATAAAAAATAAACTTAAAAAAAAAACTAAAAATCTTGAAAAAAAACGTGGTATCGAACCGAGGTCGGCTGGATCCGCGACCACCCGATTTCTAATGTGCCATTATGATCTGCTCGAAATCGGCGAAATTTAGCTTTATATTCTAATGCAAACAAAAATAGCCGGAAAACACGAGTAAAAGCGATTTTCTGAAAATGAAACATAGCTAGATCAGTTTTTCATCCCCGAAAACCCCCACATACCAAATTTCATCGAAATCGTTGGAGCCGTTTCCGAGATCCTGATTATATATATATATATATATACAAGAATTGCTCGTTTAAAGGTATTAGATAGCAGCAAGTACCTCGAGCACTATAAAATTTTATGAATTTAGTACTTGGTGGCATTGAACTTTAACTCAAAAAGCGTCTGCTTTATTGAAATTTTGAGCAAGCGTAATTGCCATCAAACTTGTTGGAAAGTTCTGACCAGTTACGCCGGTGAAATTACGAATTACGCTGTTCCGGCTTCTGGTGGAATCGATTTGTGAATTTACGACACCCATAAAATACATCGTTCCTTTACTTTATATGAAATTGATATGAAAGCGTTATCGCTTCGACCGCTAATGATATTTTACGACAGCGGCTTCTAGAGTTTAATTAATTTGTGGCGTTACTTACGTAAGTTTAAAGTAGTTTGTTTAAAGTATATCTTTATTAGATTGCATGACCATCAGATAATGTTTATTATGTGATAATTAATGTAATCTATTCTCCCTCTTTTCGTACTCAAGTGAGCGGAGAGAGGTTGTCTGGTCGGTTCTGATATTAGTCAGAAAAACAACTCAAGTATAGCTAAAAAATTTATAATAATTTTAAGTTCGCACTGGACAGACTTTTGGCAGTGCATGAGTGGACTGCATAAACAGGAAATATGTCTTCCATTAGCTTTTGTCACGATTTGCACTGTACACTTCGATCCATGTTTTCTAACGTGTATAAGATCGCATCAATGCCCCGTTAGACATTTACCACATAACCTGTCAGTTGTCGAACTAGTTATTCAACTACATAGGCATTGTTTCGAAAAGTTCACAACGTAAGGTGCGCTACCTAATATCAATAACCTTCCTCTTTAAAAGTATCTTTGTTCGACACAGGTAGGTCAGTTATTACTGACATTTTGCGCATCTGCACAAACATATTAAACATGCTGCTGACAAGATAATTACGGGTTATTGTTGCTAAAAATGTAGTTCGTATTTTTATTAATAATATATTATGGTTTCGAATATAGTATGATTAGATCGAATCGATAAAGAGCCCTTCAAAGCTATTCTCGTCATCCGAACGCTGAATATTGCGCCAAAGAGATTGTTTAGTTACCTGAACATTTTTGCTATCTGAATTAAGTATATCTGACCCTTCTAGAATTATGTTTGTCATTTTATTTTTTTGATTCTATAAATGTAGTCTACCATAAGTACAAATGGATTCCATTTCTTGCCAGAGTCGATCCTTGCATCACCACTTACAGCGAAGGAAAACGTGGTTCATCTTAATGTTGATTGGAATTGTATGCCTACTAGGTATTTACCACATATTATTTCTCACGATGCCTTGATTGAATAAGTGATTTCATAGTTGGCTATCATCGTTTAAAAATAAACACGAAAGTAATAGGAATGCTGACATTTTAAAGTCAAGGCTAGGTCGGTGGTAAAGTTTACAATGCAAAAATGCAGAACGATTTGATAGCAGAAACTTAATTTTGTTGTTTAATTTGGAATTAAGTAAACTTTACGCATCCACCCATCATTTATAGTTACGTTGACGCTCAAAGATAGTTCCTGGACTACACCATTGAACTTTTGTTTCATTGTAACACTATCAGTGTCGTAACTATCAGTAAAAAAAAACAAAAGAGGACTGGTTTCTACGGCGAATAGTTTTATTTTTCTCTTCACACCTTGTTAACCGTTATTCAGTCGATTTTTTACCGCCCAAACGTACTCATTGTCAACTATTTTTTCCCGCTGGCAGACAGGTGACAATATCGGAGAAAGTTTAAATTTTTCATCGATGTTTAAAATAAATAACTGTCAAAAAGTACTGCGAACTGTCAAAATATAGCTGTCATCGGTGAAAGCGCAGTTAAAAATGATTGTTAAAGGCAGCCAATGAATGATCGGTGAAGTAAATCACAGACAAGCGATATGTGGAGTTAGGATTATTGTTTTCGTGAGGGGTCACTCTATACCGACCTCTGCGCTAGAAAATCAGGAATGTTTATTCTCTAGTTCGTTTAGAAAGCTTTCACAAAGAAAATGTTTGATTCACACCAAGCGTGGTTTTAAGCCGGCTGTCATTAAGCTCGTTTGGCTACCGCATCTGGACAATAAATTTATTTAAGTGATAAATGGCAGTTTAATTTAGTTACTTTCACATGCGAAAGGCGATTCTTAAACACGAGACAGATGACATTTTTGGTGAACACCAATAAATTACTACGTAAGAATATTTACGTATAAATTGAAGAAAAATATGAATGATTCCACGGCATGACTTTTAATTGCAGGGCCAATTTAATTTCCATTTTATTCAATGTATCTTTTTCTACTTAAAAACAAAAACGAGCAATGTATCTTCAATTCTTGCAATGTCCGACCTCGAACTGGTGTAACGTAATGTAGAAGACAAGTAATAAACTTGTCAAATTCAGCTATAATGCTATCGCGCAAACTGTAATTTCGCAATAGTAATTGCTTGCCTTTCATCTCAATTATCTGCGCAGTTTCAGCTCCCGTTTTAAATGCCCAATAAACCTTAGCGGATATTACGTGTCAGACAAACAAGTTGGCAACCCGGTAAAAGTCATAGGAATAAAATACATGCACTTTGCGCCAGGTAGGAATAGTGAAGTTGGACACGAAGATGTTAGTCTTTAATTTTAAGTTTGACGTAGTGTTGCTGAGATCCAATATTAGGTACAAGTATAAGGAAAGAAGAATTCGTAGAGCGCATTAAAACGCGTTTTAGGAGTAATTACTCTATTGTACCTATGCAAAGTTATAAGCTATCGATTTTTTACATCATGACACTGTATCTACTATTAGACACGTTCGTATCAAATACTCTTTTTAAGTGTTGCTTGGGAGCGTTATTTGGAATGAAGTATACTTATTAAACTACGTCCGTATAATCCGTATTTAATTGCAAGTTATCGCTCTCATAAACGTTCGTTATCATAAAGTAAAGGGATAGTAGCCACATCTGGTCTGGTCTAGGTTATTGGCTGTAACTACCGGTTTGTTTTACACTTTTTGTAGCTATTAACTGAGGCTGGTATGTTAGCTTTAACCTGATTAGGGATCAACAGGTGACTGGTAAATAAACTAAATCATATAGTATATTTTACAACAAATTAGAATTTGATGAGAACTCGATAATATGACTTAGACTTCCCCAAGTCATTTAAAGCTAAAACTTAGCAGTGGCATGGACTGAACATTTTCGTTACTGTCTTGGCTTAAGCCGGTCAAAAAAGACACGTAATAAAGAGAAAAGACGTTGATCGACTCGGCTCTGCGGACCAAGCCTATCAACGTCTTTTTCGCGCTTATTGCGCAGACAAAGCTTTTTTCGATAGGCTTTAATATATAGACCACGAGATAATTTTAAGTTAAGTCCCAGATTTTTGTTCTTCTGCTAGACCCAAGTAATTGTTCATGCGAGCGAAGCCACGAGTAAACGCTGGTATAAATATTTAACACACTATACGGAATCTACGTACAAACGTGACGGTTAACTTAACCGGCTGCAACGTGTATGTGATTACTTACATTTAGCGAGCAAGCGAGTTCATCTTTAATACTAGGTTTCAAGCTTCCTGATATGGTGAACCGCTTGCGACGTTAGATTATAAGAACTAATTGCATGGCGTAAGAAAATTCTAGTTCAGAGTTAATTACGAGTTCACTATGAATAAAAATACTAATCCAGTGTAATAATTACTCTCTTAAGATGAGTAGGAGTGTGCCTGGTAGATTTTAGAACCAGTGTTACTTTATTATGAAATGAATAATGCACGTCTTTAAATACATCCCTGAGCAACCCCAAAAAAATTAAAAACTAAAATTGAACGTGTTGGTTTGAGTCTAAATATTTTAATACACAATCCAAGCAATTCTCACGGCAGCTCAAAGTCAGGTGTTGCAGGTGACTAAATGACGAAATGGATTCCTTTTACATTTGTTTCAACCGCAATTCATAATACAATATCAAAATGTTATGATGTCTTACAAATACTTATGTAAGACGTCTGGATTGATGCTATTAAATTAAACGAATCATTTCTGAACTCATGTTATAAGAGACCATTGAGATCTTTCATAAGAATGTTAATGTCTCTATTGCTTTGGTAAAGTGTTAGATCCATTCTGAACAGGTTTCAAGTTAGAAATCATTGAAAAGTGGTTGTGTCAAACCACAAGTCATAAAATTTTAATAACATTTATAGTTTAAATCAGTTATTAATTAATGACATTGTGGGAAAAATCAATCTCTTTTTAATTTGTCATATTTAAGATCGAAAGATAATAGATGAGTGGTTAATATATTAACTTTTTTATAATTAGAGCATATACTTCTACCTTGAGATGGAACATACTATTGTTTATTATGTTCTCTGTTGCTATATTATGTGTAACTTTAATGTTGACTTGTTTACACGAACTAAACTCGGCAATACACATTCATTCCCAATTTAGAAAGTGGAAATCGGACGTATCAACAAATGAGTTTAGAGTGTTTTGTTTTCGTTAACTTTAACCCTTTCAATGCCAACAACACTTATAGGTGTCACTAAGTACAGTGTCAAAGTGATCTTGACACAATGACATAAGATTCAAAGCAGGTTTACGTTTTCTCGTGGCGTGGCGTTGAAAGGGTTAAAGGGACATTCAACATCTGTCCTAATTTGTATAGTTTTCAAGTCAAAGTCAAATTAAATTGAAGTCAAAACCAAGAATTCAATTTAATTAATTATGCGGGGTACATTTATCTATCTATCTATCTATCTAATTAATACCTTTAAACGAGCAATTCTTGTATATATATAAATATATATAATCAGGATCTCGGAAACGGCTCCAACGATTTCGATGAAATTTGGTATTTGGGGGTTTTCGGGGATAAAAAATTGATCTAGCTTGGTCTTATTTCTGGGAAAACGCTTGGTACCGAGTTTCAGCCCGAGCTCGAGCTGTCGAAGTCACACTATCAAATTTGACACAAATTTTTCGTTACTCTGCTAAAGGATCTTTTATAATGACGCTAAATCAATATATATTTATCAAAAACGAAAGTGTTTTTTTTTCGATTATGCAAAAAGTTAACTACCAGGAAGCTTCTACTGACAAAGCTAACGGAAATACAAAAAAAAAACAGGGTGTATTATAGCGCAATTTTCACGTTACGGGTATAATCATCCGAGTAACTATACATTGCGGGCCTTCAATAATCCATCACATCAAAACTAGTTCGGTAGCCCCGCAATCTATAACCTAGGTACTTGGATAGTTTTACTCGCATTGTGAAATGAAAACCCAGTTTAAGAAATATATAATAATACTATGTAAAACGGTTGAGAATCTTGCCATTTTGCTAAATGTGTCGCGACCTCGCCGATGCGGCGCGTGATATGTCAACCATTTCTACATCTCGTTCAGTTTCAGCTCAAATACTTCTGGCATTATTTATACTATTCATAGATTGTATTGTGCTTCCCTGAACGCACTTATATTCAAAAATCCCCTTTATTCCCGTTTCGTAACCAAAATTTCGTAACTGCCTACAGCCACAGCTAACGTACTGGGTGGTTACGAAATTTTGTTTACCAAACATTACTAAAGGAAAAATCCCAGAAAACATGAATGGAAAGAATTAATAATACTATAGTTTAAGAAAAAAAATAAAGAATCCGGTTGTCTTGACTGACACCGCTTTCTAGTTGCTTTTAATTCAAAGTGGCGGTTGATGCCCGAAATAACGTCGTCCTTCTTTGCAAATACAGTATTTCATGCTGAAAAAGTACCCATCCGTTACATCTCTTTGTCGCGACTCGCGAGCGCGCTCTTCCTAGAAATTTTCAATTGTATGTTTTTCGGGTTTTACCAGTAGTCAAACATCTAGTAATATAATTATACCAAAGTTTATGAACAACATTGTAGTAACCTAAACATTTCAATACATTGCACCATCAATAAAGATGCTCCTTTAGCCTACTTGATGCGATGTTGCAATAGTTAAATGCCATACTCAGCCCTTTCCTCAGTTAGGCAGGATTCCTTTGTATTTAATGGCCACTTAAAATGAATGGACTAGACATCAAAACATGTTTAAAGTCATTCTAAATAGTTTATATTCTAATTAGTCGTGAGACCTTGAGTGATATTTTATTAGCAGTTGAAAACAGGTATTGATTACTTTAGATATTATTAACAATAATGGCATGTATTGTTGGACGGCTAGAGAAAAAAACTGATTCATTTTCTTCTACCTTATCTATAACTAATGTTATGTTATGTATCATGTTGCATACTACGTTGAGAATGATACTAATTTAATAAATCTTTAAGATTGCACACAATGTCCGGAAAAGCTATCTGATGAACAGTGATCGGCTATTTGGTTGTAGCTGGGGTCAATGACCTCAATCATTATGCTAGTATGGATATCCCGCGGGATTCCGGGCTTCGTGTTGTTAGAAAAGGACAATGTTTATTATCATCTTACGTAATTATCATTTGCAATTACGGATCAAACATGTAAGTTTTATTTTAACTACTGAATAAAATTATTTTGAATAGATTTGACGTAAGTTTTTAAATTAAAGATGTAGGTAACTTAATAGTAGATTGTTCAACAAGGGACTAAAACAAGCCATAATGACACGAGATATTTAGCCACCCGAGCGATAGCGAGGGAGGCTATAATTCGAGTTGTCATTATGGTAGTTTAGTCTCGCGTTAAACACTCTACTTTTCACTTTGAATGCGAGGAAAAAAACGACGTACAAAATTACTTTTTTACAACGTACCTAAGCTCAATACGAGCAATGGACATCTGTTCAAAATTCAAATAGCAAAAAAAAATTCCGCTGTCTTTTCTTTTCTTTTATATTTTTTTCTAAAGTGGCGCTTTAAATGCTTGCATAATTATGGCTAATTATGCAAGCATTTAAAGCGCTACTTTAGAAAAAAATATAAAAGAAAAGAAAAGACAGCGGAATTTTTGTTGTTGGCACAGATTCTAACTTAAAAGACTATGTTAAAACTAATTGGACTATGCATGTAAGAATGATAATTGTTCATTCATTAGAATCGGCAAATAAATTAACCTAATTGATCTAACTAAGTTCACACACAAAATATATTGTTAACTGAAACACTTACCCGTGAATAAAGAAACGACATTTTAAGTTTATTTTCTATATGCCAATTCTTTGTTAAATTACATCGCATTATTTTGAAGTCACGCCATATTAACTTTCAAACGTAACTGCTCTATCTACCGTACGTACACTCCAGCACTGCTTTGCCGAAGGTGCGGATTGCTATTTTATCGACAGAGCAGGGAACTGCTTTACCGACAGCGCTTTTAAAAAAACAAATTGAAAAACACCTAAGCTAAAGGAAATCTTTCTTAACATGCAGAATAAAATGAATTCATCTTTAATATTTTATAATTAAATAGATTAATATTCGTAATTATTCATCGTGTTTCACGAAATTATTATTTTTTAAATATTTTTTATTCAGTTGTCATTTTGAGGTTATTTCCACGCCCTAAAGGCTTCCACAGACCGAAGCGCAGGGCGCTACGGAGCGTCCGCAGCGCGCTTCGGTCTGTGGAAAGCTTTAAAATTGTCTATACCCAGTCACTGAAAATGGCGATAATCCTCCATTCACAAACACCGTGATTGGCAGTTTAGGGGTTTCCATAGTCAATTAAAAAAATTTTACTTTAATCCCTAGAGATCAAAAAAGAGCTTTAGTCCCGATATGCAGAGACTAAAGTAACATTTTAAGAGCATGAGAAGTGAAAATATACTTAATATGCATTTATATTCAACGCTGCTCATTAAGTTTTTTTCGTACATTTTCATCGGCACCGTGGGCTTAGTAGCCTATCCATATTAATTAACATTTTCACTTGATGTTCTGCGGCGTGCTACCAAATCGCCGACCACTGCTGATGAATGTGAGATGACAGTGACAGAAAATATTTTTCAGCAGTTTAGCTTACTTCTTTACTTACGCTCCTTTTTTTAGGGTTCCGTACCCAAAGGGTAAAAACGGGACTCTATTACTGAGACTTCGCTGTCCGTCCGTCTATCACCAGGCTGTATCTCATGAACCATGATAGCTAGACACTTGAAATTTTCACAGATCATGTATTTCGGTTGCCGCTATAACAACAAATACTAAAAAAAAAAACAAAATAAAATAAATATTTAAGGGGGCTCCCATACAACAAACTTGATTTTTGTTTTGCTCGTTTTTGCTCTATATTGATAACGACAACAGGCAGACGCTTGAAATATTCACAGAATATTTAGTTATATATACACTTTAAAAATAAATAATTAAATTAAAATAAAACAAATATTTAAGAGGGCTCCCATACAGCAAACGTGATTTTTTTGCCGTTTTTATAGATAATTTCTTAAGATTTTTATTTATTTAATTTTCATACTGCAATGTACATAGATTACTGTGAGATTAGTTTTATTTATTTAATTATAGTAATTTAAGTCTTTTATCTTGTCTGTAAATCATCTTACTGTACCATGTTTAAGCAAATAAATGATTGATTGATTGTGATTGATTTATATTTGTCTCTAGCTCTACTGATGCTCACTACCTATGTCATCTTCATAGACTACGCGGTTAAATGTGCTTCTGCGCAGGTATTTGCGTGACATTTGCAAAGGTCACGTATCCTCCGTTGTGAAATGTCAAATGTCGGTATAATATTTTTCTAGCACTCAAGTGCTAAGAACCGTCACTTACCGCACCTTTGTTTGAAAACTGTTCAGATTTCAAGCGTTAGGTCGTGTTTATGGCTTTGGTATAATAGGTTAAGGATGATTTAAACTTTTCTTGTTTAGACTTAAAAATATGACTAATATACATATGTGAAAAAAATATAAAGACGGAACCTTCCATTACGAAAAAAATATATTAGTATCGAAACAATGCTGTCAAGTCCATAAGGACTTATAAGGACTTAAGAATCATCCTCAAACTGTTTAATAACCTGTTTAGTTTTAAACAATGCAAGACTTCCTTAGGGTGTTAAGGCTTCCATTCTTTCTAATAATAAGTCATTCAGGTTTTGCCTGATTCCCAAGACTTACTTACTTATGTTTCACCATCCATTGATCAAATTTATTTGACGGATAAATGTGATGCCGTCTCTCTTTGTTTTGTTCGATTAGACGGAGACGGCATCAACATTTATCCATCAGTTAAAATTAATCAATGGGTGGTGAAACAGCCCCTTAATTACACAATATGATGATTTTTATTAAACTACCTGAATGAGAATTTCGAAAGCTTAAAACATTAACATGTTGACTTGAACGTATCGATAGAACTAAAATATCTGACTACAACTCTTAACCGATGTGTGAAGCCTATACCGTGCGAGAGTTTCATGCAGCTGCTACCTAATATATAGGATGAAGATGCTAATGAGTTGTAAGTGCCCGATGGATTGCCGCTATGAAATTCTAGTTGCACGAACCTTCTTGTTATTACTACTACTTATTACTGAGCTTATAGGGTGGAAATAACAACTTAAGTAATACGACGTTTCGTCAAAGTACAGCTGGCTTATTGTTTAACATTTCTGACGCCTGCCTTCGCAATCACTGTTTCTTTCTATCAAACGGTATAAGATGATGACAGAAAGAGATGGTGAACGCGAAGGCAAGCGTCAGAAGCGTTAGACAATACGGCCTCTGGTCGATTCACAAGAGTTGGCGCGAATGGATTGAACGAAAGCAATGCCACTTTGACATTTTTGTAGGAAAATGACTGATATATGACATTTTCATATTTGTGTGAAGTGTATTCAAATAGGTATCACATTGGTACTTTCATTCACTCATTCGATTCATTCGTGCCAACTCTCGTGAATCGACCTTACCTGTAGGTAAGTAAATTTAGGTATCAATCATGCAAAACTTCATACGCTTCTGACCCCTTTTGAGCAGTACCTAAATAATACAGAAAAAGCAACTAAGTACCTACCCAACCTACTGCAATATGTTTTCGTAGAATAAAGTTAGAAAGATAACATGTTAACATGAACATATTTAAGCACCGCCTAAAGGCATTTTTGAGTGAGAAATCATACTATAGTGTTCAAGAATTTTTTGATGAAAATTGATATTGATTTTATTTTATTCTAGGATTTAAAAAAAAAATGTTATCTATAACTTATTATTTATTAAATTATAGTTATTGCTGAATGTGATATGGTGTAATTGGTAAATGCGAATGTGTGTGTAGGTATGTATTTGTAAAACTATTTATCTGTTAAATTTTAATTTTAATTAGCTGTAAAAATGATTAATAATATTTTAAATAATAGTTTATAATTATGCTGACATATTATTATTATTAATGAAATGCGTATCTGTCCTACTGTTGCTGTGCCCTTACAGGGTTCACATTGAAGCTGTATTTTATTTTGTAACATCAAATGTACAATGTGAAACGCAATAAATAAATAAATAAATAAATAAAAATAAGATATTATTATCATCCTAGCACTCGAGCATGTATGAAAAAGAGTGTTGTGGAAGCGAAAGATGAATCGTAGCAAATAGAAACAAATAGTCTCTGGCTACTCCTTTATTGGGAAGGAGGCATGATTGTATGTATGTATCTACTACCTAGTATGTCTCACCTGTAAGCGTGTACATGCACAGGGCATCCAGTAAGTGGGTTGTACAGAAGCAGGACGCAAGCCACCACATCGCCTTGAACCACCGCGCTGGTGATGCTACCGTGCGGTATGAAGTGCTTGATCGTTTGCTGTTTCCCTTTTGCTGTCACATTCTGGATTATCTTCAAGCCTTTGTGTGACACCTGCGGAAGAGAATAAAATTGAGTATTTTCTAGAATCCTCAACTTTTGCTTAGTGGTTAGTTCTTTGTTATCAAGCTACTTCACCCGAATTTGTAATGGTCCATCATGAAATTTAATACGACAAATACTCAAAAACATCTGATCCTACTCTAAGCGCAACAGAAGTTTTAAGTGCTTTATAGTTTCCGATATTATTGCTGGTGACTGTACAAGCATTATCCGCTGCTTTTTTCCAAAGTTTACATCGTGTCACTGTATATTATCAAAGGACGCTGACTATTACTATTGTTTTTCAGAACTTCAAAACTATCGATACCATCGATTATATTGCACTTTTTCAACAGTATTGTGTCGCTCGCTCCAAGCTAGCGACAGGCCTATCAAAATTTTTGCTATCGAACATGTAGGTTTTCATAGACTATTGGATGAAAATATGCACAATAATCATTTTTTGATTAAATCTTTTGTCTCTCTTAATTAAATTGATTGTCCTTTGAAAATATGTTGACTTCGATGCTCAGACTTCGGGTCAGCAAAAAGTTTGGGTGAAAGTAAGTTCTAATTGTTTTTCTATGTTAGATGAATGGATCATGCAACACGTTATGCAACAGTAGGGCTATTGTGTTATGGACTTGTTTTGATTGAACCCACGTTTAATTTTATGAGAGTCTAATCAATTACCGATCGCCATTAAGGAAGCCATTGTTGTTCGCAGGTTGTGACCGGACTTTGCTTTTAAACTGTCACGTTGTCAATATTATACCTCATTGTTATTTTTGAATAAATAGAATTGGCACTGGCAAGATGACTCTAGCTAGAAATCTCAGATTGAGAGAGCTTGAACTATGGATCTCAAACGAGTCCCGTGCAGATTGGGAACGTCAGGCACACCATTGAATTTTTTTGCAGGTGTGTGCTATTTTCCTTATCGATGTTTTCCACACTGTAAAGATTGTGGTAAGTTTCAAATAAAATTTCGCGTATGAATTCCGAAATTCTCAGTACCCACGATCCTCTGTTTGAAAAGCCATAGGTCGAACCACTCCACTAGGTACTACGGCTTTTTTGTAACCACAGACTGACCTGTAAGGTGACTTTGAACGGCTCTAGCTCTCTCGCCCGATCCTCTAAGAGCTGGATAGCGGGTAGTGCGAACTCCTCGCCGCGCAGGCCACGCGACTCCTGCGCACCCAGGAACCACACGTAGTACGACGCCTTCTTTATGTCCTTCTTTAGTCGGAGAGCCATCTTGGACTCTATGTCATTGTTGGCGGCCTGTAACAAGACAGAAGTTAGTTTAGGACGTATCTTACTCTATAGATTTTTTATTTAAGGACGGCGAAAACATGAAGAGGTTCTCAGTTCGTCGGTTTTTTTCAAAATGTGTGTTCTACTGTATGTTATATATGACGACTACGTTTGCATTTAATTATTTTTGGTTGAAAAGGTGGTTGGTTCATTTTACTCTGATGCAAACTGATAAGTAAAACTAAAATTAAATTGACAATGGGACCTAAAATGATTTCTCAAATGGTTATTGAGGTATTTTATATAGTGAAAGCATATTTAGATGGTGCGAGAAATATTTCCTGAGGTACATTGGTGTCGATGATAGATCAGTTATAAATTCACGGCCGCGCGACTCCGCAACAATACTGGCACTATATTTCTCGCACCGTAATGAAGCTTTTCGTGCATTGCTCTCGGAAATCATCAGTCGCTGAAGAGAAAATGTAAAGGTTGACCTTAGGAGTTCGGTTATTTACTTAAGAAGCTCACTTATGCATGATCCCGGTTGGAGTTATCTTATGCGTAATTGAATAAAAAAAGGATTACTTGTGTGTACGGCGACTAACAGTCTAGTGATTAGTTCCATTATTATACATTTATATCGTGATTTTATTTAAAAAATTATTAATTATATTTTTATTGGCATTAGCGGAAATTAGATTACGAATAAAATTACGGAATGGAAAGTTATGTTTTGCGACACATTAAGTTACGAAGTATGAGAGAACCAGAAACCTACCACGTTATTTCAACCGTTTAACATCTTAGCTGTCTCAACTATGTCGATTTTATGTTAATAATTCGACGCACCAAGAACCCAATAACGGGGCCATGGTTAGCGCCCCATGTGTCAGTCCAACCAATGAATATATTACTATAAATCAATTCTAATCCTATCGCCCACATACCTCCGCGTAGACGCGGTCGCAATTTAGAAAACAATTTGAAACCCAAGGTTGATATGAAGCAACGACCGCGTGTGAAAATTCGTAATCGTCATAACACAAACAAAGTTAAACGTGTGTCCAGTGCCCTTATTTTATTAGTTGCGTAAATTGTACGGGCATTTGTAAACCCACCTGCGATAGAATAGCAAATAGATACAGCAGGTATACTGAATTTAGAATGGTATTATGTGAGCTAAATTGTGAGCGTGAATGGAATAAGATATCAATAAAGGGCTATGATCATAATAGTTTCGTAATAGTAAGCTAGATTGTAGCTTCCTAATGATGTAACATCATGTTTCCTATTATTATTATTTTTTTATCTTCTAACGCTTTTTGTAACAAATACTTCGTTATTTTTATTTTATTGGTAAAGGTATTCTATTCTTTTTTATTTATTCCTAAAAAAATTATACAAGATTGCGAATTATTCACTTCGTTAATATCGATGTCCTCCACGACGCACCCGTCCACCACGAACTCAGGAGAATATGGCCTCCTAACTCCTAACGCAATCGGAATCATAATCTTTTTCACCGCTTCTCTCTGTCACACGGTACAGGGTTAGGGTAGAAAGGGCTGAGGAATGCGATCGCGAACGTCAGCGTGTTAGACAATATGGATTCAGTACGCTTAGTATAAGTTTTACTTCACCAAAATACTTCTCGATCGCGTTTACGTAAATAAATCAATTCTATGGAAACATGGATGCGCGGCCGCGGAGGCGCTGTCCATGTTTCCATAGAATTGAAATTTTTACGTAAACGCGATCGAGAAGTATTTGGTGAAGTTAAACCTATACTAAGCATACAGGTAGGTATATTCCGTCCGCTCGGGTGAGCGAATATGACTCTTTAATACGAACTTTATGCTAAATAAGAGATCACAAGACACATAAAACAGCTGCCCTCAAGAATTATAAGTGTATATGTATGTACACAGGTTTGGGTCGTTAGTAACTAGATACCCATTTGACGAAGATATAGAACGACAAGCAAATATGAATAGAGTAAGTATATTCCTTCATCAAGTTCAAGCCATGTGTAAATGTGCATTCAAGAATTTGCATTTAAAGGAAGTGCATGTTATTATCCGGTTTATTGGTATAATGTGCTCTCGTTCAAGTTCGAGTCGATATTTGCCAATTTTGTCGTTCAAGTTTCTCAAGTTTAACGTGCCTCGCGTCATTATTTTTACTTCCTTACCGTTATGTGCTACATATTTCGGCAAAGATATGCAGGCATTTCAACTTCGCTTGTTAGTGGTTATAAATTAATGTCTTCGCCAATATTCCCTCTAACTACAGTTCCGCTAAAACAATAAGTTACGAGTACAACGGTTTTATGAACACAACACTCGGAAGAACAGACTTGATAGCTTTACATTCAATAATTGATTGATTCCGGCATTACATCGCAGAGCTCCATATCATTCAACTACGACCTCTTTATCTGGCTCACCCGCTACCATAGCAGCGTTTCATTTACTGGAAACAAACAGCTTAAGTTAATACATAAATTTTTAAAAAGCAGTTTCCACTTATAGCTAATTTTAAACATATTTATGCTCAAATATACTCTTGTATGAATTTACTACTACTTAAAAAGAAAATACAATTAGCTAACCAACCACATTATTCAATTTATAACCAACTGAATGAATGCTATTCAGGAACGCCATAAATCACTGGTTTGCGAGAGGTTTGGGCTGAGATTGGGTTGAGCCTTATTTATTTATTTACATAGCGAATTAACAGAAAAATAAGGCTCATCCCGAGCTCAGCCCATCCCTATCCTCTCGCAAACGATTGAATTACCGCTCGCAAACCGTGTTGGGCCGTTCCTGAATTTAGCCCCAAACCTACGCTCAGAATGAGATTAACACGCGGATTAAGGAGGAGGAGGATTAAGGGATCTCTACCAGTCAACCAAGTGGATGAGAGGAGCATTTAGCAAGGGACCGACAAAGAGTAAGTAAAAAAGTCACAAATAAAAGCTACAATAAAGTTTTGTTTTTTATATTAAGTCAAGAGCTTGAATAAGATTTTTTTTTGTGCTTTATGCCTAATAAGAATAAGTAAATAAAATTAAATAAAAATACCTACACTCCCCTTTTCCAGCAATTTTTCAAATAACCAGTCCGTTGACTCGTAATAACTTTAGTCACACGCTACATCTAAACATGCTCTTTATGAAATGACCAATCCATCATTTGATTGCAAATCTTGTTAAATTACACGAAATATATTGCAAAAGATTAAATTATTACTGTTAGTGTGAGCGAGGCGTTGGATTAGTTCGGCTATTTCGGCCATTATATCAGTTTTTGCTAAAGTGGGTAGGGTATACCCGGCAATTAGTGGTCAACTAGTAGCGAGGCTAAGTTTAACAGCCAAGTGGGGGCAGAGCAGAAATTTATTTAAGGCCCTACTGAGCTTTTGACGCATTAATTGCATTCATTTAATGTCGTGCTGTATCATACTTGCAATGCTATAATCCTGAAATTCATGTGTAAGATATTTGAGGATTCACTCTAATGGCAAGTGTTTATCGAAACACGATTACTTGTAGTTCGCTCGATAGAAAAAAAAACAAAAGTCGTTTCTAAAAAATAAAATAAATTCGTAGTACGAAGTAAATACTGCACGGCAGGTCATGACTTTTTGAATGTTAATAAAACAAGATGTTTTCTAGGACGTAGTGTTGCTACATTTTTTTAGTAATACGATGAAAATACCTTAATACACGCGCAGTCTAACCAACCTATCTTGAGCCATCGTGCTTCCCATGTCCGATAGTCAGCAGCGCTAGTTCTCTCTTCTCGGACGGGGAACTTGTGTGGCTCGCGCTTAAACGGGACGGACGACGGACGGACGGGACGAGCCGCGCGGCTAAAATCGACCGTCTAAATGGCAATTCGGCTAGACTAAAGCCGCAAGCCCCAAAGTTGGGTAGCATCCGACTTAACCCGTGTAAACCCCTCATTACGCACGGCTTTGATTATAGCCGCTCTCACGCACACATACACGAGTGCATAGAATACCTAAAATCGATTAGCGCTAAAAGCTCGATAGGGCCTTAACAGTACTGTAAAACAAGTTGTGGTAGCAGGTGGTGAAGGGTACTAACAACCCGATTCCCCCCGGGTTGACTAAACTTTTGAAGTTACCAGCCGCACCATATTACTGCACTTTCAAGAAGAGGATAAATGGGTTTTTAGATTTTTTTTGCTCCGGATTTACTTGCATTAATGTTCACGCCCCGCCACTGCGTGGTAGTCTAGTGGTTTGACCTATGGCCTCTCAAGCAGAGGGTAGTCAGTTCGAGCCCGGGCTTGCACCTCTTAGTTTATCGGAATTTACATACGGAATCACATTTGAAATTTTATCATGAGTTTCACGGTGAAGGAAAACATCGTGAAGAAATTTGTACACTCCTGCGAAGCAATTCAATAGTGAGCGTGCCAATCCGCACTGAACCCGTGTGAGAACAGCCAGCGTTGCCAGATTTTTTTTCAGGCAAAGCGCGATTCTTTCGTCGAAAGCGGGCGGGACATACTAAAAAAACGTATTAACTCGATGGTTTTTCAATTATCATCTTTGATTTTTGATTTGAATTCCAAATTACGATATCAATAAAGTAAGTAGATAGCCAAAAAAGCCATATATCGTCGCACAGTCGAGCAACCCCTCAGAAGCGGGACTGAGCATATCCCGCACAGGACATTAACTTTGAGCGAAAAATCGGGACATCTTCTGGCATCGCTGACTTTAGCCCAAGCTCTCTCATTCTGAGAAAAAGCCCCCTATCCAGCAGTGGGAGGACGTGCATAGGTCGAAGATGACGATGCCAAGAGTGAAATACGAATCTGGCTCACCCGCTGCTGCGATATCACCTAGGCAGTCTAAAATTCAGTCCTAGAACTAACTCTCAACTCTACCTACATACCGCAACCTGTCAGTACACTAGCCCTATAAGGTTAAAGTTAGAAGGATGCTGCTCACATAAAATTCAAGCAATGTAGCGAATGACCAACGTACAAAGTAGGGGAACGGGCGGAGAACGTGGTCATTCCCTTATCCGATACTTGTCTTAGATAGAACGAATTACAGAATAAATATACCGTTATAGGATTTGCACTTAAATTGCATGTAAATTGTTGAGTGGTAAAGTAGTAAATTAGGTTTAGAGTTCTTTGGCGGATTATTAGTTTAGGTCATCATTTACTATCAATACATGCAATAAGTAAGCGAGTTTAGTTGGCGATACAGCGGGACAATGCACCAAGTATTTTTGGTAAATTTGGCATAGGTTTTAAAGTTTAGGTTTTATTTATATTGCTTGTTACGGCCCTGAATTAGTTTTGTTAACGAACCTTGTTGCGGATATCTATTTTTTTTATTTTTTATTTGTCATGGAACTTTGGGCAATAAATGAACGTTTCAGTTCCAATAACCCAAACGTAACAACCACGCAAATGTAAATGTGCAAAGAACCGAGCCTAGAGGGACACTACAACTCCAAACTATACCGCGAAACCCGGCCACGGAGCATCTAACAAATAACCATACAAATACCACAAAATTGTCTACTCACTTATCTAAAAATCCGTATCAAAATCTAGCAGCCTGCGATAAAGGCACCGACATTGGTATGGTTTGGAAAATACCAACAATCAAAAGAATAAAGCCCCAAATCCTACAAAACGTACCTAGGTATCTCTAATGACTCGAGTCCATGTATAATGTTTACCTGACGAAACCTTAGTATCTAGGTACATATGTAGAGATATTAAACACCACGTTAGTTAAAATGATTTTTCCTCTTATAGCAAAATATTTTCGATATGTTCAATGCAGATTTAATAGAGCATCGTTACGTAAGTTAGTACGCATAGAGAAAAAAAAACGAAGTACAAACACAAATTAAGGATGTACCTGCCTATTATATGCAAATATTATGTTAATAGATGTATAGAGTACGTATGACAATATGTCATTGTATATTTTCTTGCGTCATAATTCTAAGTGTTGATATGTGAAGAGCGAAGACAATTCACTATTAACGGAGCTCGTTTTTATTACATTTTAGGAAGTAGATAAATAAAGAGAAGAAAACGCTAATTCTGCATAGCTTAAGCTAACGGCTATGCTCCCTGAACGCACAGAAGATCCAACAAGTGGAAGCAATGGGGTGATCCTATCGGACTGAATTTTCTAATAATGTGATGTGCGCTAAGGATCGGAGCTAGGAGTGTTGACAATGGATTAAATCTACTCGTTTCCAAAATGATTAAGGGGTACAATTTGACAAGAATATTACTACAGTAATTTTTACACAACCAACCTGACGCAACACCTCAACAACCAATTGGTCCATCAGTCCGATTGGAAAGAATTTGAAACAAGAACTTAACATATACGAGGATGCTTCACCCAGCCAGTTGCCAACAATGGACCCAAACTATTTATTAATAATTAAAACAGTGCGTGAAACGTGTGTACAGTGCCGCTGTAATATTGCCATGCTAACCAATCCATGTAACGCATAATTAACAACCAATAACATTGCAATCAGCGTAAAGGTTAAATAAACTTGCGTATCAATCAAGACAATGCAGTTTAATCAAAATGAAAATCGAACTCTCTTTCGAAATTCCGGACTGAAGGTCTATCTAGTGTGTATTGTTATATTTGACAACAGCCCAAAGTACACACTTTCACTGCGACGAATTAGGTAACTCAACAATACCGCCTTGTGCTGTGGGTAGATGCCATAATTAAATTGAACCAACTCACTCCGTTAGGGCCGGCCGAATAATTGCCATTTGATTCGACCAATTGAATGTCATGGAAATAATTGTATTGTTTGTTGAGTAATTGCTATGAAATTGAATGAATGACTAGAATAAGTACTGTAGACATTGTAGTAGTACGAGTAGTAAGGTTGATAACCTGTAGTTTGCAACATACTGTGGATGGTCTACATGAGGATTTTAGTGGACTTCTTAAATATCCTGGCGTTCTGGCGGTCTTGAATATTATAATTTTAAATGATTACACATTTAGCAGCATGCAAAATGTATACCTTAAATGTAATGGATTTAGATGAAAGCGAATGTAGGCAATTGTTATTCATCTTTCATACCAGAAATATTTAGGAAGTTTACTTATTGTTTAGAAGTATGCGTAAATAAATTAGAACACAATGCCAGTACCTACGCCTATAGGTACTACGAGTAGGTATGGTAATCCCTAGATTACCATAGTAAAACCTATTTTACGCCACATGTCGATTATCTATATTATAATTTATAAAATATCTATATATGATCGATCGTCTATATTTACACTTTTATATGTTGTTAGACTCGCCTTATTCATTTCATCTAGCAACATCATTCATTGGCTCTTTAACTTCCCACATTTGTTAACACAAAGACGCCACTAAAAACTCTAAAATTACCAAAAATACAGCACTTAAAACATTGTTTAAAAGTAATTGTCATTAAGCAAGGAGCAATAAAGCTGGTTGCAAAGCCTCGACGCTCCAGTTTCGTCGCTAATCGTGCTTGTGGGTAATTTTATTGTTCCAAGCGTGTCGTAACGGTGCTAACGGTCACTGCTACACACGTGCCGTACTGTCACTGTTCACTAGGTCGTAGGTCGGAAGTGACAATGGTCGCGAAAATGTGGAAGTGACAGCACCGATACGCTACATCGATAAAAATATAACTGGTCCGTTATAGATCGAGTCATTCATGACGACGCGTGCCGTGGTTCTTAATACAATGCCATTAATCTAATTTTGACAAATTCACGCGCCTTCGGGAATGGAAATAGTTATTTACCAAAAAACATTGGACACTTATTTTTTCTTTTGTTAATTGAACAAAAAATGATTAAGATATAGCCTGTTAAGTTTCCGAGTGACGTCGCGTCTATGTACACTGTACACTTATTACTTAGATGTAGCGTCACGGGCCGCTACTCCCGAACTTTGACGAGCTTTGACTTTTTCATTTTGCTTTTCATTGACAAAAAGAAAAAACTCGTGTACTAATATTTTTTGATAATCTAACTGACGGACTAATTATAAATAAGTGTTTTTTTTTAACTCATGTCATGACATTATCCTATTGTTACAACTTCAAGTTGACACTGAAAAGAGCAAGAGTCAATGACATAGGGAGGATAATTCGTTGATTAAGTTCTATTAACGTTTAATGGGAGCATCTGTTTGAATACTAAAGTTGTGTTTGCTTCACGAAGTAGCTGCCTCATCATATTAATAAAATACTTCAAATGAATGAATCTGTCCGACCGATTTCGGTCACGGCGACCGCTTCGACTCCTAATCATTACGGCATTGAGATGGCTAGCGTAGCCAATTTTGGTGGTGAATCAAATAAATATCAATACTTCAAATTTATACTGTTCAGTCTAATAATTATAATCTCTTGTTGGGTACTACGATTATACCAATGTTTGATCGAGTGGAACCTCAGCTAATTAAATTCCTACAGTCTTGATAAAGCGATCTTAGTTGCCAGTTGAGGATTGGAAGAGAGCTTTCATGATAAGTTTCTTAGGAAAATACGGTATTTTCCCCTTGCCAGAGTTCGGTAGTTGGTAATACTGAAAGCTGCCAGCTTTCACATCACATCCTTTAGTAGCCTTTAACGATATTGACGGTAAGAGACAGATCCCTCCTCTTCTAAAACCGTGTATAGCACATACACATCAGTTGTTTTTATGAAACTCGTGAGGAAAGGTTCGGAAGACCCAGTTTTACTTTTAGGCATCCTACCTTCTATGTGGCCATTAAACCAATTATGTTTGAAATCAGAGGTCGTGAGTCGGTTCACACAATACACAGATAGGTACGGTACCTACACGTCTACTAGTGCATTGAAAAGTAACAAATTGTATTTGTGTCATTGCCCTCAATACCAAACTCCACAAAACAATAATACTATGTATGAAACATACTAAAAGAAGCACGGTTCATTTTATTAGAGTACATTTAAGTTTCAATGAGATCTCATTTTAATTACACACTGCCAATTACCATTAAGAAATAACAACCCATATCTGCACAATAAAGTAATGACTGGCTTTATTTGACTTCACAAATATAATAACAATGTGAAGCTTAACAAAGAGTGAGCGAAATAAAAGCAGCCGAAGATTGAGGCCATCGGGTTAGGAGGTTCCCACATCAGGCTTTGTGTGGTCAGCTGTTGAAAACCCTGGGAGCTGAGCGGCGTGACCTTCGAGTTTCGGGTGAGCTTTTAGTGGCTGGTTAACTAAGCTCATGCCTGTACATATACGTTAGTATACACATTACTGACCGACCGAAAATAAAGTTCAAGCCGAAACCGAAACCGAATCTTCGGCCTTGGACCCAGGTTTGGCCGAAACTTGTCTTACACATAAATTAAATTGTAACAGGAAGCATGTTCAAATCTACTGTATAAGTAGGTGCATTTACATATGTAAGAAAAATAACTCTTTGTTTATGTTATCTTCATCATCAAAAGATATCCACTGCTGGCCATAAGCCTCCCATAACTGACGATCACGTTCACTCACCCAATGATGCATGACAATTTACAAATATAGAGTTAAAGCGAATCTGAAGTTTCCACCATTATTGGCAAAAACAGAAACTATAGCCGAATTTTTTGGCCGAAACTGGGTGAAACCGAATCCGAACTTCCGGACCAAAGTGACATAGACATTTCTTCTTATTAAAAAAAAAAACTGGTATAACTTGACCTTTCACCCGATACCAGATTTTGGTTGAATTTTGGGACAACCTGTGTACGTACCGCTGCTGGGAAAAGCGCAAGCTTCATCTCAGAACGGGAGGGCTAAAGCTGTAACTACAGACCCAGGAACTTCACAAGACTGACGATGTTTTCCTTCACCGAAAGGCTGGTAAATGTCTTCGACTATGCTTCAAGCTGCATATCCTCAGTTTTCAGCTTTAACGCAAACCACTAATGCAATAGTAATGGTAACAGAAAAACAACATATTACACGGTGACGGCGACCCGTTACCCCGACGGTACCGCTAACGGTTGCGTAACACACAACCTTCGTCTAATTATGCGCATGAAGTGGAATTTGCACTATGAGCTGCGATACCAGAAACCGTTAAGGTATAAAATGTATGTTTGTAAAGTGCTTTTGGACTAAGTAGTCAACGCTGGGAATTAGACTCGGCAATGACACGTGAAATAGAAACAAGGAGTTATCGATATGTGATAATTTAATACCTATTTATTTTATTAAAAACTGTTGTTATTATATTTTTTGTTTTTAAAACGTCGTAGAGAGTGCAAGCACACAGAGAGCAAAAAAAGAGTGTCAGGCGAATGACAGCGGTCAAAAAACGTTTATTATTTTTTTTAACTTTAAAGACTTCACTCATAGTTATTACTTAAATAAATAAATGCGTAAGGTTTAAAGTATTTATTTATAAGTGAAGTCAAGTGCAGATTTCAGTTCAATATGACATTATGCTCATATTATGTGCAATTAACATATGCACGTAATTTCCCGTAGAAACTTGATTTAATCTGACAACAATCCAACTCAATAAAAGACGCTAATGCCACATTTACATTGACTAGTAATAAATAGGCTTGTAAGATATTCATTAGCATGAATTCCAAGAGCCCAGAAGAAAAGGCCTTCCGTCCGCATTCTGTCGCACAGTAATCCATTGTGTGGCCACCACGCCTTTACTGTGTTAGAAAGATTGAGCTAGATAAAAGATGTATAAATAGTTGGTCAGAAAATAATATACAGGGAGTCCACCCGTAGAAAGCGTCCCTGGTTTTTTTAACGGGCGTATAAAACGTCTGTTTGGGGATTTCTCCTTTTTCGTGCTTTTCTCTGTTATTTCGTCACCTGAGCTATTTACTAGATTATGCTATACGTACAATAAGTACCTATGTGACTAGACAAGTGACAAAAGCTCCTAAGCGTTTCAATTAGGTACTCATTGTTAAAGATACCGCTGTGTATGGTTACCACCGTTACAGGGGGGTACCTTTTCTCTGCAGCTGACGTACTTTAATATCTACTAATATTCGGTAAACATAAACACGGTAACATATTAGACATGTTTATGTTCATATTATACTAACAGTAATTGTTAGTAAGAGTACTTGTAAGTCTGAGCACGCTAAGAAGTAATTATTAAATTTATGTTTTGAACAAACCGTAATTTCTTTTAGAATTAATAAACAACGAATTATAAAATGCTCTAAAGTCGTATTGTTTAAAGCACTCACAACGAAAATCGTTTTCATCACTATTTTCATTCAAACGGTATATATGATGAAAGTAGAAAGAGATGGTGATGATGAAAGCGATCGCGAACGCACGACAATACGACTCCAGAGTATAACTGTAGCATTGTATTGGTAACTGATAGACCTGATAGTGTATGAATCCATTGGTTAAGTGAAAAAAAAATTTTTTTTTTAATTACGCTAATTCATTTAATTAACAAATGGGTTTTACCTATCATTTTCACTATGACAAATTCAATAGTATTCAGTAGTATATTCGTGGACGCCTTTTTATAGAAATGACAGAACAATCTGACACATTTTCAAGTTATTTGGTGGAAGTACAGGACAACTCATAAATAACCGGAAACGCCATCTAAAGCTACGGCCAATTCGTAAAAATTGTGTTTGACCAATAAGTGAGGCAGTAATGACCCAAAATAATGTAAAAAATTTACGTCAACCAATCATTGGTTTTAGTTCACATAATAAAAAGTTTTAAAATTATTCCGGTTTATACGCCCGTGGGCCCTTTTCTCAATGAAAATGCAAATCGAGTGAATGGACTTTCTGTACTAAACGCTGTGATTCAGTTTCATTGATGTTTTTAAATTGTATAATTATGTGTATCAGGTTTAATAACTGGTTATAGTGGTTGCACGCGAGGTTTGTGTAGGATTAATTGTCTATGTTATTATCTTAATAGTCGCGCCTCAAATAAATTCAGAGATTAAAGCTGCTGTATAATTATCATTGCTAAATGTTGTAATAAAAATAATGGAATTTGTAAAAAGGTTTGTTCGCACTGACGGAAGTATAATATTAGCAACGTATTAAATTACATAAAGTTGAAAAGAATATAAATTATCATCTTTACAGAATTGTTATGAAATAAACCTAAACTAGTCTGTTAAATTACACGATCAAAAAAGTTCGCCTAATTAATAGTTTCACCATAAATTATGTTATGTATGTAAAGCTTGAGGTCTTGGGTTCGATTCCCGCGTCGGGGCAGATATTTGTATTAAAAATACGAATGTTTGCTCTCGAGTCCTGGGTGTTTAATATGTATATCTATCTAATACCTTTAAATTGTATTTAAGTATGTTTATCCGTTGCCTAGTACCCATAACACAAGCTTTGCATACTTTGGGACTAGGTCAATTGGTGTGAATTGTCCCGTGATATATAATTATGTATTTATATAGGTATATAAAACTCTTTGTTGTACAGTCGAACCATTTGATTTCTGACCCATCGTCATTGTCATAGTAAACATCATAATGTCCTTGTCAAGCAATGTGACGTCCACTTCTGGGCAAAACCATCCCCAAAGAGTAACGATCGGTCCTACGATGCCCGCATCCAAGTGTTTCCTGTGACCTTTACTAGATCGTCGGTCCATCTTGTTAGGCCCTTCAAACGCGACGTCTTCCGTCATTATTGGCCAATGGCTAATAGTGAAAGAATACGGAATACTCACGTCTTCAAACGAATTTAACTCGACATTTTTCGGGCTATTCCCCCCGAGGTCGAGGTTCTTGGTGATGATTTGTGGTTAATTAGTAATTTTATTCGAGATCGATATTTACGCTCGAATCGCTCGATTCATTAGACACTACTTTTTTATATAATACTAGCTGTTGCCCGCGACTCCGTCTGCGAAGAATAAGGATATAAAAAATAGCCTACGACCTATTCTCAAACCTGCCAAATGTAGACAAAAAAGTTTCATATAAATCGGTCAAGGCGTTTCGGAGGTGTTCGATAACAAACACCGTGACACGAGATTTTTATATATTAGAGAAGGAGATAAGCTTGCGTTTGACCACAATCACTCCTGATGGAAAGCGAAGATGAGGCCTAAGATGGAGCACGCTTGCCTAAATAGTAAATGCTCATTCACCCTAGACTTGAATTTAGGGGAATAAGCAGAAGCTGACTTGTTTAAATTGTACTGGGTTTTTGGCATTGTTTTTTTTTACATCTACTGACATTTGCACAAGCCCATAGAGGCCGCCGTTAACGAATAATAATATAATAATCATAACACTAAAAAACCTATACGACATAGTTCTCACTAGCTATAGTTTCGCTATCACACAAAGCGATATCCGCGTCAACCATCTCCATACAAACACTTTACGGTTTTTTGTGCGTCGTCTACTTCGAACGAAAGTCGGAAACAAGCAGAACACTAGCTAATTATGTTTATATCATGTCGATGTGAACACGTCGTTTATTATCTTTTTTCCAAGCTCTGAGCTAATGTAAACTAAGTTTTATTCTATTCTACACAAAGCTTAGTTCGTCTTACGCAGCTATTCACTTTCTTCGTAAAATTTGCGTATGCAGATTAAAGTGCTCATGCATTAAATAACCAGGAACGATGAATCGGTTGAATTGGTTTTTGTGAAAGAGAATAATAGTGGTGTTAAGTAAATAGTTAATTTACTTTTCCTTCCAAACCGAATTGTGAGTGGAGATAGATATTCAGCATGGTTAGATTTTAACGAATTACATATAATTAAAGGTTTTAAATATAACCGTGTACGACAACATCCACTGCATTTCTCTGAACATGCATAAGAAAGACTGTAAGACACTATCCTCTTTTTTTAACAGTATTTTTTCAGGTAGGTAGTAGCAGTTGGTAAAAATAGTGAGCACATTTAAAATGTTTGCGCATTAAAAAAAAAGTCTTTTAGGACCATATTTGCTTTTTCTCCTCCGCATATTACCTACATTCGCTCGCTAGCAAACATTACACCACTTTTTAAAACTATTCCAACCGATAAGCATGTAGGAAAGAAACCATAACATTCTCATCATTATGTGATTACAGATATATTGAAAACGGTAGATATACTATTATAAAAATAACCGAACCGTTTCTTGCCTCCGAACGCTCTCAACCAGCCATCATAATTGAACCAATGCAGCAATGCTGTTGTTGATAAAAGTCAGGTTTCAACTTACGCTGGATTGCTGATGGATAGTGCCGACATTATTTATGTAATGGCAGATATAAATTACATTGTATTACCGATCATCGTTATCATATAATCCAGTATCGCCTGTAAAGTGATATAACTTCCGTTAGTTCATTTCCTTTGGTGTCCGCCGCTTTCATCGGACAACTTTTGGCAATCAATTACATATGGATCTCTCTAGAGATCGGATGCTTCTGTGCAGAAATTTGAGGCATGTAAAGTGTGTGGGTGCGTGCGTCGTTGAGTTAGGTTGACGCTAAACGAACGCAACTAAAACTCATATTATTATCTAACGGTTTTTAAAGAGAATAAAAGTCTTATCACGAATTATTATTGCAGTAGACACATTAACTTATATATTAGAACAATTTGTATACAAAAAAAAAATAATTTTCATTCAATTTTTATGGAATAATCGAGAAAAAATAAACAAAAATGCAACGTTGCCAGCTCAGCAAGTATAAACCCTTTTAACATGCAGAAAAATAAATAATAAGCATAAAACAATAGGTACATAGGACACAAAGTAAGATAAAACTATAATTACCAGAATTAATTCTTCTTCGTTCTAGTCGATTTATAAACAACCTGAAACAATAAAATACATTGTTAATCGAATTCTGTAACAATTGCTTTTCACAAGATATTTCGTCGATGAAATTTAACGTAATATGATATGATCTTTTGTCACTATGTCTATTAAAAACATTTTTTACAAACATTTAAGCTTCAATCTTAATATAGGTATGTATATAACAAAATTTCTGACCAACTCATCAAGCCTTTGGCTTAGAAATTTTTGCATTGAGGGTCCCTTTATGACGTTGACAAGGAACAAGGGTAGATTTTCCGAAATTCCCACGGAACAGGAGTTCTGCGCTGGGAATCAAGCAAGTGTTTTAATAATAAGTGTTTCAATTGTAACCATACTCGTTCAAAACCTGCTAAACATAGTGACATAAGACAACGGTTAAGTTTGTGTTTCTATAGCCTCTATCAACCTGCTGAAACAGGTCTCGTTATCGCGAGGTCGGTGACCGGAGATAAGGCATTAACATACAAACGTTTCCTGGCTGGATGCATTACTTTTAATCTTCGCTGCATTTTGATAGCTGATAAGGTTTATTGGTTTGCTTGTTGGTTTCAATTAATTCGGCGATACTCTTTGTTGAAACAAGTATTATTGGGACAACGATGCGGTTAGCTTTTATAGCTGTGTTCAAAGGAGTTTCCGTTGAGACGGTGAAGGATGTGGATCTTTTATTTAAGTAAATATTTTGCTATACTTGGCTGTATTACACAATTTTGCAAAAAAGAAAATAACTAAAATTTACTTAATCTAAACCTAAACATTTATTTACAAATATCGCCCAGATCACCAAAAGGCTGGCTGCTTTTCCTCGTTGTATGGCAATGCCAATACGTTGACCGAAGAAAGAGCCAGCCCTGTGGTTACCTGTGGATTGCAAAAGTTTACTTTTAGTGAAAAAACCCTGATCCTCTTCGAAAAGGTTCGAAATCATGTCAATGGTCCTTATTTGACACCACTGATCATGAGTTGTCAAAATGCGATTCTCCCACAGAGTTTGAAAGCCAATAGTAAACTGTGTCACTTATTTTCCAAATCAATTGACTATTTATTTGTTTCTAAATAACCAAAAATCAAATTTTACAGTAAATTTATGTACCTAGTTTTCAGAATTAGATTAAAGTGTTTTACTTATTCGAGTTGCGTCTTGGTTAAGGTGATACAACTCCTCTTATT
Organism: Archips xylosteana; assembly: GCA_947563465.1. Classification (NCBI taxonomy): domain Eukaryota; kingdom Metazoa; phylum Arthropoda; class Insecta; order Lepidoptera; family Tortricidae; genus Archips; species Archips xylosteana. Next base: position 9,700,569 of record OX387363.1, read on the forward strand.
CAGAGTCATTTAGTGATTCAGTAACATTTTTATGTAAGGCCAGTTCTACACCGGCGGAACTGTTACGTGCAAAATGTAACAATTGGTCCATAAAAAATATTTGGTCCAAATCGTACACACGGACAGACAGATTCGTCACGATGGGCGATCGTGTGGATCCGACTTCGTAGGGTATAATTTGTTTTCTCACAAAGGCGATGCGGTCTGTAATTTGTTTTCTATTTTCTTGTGAGTGTTTTAATAGTTAGCATTCTTTAATAACATGTTAGTGTAGTTAACTTCGTTTATCACACAATGATGTAAGTAAAAGTAGAAGTGTTTCTGTGGCGTCCATGAATTGTTTATTACGTAGTACAAAGAGTCATTGTATTGTCCATTTGTAACATTTTCGAACGCGCTGTACGCTGATAGAAAGACTAGAGTAGGAATTTGAATGTTTTAATTGTATCTGTTTTTGGATCAATAAATTCTATAACTAGATAACTGACGGCACACTAGCGTCGGTCAATGACAAAGGATCAATCATTTTGACACACGTACAATCGAAGAAACTGAATCACGTACCAGGCTGAACCCTTTTCATTGTAAACGTCATGTTGACATTCCATACATCAGGAAATCATCGTGAAATTGGTTGTAAAAAGGAACGCCATTCAATTTCCTTGAAAGTACCTAGGTACTAATCAGGAAGGGATATTATGCTTTAAATATACAGCGTGTCCCAAAACTCAACCATAAATTGGTACCGGGGGAGAGGCTATCTTGGTATAGTTCTGAAAAAAAAACACAGAACACAACTCTTCTCTCTGGATAAGAGGTCTTGGGTCGTAGTTCCTACACGGGCCCAGTGCGAATTAGAAATTTCACACACACGATTGAATTTCATCGCAAGTATGTGCACGTTTACTTACGATGTTGGCTTTACCGTAAAGCTCAGGGTAAATTTCAAATGTAATTTCGTACATAAATATCGAAAAACACAGAAGCAGGTACGAGCCCACGCTCTGAATGAGAAGGCTTGGGAAGTAGTTTCCACGAGGACCCAGTGCGAATTGGGAACTTAACACCCACGATTGAATTTCTTCTCAGGTATGTGCACGTTTCCATACGATGTTTGCTTTCACCGGTAAAGCTAATGATAAATTTCGAATGCGTAATTTCGTACATATATATCGAAAAACACAGAAGTACTAGGTACGAGCCCACGACACTCTGATTGAGAGGCCGCAGGTTGAACCACTAGGACACCACGCTTTCCAAGTTCATGTACATGTACATTGACATTTTTTTAGAGGGAGGCAAACGAACAAGCAGAACATCTGATGGAAAATGATCACCACCGCCCATAAATATCAACAACTCAAAGAGGGTCACTGATCTGTTACCGTCCTTTAAAGGAAGTATGTACATATTAAAAGAAAGCTCTTTAGCTGGTATAAAAATGGAACTGAATAACCGCCAGTTTAGTAGTTACCTACTTTTCTTTTTTTAATTCTAAGTTTCAATCCTAACACGTGTGAAGTTCTTATTGAAGACATTTTTCCGAATGAATTGCGAAATAAAACAATCCCCCCGGACCTCTGTACTGAGTTGACGTGTGAACACACTTTTACCAAAATTTCTTTAAAAATCTTATTTAAATTACACAAAATTAAATATCAGTAAATATTAGGAGTGCATAAAACGTTGGAGGCAGGTACGCTTACGCCGAAATATCTGCGTCATCGCTGCGCGTCATTGCTGCACGTCACCGCTTGCTCTCCGAGTGCACTGCGCACCCCTAACATACCGCTGCGTTCCTAGTGCTCATCCCGTGGTCGTCGCCCAATCTCGGATACACATGACACATCAAAGCGGTATTTATGAACAAAAATTACTAAACTGACATAATCTGGTAGACATCCTATTTAGAAGTTATTGGAAAAACAGAGACAACCATATCTCTGACTGTAAGGGATTTTAAACTACAATACTTGCACTCAAAGTGAAAGGAGATCTCTGTTGAGTGGGCGTTGGTGAATTCTGTATCGGATTCTCGATCGGCGACCAAAGTAGTTGACCCTTATTGTGTCGCATGCTTTTTAACAGCTACTGGTTTCTGTTTCCCTGGTATTTTGCTTATGAGAGCTATGAGCGATCGTAATACAAAGACTAAACGTACCCCACCCTCCTCCCCTGCGCCGGCATTGTCGTCCACTGGTGGACAAAGCAGCGAAAATGCGTCGTCAGCGATGGTTAGTGCGTCGGCGCTGCACAATAGTGGATCAACACCGGATCTCAGAGCGTTGGCAACTAATATTCCTGAACGTAAAGCGAGGAAGAGGGGAGGGGAAGAACTTAATTTAGCTACGTTAAGGGACATGTTCGCGTCCTTTTCTAAGCAGCAGGATAAAAGGTTTTCGGAGCTCAAGAGCACTATCATTGATTTAAAAGAGCAAAACTCGGAGCTTACAAAGAGTGTAGAGCTCATGTCTGATAAGTATGATGAATTCTTGGTTCGCATTTCGGAGCTGGAAGCGAAGCGTAAAGAGGATGGCTTACGGATCCTGTCCCTTGAAGAAAAACTAGAGACCATGGAGCGCAAAAATAGAGACACTGGCATTGAATTACGGAATATCCCTAAAACTAACGGTGAAACCAAGGAAACTCTATGTAATATTGTAGTGAATCTGGGAAAGGCAGTGAAGACAGAGATTAATGCGAATGATATTAGAGATATTTATCGCTTAAAATCTAAGGACTCTTCTGAACCCATCATTGCTGAACTGACCTCGGTACTGGTGAAGGAAAGAGTCTTAAAAGTTGTCAAACAGTTCAATAAGACCAAGCCTGTCGGAGAGAAACTTAATACCACGCACTTCCAATTCCAGCAACCAGTGAAGCCGGTGTTTGTTTCTGAGACGCTAACATCCAAAGCGCAAAGACTTTTTTCTGCAGCAAGAGCCGTACAGAGGGAACACAGTTATGCATTCTGCTGGACCTCGCATGGGATTGTATATCTTCGAAAGGATGAAAACTCGCCGCTTGTAAAAATTAATAATGAGGCTAAATTGGACGCGATTAGGAGGATTTTGTGACTGTTTCATGTTATTCGTTTTAATAACAGTATAATTGTTTTATATAGCGTACACATAATAATACTTTCTTACCTTATAGCTGCGGCAATTTACACAAACATACAAACTATTCATATATGTATTCCATACTTCACAATATTATATGCAAAGACATACACATACAAACACACACACACACACACGCTTTACCTCGGTTTACCTCTTAACTACGTAAAATGGACACTCGCAGTTTATGAAGATTTTAAAATTTCCACTAAATATTCGATAATATTAATAATGTTATAAATGATATTGACAATATGTCAGTTTCAAAGTCTTATTCCTGTGATGTTGATAGCTGTTATAAACGAGTACCACAAGCTTCCTCGTGTTTATCAGTGCTAACGCAGAATATACGCAGTATCAATTGTAATTTCAGCTCATTTGAAGTAATGCTCAGCAGACTCCGCATTGATTGCGACATATTGATATTAACAGAGTGTTGGCTGAAACAATTGCCTCAAATACCAATATTACCGGGCTATAACTCGCACACTACACAAAGTAACTGTAACCAAAATGATGGGATAGTTGTTTACGTAAAGGATCATATCAGTTACTCAATTGATGAGCCACCTCTACTAGCCGGTAATGGTCTGATAATTAAGATTGGACGCCAGATTGCCATTGCTGCCATTTATCGGTCACCTTCAAATCAAAATACTGAATTATTTCTGACATCCCTAGATCAAATATTATCTGATTTATCTATGTTTAAAAATGTTGCGATTATGGGAGATATCAATATAAATATTACTCCAACTGCCATAGATACGTCTGCTGAACGTTATCTTACTCTGGCTGCTTTCCATGGACTCTTACCAACGCACACTCTAGTCACAAGAGATGATAGTAATACTTGTATTGACCATGTGTTGCTAAAAAGTAAAAACCCTTCACATACTGTTGTTCTTCAAACTGCAATCACAGACCATAAACCGGTCTTATTATTTCTGAAGCACAAGATTAGTCGTATTTTTTCTGTAACCACGCACACTAAACTTAATTTTGAAGATTTAATATCAGATGTTTTAGATATTAACTGTCAGCCTATTTATGAATCGCTTGATCCAGATTTTTGCGTAAATTATTTAATAAAATCCTTACAAACTAGTATTGACGGAAATACTAAAATTATTACTCTATCGAATCGTAAAAAGGTCATTAAGCCATGGATTACACCAGGTCTTCTAAGATGTATAAAACATAGAGACAAATTGCATTTAATGTCAAAGAGTTCTCCTGACAATGTCATTCTTAAAACTACTTATACACGCTATAGGAATTTTTGCAATACACTACTGAAAAAGGTTAAAAGGTTATATGATAAAGAACAAATACGTAAAGCTGGTAAAAACAGTAAAAAGATTTGGGAAGTAATTAAGAACATTGCAGGTACTTCTAAAGTTAATGTTTTTCCAAAGGAGTTATTGTCATTGAGTCCATCTCCCCAACAGTCAGTTAACGAAGTGAATAAGTATTTTGTTGATATAGGAAGATCTTTGGCTGTAGCGCTACAAAATAATAATAATCATGCTAGTTTAAATTCGTGTCATGCTTCGCAGGATGTTGATCGTAATAGTTCGGCATCTTTTGTTCTGTTAGCTACTGACGAGGATGAAGTAAACCGTCTTATACTTGGCTTAAAAAACACCTGCTCAGTGGGATGGGATAATATCACGAGCGCGGTACTCAAATCGTGTAGGGAGTTTCTTGTCCCTCCATTAACTCATATTTTAAACAATTGCTTGAGGATGGGCGTATTTCCTAAAGCTTTTAAACGTTCAGTTATTACACCAGTTCACAAGGGAGGCGATAGAGACCGTGTCGGAAACTTTAGGCCCATTTCTATTCTACCAGCACTGTCCAAGATCCTTGAAAAGATAATTAATGTCAGGCTCATTAACTTTTTTGAAACCAATAATGTAATATCTAAAAATCAATTTGGTTTTCGTCGTGGTTTATCGACGAATGATGCAGTGCACACTGTCACAGATTTTGTAGCTAAAAGTTTAGATAAGGGGCAGAAGTGTATTTCCATATTTATTGACCTTGCTAAGGCTTTCGACACGGTCGCAGTCCCAAAATTATTGGAGAAGCTGAAAAGGCTAGGAATTAGAGGGTTACAGCTAAAGTTACTGGAGAGCTATCTTTCTGATAGATTTCAATGTGTTAAAATTGGTAGTTTTATAAGTGATGAGCTCCAAATTTCTTATGGCGTTCCACAGGGCAGTATTTTGGGACCCACGCTTTTTCTTGCCTATATTAATGATCTGTTGTCCCTGACAAACATCCCAGGAAAAGTCGTGTCTTACGCAGATGACACTGCGTTACTCTTTGCCGCGGACACTTGGCCTGATGCTTTTAAGGCTGCTCAAGAGGGGCTTAATGTAGTAACAAGTTGGCTTAGAAACAATGTACTAACGTTAAATGTAGACAAAACAAAATATATCGCTTTCTCTATAAGAGATGCTGGCCAACCTGGTGAAGCTCATGACATATATGTACATGAATGTAATTCAATGGGAAGTATTGCATGCTCTTGTAGGACTTTAGAACGTGTACCGACAATTAAGTATCTTGGAATAGTTTTGGACAAGAATCTAAATTTTAAGCACCACATAATTTCACTCTCTGCCAAAATTAGAAAACTCATTTATGTTTTTAAAAGCCTGAGGCACGTGGTTGATGCAGTATTATTGAAACAACTCTACTTAGTTCTGTGCCAATCTATCACGTCATACTGTATTTCTTGTTGGGGTGGGGCTCATAAAACGACCTTATTGTCCCTAGAGATAGCCCAGCGTGCAATACTCAAAGTTTGTACTTTTAGACCTATCTTGTTCTCTACCAATCTTTTATACCAATCCTGTGATGTACTCAATGTTAGACAACTGTTCCTGCTCAGCGTCATCATGAAGCAACACGGTCTAACTATTTATGATAGGTCAATCTTCAAGAAACGAAGAAAGGACATTGTCGTACATCAGCCTCTAAAATTCCGTACTTCATTTATAAAGAGATTTTTCTGTTTTCTTGGTCCCTACATATATAATAAAATTAATAAGTTAAAATTTGTGCATCCATTAAATAGGATCCAATGTAAATCTGAGATAAAAAAATTGCTACAAAAATTTACTTATGAGGAAACTGAGGAACTTCTTATTATTCTACGATAATGTAACGATAAATATAACAGATATGTACTCGACTCGAACATGCATACACTCACGCACTCATGCACATACACACACACACACACACACACACACACTCACACATACACATAATAGCTGCTGTTTTTGGCTTTGGTTCTGTTAAGCATGTTAAATAATGTTCTCTGTATTATACTCGTATTCCTATTTTCAAGTATTGTAGGATTGTGTTGTTGCTAGATTTCAGCACTTTTATTGCTTTCATGGAAGAGCTCCGACTGCTGAAATACAGGTTTTAAACCTAGTTTGGCAGCTGTGGCCCATTTTATTTGTGATTTTATCTAGTTTCCACATATATTTGTATAAGATACCTGTACATTATTATGGAAAATAAAGAATTATTATTATTATTATTATTATTAATTCCGGAACCGGAATCAAACTTTCGCCGTCGGTCATTACGGTTCCATTCAATAAACTGTTTGCTAAAGCGATCGCGATCCGATGCGCAGTTTTCACCGGGCTTTTGTTAGTCGACCAGCGGTCAGCAGGCATTGGATGCAAAGTTGTATAATGTTATCGTTTTGTTGCAAATGTGATAATGATGATGCCTTTCTCGTTTTATTGGTTGTCATTTCGCCCATGTGTCGAATTAAGAGTGAATGAATTTTATGGTACACCTACTTTCTTTCATGTTTGTGGCTAATCTACGTAACCTCCTTAATATTACGTTTAAAGAATAAAAATTAGGCTGGCTTCCTGGCTTCCTGGCTTCCCATCCCATCTAGTTAGTCAGACGACTAACTGACTGACTGACTGACAGATATGATACAGTACAGCGCGCAGCTTTAACCACTGGAGTTAGTGATGAGCACTAATAAAAGTTTTTAGAATTTCCCACGGGATGGGAAACCAGCCTGCTTTTTATTCTCTGTCAAGTCAGTTAGTCACGATACTGTTTTATAGGTGTAGATAATGATGTTTTTAAAGTGTAGCTGCAAATCAAACCAATCACAATCACAGTTGAGTTGCTGCTTTGGATTGCTTAATATGAGCCAACAATAAAATTTTGGTTTGTCAGAGACAAAAACAAGCCTTGCTTTCATATCCTAACTAATTTTGTTAGGCCTTCGCCATGTCATTAAAGTTATCCACGCTCAAATTAAGGTAATTAAGTGTCAGATATCACGTGTGTAATAATTTGTGCGTGCCGGGTAACGAACCTTGGACCAGTTGCGAGCATGGCATACCTACCTACGCGCTTGCGTGCAATGAGCGCACAAAATGCGACTATTTGGAGTACAGTCGGGAAAAAGTAACCGCTTAAAATTATTAATTAGGTGTCTATACTTCGTTTTTTTAGCATTAGAAAGATGGTAAGCGGTCTTGACGTGTCTTTTTATTAAAAAACACTGGTCATGTACAATACGACCTCACGACCTCACGACTCACAAAATTACGCTCGTGTGGCCTCTCCCTAAGATGTACATTGCCTGGAAGAGATCGCTTTGAAGCGATAAGGCCACCTATTGCTTACCTTGTATTTTTTATGAACTTGTTTTTTTTGTATTGTTTTCTTTGTCGTGTACAACAAAGTCATTGTATTGTATTGTACATTAAAAAAAACAATCCCTCGTTCCAAACACCTATTGTATTTTCCAATTCATAAAAACCCGCAACACTGCTCAAACATAAATAGGTCAATTATCTAGAGAAGCTAGAATTGTGTTGCGAACGTCTTTTTGCAGTTTCATTAGAAACTGTCGCACTGTCCGTATCACGCGATCCGTTTGCGGGAATTTCACAATAACGCGGCAACTAGGCGTGGATTTGGGTTGGTGGTAAAAATGGATAAATGCTTTCGGTTGGTGAAATTTACACATACACATACTATCAAGTCTCCTTCCCACTAAGATTGTAGGGGTAGAGACTATTTGTTTCCACCTGCAACGATCCTGGCATACATTTTTCGCTTCCACAACACTCATTAAGTAGCCTTTTCATACACGCTCGCCGGTTTCGAGTACACTTGACTTGACCCATGGAATGTCCATTTTGGTCTCCCCTTCCAACATTTATATCCACACTCGTCTTATATACCTATCTCTTTTCTAACTCTTTTCTTTCATTCGTTTTCTCCACATGCCAAAACCAACTTAACATTCCTTTCTCTATAAAGGTGCGACCAAACCGCCGCTTAGGGCCACGCCCACGGCGACTTTTTGTAGCGATGCAGTAGCGATGCTGTCGCGCGTTCGCATCGATACAGTCGCGATGCGGTCGCTAGCTGTGTACCCTCGCCCACATAACACGATTCAGTCGCGATGCAAACGCGATACCGTCGCGCTTCTTCTTTTCAACGCTCTGTCAAATACAACAGCTCTCACTCATACGCCATGACATCGGAATGTCAAACGCGAAGTTGAACCCTACAGAAATGCAGGTAGATATCGCTCTGCACGCCATGACTGATATATAAGTCGTTGGCGTAGAACCTGCGGTGCTGATATATGTGTCGTTGGTGTCGAAAAGGTTAAAAAACGGTGACGTTACGGAATCGAAGTGACGCACCGTAAACGTCACAACTTAACTAAGGAGAGCACGGTAAATTCTGACGTTTACGGCACGTCACTGCGATGCCGTAACGTTTCCGTATTTTAAACAGCGGTATGGCCGAACCAACAATATCTACATCATCATCTGCATCATCTTTCATGCCACAGCATGGAGCGGGCGTGCGAAACTGACAAGTGGGAAAAACCCAGTAGTAGATCACATCCCTGCGCTAATAAGAGCGGATTACTGAGATTATTTTCCCACTCGTGCGCAGTGTAACTAATCAACAGAAAAAAAAAACAAATGAAAATTTTTACTTACTATATGGATATTTATTTACGCTAGCTACGGAGGGAATTTCATAGAAATAAGGTATAAGTTCGCGTAGCTAGCGACACGTCGTCTGCTGCTGCTGCGTGGAGTCGGCTGCCAACTTATACCTTTACTGTATTGTAACTGAACTTACGTAAGTTTGCCCAATTTAAGCTCAATCGGAGTGATTGAAAAATTATTTGCAAATTTTGAAACCAAATAGAATACACAACAACATATAAATAAACAAACTATATCATTCATGCTTATGATGAGCGATATTGCTCATTAAGCATAGACTTAAAGACAAGTATAGATTATAAAGATTTTCTGCGCCTTGAGTCCATCGTTAAGTAATGTAATTTTAAGCCCTAAACCGGTCTAGACTCCGGCGCAGCTTCGGGAAGTTGGCAATAGGCCTTGAATTCGATAAGGCTGCTGCGGCTTTCCTATTTCCAATTATAGAGAGAATGGCGCTTTGACGAACTCCACGAAAGAACTAGATTTACGATTCGATCGATGTTTCATGCACTCCTAGAATGTAACTATTTTTTCTTAAAACAATAGAATTATAAACAATAATATATAGGGAACATTCCTTTGTTTATTGTGTTTTTATTTATTGTATGTAGTTATAGATATATTTTATAATAGGTTTCTTCTTTATGTATTGTACTTTTAAACACTGTTTGTTTTTTCACATTTAGTTCGGATCATTTTTGATCCCCCTTTCATCCACTGGAAAGTTGACTGGTAGAGATATTTTGATGGGATAAGATCGCTTTTGTACATGAGTTTGCCTACAAAAGAGAATAAAAGTATAATTGCTGAAATATTATAAATGCGAAGGTTTGTATAGGTAACGCCACCAGAGTTGAGGCCATGCACACAACCACATCTCATGTAATGACAGCGGGATTTTGACGTTGTGTTGTCGTTAAACGTCAACACAACGTCAAAATCCCGCTGTCATTACATGAGATGTGGTTGTGTGCGTAGCCTCAACTCTGGTGGCGTTACCTCTATGTGCATGTGTGTGTGTTTTTTACTTCTTCACACTTAAACGGCTGGACGGATTTGGATGATACCTAGGTATTTGGTGTGTAAAGAGCGGGAAGTTTGGAATATATTTGTCGTAGTCACTAATTGTTGTTTATTTTGTGTATTTATTTATATGTTATATTCCTTTCTTCTCTCTCTACATAAATTACTGTACGCCTATCTTTTAAGTTTTTCCTTTCATACCAGGTTAGCTTGAAAAGATCCCTTTTAGGGATAAGTTCGCCTTTGTACTCTTTTTGTGTTTTATGTACAATAAAGCATTTACATACATACATAACACATAGGCTATTTTTTATAAATAAATAAATAAATATCACGGAACAATCTTACACAAAACGACCTAGTCCCAAACTAAGCAAAGCTTGTACTATGGGTACTAGACGACGATAAACATACTTATATAGATAAATAAATACTTAAATACATAAAAAACATCCATAACTCAGGAACAAATATTCGTGCTCATCACATAAATAAATGCCCTTACCGGGATTCGAACCCAGGACCTCTTGCTTCGTAGGCAGGGTCACTACCAACTAGGCTAAAGCGGTGGGTCGTTATCTCGACATTCCTACGGGCTCGAGATAAAATCCCGAAATTTCTATCGCTATTCGACATGAAATTTGGCACGGGCGTTTTTCATGCAACGTTAATGGAGAGCAGTATGTAGAATTTTTGGAGTTCCCACGAGATTTTTTGAGAAATTCCGGAATATAAATCTAATGATTTGCGAGTGCGCAACCGTGGGTTAAGGCTAGTCATCATCATGATTATCAATCATTATCATCATCCCAGCCTTAACTCGTTCCACTTTGGAGGGCTCAGGACTCCTCTCAGATTGAGTGGCTAATTGACTGTAGAATTAGACCTAAAAAAATTCACTCCATACAGATTGTCCGGTGCGTCCTGATCGAGGAAAATGTTTACTTTGCATTCACGTTCGAAAACATTATCTATTCGTACGTGAATGTTTTGTGTTCACAATAACAAAGGAAGGTTGTATGGTTGGATGGGCGTTCGGCGAAAATTGTATAACTATTCAACCAACTATACGAATCCTGTTCAATACGGCTAGGTCTTAGCGTTACCAAAGTGTTGCAAAAATTTGACCAAATAATTTTAAGGAAAAGTGGAAATGTATGAACGCGAGTGTCGAAAAATAAATGACAACAAAAATTATAATAACAAAGTACCGCTATTTAAAATACAAATTGAGAAGAAATATCTGAAACTTCGATTGATTTGTTTATTTTGATTGATTGATTTATTTGCTTCTACAGGTCATCATCATAATCGGTTAAGGAAAAAGAAACAAAAACAATTTTTTGTTTTTACAAATCTCAGTTTCACTGAGAAAACGTTCTCCTAGTAAAAAAACGATGCTAAAACGGATCAAATAATTAGTATCGATTGGAAAATTCACACCAACCATTAGCTTCGCAGGCGTGTGCAGGTTTCTTCACGATGTTTTCCTTCACCGTAAACCTCGAATAGATAAATAATGTGTAGGTACTTTAAAAGATAATCCGACTTTATTTATATAAAGCTAGCCCCGCGTCTAGCGGCGCAGGCGCAGCGCTGTCATCGACCGCGCCCGTTACTCGCCAAGGTGTCTGCACAGAATAAACAAACAGACCCGTCACTGCCTACCAACAATTTAATATTCACTTGGAGAGAGAACACAGAAGATTTTGCAAAGAACAGTCGACTACAGATTTATTAATTTATTTATTGTATTTTTTTTCTTTTTAGCGATAAGACTTTCTGAGATTTTCTGCCTGAATTTTTATTTTTGTAATGTCACTGTCACTGTCCTGCTTTTGGTGATCAATAAAGAATATTTGTATTGTATGTATTGTATATGCGCCCATCTTTATGTGGTCAACTATGCAATGAATTCGTGAGGCACTGAGAATATCAGTGGTTAAAATGTCTTCTGATTTCCTACTTTACCACCGGAAAAGTCCTGGTTACATTTGTTTCTTGCCCTGGTAGTATGAGTAAAATCTTAGAAGTCGAATCCAATCGATAAGAAGAAATGGGTTAACTTTCAGTGATCAGATTGACTTGAAATGTAAGTACATCCAGCAAAAAGTATAAAATTAGCAAACTTGAATTAAAAATGGTCTTTTAACAAAACCTCACTTCATTTCGATATTTCGATACCTATAAAACCACAATACACTATAAATATTCTTTAATGAATGCTACAAAACTTGGCAGCGGAATTATAAATGAAGTAGTAGCAATTGCAGGCTGCCGACAATGAGCAATCTAATACAATTCGGATTTAAAAGATATTTATTGTTTAAAAAGGTAACTCTTTTTTACTTACAAACACAATATGTCGCAATATGTAGTTAGAAATTAGCTTTTAAGTAAGCATTTACATGCCAACATGGCTAAAACATGTGGTTCTGATGCTTTGTCATCTACCAACTTTCATTAACACCCGTTAAGCACCATGACTGTTGACAGCGAATAAATGATTGATTGATAACATTTTTATCAAGTTGTAAGAAAATTATAAATTTTTTTTTTAAAATTTCTACCTCCGAACTTCAAATAGCGTCACTATAATTTTTTTTTTAAAGAGAGTGGTTCAGCTTTCGAAAAATAACAAACAGCCATACCTACTACAGTTGCTAAAATATCTGAATATGCCTTCGCAATTTCCATGTACAATTTCATTTCGACACGCTTTTGTTTAATTCAACTTATCAAACATAACATAGTAAACAAATAACAAGCAGCCTGAGTAGCTCTTACAAATTTCTAAACAATTTAGTGGATACTATTTTTCTCAGTTACGATTAAATTTCCCTAGTAAACAATAATCCGTCTGCAATTTCATCATCTTTGGAACATTTGAATGGCCGAGGCGGTCGTGGACGTGATTTGAGTTTGATTGTTTTTTCTTTACATTAACGCAATACACGTGTGACGATGGTTTAGTAAATGGTAGGATTAATATGATACTTAATACATTATTGCCAGCATGGTGAATTAAACCACTAGTTTTTAGTAAAAACACTAAAACTGGTGGTTTAACTCTCTATAGCTATTAATGTTTGTTTTTAGTGGCTGATGGTTTAGTTGAAATCTTAAGTGGTAGGTAAGTAAGACATTATCCCACTACCTATAGCATGCAAACCATATTTTTTTTTACTAAAAGGGTCTGTCTTTGGTATAACATTATGGTGTATTTAGGTAGTGCTACTATTTAATAAAATAAATTATATTAAATAAAAATAAACCGTCAGTAGTCAGAAGGTATGACATATGTAGTTCCAAAACTAGATGGCGAAGATGCTAGAGCATCCATCATAGTGTTTTAGTCCAGTTTAATAAACCTAGATCTGGGACTAATGGTTTCTTTTAGTGGTTTCTGGTGGTTTAATCGGTTTTTGCGGGTATGGCAATAAACTGACAACAATGTGCAAAATATCGATCGTTGTATTGCACATTTATTAATATTAAAAATGCGAAAGTCTGTAAGTGCGTCTGTGAATACGTATATGTTACATTTTTACTCTATTCAAACGATTGGAAGGTTTTGAGTGAACTCTGACAAATTCATAGTTTGTAACCAGGATTAACACATAGGCTACGTTTTATTTCTTAAATTGTAGTTCTCGCGGGATAGCGATAGATAAATTATTCGCAGACGAAACCGCGGGTAACAGCTATTATATCTATGCAAGCATTTAATGTAAATTAAAAAGATGTGGTGGCCTGGTGGTTTGACCTATGGTCTATCAAGCAGAGGGTCGTGGGTTCGAGTCTGGGCTCGCACCTCTGAGTTTTTCGGAATTTATGTGCGAAATTACATTTGTAATTTACTATGAGCTTTACGGTGAAGGATAACATCGTGTGGAAACCTGCATACACGTGAGAAGAAATTCTATGGTGTATGTGAAGTTCCCAATCCGCACTGGGCCCGCGTGGAAACTACGGCCCAAGCCCTCTCACTCTGAGAGGAGGCCTGTGCCCTGCAGTGGGACGAATATAGGCTGGGATGATGATGATGATGATGAAACATTTAATAACCTACAGAACGCATCGTAGCTTTAATTGAATCATTTGTTAGTATAAAATCTAATGTTTTAAAAGTTCAAGGTGTCCAATTAAATAAATTTGTTTGACTTAAAAATCAGATCAATTTATTTATTACGTCCTCACGTTTGAGTTCGCTTTTAATATTTATCGCGGAACGAATTTAATTTATGATCGGTGTGTCATTCGTATTAGAGTGAGCACATTCGTTTTTATTCTGGTAAGGTCAATGACAATTTATGAATACGAATTCGTTATGAAAAAGTTTTGTTAAAAATTTCATTTTTGATACATACTTTTTTTGCTGACAGAACTTTCTTCTGGCTGTATTGATCGAAGATATATATATCCGTACTAAAATTCAAGTTAATTTGATCACTATAACTAGGTGAAATTCGACTTGCTAAGTTTGACGACAACTTTAATACGAACATATTTTTTTAAATATGGTGTGACTATATGTGAACATTGTATATAAAAGGTTAGGAATCTCCAACTTTTAATTGGTACACTGAATTTTTAGGTAATAAAGTACCTACACGTAGATACATACAACAAAAATAAGATTTATTGAATCAGGCGTTACTTTGCGGAGGTCCATATTAATGAACTAAAACAATTACTTTGCTCACCCGCGACCTTACAATAGTTACGTTTATGCAAGAAATGTGTGTTCATGCAGTTCCTCCACCTCCACACTGTACGAACACACACAAATCACATAAACACAACTATCACCACCACCAAGCTACACTGACGCGTTTCGAACTCAACCAGAGCTCATCCTCGGAGTTACCACAACCGTATGCTATGCTACCAAATGTTAAACTGAAACTGAACTGTAGTTTAACATTTGGTAGCATAGCATACGGTTGTGGTAACTCCGAGGATGAGCTCTGGTTGAGTTCGAAACGCGTCAGTGTAGCTTGGTGGTGGTGATAGTTGTGTTTATGTGATTTGTGTGTGTTCGTACAGTGTGGAGGTGGAGGAACTGCATGAACACACATTTCTTGCATAAACGTAACTATTGTAAGGTCGCGGGTGAGCAAAGTAATTGTTTTAGTTCAAAAATAAGATTATTTCACACCAATCAAAAAGATAATTCTGAAACGTAAGTTCTAAGAAATTATTAAATAACTTTCAGATATAATACCTAGGCATTATTTTATCACATGCCATACTTGCGAAATTATTTCAAGCTTGTGGCAGACTTAGAAAAGTTTATGACGAAGAAAATAAAAATGCGAAAAATGACAGTTTGGCAATCTTATCATTTCCACAGCGCCATTGTGAAGCGTCGTGACAGCGGCCGGTGACACGGTTCTGACAATCCCCTTAACTTTACAGATTGGTCCCTTATCGTAACGCGAACGCAATCAATGTTTAGGAATTTCATTTGCGCAACAACACGATTCGGTAAAAAATGGTAAAAATAACTTTATTAAAGAGTTCTCTGGCTCTTGGCGGTTTCGTTTCTTTTGTTTTTGTGAGCTTATTTAATTGGCGTTGAGCGTGATTGTAGTCAACTGTCAGCAACTTTAAACTTTGAAATAATCTTTCAAATTGTCTGTTATACTAGTAGAGTCATCCTCAAAAGTAGCTAAATAAATAGCTGTTACATTATTTTACCAAGCAATAAGATAAACCTAAGAAACGTTTATTGTTTAAAACCATGTCAGTTGTGATTACATTTATGATTTTAAAAAAATCAACGGTTTTTGCATTTCAGACGTACCTACAATATATTAGGTATATTATTAATTCTAGATTGATTTTATTTTTTTTTTTTCAAAAATATTTGTTTAAGTTTTTAAAATACTCACACAGTAAAAATTGTTTAAGTTTATTTTGAATTTTGCAAAATATTGACAAAATTTTATTGCGACAATGAAAAAGTGACCCATCAATTTTACTGACGTTGCCTCTTTCTAAACGTAATTCATTCATTACCGACTGTAGTTCAGAAAATGTGATTATCCTTTGTACCGCGGCATCCTTTTCATCAAAAACTTTTAAACATGCCGATAAAAATAAACAAGTAGTACGACCCGGAATACGCGGTAAATGTTTTCTGTGTTCATTGCGCGGCCGAGACGCTCGTCGCTCAGTGGTTACCTGGGAGTACACGCAATGAATAGAAAAAAACGCTCGCCTGTGGCGCATAGCGTAGTCGGGGCCAGGTCCATAGAACGTGTTAATGAGCATACCTCGCGCGCACAACCTTCAACGCACTCACACATTCACCGTGGGCGAGTGATCAATCAAAATTCAATCAAACCTACCTCATGCTTAGCTAACATGATTGAAAGACAAGCCATTGTCGTGACCGTCAAATTTAATCATGAATGTATAATAAGACAGCGAATTGGTGATTTGACAGAAAAACCCACATCGAATGAAGAGGATTGAATTCATTATGTTAGAAGAATGTAAATGGAATGGGTGATGTGATGAAATAAGTAAAAGTCGTCGTCATTATTAAATCGTTTTAAGAAGCTTTTAATTCCTTTGCCTTTGTGGCCTTTGGGTTACCTTATGTTTAATATAACTTACTAAAATACAATTATAGAAAACTAAAACTGAATATAAGCTAAACTAAAGTAACAAAGTAAAAATGTGGTCAAGATTTTCTGCCTTATCTTGGAGTAGTTATTTGTAATAATAGATAGGTGATATTGTACATCTGATGGGCATGTTTAATGCAATATTTTTTATAATCTTTGATTAATTGTCTATGTCTCTCATATCAATGTTAGTAATTTTTGTTTGTTTGCCAGTTGTGCAAAATAGTGTAAAGTTGCACTGTTCAAAATATGAAATCTTTAAACTCAAACTCAATACACATTTATTTGCGTTGATACAATGTAAAATACTGAATCAAACCCTGTAAGGGCACTGCGAAATTATAATAGGTAGTAAATAAACCTTAAATTTGCTAATAAAAAGTCAAGTAAGCAAAAGAGAGAAAAAAAGTATGCCTACAAAGTGCTTAGTTTTTTATCAAAAAGTATATGTAGGCAAGTATTAAGTAAGAATCATATCTAATTTCAGGTATCTATCATCTAAAAATTCCTGTAGGGTAGGTATAATTAAGATTTTTCTAGTAGATATTTAGTAAGTGCAGTTTTAAGCGGTAAACAAGTTTGTAATGAGCTACAACACATGATTGATTGAGACATCTCTTCAAAAATATGAAATAGCCACGAGAAAGATTAATCGTGACTAATTATTCGTTAAACTATGGTAAGATTGGGGTCAATTATGATAAATAGTACGCACGTGTTGAAAATATTTATTAAGCCCCATACCGTTATAATGGCGAACCAATCAGATATGTACTGTAGCGGTCACCGTTAGCACCATTCAAAGGTGGTATTAGGAACCTGTTCGAAGCAGTTAGAATGCATAGCCCTTAAGTTTATGCGAACATAAATACTCGCAGTGACGTCGAGAAGTTAGACCAGGAAGGGATTTGTAGGGAGTGATTACAAATTGTAGATCATACGGCATGGCCACGAATACGTGCGATAACAAACAGCAATAATGCAGCGACAGTTTTCTGTTATCTGTGTTCATATTCATGGCACGATAGAATCCGGAATACAGAAATTCGCCGAAGAACTAGAGTCATCGACATAGCTCGAAGAACATGTTAACTTAAATGGCAATGGCAAATAACCGTTGGGGGAGAAAAGTGCTCAAGGGGCGACTACAAAGCGAAAGACGTATCGTTTGCAGGCCGCCCTCTATGTTGACCGACGACATGGCGAGAGTTCCCTATTGAATCGCATAACATTTTTACGCATATTTATCGTTTGGCATAATTCATCATTTCGCATAACTCTATTTTCTCAGAAACCATTTATTATTCAGACTTGTTATAACCTAACCTAACCTATCGAGTCCTACAGGATAACCATTTCATAATTCCTGAATAATGAATGGTTTCTGAGAAAATAGAGTTATATGAAATGATGAATTATGGCAAACGATGAATATGCGTAACAATTTTATGCGATATGAGGGGATCCCGATCCCCATGGGGAGTCGTTCTAAGGAAGAGGCTTATATTCAACAATGGAAGTCTTCCATTTCAAGATGATGATTGTGTGCGCTGCCCGGTAGACTATGCCAACGAGCACAAAGAAGGCTCGCTGTGCAGCTACTCGCACCTAGTAGTGGCTGAGCCGTTAGGTACCGTGTCTGCCATAATATACTTTACTAGGAGACAAATTGACAAGGGTCGATACTGAATGTATGCGCTAATAAAACAGTGCTTACAGTAACCATTAAATTATTGTATTGGGTATTAGTAACGATGAGATGCTCAACGAGAGCGGAAATTTGCATTTATATTTTAGCACGCTCAATGCTTCAGCGGCCCAAGCCCCCTCATTCTGAGAGGAGGCCTGTGCCCTGCAGTGAGACATGTATAGGCTGGGATGACAATGATGGGAGCTTTACTTATGCAAAGTTGCCACGGGTTTTAAAAGCATTAAGTTAAGCTTTAGTTTGTACTTCTTCCGATTGAATTTAAAGATTTTAGATATTAAATTAAGATTTAGGGCTGGTGCCTAATATCCGCTGATGACAAAATAAATTGCGAGCGACGACAAAAAGAGATGAAAATATTATGTGGATGTCTACCTACACGTGACGTACACGAATTAGATAAGCATAGAATCAAAGCTAACATAGGTACCTACATGTAATTATTAGTCGTGACGTGATCAACTAACAAACATCAAACATACTTCAACATTTTCAATGTGATTAAAAGGACCCAACATAAAAACAAAACGTGTACATCCTACAATAAATAGTCTGAAAACCTGTATCTAGAGATAATGTCGTAAGACATATGAAAGCGAGTATGTTAATAAAGCCTTCCGTCCCTGCGGCACGAATACCTATCTCACTCCGTCACGCGGATTTGCATATGCGCGTGCGCTTGTCACTTGTTTCCAGTTTCGCTGACGCCCGTAACCTCGAAATGGAGAGAAAATCTGACATGTTTATCAGCACCTGCACCCATACACTAACGTTTATTGCGGATACAAAGCATTTGTGTCTCGCACATGCGTAGATAATGGGTTGAAATGTAGAAATAGAAAGGTATTTTTGCGAAAACTTTTGTTATCTAAAACTTATTGTTGCTAATTTTGATAGGCAGCTAGCTCTCGATTCTCACATGATTGCCTGCATTTCTTACATGACGGCAGTGTTGGCAACTATGGCTAAGCTCGAAGACACGCCTAGCTCACACTTCTTTCATTCTCCGGATTGCCTAGATTGAGTGTTCCCTTCACATCATTGATAGGTAGTCATAATCTCGTTAGTTGTTTAAAAATATGAAACCGTGCGGCTTCAAAGAATTAATAAATCCATTCAGTTGTCCATTTTATGGCATGCAGTTAGTGGTCAGATTAGGTTAGTTCGATAACTATTCTGAAAAAAAAACCTCAAAAATAAAATACTTTATAACAAATGATTAATGTCTGTCTGGCGAATGCATCTGAATTGCTGGGTAAAAATCAGCACCAATTGGATTCCAAGTGAAGGGCACCGGAGCAGGGGCGGGCCAAAAGGTGATGGAGGGATGACTTGGTCCGTTTTGACCCATTGTGGCAAGACTTTACGAAGGATAGACATAGGTGGAAAGAAAATGGGGAGGCCTTCGGCCGCACCAGTGGGCCGTCTAAGAGGCTATTAAATGTTTTAAAATAAAACACAAATGATACTTCGGAGTTTGAACTTTATGGCAAATGATATACTCGGATTTTTGCTTTAATGCCCGCGTCAAAACTAGTCTTGCTAAGCTCTCTAATATTCTATATGGGGAATCTGGTAAAAGTCCATAGTACGAAGTAATATTTCACTGAATGTATGTACAGCTGCATTTTGGAAGAGAATTTGTTCGCTTCCAACCGTATCACACACAGATGTGTCTTAGTTTAACTTTTTAAGAACGTGTAATAAGTATCTGGCAAGCAAAACAATGTTAAAATTCAGAATTATCTCAAAGTATAATTTGATTTCAGAAACCCTTCGTCTGATTCTTCTTCACAAATAGATTTACATTTTTTCTTCTTCTAACATAGATTCATATGTTTTTTGCTTCTTCTGAAAACTTTATTGCACTAACATTAAATTAAATTAAATAGTAGGCAGTAGTTACAAGCCAACTTCATCAACCATAAACGCATAATGAACAGTAACAATTTTTTCAATTAACATTTGAACTGTAAGTTTAAAGGAACTTTCTTGACCTGGATGTGGCTAGTTATATACCGGTTTGTCTTCAATGTTAAATGGGCAGCCTTTTAGTTATTAGAAAACTTTACTCAGACACTGAACACGATAGTATATGAGATTTGCTTTCAGTTGTGTAAATGTGTTACAACGTGTTACTTGTTATAGGTATATATCATCGGTATCTTGTCGGCCAAGCTTCGCTTGGGATAAAATTTGAAAACACACATTTTCCCAGAGATAAGACCAAGCTAGATAGATTATTCGTTCCCGAAAAACCCCAAATAAGTATCTTTCATAGAAATCGTTGGAGCCCTTTCCGTGATCCCGTAAAAATTACAAGAATTGCTCGTTTAGTACTGATAAATATTAGATTTTGATTGGTTTTCTATTTCCCCATTGATGTCACTCGATGGTGACTGTGTTGTTTAGTAAAAATATTTTTAAAAAAAAAACAAAATGTTGTTAAAGGTATTAAGTATATAACAGTGGAGGATGTGTATACATTAAAAATTGAAAAAAAAACGGTAATATAAGTATTTAAATACCTACGTATTTTTGCCTATGTTCGATCTAGGGTCACCTTGAATGATTTTACTTGAATATCACGTAATACTGCTTATAACATTTAAACAATTTAACGCAAACTTGTAATAAAGTTATTTTTGTACTTAGCGTAGATACGCTAAAACACATATTTCTGAGCGACGACGCCTTGAAATGGTCTAGTCATAAATTTAATTTACACTGTCGAAATTGTACTCTAGAATTTGAACCAACTGTATATAAGTATGTTTTATGATTTTAATTTAACACTGAATAATAAATAAGGCAAAAAAAAATAAAAATTGAATGTTAGAATACCTACCTAAGTATTTCTATTACAGAAACTCAGATAAACTAAATAAATTAAACCTGGGCGAAATTTATTCCTGGTTCCAACTGCATTAGAAAGCCATAATATATAATTAAACTCAATTCTTATCTGTAATCAGGATCCATAATACGATTACTAGGTATGGAATCAGTTTTAAATGTTTCTCAATTAATATTACTAGACATGTTTTTGTGGGATATAGACTGTGATGGCCTTTAATGAATACCTACTTTTAATGAAGCTGGTAGATGTGTCGAAATATCGGGATTTTGTTAAAGTTTTACAGTTTACATCCAGTAGAAAATATGACTAGGTTCCATAGAGATACGCTCGTCGTTTCATACATATACTAAATACCATAGAAATTGAAGGGTCTACGGAAAGAACATGCCTAGACACCTTTTTTTGAAAATTGAGATTTTAATTTCAAAATGTAGAGCTTACAAAGTACTATAACTTACCATTGAATGAAATATGGATATCGGAAAACAATATATAATTTTTCACTTTTAAAGAAATGGTTACCATAGTAATTGTTCGTGATGATTAATTTTCAACTCAAAATGTTGTTAGTTGCTAGACATGTTCTTTCCGCAGATAGCAATTGATCTCGATAATGAGGAAATTTACTTGCAAGTTTCGAACGAAATAGTTATTTGTTATACAAGGGGGGAAAGTTGTATTTTACCAGCGAGTGTTCATTTGAAACAAGAGCTATCGAAAGGATTCTATGATTGACCACGAGCGAAGCGAGTGGTTCAAAAATAGAATCCTTTCGATAGCGAGTGTTTCAACACACGAGACGTAAAATAACTTTTCACCCGTGTATAACACAAAACTTTTCACCTCACTACAGCGAGGAAAATAATTAGAAAAACATGCGAATATTTAATTGAAAAGTTTTGACTTAAGTTTTTTTTTTATTATTTCGGATGAGTTTTGTTCGCTCATCGACTTACTTGGACTGTCATAACATTTTATCCGTTTTTACAACAAGAATGAAGGTTAATGTTTAATGCTGATATTTATGAATTAAAATAAAGTTGTAAGACTGTATTTAGTGTTTTTTACTCGATGCAATTCATTAATTGTGATTTTAAAAATTCAGCACTTTTAACGTTTTACGTTTTGTTAGCTGTCAAATATCACTTAAGCTGCCCTCAAATATCAAAACTCTTTCTTCACATGTGGATAAAAAGCGATTTTCTCAATAGATGTCAAACAAACAAAAAGGGCTTTCCGAGCTAGTGAGGTGAAAAGTATATTATTTAATAACGAGGTTATTCTAGCGATATCTTACGCATTAAAAAATGTAATAATATACGGATTCCAGCATTTTAATAATGAACAAACACACAAAGTGTCGTAAATAACGCTCTCGATCTTGCGCCTGTTTACAAATAAGGTGTCAATCGATTCGACTCGATTGCGGGCGACGGCTGTTTTTGCCCGAGATGATTGAATCGATTGATTCTCTTTTTTTTACGCCTTACTAATATTACAAATGCGAGAATACTGACAGTTTTCACTAATAAATTACTCACGGATAAAAATATACAAATGTAGATACATTTTCTTTACTGTATTCTTTATTCACGCCTATCGTAAGTAACCATAAATTAAAAATTATAAAAATCCCCAACTCAATTAGGTCACTTATATGCTTGAAAATAAAGTGAAAGCCCATTATGAGTCTAAGATCTCTTCCACAGCTAACAAAAGAGCTGATAACTTTGAAACGGCTGAACCAATTTTGATGAAACAAGACTAACATCGCCAAGAAACCTACTTTCTAATAAAAAAACCGTATCCAAATTGGTCCGCTCAGACAGACACACACACACATACATACATATAGCGGTCAATCTTACAATACCCCTATTTCTGTGTCGGGGGTAAAAATAATACTTCTAGAGCAGAGTCCGACTAACTAAAATGTTTTTGTAAGTATAAAATTGTTAACATATTCAAATATCAGAAATGTGACAGTTACGTGATAAGTGACAGCCTGATTATATTCTAACTCGTTATTAATGCTCTTCTTATTCTTATAGTAGAAATTCTGCAGCAGTGAACCATAACCCCATCGGATTCACAAACATTATAAACATCAAATAATAACACAACAAAATAACTTTTACTCTAACCTAGATACTTACTTCCAGTCCCGCTCATCAGTTCACTTATTTTCTCTATCATATTTCCACAGATAAAAGAGACGTATAAATTTACCTACCAAGAAATCACGCGCACCTCGACACCCCATAGATCATGCCCTTAATTAAACGGATAAAGTATCTACCTTTAATAGCCTTAATAGCCCGAACCGGTAATTAGTATTGTCCGTAAGTCTTTACAACTCTAACTACTTATTCCGTTTTTATACATACATTAATGAAGAAACCTGTACACACCTGAGAAGAAATTCAATGGTGTGTGTGAAGTTCCCTATACGCACTGGGTCCACGTGGGAACTACGGCCCAAGCCCTCTCATTCTGAGAGGAGGCCTGTGCGTTGCAGTGGGACGAACGGGTAAATAGGCTGCAGTGGGACGAACGGGTAAATAGGCTGGAGCGATGACGATGATGATATACTTACATTATTTATTCTGATTTTGTTGTATCCTTTATTATTATTTATTTATTCTACCTCATCTGCACTTACCTTCAGGTGTAATGGAGATCAAGCGATGGTCAATTTTAAATAATAAAAGAATATCCAAAGAAGAAGGAACTAGAAGAGTGTTTTTCACCCAATGTTGCACTGACTGTACCTTACACTAAACAATCGAAACATCCTTTAATCTACGGAAGTAGTTTGTTGTTTTAAAGTACCTACCACAAAAAATACAAAGGAAATGGCGTATGTAAGTTCAAGGTGCCAAATAACATTTACATTCCATGCCACAACAACTGCTGTTTTAGAGAACAATTTAAGCACACTCAAACTTCAGTTATTTAACTATCGCAGAATTCAGTGCACTTTATTTATTTATCTAGTTAATAAACGTAAACAAACTTTTAATCTTAGTTCATCAGGCAATACGAATACGAAAATGAAGTGAGTTAAACGGAATGCGACCGGTCAGTCAACCTACTCACCTTGGACGGAGGGCAGGCTAAACAATGGGCGCTAGCGGCCAGTGCTTTATTGTGCCTTATAAGTATTACTACTTGAAAAAAGAACGTGCCTATGAATGATTCCATGTTCATTTTTCATGGGTAAGTGGCCAGTGTCTATTTTATCTACGTAGACAATTTAAAAAGCAAAAACTGCATTCGAAATTCAAGAATAAGTGGGGTGGAAACCCTGGCACGCGAATTTTCTCGACTACACGATCAGAGCACTAGTTGCAAAATGGTAGCATTTTCACTATGAAGTTTGTTTTATATTTTATGAATTTTAATTGGTGTTTAGGTTTTACAGCTTTTCATTATTGAAGTTCTGGACGCAATGACAACAAATGCATCTTGAATTTAGCTAAAATATTATTTGGCACAAAACACCAAACAAATGGACCATTGTACATAAACGACTTACACTGGTCGACGCATCAAGACCAGTTAAAGTAGACACCTGCAGCCCAAACAGCTGTACCAATTTTAAAAGGCACTAAAGGTCAACACGAGTTGGGCGTGGAACCGGCGAAAGTTTCGTATGTAAGAGTTAGCTTCACTCTAACAAGATTTGCATGTCTGGTGCAAATGAGATACATAGATAAATGTTGCCAAGGACTTATTGTTACGTATTTCTCACCGCGCGGTTTTCTTTGCTTTGTGATAAGCATTTACTTATTTATTACTGTAGATGTACGAGAAAAGATTGAAAATTTGTCTTGAATTATCCCATCACACTAATATTATTAAACGTGAAAGTTTGTGATAGATGTGTGGATGTTTGTTACTCTTCCACGCTAAAACGGTTTGATGGATTCTGATGAAATTTGACACACAGCTACTTTATAAGCTGGATTAACATATAGGATAATTTTTATCCCGGAAAATTGCATAATTCCCGCGGGATAGCGATAAATGAATTCTTCGGAGACGGAGTCGCGGGCAACAGCTAGTAAGAACTTATGTTATAGATACAAAAGTTTGTCATTATAATGTGTTTGTTACACTTTCACGTTAAATTGGCTGAACGAATTTGGATGTTTTTTTTTTAAGTAGGTATGTAGCTGAATTTCGGGAATAAGAGATAAGCTACCTTTTACACTGATATTCTGTGGTTTAGAAACAAATTTTTGTACGAGTGTTCTTCATACAACGTAAAAGACCGCAATGTGTTTTTTGGGAATTCCCATGGGGATTTAGTAAGATCCAGGAATTTCAATTCAACTGCCACATTTAATTTTCCATGCGAGTGGAGCAGAGGGTTAAGACTAATACCACATAATATATAATAGTACTAACGTACAGAATGGACACGCTCCACCCCGCACTGATTCGAGTTACCCCACCCCTCAAGGCGCAGATTGCCGGACCCCGCCGGAATCCAGAAGAGTGCGCTCGCGATGTATGTAGGCGTACGCGTGTACTTATGTAGATTCAAGAACGCGTATTTGTACGTCGTGTCCGCCGCGTGCTAATACGTAACATATCTAACATTTAATAGAATTTCTTTAGGCAGAAAATCACGTAGACAAATGTCCTCACTATAGCTTTAAACTTTTTAATAACACAATCAATTAAATTAAAAGTAATTATAATATCCAATCGAAGAAAAATCAGCAAAACTTGGAGTGCCGCTTGAGTCATATCAGTTCCATTAGTAGTAGTTAGAGTGGCATGAGAACGGACGTAACTAATTGTTGTAAAGTACCTGTTGATTTTAATTGTATCGGCTTTTTAAAGTGTGTAATTTAACTGAGTGTATGTGAAGCACAGATATACTGTTGAGAAAGACTTAGTAAGCGCATCGAAACTGTACAAGAACTAGCGTCCGACCGAAGTTTTTGGCGAGTTTCGGCGTGAAAATAAATTGAATAGTCGGTTATTTAAAATAATTTAACAAAAGACATGTAGGAGATGAATATTATGAGTAAATGAGTATGAGTATAGCAAAGCTAGTGTATACTAACAGCGACATGTATATAGCATCTAAAGGGTGTACTTCCGTTTGGCAAATTATTTTTCCCAAACTGATTCATTTGGCAAATGTTTCATTTCCCAAATGTATATTTTTTCTGAAAATAAACTAGTCAGGATATTATTTCAGGACTATTCTGTAGGTTAGGTTACAATCCTGAAAAGTTTACAGTTTCAGAAAAAAATAAACAGTTGGGAAATGAAACATTTGTCAAATGAATCAGTTTGGGAAAAATAATTTGCGAAGCATTAGTAAACCTATCTAAAGGCATACCTCACGCTTCTCTCACTCTCATGGTCGCCTGACAAAAGTGTTCACTCCATACCACTGGTTCACTAGTACACTTGCATTGTCTAATATGTTAGCAATTCCATAGTGTTGATAGACCTTTGAAAAAAACATTCACTAAGACGTAAGTTCAATAATACTAAGTCCATTACCAACAAGGTTAAGAGTAGTAATGTGTGTTAATTAACTTTATTGCCGTGTTGATGTTGTTGATACGCCTTCAACGGGTTAAGTTTTATCTTGCAGATAAGGATAATCCGAGGTTTAATGAGATGTGGAATGTTCTCGAAGGATGTTTAAAGGGTTTATGTCGTAAATATACTTGTATTGCAAGGTACTTAAGGTATTGTATTTTGAGAGATTTCTGCTGTTTTTTTCTCTATCTTATATCTCATTAGTTCAGTCTTGCTTGCACGCGATGGCTGTCTACTATGTATCATAGTCTGGGTCTAAGTTCTTAAGCTTTCCATAGCACTCGCATGTCCGTACTACTTACTGCTTCTAGTAAAACAAGTCCTTTAACCAGTGGCGTATGTACACATTTGACTATTAAATGTTTGCTGCCCCTACTAACCTTTGCAATTCAACACCCTAAATTTAAATTGTTATATTGAAACGCTAATGGAATATTTTAAAAATCCATATTCGTAAAAGTCAATACAGCCACGGTAGCCTAGTGGTTTGACCTATGGCCTCTCAAGCAGGGGGTCCTGGGTTCAAATCCCGGCTCGCACCTCTGAGTTTTTCGGAATTTATGTGCGAAATTATATTTCAAATTTACCATAAGCTTTACGGTGAAGGAAAACAACATGTGAAAACTTGCATACACCTGCGAAGAAATTCAATAGTGTGTGAAGTTCCTAATCCGCACTGGGCCCGCGTGGGAACTACGGCCCAACCCCTCTCATTCTGAGAGGATGCCTGTGCCCTGCAGTGGGACTTATGTAAGCTGGGATGATTCAGAAAAGAGTACTTTACAAATGGCTTAGTATTTTTTTTTTCATTTACAGACATTGGAGTACTCGGTATACAAAAATATTGTAATTTTTGTTAAAGTTTTGAGAGTTCTTTTATTCGTTTAAAATGTTATTTTTTTTAGTTGTTTCTAAGAAAAATAATTTGAGCCAATTTTGCCGCCCCCTTAAAATTCACTGCCCTAGGCTCCACCCGACTCAGCCTGCTGGTAAATCCACCACTGCTTTAAATAAAGATCTGGAATACTTGTCATTAAGTTTTCTGCAGTCCAATCAGCTCATCGTATCACTAGACGCAGAACGCTTCCAGTATAATAAGACTTTATCATAACCGTTACCATGAAAAGAAGTAAATCTACGAAATTTTCCGTAGGCAACAGAAATAACTTTGTTTTTCGAGTTCTTTTACCAATAGAATTAGATATAAATAGGTTTTACGTGTGTTATCTATCTATTTGCCACAAAAGTATCTGTCAGATAAATGTAAGCTCCGTCCTTTTTTTCCATATGACTTGAGAAAAGGAAAGCGATAGTTTTGACTGACGGATACTTTTATCGGGGGATTGAAAACTCGGCCCCTAGTCTCTGAACAATTGAACAGAATATTATCCCACTTGGTTCTACTACACTATCTACAGCCATAATTTCTTTTATTATTTACACGGAAAATTGTAAACCTGCAGCTCATAATTCCACTCTCATTTTCCAGTTTCCCACTACTTATACAACACTACATTGTGTACAGAATAATTCGCATATAATTACACATATACACAAACGTTCAATTACACATACATACTATTCGAGCTAGCCTAGCAGGCTTTCGCTAGGGGTCAAGACGTGGACGAGAAAATAGCTGCCCTGTAAGTGGCCATTTCACCACTTAACTTGTAAGATATACGAATTGAGTCTGAATAACATAGTAAGTTAATAGTTTACCACTTATACCACAGTTATTTAGTTTAAAGTGATTATTCATATACAACTATCCTAAACTAAAAGTAGATATATTAAAAAACAGAAAAAACAATACACACTGTCGTGTCGCCTAGGCACCGAATACCATTTAGTGTATGGTAAAATTCGGTTCTAGCACTATGAGGCTCTATAAGAAAATAGAAAAGAGGTCAGTCGACATCACAGGAGACCGCAGAGCTGGCAGCTACCCCGGAGAAAGAATTAGCTTCGCGCTGCCAGTATCTTCGGAACCTTACCCAAGAAGACTCTTTTTCATTCCAAATTTTAGTAATTTAGGCCAGCTTGCGCGAACCTGGGTTATCTACTTAACTCCGAGTTAACTGCTAATCCAGGGTTAACAAGTGTCAAAATATATGGAACTGTTATACTTAACCCAGGGTTACCGATTTAATTTTTTAACCCTGAACTGTGCATGCGGCCCTTAGTTACATACCTACCATCAGGCAAGACACCTACATACCTACACCTAGTACCTACATTATGTTACTATTGTCATCAAAATATCACCGTGATTATATCACAGCATTCTGTACAGGTAATGTCAACAGTAGCGGATCATTTATTAATGTTGACACATTAACAGCTTTGTCAAACTTGTATGTGCAAAAGTGGCTGCAAAGCGACAAGGTACAAAATAATGCAGCTACTTTCAATGTTGTCTGTGCATACAAATATCAAGAATTCGTGGAATAATGCAGTGTAAAATATTTACATTTGTACCTGCACAGATTCAATTAAGTAAATTACAACCACGACAATTTAGAACTCCCAAAAGCTTTTTCCAACAGCAGTTAAAAGAATACACAACTAATCAACCAAACATCCGACTCTTCAGAACAGTGGCTGCCAAATTCCGAAAGCACCCGAGCCAGCACTCGGCAACAATCGGACCCAGTCGGGCACCATCGGGCACCATCGCCATTGCACTACATTACACAACCGCTTACATCGATTTTCCGGAAGAATCGATTCGTAGTAATTGGCGACCCGATACCGTAAGTCGGCCAAGTGCTTGACAAATCGGACGATGATTCGATTCCTGTACTTTGACAGAGATGTCGCTTCGTTCGTTCATCTTTTATTCAACTTTGCATTTACTTTTTTTTGGACTTTTTGAGCGAGTGTAATGTATGTATAGTGTATGTATAGTATGTGTAGTGTATGGAAATGTTGGAAGAGGGAACCACGAAGGACATTACATGATCAGATTGGGGATGTCTTGAAGAAAGGTCAGGTCAAGAGTACTCGAAACCGGCGAGCGTGTATGAAAAGACTAATGAAAAGTATTACACACTCAGTGGTATTGTACACTCGTATTACAGGGCATAGACCAATTTGGTCGATGGTCAGGATCGTAGTAAGTGGAAACAAATATTATCTTCCTATCCTTATACAGGGTGTAACATTTAGATCGGTCAGTATGGAAAAGTCTGAAACTCTAAGAATTTTGATTTGAAAAAAAAATGGTAGTCATTTCGAACACCTACTAAAATAAATGAAAGGATCATCATGTTTCGTAGTTAGAAATAATGTTAGTTTTATTCTTCAAAACGTCCGGATTCGATTCCCGAGCTGAGTAAAAGTTTTTTTGTTACACCCTGTATATATATTATTGACTTATACCTATATCCAATGTTGTATTTATTACGCGCGGTGGTCTACAAAAAAAATAACATTAACATCCATCCGAGTCATTTGAGACGTCTAATCTCCTTTAAGGGTGGTAGTTGGTAGAGGAATTCCAACACCTCTAGTAAAAACTAATCTTTAAGAAGATTAAAGCAACAACAAAGGCCGAAAAAGCAAAAAAAAGAAAGGCACGCGATCGGGAATCGAATCCCACCATTAACGCTCCGGACACACCTACCTGTCCGAGGTTGCTCAAAAGTAATGTTAGTGTCAAAAGTTTTACATAAAAATTTTGTAGTGATTCTTAAAAAAAAAAAATTTTATACATACTCATTCTTTACTCCCAAGTCCCAATCTTTTGTGAGAATGGGAGCTATTATATACGTAGCCTAAAGACCACAATATGAGCACTGATAGTGGGTGATATTCATCCACTTCGCTAGATTTGTTTATATACATACGGGTACTCGTATTCATTTTACATCTAATAGTATATAATGTAGTTACTCAAGTTAAGTATGTAGCGTATCTAACCATTTTATTGCTCCACTGAAGTGTACCAAACTATGCCAGAAGAAAAGCATTTGCACACAAATTACACACATCACAGCTTCTTATTGAGATAAGCAAAATTTCAATCAAGGAACACACATTCATTCTCTCACGATCACAAGCAGTACTAATCAATTCCATTGTCCATCAAGAAAACAAAGTCTTTGGAGCTACCATAATTCAGTCAACGCAGAAAAACATCAAATTATGTACATTTAACACTTTGTAAGACCCATGTCCATCATCATAAAAGATAAGTAAATCACGAGTGCAAAACGCGTGTAGCATCCAACTATTATCATGTTTATAGCCAATTAGCAGCCAGGAAACAGTATAATATTAAAAAACTGAAAAATTAACACGTCAAATCACAATAAAAATGTAGAATAGCGTAAATCAGATCATAGGTTATGCGTGTATTAAAATCATAAACTCAATTCTTGTGAGGTGAAACACTTCCGTGCGGGGTGGTACTGAAATATTTTTAGTAGAACTAGTTTGGACTGGCACGCGGTGGACGGAGAAAAAAACGCATATCAGGTTTAACTGTTAAAATGTCGACTGTTTTGGACACTGGCTCGAATATATTTTGTATATGTTTAGCCTGGTTTCGTGTATGAGATTACTTTTTGTCGCAGCGTGTAATTAAATCTACTTACTACGAACTTAGCGTATCGGCTCTGTGAATATTTTTAGCAAGTTAGCAACATGCGAGATTTGATATGCTGGTGTACAGTCGTATAATGAAATAATGTGTATAGTCGTACCTATGACCTCTCAAGCATCGGGTCGTGGGATCAAATCCCGCCTCGCACCTTTGAGTTTTTCGGAATTTATACTTGTGCTAAATTAATTTGAAATTTACCACAAACACAGTGGTGTGTGTGAAGTTCCCAATCCGTACTGGGCCCGCGTGGGAACTGCGGCCCAACCCCTCTCATTCTGCGAGGTGGCCTGCGCCATGCAGTGGGACGTATATAGGCTGGGATGATGATGATGATGACTGTTTCGGTCGCATACCGTTGTGGGGACACAGGATTGCTTAGCTTGCGATATGGCTGTCACGCGCCTGTTAAGCGGTCCGGAACGTCAGTCGTCTCTCGCCCACCTCTATGTAACAACGTGTGCTAACTTAATAAATGGAGTCAATCTAAGAAGAATGTGAATTATCATTTGTAGTGACATATACCAACTTCTCCTACATTGGTTCACCTACACCGTGATGTGTGCATGTTAATGTTCTGCGTCACACTCCACGATATTTTGTATGAAGCGTTCATAGGACTGTAAACCGATAATTTTCGTCTGTGGCGTCAGGGTCATACAATATTGTTGTTCGTGTCTCTCCTGTGGGCATGGAAAAAGTTAAGGGTCTATACTTTGATCAATTATAACTGTAGATCCACAGTCGCGCGCCCGAAAATGTCCGAGCCAAATGAGCGCCACTTTGATAAAAGTGGCCTTCTTTTTTCTCAGTACGTTGCGTGAAATTGTCAAGTTTAGCTGTCAAGTGTCAACCGAAATTCGACTGTAATGAAGTAAAGACTAGATTCAAATTTCTGTGTAGGTGATGATTTTAATTGTTATGCAAACAAAAAAAAAAGTTCGGACGTTTTTTGAAGGGGATTTTGTTCGGCAATGTGTATCTTCAGTTATAATTGATCAAAGGGTCTATAGCCAATATTATTTAGTCAAGTCAACATCGGCCCGTGGGACGCCTGGCCAGCTTTCGGCCCATTAAAAAAAAGTCTGTTGACTCGGAGTCGCTAATTCTATGTCCACAGGGGAGACAACTTTTGTTTCTCACGGTGTGTGTGACTCGTCACTGTTATATGTTTATAACGTAGGTACCTATATAATGATTTAACTGTTACTGTCAGGGTGTTAACCCGGACATTGTGGCTGCTCGACTGGTGGAACTTACAAGAGCTAAAGGTGACAAAGTCTTCTCTAAAAGAATCAAGAAAGATCTCTCGACGCTCAAACGGAGCTCACCTAGAAATCATGAACTGGCTGGTGCTTTCTGCATAGACGAAGTCACCAAAGCCATAAAGCAGCTCAATAATAATAAAGCCGCTGGCCCTGACAAAATCTTCAATGAGTTCATTAAGCACATGGGCCCGGTTGCGGTCAGCTGGCTCTCAGTCATGTTCTCAGACATCTTGGCAAAAAACAACCTGCCAAAGGAGTTCAAGTTAGCAAAAGTAGTCGCCGTGCTCAAACCGGGTAAACCTGAACATCTTCCCGAGAGTTATAGACCTATTGCGCTACTCAGCTGTACACATAAGCTGCTTGAGCGTCTCCTCCTAGGTCGGATTGAGCCACTTATAGAGGCTGTAATCCCGCCCGAACAAGCCGGCTTCCGGAGGGGTAGGAGCTGCGTTGATCAGGTTTTGGCTGTCACGAACCATATAGAAGCTGGTTTTCAGAGTCGTCTCAAGTCAAGTGCAGTTTTTATTGACCTTACAGCCGCCTATGACACGGTCTGGAGACATGGCTTAATTTATAAGCTGTTGTCGGTAGTACCGAGTAGAGAGGTCGTGGACCTAATCGCTAACATGCTGACTGAAAGGTTCTTTGAAGTGTTCTTGGGTGGCAGAAAAAGCAGAAAACGGAAGCTTAGCAATGGTCTCCCGCAGGGCTCAGTTCTGGCGCCATTGTTGTTTAATCTGTACATCTCGGACCTTCCGCACACAGAGGCTGTCAAGTTTATATATGCTGATGACATTGCACTTATAAGCCAAAGCAGGGATTTTGAAGCTGGAACCCTTTCGTTGACATCTGACTTGGGAGCCCTGTCAGCATATTTCAGCGCGTGGAGGCTTATTCCGAGTACTAGCAAAACTGAAGTTTCCTGTTTCCATCTCTCCAACCAGATGGCTGGCCACCAACCAGTTGTACACCTGAACGGCAAGGCCCTTAAGTACAATCCTTGTCCGAAGTATTTGGGGGTGACGTTGGATAGGTCCCTGACATTTGGGGAACATCTGTCAAAACTCTCACAGAAGATCGCAACGAGGAATAATCTTCTTCACAAACTCTGCGGCACCAGTTGGGGAGCCTCAGCCGACTGTTTGCGCACATCGAGCATTGCGCTTGTCTACTCGGCGGCGGAATACTGTGCACCAGTATGGCTCGGTAGTGCACACACCAATAAGGTGGACGTTAAACTGAACGAAACCATGCGTTGCATCTCTGGCACCATCAAATCTACACCCACCCACTGGTTGCCGGTATTGAGTCACATTGCCCCGCCTCATCTGCGCCGCGAGCAAGCGTTGAAAAGAGAAGCCGAGAAGATTACGAGAAATCCCTCGCTGCCCGCTCATGCTGAATTCTGCTACCCCCCTCCACACCGACTGAAATCTCGGAGGCCGCCCTGTTTCACGGCTCAGACTTTGAGCGGCTTTAGTCTCGCGGATAGGTGGAAGGCTGAATGGTCTTCTGCCATGGTGGGAAAATCCGCACTGCACACTGATCCCACAAAAAAGCCAAAAGGTTTCGATCTGCCCCGCAAACTCTGGTGCCGTTTGAACAGGCTGAGAACTGGGCATGGGCGTTGTTATTCCCTGCAACACAAGTGGGGTTGGAGGGTCTCTCCACTCTGCGACTGCGGTGAGGAGGAGCAAACCATCGAGCACATCTTCCGGCGCTGCCCCCTTCATTCCTACCCCGGACCTGCTGAGGACTTGGACGATCTGACTCCTGACGTAGCTGCCTGGCTTAGCAACCTCAAAGCTGTTCTCTGATTGCCCTCATATTTTTAATGCCATACGATTAATAATAATGATTTAAAAAAAGCAAAAGCATGGTAGGGTTCGTCATTTCAAATTAGACAAGCTCTACCTAATAAATACTTAAAGTTTTTACAATAGAGTATTGAATAACAAAACCGGCCAAGTGCGAGTCGTACTCGCGCACGAAGGGTTCCGTACCATTGCCTATAAAAACGGCAAAAAATCACGTTTGTTGTATGGGAGCCCCCCCTCACATATTTGTTATATTTTAATTTAATTATTTATTTTCAAAGTGAATATATAACTAAATATTCTGTGAATATTTCAAGCGTCTACCTGTTGCCGTTATCAATATCGAGCAAAAACGAGCAAAAAACACGTTTGTTGTAAGGGAGCCCCCCTAAATATTAATTTTATTCTGTTTTTTAGTATTTGTTGTTACAGCGTCAACCGAAATACATCATCTGTGAAAATTTCAACTGTCTAGCTATCACGGTTCATGAGATACAGCCTGGTGACAGACGGACTGACGGACGGACAGCGAAGTCTCAGTAATAGAGTCCCGTTTTTACCCTCTGGGCGCGAAACCCTAAAATTTCCGCATATTTCCTGCTGCAACTCCCTTACCTATACATTGGCTAATCTGGAAAATATTTAGTTCGCAAAGTTCTTCTTTATACCTTTGCTATTTTATATCTACAAAGAATGCAACCATCTATAATCCGTTATGATTCTGACAACTTTATAAAACAAATTTCTAGATAAAAAAACCAGTGTTAAAACGGTTCAGGTTCAGCATCTTAAATCTAGACTTTCCTATCTCTAAAATACCCTAGAAGATAAGCTTGGAATTTAAGACGCTCGCACGTTGAAGATTTCTCTGTCTTTATCAGATAAGCAATAAACATAAGACCCGCTCGTCTTGTGCGCGAGTCAGCTTGCGCCCGCGCCTTCGCCTCCGTTACAGAGTTCTATCAAATGGGAATTTTGCTAAGTCTGTCCTTCCTTGTCTACATCATGAAAGGAAACTATATGCAAAAGCTTTGTAGGTCGTTCGAGACAGTCAAGCCTTTTGTTTTACGTATTGATAAGGTAAGGACATAGCCGTGGTGACCTAGTGGTTCGAGCACATCGATATATCGATGTTCGAGCAGCCTCTCAAGCAGATAGTCGTGGGTTCAAATCCCGGCTTGCACCTCTGAGTTTTTAGGAATTTATGTGCGAAACACTTGAAATTTACCACGAGTTTTACTGAACTAAAACAATTACTTTGCTCACCCGCGACCGAGTTTTACGGTAAAGGACAACATTGCGAGGAAACCTGCATACACCTGCAAAAAATTAAATGGTCGATGCGATGGCCCAGCGATAGCTGCAACGCATCTACACGATGGCGACATTCAGTTGTGATATTTTGATTATTTTGATGTGCGGCCAAAAACCGACACCGACGCCATCCCATGACCATCGCACGCGCCATTCTTAAGTCATCCGACACCACTACACCCTCCACACGGTGCCCCATCACCGTAGACTATCGCGATGGCCCATTGTGTAGTGCCAACATTACGTATTATCTTGGGATATTTACGAATCTAACGTAAACAATAATGTGTGTACTGAATATAAAACCACTACGATATTAATTAGTTACTACACAATTGATACACATCACTGTTTTACAAATAATTATTTACAGTATGTCCTTTTGTAAACAAAAACAAGTAAAATGAACAACACGTCTCAGTGTAACTGTAAATTACCTTTATTGAGAGACTAGAACCAAATTAGAATATTACAATGGGTGATAGACACACTTCGCCCAGTAACTTTTGCAATGTGAGAGTCAAAATATACTCAACATTATCTGGACATAGGTAAATCCTCCTTAGGGTGCGAATTCATTAGTGGGGAACGAAGAGAATGTATTTATTTCAGCGTCATTATCTTTGTAGATATATTTATCTTGTGGCCTAAAAACTTTTGAGACAACCCGTCTTGAAGATCTTGACGGTTAACTCGACCCAAGTCTTCCTATGACTATACCTACAACACGAGTGGGATGCTTCATTGTAGTTCTTGCAACGGAATTTCAAAACCAAGTTTAATTTTGCTAGTCATCCTCGCGCCCATGCAAGATGCAAGAACCCAGAATAAATTAACTGACTCATCTTGACAAGGTGTCGCTGTCCACGGTTACGTCTGGGAGGATATCGTAATCATCACCAGATATTTATAATTTATTATTTTGATGTGATGTTGTTTGATGTTTGTAATGTTATTTTTTATGACAAATTTCGAGGGAAGCGAAGGAAGTGAAGCGGAACGTGGATTTCAACTAATAAGATTAGTTGGATTCTGTACGTCTCCGCTCCGCTTTAATGGCAGCACGCCCTTAAAATACGTAGGAAAACTCGTGCGAGTATTTCATGCCGGGGTCATAGAACCAGCGAATGCTGGGTGCCCGACCGAGCACAGCAATGTAATGCTACCTGCATATATTTTTGTCGAAGGAATATTGACCGTTCTAGATTCGGCGTCTAAAATATCTAGTTAGCTGTCATCTAACTGACC
Source organism: Archips xylosteana (assembly GCA_947563465.1). Taxonomy (NCBI): domain Eukaryota; kingdom Metazoa; phylum Arthropoda; class Insecta; order Lepidoptera; family Tortricidae; genus Archips; species Archips xylosteana. The sequence continues at coordinate 9,737,779 of OX387363.1, forward strand.
AGTCTATTAACCCGTTAGTTATCTTAGCAATTATCTACGCCGTGTAGCATGAGATTGCCATATTAGACTCGCGATCGAAAAGGCATACAGTACTTGTTTGCTTTTTGGGTATAAGATAACTTTCTTTGACATGGTTAGTGGCTACTTTTGGTTTTATTTCTTGACCTGTTGATTTAAAATTGGAATATAGCACAAGTTATTAAAATAATCGTCTACTCAGGCAGCGTAGCAAAATATAATTATTCGTTTTACTACGTGAAAGTGCTTTTAAGAATTCTTTTTCGTAAAATTAATTTTGTGGAGGTCCATATCAATGAACTGAAATAATTACTCCCTCCACTAGACAACGGATTAACATATTTATATAGATAAATAAATACATACTTAAATAAATATTAAATATCCAAGACTCGAGCACAAACATTCGTATTTTTCACACAAATATCTGCCCCGACCGGGAATCGAACCCGGGACCTCAAGCTTCGTAGTCAGGTTCTCTAACAATCCGGTCGTCAGAAAGTAATGAAGTTTTTATTCATCGCTTACCTCATAACAGATACCCAAAACAAATGAAACCGAAAGTGTCACGTCAATTCAAGGAAAGTAACCACACATACCTAAAGCAGGATTTAACCTAAGGTCAAGACCGAGAAAGCGGCAAGCATTATACATACAAATCAATTGTTTTCTCCACATAGCGCGAATGCTAATAGTAAAAGTGAATCTATCGGAGTGGATAGAATGCTTAAGCCGTTTTAACATATCGCGGGGTTTCGCATGTGGATTTACAAATTAAACGTGGTTGATGAGCCGTGAGGTGTTGTGAGGTTCTGCGTTTAAACCTCTAGACTAGAAACCTTCTGTATCAGTAAGTTGATTAGTACCTAAGTAAGGTAATTGAACGGGGTAGATTAGTTGTACTTGTGATTACAAATCGGAGTATGTATTCGGCGTGCATACGATATTTATTTCATGTCATTGTAACAAAAAGGATGTTCTCATTTGTTATATGTATACCTAATAGAATTTTTTTTAAATATTGTATGATCCAGTTTTACTAGTATTAGGTAAAACAAACTTTAGTAATTTATCCTAGTTTTACAACTACAGTTTCAAAAGGACGATATATTCACTTATTACATTTTTTTATATTTTTCTCTCACCATTGATAGTCAAGGAAACCTGGAAATTATGAAACGAGTAAGTACTCTTAATGTAATGACTTAATGGCTAAAGAATCATGGCTAATCTTGCTTTAATAGCCAGTTATTAGAGACGTGTGCAAAATAACCCCGTGGTGAACCATAACTTAGAACAAACAGTACATACACTGTTAGGTGATTATGTCATGCAGAGCCACGATATAAAACTTTGTTTTCTAAATCAGATGTATCAAAAATACTATTTAGAGTGAATTTTGAGTTGAACTAAAAATATGGTTAACCTACACGTTCTATTTTATTTGTGACTCCTGAGTCAAATATACTTATCAAATCATCTATTAGCGCGGCCGGCGGCCGCTCACTACCGTGGAATGCTATTCGAAATCATATCTGTGAAAATACCATTGGAAAACTGCGTTGGTTAAGAAATTCTAGTGATCTAGAAGAAAATTACAACCTTGGTTCGTCTCGACGACTAGTCAAAATGTAATAAGGTGAAAACAGACTAAGGGGCTGTTTCACCACCCATTGATTAATTTTAACTGACGGATAAATGTGATGCCGTCTCCGTCTATTCGAACAAAACAAACAGAGACGGCATCACATTTATCCGTCAAATAAATTTGATCAATGGATGGTGAAACAGGGTTGTAACTGTTGTATATAATACTTATTCTGTGGTTATAAAAGCAATAAACAATGACCTAAGATCACCGGTGTTTAACCAAGGCTTAGCTATCAGCTCTTATCAACATGAACTCAGTGATAACGGAGCAAACAGAGCTTAATAAGAGTTAGGTATTATCGTTGTAAACAGAGAATGAATTGTGGAACTTAGCTACGTTATAAAAGTTGATTAGAGATGACTTTATGAGATAAAGAATCCTTAATTAACTTTATAAAATTTCAAAGAAAATAATTTCTTGAATGTTGGAAAATGAACAGCAAATATTTAGTTGCATTTTGTTACATTTAACAGACTTGTGAAAGAATAATTGTAACATACAGTAATCATTACAGAGAGTTAACAAAATTAAAAAAAATATAATATAAAGCAGGATCGACAATAGGTGACATGACTGATTGCGACAAAAGGTCAACCTACATTGTTAAAAATTATTAATTCTTCTTCGAATCTTAACACGTTCCCTGTCCTGTGTATACACTTGGATACGTAAATCCCATAAACAAAATCCAATAAACATCGAAGTGGACTTGTTGAGTAAATTTTACCCTTTCTATTTAATTTAACTTCTTTGCAGAATTTTAGCTTATTACCTCCAATAGTTTTGGCTGGACCTTGATGAATTAGGCAGTCAGGAATTATCTTATTTTAAATAAACATATCGCTTTAGTGGCAAACAGTCATACTCGTACGTCTGTCCGATGGTAAGCTATTTCAAATCTTCGTATCGCGTAGTGCTCATGTTCATGGTATAAAATGTGAAATTTGTTCTCGACATCATCAAAAGTTTTCCCAATATTTTACCCCAATCCACGGCACCCACACTTTTACAATGTACTTAACGTAATACCTATGTTACGAACACATCACGGCATCCGGTGACATAACCTAACGGCATAATCGCTTAATTCGACAGGTGTCAAAATAGCGCGGGAATTTTAAAATAAATAGGTATTGTCCGCGAATGGAAAGTAGTCATTTATTCCGTTGTCAACTCATTAAGGTCGTGATTTTCTGTGAAGTATTCCGAAAGAGCGAGTGCCGTCGAGGTGTTGTGAGGCGTAGGTCATTTTGGTTCTGAGAGGCTACCTATAGGCTGAAAGTGACTTTCTACCGTCGACAAATGTTTATATTTCACACGTTTTCGAAGCTATGTAAGTTTTGTGACATAATAAATCGATGACCGATGACTAGGATAGCAGAATCGGTCTTGCACAGCGACATTAATTTCGTATTCGTATATAGGATGATTTTTTTACGTGATACAATATTAGTATCACAGCTAATGCTAATATGGTCTAATTATATATTAATTATTATATTATATTGATAATGTACTAACTCTGTTGTTTAGTTTATTCTTTTGCAATTTAGGGTGTCCACAATTTGATTTTGAACAAATTTAATCTGACTAGTTCAAGCAATCATGTTCTACATTACGCCCCCAAATACCGCTATCTTCTTCTTGGTCTGCCTCGTACCTAAGAGTATAAAACCTTTTCTCTTACACTTACATAGAAAACTATTGCTATTGTTGCGGCTAAATTTAAAAACAAGGGATGTGAAATTGTATTAAAAACTGAATACCACATTTAAAAATAATACCGTGAGCGTGTAACGATCTTTTGCGTGTGAGAAATTTTCACTTTTAATGCAAAACGCCGTGTACGGGAGGCAATGGGCCAAGTTCAGCGATCGTTGACCTAGTCGGCAAATTCATAATAAAAATAAACTTTTACTTCTCGTCCCAAATTTTTTTACTTGCACTTGGTTTAATTGTGAGACAAGAGATAACAATCTAATCTCACTTTGTTTGTACAAATATGCGATACATCTCAATTGAGGTGTGAAACCATGCTGTATCTAAGTCTCTAAGATGATAATTATATGACCATGGTACAAAAAGGGTTAATCATTAAGATCCATTTACAACTTTTTGTTATGCTTGTCACAAAATTAACCTAGAATGAACTTTATTATTACAAAATGCATGTTTGTTTGTGTCATCGTGACGGACAGACGGATTGACAGTGCAATTATACTTTCGTTTTTTAATGCCATTTCATAGCGTGTTTGTACGAGGCTAATGAAATATTTCATAACAAAAAGTAACGTAATATTGTATTTACTTACTAGAGACGAATGGTCAGCAACAATCTGGAAAAAAAAGTGAACATTAGTTTCATGGCAATTTTAAACGCGTAGGTATTTAGGAACTATAGGAACCTATATTAATTATCTTGTTTTTAAGAAGCTCTTCAAATTTTTTCATATTATATCTGTGCTAGCAAATATACCATCGTAATTATTTGTCTCAAAAGATATTCATACCTATATGTACAGAAAGGTCAGGATAAATTTGACTTTTCAAGCTTACTTTAATTAGTTCGATATTTCGATTAATGTGTGCATTTATTCGCGTATTAAATCACGTTTTTACAACATAAAAGTGTTATTAAAATAGACCGGGTTTTTTAATTTCAATTAATTCTTTTACAATGACTGTGGACTTGATATTTTTTCGATTAGGCGTAAAGTTTCTATTCATATACTAACCAATCTTACCATGTGTCAAACTTAAAGCGAACTGGAAAAAAAACATGGTGTGTATAATTTAAATTATTCAAGTTCTTCTTTATAGATTGCACTTATGTCTTTTGCTAATTGTACCTGTTCAAGTCTTTGTTTAGTAAAAAATATGTAACATTGATTTGCATAAATATTTATCTCAGTCATTTCGCTAATAACACCTCGCTTCCCACATGTAATTCGAGCACTCAAATTTCGTCACTTCTCATATTTAGTATTCGCCGCATCTCCAGTGGCGGAGAAAGCCGCGCCTTTTACGTACACATTTGTAATAGCGCCCCCGGCGCAGGCGCAGCACACAAGGCTTTCCACAGTAAAGCCTTATTTAGGTGTTGTGACCAATGCGTGCGAGTTGCGGTTCATTGCCGTCGACGATCGATTACTTGTAAAGTCATAGATGTGCAGCCCCGCAATGTATTGTGCCGAGTGACGATAAACATTAGAATTTGTTGACCCTGCAATGTATTGTGTCGATAAACATTAGAATTTGCTGACAAGTTCATTCGCTGCCAGTGCCAAATGTTGCCCGTTTATAAACTCTTTGTTACTCGTGCTTTTTAACGGCTTTATATATATTCTTTAAATTATCACTGATTATGTATTACTGTGGCCGCTATAACAACAAATACTTAAAAATAAATAAAGTGAAAAATTAATAGGTACTATGCTATGCAGTTTGGCAGAGTTATTTAGAGATAAATATTTTTTGTACTTCTTTTGTTTGTATTTGAGTAATTAATTAATTAATAATAATTAATAGTTCTCGTTTTAAAAATAGTTCAATATTTTTTTTATTGAACTATTTTTAAAACATTGTACGGGGGCACGGAACCCTTCATGTACGAGTATAACTCTCACTTGGCTGTTTTTTTACGTATTGAAGAACACTATTTATTTATTTATTAATTCACATTACACTACTATAAAACAATAATTCCGAGAATTTTCAATTTACAGCAAAATTAGATTTAAAGATGCTTTAAAACGAATAAGTAGTTAATCGATTGAAGTGGAATACAAGTGATCCTAATATAATCACGTAGACTCTGTGCACTGCGCTAGGTGCGGTGTATCGCGATGGGAACCTCCGGCCGCATTCTAACTCTGCGGTGAAATTACCGGCTAACGACCAGATTTTCCGCTAAGCCGACCAACTGCTTTTATTTTTACGATTGTCCCAAATTTAAACCGCATTTTGAACTATTAAAATAAATTATTAGTACCGCTAGCTTGATTATTTGTCTTGTAACTGACATTAATGAGGGAAATTCTGATTATTTTCTTAAAAAAAACATAACACAGATTATATTTTCCGTGATATATGTCATTGATATGTCAAAATATGTCACTGATATCTGTATTTTTTATTTAACTTCAATAAGTTAATATATCCAAAGCTGCAATGGATTTAACTTATACAAGATTAACATGCAAAATTTTAGGACTCTACGTATAAGAGTTTAAAAAAGATGAAAATATTGAAGAAACACACTTGTTTAGCGAAATATAAAGCTAGTTTAAAGCTATCAGAAAGTTAAAAAAAGTTTCACTATATCTATTCCCGCTGTATGCAAAACACGATAGTAAAGATCAGTGTTGTCTTCGTTGTAGATTCGACCTACACCCAGAAGCACTAATTAGTCGATATTAATATTCTATTTACCTACTTTTTTATCCTCGAGGTTGTTTTACATCATGTCATTGGCACGCATGCATATTTAATATATAAAAAAACAAACCTGGCCTAATCATTTTCCCACAGTATCAACACTATTAACGCACGCTATGTCACATAAATCAGTAAAATAGAGCGACCACTTCAACAACTTCATATTTTCTAATTAGTGTTTCCATCGATAGTTAGACCTTTGGATTGTATCAAATGAGAAAGTGAACTAACTATCGGCTATTTGCATTTTACTCCTTCATTTACTTAGCCGGCCTTAATGAAAGTGTGGTTTAATACAAATGTGTCCACTGCCGTCGCCGTTGCTTTCGGAGGAAATTATTTTAAAATTATCTTCTTTTCGGTAACCTGGTAATGATTTTAACGTGTTATTGCATTTTTTCGAAGGAATGCAACTGATTTAACTTAAACAACTTTCATTTTATTAACGACATTTTTAATGTAGGCATTTTACGTTTTCAGCGCTTGATATAATTAAATTAAACACCAGTGGAGCCTTCGGAGTTACCTACCAAAAAAGCAGCCATATTACTGATCAACTGATTAGTACAATTGTAGTTTGTTTGTTGCTAAAAAACAGAAAACCCATTTAAATTCTAGACGGCTAAAAAACAATTCAAATGTATACAGATAAGCACTGAAATTACTAAATAGCTACTTATTTTTTTTATTTTTTTTTATATTATAAAAAATAGGCTAACGTTTGGCCGCAATCTCGCTTGATGGAAGGCGAAGATGAGGCCTAAGATGGTACACGTTTGCCTAGAAGGCAAACACTTCACTTTTACCTTAAATAATACAAGTAAAAAAGTAATAATAAAAGTACTAATACAAGTTAAAGGCCACTTCCCATCTGTTCAATAAGATACACAACAAAGGAACTTGGGAGTATAGCAGGTAGGTACAGAAAATATATTTATGACCAAAAAAAAGTACCTACCTGCCAATGAACCCCAAATTGCGAACTGTCTTATTTGTTAAATAATAAATTCATTACATATTAAAATTAAATAACTACAGAAAACGATTTAAAAAGCATTTATCTCGAAATGGTTTTCGATTTACTGTACATTGCAAAAAAATAGACATCCCCAATTGCGGACTGTCTCCTCCACTTAGTTCACTGCTAACGAAAATACAACAAAACAGAGTGTTTGAAATAAATAAAAATTAACCAAGAACAGACTTTAAACGCTCTCTCACGTATATGTCATGACCTTAAACAACTCTTAATCGAATTCAAACGGATAAACCGAGAAATCTTGAGATCGTTCGCCTAGGCATTGAATGAGACCTACATCTGAGAACTTTGTAGTCTTTATTCTTATTTCGTAGGCATTTGGACCGAGACGACTGACATCTCTGCGATGCACTACTCTGTACTATTTTCTTCTTTCATTGCTGAGAAAAGTCAACCTTAGTAAGTTTTAAATAGAGTTGGAATTAGCACAAAATGGTCTAACTACAGATGCATCTCGGGGCAACGGCAGACGGCTTGTTTCTTTTGTTTTACGAATTTCAATTGTTTAATGCTACTTGATTCAGTTAATGTAACGTAGAAATAATTTATTTCGACCATAGAAAAGCACTCAAAGTCAAAGTCAAAATCATTTATCGCATATCACATTACAGGCATAAGTTGGAATATATAGATATACCTACATGTGACTCATTTGGTAATGGTAAGCCCCCTGAAGGACTCGTCTGATGAAGTTTTGATTGAGTTTGTAGTGGATGTAAGTATATAGGATGGTCGATTTTTTGCCCTAACGTATTGTTTATTCGGATGATTACTTCGTATTAATTATCCTACTAAAATTATAAATGTAAAAATTTGTGAAGATGTTTAGATTTTTGTTACTCAATCACGCAATAACGGCTGAACTGATTTACATGAAATTTGGTCTGGAGATAGTTTGAGACCTTAGAATAACATAGGATCGCTTTTATTCCGTTCATATACACATATTCATTTATTAATAAAATTAAAAGTTGTACATGTCAAATTATACCACAGGATAACGATAAAACGAATTATTTGCAGACGGATTCGCGGGTAACAGCTAGTATTATGAATGCGAAAGTGTGTTTTTCTGTCTGTTACCTCTTCACGCATAAACCGCTGAACCGATTTAGATGAAATTTGGTATACAGATTATGTAGTTCCCGGGAAAGGACATAGGATAGTTTTTATATCAATCTTATCTTCATACCAAATTTCATCTGAATCGGTTCAGCGGTTTGAACGTGAAGAGGAGACAGACAAACCGACAGATAAACAGATATACAGACAGACAGACACACTTTCGAATTTATAAGATTAGTTTTGAATTGGATTTCTAATATTAGCTTGGATATTGAATCAGAGAACTGGGCCCAATTGCATAACAAATAATACAAGCAAATAGTTTTAGTGAATATCAATACAAAATAGCTAATACTATTAGCTTGTAATTTGTTATGCAATTGGGCCCTGGTCGTAATGCTCCTACAGTCGAAGTGTGGGACCTTTTCGCCACAAATATCACAGTGTCTCAAAAGGAAAATAATTATGACATTTAGGTACTATGAGAACATTTTATGATGACTCATTGTTCTGGAGGTAAGTGTAGTTCTTTGTGTGATTTCGCCCGTCAACATGAAAATACAAACATGTAAAACATACAAAGCTAAGGAAACCTCGTAGATCTAGTGACTTGTTATCAAAGTCATAAATGGATATACGACAATAGTACAGTATGCACTAGCCGAAAAAAACGCAGTGTGTAAAGGCCCTAACGCCATTCACTCCTTAAAAGGCGGGCAAATAAAAAAATGTGGACACATCTGCCTAATTTGCTTGTTGAATGCGTAACGATTTGGCGACAGTGTCATGGGAGAGATAAAAATAAAGTGACATGTATTTTGAAAAGCTTTGTACATAACGTCGTAACTGAACAAACACAAACACACAAACATATGAAATACTAAGTACCAGAACTAAAAAAATAAATAAATAACTCTTGTGAGATTTCATAGTCACTGTATATTTAAAAGTTTCCAAGACAGATTAAGTAGTTAGGGTAAATAAAGCCTGCATTATTTTGGTGCAAGATCCCAACTAATTAATCTCCTACTGTAAGAGAAAAATATGTCAATTTTCGGTGTCACCGTGTCACCGAGATCAATATATATCTTGTATCATGAGATTTCATGGCACTTTTCATTTAAATGTATTTATCTACCGTCTGAAATCTGGCAATTACGTTCAAAAAACATACTTACTTCAGTCTAACAAGTTAAGTTAATTTATTACGTCTTGGAAATAAATACAACGCTCAAAATTGGTCAACATCATCCTCCGAAGCTATAATTACTAGTCTGTTTGGATGTCACTTCCTTTGCCGATCTCTAGATCGGTAATGATAAAAAAATATTCCAACTTGCTTTGCGACGATCTGAAGTTTACGTTATGTCCCGTCCGGTATACCAGAATTAATTATCTTAATTAATCACCAATTTGGTCATCTTACGGCAACTTAACGTTTCATAATTCTAGAAAGTATACGCAAATAATTCCAGTAACCGAGTAAGTTACGTTTATATAAGAACCTGATTGGCCCTTTTTGGGTGACGTTCTAGATTCCAGCCTGATGACATTCCACTGACGCAAGTAGCTGACACTTGACAGGTTCTTGACAGACGGGTATTGTTTGCTAATTTATAAAAGCTTACATCTGACAAGCATGACCCCGCAGATTTAAGAAATGATCGTTGCATCATTGGATTTTTTCTCTTGACTTACTAATATCGTCATCATTTCAGCCGAAACAATAACAAACAACAAACATAGTCCATCAGTTCTAAGAGCGATGTGTCCTGCTACTTGAGTATGGCAATTCGGCGAGTTATGTCGGTGACTATAGTTCTTGCGCGGATTTCATCATTTCTGATGTGATCCTGCAGAGAAACTCCGAGCATAGCCCCCTCCAGCGCCCTCTGTCACTGATATACGAAATAGTGAAAATTAATAAATTTTAATTTGGTAGATCTAGAGAGGAATAGTTCGACCTAGGCGCAACTACATGCATCAAATAAGGGAAAAAGCCGGTGTTGTGTCGTATCAAAAAGTCAAGGGGATGGCTCATAGGAGGGATGAATGGAAGATACTTTGCCGACAAGCGTGTACCTAATTCTATGAATGACGATGGTAGCATATTAATTTTTTTTTATTATAATTTAAAGGGTGGATTAACTTAACAAAACCTGCCAGTTGTGAATTTTGATCCGACAAAGATTGCGTTTATATTTCATTTTCATGTTATCTATATATATAAAAATTAATGCCACTTTTCGTTGTAATTTATAACTCAAGAACGGGCTCACCTATCCAAACCAAATGTTTAGGCTTTGTTCGGACTATTTAGTAAATGGTTTATGTGAGAGTGTATGCATGTGTGTATCTTTATTTGAAAAATATATTGTGTACCACTATTAAAACTCCTTCGAAATGGCTCGACCGATTCTCATGAAATTTTGTGTGCATATCGGGTAGGTCAGAGAATCGGCCAACATCTATTTTGCATACCCCTAAAATGTTAAGGGTGTTTCACCCCTTAATAGGTCGATGAACGCCGGCTGCATACACGAAAAAGGATGACGCAATGTAAGTACATGACCCGCGAGGGCCAGTAGCAAGAGAGCGGCGAGGGCCAGTTGCAAGAGAGCGGCGAACGCCAGGATGTACAATGCGGGGTGCCGGGGGGGTGGGGGGGGGGGGGGGTACTCTAAGGCGGAACAAAGTTCGCCGGGTCAGCTAGTGCTATATAAAATGTATGGAGAAACGCGTCCGCAACTTGTGGCGGCCACAAGTCGTTCTAATGTTATCGCCACTAGGCGCAATGTGCGAGGGACCTTACCGCTCATTTTTTACAGCGCTGCAATAAAAGTAAAAATAGTTACGCAACATGTAGCCGCGTTCGCTTTGAAAAAAAGTAAAATCCAGTTTAGCCACAACCACGCATGGAGTTGCAGGAAACCGTGCAATTACATCATTTAACATGAATCTCGGTGTCCTTAAATACATGGTTGAAGCTACTTATCATTTAAATTCTTCATGTTATATAAGAGTCGTCGAGAGTTCATTTTTGCGGATGCATGTGCAGTCAGTGCAAAAAATAAGTATCACTTGTATATATACCTTCTTTCTATAGTTAGTTTAGTGTGGTTAACGAAACCGAGGCCTGCCCAGTTTCAAAACAAATTTGCTGGCAGCCGTTGAAGTTCATTGATTGATCTAAGCGCCGTTGAAGATCGACCTTCACCGATCTGATAACTCGATGAGACCAGGATGAGACATATTTTTTATTAAATATAATTTATAAACAAATATGCCTATGATAACTGCCTATCGAAAAGTGTTCATAGCTTTTTTTTTTGTTTTATTGTGGAGTGCCTTTAGCCATCTTCCAGCTACATCATCAGACCCTGGTTACCATCTGGGATCAAAGTACCTACTCGTCAAGACGAATCAAACGAGTCCAAACTCGATGGGGTTGTGTCGTTTTATTGTGGAGTGCCTTTGGCCATACTGAATTAATGAAATTACGAATTACCCCATCGAGTTTGGACTCGTTTGATTCGTCTTGACGAGTACTTTGATGCCCGATGGTAACCAGTATCTGATGATGGAGCTGGAAGATGGCTAAAGGCACTCCAAAATAAAACAAAAAAAAAATATCTATGAACACTTTTCGATAGGCAAGTTGACATAGGCATATTTGTTTATAAATTATATTTAAGTACCTGGGCGACCGAGCTCTGCTCGGGCAGAAACTCGGTACCAAGCGTTTTCCCAGAGATAAGACCAAGCTAGATCAATTTTTCATCCTCGAAAACCCCCAAATACCAAATTTCATCGAAATCGTTGGAACCGTTTCCGAGATCCTGATTATATACACCGGAGGGGTGGGGGGGGGGGTGTGAGAGGGGGGGGAGGGGATGCGGGGGAGGGAGCGCGGGGGTATTAAAGGGGGGATGAAAATTTCATTGATTTTGCCGTAGGATGCACCGTTTTCAAGATATTTGACAAAAACACCGGAGGGGGTGGGGGGGGGTGAGTCACGTTAAACTATCGTCCGTAAACCGACTTTAAAGACAACCGGCTTTTCCTGTTCTGTGTTCCCAATAGGGAACGTGCACATAGACGGTGCAGCCAACTGGTGCCATAAGGGTGCCATCAATTTGAATGTTTTACCTTGATAAGTTTGTTTTACTGTCCGCATAGTGTCTCTTCTGTCGCATTAGTGCTGCCGCCTATAGTTACTGCACGTTCCCTATAATACTTTTTCTAACAAAAAAGTAACTTTTTCTCGCAAAAAAATAACTTTTTCTCACAAAAAAGTAACTTTGTCTCACAAAAGAAGAAACTTGACGTTTTCTCATAAAAAATAAACTTAAAAAAAAAACTAAAAATCTTGAAAAAAAACGTGGTATCGAACCGAGGTCGGCTGGATCCGCGACCACCCGATTCCTAATGTGCCATTATGATCTGCTCGAAGTCGGCGAAATTTAGCTTTATATTCTAATGAAAACAAAAATAGCCGGAAAACACGAGTAAAAGCGATTTTCTGAAAATGAAACATAGCTAGATCAGTTTTTCATCCCCGAAAACCCCCACATACCAAATTTCATCGAAATCGTTGGAGCCGTTTCCGAGATCCTGATTATATATATATATACATATATACAAGAATTGCTCGTTTAAAGGTATTAGATAGATTAGATAGATAGATAAAAAATATGTCTCATCGAGTTATCAGATCGGTGAAGGTCGATCTTCCAAGTCTCCTCTACTAGATGGATCAAAGCGGACAGATGTCTAGCCACTGCAAGCAAAATGGACATTTAAGGTGTCAAGGCGACCTTTTTGTCGATTACATCCACGAGAATAACTTACAAAATTGCTAACTTCGGCTCATTTTTTTAAGCTTGCCCGAGAATTCAAGAATGTAACGTTATCGTTAGGTAACGTTAACGTTAGCCTTATGGGACTCTTTTCAATAGCAGCGATCTGGGCACAGAAATATATCGAGAAATATATCTCGATATAATATTTCTGTGGATCTGGGTCATATTTGTAAATATAGGTTTTGAGGGTTAGATTAAAGGCCAAAAAAACAAACCGGGAGCGCGGGGCGCCGAAATTTTGGTGTTCAATAAAGAATAATAAAATTGTATTGTATATTTCATTCAGTGTTATAGAGCGAGCTGGGCACGCTCCGTCGGCGAACCGCACTTTCGGTTTGTGGTGGCCTTAAAGCGTAAACCATACATAGGATGACAGCAGGTCGGGAGCTGACTGTTGTTGTTCCGTTAGAATAGAATAGAATTTTATTAACACACTAGCGACCCGCCCCGGCTTCGCACGGGTACAACTATATTATACATACATTGGTTAGCATTTTCATTAATGTTTAAAATGAAAAAAGTTGTTGTAGTGACATAACTACAATAGTTGGACATATGCTACCGCGGAGTTTTTTGTAGACATTATGATGTTCTTCAATATTGTTGTACATTATTTTGTTCTATCGCTAATAGTTTCGGCAGCGCATTCGACGAAAGACATTTTAAGACTCATTTTTCTACACCTTCGGTTACATTGTTCAAATTTTACCAAGGATCCCTAATTTTTTTCAAAATGAAATGTAGCCTATGTCAAATTGGAAGAATGTAGCATTCTATTGGTGAAAGAATTTTTAAATCGGCCCAGTACTTTTTGAGCCTATTCATTACAAACATACAAAAATAGGTACAAATCTTTCCTCTTTATAATATTAGTGTAGACTTAGACAAAAAGGATACAATATTAAAAAGTAAAGTTAGATCATTTAATTTTGTCATCTCATCCATTCCATCCACAATATAATCAATTAAGGTGTGTAAATACTGAAATAAAGATTAACGAACTGGGCTACTGGTTTGTTAGACTAAAAGCAATTAGGCAAGTACCTTAGTTAAGTAAGTAAGGAAGTTTACATAATGTAAGTAATTACAATTTTTGCATCCATAACATATAATCCAATCACGCGTCTTATTTCATTTCGCAATATGTTAATATGTTAAATGATAGCACACTTACCACGCAAAAAGTGAACGGTTTCTATATAATTGATAATAACAAAAAATCTGCACATAACATAGTTAAATAAACATGAAAACAAGCGTATGAAATTTTTAATTCTACCCGCCATATTTAAGTAATTGGTGAAACTAGTTTCTTACATTTTTTTACATTGAAAGGAAATTCCGTAAAATTTCGGAAACTTTCTTATGAAATCTATTTTCTAATAAAATAAACATCATACATAAGACAATTAACAACAATGAACCTAGTTCCAAACAAGCTGAACTTGTACAAGATACAAGACAGTGGATATAAATCCATTATAAAAATAAATATATTCAAACTTATATGTACAGGATGTGCCGTAAGTAGTACGACAAATGAAAATGGGAGGTAGGTGAGCGTGAGCAGGTCATTTGACATATTTAGGTATTGTCATTTTTGATGAAACTATTAACTAAACGAACTTTATCTATAGATTGGTTTAGGTTAGGTTTATTTTATAGAAATCCTGTAAAGTTGAGCATTTCTAGGAAAATTGCATTATATCGAATGTCCATTACGTATTTCGTCCATTTTTTTTAATACTTTAAGTAATTTGATACGTATACATTTCTGCAAGTGGTTAGATTAACTAAACATCTCTGTAAAAGTTTTTTCATTGGAATATTGGTGTATACAACTTGCTCATAAATACATATATCCCATAGCTCTTATGCCGTCGAATGAAGGTATATCGGTACATAATAAGAGGATTAAATAGATACAGTATATTTCTGCACTTGACCGTACCTAAGCTTTCAAAATTGATTAAAACCGCGATAAAAAATCCAGGATAATGTTCTACCAAACTTTGTAAGAAATGTTGCGATTTAATAAATACTGAATACTGAACACAAACTTTGCACAGTCATCTGCTTAAATAATCCGAATTAACTTTAGATACAGTGTATAATTCAGCCTGGTTTCAATGGTCTTGAGTGTAGTTTTCAATATCAACGCTAGTGTCGAAGCTTCACCCATTGAGCTGGATCAGGTGTGTGATTATCATATAGACGGCGATGGCTTCCGCCGCCTTGAGCGAATGTGGTCGCCGGACGCGGCGCGTGCGCGTAGCATCCGGCGAGGCTTTTTACCTAACTACGCACAGGCAGGGTCATGCCACGGCACACATATGACCTATACAGTGCGCCCAGTAAATAATTGTCATAGTGGCGAGACGAACTGCGAGCCGAGCAATGAGACGGGAGTGTGAATAGACGCTCGCGGCTCGTCTCGTGATTCGCAACGCTCGCGTCCTACGCTTAGTATAAGTTTTACTTCACCAAAATACTTCTCGATCGCGTTTACGTAAAAATTTCAATTCTATGGAAACATAGACGCGCGCGCGCGGAGGCGCTGTCCATGTTTCCCTAGTAATTGAATTTTTTACGTAAACGCGATCGAGAAGTATTGAAGTGAAGGAAAACTTATACTAAGCGTACTGTACGCCTCCGCGCGCACGCGTCCATGTTTCCATAGAATTGATTTATTTACGTAAACGCGATCGAGAAGTATTTTGGTGAAGTAAAACTTATACTAAGCGTACAGTATGCTTAGTATAAGTTTTACGTCAAACATTCGAATACTATTCGACTGCGTAAATCGAATGAACGTTAGTCGATGCGTTTGTCTTCACTTCGACTATCGCGGTGAGCTCGATCATCTCATCGTTGTAAATTTTCCGCTCGATTTCCTAACAAATCCTGCGAGTACGCGTCACTTTTCGAATAGTTTAGCGCTCACGTCGACAGCGTAAACTTTGGGACGAGCAATTTGTGAGCGTAAATACCACGTTTCACTTTCGCAAGGTTTAGTGAGAAGTAAGCAAACGCAAACGCTAAAGTAAAGCTCTCACATGCTTTCTGACTAGTGAGTCGTTCACGCGCGAATTAGTATAGTGAAAAATCAGTCTAAAAGTAAATGCGAAAAATGGCAAGAAGACAATTTTTTGCCTGGAGAATGCTCCAGGAAGCTCAATTGCAAGATGAGCGTAATTTTCTTCGGAGAAAAAGGTCGGCTCTTCGACGACAATGCAATCCTTTCGACTTAGGTGCTCCCAATAGGGAACGTGCACATAGACGGTGCTGCCAACTGGTGCCATAAGGGTGCCATCAATTTGAATGTTTTACCTTGATAAGTTTGTTTTACTGTCCGCATAGTGTCTCTTCTGTCGCATTAGTGCTGCCGCCTATAGTTACTGCACGTTCCCTATAATACTTTTTCTCACAAAAAAGTAACTTTTTCTCACAAAAGAAGAAACTTGACGTTTTCTCATGAAAAATAAACTTAAAAAAAAAACTAAAAATCTTGAAAAAAAACGTGGATTCGATCCGAGGTCGGCTAGATCCGCGACCACCCGATTTCTAATGTGCTATTATGATCTGGTCGAAGTCGGCGAAATTTAGCTTTGTATTCTAATGTAAACAAAAATAGCCGGAAAACACGAGTAAAAGCGGTTTTCTGAAAATGAAACATAGCTAGATCAGTTTTTCATCCCCGAAAACCCCCACATACCAAATTTCATCGAAATCGTTGGAGCCGTTTCCGAATACTGATTATATATCTAATACCTTTAAACGAGCAATTCTTGTATATATATATATATATATAATCAGGATCTCGGAAACGGCTCCAACGATTTCGATGAAATTTGGTATGTGGGGGTTTTCGGGGATGAAAAACTGATCTAGCTATGTTTCATTTTCAGAAAATCGCTTTTACTCGTGTTTTCCGGCTATTTTTGTTTGCATTAGAATATGAAGCTAAATTTCGCCGACTTCGAGCAGATCATTATGGCACATTAGGAATCGGGTGGTCGCGGATCCAGCCGACCTCGGTTCGATTCCACGTTTTTATCAAGATTTTTTGTTTTTTTTTTTAAGTTTATTTTTCATGATAAAACGTCAAGTTTCTTCTTTTGTGAGAAAAAGTTACTTTTTGTGAAAAAAAGTTACTTTTTTGTTAGAAAAAGTATTATAGGGAACGTGCAGTAACTATAGGCGGCAGCACTAATGCGACAGAAGAGACACTATGCGGACAGTAAAACAAACTTATCAAGGTAAAACATTCAAATTGATGGCACCCTTATGGCACCAGTTGGCAGCACCGTCTATGTGTACGTTCCCTATTGGGAGCACAGAACAGGAAAAGCCGGTTGTCTGTAAAGTCGGTTTACAGACAATAGTTTAACGCGACTCACCCCCCCCCCCCCACCCCCTCCGGTGTTTTTGTCAAATATCTTGAAAACGGTGCATCCTACGGCAAAATCAATGAAATTTTCATCCCCCCTTTAATACCCCCGCGCTCCCTCCCCCGCAACCCCTCCCCCCCTCTCACAACACCCCCCCCACCCCTCCGGTGTTTTGATCTCGGAAACGGCTCCAACGATTTCGATGAAATTTGGTATTTGGGGGTTTTCGGGGATGAAAAATTGATCTTGGTCTTATCTCTGGGAAAACGCTTGGTACCGAGTTTCTGCCCGAGCAGAGCTCGGTCGCCCAGGTACTACCTATATATACAAGAATTGCTCGTTTAAAGGTATTAGATTAGATATATAGATAGGTGATGTTTATAAAACGACGACAACGTTACGACGGTGACGACTCATTTCGTTCACGCGCCGACTACGGAGCGTATTCAGCGCGTTGAATAATACTGAAACATATATACGGTGACACTAGCCGGAACCGCGGCGCAGCGTATATGATTCAGTGCCATATAACGCGCTGGACCCGCTCCGTTAGCGCCGCGCGCACGTCCCGCACTGCGATTTGTAGTGGCCTTCAGTTGATCGGAAAAAAAATAATGAATAGTACAAATCTGTGTAAATAAAGTATCATATAACCTGCTTTTTAATGTTTTTGAAATAATTTGAGTTATTTTATAATTAAAGTGAAAGAAGGATGAATAATAATGTACGATTTTTTTATTTCAAGATTGTCTTAGGAATATGTCTATTTTTAATGTGGTACCATTAATATTAAGGCATTTTTTAACAAGGCAGCCCTGCCTGTCGCGATCGTGAGCGTGAACCCAACTTATTTGTGCATTGAAAAAGTTTTTATGCCGTTCGCAAAAAGTGTATTATTGCTTGGTTTTATTCACAGATAAGTTGGTTAGTCTGTACTATCGTCGAAGTGAGCTCTCTATTATGAAATTCGAAAAATTATTTCTGTCACATACGTTCGATCGCACTTCGATCGTCACTTACTATTGCGAGACCGACTACACGATTCGATTGAAGTTACGTTTACGACAGTCAGTTTTGACGTTTATAAATTAAAAATGGATTCCGTTACTAAAAGACTTGTAAAAGACTGTTCAAAACAATAGCTAAGTCTGTGAATAGACTTCAAAGGACTTTCCCACAGCACAAGT